>CM057727.1:19075452-20545452 GCA_030064385.1 Melaleuca quinquenervia | reverse complement strand
ATGTCTCGACCCTCGACCCTCAACCCTAAACCATAAACCCTATGTGCTCGACCCTTAAGCTTCAACCCTAACCCCTTAACCCATAACTCAACACCCCGAAACCCTAAACCCCTTAACCTGAACCTGAAACCTAATCCCCTAACCCTAAGCCCTAACTCCTAAACCCTCATCCCCTCTGCCCTAAACACTAAGTCATAAACCCTAAACCCCTAAAACCCTTAAACCCTAAACCCTAGACTCCTAAAACTCTAAATCCTAAACCCCGAAACATGTGAAATAAAATAAGTTGGTTACTTGTGTCGCCGTAATTTTTCATCTTAATTTTGATTTAGCATCATCAGGTACTAGCTATACATACCTTACTACCTTGTCAAATTTAGATTGCCTTCTGTGAAATGGTCTCACTATGGATCTTTGGTTAGACAATTTTGACACTTGTTTATCATGACTTTACGTGGGAGACGATCCTCCCTCGTACTTCATGCGAAGTATTTAACAGATTTTTTTTCAAAAGAAAATACACCTTTGATTTCTTAGGTGCATAAATTAGTTAATTGCTACGGAGAAATTTGGACTAGTGAGTTCTCGTCATCTTCCATCCTCAAATTTACAATCATTAGCTCTCCTTTTCTGCCCTACCCTTGACCATTTTTCTCACTAAATCCTATAAATTCTGCCAAAGGCATGGTTAGCTTTCTTATTCCATTTTACAGCAAATGCAGATGAGGGAAGAACAAGGTCGATGTTTTGCCATCAACAAGGCTGAAGTTATGCCATCAATCTGTTGCTTTTTCTCTCAAGCGTTTGTTGGGTACTATTCTTTTCAAGAAGACAGCTTGAAAACATTAGAGAAAGATGTAAAACGTTAGCAGACTCATATGGTGAAGATAGGCTTCGTTCTTTTTTAACCACCTCCGCCAACCATCTCTCTTTTTTTAACCTTTTCTTCTTTTTTTAAATGTAATTTAATTTATATTTAAAAAATTAATTTTCTTCTGATGTGGCACTTACGTGTCTTAAAAAAATGTCATGTCGGCATTTTCTGTCCGTCTAATTTGATAGAGTTAACGATGAGATTTGATTGAATCAACTTGACAAGTTTTAGTACTCGATTGAGCTTTTTACAAGTTTTAAGACTCGATTGCACTTTCATGCCAAGTTGTAAGACTTCTAGCAGACAATCTCAAATTCCATGCAAAGCCGGAATTGAAAACTCAATGAAATAAACATAAAACTAATATAGGTGCATAAAGGAAAGACCCACAACTCGTAATCATTACAATACCGAATTTGTAAACTTGAGACATGATTGGGATCAAATGGTACATAATTAAGATCGGGTTGGACATTAGTGTTATCCACCATCTTCGTTGGCTATCTCATTCATGGACTGCCTCGTATGGTTGTAGCTGACAAGGTAGGGTTGAAAACATTATTTCATTCAAATGAGCAATGCATATAGGCAATCAATCGAACCACACAATCCAAAACAAACAAATGAATAGCCTCTAGGTCAGCCTTTATTTTCATACATCTCGATTTCCCAAACCACGTAATTATTTACAATTGATTAATGGTTGGTGATAATGGGCCAGCATTTGCAATTGTTCGTAACGATGGTCAACCTCACTCATCCGCTAAAAAGCTCGTTTGGTTACTTATGGAGACATGCACCGCACCTATCCATTCATCTAGAAATCACATGCATAAACATTGAACTAAATATGTGTTGACATCTAAGTTTTACCGGTTTGGTAATTTGTTTTAATTCAGTGTTTGAGAAATTCGCTATTAATTAGAAATTAAAAGTTTTCTTTTGTTGTATTTTCTCTATAGAAGAAGAAGAAGAATGAAGAAGAAGAAGAAGAAGAAGAAAGGAGAAAAAAACAAAAAAAAACATAGAAAAATGGAAAGGGCGGAAGTAGGGCGAAGACAGCCCGACCCACGTAGTGCGCAAGCTTGACCCGAGTGGTGCGCAGGCCTAGCCCGTGTTTTCTTTTCCTTGTGGGCCGGTCTCCCCGCCCTTTTCCATTTCTTTTCTTCTTGGGCCCCTCTCACGAAGCCCTGTCCGAACCCTTCTATCTTTCGGCCCGTTTCCCATGCGAGCCCATAGCCTCTCCTGGTCCAGTCCACGACCCCCATCCCCCATTTTCTTACTTTCGCGGCCCAACTACTTCCAATTTCCTTCTTCGCGGCCCAACCTAGCCCATTTCTCTTTCTCATCTCCAGCACCAGGCGTTCAGCAGCTGGCCTCACGCGCGCAACACTTCCCCAGCTCCGTGATTTTCCGGCGATGGCACGGAGACGCTGACACGCGCGACAGGGCCAGCGAAGTGATGGAACGGCAGGAGGTCGGGGAAAAATGATAAAGGAAGCAGAGAGAAGAGAGAGAGTCGTGGGTTTTTTTTTTTTTTTGGGTTGGGGGGGGGGGGGGGGGGGGGGGGTCTCACTAGGGCGTCAAATGGGTGTATCGACATATTTAACCCGTTTTGACCCATATTCATGTAGTGCAAATATGGTGACCCATACCCGACCTGACCCATACCCGACCCGACCCGACCCGTATTGATAAATACTTCCATATTTAGCCAAGTTCAGGAAATTTTGTTTGGCGATTTTTTTAAAAAAAATTATTGTTAAAATAATTTTATGAAATAAGATTATTTGATACTTTTTCTAAAATTTTTAAATTTTTTTCGAAATTTTAATTATTTTTATTTTTAAAATATATTTTTTCATTTTTCCTTTTCCAATCTCTGGAGTCTGGTGAGCTCATCGCTCGCTTCCTAACCAATGACCAACTTAGAAAGAGGAAAAAATGAGAAGAAAAAAAGAAAAAAGAAAAGAAGGAAAAAGATGGGAAAATAAAATAATCAATTTTTTAAAAAAAATAATTAGAATAACATAATTTTCATGATCTAAAAATGAATTATTAATAATATTTAAAATTATTTGTTAATAATACTTAAAATTAATTAGGTAACATGTTTATGACTCATTTATAACCCATGAGGTTAGTAAGTGACCAATTTAAGACTCACTTAGTATTTTAAGCTGACCTATTTATGACCCATATTATCAAAAATGGGTTAAAATATGGGTCTTTGACCCATTTTGCCACCTCTAGATCTCACGGATAATCGGCATGGTCGTTGTAATACTAAGATAAGTAATAGGAAAACTTTTAACGAAAGTAATTCATAGAAAAGGTTACCTTTCTAATTTGCGATGTAAAAACTCATTCAAACTAATGTATTGTAAGGAGGTAAGCACTTAGGAGAAAAAGGAAATTCTCCCAGTGTAAGAGAAGAGAGCGGACGCAAATTATTCCTTAAAAGCAGAATAATCGTACACTTGCATCATAGAGTCCAAGTGGCTAACTTTTTTAAGAATACTAATGGGCAATGCCACTGTGCGTGTGTGTATATATCTAGATAAATGGATTTCTCTAGATAGCGATGTCTTGGAAATGTTTTCACAAAGCGGATTTATATGTGATAAAGGGAAAAGAAAAGAAAAAAAAAACTGTTCCAGCATCGAGACAAAGGGAGTAGCCCGAACCATGCTGACTTTAGGTTAAAAAAGTACTACCCACATGATCGCCATCATCATTATCTGTGCCCCAATCCATATCCGTCCCTCCCCCTTTCATTCTGCTTCGCTCTTCCCTGCCTCTGCAGCCCACTGCCCATCGCCGTCTCCGCCGCCGCCGACGCCGACGCCTCTGCTTCTTCTCAACGCAAAGTCCTAGTGAGTCGTCCTCCTCCTCGTCCCTCCTACTTCTTTTCACTGTCCAGATTGCCATCTACAAATTCTCGCGCACAAAGTCTGGGCTCTCATTATACAGAGGACCTACAGTTTTGACGACGATACAGAAATCGGATGATGTTTTAGTAGTATCTGAGTGAAACGGTTGTTAACATCATGTAGCAGAAACGGTAGCAGCAAGCAACGAGTAAGAATTTGGTAAAGTCGAAGTTATTGCGAAATCGCAACATGAAAGAGCTGATGAGGGATTTTGCTTTGTGCCAGTAAACGCCTCTAACGAATCGACTTTCAACCTGCTTCTCAGAGAAATGCTTATTTTTGCCTGCTACTTAGAAGAAAGCGAGAAACAAATCGTTTATTACATTCGTTAAGCTAACTGGCTGAAATAGTGAAGGTACCCAATAAGCGGTTCTTATTTCCCTTCCATTTTAAGTTTTTATGCCTTAAGCTCTTCCATGTCTTGAGTGGAACGGATCGACACAGATTTTCAGATCCTTGCTTGTTATTGTGGAGTGAAAACAAATTATTAGGTTAGTTCCGGACTGAAAAGCCTGGAGATTTTCAGCAGCTTCAAATGCAGATCCATGATTTTAATTGATAGCAATGATTTTCCACAGCCGTTCTGGTTTTGTCATTGTGGATCATCTACTTTTACCAAGGCCAATCTCATTCTTTTGAGGAAAAACGTTTCTACTTGTGCACATTTTTCTCTCATTGGTACTACCAGCGCACTTTGTGTATGCCGGCTAAACTTACAAGAAATAGTTTCGACAGCAGAAATGCAAGGAATGCGATCCTTTTCATTGAACACAAGCTTGATCAGAAGCGCAGTTCTGAATCACATCCGTCTGGCAAATCCTCCAATTGTTTCATTTTCACGCTTCATGTCTGTTTCGTCTGCACGAATAGAAGAGCATGGCTTTGAAAGCACAACGATTGCTGATGTTCTGAAAGCCAAAGGTAAAGGTGCAGATGGCTCCTGGCTTTGGTGCGCTACAGAAGATACTGTGTATGATGCTGTCAAGTCGGTATGTATTCCCTGGTATATTGTGCCATTGTTATTGGTATTACTGTTATTGTGATTTAAATGAATATCTACAAGGTGGACCACTTTTGTTACTGTCCTTATAGATGACGCAACACAATGTTGGGGCCTTGGTTGTTGTGAAGCCCGGAGAACAGAAATCTGTTGCAGGAATCATTACAGAAAGAGGTAAAAAATATTATTGATTCAATTTGTGAGAACCTATATGACATGAATGTCAATCATTCTTGTTCATAGGAAACTTCTACTCTTTATGCTTAGTTAAGAATTTAAAGTTCTATGTAGTATGAACATGAAAACAAGAATCTTTATGCAAAAAAAAAGAAAAAAGAACATCAAAACAAGAATTTAGATTTTTCTGAATCATGGAGCATACTCATTGAAACAAACAGCTAAGTAGTTTGGGTCAAAGTGATGCACATGGGAGTTTAAAATTTCGGGACTTCAGGTTAGAATAGTCTCTTTGTTTCATTCTGATGAAGCATAGGTTATAAGGATCAGTGTAGTTTAATAATAATGGTATCGAGTAAACAACTAATCAAAATAATCTGGCATTTTTAGTGCCGTATCTTTATATTAGTGTAGCATGACAAAAGCATGAAATTGCCTCTTTGATGCTGTTTGTCATTGAGATAAGTTAGTGGTAATTAAAGGGGCAAGCACACAGGAAATTTTTTTACATTCATGTGTCAGTTCTAACTTGTACTTCCCTTCATCAGCATTCACTTAAGGTTCTTGAATGATTGTCTTTTCGCTCTTAAGCATCATTATTTTGTGAAAGAATAAGAGGACTATGCATCATAATTTTGTGTGGAAGTGTGTGTGGTATGTATAGATTGATAGTATCCTAACACAGAGTACGAATATGGTAGGGGAAACCCTCATCTTGGCGAGCCATAGGCATGACCAGTAGATGAATTTTAATCGTCATAACGATTTATTTGCCACTTTACCTCCTTAATATGCTGGTCATGTGTTGGCTGTCCTAATAAAGTGGCCGGGATATATTACTCTTGCCAATTTGAGAGTGATTGGTTTGATATGCCATGGACATTCTTGCGCGGTACATGATACTTTAGTATGATTATGTGATTTAAACAATATAGCTAGCTGTGATTCCTCCATTGAAGACTTGCAGGCAATTTTGCTGAGAAAAATTTCAAACTGAGCGACTCCTTGCCGCAATGTTCCACATGTTCTTATCTGTAATGTGCATTTGTAGTAAAGCATGGCATCCTTATATTTCAGTCGATTCTGGGGTTGATACCTTTACAACTATTTTGTTCATTATCTGGTCTGTTTCCAGATTACCTCAGGAAAATTATCGTACAGGGAAGATCATCAAAATCAACTAAGGTTGGAGACATCATGACTGAGGAGGTATTTACAGCATCTATGTTGTAGGAGCTCATACTGCCTGTTAAGATTGCTACTTCTGAATACGAAGCTATGATCTGATTTTTTTTCTATTTATTTTGCAGAACAAGCTGATCACGGTTACACCTGACACAAAGGTTTTGAAGGCAATGCAGCTGATGACTGGTACTGTTGATTTTGGGAGAAATGTGCTTATGTTTGTTGCTGTCACTAATGTGATTATCAATGGCACCAATTCAAGCGCTGCATGCCTCATCAATTACGATGGTGGAAGAACCCTAGATTTATTTCATTGCCTACAACTGTCACTGATATTCCAATGCTTGATTGTCAGAAATTTTAATTGACCTAGTTAAGTCATTAATCACTCTGAAATGCTAATTTTAGATGGATGATGGTTGACAGATAACCGCATCAGGCACATTCCGGTGATCAACGAAGCTGGGATGGTGGGCATGGTTTCCATTGGAGATGTGGTTCGTGCTGTTGTCAGCGAGCATCGTGAGGAGCTGGACCGCTTGAATGCTTACATACAGGGCGGTTATTAAGTGATGATGGAATATCAGATATCACGGCTCTGTTTGGATTTCAGTTTCCAGTGATGGCCTTGCTTGAATTATGAAGGAGTGCTTGTATATATGGCTTGTTGCGTGCACCTGCTTTGACTTATTTGTGTGGATCTCCTAACGTGTCTAACTACCTGCTAGGACAGGCGGGTTCATAATAACTATGTTATAAGAAAAAGGCAACTGCAGAATAATCTCGTCCAATTTTCACCTCTTCCGATGGCACGCCGAAATGATATCGCGGGTAGCTTCGTGTCTGGATGATGATTGATACCCAATGGTTGCTTTTTGCAGTAGACTATACAAACGTAAGGGGGTCTTTTGCAGTAGCTGATACTTAGTGGTCATTATTTCTAGGTTACAATTCATAATGGCCTGCAATAGCTCATCTTCTTATATGTATAGGGAAGTGCCTACAAGAAGTTGCAAGATAGGCTTAAATTCAGGCACCCTTTAAAAAAAACATATTTTGATAACATTTTTCTCAGTTTCTAACATTTGGATCCCTTAGAAAAATGTGTCTTCGGAAAAGGGCTCTTTATAGTCAACAAAAAAAAGTTTTCCTATTAAAGTTTTAGTTTTGTGAAATGATTACTCTTTGAAATTGAAAATTATTTTTTAAAATATGACTAGAATGCTGCACTTGGATTATAAATTCCATGTTTGGCTACAAGAATAGAATGCTTGTCCTCAGGCCATTGGATTGGGGCCAGGACTAGAGGCCATAGTTGGGTCCCTAGCACTGTAGGTTAAGTCCATCAAGGCTAGGCCTAGGAACTTAGTGCCTTTGCATGAAAGCATTCACATTATGGTTGAGACCTCATTACCTTATTGAAGTCCATCAAAGTTGGGCTCAAGTTCTCGATGCCCAAGCTTGAGTCCATTAAGCATGAACCTTGATAGTCATGCCCCAATCCATCCATGCTTTACGGCTCTTGTGCTTGAGTCCCTCGTACCCACACATGGGTCCATTGATACAATGCCCAGAAGCTATGCTCACAACCCAAATGCCAATGCCTTAGTATTTGGTGTCGTGCTTGGTCCTTGCACAATGGCCCATGCCCAAGACCCTAGTTGCCCACACCTAGGTCTATTAAGGCCATGCCTCGAGACCAAATCCCAAGTGCTTGGACTTGGGTCTATTAAGGTTAGGGCATAGATCTCGATGCCTTTGCTCCAGTTCATTGAGGTTGCCCTCATGCTCAAGCCCCTCTAGGCTTGATCCATGACCCTAGGGCTATTGTTGGAGCCTATGATGATAGGATCTAGGTCTATAGAGTCCAAGCTTAGGATCCAGTGTTTTATACTTGGACTTGGCTATTAAGGACCTAAGCTCAGGCATTGGGATCTATGCCCAACCTCATTAGACTTGGATAAAGCGGTAGGGACCTAGGGCACTAGTATTGAAGTCCTTGGCATAGTTTTGAGGCTTGATCTTAATGGACCCAAGCTTAGGCCTTGTGGTCCCAATGATAGGACCAACCTTAATGGATATGATTCAGGGGACCATGGACTTTGACTTGACCTTAGCCTTGATAAACCCAAGCATGGATGTTGACAACTCAAACATCTGCACTAGAGTCTTGGGCTTGGCCTCAATTGACCCACTTGGACATCACAAACTCAACTCCAAGGTCTAACCTAGTTGGACCTAGGCATAGGCTTCAAAACCGGGCCCCAACCTCAAAAGTTGGTTGTCACACCTTTTACAAAACCAAATGGACCTTTAGAATATGTCATACTTAATTTAAACATATACAAGATGATACCGTAATTCCTACTTTTTAGCATACATGAGATGACATTCTAATCCCACGACCAAACGTGTCATAAATTGCGTCATTACCTACTCATTGACTTAGGAACGTAACCCAAAATGATTAAAGTGGTTTTAGAGAGGATATTTAACATACAATTAGGCAAATCATTAAAAATTTAAAATTAAATTGAAAATTTATTGAAAAACTTAGGATTAATTTGGCACATTTGAAATTCTTAAGACTAAATTGGCAAGTTGTCAAAAACTTTTATGATTAAATTGATACAACTTTCAAGATTTGAGACTGAATTAGACAATAGATTTAGTTGACGGCCCTTGCTAACCACAATGAGGGATAGGAGTCCTCGCTTGTTGGCCGATGGGCCGTGATGCCCTCATTTAGTTATAGGTGAGAATCATCAGCCTTTGCTCCAAAGAAAAACAAAAACGTACATAAAAGAAAAAAATTAAACAATTTGTAGTATTTTCAAAACATATCTAACATTATTGCTGGTCATGACACTCTTCAATCAAAATTAGTTTGATGGAACTAATTAACAAAATGTAAAAATGTAAAATTCAATTGATATAATTAAAAGATTTTACAAATCGAATTGTAAAAATATAATAAATTTTGAGTAACTAGTCCTCATAATTTGTTTAATTTAACTTATGCTTTGTGCCCACGGCTAATGTCAGTCAGATTCCATTTCAATGTTTAATTGGCCGGACGCGAAATGATTGGAATTGCTAAGAAAATCAAAGTATAAAAAATAAATTGGCGGGTGGACCCCTTCAACTATGAATGGATAGGCATGAAGGCAAGCTTGAGACGGACACGTAACATCCATATCTTGGATCAAATCGAACGGTAAAACACGATCGAGACTAGTAAGACATCAATAATTATGAGATTCGCTGTCGTAGACTCCATCCTCTTATCTCAACCCTTACTAATGCTCCGTCTTGATAACCTCCCTCAAGTCTGAACAATTCGCGAGTCATGGCTGTCACGGCGACGTGGGCAACAGGGAAAGAGCGAGATTGAAGGTTACGTGTAAGCTAAACAGGTTTTATTGATTCGTGACATTTAGGAGTGAATGGCGCGTACACCGCAAAGAAGCTCTAGTTTGTCGGAACCTGGTTGGGGAAGCCAAAATGTACTATGACGATCATAATTACCATAATCGTATAATTTGATTCGACTACACTTATCAATCACAGATATCATTAAATTTCTATGATACCGATCTACGATTTTATTTTACATATGTCTATCTATTAGATCAGATCATTTTTATCATATTTTGTGAAGCCCCTTGACTTAAACCAGCCAAGCAAGCTAGAGATGAAGCTAAAAGTTACCTTATACATTTGTGCCTCATGGAGAACTTCTACATCCGAGGCCAGCCAGATAAAATGTTTATGATTCATATTTGAATGTAAATCTCCATATGATAAAATATGAAATTATACCTTCTTCTGCCTAAGAATGAGAACATGTACTCAAAATAGGAAATTTTCCCCGAATGATAATTCTTAGGGGAAAATTTCATGATTATGTTACTTTATATAGACATTATAAATAGTATAAATAACTTTGAATTAATTTTAGCACTATCCAATTCATGATTCTTAAATATAAACTTTCGATTCCAATCCACCGAACAACAGTGGGCGTCATTTGAATGAAGCAGAAGATAGGTTACAGAAGAAGCCGTGCAAAAGGATACGATGATAAACCTTCATTTGGAAAGGGAAAAGAAAAGGAAGTTAGAGGTAGAAGGGAAGATTGCAGGAAGAAAGGCCGGAAGGAAGAAGGAAGCGATCAAAGCTTCGAGCGAGGGGAGGAGGAAGAGGAGAGAGCCTCAACCTCATTGGCAGCATCATCCACCATGCGAGAGGCGGTGGCAGGGGAGAGGCTGGGGAAGATGTCCACCAAAAGCTGCTTCAGTCGGTGCAGCGGCTCCAACGCTCCAGCCTTCTCCAACGCCTCAGGTGCGACAGACCCACCCTCCATTGCCCTCAACTTCTCCAGGACCCTCTCCTTTATCTTGTCATCCTTACGCTTCGTCTTCTCCTCATCTGCCGTCGTCACTTTGATCGCATGTTCCGGCACGTACAGCTCTCCTTGTCCCTTCCCACCATCCTCCTCATCGTCCCTGCTTCTCCCTGCTCTCCCACGTGTCATTCTCTATCGACTCTCTGGAAAACCACACTGATTAAATCGTCATCGTATGGCGTTATGATATACACGAACCGTGTCCCTCCGCGGTGACATGCTACCATCTGCCAGGCTCCTTCTGAGTAGCCCACGTACGCGAAAGGTCTTCAGACTAATTCCGGTTCTCTGACACGTACGTAGCATCAGATGAAATGGGGTGAGGTGTGATAAGTGCTGAAATATAAATAAGTCTAGAGTGGGAAGATTCGAGCCAACCGGAAGGCCTTTCGTGCGTGGGCCTTTCGGAGTCTTCCGAATTTTGATTTACTAGTTGCAGGTTGCAGCCTGTTAATATTGTATTTCTGCAACATCATAGTTGCGATCCATGACAACCTTCTCGTTTCTCTTCATCGACGATGGGCATGCATCCTAGAAGAATTAGAAACCACTTCACTAACCCATCAAATAGTTTAGGTGGCAAAATGAATCAAAAATTCATATTTTAATTAATATTAGATAAGGTGAATCATAAGTTTAAAACGGATCTTTAATGGGTCACTTAATAACCTAGTGATCTTAAATGAGCGTTAAATTAATCTTAAATTGGCTATCCAATTAATTTTGAGTGTCATAAATAAGTCATTTTGTGACTATAAAATTTTTTGATATTTTTATTTATTTTTTTTAAATTGTAATTATTTTTATTTTCTCTTTTTATTTCCTTTTTTTTTCCCTTCTACTTCTTTCTTGGCCGATCACTAGCCATGGCGATGGCCAGCAAGCTTTCCATACTCGTGTGAGCTCACGAGGTCGAGACCTGACCATACTCTTATGAGGTTGAGACTTTGCTAGATCATAGAACTTGAGCCTCACTCAGGTCAACATGTTTGAGAGGCTAGGTCACAAGGCATAAGATACCAGCTCAACCTAGTGTCTCGCCAGCTCAAATTCACAGGAGACCAACAAGCTTGAGACATGCTAAAGTTTGGCAAGCTTGACCATACCTTAATGAGTCTCAAGCATCACACAAGGTCGGCGAGGTCAAGCTCACCGACCTCAAGCATGGCTAGAGACTCACCAGCAAGCATGTCCATTCACTCATGGCCGATCGTTAGCAATCATGGTCGGTGATTGGCCGAGGAAAAGTAAAAAATAAAAAATCAATTTTAAAAAAATTAAAATAATTAAAAAATGATAAAATAATTATTTCTAAAATTTTTAAAAATTATCAATTAAATTATATTTCATTAAGGTGGTTTAACAATGATCTACCCTTCTGTTAATGGATCTAGCCAAACGTTTATTAGGAGAGTGCAAATGAGGAGGGTGTGTATGAGCAAGCAAGAAACTGGTATAACTACATAAGTCCCTCTATTCCATACCAGGCCATTTCCAACATTCATTGGACACGTGATGGAATTTTTTGGGGAGTCTCCAGTGGATCCCAATGTGATCACGATTCACGAGACCTCTCTCTCTCTCTCTCTCCCCAAGAAATTGCTTGTTTTCGCCCACTTTTACATGTTGTAAAGACCATGGGTGTGCTACGAGCCTGATCACATTGCCATCACATTTAAATAATTTGATCATCGATCTGATAAACTAAAATATATGGGCAATGGAGTGCGACGAACTACTATTGGATTTATGTTATTCATTGTTTACTTTAAATCACTTTATTGTTATAAACTCATATTATTATTATTATTATTATTATTATTATTATTATTATTATTATTATTATGTAAAAAATGAACCAAAGAGGAAAACAAAATAGGTTCTTGGGCAGACCTTGGAATCGGATTGAAAAAATAATGTAGGTTCTAGTATCGGTTCTTGGCAAACAAGATTGGTTCCAATGCCTAAAAACTAGAAACTTGTTGTATCAGGATAGGTTCCAAGTCTAGAAATTACCTTCCATGGAATCAATCACCTCTATTCTCTACTCTCAAATTTATCTCTAAAATAGATCCATCACCAACTTGAGTTTCAATTCTAGCTTCTGAAACGGTTTCCTCATTTTCATCACCATGATATTAAACAAACACATAAACATCGTTACCCATGGATATAATGGTAAATAACACCCCTCCGACTATTATCATCATAGAAATATCTAAAACCATCCTTGAGACTCTTACCGGGTACCTTGTAATGTAATTTCCGAATTATTCATCGGATTCATTACGCTATATCTCTCACAAAGTCTTTATATGATAGCCTACTCACACTCAGAAAGATAATAGCGACATTGTACCAACATATTACAACTCATCGCCAATAATTTGTAGCAAACATCAGTAGATGCAGCGGTATCACCAACGTTAACACTGCACCGAAGACAAAAACAAACAAACAAAAAATCTGTAAAAGGGACGAGAACACAAAGAAAGAAAACTTCGATCGATTCCCACAACCGCACCACTTTAAGCAAATAATTATTTTGTGTCCTCGGTCAGGAAAACTTTTTGGGTGATCCAGGACCAGTAAAAGAGGACCACTTAACTAGTGGACCTCACGCGGTCTCTCACAATACACGAAAACCACAAGCCATGTGCCCCCTCCAAACCTAATGGTCCCGGCCCTCCCATTATCCTCGGTCAGTGGACACAAAGCGACGGAGTACCTCACCTGATACAACAAGTCACCTTGACACTTTAGCACCAAACCCACGTTTTTTTTTTCCCGCCACACTATCGCCTTTTATTGCACCTTTAGTCTTTGTCAACAGAAAAAAAAAATTGAATAAGTAATCACAAATTTCTGTCGGTTGGTGGACACAATGGACACATTTAGCAACATTTCTATTTCAGGGAATATTTTTTGAACAGAAACATTTTTTTGTGTTTCTACTCCATAGAACAATTTTTAAGTAAAAAAGAACGTTTGGTAAAAGTGTTCTTAAAATAGACAATGAATAGAAATATGTTTGGTACGATTAATAAATTTTTTATTTTTTCTCGTTTTTTTTGTCATGGACGATCAAGTGCCAGCAGCGACCGGCTGGCCGATAATGGCGGGCGGGCGGCGGGCGACTGGTGGGCAGTGGCCGCAAATTTGAAAGAAAAAGAAAATAAAAATAAAACATGTTTTTTTAACAAAGTACTCAAAAACAAGAAGCACGTGTTTTTTATTTCTTATTATTGGTCCAAATGTATTCCTATGAATAAAAAAAATGCGTTTTTTGATCCTAGAAACAAATGTGTAAACAAACACGTTTCTGTTCTTTTGTTGTTATGTTCTTTTGTTCCAATGAACAACAAAAGAACAGAAACAGACTTATTTATACCAAATAGGGCCAAAACAACAAATTTACAGTATGAAACGCAACAAATCACTCACCTTTAGTCTTTGTCCACCAAGGTTTGTTGAACGACAAGCCCTAATTTTTCCCAAAAAGGTTGTTTCCGTTTTTAGTCTCTGTTTAGTGAAAGAGGATGACATCACGTGAGCAAGAGCTCATTTGATAGACAAAGAGTGAGTGTGTGAGTAGAGAAGAAGATAGAGCCCAAATAGATATATAGAGAGAGAGAGCTCGATTTTCCTTGTCTTGTGATTTATAGGTTTACGACTTGTAGAGACGAAGTTTGAGAGAAAGTGTAACGTCTATCTCAGCTCTACCACTAACAATATTGTCCTTTTGGCCCTACCGCACTGTGGTCCTCACACAATGTCGGGAACCTGGCTCTGATATCACTCGTAATGTCCATCTTAACCCCACCACCGACAATATTATCCGCTTTGGCCCTACCGCACTGGTGCGGACACACCACCATCCTAGCTACGGCCTCGACCTTACGGTTTTGTTTTCCTCAGTCTATTCAAAAAAACGTGTTATTGATGGATAAGGGTGGACCTCTTTACATAAGCCATCCTAGGATTTCTTCCCTAGGCGATGTGGGACAGGTATGTCACAGAAAGAAAGAGAGAAAAAAAAAACATTGTTGTTTGAGGAAGAGAGAGACACTAAAAAGCATCATCAGAAGCATTTAACAGCGAGTAAGAGCATTCACAACGTTTATTTGTACTCTTGCCATGTTGGACACAATTTCCACGTTGAGCTTTAATTTATTTTTAAAATTTCCACATTGGAGCGGAAAATTTAGTAAAAAAATTCACGTAGTTGGATTTGCAAAATGGTACTCGAGCGAATGATTTTATACTACTGTAGCACTCAAGTAATAAAAAAAAATTATGACACTCAAAAGAGTATTATATGAAGATCGACACTCCTAAAGTTCTTATCATCTCTATATTTAACCCTGTATTGAAATGACTAATTTGTTCTTCTTGTAAACTCATTTTAGTATCCTTTCTGCGATTTGATGCTTTTAATTTCATTTAGTTTTGGATAATTTGAGTGGGAGCAAAAACTTAGGTTTTAGGGTTGAGCATTCTCGGAAGATAGTAACACTTTCATGAATAAACACAACAGGACAATTCATGCGAAGCTGCAAAATGATCTTCAAAAATAAGAATCAAGTTAACTACAGAGGTATGTAGGTGGTCCTTAGGTGAAATTTGACATATATCCTTTCGTATCATTCAAAAATAAAATAATATATCCCCAATTTAAATTTTCATTTATCTGTTATTATTGGTATTATTTATTCAGAGCCCCTCCAAATGCACATCTTTTGACCATTGTAATTCATCTTTTTTGTTGGCTATTTATTTCGCAAAAAATAAATGATTTAAACCATATTTTTATGAAATGATCACTTATAGCTCAAAAAAAAATAAACAAATAAAAATATTTTTATCATCCATGTTGAAAATTGTTGCACAGAAGTACGTCTTAACTAAATGAAGAAGAAAACAAGAATAATCAAGAACATGGGGATTTAGATGGTTCGGCGAAAATCCACCTACATCCACGGAAGAGAGAGACTATTTCTTATTTAGGCGTATCGCCCTCTCAATCTCATCAAGTACAAGGTACATTGATGAAATAAATAGATATTCAAATCTCCAATTTCCTAATTCTAGCAGGACTAGTAGGAAAGGAATTCCACCCTAAAGATATTGTTTTAATCTTCAGTGATTATCCCATATCTATTAGTGATATAATCATATATCCTAATTACACAAAATCATGACTATTTCCCATGCAAATCTCTTCTAAATAGATCAAAATTTAGAAAATATATTTGAATAACAAATAGCTCGCAATCTTCAAGCCTTCCTAAATTTCCCGATCGACTTTTAATTTCAAATCTAATCGATCGTAATCTTGTTGAATTCAAGACAATCTCCACCTTTGACTTAAATAAACCACAAGCCTTCACTCGAACCAAGAACCAAACTAGAATAAATTACAAGCCTTTATTCGAACCAAACTTGAATAAACCACAAGTATGCACTTGAATCTCGAATCAAACTTGAATAAACCACAAGCCTTCATTCAAACCAAACTTAAATAAATCATAAGTATGCACTCAAACCTTGAAATAAAACTTGAACCAAGAAAATGAATATATCTTCCCCTCCACCATACCTTGCAAAGGTATGCCAACACCTGGACCGGTGCGGCCTCCATTAACTTCAATGATGAGTGAGAGAAATCAAGTCCCTTCAAGACTTGAACTTCTCTTTAGTAACCGACTCCAACTCCTCCATCACTACGGTCATCCACTTTTCTTTGTGATCACTTTTCAAAACTTCATGGTAGGAGCTTGGATCACTAGAGCTCACGGTAAGAGCATAATCAACCATATCCTCAAAACCGTACCTCTCCGGTGCTTAGAGAGTGCGCCTTCCTCGACCCGTTGCAATTGTACAAGGAACTTCTACTGTTTCTTTGACTTCCAAAGTTTCATCAGATGACTTGCCAGACTTTGCAGATTCTCTGATTTCAAGCTCCACATTAACGATAGATATACCACTCGCATCTTCAAAAACCGCAAAAACCTTCGATAAACCTTGTTGAATCAATAGATCCTTCATCCTTCTCTGCCATAGTGTAAAGTTATTCTTCCTAGTGAATCGTTCAATATCAAATCGAACGATTAAACCTTTTCCAGCCATCTAGTCATAAATCACAAAACAGGAATGGAGAACCTAGATTGCTTTGATAATAATTGTTGAAAATTGTTGTGTGGAAGCACGTCCTAACTAGATAAGGAAGAAAACAAGAATAATCAAGAAAATGGAAATTTACGTGATTCGGCAAAAATCCGTCTACATCTACGGGAGAGAGAAACTATTTCTTATTTAAGCGTATCACCCTCTCAATCTCATCAAGTACAAGGTACATTGTTAAAATAAATAGATATTCAAATCTTCATTTTTTTAATCCTAGTAGGACTAGTAGGAAAGGAATTCCACCCTAAAGATATTGTTTCAATTTTCAATGATTATCCCTTATCTATTAAAGATATCATGATATATCCTAATTTTATGTAATTAGGACTATTTCCCATGCAAATCTCTTCTAGATAAATCCAAATTTAGGAAATATATTTGAATAACAAATAGCTCGCAATCTTTAAGCCGTCCTAGATTTCTAGATCGACTTTTAATTTCAAATCCAATTGATCATAATCTTGTGGATTTCAAGACAATCTCAACAATTCACAAGATATTTAGACATAAATTGTTGTCAATAATGAAAAGGTTTCCATTTACTAGTTATTTTAAAATACAAACTATCATTTCTTTGAAAATAATTTTCAAATCAGTCATTTTCTATGACACAAATATGCCCTTAATATGCAAACTATTTCTAAACAAGAGAGAATCTAGATATCGAATTAAAGGAAGGATTTCAGTTTAGTCCAGAACGTTTCAGATTATGATTAATTAAAAGAAAGGATATCTTCGAGACGTTGTCATTGATATGCGTTTGTCCCGTTTTCTTCTTTCTTTATCATTATTTGATTTTCACTGCGTCGCCTTGAATTCCCTGGAGAAACATAGAGCAGGTAGGGCACTGTTAATTGCACGCTTGACCTCTTCTGATCTCTTACAGAAAATAATAATCCCATTGGAATATAGACGTCAATAATCCAGGTGAGAGTAGATGATTAATTAACTAAACCATATGAAGCCGCCATATGTTATACGGTGCAGTGAAATTGAAGCGATGGTGGAGACGAAATGTATAGTTCATCTATTATGTGTAATTTTCCGCACATAGATACACGGTAGTTGAGAAATTGTCAAGGACGGAGACAAGTCATAATCGATATTACCATTTGGGCCTACAAATACCCTCTCATCTTCAAACTCATCGCCATACATCTTCTCTCTCTCTCTCTCTCTCTCTCTCTCTCTCTCTCTCTCTCTCTCTCTCTCCATTATTGCAAACGAAATGGGTGCTGTTGCAGGTGCAGCCGGAGAGTTCATGGTGGAGTTGGGCAAGAGAGAAGTGGTGGCGGCACCACTGCCCATGCAAGAGCATTGGCTGCCCCTTTCTAACCTCGACTTGCTCTTGCCTCCGCTTGACGTAGGCGTCTTCTTCTGCTACATCAGCCCAACCACCGCCACCTCGCAGAGGCATGAATATGGATCCATGGTGGGTATTCTGAAAGCCGCCTTGGCCCAAGCTCTGGTCTCCTACTATGCTCTCGCCGGAGAGGTGGTCCAGAACACAGTCGGTGAGCCGGAGCTCCTGTGCAACAATCGAGGGGTGGACTTCGTTGAAGCTTTCGCGGACATAGAACTCTGCCATCTCAACCTGTATAATCCCGACGAAACCATTGAAGGGAAACTGGTTCCTACAAAGAAGCGAGGCGTGCTTGCTGTTCAGGTATAGATATTACATACAGCAATACCATATACCGTTCATCCATCTCAAGAGATTAGATCACTGTAATTCACCTAAATCTACAATTCTCTTTCTTAAACGTATAAACAGCGTCAAAGAGTATAGTGTACCATCTATCTGGAATTCTATGGGTCGGATTCTCCAACTTTACTAATAATGGTTCACAAAGTTGGTTCATTCGTCGATGTTGACGTTCTTTCGCGAGGTGAAATAGAACCTTTTGTTTACATCAGTTAGTATGCTTAGTATGCAGATTACACAAATCAAATTTTGATGCATTTGGCATTGTCGAGACAGAAGGATAATGTTTGGATTTTGCTAACATGTCTGACATCATAGTCACTGATTGCACGTTATAAATTACTTTTTAATGTTTACTATTTTGCTTGTAATAATTCGAAGATGTCCAAATCAAAGTCACATCAATGACATTACACGATACAGAACACTGTAGCAAGATTATTGCTAAATAGTCAAAGAAAAATAAATCCGACACTTCGGACGAGCTTCACTGACTTATTAATGTAATCATCGTGATTATGCATTTGCTCTTGCGTCCATTAAGAATGTTGAGAATAGTGAGATAACAATAGTTTAATGCATGAGTAACATTCATATAAATGAAGGACGACATTACCATTTTGTCCTTTATGGATGGAGTTGAATGAGTGGAAGAATCTTGCGAGGGAGGACCTTAGATGAGACACCTTGACATTACAGGTTTCCAGTGATTACACGAGAGAGAAGAACTTATATTTATATGGAAAGGGTGGGATTTCACTTTCACTGTCAACTTCATTGATGTACACGCCAAAAGGGTGTCATGTCAGAGTATAGAGGAGTCTATCCCCTCTAATGCTGTACTTGCACGAAATAACTAGATAATGGATACACATATTTCGTTGTCATCGACGAAAAGAGTAGCTAGTAGGCTACATGATAAAGTTATATCTCAAAGACATTAGTACAAAGGAGTGGAGGATTGAAAAATAGTTTACCCATTGAATTGCCTCATTGAACAGGCAAGAGAAAACTATGGTGTTTTCGAAAATATAGAATATGGTCAGTAGATTATGAAGATCAAGTTTATAGGGGATAACTTTTCGGTGATGTCTGAGTTAAGTCTTCTATGAAGACAGTCTACTAGATCAAGTTACCAAGAACACGTCAAGAATATTTGTATTGGGATTGATTATGCCCACTATATAAATTGTTAACAGACTTAAGACTTTTACAAATTTTCTCGATGGAAAACATTCAGGCAACGGAGCTAAAGTGTGGAGGGATAGTGGTGGCATGTACGTTTGACCATCGGATAGCTGACGCCTACTCAGCCAACATGTTCATGGTGTTTTGGGCAGAGACGGCTCGCTCCGATGCCCCCATCTCGCTCCCTCCATCCTTCCGCCGCTCTTTTCTCAACCCAAGGCGTCCGCTCTGCATTAACCCTTCTCTAGACCGCATGTACGTGCCCATCTCTGCAATGCCCCCACCTCCCCAGCACCAGCAGGCGGGTGGAGAATTTGAGCCAACGACATCGAGGGACGGTGACTGTCTGGTAAGCCGCATCTACTACGTGACGGCTGCCCAGCTAAGCGAGTTGCAGCAGAGGGCCAGCTCCACCGGAAGCAAGAGGTCTAAGTTGGAGTCGTTCAGCGCTTTCCTCTGGAAGATGGTGGCCGAATCCTCCTCGGTTGCTAATGACGAGGACAACAAGGCGATATCGAGGATGGGGATCGTGGTGGACGGCAGGGCTAGGCTTATGAGTCAGGAGGGGGACGACAATTACACACCCATGGCATCCTACTTTGGGAACGTGCTGTCGATACCATTTGGAGAGAAAAGGGCCAGGGAGGTGGTGGAGAAGCCACTGAGCTGGGTGGCGGAAGCAGTGCATGAGTTTGTGGAGAAGGCGGCAACGAAGGAGCACTTCCTGGACCTGATAGACTGGGTCGAAGAGCACCGGCCGGCACCAGGGGTGACAAGGATATACTGCAAGCTGGGAAGCGAGGAGGAGGAGGAAGGGTCAACGGCATTTGTGGTGTCATCGGGGCAGAGGTTCCCGGTGACCAAGATGGACTTCGGGTGGGGGAAGCCAGTGTTGGGTTCCTACCACTTCCCGTGGGGAGGGGAAACCGGGTACGTTATGCCCATGCCTAGCCCGCTCTCCAACGGCGACTGGTTGGTCTACCTCCACCTCTCTCATTCTCAGGTGGCCTTCATTGAGTCCAAAGCTCCCACCGTCTTCAGGCCGTTGACCCCTCACTATCTTCGTTTGCTTTGATTCTTCTCCTTCTTTGTCTGTATGTAAACATTTACATGCCTCGCCGCTATTGTTGGGTGGTGTTGTTTGTACTGTTCAATTTTAAACCTTATGTTCCTTGTGTATATTTTTTCCCCACACGCATCTATCTCTGTCCTTTTTGTCCATATCGATCAATCCGAGGTATACGTATTCTTTTGGTTGATAACACGTATCGCTTGCTTCCTGTCTTCTAAAGTAAGCAGCAATTTGACGAGTGCCGGCATTTTGAATCATAAGCATCGTGTAAGTAACTTCTCATACAGGAAAGACGAGGCAATTAATAAAAAATGTGGCCCCGTAATCATCCGAAATTAGTCGAAACTTGTCAAATTTTCCGTTGCACAATGTTCGGTGATTTGAGCTTCCACCTTCTAACTTGTTCAAATTAGATCTTTGTGCATGTCTCCAATGAAAGTGTTTTGTCTCTTTGCGTCCGATTCAACCATGAACCTGGCAATATTGGTTAGTTTATTAGGTTGGTGTTCAAAACCCCCATGCAAGCAATTAGACTATAAGTACCTACTTTGAAACGTATATTGTATATCCTAGCATCTTGTATGAACGACTCCTACTGAGATTGTCAAATCTTGTTAGGAACGGGAACCATTGAAGAGAAAAAAAAATAAAGAAAAAACATTCGAATTTTTACATGGAAAATAATTTTTTAAAATTAGAAAGGACATATATCAATGCCAATCTCTTCACTATTATTATCTATTAAAATATACCTTGATTTTGAGTTCGAATGGGAAAGTTTTGTAATTTAAGTAGGTTTCCTATTTTAAATAAGTTTATCAATTAAATAGGTTCCTAATGGAAGAAACTTTCCTCAAAAAGTTACCCTAGTTTAGATCCATCTGTGTGTGTGTGTGTGTGTGAGAAGAGTGTCAAAGAGAAGTTTGTGCTTGTGAATTATGAGCTAATCAATTTTTGTGAATAAGATTCATCCATGAGATTGAAAGATTATAATTTCGTGAGAAATTGTGTAACTAAGCACCGTGTGAGCTATTGGGTTAAATTAGGGGCTAGAAAATATTAAGAGTCATTAAGTAAATCAAATGCGATTATAATTTCCATTGTATCGCTTAATCTTTAGTGATATCATTATTATCATCCCTGGAAATTGTTAACACCTAAATTTTAGCCAAATCATTTGGGTAAATATTAGGGATAAATTTTAACCAAATCATTTGGGTAAATATTAGGGATTAATTATTTAACCCTTAAACAAAAATATTTTAGTTAATATTGCAATATATAGTTTTAGGAACATATAGTATAGTATCCATAAACACATCTGCATTAAACCAACGGCGGTACAGACTTGAACCAGTGGTGTGGGCGGGGCCCACTCTCCAAGAAATGTTCAGCCAACAAAGAGGGGGAGGGGCCGAAACTTTCAAGCCATAAAATTGATTAATTAGAGCTCCAATTCATACGAGTTTAGCCAATAAATTGTTAAGCCCTGAAATTAATTAGAAAATACCTAAATAGGTCATGACCTGCAAATTCAAGCCCACAAGAATGGAATTTCAGCCAATCCTTGGTGAGAGGGGCTTGGCCGAATTCCCTCATTGTAAATTAGAACAATTTGTCGCAATTTGGCCCTCTAAGGATATAATTGAAAAAAGAAAACATTGAAATTACAGTCCAATTCACAAACAACAAAAACCTAAGGCCCATAATGGCAATCAAATTGCTCTATATATACGGCGTTGTAGTTTCAGGTCTTCGTACATGAGAGAGAAAAGCATGAGATAGAAGGGGAGAGTCACGGCCGCGGCAATCCTCCGCGGACATGCTCCGTTGGTACCGCCGACAGTGGCTGATTCCCCTCGTGGCCGAATCCCTCATGGCTGTGAGAGTCTTGTCAAATAGCTCCAATGAGCCATTGGGAAACTGCTGCGCTGCCATGACCATGGCTGCTTCCTCCATGATCGAGCCCCTCGATGAAGCTGTTAAGACACCAGTTTTTGCTTCCGGCAAGGCCAAAGACAACGCTCATTTCCAGAGTGAGGCCACTGCTGTCTTCAGCCGCACCGATCCCGCGCCTTCGTTGTTTCCTTCAACGGGGTCCAGACGAGCCCAACTTGGGCCATAATTTTGCACCCCGTCGCCCCTGACGACCCAAATGCAAGCGATGACCAAGTGGTGATCTGTCCTGTGTGGAGTCCAGGTGTTCAATCTAACGATGGGGAGGAAGTATGGGAGTTGAAATCCCTTCGAGGATCCTCGGTGAAGACAAAATAATAATAATAATAAGATTGGATCAAATTGGAAGAAGTCATGAGTGGAGGAATTCATGTTCAGAGAAAAATCACGGTCAGAGGAATATCTGACACTTGGGCTTCGGGGATCTTTGAATACTCATCAAAGGAGCGAACACCTAGCGTTCCATTCCACAAACAACAGGCATTTCGAAGTGTTCTTGTTGTGCCCGGCAAGCTTCTTTCACAAACGCAGCAACCTCCAACGCCGCAGTTCAGTCGCCACTGCGAAGCATAGTATCCTCGACTTCCTTGCTGCTCCATCCTTAGCCGATAAACAGTCCACACTGGTCGAGCTCCGTGAGGCCAGCCATCAAGCGGCCAGCCACCATGGTCCACCGTCCATCCTCTATTCAAGCTTCAAAATGATATCCACGTGATCTTGGATTAGGTAATAATCGAGTATTTGATTTTAATTCAATATTTTGTTGTTTAGCATGAATGATGTTGTTATCTTCAAATATCTCGAATGACAATTTTAAATATTTTCAACAATCCTTGATTGATGTGATTTTGAAATATACACACGATTTGCTCTATCAACAAAAGATATCAAGTTACTATTTTAATTATGAAATATTTATTAATTTAACAACGTACCTCATGTCCACGGTCCGATCTCCGCTCTTATATATGACCGCAATAGCACAAAAGAATATCACGCTTCATCCACCACCTTTTAGAATGAGTCATTGATTTTTATCATCTAAATTTGAATTTCCATCGTGTCCTTTGCGGATAAGGTCTGTTCCTTTTTATATATTATGTTTGTCCTAATCATCTTGATCATCATTTTCATTGTCAAATTTAAGCCTGCAAGTCCCTTTAAAGAGATTTAAAAAAATTAGTTAAAGCAGAGATTAACAAAGACGATGATATGTCTGTCTCATTATGATCAAGATGGCCATCACAAGTGACCCCAATAACAATTAGGCTCGGAAGACTTACACTTAGCCCATTTCCTACTTTATCTGGCCCAGCCTCTTTTTAGTCAGCTCTAGGCTGGTTTTTTCTGTTTTATTTTTCATTCAGTTGCTTCATTGTTGAGCATTATCGCTGATTCATGAACAAAGAATCTATATATACACGTATTGATACGGGAACCATGATTTGTTCCCACACATGTAATGAGCTCCTCGCATAGCAATTTCTAATGTGCACTGATTTCGCCAAATGTTTTGAAGCAGAATGTATAGTGAGAGAAGGAAAGTGTATTATATATAAAGTATATGGGAAAATTTTCCAAAAAGTCCTAAATCTATTACACTTTTGCCAATTTAGTCATAAATCTTTAAATTTTGTGAATTCAGTCCTAAACATTTTAAAATCTTGTCAATTCAGTCCTTTCAGCAAATTTGTCTTTAACATAAGCATTTTTCGGACATTCATGTAAGCATATTTTGAGACAAATTTACTGGAATGACTGAATTGACAAAATTTTAAAAGGTTTAGGACTAAATTAGTAAATGTACAATAGGTTTATAACTGTTTGTACCATTTTCCCTAAAGCATATACTCTATTTCTTGAGATAATGTTATGAATTTTGTTTGCTAAATGTTTTTTCACTGTCATTCTTGAGATAAGGTAATATCCGTTCTATGTAGGTCAATAAAGGAGGCCATCAAAAAGTAAATAATTGATAAGTTACAAGTTAAACGCTTATCCGATAACAACAATCTCGCTAATTTTTCGTTGTTGTGAGGACGTGTTGAGGACAATATCATTGGTCATGAAAAAAAGAGACAAAGGGTTTTTTTGACTTAAAGGTTTTGCTAACAAATGTAGATAATCCATTCGGGTTTTATAACTTGTCCTAATTGCGTTTCTTATTTGCAGAGATAAAGAAGCATATTGAACCTACCCATGGGTAGCCCAACTGGTTGGGGCAAACTTGGACTTCTTTGAGGTCTTGGGTTCGATTCCCCAGGGAAGCACCTGTGATTTAAGTGGAGGGCCATGGCGGTAGGTTGCTGTACTAGTCTCTCCCGATGAATAGTCGAGGTGCGCGCAAGCTGGCCCGGACACCTCGGTTACCAAAAAAAAAAAGAAGCATATTGAGTATAGAAGAGTACAAGTCAAATGGTGCCTCGAAGCATTAATTAAAAGCCTCTCGCAGAGAACATGGGCAGCAACATAGTCCGGCGTGAGTTACATGGGGACAATGCCTTGTTCAATGTGGTTAAATTAAAGGGATGAGTGCATTGAAAGTCTAGCAATAACTTGTCATGAAACTCTAATTAAGTTCTAAAACTTACAAAAAGTACAATAAAGTCTTGAAATTTGTCAAACTAGAACAATTGAGGCATTCATTCAACTCTATCCAATTTAACTAACTAAAAATATTGACGTGGCTTTATTAATTATTTATATTCTCCTTCGATGACATAGCCAAAGTATGAAACTTAAAGCTAAAACGACGTTGTTCCGGTCCAAATTTTGATTTTTGATACAAATTATATTTAGATAAAATTAAAAATAAGTTAAATTTAATACATATATACATATATATATATATATATATATATCGAGAGAGAGAGAGAGAGAGGTGCGAGGGACCAAGTTTTTTTTTTTGGTCGGATGTGAGGGACCAAGTGGCGAGGTCATGTTTCTCAGCCTTTTTTTAAATTTAGCTTATTTTTTAATTAAATTTAAATAAAATTTGTAATCAAAAATCAAATTTAAACTAAAATTAACATCATTTTAGCCACATTATCATCACGTAGGTTAGAGAAAATATAAAATGAAAAATGGATTAGCATTTTCTATTGCCAAATTGTAAGGGGTTAGTGGCATGACTCGATTGTATTAATTTGATAGATTGTATTAATTTGATAAGTTTTAGAACTCGATTATAACTAGTTTCAAGATCAGTGCAATTATTCCCATATTAAAGAAGATGGGAAGGTAAAAGAAAGTATTGAATTTAACCATAATACTAGGGGTATATAGTATGATTAATATACATAATCGATGAATACATTTGAAATTGTCATGTGGCTCAAGAAGTAGTATGTCCTTGTCATGGTGGTTTGTGAAAGCCCAACAGCGTGGCAAAGGTTAGAACTTGGAAACTAAGGTTCCATTTGTTTTGCGGAAAATATTCTTCCGGAAAATATTTTCCGAAAAAATTGAGGTGTTCAGAGGATGGAAAATAATTTACCAAGAAAAATATTTTTCGCTTAATGAAGAAAATCCTTTTAAAAACGGAAAAAATGTTTTCCTTTCTAAAAAAGAATGAAAACAATTTATAGTTTTGTAACAACCTCTCTCTTCTCTCTCCATTTTCTCTTTCCGAACTCCTCTCTCTCTCCCCCTTCCTTTTCCCTTCCCAATGCATTGACATTTCTCTCTCTCCACCCCCTCTCTCTCTCTCTCTCTCTCTCTCTCTCTTTGTGGCCATGCAAAGGGGGCCCACCACCTGGCCCCCCTCCAATCTCTCTCTTCCTTTCTCTTTTCCCTCCCACGGACGAGAGGTCTTCTTCATGTCTTTTTAAATTTCAACTGAAAACTGAAAAATATTGTCATTCCCTGAAAAAATAACTTTCTAAAAAATATTTTCCGGATATGCTATATTTTTTGCGAAATAAACGGAGTCTAAGAATAAACAATGACTAGATATGTTTCCTTAGCTCAATACACATTTAATTCATCAAGATTAGCGAATTAACCAATCTCATTTACATTTCCTTTCTTCTTGACGCTTCAATGTATTGTCCTCCTAATTGGCCTTCTATCTCGCACAAAAGTTTCAACATCTGTATGAAGTGACTCAAGAAATCCATTTCCTTATTATGTGGCGGTTCATTATAACCCAAGAAAGCGGCAAAGTTTATAACTTGAACATATAGAATTTACAAAGACCAGAAAGTCCTTTTATAGATCAATTCATTTTTTTTTGGAAAGACCTTGAGCATATGGAATAAATAAAGACCGAAAAGTCCTCTTTTAGATCAATTCATATTTTATTGGTAAAGAACTTGAGCATATGGAATAAACAAAGACCGGAAAGTCCTTTTTTAGATCAATTCATATTCTATTTCGGAAAGAACTTGAGCATATGGAATAAACAAAGACCGGAAAGTCCTCTTTTAGATCAATTCATATTTCATTCGGAAAGAATAACCTATTTTTCTAATTTTCTTAGCTTGTATTTTTCAATTTTTCTTAATGCTTAAAGATAATTGCCACTTGATTTTGGTCAAATCTCGTACAAAATTTTTAACCTTTTGTACGAGGTGGCTCAAAGGAATAATTGGTCCTTAAAGCCCAACAAGGTGGCAAAGGTTAGAACCTGAACATATAGTATAAACAAAGACCCGAAAAGTCCTTTTTTAGATCAAATTCATATCTTATCCACAAAGAATAGATAGGTAATTAATCTCGCTTGTGCTTTTCAATTTCCTTTGCCTCTTATTTGTCGTCGAATCTCGCACAAGCATTTCAACCTTTGTGTGAAAGTGGCTCAAAAAAATAATTTGTCCTTTAAGCCCGAGCACGGTGGCAAAGGTCAAAATTTTGGACGTGTGAAATACGGCAAAGACCGAAAAGTCCTTTTTAATTATTCGTAAAGAATAACGGATCAATCAACCTGATTATTCGTATCTTTCAATTTTATTAATGCTTAAAGATGCTCGCCTCTTAATAGTCCTCGAATCTCGCGCAAATATTTCAACATTTGTTTGAAGTGGCTCAAGAAATAGTTTGTCCTCGTCGTGGTGGTTCATGAAAGCCCAGTAACGTGCCAGGGGTCTGAATTTGGGAATATGGAATAAACAAAGACTAGAAAAATCTTTTTTAAGATCATTCTATATTATGTTCATAAGTAAAACCAATTAATCAGTCTCATTTGTGCTTAAAGATATCGGCCTCTTAATTATTATCGAATCTAGTAAAATATTTTTTTATATAACTATACTTGCAAAGCACTTTTTAATGCGTGCTAATGTCGCCGGTTGTTTCAAAATAGGAAGTATTTCCAAGAAGAAAAATGCATTATATTTAAAATATGTACACTAAATCTTGTGATAATATTAAAAAAAATTGTGCCGAAATTGTACTTACTACTGTTATTCTTGAGATAATAAGGATTCGTCCCAAGTACATGGAGAGGGGAGGTTACCAAGTAAATAACTGATGAAGAATAGGGTAAACACTGAACTAATGACAATAGTATCTCTAGATTTTCATTGTTGTGAAGAAGTGTTAAGTACAATATTGGTGCTTATGAAACACGAGACAAAGGGGTGCTTCGATTTGAAGATTTTGTTATCAAGTTAAGCACTTGTTTTACAACTTTGGCAAATTTTGCAATCTCTAAGCACTGACTTTATTTTGCTAGGCAACAACATTACTTTCAAAAACTGAATAATTCTTTATTCGCGCTAGTAACTGGTTGCCCAGGACACCCGTTGATAGGATCAAGGACCATTGACTTAAATAGATATTAAAATACACAACTGTGATCAGAATTGATGGGTGTCATAATTTCGCCGTTCTTGCAGTTGCAGAGATAAATATACTCTTTGCAATTTACCAAATATATTTACTCTTTGCATACAGAAGACTAAAGATCACATGGTGCCCCAAAACATTAATTAAAAGCCAACCGCTTGAGAACATGGAGGGCTTCGAACTCCTTACGTGGATCCCAAGGGGTCAATGCCCTGTTCAATCTGGTTAGATTAAAGGAGAGGGTGAGGGTAGAAACGTGGGAAACGTTGGTTTTGCTTTTAAATTACTCTGTAGTGGGTAAACGCAAGCCACACAAAAGGGGATTTGGATTCCCTGATCTTAGATCAGGTGATCTGGTGGAAAGGGAGGGTGGGGATTTTCCCCTTGCATGGGGGGGCAGGACATGGTGGAGCTTTGGATGGTGGGGATGGGTAAAGCACTCATGCTTTCATAGCAGGGAATTGTGGGCCTTTTGTAGCTGGGACAGTTCAACTTCTTCCGGTTTTGCTTTTAACATCTGCTCTCTTGCACTATGTCCGAGGTTTCGGTATGAAATAGTTTCCCAGTGTTCTGCAAAAGGTTCAGTCGATTGACCATGTCGATAAGCCAACCTAACAACTCCAATTTGCGGTTTTGGTAATGTTGATCTACCGTCACATCGTCACTCTCCCAGATTGGTTCTCATGTTTTCTTAGCCGAATGAGAAACCACTCCACCATCCATCGAGGAGTATGCTCTCCGTAGGCGTGTATGTACGCCCAGTGAGGAATCGACGTCCTCCTCCCCGCTGATTGTAGACGTGAGAAGTTGCCGATTCAAAGACTCGGGTCAATGCCTCCCTCCGCCCCTTCCAACCCACCCACTCCTGCCTGCGCCCATCGTTTTGGAAGCTCCCAATGAAGGACGAAAAAAGTACCGCCCCTCCCGAAAAGTCGTGGCAAACGTTTTGCTATTGCTATTGCTATATATATATTTTAAAGAAAAGTCCAAGGGCTTTTAAATACTCTTTTCAGCAGACGTGAAACTTCCCAGACTTTTCCAGGCGGCATGTGTTTGCCGTGTCAAAGCTCTCTTCGAGGAAGCTTAGCGTTTGGTGGTTTAATTTTTGTAACAAGCTTTAGGTTATCTAAATGTGGCAATTTACAATTTGAGGCGGACATCATTGAGAGATAGTGACATTTTTGCAGGCAATTGATGCCAATGTGCAATTTTCAGAGGAAATGAATAAAGTGGGGGACGGGAGGGTAGTTGGCCGGGTCTTATTCTTCACTTAGTCCTTTCCTTTGCAACGTTTATTTGCCAGCTTGACCTCTTCCGATTTCTTCCAAGGAAATAATGATCTCGTTGGAGTTTCGGAGTGTAAACGTGAACAATCCGGGAGAGAGGACATGACAATCAACCAAAACCCATGAAGCCCCCCATATGTTTTCTCTGGAGTGAAACTGCAAAATTACTCTGGAGATGAATGATATATCGGATCTCTGGGGTGTATATTCCCCCAAATGAGACGAACGGTAGTTTTGAGGTAAAGTCTTCGAGGTTTGGGCCTATAAATACCGGCTCATCTTCAATGGAACAGGTCCATCCCCTGCCTTCTTCTCCCCCCGGGCGCTCTCTCTCTCTCTCTCTCTCTCTCTCGCTCGCTCGCTCGCTTGCTCCATAGGACATAAAATGGGTGCAGTTGCAGATGCAAGCGGAGAGTTCGTGGTGAAGTTGGGCGAGAAAGAAGTAGTGGCGGCAGCACTGCCCTTACAAGAGCATTGGCTGCCCCTCTCCAACCTCGACTTGCTCTTGCCTCCGCTTGACGTAGGTGTCTTCTTCTGCTACACCAACCCATCCACTCCCGCCTCACAGAGGCTGGGATATGGTTCTATCGTTGGTATTCTGAAAGCCGCCTTGGCCCAAGCTCTGGTCTCCTACTACGCTCTCGCCGGAGAGGTGGTCCAGAACTCGGCCGGTGAACCTGAGCTCCTGTGCAACAATCGTGGGGTCGACTTCATCGAAGCTTTTGCAGATGTCGAACTCCGCCATCTCAACCTGTATAATCCCGACGAAAGCATTGAAGGGAAACTGGTGCCCACGAAGAAACGAGGCGTGCTTGCTGTTCAGGTATAGATATTGGAGACAGCCACACGATATGTCATTTATGCATCTCAAGAGATCAATTCACTGAATGTGCACCCATTTTCATCTTCATTTCACCTAAATCTACGGTCTTTTCCTTTAATATCTTATTTATACATAACCAGCATCGAACGGAATAGTGTATGCTCTGCCTCGTAGTCAGTCGGTCAGATTCTCCGACGTTCATAAGAAGGGTTCACAAAATTGATTTATTCATCAATATTGGAGTTCTTTTTATAGATGTTGAATATAAACTATTTTTTTGGCTTCACTTAGTATGCAAATTTGACCGATCAGTTTAGATACCATTTACCATTGCTCAGAAAGAAAATTAACGTTCAGAATTTGATCATGCGTAGCATCATGAAATGTGATTACATGCATCAAGATTTCTCAGACGAAACATAACAATATAGAAAGATTTTTTTTGCTAAATGTTCAAAGGAAAAAGAATCTCTGATTTATTTATGTGATCATTGAGATTATATGTTGGCTCATTGCGCGTCCATAGAGAACAGTGAAATAACAATAGCAATGATACATGAGAAGTAAGAACTTAGTGAAAGGCAGGAAATTGCCTTTTTTTTTTTTTTATCATGGACGCAGTTGAATGAATGGAAAAATCTTACGAGGTGCAAATCTCAGAATTAATCATTAAAGTGATGAGACCGTAACGTCATGGTGTGACTTTCCAGTGCCCTCAACCACTAATAATTCATTTATATGTGGTAGAGGCGGGATCTCTCTTTCACCTTCAACTCCATGGGAATCATGCCAAGACCCTTAGGGAATCTCTCCTCTCTAGTTTTTGTCTCGTATGATGTAACTAGATAATAAGATTTTCCACACTCTACATGAGACAGTCAAGGTGGGATCTCTCTTTCACCATCAAAGTCATCTCAATTCTCGAAACGATTAGTTAAATTACATAGAGGATTACACACAATTGAGTTGTTGAACTGCCTCACTGAATGGGCAAGAAAAAACTGTGGTGACGCCAAACAAATATACTATGTGAAGATCACCACTACTAATATTGTTCGAGACGATCAATGATCAATATGTCATGTGATAACTTCTCGACGTAAGCTGCCAAACGTGTGTTAAGAATATGTAGAACTTACTTGAAATCTCATCAAGACATGATTTTTTTTATATAATTTCCGCACTATGGTTGGTTCTGTCCACTAAGACTTAAATCTTTTATTTCCTGGGAACCATTTAGGCGACGGAGCTGAAGTGTGGGGGGATTGTGCTGGCGTGTACGTTTGACCATCGGATAGCCGACGCCTACTCGGCCAACATGTTCCTGGTGTTTTGGGCAAACACGGCTCGCGATGCTGCCCTCATGTCGCTCCCTCCATCCTTCCGCCGCTCTCTTCTCAACCCAAGGCGTCCACTCTGCGTTGACCCTTCTCTAGACAGAATGTATATCCCAGTCTCCGCGTTGCCTCCACCTACCAAGCAAAAGCTGGAGGCAGATGAGGAAAGCGAGACTGCGGCATCGAGGGATGACAACTGTCTGGTAAGTCGCATGTACTATGTGAACGCCGCGAAGCTAAGCGAGTTGCAGCAGAGGGCCTGCTCCAACGGAAGCAAGAGGTCTAAGTTGGAATCGCTTAGCGCTTTCCTTTGGAAGATGGTGGCGGAATCCTCCTCAGTTGCTAATGATGTTGACAACAAGACGATGTCGAGGATGGGGATCGTGGTGGACGGCAGGTGTAGGTTGATGAGTCAGGACGGGGACGACAATCCCACACCCATGGCGTCCTACTTTGGGAACGTGCTGTCGATACCATTTGGAGAGAAGAGGGCGATGGAGGTGGTGGAGAAGCCGTTGAGCTGGGTAGCAGAGGCGGTGCATGAGTTTGTGGAGGGAGCGGCGACGAGGGAGCACTTCCTGGACCTGATAGACTGGGTGGAAGAGCACCGGCCAGTGCCTGCGGTGGCAAGGATATATTGCAAGCCCAGGAGCCAGGAGGAGGAGAAAGGGTCCACGGCATTCGTGGTGTCGTCGGGACAGAGGTTCCCGGTGACTGAGATGGACTTCGGGTGGGGGAAGCCAGTGCTGGGTTCCTACCACTTCCCGTGGGGAGGGGAAGCCGGGTACGTCATGCCCATGCCCAGCCCGCTCTCCAACGGCGACTGGGTGGTCTACCTCCACCTCTCCAGGTCTCAGGTGGCCTTCATTGAGTCCCACGCCGCCACCGTCTTCAGGCCTTTGACCCCTTACTATCTTAACCTCCTTTGATTCTTTCTTCTTCTTCGTCGTTGTCCTTGTCGTCGTCCAAATGTACACTCATGTGCCTCATCACCCCTGTCGGCTGTTGTTCGTTTGTCCTGTTTAATTAAGACCTTACGTTCCTCGTGGATCTTGTTTCCCTCTGTCCATCTTACTCGGTCCCTATGACTTGGCCAATCCGAGGTATATGTCCACTTTCCAACTCTAGGGCGTCTGGCTTGCTCATTGTCTTCTAATTCATGTCAGCAGCAATTTGACGAATGCGGACATTTTGCATCGGTCATTATATGCGTACGCGACGTAAACCTCGTACACGGGACAACAAAATTTTTCCTCAGCACCACGGGATAATTACAGACAAATATACAAACTACATTGCTCGTATATTATACGAAAATTTTGATCGATAGTCACTAGCATGATCACGGATGAAAGAAGGGGGGAAACACGAAGATTAATTAAAGATGCCAGCCAATCACCATCCGAAATTGGTCGAATCTCGTCAAAATTTCTTTGGTAATCTGACAACGAAGGATGTTAATGTCGCCTGCTTCCGTTCTTCTCTCTTTGAACTGGTCGGAGTTGGGTCTTAGTACTTCTCTCTCACGAAAATATTCTGTCCCTTGGCGTCCGATTTTAATTATGAACCGAGCGGTATTAGTTAGTTTACTCGGTTGGTGAAGAGAACCCTTCATGCAAGCTATTAGACTACACATACGCCAATTGAAACTCTGGAACTTCTTATGTATTGAATGCATCTCTTCAATGAACAGTATTCAACTCCAACTGAGGTTTTTAAAGTTGAAAATGTAACTATGATTTGTGGGGAAAATTAACAAAAAAAAAATTCCTAGACATAACGAAGAATTATCAATTCAATTTTATACCTTTTAATTGTACCAATTGAATTCTAAACACTTTTTTTTTTTGCATTTTAACTATTGAGTCCATCCAATCAATTTAGATCGCCCGGTGCTGGTGAGGGCCGTGACACCCTCACCTCGTGCCAACAAGGGCATCCCAGCCCACCTAAGACTGGGCAACGACTCTTGCCCACTAAGATTGGCGAACGACTCTTGCTAGCCCTACGTTCAAAAAAAGAAAAACTAAGAAAGAAAAGAAAAGGGATTAGAAATTCAAAATATATTAAAAGATTATTTAGAATGTCAATATCAGTACCAATTGTACCACATCAGATGACCGGCATCTATGTTACCAATTTTCAATCAAAATTGGTCCAATAGACCCAGTTGACAAAACTTGAAAATATTTAAAATTTAATTGATACAATTAAAAAACTTAGAACTGAATCGGCACGGGTACAATGAATCGAGGATATTTTTGGTAACTTTCTCGATTTGTGAGGTATCAAGTTTATATAAAATGAGATTGAGGATTATAAGAATGATCAATTATGTCTTTTTATTAGACCTTAGTTTGGGTAACCTTAGAAAAAAACAAGAAAAAGAAAAAAAGAGCCCTTCGTCACCGTCACCATCGTTTTTATGAGTCAATAAGGTCACAAAGTTGGCCGCTTCAAGTCCTTGGCTTTAATAAGTCCAATAATCTCTATCCTCAAGAGCAGCCAAAATCGATCGTTTTCAAGAGTAGCACTATTATGCTGCTTCAATTGTCATGGAGAGCGACTTTATCCCGTCAATTACTGGTCCCTCCTTCACCATCAGGGCGACTGGACCTTTCGTTGGCCAAGTCAATCTCGTCGTCAGCATCCTCGTATTGGGACGTCTACCGACATTCCTGTGTCTGCAACCACAGCGCCCATGATTTAACCGCGTGGAAACATTCTTAAATTGCGACAAACTAAGTTACATTATCCCACGGCGCTCGATATTAGCTGGTCGATAAAGATGTGCTTGTCCGACGCTCACAGCTGGCTAGATATTTGATGATGGCTTCTCTTGACGCTCAAGGCCGGCGCTAACTTCGACCATTCAAATAATATTTCAATAAATTTTTGACTTGTTATAATTTTTTTTTTCCTCCACTTCTTGTCTTTTCCCCTTGGACTTGCCAGCCGACCCTCGTGTGCCGAGACACTCTCTAAAGAGTTGTTGTGTAAGAGATGCATGCAACTATAACATAGGCTTAATTTTCATGCTCGTCCTAATTACCGGTTCAGGAACTTCCATTGCCAGAGTCATTGATGAGTAAGTATTAATCAAAGGATAATCTCTTGAAAAGGGGCTCTCTTTTGTAAGACGATGAATATCAACTTCGGACAATTTCTAAATAATATTAATAAGATAAACTCAATTGATAAAACATGAGAAAGTTCAAGATTTAATTAGAATAACTAAAAGATTTTAAGATTGATTGGTATAATTATAATATGTTTATCATTTTTTTATATATTTTCGGGATTGTCAAACACCGGATTGGACGGATAAAGTCACACTGGCGGGAAATTTATTTGATTGGATAACGATCAACATTATTAGTTATGCCAAGAACGACTAATGATCACGACCTACCGCGGCTGACTTTAAGGCTTGGAAGCATTTGCTCGTCGTTGTCGTAACTTTCTCTGTCTATCCACACCAGATATAACAATTAATTGCTTCCTGGCATCTTGTGCAGCGAGGTCTCTCGTGGAAAACATGGGACGTTTCTCTTTCTTCTCTGTCCTCGGAAAAGTATTTAGTGGTCCGAACGCAATGTGCGCAGCCACTGATGAGGCGCCACATGGTGAGTGGGCCTCGTTTGCTATGAGATAACGTGTGGGGTCCACCTGTCAGGTGGCCCCCTTCTAGTGGCCCGGGTACAGTTACTCCTCCGTTCTCCGCTCGCTGTGTCGATTTGTAAAGAAGGGGGCTGACACGTCGATTGAGAGTCGATATAGACGGCGTCATGTGTGGACATTTCTTGGACTAATCTTTAACGTGCACGAGAGACATGAAATCTTTGAACATCGGATTATCCAAATCTTAAATTATCATCGCCACATAATGTAGGTAGGATAATTCAATCATGGCAGGGACTGTGCTGGACGTCATGGGGGGTGGAAATCGGTGACCTCTGGAGATGAACTGAATCCACTACAAAATGCGGGACGGTGACCTCGGGAAGTCAAGACGACGGAGACATATTGACTCCATTGGGTCTCACCAACCCCGTTGCAATATCTCGGTCTTCTGCTCCGAGCCAACAACCCAGGGAGCACCAATCTCTTCGGGCCACATCGTGCTGGGGTTGGAGTTACTTTTATGAAATGCAGGTTAGTTCACCTCTCTCCGGGACTTGACATTATTTTGGCTTATATCCAATTCCGAAGGACGAGCAAATCCTGGGTTTCGTTCGAGTGGTTCAGCTGGTGACGGGCTAACCACTCTAAGACATTTTACTGATTGCCTATGTCATGCATTCGCAAGAAAGATGTCATCTTCGTGCCAATCACAGCAGTCCCAACTGCGCAAATTCGAACGACATCAACCAGCTAAGAAGCTTTAGAAACATAGTTTATCACTCCTGGTCACATCAGCAGTGAGCTCCCGTTGCATTTTAACTTAAATTACCAAAAACTTTGTAACCCTTTTTCCCGGGGTAGGTGTCGGACAAATCTACCCCAACTACTCAAGGTATAAGAGACTAATTAAAGTGATCGCATCCATCATTAGAAAAGCATCCAGGAGAAACGCTGTTCATCCGCAAATGTTAAAAAATCAAGATAAATATAGGCTAGCTGGTACGTAGGGCACACAAAATGTCGGTACATTTCATATTTATTGCTGCACATGTACACAATAGAAAATAAAACTAGAAAAGACACTTGGACCGAACTCATCATGAGAAGCGTAACAGATAGGATGTGCAGTTTAGGACAACTTCAAAATGATAGAATCCACTGTCAAGTAAGATCAACAAATGTTACCCGACAGCAATGTGACCTAAGGATGGATACCTCATCACTCGTGAGATGAGAACTTTCCTGCGTGCGGTGAAGAACCCAACACTTTATCACAAGAAAGAAAATTCAATAGATAACGGCAGTCGCCGGTGGATTTGGATCACAGTTCTGCTGCATTGACCTTGTCAGCCAAATGCAGATGAGGAATGTTTCAAAAGATAGGAAGCAAAGACTTCCGAGCCCGCCCTCTCCAATAATTACCAGTCTTGCGACCTAAAATACGCCAGCGTGAGCAATATCATGCCAGATCTGGTGGGATGACTCTGGGTGTCAGACTAGGACAGATTCTTATGGTAATTGCGTTTACGTATTGGTCTTCTACTTGGTCAATTTGTCAATAGGTTCAAAGAATGATGCCGTCTTTGCTACGCGCGAGAACCAGTGTGCATAATTGATTTTCACCAATTCCCGAGTCTGGCGGTTGGTGTACGTCGCAGTCCCAAATTGCTTTACTCCTCCTAATCGCATGTTTAAGGCCGTCGCGAGTTCTCTCGTTGAATGCTTGGATTTGCGACAAGTACCGTCACTCAACAACCCCTTCTATCCCTGAGGCATTCGCCTTGCGGGGACCTATTCGGGCTTTAATTCTTTTATTCCTGAAATAAGAAAAAAAAATCGAGTGATATTGCGTATGAGGAATTGCTAATATTACTAACAGCGATAGTTTGCTGCCTCACTCGAACAGGTCAAATAATAATGTCTCCACAAGTAAATGACTAGTCGACATTAGAATGTTTAAATCTCAAGTTGATCCGTTAATAGAGAGGGTTAGGTTCAAGCATGTCTACTTACTTATCTGGCAAACCCTAAAAAGCAAAAAGAAATAAGTGTCGTTTCTTTTGATAAACTACAGTGATAAAATAACTAATCATCATCATCTTCTGGCTAATGTCAAAGTCATAATATTTTTAAAAAAATTGTGGCACAAATCCACAATGTGGCCGGCATTCCTGATCCGTTAGTATTCCTAATCCAATCGCTTTCATATATGTATAGGTTAGGTAACATCAACTCTCTAATAAATTCAAGGTTTCCAAATATATCAATTTCAATATCACGATGTGTCCACTTGATTATATGAAAACCACTAACATCTCATGATTGATATTTTCATTGAGATAATCCAATCATCATTACAAATGTGAACGGATAGATTTCACATAATTTATTCTTACTATGGACTATTAGTCAATTCTTATCTAATCATCATTTTTAACCTGTCTTCATACACTGGCTAAGATCATTTTTATGTTTGTTCAATTATATAAATAGATAACAATATTGCGGAATAAAGAGAAAAACTACAAGAAAAAAACGGTTGAAGTTTTTTTTTTTTTTGGTCAACGTGATTCGGATAAGTTGTAAAAAAATTTTGGACGAAAGTTGTAATTGTTTCCAAAATAGAGAGACGCTATAAGTTGACCCGTGATTTGAAATGGAGAAACATTTGCTTCAGATCTGTAGGCAAAATGCTAAATACCTTAGATAGTAAATCCTCACTTAAGATGGATACTGTTTATATCTACGCACTAATATTTGGTTAAATTAGGAAAAAGCATGATTAAGAGCACCTTCCCCTTTTTTTTTATTTTTTCCCGTCGCTCGTTCATTGATTACTTCAGAAGATCCGAACGTGGGGGCAACTGTTGAGGAAGAACGAAGGCGGAAGAAGCCTAGGATTCCTTTGGGTTGCGTTTCGGATATCTGATTCGAAACTGTTCATTTTCCATCAGCTCGAATAAGACTCGGACCCATCTACATCAATCAGGATCTCTCCTTTTCTTCTTCTTCTTCTTCCTCCTGAATACCACTATCGCTGGAGATGGAGATGCCCACTGCAACGCATCCGTCTTTTTTGTCGTTTGTTTCCACAGCTCTGCTGTCTGCACATAATTCGACTTTCCTTCTGCAAAATGCTTCTCATCCATGTCGGCTCGTTTGAGTGAATTACGGAACTTTTTCCTTCAAGCGGGATTTTGTCTGTCGTCGCCATCAATATGTGTATGCCTCTAGATGTCATGCGGATGCCGGAATCTTCTGTCGAGTCGTGGGGGTGAGAGCTCTCATGACAAGATTATTTTCGTTTGATTAAAAAAAAAAGAGAGAGTTGACATAGAATCCTCCCATACTTGAGCCATAATTGACTTTGTTAATCATCAGTGGTTGACCAAGGTTGCCACCCCCTAGGCTTTATCATAGAAGCTTCACGTTTGCGGCCGCAATATTCGCTTTGATCCTTTTCTAACCCTCATTCTGAGCAATCCTATGGCACCATCGGTTACAAATTAAGACAAAATCAGAGTTATTGCACTTCTAGCACAGGCCGAATTAACCTACATGAGGAGTGAATCCTCAGGAGAGTTTCAAATAACATGTTTGTCTGGGCCAACCGTCTCGATGGTTTCTAAACATACCCTCTGGTGGTGCGGCGTTGCTAATTATGTTAAGCTTAATTGCCCCACTTGGAGATGCTCACCAAGTCCATGAGCCAGGCCATCGTTTGGGTGGGCGAGGCCCAATTCTAAACTTTTTTGTGGACGAAATTCACAAGGCAAATATTTTAAGCATTTCGTCTTTGTTTTTAGATTTTATAGTATATACATACAAATGCATGTATTTTTTATTTTGATTTTTGCTTACTGTATAGTTGCAACAACAGAGTAATGTTTCTTGTGTGGCCTCCCTCAGCGTAACAACGATTTCAAAGTGGACCCAAAATTTTCAATCCAGTTCCAAGGTATGCCCAAGAACCTATTTTGTTTTTCCTTTTCTTGGTTCATTTTATACAAATAATAATAATAATAATAATAATAATAATAACAATATGAGTTTATTAACAATAAAGTAATTTAAATTAAACAATGAATAACATAAATCCAATAGTAGTTCGTTGCACTCCATTGGCCATATATTTTAGTTTATCATATTGACGATCGGATTATTAAATGTGATGGCAATGTGATCAGGATTATTAAAGGGTCTTGCAGGCTTAAATTTGACAATGAAGATGATGATAAGGATGATTAGGAAAAACATAATATATAAAAAGGAATAGACCTTATACGCAAAGGATACGATGGAAATTCAAATTTGGATGATAAAAGTCAATGACTCGTTCTAAAGGTGGTGGTTGAAGCGGGATATTCTTTTGTGCTATCGCGGTCATATATAAGAGTGGAGATCGGACCGTATGACATGAGGCACATTGTTAAACTAAGAAATGTTTCATAATTTAAATAGCTACTTGATATCTTTGAATATCTTTTGTGGATAGGGCAAATCATGCATATATTTCGAAATCACATCAATCAAGGATTGTTGAAAATATTCAAAGTTTTTATCCTCAATATTCAAAGATAACAACATCATTCATGCTAGACAACAAAATATTGAATTGAAATCAAATACTTGATTATTACCGTAATTTTAATTTTTTTTTCAATTATATCTTAGAGGGACAAATTGCGACAAATTGTTCTAATTTACAACGAGGGAATTCGGCCAAGCCCCTCTCACCAAGGACTGGCTGAAATTCCATCCTTGTGGGCTTGAATTTGCAGGTCATGACCTATTCAGGGCTTTTTCTAATTAATTTCAGGGATTAACATTTTATTGGCTAAACTCATTTCAATTGGAGCTCTAATTAATCAATTTTATGGCTTGAAAGTTTCGGCCCTTCTCCCTCTTTGTTAGCTGAACACTTCTTGGAGAGTGGGCCCAGCCCACACAACTGGTTGAAGTCTGTACCGCCGTTAGTTTAATGCAGATGTGTTTACGGATACTATACTATATGTTCCTAAAACTATTTTTTTCAATATTCACTAAAACATTTTTTTGTTTTAAAGGGTTAACTGATTACTCCCTAATATTTACCCAAATGATTTGGCTAGGTGTCAACAATTTATAGGAAGGATGATATCACTAAAGATTAAGCGATACAATGAAGATTATAATCACATTTGATTTACTTAGTGACTCTTAATGTTTTCTAACCCCCAATTTAACCCAATAGCTCACATGGTGCTTAGTTGCACAATTTCTGACAAAATAATCTTTCAATCTCATGAATGAATTCTTATTCACAAAAATTGATTAGCTCAATTTTCTATTGCTTTAAGGTATAATTCACAAGTAGAAACTTCTCTTTGATACTCTTCAAAAAAGAAAAAAGAAAAAAAAGAGAGAGCAGGAGTTGGATCTAAGATAGGATACATTTTTTAGGAAAGTTTCTTCAATTAGGAACCTATTTAATTGAGAAACTTATTCAAAATAGGAAACCTACTTAAATTATGAGACTTTCCCTTTCGAACTCAAAATCAAGATATATTTTAATAGATAATAATAGTGAATAGATTGGCATTGATGTTTGTCCTTTCTGATTTTGAAAAATTATTTTCCATGTAAAATTCGAATGTTTTTTCTTTATATTTTTTCTCTTCAATGATTCCCGTTCCTAACAAGATTTGACAACCTCACTTGGAGTTGTTCATTCAAGATGTGACTAGGATATAAAAGAAAAATTCCTGAAGTTGCTTGCATGGAGGTTTTTGAACACCAACCTAAGAAGATATTGGGTGGGCCGGGACTAGTGATCCCGGCCACTTAGAAGGAGCTACATGGCTGGTGGGTCTCACGCGCTGTGAGAGAGCACACGGGGCACAATAGCTAGGTGGCCCCCACTTATTGGTCAAGGGTCTCGGACCACCCAAAATTTTTCCCACCAACCTAAAAAACTAACCAATATTGCCAGGTTGATGGTTGAATCGGACGCAAAGCAACAAAATTGGACCACATGCACAAAGGTCTAACTTGAACAAGTTGGAAGGTGGAAGCTCAAATCACCGAACGTATAGTGCAACGGATAATTTGACAAGTTTCGACTAGTTTCGGATGATTACGGTGCCACATTTTTTATTAATTGCCTCGTCTTTGCTGTATGAGAAGTTACTTACACGATGCTTATGATTCAAAATGCCGGCACTCGTCAAGTTGCTGCTTACTTTAGAAGACAGGAAGCAAGCGATACGTGTTATCAACCAAAAGAAGACTTATACCTCGGATTGATGATATGGACAAAAAGGACAGAGCTAGATGCATGTGGGGAAAAATATACACAAGGAACATAAGGTTTAAAATTGAACAGTACAAACAACACCACCCAACAATAGCGGCGAGGCATGTAAATGTTTACATACAGATAAAGAAGGTGAAGAATCAAAGCAAACGAAGATAGTGAGGGGTCAACGGCCTGAAGACGGTGGGAGCTTTGGACTCAATGAAGGCCACCTGAGAATGAGAGAGGTGGAGGTAGACCAACCAGTCGCCGTTGGAGAGCGGGCTAGGCATGGGCATAACGTACCCGGTTTCCCCTCCCCACGGGAAGTGGTAGGAACCCAACACTGGTTTCCCCCATCCGAAGTCCATCTTGGTCACCGGGAACCTCTGCCCCGATGACACCACAAATGCCGTTGACCCTTCCTCCTCCTCCTCGCTTCCCAGCTTGCAGTATATCCTTGTCACCCCTGGTGCCGGCCGGTGCTCTTCGACCCAGTCTATCAGGTCCAGGAAGTGCTCCTTCGTTGCCGCCTTCTCCACAAACTCATGCACTGCTTCCGCCACCCAGCTCAGTGGCTTCTCCACCACCTCCCTGGCCCTTTTCTCTCCAAACGGTATCGACAGCACGTTCCCAAAGTATGATGCCATGGGTGTGAAATTGTCGTCCCCCTCCTGACTCATAAACCTAGCCCTGCCGTCCACCACGATCCCCATCCTCGATATCGCCTTGTTGTCCTCGTCATTAGCAACCGAGGAGGATTCGGCCACCATCTTCCAGAGGAAAGCGCTGAACGACTCCAACTTAGACCTCTTGCTTCCGGTGGAGCTGGCTCTCTGCTGCAACTCGCTTAGCTGGGCAGCCGTCACGTAGTAGATGCGGCTTACCAGACAGTCACCGTCCCTCGATGTCTTTGGCTCAAATTCTCCACCCGCCTGCTGGTGCTGGGGAGGTGGGGGCATTGCAGATATGGGCACGTACATGCGGTCTAGAGAAGGGTTAATGCAGAGCGGACGCCTAGGGTTGAGCAAAGACCGGCGGAAGGATGGAGGGAGCGAGATGGGGGCATCGGAGCGAGCCGTCTCTGCCCAAAACACCATGAACATGTTGGCTGAGTAGGCGTCAGCTATCCGATGGTCAAACGTACATGCCACCACTATCCCTCCACACTTTAGCTCCGTTGCCTGAATGTTTTCCATCGAAAAATTTTGTAAAAGTCTTAAGTCTGTTGACAATTTATGTAGTGGGCATAATCAATCCTTGTACAAAATTTATTTCTGTCATGATGAGATCAAGTGTTACAAATATTCTTGACGTGTTCTTGGCAATTTGATCTAGTAGACTCTCTTCATAAAAGACTTAATTCAGACATCACCGACAATGAATTTAATCTTCATAATCTACTGACTATATTCTATTTTTCCGAAAACACCATAGTTTTCTCTTGCCTGTTCAATGAGGCAATTCAATGTGTAAACTATTTTTCAATCCTCCACTCCTTATTACTAATGTCTTTGAGATGACTTTATCATGTAGCCTACTAGCTACTTTTTTCGTCGATGACAACGAAATGCGCATCCATTATCTAGTTATTTCGTGCAAGTACAGCATTAGAGGGGATAGACTCCTCTATATTCTGACATGACACCCTTTTGGCGCATATGTCAATGAAGTTGACGGTGAAAGTGAAATCCCACCCTTTCCATATAAATATAATTTCTTCTCTCTTGAGGTCACTGGAAACCTGTAATAATGTCAAGGCGTCTCATCAAGTTAGTTATAATTCTAAGGTCCTCCCTCGCAAGATTCTTCCACTCATTCTACTCCATCCATAAAGGACAAAATGGTAATCTCGTCCTTCATTTATATAAATGTTACACATGCATTAAACTATTGTTATCTCACTATTCTCATCATTCTCAATGGACGCAAGAGCAAATGCATAATCACAATGATTACATAAGTCAATGAAGCTCATCCGAAGCGTCAGATTTATTTTTCTTTGATTATTTAGCAATAATCTTTCTGCAGTGTTCTGTATCGTGAAATGTCATTGATGTGATTTGATTTAGACATCTTGGAATTCTTACAAGCAAAATAGTAAACATTAAGAAGTAATCGATGACGTGTAATCATTTACTATGATGTCAGACATGTTAGCAAAATCCAAACATTATACTTCCGTCTCGACAATGCCAAATGCATCAAAATTTGATTTGTGAAATCTGCATACTAAGCATTTGAACAAAAAAAAAATCTGCATACTAAGCATACTAAGTGATGTGAACAAAAGGTTCTATTTTAACACCGCACAAAAGAACGTCAACATCGACGAATGAACCAACTTTGTGAACCATTCTCAGTAAAGTTGGAGAATCCGACCCATAGACTTCCAGATAGATGGCACACTATACCCTTCGACGCTGGTTTTACGTTTAAGAAACAGAATTGTAGATTTAGGTGAATTGAAGATGAAAATGGGTGCATTTACAGTGATCTAATCTCTTGAGATGGATGAACGGTATGTGGTATTGCTGTATCTAATATCTATACCTGAACAGCAAGGACGCCTCGCTTCTTTGAAGGAACCAGTTTCCCTTCAATGGTTTCGTCGGGATTATACAGGTTGAGATGGCAGAGTTCTATGTCCGCGAAAGCTTCAACGAAGTCCACCCCTCGATTGTTGCACAGGAGCTCCGGCTCACCGACTGTGTTCTGGACCACCTCTCCGGCGAGAGCATAGTAGGAGACCAGAGCTTGGGCCAAGGCGGCTTTCAGAATACCCACCATGGGCCCATAGTCAAGCCTCTGCGAGGTGGCGGTGGTTGGGCTGATGTAGCAGAAGAAGACGCCTACGTCAAGCGGAGGCAAGAGCAAGTCGAGGTTAGAAAGGGGCAGCCAATGCTCTTGCATGGGCAGTGGTGCCGCCACCACTTCTCTCTTGCCCAACTCCACCATGAACTCTCCGGCTGCACCTGCAACAGCACCCATTTCGTTTACAATAATGGCAAGAGAGAGAGAGAGAGAGAGAGAGAGAGAGAGAGAGAGAGAGAGAAGATGTATGGGGATGAGTTTGACGATGAGCGGGTATTTATAGGCTCAAATGGTAATATCGATTATGACTTGTGGGGATGAGTTTGACGATGAGCGGGTATTTATAGGCCCAAATGGTAATATCAATTATGACTTATTGTTTCCGTCTATGACAATTTCTCAACTACCGTCCATCTATCTGCGGAAAATTACACATGACAGATGAACTTATGATTCGTGTCCACCGTCGCTTCAAAATTTTTTTTTTTTGGTCGAAGTAGTAGTGATATTACTTCATAAAGGAAGGAGTTCGGTAGTACAAAAAAGAGGAATCCGTACACAATAGATTCAAAAGACATGATGGGGGATTAGCTACCCATGTCTGGGGGAGTCTATTCATTCTGTGTATCTTCGCGATCCAGTCGGCAACTCTATTTGATTCCCTATGGCAGAATAAAACATATAACGGCTTCATAAATCTTTCTCCGTAACAAAATCAACATGAATCTAAGAAGACAAAAACTAAAAATTTGTGCGTTTATTGTCCATATAGAAATTACTTGGATGAGGCAGGAACAAAGAAAGTGGGCAAAGAATCCCTTTTGCCGGCTCTACTATATTAGCAGTAAAGCCAATTAAATGTTTTCCCCCTCCTTCTTGGCATGGATGCCTTTTTAACTTCCATCGATGCTTCATATGGAATGAATACTTAGTGTCGTGCTCCATATATAACCTTGCAAATTAGGTTTCAACTTCTAATACGTAAAAAAGAATGCCACAGCATACTACACACTATATGACTCGCACGGAGCTATAATTCGCTGAAAAGGCAACAATACCTTCTGTATATGTGCTATGATTTGGTTTACTATTATTCGTCTTCTCGTGGCTCTTTGACTTTGAAAAATAGGATCAACTATCAAAATCAGTAATTACCTGCAAATGAGGATAACAATGGTGTGACCATATTTCCACGCTTCGAGAAGCCCTAATTGCTTGACCCATATTCTTAAAACAAATGCAGGTTGACAACGAGACTTAGTAGACATCGCAGTCCATGCACAAGTTGCTTAATTTGTTAAAGGATGTTGCTTGTTCACAATGAGAACCATTAAATTCAATGTTTGCATCTAAGGCCACTCCAAAAAAAAAAAAATGATTTGCATGTTAAAGATAGAACTAAGTTGTGAAGCAGTATAGGCTTGCTAGGTCAACTATTCAATCAAATGATATTGAGCATATTTCTTGTTGATGCTTGTTTTGACGATGACAAAACAGTAACCAAAGTCTGAGGTGTTCAGACTTTCCCAAAGTCTGAGGCGGTCAGACTGTTCTAAAGTCTGGGGAAGACAGACTTAAGTTGTTATGGTTATAGATCTTATTGATCATATTTTTTTCCCACGAAGATCTAGTGCAGAAAGTATGAATTGATTTATATCTTCGACAGCTTATTGATTGATTGGATCTGATTATTACTATTTATGGAAGCAATCAATTATTTGGAGCAAGTATCAAGTAAGGAAACTGAAGATCCTGATTGAATGGGAAATCGGGATTAACAGATTCTCTATTGTTTCTATCTATAGCTTGAGATCTCCTGATTGATTCTGTTCAACGGGTAGATTGGAAGAATTCCTTTCGAATGTGTTAACGGTTATGAAGGCATGAAGGAGTATTTAAGAGAGATATTTCAAGTTGTGTGGTACGAATGTTAGAGAGCAATTTTCCTAAAGTCTGAATCTGTGAAGAGCTTTAATTGTACTCAAAAGAGTTGACATACGAACTTTGTGAGTGTTGTGCTGAGAAGCGTAGATCTTGAGATTGTAACTCTTTTGATTTATAGTGAACTCCAGCCAATAGGCTGTCACCGTGGGAGAGTGGACATAGGCTTGATCTAAGCCGAACCACTATACATCTTGTGTTCAATTTTCTTTACTCTCTAACTCTATTTATTATCCTAAAGTTTTATTGTTTATATTTTCGCATTAATTGTGAGCACTAGCGCTTTCATTTCTCAGCCGGCCGACCTTGACTCCGATTATTCGGAGGTCATATCTAATATTCAGAGTATGTTTGCCTTCCAATGCCACTGGATACGATTGATTAGCTAATACCCGAATTGGGTGTCCACTTATTAATTCATTAGCCAAACCTTAGGTGATTCACCATAGAAAGGGTCACAATGGGTATACGTTGGTTTACTATGTAGGAAGACCCGATGTATCTCTCCATGCACTGCAAAAAAAATCATACTACGACAGTATGAACACAGTTATAACCTGACGGAGGGTTGTTAGCTCTGGTGTGATGACACTGGAGTCGAACTGTGACTAATTCTTATGGTAATTGCGTTAAAGTCTTGCTCTTCCAGTTGGTCAGTTGTCAATGGGTTCAAAGAATGATGCCCTCTTTCTTCACCGCGAGAACTAGTACACATAAATGATTTTGACAAATCTACGAGACTGTCGGTTGGTGTATGTCGTAGTCCAAACGGCGTTACCAACTTAATCAGATGTTTGAGACAAAAACCGAATTCATCATGTATATCCACCGTGAATTCTCGGTGGACGCTCCGGTCAAACAAAGGAGAAGTAACGATGCTCGACAATCCCTTCTATCCCTGCAGCGTTCGCTGGGACCTCTTCGGGCTTAGCCAATGGCCTAGACATCCACACCATGCTCCCATGAAGCTGGAAGACGATGCCTCCAGTTCTCCAAAGGTACTCATTTAGACTCATCTGTGATTTGTTAATAATGATGGTCGAGATGAAGCATGTATATTAACTTATTTGACAAACCCAAAACAAAAAAAACAAAAAAGGGGAAAACATTACGACTTGTTAATTTGTTTTGATGAAAACCATTGATATCTGATCATTGTAATTTTAGTTGAGAATATCCGACCATTAATTTTTGCAGATGTGAAGTTAGAGAATTTGAGTAGTTATTTTCACTATGGATAATCAGTCAATCCTTTAACTAGTTACCGTTTTTAACCTGTCTTTGCACACCGACTAGGACAGGATTGTTACGTGGAAACATCTTATGCAACCATGAAAAATCGTTTGATTTTTGGAATTCCAAAAATAGAGATTTTCTAATTATTATGATGCACAATCGATGTCGTCAATCTCCTCTTCAGGACCATATAATTAATATTAGTCTGTACGCATGTGCTAGGCACTTACACGACTTCTTTTTAAGATAACATTACAAATTCTATTTTTAAAATTTATTGGTAATATTTTCCTAAGTATAAAACGACAACCTCCGTATCATTAAATATATGCAAAAAAATTATAAAATGACATTAGGTTCCCTTGTTATGCCATTGTGGTGAGAAACTTACATTATGAAACACTAAAGAAATTGTGGTTATGCATAAAAAGCAAGAGTGAGACAAATGACACTTTCGGCGTGAAAAATATCGATAAAGACAGATATGCAATATTCTTTCTCTGAGTGAATAGATTAACAAGTAGTGGAAGAACCATTTTCAGGTGGTAAAAAAGAAGCGAAGTGAAGAACTAAACTCTCTCTTTCTTTTTTTTCTTTTTTTTGGTAAAGTACTCTCTCTTTTCTTTTGGAGAACTAAGAGTGAAAGAAAACCCACTTTTGACTTAAATGTGTTAGTATAAATAGAGAGAGTCACTTTCTCTGAGTTGGGAAACGACCGATTATCGTATGAAGTAGGAGACCCTTTTTCAGTGGTAAAAGAAGAGAAACAATGACATGATCTCTCCTTCCTACTTTCTACTCTTAGCTCCATAGAAGACGACCCTCCAAGAATGTCATCATGTCAAACGGCAGGTGCAACCATAGAGGTGATGGGCCTAATGGTGTAGGCTTACTCTCATGTGGTTTTGGGGGTCTTTCGGATAACGGGTTTGAACCTTGCGGCCACTCTTTGGTCACAAAAAGCCTGGCCTTGTCTATGGGAAAAGATAACTCAAACCCTTATTCTACTTTGACTAGCATCGCGGCAGAGCGGTGATGACAGGTTAGCTCAAAATGAGCAGTAGTTTCAGCGGCTCAAACCTAACATTCCATTATGGGTGGTGAACTCTTATGTAATATCAGCCTTATACCAATTAGTCCATTGTGAGTGCGAAACTCTGATACTCATGGCTGGAGGCCGCAGTTAGTCGTCCACTCCCACACTTTTACCGATAAAAGAGGAATAGCAAGCGCATCTAATAATCCGATGCTCATTAATTTTGGGCCAACGAGCGAACTGCGCAAGCCCACTGATTCCATACTTGAGCTTCTCTTTCGGATGGCCCTTCCCGGTCCTGTTATGATGTCTGTCACCAGCTCCTTGAAGTTCATTTGGGAAGTTCAGCATCGGTCGGTAAGTCTCATCTTGATATTAGGTCTGGCGACATTTAAGTGCTTCAATCAAATCTCCTTACGATACAAGGTCCAATTGCAGAGTCAGCGCCTTCAATTGATAATTGAAGCCCACCGCAAGCTTTTAACATATTCAAGCTCCATAACTTATAAGCGGCATTCAATATCAGTTAGTCCGTTCTGGTTTTGCATTGCGCTGGTGATCACTCCATTCTTGAAGACGATGGAATTAATCTTCACCTCGACCCAAATGGAATCTTGAGTCACCATCGATCATCGAGTGAACATTGACGACCTTTGTGGCCCTAAACGAGGAACTTCCTTATGTTAACGTTATACGACTCTTAACTTGGATGGAGCCCCCTTGAAATCTCTGCGCGACCCATTGCTTACACCCTTTCTGTATAACAGCAGAGCTCACTTCGTGCATTAAACAGGTGCATCAAGAATAATTAATCTTAAATCATTTGATGCACTCAGAGATAGCATTTGAATTTTCGCATTTTTCCAAAAATAAGAAAGATTTCAAAATTTCAACTTTGAATCTGCTAGACATTCATGAATAACATAATTCAAACATTAAAGATATAAGGGTAATACCACGAAATACCCCAAACTTTGCCCACCATAACACATTTTCCCAAAACTTTTTTTGGTGATACGAAAAACCTCAAACTTTGCAATTGTAACACATTTACCCCAAATCATTTTTTAAATTAAAAAAATTACATTGGTGAGCCCCGCCGAAGGGTGGCGAAGCCCTTGTCGGCCACGGGCGAGAGCAGCAGACGCTGGGGAGGCCGCCGTAGCCCTCCCCCAGATCTGGGCAAGGCCGCCCTCACCGGCCGCGGGGGAGGGTCGCTTAGCCCCCGTGGCCCTCGCCCATGACCGACGAGGGCCGGACATGGCCTACTCCACCCAAAATCTGGCCACCTTCTACATTTTTCCCACGCTCGCCACCTGTTCGACGAAATGTGTGAGTGAGCTGCAATGCAGATGAAGATGAAAACTCGCGCATTTCGTCGAACATGTGGCGAGCGTGGGAAAAACGTAGAAAGTGGCCTGATTTTGGGTGGAGTTTGGGTGGGGCAGGCCACGCCCGGCCCTCGTCGGTCACAGGAGAGGGCCACAGGGGCTGGGCGGCCCTCCCTCGCAACTAGCAAGGGTGGCCTCGCCCAGATCTAGGTGAACTGACCCTTGCGAGGGCCGCAAGGGTTGGACGGCCCTTGCCCGTGGCCGGCGAGGGCTGCCTCACCCACATCTGGGCGGGGCGGCCCTCACCCATATCTGGGTGAGGCCGCCGTCGCCAGCCGCGGTGGCCTCCCTAGCGTCCACTACTCTCGCCCACGGCTAGCGAGGGTTTTGTCACCCTCCGGTGAGCTCCGGCGGCCAGCGGGGCTCATCGGTGTACTTTTTTAATTTAAAAAAAAAAGAAAAAGAAATCTGCGGTAAATGTATCACAATGGCAAAATTGGAGGTTTTTGATGTCACAAAAAAAAGTTTTGAGGTAAATGTGTCACATGTGGTAAATTTTAGGGTTTTTCGTGTTACAAAAAAAGTTTGTCATAAATGTGTCACAGTGGGCAAAGTTTGGAGTTTTTTGTGGTATCAATGCAATATATAATTAAATTTTTAAGGTTATTCATTCGCGAATCTTATTCCATTGTAATCCACCAATGGACTCTTTGTAGAATTTCTTGGAAGAAAAACTGAGGTTTGAATTATTTTTTCATGCTTTTTAATTATATAAAGAGATTAATAATGTTGCGGAAAAGGAGAAACTTTTTTTCAACGTGATCCGGAAAAGTTGCAACTTTTTTTTTTTGGTTGGAAGTTTGTAATTGTTTGAAACCTGAAAAATTCTACAAGTTGGCCATAAGGAGTAGAGCAAACCTGAAGTGACAAAGTGAAAGCTAAGTGCAATGTGTGCGCGTGTTGGTAATGTGAGAATCGGAATGCATAATAGTTTATTGATGATATTGATTGGAGTGAGGTATGTTCCGAAATTGAAGAAGAACACGATTCCTTTGAGTGTTCTAGCTTCAATGTAATGGATTGTATGAGTTTAAGATACGATAGTGATGAAATTCGTCATGGAAACGTTGCATGCATCTATTCAAGAGTTTGAATTTGCAGTATATGTTTGAAGCACATTGGCAGGAGAAGCTTGAAATTTTTAAGTTGAAGGAATCTATTACATGGTTATGTTGTTAAAGAACTAAATTGTATGCAGGTGCCATATAGATAGCGAAAAAGTGCAATTTAGTGGGATAGACACAGAGAGAAATTGTAGAGTTAATTCATTTAAATGTTTGCAAGCATTGTTGTTTTCTTTGAGAATGAGTGCTACATCTATGATAACAGTTGTTGATAATTGTGCAAGGAAAACCTAGTTGTTGTGCTGAAGCACGAGTGTTTTATATATATAGACAGAGAGAGATTGTAGAGTTAATTCAATTGGATGTTTGCAGGTATCATTGTTTTCTTTGAGAATGAGTGCTACATCTATGATAACAGTTGCGGATGATTGCGCAAGGAAAACCTAGTTGTTTTGCTGAGGCACAAGTGTGACAGGTTGTCAAGATCACAAGTATGAGGCGGCGTCATTTTCTTTGAGAAAGAGTGCTAGATCTATGTTAACAGTTGCGGCTGATTGTGCAAGGAAAACCTAGTTTGTGTGCTGAGGCACAAGTATGATAGTGTCGTCAAGATCACAAGTAAGAGGCATCGTCGTTTTCTTTGAGAAAGAGTGCGCTAGATCTATATATGTTAACAGTTGCGGATAATTGTGCAAGGAAAATATAGTTGTTGTGCTGAGACACATATATGATAGCGTTGTCAAGATTTAGAGCTTTGTTTGAAGAGGAGACTAGAAAGATAATCAAGCATATACTGATTAACACTAGCATGGGGTTCCGCTTGGAGCTATTAGATAAATTTTGTATGAAGGAAGGCATAGCAAGACTTCGCAAAGTTCTTGTGAAACGTAACAAGTTGCATAATTAATGAGCAGAGCATTACCAAAAGCAGTACATAAAAATGTTTTTTAGTGCTCATATGGTCAATAAGTTCTTGGTAAATGTGCTAAGTACAATGAGCTACCTAGTGAATATATCTCCATCGACTCCGATTGGACATTAGATCCTTGAAAAAGTGCATTCAAGTAATGTTACTGATTATCCTACTCTTAAAAGGTATCTGGTTACTAGGTTACTTGTGTTATACTCGAGGTTTGATTGGAGGGGGAAAAGGTCCATGTTCTAAGCTATGCGTAAAGTTAGTGGAGCTATTAATTATGATGCGTGGAATTAAATTCGCCTCTCATCAACAAAGAAGTTACATTTAACAAATCTCCAGTACCTCTAAGTCATCGCAGCAGTGTTTAGACTAATCTAGCCGATATTCAGCTTAAGGTAGTCTTACAACCAGAAATTCCTAAAGTAGTGGGTACTAGTGTGGTAATAAACATATATGTTGCCTATAGTAAGGTATAGTTTGTAGAGCCAACAATTACCCTGGCTACTAAGTTTGACAAGGTGCATATTCAATCTATTGATAATAGATGGATGGAGGAATTTGTACATGAGAATCCTTACCGAGTAGCTAATGTGCAAGTAGAGTTACTATTCTACAAGGTCCATGATTATGGTAAACCTCAAGCAATGCTTGAACTTTGAAGATGTCTGATTGGTTGAGCCCATCAAAGGTTGTGGGATATTAGCAACGAAGTTTAGATATCTAGTCAAGTTAAGGTGGAGATTATTGGAAGTATTTCTTGAATTCAAACTCGAAAATGAAACTTTTTTATTCAGGTAGATTTTCAAGTTTGGAAATTTTGTAGATTGACGAGGTTTCTTAAAAGAAATTTACTATATGTATGCAACTCTTGTCTATTATAAGAAGTGTCTTCTTTGTGAAGAGTATTTGAGGGGCTACTTCTTTGTGAATTACACCCTAAAGCATATTAAGAGTGTCAAAACTAATAAATCTTGAGGTAAGATTTAAAATTGAGAATTTATTTTCATGAGAAATTATGGCTAAACACTATGTGAGTTGTTGGATGTATAGTTGGGGGTGAAGAAACATTAAGAGTATTTGAGCAACTTGAAGAAGTTTGTAAATTTCGTTATATCGTGTAATCTATAGTGAAATTTTATAGTACTCTCCGTGTGAACATAAATCACACCAACTGATCAACGTAAATCTAGTGCTTAATCTATTTTTTTAATTAATTTTATTGTTCGATCACTTGTTTTCCGCAACAATCCTCATCTAAGATTAATAGGATTTAATCTTCATCACTTCTAGTAAAATGGATAAAATTGATCATCTTTTTTTTTTATTGGGTAAGCATACATATGTAGTTGTATAGGTAGGTATACATACTTGATTATATTTGGGAAGGCACAATTAACTAAAGTAAGAGGGGCACTTTCTACACAAATCCATCTCACTAATTACCTAATGATGAAAATATGAAATTCAAAACCGATTTCTTGGTAAAATGAAAGGGAGAAGTCATCACAATTGGCTATAGTCATGTCTCCACCTAATTTGGATGTCCAACGGCCAGAGCCAAGATGTTCATCCTCGATTCACTATCCTCCTCGTTGGTCGACATGGGTTCAATGATATTCCAACCTTCTGTAAGAAAGAAACGACTATTCTTGCTATAGTTTCATTCGACTCTATTTTTCATTTTTTTTATACGAGTTTAGTTTAATAAAGGAGAGAGAGAAAGATAGAAAGAAATCTTCCCAACTGTATTCAGGTATTACCATAAGCAATTGAAATCAAATGATCCCATTTAGTGGATCTTTCTTTGTTTGGATGCAATTATTTAATGGGTTGTGTGAGAATGGAGATGGCAAAATGGTCTAGAACCCATATCGTACAGGGCAAGTTATAAACAGATTGCCTTACGTTTTAAAAAGAGGCTTAAATTGATGGGAAAATAACCTATTTCAAATCCATATGAAAAATAAAAATAAAAACTTTTCTACCGGTCCTCTCATAATAACTTCAGCTATCTATGCGTCAGGTGGAGTTCGAGATATCATCCTCCTGGACAATTCTCTTCTCTTTTTTTTTTTTTTTTCTTATTTTGAATTTTTTTTCTTTTTTCTTTTTTCGACCCTCACACACCAAGCTAAGACTAGAGCCTCGCTAGCTATAGGGCAATGGTCACGAAGCCCTTGCTGGCCAAGAGGGAGGGCCACAACTCTCGCCCAAGCAGCCAATAAGGGCTTCAAGGCCAATAATGGTTGCTAGCTTTTGTTTGTGGTCAGTGAGGGTCGACTATCGATTCTCATCGGGCTTTGAAGAAGAAAAATGAAAAGAAAATGTATAGAAATATATTTATAAATTGTCGACATCGGTGCTAGAGATCAAAATGATGCCGTTTCATGCTTTGAGACCATCCAGCGAGTTCTAGCTAGGGAGCTCTAGCAACAGCGAGCTCCAGCCAGCCAAGACTTCATGACCCACGCAAGACTTGAAGACTGCAGCAACCTCTGGCGAGATCTAGCAAGCTGCTCCGGCGAGCTCCAGCAACAGTGACCTCCAGCCAGCCTGGACTTGAAGACTCCAGCGACTTGAAGCGACCTCCGGCGAGCTGCTACAACATGACCCTTGAAGACTTGAAGACCCATGCAAGACTTGAAGACTCAAATGCAGCAAGCTTGTTGAAGACCCCTCTTTCTTGGAGTAAGCTAAAACGCAGGAAGCAAGCTGAAACACAAGTTCTTGCCACCATTGAAGACCCTTCGCTTGCCCCAAATTGGTGAACCCCAGCTCAAATCGCTCAATTTTCTTCGTTCTTTCATCAAATCGGTCCTATTGAGCCAGATGAAAAATCACTAGTCCCGTTGAGCTCGTTGGAGCTAGTTGGAGCTCGCTAGAGGTTGCTGGCTGGAGGTCGTTGGAGCTCACTAGTCGCTGGGGTCTTCAAGTATGGGTTGGCTGAAGATCATTGTTGCTGCAGTTCGCCAGAGCAGCTCGCTGGAGTAGATCGCCAGAGCTCGCTGGCTGGAGCTTGCTGGGTGGTCTCCAAGTATGAAACAAGGTGGTCTTGATTTTCGACGACCACATGAGTGTTGACAATTTACCAGAGTCCGACCACGTAGGATAGATAGTATTGACCGGCACATCTACATAAGCATTTTCTAAGGGAAAGTTGTTAAGATTATTGAATTATCAAAATTTTAAAATGTTTATAATTGATTTGGTCAAATAAAAAGATTTATGACTAAATAAGATTTATGACTTTCGACAATTATCTCGGCAACTAATTTTATATAGTTAATTTATTCTTTTAATTTAGTTAAAGTAATAGATTCTTATGAAGGATTTAAATCAGATTAAACGTTTTGATATGAATATAATTATGTTTTATTAATAAAAGTCAAGTCGGGCATGAATTTGGATGGGATCATTTTTTATATTGCATCTGTTAAGGGGGCAAACCTATGGGAGAGAGGCACATGGACATTGCGTTTTGGCTAGACAACCTAATTCGATTGGTCGCTCGAAAATGGGAAAAAGATGGCGACATGGAGGCCATCGTCGACGGAGGACATAAATGGGGGGTTGCGGACAAGGCTTCTGCTCAATCCGGAAGAGTACGTCCCGCACCATCTGCTCGAATCGGACTCGGAACCATCTCCATCCATCAGGTTCTCTCCTTCCTCCTTCTTCTCCTTCTCTCTTCTCCTGCATGCCACCGTCCATGGAGATGGATCATGGAGATGCGCATGGCGGCTCGTCATCTTCTTGTTTTTGCGGCTCCTCTCTTTGCATATTGTTTGACTTTCCTGCTGCAAAATGTTTTTATCATCATCTGCTCCCGCCATCGTCCGTGGCGATCCCTTACTCATTCGCCCCTTCAATTGGATTCTCGGATCATTTTCCTTCTAAGGGTATTCTATCTGTCCATCCCCATCGGTGTGTGCGTGCCTCTAGATTTAATGGGGAGGCGGTAGTGTACGGTCAACTATTAAGCCTGGGAACGGTCATGCGGGAGAAGTCTCATACCAAGATTCCTAGTTTCGTGTGATAAAAAGAGACTGAGTGATCGGAGCCGGACCGAGCCGGAAGCGCACCCTTGGAGTTGCCGCGGAATCCTCTCATGTTGTTTATGTGCCTTGACTGACTACCCCACTGCAGATTTCCTGCTTATATTGTAGATGATCCCCAAACCGGGATGAGGGATCCTTTAAGCGTTTTGCCAGAGATCATACAGCTTTCCTTATCATACAAATGAGATATGCATCTTCTCTGATACCATCTGGCCGATTCGTCTTGGAATAAGTTATAATGTGTTGATCATATGACCTAACAGGCGACCCAGCCCATTGAGGAGGTCTTTTCTGACTCGTTCTCTGCCTAGACTGAAGCAACTGGTGCCGTGCGATATAGTGCAATCTTTTTCTTTAGGCTAAACTATGGGAGATGGAGACCCTATGCCTACGTACACGGTTGACGAAGCTCTTGTTGCCATGGGATTTGGCAAGTTTCAATTGCTTGTTCTTGCCTACGCTGGCATGGGTTGGATTTCAGAAGCAATGGAAGTGATGCTCCTTTCCTTTATTGGCCCTGCTGTTCAGTCTCTTTGGGGTCTTTCTGCCCATGAAGAGAGCCTAATAACCAGCGTAGTTTTTGCTGGCATGCTAGTTGGAGCATACTCATGGGGCATAGTGTCAGACCAGCATGGAAGGCGGTGAGTGTCTTGCCCTTTCTTCTCTTTAATCAAGTTGCAAATAAAATTCCCTGCCTAATGCCTTCATGATGGTCTAGAATGGTGCATAACAAATTGCAGGCATAATTCTTCCACATACACTTATTCACCAAACAAACTTTTTTTTTTTGTGTGTGGAAAAATCTCTGGAACTTAATTGAACCAATTGAAAGGTTTAGGACTTTTCTGCAGTCTGTACACGAGATTTAGGAATTCTGATGTACATTTCCTGCTGCATAGTTATGTATGAAAAAACAAAGTATCGTCGTGCATTTTGGTTAGTGATAAGCCAACTTGATTTGAGTAGACAAAATCATATTGTTGAGACTCTTGACAAAAAAGTAACGAGACGTGTTTATATCATTCGTTTCTTTCTAGCTTACGTATCTCGTCACCAGATAATCAGGATTCCTGCAAGTTTCTTCTCATTGTAAAACTGGATAACAAGTTGCAATTACTGGACCACACACTTAAACAGTTGAGGTGGTCTTGATTGACATGTTTTTCTAATGTAAGGGCATAGATCATGTACTCCAGCATTTCAGTTGATGAAAAAGAAAAAATCCAGATTGTGGGTTCAGGAATGGTAGAGACTCCTCATAACTATTTTGTTAGCAATGTTGTGATCTCCATTATTATTTTTCATAGTAAGACATTTGGGTCTTATTTTTCTGGCGGTAGAATTGTAGCTCATTGTTCCATTGGCTGCTCATTTATCTCTAGGAAAGGTTTCCTCATTACAGCAGTGGTTACTGCTGGAGCCGGTTTCCTGAGTGCCTTGGCCCCCAACTATCTTACATTACTTGTGCTCCGTTGCTTAGTTGGTGTTGGTTTGGGAGGTGGTCCTGTCCTCTCATCCTGGTTCTTAGAGTTCATCCCTGCTCCTAAAAGGGGTACATGGATGGTTATTTTCTCTGCCTTCTGGACAGTAGGAACAATTTTCGAAGCTTCACTTGCTTGGGTATGCTAATCGTTTCCTTTTGCTCCAGTAATTTTCGTTTATTTTCAAAATAATATCTGCTATTAGATGCACTTCAGAAGGAAAACTCCTCGTCTGTGCTATCCTGTATCTGTGCTGGATTATTGTTGGGGACAATTTGGCTTTGCCTCATAACTCTACCCTCTTCTCTTGGCGAAGGAACGAGGAAAAAATTCTTCCAAAGGCCTCTTTGAAATCTGACTTCTGCTTAAGTACATCATATCTAATTTAGAATACTTTAGGAAGTTTGACAAATCAGTTACTCAATTTATCAGATTGAGTTCACCTGTGCAAGTGTTTTTGAAGCTATAGCATGGTCATATGTAGTCCTTACAGAAGCTTGATGTGCTTTCCTACATAAGTTTTCCTTGAATTTAGGCGTATACTTACAAAGTGTTTGTGTTGTTATTGGATTGTTCATATGTCTACGGGTGGTCACTCAAGTTCTACCTGATGTTTTTCGGCTATTGTACAAAGAGGGAGGTTTAAAAGACAATATGAATTTACTTTTTTTTTTCTTTTGGCTCTGATATGAATTTACTTAGTCTTATTTGCACATCATCTTCTAATGCAAGGAGATGATTTTTGTGAAGTCTCTCAGGGAACTGGTAATACCCACTAAACTTTGCAAATGGTTTAGCCATAACTTCAGCTTGCAGAAGAAGTTCGGAAAACTAAATGAGCATTTGATGTCCAAGAGGGGTAGTGCAGTAATGCTCAAATTGAAATGGCTAACTTAATGCTTCTGTTTGTATGATTTAGAGTGGTTATCTTGGGAGCCCTTTGTGGCAATTCCACCCAGAAGGTAATAGGTTACTCCTACAACATGTCCTTGTAAAGTGCTCTGCTTTTCTTGGGCTATATTAGCAAGCCGGTAGTAAGTTTCATCTCCTCCATCTTTTGTTCACTTTTCTGCAGCTTGTAATGCCAAGACTAGGTTGGAGATGGTTGCTTGCTTTGTCGTCTCTGCCTTCATCAGTTCTCCTTTTATTTTATGTTGTGGCACCTGAGTCTCCCAGGTACTTGTGCATGAAAGGAAGGATGGCTGATGCTCACAATATTTTGAAGGAAATAGCTAGACTAAACAAGACTGAACTGCCTGAGGGAGTTCTTGTGTCTGATTATTATGTTAATATGGAAGAGAAGAGCATCCTGTCTGAGGATACCGAGTTGCTAACCTCAAGGAGAAAGGAAGATAGAAGTTGTAATAGCTCAGAGAAGAGTATTGGAGGCTTGTCTTCATTATTTATGCTTCTTTCTCCAAACCTGCTTAAGTCAACTGTGCTTTTGTGGATAGTATTCTTCGGGAATGCTTTCTCATATTATGGACTAGTGTTGCTGACTACTGAGTTAAGCAATGGACGCAATAAATGTTACGAATCCCAGTCACATCTGAAAAAAACCAGCGATATCAATTATGGAGATGTTTTTGTCACCAGTTTTGCTGGTAGGGTTCACTGTCATATTTTAACCTTTCTCTTACTTCAGATATGCTCCCTCTGAATTTTTGGAAATTAAATGTTTAACCATTTCATTTTAACTGCTACTGTTGCTTGCAGAATTTCCTGGGCTTCTCATTGCAGCGGCAACTGTTGATAAACTTGGTCGTAAGCTTTCGATGTCATCTATGTTCTTCTTATGTTGCATTTGTCTGCTACCACTGGTTGTCCATCAACCAGCAGGTTTGACGACAAGTCTTCTGTTTGGCGCTCGCATATGCATCACAGCAACATTCACTATCGTCTATATTTATGCTCCAGAGGTAAATTACTAATCTGTACCTAATAACAGGAGAAGTTGCTTTTATGGTCTCTCAGTTTGATTTGTGAGATTGGGAAACTAGCTTGAATTCTTTAGTTATTGAACATTATAGTTATCCTCTTTATTGGTCAAATTTTTCTTAAGGAAGGAGTCCGGCAGCAGTACTCAAATTTTGGTGCTGGCTTGTCCCATAATTCATGCATTTGAACCTTTCTTGCACACAATGGGAATGCGCTTGCGAAGTTATTGTTAAATAGGGTTAAAGGGAAAGAAAGAGAGGGCTTGATTTTGGCATCATATGGAAAGGATATAATCCCAATGTGCATTTTCTTATGCTACTGTGGACATGTTGCACACTTTTAAGCTTATTTTTAGCATCTGGCATCTGTGAATGCTTGATACGTGTGATACTGATGGCAGTCTACGAGTAATTCAACATGGATGGGTCTTGCACTGCTTACCTAGGAGTTTGTGCTTTTTTGAATGAAATGAAGTGTTTGCAGCTATGTTTTTCTAGCAGATGTCTGTTGGTTTTACTGAGAGATTGCTTCTAAACAAGAATTTGATGTACAGCATTGGCATTATTGAGTTTCGAAAATACTAACTGACATGCCATCTTTGGGATTTAATTGAAAATGTAGGTATACCCAACCTCAATCAGGACAACTGGTGTAGGAGTGGCGAGCTCAATAGGGAGGATTGGTGGGATGATATGTCCTCTCGTGGCTGTTGGATTAGTAAATGGATGTCATCAAGCTGCATCTATAATTCTATTTGAGATTGTGATCTTTGTCTCTGGAATTTGCGTGGTGCTCTTTCCGTTTGAAACAAAGGGCCGCGATTTAAGTGACAACATAGCAAGCTCAACAGAGAACATAAATTCAGCCTGAAAGTTGTAAACAAGTGCCCATTTATAGGATGACACCCTTGATGTACAAAAGAAACCTTGGGTGCACTTTCCAAACTTTTGATATTTTCCATACAAAAGTTTTCTTACAGCATGACTATAGGTGAACAATGTGTTCAAACACTTGAGCTAGACTTTCCCCCGCCTGTTGATTTATTATGCACTGAAGTTTTAGACTTGTATTCACTAAATTCTTTTGCGTCGAGAATATCAATTTCTTTCAGAAAAAAAAAAAAAAGAGCGGAATTTCTTTGCAGGTGTTCTTTTTAAATGCCTGCCTATGAGCATTGGCACCGTCAAAATCTACATCTTCTGATCAGTATTTCATCTTTCTTGGACGACAATTTTATAAATTAGCCGAAGCACGAAGGAGATGCACCATTTGCTCTTCTTCAACTTGTGTGCGGTGCGACTGTCCTGATCCAAGCTAGTAAAATACCCCAGAGCCTACATTCTGTCCTTTTGCGCTTGTTTTGTTGCATAGTGACGGTAGAATCTTTCTCGTCTTATTTTACAAATCCACATACTTTGCTGGTAACGACTGTGTAAAACAAAAAATAAAACGTGAAGTTTAAGGGTAGCATATAGTTCTATTAATTTGGAATTTCTTCTTAAACACTTTTTATAGTTAAATCACGCTGGTTTATGAGCATGTCTTTGACATTCAAACTTGACGAATGGTGTGTAAAAAGCATGTCTTCCCCCCACCCCAAAAACCCCCGCCACAAAAAAGAAAAGAAAAAAAAAAGCCAGCAGATCTAACTTTTGCCACTCTCTTCATACGACTCTCAGCTTTTTACGAGTGTTGGTAAAGTAGGCACCAGTGAATTTAGATATCGCAACTTGAAAATGTTCTGAACTTTTTTCTATAGTGAAAAAAAAGTTGTACATTCAAACAGTACCAATAACTAAAGTTAGAGAACTAAAATTGAATTTAAGTACTCTTTCTAACAAATTGAACGAGATTATTTATGTCACGATATGCAAAATTTGCTCTTTGAATTCTGAAATTTTGATTTTTCGTAAAATTAAGGCATGGTGTTTTGTGAACCCAACTCTAAATGCAAACAATTTTACAAGATAATCACTACAAAATATTCCTCGACATTGAAGATAACGCGCAAAGCGATTGACAATCTATACAAAATTTTATTCTAGCTCACGTAAGCTTTTTTCACTATTTGTAAATTCAGTTCACTATGTATCATTATCTCGTATATTAATGTTGGTTTGGTTTGATTTGGTAAATGAAAGGGTGCGTGCGTGCGTGCATTGGGATGACCAAATTAGTAAACTTATCTACTCACATGCTCATAATGATTTTCTTGGGCATCATTATAAAGATCTTATGATCATTATAGCAGATGATGAGATATAGTAATGCATTTCGTCCGTAATTCATGTGTACGGGATTGTCAAATTTGTCATGCACATACGAAGATACTAGATTTAGCTTACGTCGGATCTTGTTCGGCATGAACCCTTGACCGTCGCCATTGGTGTCTGGGAAAAGACTCTTTTTTTGGGGGGTGGGAACTAATTTTTCACTCCAAGCAAAGTGATAGGAACTCTTTAAGAAATTGAATTGGAAAATAACAAATGGAGGACAGAGAAGGTACCTCAGGAAAGTGCCTAAAAAGGGGAAGAGAAAGAAAGGTCGTTCCTTTCCTACTTCTGATCATTCGCAAAGATGAAGCCTTTCCTTGGTAAAAAGCGAAGCAGTGAATAAACTGTTGTGATGCTTTTTACCTTCCTGCTACTGTAGGTTTTTCTCCTGACTCTATATTATTATGTTTTTGGCCGCATTTTCCTTTTGGGCAAATGTTTTATGGAGAGTTCATATGGTAGACCGAATATTTACCATCCATATCCTGCGTCTGACACCTACTCATGGGTTCCCATGAATCCTCTGTACCCTCTTTTCATTTTGATGCGGTAGATTCTGCTGGCGGTTTCTTGAATTGAGCAAGATCCCGAGAGCGTGCGTGCGTGCGTGAGAGAGAGAGAGAGAGAGAGAGAGAGAGAGGGGGGGAGATCTACCCACATGTCCATGGCCGCTCCTCAGCCCCGACGTCCCGATCGCTCCGCCGTTGGTACGTCCCTCTTCTTAACTTCCCTCAGTTTGATCTCTTGGTTCTTATCATCCTCAGCCTCTCTTCATCTGGTGGCATGGGCCGTGAACCTAATTCCGCCTCTTGTTTCGAGTTTCATCCCTGATGAATTAAGCAGGTTCTGTGTACTTTTAGATGCCGTGATCGAAAGAACCTTTCTTTTCCCCCTCCCTTTTGGTTCTGTCGACTTTCTTGGATGATTTTCCTTTGCTCGGCTGCAAAACCATTATTAGTCGACGACTTCCAGACTAGGTGCATCATTGCTGCACATCAATGAAGGGTAGAAAAGAAAAAAAAAATCAGCTTTCAAGTTCATTTTTCCTCCAAGATGACTTTGCTGAGTGGATGAATTATCTTGTGGTCCTTTTATTCGTCTCTTTATTTATATGGGTTTAACTCGTGGACTGTTGATCTTGTTGTTTACTTACCGACGGCGCACAGCCTTAATTTGCTCGGCTAAGTAAGTAGTTGGGGCAAAAACTATAGGGGCATGGGCGTCAATCAGTTAGGCTAATGGTCATATAGTCATAAATGCAAGCTTCTCAGCTTTGGAAGTTGGATAGGTTTGGTTGATTGTGAGTATTGCCTTTGGTTCCTACGATACTACATCACTGATGAGCCACTTGTCAATGCAGAAGACGGACCTACTGATCCAGATAATATGAATCAGCAGTTAACTGTGAGTCTGATGTGATGCATCTTTGTTCTCTCATTGTGCTTACTCGGTAAGGTTCCATGGAATTGCTTTGAATGATAACGTTTTACTTGGGAATGTCTTCCAGCATCCAGCAAAAGGGTCAGTTTCTCCTAATCCTTCCCAGGACGGTGCTGCTGCAGGTTCTCAGAAGGAACCAGTGAGTCAATCAGTATCCATCAGTTTGAGCGGTGATGGTGCTGATGCAAATGCCCATCAGCCACATACCTTGCATTACAGAGGTTTGTGCGTCCTACTTGATATATCTTTTCTTGCAATGTGGACCTGTGTGAGTTGTCATTCTGTTCTATGATTGAATAGTTGCAATCTGTATTTTGCTGATCTAAGAATTAGTGATATGAGGACTGTACCACTTACTTCTGTGTCTTGACTTATTAGGCAGAACAAACCAGGCGGTGCACATCATTTATTAAGCCTGTTACAGCATTGAGTTGTGGAGACATATCTTTATTTACTGCAAAAAAAAATATCTTATTGATGCCGCTATACAAAGGTTCAGTGAGAGAGGCTCTATCAAATCTAATTAGGCATTTGTTTTGAGGATAAATTCTTGGCTAAATTAATAGTGTGACAACTACAACTCCCTGTTCTTTTCTTTGGGAAGTGTAAGTATCTATTCTTGACTATGTCATGCAAATATCCTATCTCGAAATCTTTAGATTTCTTTCCCTTTTTTCTACTCCAAAGGTAGTTGAGTGTATTGACAGAGAAGCTTCCTTCATTGCTTATCTCTCTGCGAGGGAGCTTTCCAATAGAGAAATTCCAAAAAGCACACTGGTCTCACACATGATTAAGAATGCAGAAATTGTTCCTTCACGCTGTTTCACAATTTTGAATTCGATAGTATGTACTCATATTAGATGAAGGAAAGATTACTACATGCAGAATTCTCTCTCTTCCACATAAAGTTGCTGAATCAGGAAATTTATTAGATTGCAAGGGAGAAGATGTAGCAGCTTGCCTAGATCTCACTTTTACTATTTTCGAAAATAGGTGAGATTGAAAGAAACTCTGAAAGAGGGTTGTACTCTTGCTATGGCTCTGCTGCCAAAAGGACCCTAGGGTCCTCTGGTAAGACACAGTAAGAAGACTGCAAGTGCGACTGAGCACCTTTTTCCTGTGACAATTTGTTTATTACATTGATTCTAGGGCATTCCTTTCTCATTCTAAATTAAGTAATTTGTGAAACCATGCATAGTTCTGTGCAACAGCATGTTGTAAGGATATGTCATCAATTACATACAGATCATACTGATTTTAACATCATAAACCTGATTTCAATTAGCTTTTGCAATGCCTGGAGGTTACTTGCAGTATTAAAAAAGACGAATGATTGTCTTCATGAACTTCAGGAAATGGCAGTTCTACTGGGGAGTGGGATGACTTTTCTCAATATGCCAATGCAAAAGGGTTGGAAGTAGCATCTCCAGTATGTAATTTATATTCTATTCTAATTTACCCCCATTCTTGCTCAGTCAGAGTGCATCCTGTTGACCTTTTTTTTGGTCTTTTAGGGAGTCTACAATGACAATCATTCTGTTGTTTTCCATACCGGCTATGGGTACAGTCCGCATATGCCATATGGACCATATTCCCCTGTCACAACACCATTGCCTTCTGTTGGTGGAGATGTGCAGATTTATTCCTCACAGCAATTTCCTTATTCAGGACATCCTTACTATCAACAACTAGTGCATCCATCTATGCCATATATTTCTTCACCAACACAGGTTTCACAACCAGATCTCACAATGTCAATGAATGTTGACCAGCAAGGTGATGGAGTTCTTTTTGGGCCAAGGCCTAATTATCCTTCACCAGTGGGTTCATTTGGTAGAGGAGGCTTTCTGGGAAATCCTTGGACTCATGGGTTTCATGATCAGCAACTAGGGTTGGATGGATTGAGTTCTGGAGGTCTTTGGTCAGATTGGTCCAAACCAGCTGATAGGCAACGGTCTTTCTCCCCTTTACCACCAGCAGTATCTCCCCAGCCAATGGGCATAGGGTCATTTACCCAAAATATTGGAATTGTATGCTTTCTTGCTTTTCCATCTGTATCTATTAGATATATTGTTGAGTTTCACCTTTTGCTGCTCTCAAGGTGGATAGATTTTCTCTCTTTTGGTTGGAATGGTTGAAAATCTCAAGTATGCATCATTTATGATGGGATGGGTTGAGCAGTTTCTTGAATTGATACAAATTAATTGCATTAAAAGAAAACGTACTTTTGCTTAAATTGTTTCACTTAGAGGAGTATGAGTATTAGGGCGTGTGCTCTATGCACACATGATGATGGTCATTTCACATATAAAGAAAAAGGAAGCATTTTAAGAGGAATTGGGTGATCATTTAGTGGAGTGGACATAGTGTTAGTGGGATAGTTATTTGACATGTATGAGGTGGGCGGTCATAGTAAGAGAGGTAACATTGCCATGTGCAAAAACTGAGAGAAACTCATCTTTTTCCCCTTAATGACATATATAATGAGATCAAGAAGAAATTAAGACTGTATCCAAAGCACTACTCTTTCATTTCTGAATGATAAGCTGTTTATCATTTGGTGGTTCATTTGACTTTCCTTGCCTGAGTATGACCATGTCAATAGCCTCAAATGTTTTTGCTTATTATTCTTCTAATTGGTTCTAGTGGGGGAAAGGTATATTTTGATCTTACTGAAATAATCTTATGAGGATTGAGACAGGTAGATGGACCTTATTGATGATTGTTTATCTTATTCAGGCTTCTGATCTGCAAAGAACCTTGTCTGGATATGGATCTTCTGATCCATATAATAGAGACTTTCTGCACAGTGGTATCAACAGGGGACCTAACTTTGGGACTGCATCGATTCCTGGTTTAGGACTAAATGGTCAAGGCTGGCTTTCAGTTGATAATAGACGGCGCCGTTGGAGAAGCAATGGTGCTATATGCAGTTGTAATGGGACATCTGACATCCTTGGTGACCAGAATCGTGGACCTAGAGCATCAAAGCTGAAGAATCATGCTACTCCTGAACATGGTTCCTCCATTGATGATAGCAAGCTTAGCACATCTACAACAAAGATCCCTCATGGATCATACAATCATATAGAATTCATCACAGAATACAATGATGCTAAGTTTTTTGTGATTAAGTCATACAGTGAAGATAATGTTCATAAGAGTATTAAATATGGTGTATGGGCTAGTACACCAAATGGGAACAGAAAATTGGATGCTGCCTACCGGGAGGCAAAGGAGAAGCAAGATGCTTGCCCCGTCTTCCTATTCTTCTCGGTAAGTAGCACAGGATATTTCATTATTGATTTTGCTATAGTTGATCAGTCATCAGTTCAAGGGAAGGTTTCAGAAAACTCTGCTATTTTGAAAAGTAAGAGTAAGAAAATGTGGTGTTGCTACCCCGAGGAGTACAATTTCAAAGATTTCCAGAAGTAAGAATTTGACTGTGGCTGTCCATTTGTTGATTAAGTGAAGTTACTAATATATGGTCGACTTACATGAGGCTGCTGCTGGAATTATGTACTTTCTTTGGGTTCAATGGAACTTACTTTTGGAGTTTCTTTCTTTTTCATGGTAAAAAGACAGCAATTTAGCTGCTATAGTAAATTTTAATAATGGTTGAAGACTTGTAAAGGAAATCTCATACTTTGAATATGTCCACTGCCTGAATACTTTTGTCCAGAGTACATGGTGTGTCTAGTTTGTTAATTTCGTATTCATTAGCATGCCTGTTTCTCACTGTGCCTGGAGAATCTGAATAACCCGTTTTAACACTTGCATGAGGATGTATCGAGTCCTGATCAACTTTGGATTATTCCACTCATAAAGAATTTTACCTTGCTTCTTTTGCCTTATGATTACTTCTCATACTGTATCTGTTTCCATCGCATGCAGGTGAATGCCAGTGCTCAGTTCTGTGGGGTTGCTGAAATGGTTGGACCTGTAGATTTTGACCGAAGCTTTGATTATTGGCAACAAGATAGATGGAGTGGGCAGTTCCCTGTGAAGTGGCATGTTATTAAAGATGTTCCAAACAGTCAGCTTCGTCACATCGTTTTGGAAAATAATGACAATAAGCCTGTAACAAACAGCCGAGACACCCAGGAGGTACGATAATTATGGATACTATTAATCCTTGAAAACTTTGGAATGGTCTTACTTTATATGCTGGGTCTATGTCATGTGTTGCTGCACAACAGTAACCTTTCAGAGAGACATTGCATAGCTTTTTTATAGCATTTATTCTGAGAGAAATTTTTAGATGCTGTCGAGAATAGAATATCCTTCAATGATTTTCTTACTTATGGTTTCATTTTATTGGTTTATAGTTGAGTTTTGCCTTATTGAAGTTGAGACGACTCCAATTCATCATATAAAGCTTAGTTGTTTATGTCTTTGACTTAATGGTTCTTTATCTTGAAATTGTTCAGGTGAAATTGGAACAAGGTATTGAGATGTTGAATATCTTCAAGAATTATGAGACAGATACATCTATTCTGGATGATTTTGAATTCTACGAAGAACGTGAGAAAGTTATTCAGGAAGGAAAGGCCCGACAGCAAGCTAGTCCACCTGTTCTGGCGGTAGCTGGCAAAAATGAGCAGATGAATCAAGTAATGTTGTCCAGTGACTTCATTGATAAAATTTCTAAGAGTTTTGGCCAGGTCGTGTGTGTGGATGAGGATAGTAAAGATGATTCAATAGCTGATATAGCTAGTCCTGCACATGATAGCACCACTGGCGCCAGAGTCGATTTTCAAGATTCTATGCCAGCGTCCATTTCTTCTGCTCAAGCCAGTTAGGGTCTCATTTTGCCTTATGGCATGTAACGTGACAAAGTGCGACTTGACTAGATCTACTTCTTGATTACTTTGAAGAGAAGGGAGGCCGTGTCTAATGTCTTTTGGATAGATTGGGTTGAGTGTCCAAAACAAAGTGAGTTGCCTAATTTTAGGAATCTTGCATGCTTGTGTATGATGTGCTTTCTCAGATTTGTTTTTCAGTCATCAGCAGTTGCCCTGTTCTTTTTCTGTAAATTACATTAACATTCTGGCCCGATTTATCAATGTTCAGTTAAGTGCCTTGTACTTGCAGGAAGTTCAATAAAAAGCAGCAGTTTACAAAGAAACTGAAAAGCGTACTTCCTTATGGCTTTGCATTCATATTTTCGTTATGCAACTTAAATGATTTCGTCCCCTTGGAGACACATAATATATATATACAGAGAGAGAGAGAGAGAGAGAGAGAGAGCTAAGTTCTGCTCGGAGGTGGCTCTGGTGTCTTGGGTGGTAGTTTTGTTCATGTTGTGGTTCAGCTCGGCTGCGGTGGCGGCTGCATTGAAGTGTAGAACTAGGCAGAAGGGTTGCTGGAAGAGTGATTTCTTTTTACCAAGAACGAGGGATTCGTTTTTCTAAGATGAAGAAGAAACAACGAAGTGACATTGAAGCATCCTTAGCTGTCGAGCGTGCAAGTGTAGAATATGAGAATTGAGAAGTGACATGCCAAGGTTAAAAAGATGCGCATTGCTATTATCGAAAGCTGTTTTGAAACTGACTCTCTTGTACCAAGGCTTACCAGTCAACCGTGTCGAACAGTTAGTAATTTCTGAATGCACGAGTAATTACCATAACATGATTCAGTAAATAGTTTTGGCACTAATTGTTCTGTTGTGCTTATTCGATTCATCGTTAAAATGCATAGCACAAAAATCATTTGTAACATGTAAAGGTAATAAAAATCCACCCCCCCCCCCCAAGAAAAAGTAACTACAGTAATATTTGTAGTTAATGTCCTTCATAACTGATGTTACTTTTCTCATGGCTAGTAGCTAGTGCAGTAACTTTTTAATTGAGCTCATACCAAGTTAGTGCCTTACATGCTGATAAATCGATTACTTTAATCAAATCAGACTATTGCAACTTGACATTTAATCCAAAAGGCGATTCCACTTATGCAACTTGGGGCAAGTCCTGAGCTTCTCTCTTGTCTAAAACATGGTAAGGTGCCACGAGAGTTTTGCTTTCGCCTTTGCCACTTGGCAACTTCTTTTAGGAAGACTACACGCCTAGCGCGTATAGTGATAATTGAAAAATCGCAGAAGAAATTATCTAATTTAATTTTTAAAACATGCAAAAGACAATGCACAAATTAAAGATATTGTGAATAGAGCCAAAAATAAAACTTGATTGAGAATCCTATAATGAAAAATGAAGGAAAGAATGTACAAAAGATAAAATTTATTTAATATTCTGATGAATGAATTTTCAAATAACCATTTCCTAACATGTTAAAAAGAAATAGTAGATTGTAAATTGTAATTGAAAAACTAGCTTACCAATTATTATCTAATAGGTACATAATAAGTTGGATAAAAATACGCGCAAAGTGAAAATACAATCTAAAATTGTGGGAAAGTTGTCAAAAAAATTCTTAAACTTATTTTATAGTGACTAATTCAATCCTAAAAATTTTAATTCAGTCAAATTAGTTCTAAACCTTTTGAAAATCCGTCAATTTAGTACTTTTGGCCAAAAATCATTGATATAGATGCAAACCATTTTTCATGGTGCGATCAACGCTGACTTAGTCAATTTTGGCATTACTTTTAACTTTTTTTTTCCTTTTATTTCATTTTAGCTGTGGCTAGCCACCCTTTCCAAATCTAGCCGGGGTAGTGACTCCCCCGGCCCTTTCCAAATCTAGCCAGGGTAGTGGTGGATGGCCAACTGACATCTACATTAATGATATCCAATTAAAATTAGTTTGAATGTCTAAATTAATAAATTTTTAAAGGTTTATTATTGAATTGACATATTTTAGTAGATGATAAAAATATTATCCATTCATTTACCTTTATAAGTGATACAAACGGTCATTTTAGGAAAATATTTCCAATCATTCTTTTTCCATGAAAAAAAATAAAGTCTAAGGATGCGTTTATTTCATCAAAAGGTTCATGAGAAACAAAAACATTTTCTGTGAAAATGATTAATTTCCATTTGTTTGCAGGTTCAAAAAAGTTGATTTTCTATTACAATGGAAGCCGTTTTCCCACAATTTAAAATTGTTCTTCTCAGTTTATAGAAAACATTGGTCATAGATCAATTACTTTTGCTCGTCCAACACCAAATAATTCAAAAATAGTTTTCTGAAAATAGTGTCCTTCAAATAGATCCTAGACTTGCAAATCATTCAAATGTTTAGGATTAAATTGGTACAAGGGAAATGCTTAAAACTGAATCAGTTGCCATACAATATGAGATTAATTTGACGTCCCTTACACCTACAACTTAACAATTGCTCGGGTAATGAAAATTAATAGAGTGAGGGGTAGGGGTGAGCAATGGTTTAGGATTGACCCTAGATCGACCTAACTTGACTGATCATAATCAGGTTTTTAAGAAGAATAGATAGGTACTCGATCTTGAATCTCTAACCCGGTACTCTGCGAGTTAATCCTTGGTCAAGAGATTTTGGGTTGGTCCAATTTAAACCAACTCAACATATACATAGTATATATAAATTTGCCCTTTTTCTCGCCAAGCTCATAAGAGAAGTCCAAGAGCAACTTCCTATTCCTGCCAAGCCTAGCTTATGGAGGCTAGAGTACAAGCCTGTCTTCTTGCCAAGCTCACGACGTAGGAGCAAAGCTATAGTTAGGGCCCGAGGTATATCTTCTTGGCTTCTTGCCGAGCGTTGCTCTTGCTTTTGCCTTCTGCTACCGAGCGTTGTTTTTGCCTTCTACTGCCAAGCGTGACTTTGTCAACAACTTCCTCTGCAAAAAGCTGGCAAAAACCTAATTTGAGGACCTCCCCATCGAGCTTGCTTCTTCGTCGGTTGGGCACTCCTCTATTGCCCTCGCTCGAAGAATGGAATAAATGATTATAGAAAAAATAATTTAGCGGTCTGGGTTGACCCAGGGACCGGAACGAACCTATAGGGTCGGTCTAGTATTTGCTTCCAAGTTCGATGGGTTGTATGAGTAGGTCTTACGGTTAAGTATATTAAACTGGCCAAGCCTGAACCATGCTTGCCCATTGTGAGGGGACATTCTTATTGGGCTGATATCGTAAGGACTGTAGAGGATAATTTAGAGGGTAGCAACAGTTGTTTGTTATGAGCCTCCGGAGGTACAGAAGGTGGAAAAGCCCGCAATGTAACTCGGATATCATTATCATTGACGCAAAGTGAAAATGACATGTAGCATCATCTCAAGTGATTCTATTCTTGGTAATGAATGATGTTGGTCTCTGTCCCATGGACTGACTACATCATTCCTCATGGCGATCTCCAGAAAAGTGAACCAGTTAAAATGCTCTGGCTCTCCTAGACTTTCGCTAACCGACCCTTGCCTTGACTCAATACTTTCTTCTCCTCCTCCATATTTCCATTTTTAGGTGCAATTTGCAACCATACCTCCTCTAATCTTAGAGATTAGTTCCAGGGTCTTCTGCGCAAAAGAAAAATACAGGAAATAGAACAGGAAGCATTCATCGTCTTCCTGCACGGGAGAAAGGAGGACTAATGAAAGAACGCCCAGAATCAGCGAGGGGTAACGTAAATGCAGAGAAAATGCAAGGAGGATGGAATGAAACGAGCATCTTGTGAAATTAGACGTTGTCATCTCTGTCTCTGCTTTTTGAGCAATCCTGGCCTCCATTGCTCTCTCCCGTCTCTTTCTGAGCATTCATGATCCTTTGGTTCAGAAAGAATACTTCTAGAAGATATGCATCATTTTGCTGGGCTTGCCCTCTTAGTGACCTGTATAGGGACTCTGACCCCCTCAGCTCATTCGAAGACCAATGCTCGTGATGGTATGCATACTTGTGTAACCTTCCCTCCTCTATCTCTTAGGCTATTCCTCCTGGAAGCTTTGTCTTGTCAGTTTTAGCCCGTATCCACGGAAGTCATTACAAGACTCTTTCTGCTCAGCATGGAATCGATATATACATAGACTAATGCTTACACATATCTATATCTGTGTGACTGCTAGACTATGGTTTATGGTCCTAATAATATGTTCACTCCACAATACTTTGCTCTCTTCAGTGATAATGGATGCCCAAATACTAGGAAATCTCAAGATTCTCACATATTTGTATATGTAAATTGCAGTCTCTGCGCTTAATGTGATGTATAGCAGCCTAAATTCTCCTTCAGCACTGACTGGTTGGAAATCGAGCGGGGGTGACCCTTGTGGCGAATCATGGGAAGGAATCAAATGCTCTGGGTCATCAGTGACTGAAATGTAATTGTCTATGTGCTCATGTCTGCTTGATTGCAGCCATATATTCATGCTCACTCAAGTTTCACCATGCATATGTGTTCCTGATATCAAGTTAATTTTCCTCTGAATTTCTTGCAGAAAATTGTCAGATCTAGGCCTCACTGGATCCATGGGCTACCAGCTATCAAGCTTGACATCCGTGACCTACTTGTGAGGCTGACATATTGACAATAAGTGCATTTATCTGTATGCTGTCTTTTGCATAGACTGATTTTCACCTGACAGCAGTGACGTTCTTTGTCATAGTATAGTGATTTGAGCAAGAACAACCTCAATGGTGACATTCCATATCAACTTCCTCCAAACACTCTACACATGTAAGTATGCTTTCACACATCTGCTTTGAGTAGCAGCTGCATCTTCATCCTTCTAGAATGTCTGGATCTGCAGAACAATAGTATTCTACCTCCCCATTCATTAGTTTTTTCTCATCTTTTTCATCATATTTTGAATTTGTTTTTTTTTGTCAAATTCAGTCTGTCTTCCCAATAAAGAGAAGGGATGGGCAAACTCAATTGAACTCTTAGAAGCCTCCAATGCCATTCGTGGCAACAGCGTCATGCATTCGTAATAGAGAAGCTTTCCATGTGATTTGCCTATGATTTTTGGAGTAAAAATGCAGTTTATTACTCTTCTACTGAAACTACCTAGGTTATAACATGCTTTACATGGGATTTCACTATTGTTTTGGCCAAATTCTGCATGCCGAGAATATTTCTGACTTAGGTCTGGTTTTTGTGATACTCGATATGGTATTGGCTGATGAACAAATTTCAGTTAGTTGACATTGGATTCTTTGTGCAGTGACCTTTCATCAAATTCATTCACTGGAAATGTTCCTTACTCGATTTCTCAGATGACTGATCTCAAGTACCTGTCAGTATTTTCATTTCAATAATTGAATAAGCTCCTTTTTTGTCCCACCCCGCCCTTTTTCAGTAATGTTGTAGTTGTTTGCAGAAATCTGGGCCATAATCAGCTCAATGGACAGTTAAGTGATATGTTTGGAAAACTCCCCAAACTCACCACTCTGTAAGTCCGAGTAAATTGCAGGAAGTATATTTGCAATTAAGTTCCCAACTCTTACCTGCTTTTATTTTGTATACATGTGGTGAAGTTTGAAGAACAAGAAATCTACAATTTCCAGCTGCCTTGGCATGTCATGTAATGTTAACTTTTGCTTGTCCTAAAAGCAAATAAATTAGGATATCTTAAGCGTGGTCTCCATCCATGCGGCAGGAACCTATGTTTTGCAGTGCTGTAAGTTTAAGTTAGCTAATCATGGTTAAGAATCGTGGCAAGTGTGGCGTTGTCACAACATTGACCTTTGAATGTCAACCAGGCGAGCACCCTAACGAAAATAATTTTGTGTTAGAGAATTATATTGGTGTTTATATAATTGATAATTAAATTAATGTCATCATCATAATTCTCCATGTAATTAGTGAACAGCTCTTAGAAACAAGAGATTACATCATAAGTTTCCTCTCCATTTTTGTTAACAGAGAGAGAAAAAGTGAAATGCCAGAGTTTGCTTCCAGATATAAGATTTGTATGGCCTTATTAAGAGATAGACAGATAAAGGAATTTGCTTATTGGAATTGTGGGAATTATTTGGGTATAGTTGAAGTACTTGTTGTTTCTAGATTTTTCAGTGAATCTTCTATAAAGCAACTTCTTGTCCTTTAAGAGAAAAAGTGATCAAAAGACAAGTAGATGAATATGGTTTTAGACTCGATGGCCTGACAATGAGGAGGGTGATATGTGTTTACTGGTTTACCTATTATGTTTGCGTAAAGATGAGTATCCAACGGGTGGCTTATTCATGAAATGAATCAGGGATCTATCTTACAACTCATTGTCAGGGAATCTGCCTCAGAGTTTTGGATCACTGTCAAGTCTCACAAAGTTGTAAGTCACCAACACAATTTTCTACTGATCTTCGAATCTTATGGTCCTAACTCTGGCTTTCTGTACAGGCATTTGCAAAACAATCAGTTCACAGGTCCTATAAATGTCCTAACAGACCTTCCCCTCAATGATCTGTAAGCAGTTAAGCTGACGTTTTGTTGAATTTGATGATTGCTAGCTTTCAGGTTGTAGAGAGTTACAGCTTGCTTCCTTACCTGAACCTTTGGGAGGATTATGATCATACTTTGTGTTTTGTGTGCCTGTACACTCATTTCAGGCATGTCATCTTGTGTTGCACATATTGAAAGATATATCCCTGCTTCTGTTTGTATGCATCGATTTTAGACACAGCAATTTAGAATTTCTCAAGGGAGTAGTCTATATCGGTTGCTGTATGCACCACTCTCTACTTCACGTGTTGTGCCAAGTTCCTGTTGAATTGATGGAAATGTGGAGACTGACAGGCTATTCTCATTATATGATCAGGAACGTGGAGAATAACCAATTCACCGGCTGGGTCCCAGATGCATTGAAGGATATTGATAACATTGAGTAAGTTTGTCTGTTTAGCTGAAGATGGTGGTAAGTTGTCTCCTTGACTGAAATTTTTTTTTTTTTGTGAAGGACTGAAGGAAATTCTTGGTCCTCTGGCCCAGCTCCGCCATCACCTCCGGGTACTCATTCTAAGAAAAGCTCAAAAGAGTCCGGTGTGAGTGGACTGGCTATAGCTGGAATCATTATGGGTGTGTTAGTGGGGCTGGCAATTTTAATTGCTCTATTTTCTAAGCGATCTTCTACACCATCTTCACATTTCCTGGATGAAGAGAGGGCCAGCCAACGCAGAGCATTTACCCCCCTTTCATCACGAGAACTGACCCTTGACCAGCGTGCTGAGATGCGTAGAAGTTTTAGAGGTAGCCTTTCCTTATTTTGGTTTCCATCATTTATAGCATAAGAGAGTAATACATGTTCTAAAATTAAGATTGTCCAAGCCATCTGTTTGATTTTGCATTCACTGATGAAATGAAATTGATGTTGCTAAGTCAATGTAAATTTCATTTAAAGGTCTATTGGGGCTGTTGCCATTCCCAAACTCGAGTATCATTCTCGATATATCGCTAACTTGGAACCAATAACAGAAACAAAAGTACAAAACGGTCTACCTCCCAACATACTCCAAGAGAAGCTGAGCACCAAGTCGATAAGCCCTCACTCTGCCTTCAGTCAATAGAGATCCTTCAAAACTTTCAAAGCATTATGATTCTTCACAAAATTAATCCTCCAACCCAAGCAACCCAAAAATACAAGTGAAATAAACGAATGACATCACAGTTTAGTGTCAGGGGATTTGCCATATGGACTGCTGCTTCATGTCATTATTAGGTCCTTCCAAGTTTGCTGCAGTCATGGCCTTAATTTGCATTGGCTTCCTCAACATTTCCTTTCTCGAGGACATTTTGGGTTTTGAACTTCAGTTCATGTATATGATCTATTCTCTCTTTGATAATCTATTATTTCTTTGATTCTCCTTCAGCACTAGATATGGATCGTAAGTCAGAAGAATCATCTGCTTCAATTGATGTAAAGGCTTTGGAGAAATCACCTTCAATTGGATTTCGTTCTCCACTTCATGGCCGCGTGGAGTCCCTTAAGGATGATGAATTTGCAAACCGTTTGAATGCAAGAAGAAGCACATCATTTCGCGCTACGACCTATAATTTGGCCGATTTGCAGAGTGCAACTGGTAATTTTGCAACAGGCAGACTTATCGGTGAGGGATCCATTGGACGTGTTTATAGGGCTAAGTATGCAGACGGAAAGGTACAAAATGCTATATTTTTCTTCTTCGTAACCTAATCATTCTTTTCTTGCACGAGTTACGCATCTTCTCTATAAATTGTTAGTATCAAATGACTTTTCAGTCTCAGGAGTAACTGCACAAATTTCCCATAGATCATAGGTCATCAGATATCTGTTTCTTTGCTGCACAATAGATTATTCTACTTGGGCTCTCAGTAGGTCAGGTGTTTAGCTTCTAAATAGCTCGAAGCAATTGCACAACCATCTAGCTCGGTTGTGTTTTTTCAGTCCAATTAAAATATGACGTAGAGAAGAAAGTCATTTGCTTTTTATCTTGTTATCTGATTGAAGCGTCTCGTCTATCAAGCTGTTAATTTATAAATCGTCAGGTAAACATCAGAATGACTCGTGCCAGAATCAAATAACTATTATTGGGGTCTATCCACATCAAGGCTTTTCTTACATAATCTTATATTTATTCCCAAAAGAAATTGCAAGAGCTCTCGCCAATAGGGAATCCTGAGCAAGTTCCTTCACTTAACAAAATGCTATGCCTTTTCTTCAAGTTATGTTTTCCATCTTGAGTCTTTAGGATGGAGGCCAAACCTCAAAAGGATGAGTTTATCAGCATTGCAACATGAGCCTTCTACATTTGCTTCAGTAGGAGTAGACCATCATAATTGTGCTACTACTTTGAGCTGCCTCCTTCAGATGGGATTTGCTGAAAGGAACAGTATCCAAAGCACACTCAGTTATGGCCACATCACCCACATCCAGTAACTTCTTCCGATTATCTTACGAGAAAAAAATTTGATGCCTGGCAGAAGAAGTAACACTGGTCTTTCAGGATGACTGATAAATCAAACATGGCCATTCTGAGTGACCTTTTGAGAGTGTAATGTGGATGCTCGGCAGTATTCCAGATGATGCTGATACTCATACTTTAGTCATGTGATAACGCACATCTTCAGATAATAAGGTTATGTCCTCAATATTGATTCGACCACCAAAACAAATCCTGAGAATGAAAAGCCCAAAGGAAAATCTGTATAAGCCTAGCAACATCATTCAGCTGTCTGCTCACGTATCTGTCGTTGCAGACGAAAGCTCTTAGTAGTTTCATGTGAGAGGACATTGTCTCAACTGATGTTGTCATCCATACTTTCAGCTGAGAAACTTTAGTCTTCTAGTTCTACGGACGGTCATCATTCTTTATGCCACATTCCACTCCATTTTCATTGCATCTACTCTTGCAAAAAGAGTAAAATTCTTGTGTCTTCTAAATTTATCATGCTATATAATATTCTTGGGTAGGAAGAATTATCCCGTAGAAAACTTAAATTGCCAATTTGAGTTCTAATCATAATACTTTTTTTCTCTATCAGGTTTTGGCTGTTAAAAAGATTGATTCTTCACTTTTCCAAGGAAGAAGGGCTGACGAATTTTCAGAAATTGTTGCAAAAATCTCGATGCTTCACCATCCAAATATTGCAGAACTTCTTGGTTATTGCTCTGAGCAGCGGCATAACATGCTGATATATGAATATTTTAGGAATGGCTCACTTCATGAGTTTTTACACATGTCAGATGATTACAGCAAGCCATTGACTTGGAATACTAGAGTCAGAATTGCTTTGGGCACAGCCCGAGCTGTAGAGTAAGTTCTATACCGGCAATTTCATCCGATAGCCATATGCATTAGTACTGTCAACCTATTTCTGATTTTTCATAGCTATTATTTTTGTTGTAGTTCAACATTTGTTGTTCCTTTACTGTTGTGGTCACAAATAGAAGTTGACGAAGTGGCTGAAATTGCCTCTAGTTAATGTCCCCTTTCAGATCTCTTTCTATTTCTCATGCAGGTACCTCCATGAGGTTTGCTCTCCCTCTATTGTGCACAAGAACATCAAATCATCTAATATTTTGCTTGACATTGAACTTAATCCACGACTCACCGACTGTGGTTTGGCTACCTTCCATGAGGTTATAATTGAAGCAAACTTTTTCCCTCCTCTTTACATTGGACATGTGAACTTGTTTGCATCACGTCTTATGACTTTGGGATCATAAACATCACTATCCATATGGGGCTATGCCACAACTTACAGCTTTTGTTAAGCACCGCTACACCTGACAATAGCTACCATCTCTATTTCTCAGTCTACCTCTGGCTGCTTCTTGAGCTTTAACACCATTTTATTTATTTTGCAGCGGACAAGTCAAAATCTTGGAGTCGGATACAATGCTCCAGAATGCACAAAGCCTTCAGCTTATACTATGAAGAGTGATGTTTACAGTTTTGGAGTCGTCATGTTGGAGTTGCTGACTGGGCGAATGCCTCTTGACAGGTAACTTGAGTAGTTCCTGAAAGTGCAAAAAGAGATTTGAAATGGTGAAGGGAGTCTATTTAATCCATCCAGTCTGACTGCTCTACTATCCATGCATTAGTTCAAAACCAAGATCGGAGCAATGTCTAGTGCGATGGGCTACTCCACAGCTTCATGACATCGATGCTTTAGGCAGAATGGTGGATCCAGCACTGCGCGGACTGTATCCTCCCAAGTCAGTCTCCAGATTTGCCGATATTATTGCTCTCTGTGTTCAGGTAATTCTCCCCCATCTGCAGTCTGCCCCACGTTGAAGGAACAGAACTACTAACTAAAACCTAAAGGTAGATCATAGTATAAGCACGAGAAAAGCAATATGGCACATCTATGTTTAGAACCGACGACCGTAGCTGGGTCAATGTCTCGCATGCAATTTAACTCGCTTTTCAGTTTCTTCTTGCTGGTTAGCAGTGGAATTTTGAAGTCTGACTGGGATATTTTACCTTGTTTCTCTATTTTGTTTCTGGTGGAGAGAGCTCTAACTGTATGCATTTTGTTTTAGTCGGAGCCCGAATTCCGACCTCCGATGTCAGAAGTGGTGGAGGCATTAGTGCGATTAGTTCAGCGATCTAGTATGAACAAGCGAGGGGAGAGTCCAGGTGCTTCCCGTCGTATGGATGACTGCGACTATTGATTGTTCGTCCTTACGCAACAGAGAGAGGAAAGATTATTGTAATTCGATTCAACTTTTGATTTGTTTTTATGTAAATGTCTGCCCATCAAATGACTTTGTATTCAAAGAGGAGTCTCTGCCAGTCACTTTCCTAGTGGAAAAAGCATAGCTTCTAATTTAGCAGGAATGCTTCGAGGGCTCGGCTTTCATTGAGAAAGAAGAAGAGACGTTGCTGTGGAAGATTAGCATATAGACAAGAGATGGTTCAAGAATCGGAGAGGACCGAGTTTTGACATATTGGTTTTGCTGGTGATGGTTTTAGGTTGGTGAGACACCGGGCAAATGTGAAGAGCTCGCAGTCTCGCAACTGGAGCTAGGCGTAGCATTTGGGACAGGGTTGTAGCTTTGAACAAAGTGTGTCTCCATAAAAGCAGGTGTGTAAGTTGAATGGACGACGACTTGAAGTTGCTAATGGTGAATTACGGCGTTATGACAGTGAAGTTTATATAGGAGCATGAGATGGTGCCGCACAGTCAACAGGTAGTGCCTACGATGCTGACCATCCTCTTTACCATCTGATAAACTCGATGGAGAAGCGGATATGACTGTTATACTCCCAAGTCTGATGGCCGAATGCAACACCTGAAGGAATGTGGCATTTACAAGGCCATGTACTGCTAACCAATCTATCTGCATAGCGTTCTCTGGGGAAAGAGACATAACGTTCAACGATCATGTCCTCTTTCCTAAAACATTCGTTCATCTCTTCTAAGGGTTTTGTGAATAGTGGTAAAGTGGATGCCCGGCGATGCTCCCACAAAGATTTGTAATGTTGCAATGATATTGGAAGCCCGATGCACTTAATTTGTAGGGATAAATATTAAAATTTATCATCTGTCATAACTACAATTTGTTGAATCAATCGATAAGTAGAGAAAGATGAACGGTCAAATGAGGCAACTATCAAATGTTTACTCATGGGTGGGGCAAGATTCATGGGTTATCTTGGCTCTATGGTTCATCCGTGGGGTAGTGCTTGTGAATTTATGTGGTTTAGTACTTGACCTCCTAAGTCCAAGGAAATTAGTGTGATTAATTCACAAATGTTGTTGTCTATTGGTAAAATGTGACATACGTTGATAAACTGTCAAAACACGTTTGATAACAAATTTTTGATAGTTAACTTGTTTATTCAACAATACTTTTGTAAATTACCAACAATATCGTGAAACTAGACTACCAACGGTTATTGTATTGTTTTAAATTACAAACCAATTTACTAATTCGTCGACATTTATTTAATGCGGCATATAAATGTGTAAAAGTCATTTAACTTCTATAGACGATTGCTTACTCTCATTTCAGTTCACTTACCAGTGTTAATTGTTTCAAATTTAACAATTCTTGCAAAAATATGCCAACTGTTATTTGCTCTTATAAGAAATTATCAATCTTGGTTGTGGTGATTTATATTTGCATCAATTTTTTTTTATTTTGAGTGAGTCCTAACATTTATTTGATTAATTCGAGATTAAAAATGATTTCAATAAAACGACGATTTTGTTTATGGAGCTGACCTGCAATGTGTTATATTTACTAATTTATATAGGGAATTACCATCTTTCCTTTGAGTATGTTTGCCAATATATCTTTTATTGTGTTTTTATTAACTATTATAGAAAATTATCTACGTACTTTTTATTTCAGTAACAATCAACATCCATTTCATTATTTCGAGAGCATTAATCAAGCAAAGTTTTTACATGCATTTAGTCGCACGGCTTATGAATCCATAATTATTAACATTTATTAGATTGTTTCGGGAATCAACAACTATTATGTTAATATACAAGTTTGTAATTATCGAAATCATCAACGTATTAAAATTACTATTTTTTTTTGATAAAATTACCAACTGCTCCAACAATTTATGAATATCTATCTTTGGTATCTGATATTTGATTTGATTACAAATGCTTATTTAATTGTTCCAAACAGTGACTTGTTCAATATAATTTCCCAATATTGGCAACTATCGACCGATAAAAGGGGGATGACTCCCACGAAAGTTTGGCAATTATTATTGGACATAGTGACTAATGTTTATTTACGTGACTAATGGACATAGTACGAGGCCCATTGCCTGCGACCGTCGTCGTCGTCGTCGACGTCATTTTGGGATTTGCGTAGCTCGAGGTTTAGGGTTTAAGGAGGGATTTGGAGGGGGTTGTTGTGTGTGTATCGATCGCATCCACCATGTCCATGTGCCTCAAGCTCTCCTCCTTCCCGCCTGCACTATGGAGACTCCAACCTCCTCCTTCCACCACCGCCTCCATCCCCCGCTTCAGCCCCACATGCTTCCATTGCCTCCTCCCCTCTTCCTTCCATGTCCAAAATCGCCGCCCCGAGCTCCCTCCCCTGCTCTCCAGCCCCGGGGATGTGCCCTCCCCGGAAACGGAAGACGAAGGAGGAGGAGGAGGAGGAGGAGCAGATGACTCCGCTTCCTCCGCGCGCGACGCCCTGTCTCGCCTCCTCCATCTCGAATTCGGTCTCTCTCTAGACGACGCCTCGAGTGTCGCCTCCAATGCGCCCGACTACCTCCGCTCGTTGATCGACGGGGTCCGGGAGCTGGACGAGCTCTCCCTCTGGGATTCCTCCTGGAAGTCCACGCCTCTCGTCTCCGCTTCCGCCGTCGCTGGTTTTCAGGAGAAGGTGGTGTTTCTGGCCAAGCAAAGAGGCGACCAAGGCAGGGTCGCTTTCCTCGAGAGCATCGGCCTCCCTCTCTCCTCTGCCCTCTTTGTCGCTCGCTCCGCCTCCACTGACTCTCTCCCCACTCTCCTTCGCAAGGTTAGCTAGTCGAATTATCCCTTCATTCTCTTTCCACTCATTATATATCAGGTAGTCCTTAAGCCCCTGTTGACTTAATTATATACCGAGCAAATCCTTCTCGCATGGCGAGAATCGGCAGATATTCCTTCTTCTTCACCCTTTTTGTTTAGGTATTTTGCCGTGCCATTCCAAATTCTCTCTAAGGTCGCAGAACCCTTGGCCGACTGAGAGCAAGCTGGGATTCCGATAACTGGGCTTACTCTATGCACTTTTATACTTTCATAATTTTGAAGTTGCAATCAGTATCCTCGACAACACTAGTCCTCTAACCGTTGTGCTTCAAAGCTTGATGCTACTTGCCCTCCCCATCAGGCATATATTCTTGATTAAGCTGGGGGACATTCTCATGACAATAGTTTGGAGCATTGCGTTTAGAAAAGATTGGTTCATCAATCTCCACACAGTACTCACTGGCACAGAAAAGAATAAAGTCTACCCTGTTTAATTGTCCTTGTCTCGATCGTTTGCGTACTTCTGCCCCCGTATTTACTTGATAATTTGCTTCTGAATATATGACATTTTCCTGGAAAATTATGTGCAAATTTGTTTAGAGACGATTCTGTTATGCTCTAGGAGTCAGTTCTTTGGAAAGCACTCTAGAGAATATATCAGTTGTCTTTGCATACTTCTCTCATCTACTTTTTCAAGTCACTGTGGTGTCGTGGCTTATTTTGTTTCTGGCTTCTAGGTTAAAGTGTTGAAGGAAATCTTATTTTCTAGCAGTGATGTAGAAGGACTGCTCGGTAGAAGTGCTCGTCGTATGATGATGCACTTATCTATTCCAGTGGATGAAGATGTGCAGCTAACCTTATCTTTCTTCGAAAAGGTATGGCTGACTATGTTCCTCGAATTGAAAGGTGTGACATATATGTTTTGAACAGTGGTGGTTCATTTAGCCAGGGACACCTTCCATAGATAATTATACTTTGCAGATTGAAGCAAGACGTGGGGGTCTAGACAAACTGGGCGACAAGGATGTCTCTTTTCTATATCTGATTGAATCATTTCCACGTCTTCTTTCATTACCGATAGAATCCCATGTAAAGCCTCTGGTACAATTTCTTGAAAGTATTGGCATTCCTTGTGGACGAGTACGGAATATTATCCTTCTCTTCCCACCAATCATCTTTTACAAGGTTGATGACATCAGGAAGAAAGTTCTGGTGTTTCAGAAGGTATCCCGATCGATATTGTTAAATTGATTTATTTAGAATAGCAGCCAATGTTATGTTAAAGAAGCAAATGTAGGTTCTTTACATCTGTAAATCGATTGTTTCATTTCATGTTTCTCTTGTAGATTCTTCCAGATAGTCATGATATTGGCAGAATACTTTGGAAATATCCATGGATGCTTTCTGCGAGCATCCAGGTGAATTATGAGAAGATCCTTTCCTTCTTTCAGATGGAAAAGGTATTTGATCTGAATACTCGTGGTTTTTTGTCCCTGGCCAGGCTATATCTGTCCCCATTAGAAATGGGCTTCTGTCGACCAACCATTTTAGTCGAATTCAAATGCAATTTTTTTTTCAAATGCTGATGGATTTTGTAGATAAATTTAGTAATTTGTTTGTCACTAGTTTATAAGAAGCATTGATCAAATCAAATTGATGTTCAGGCAGAATGACTTCTAAAAGAAAAATGGGAAAGAAAACAAAAAAAAAAGAGAGTGAAGCCAGGATATTTGTTTGAGAGGCTTGTGAATTGTAATATGTACCTTGGTGCTTCAAATCTGGAACCATCTTGCTGCTTATTACAGGTACCAGAACCAAGCAGTCACCGAGCAATTAGATGCTTGCCTCATATTATGGGGTGTTCAACTAGCAAGCTAAAGTTGATGGTGGAATCATTGGGTGAACTATCTGTTCAAAATAAGAAAATGGGTAAGGTTATTGCTAAAAGTCCTCAGCTACTGCTGCGGAAGCCTGAAGAATTTTTCCAGGTATCTGGTGAACTCTTTCTTTTATTGGGTAGATGCTTGCTTCTTTTTCATCCTTGGATGTGATGGTAGCCCGACTGGTACCATGTTAGATGCTTTCTTGATTTTGTTGCATCTCCAAAGTACAAATGCTTTGTTTCTAAAGTTCCTTTGTCACTTACCTGTCACCTAACCATAATGCATGTTTTTGTAATCAGGTGCCATTTGGGGCACTTCAATATGGCTTGCTAAAGTTTCCTATAGGTGGATATGAGACAATCATCTACCTGTCAACCTTATCGAACTTATCTTAGCTGCAATTATTAGTTTCATCTTTCATCCCCTCCTTCCCTTGTCCTTTCACCGCAAATTACTCCAAGAAAGGCTTTGCTCTATGATGTTTTTATCGACATTGCCCATATCTACTCAGTCCGTCAGGGCTTATCATTGATATGCAAAATCCAGGCGCTGGAGACCCCTTTTTTTCCTGGGCCTTTTGGATGTTGTCCATCAGAAGTTAGTTTGCTTAGTTATCTTCAAGTCAGGATTCAATTCTTACTCTGTTATCCAATGTAATTGCTCGATGCTTTAATTGCTGCAAATTGGTAAGTGATGCTAATCTATAAATTGCTTTCTGCAGGTGGTTTCTTTATTCGAAAATCTTGGATTTGATAGGGAAACGGTGGGGAAGATTGTTCTTCGCTGTCCTGAAATTTTTGCTGCTAGTTTAGATAAAACTATAAACAAGAAGCTTGAATTCCTGAAGAACATGGGCATTTCCAATCATCACCTTCCACGGGTTGTAAAGAAATACCCGGAGGTTCTTGTGTCCGACATCGACTGCACTTTAATCCCCCGGTAAGATTTTTTCCCCCCCTAGTTTTTTAATTGAATTGCTTTCTTTCTTGAGCACCCTTTCATTGTTCAAGACAAACTCCAAGGGGTGATGTGATGCCTAAAGTTTTACTCAAAAGGCATATTGTCTGTTCCCAAATAAGGAGAGTGGATAAAATTGCACAACAGGATCTTAAATGTCTGAGTCAGCTGTTTGTAAATACTTTTTATTGTTCAGACAGTCGTCTAACAATAGTTGTGTCAAGCTATTGAGTAGGATGTTCGAGTGAGTTCTGTATAAGCTGTTTTGTAAATGAAAGAAATGGATCTGCTGCATGAGTAATGCTATGTGGTATAAACGGGACTTGGCAGTGAGAATCAGAATTCCTTTTAGATTCTCTGGGTGCAGTATTTGGTGTGTAGACAGAGTAAATAGCAAATGCGTCATGCTCTCAGTTATATGCTTATGAACCTGGAGAAGCATGCCAAACTGAACTACTGAAATACGAGAGGAAAGACCTTCAAGGTGATTTTGTTATCGTTTGGCTTAAACTGTGAGAGCACAAACAGGGAAAGGAGAAAAAAATTAAAAAGATGTAACTAGGACGACTTTATATGGCAGAGCTAGAGGTGAGAAGAGCAACCTCAAAATGAAGCTGGAAAAATGAATTCTTCAACTGAATTGGGATGTCTGTTGGTTAAAGTAAGGCCCATGATTCTAGGATTAGGGGGGAGCCAAGTGATCTTTTCTTGCTCTTGAGTTTTCTGTCTGGAAAGATGGATTACGTTGCGTGTTCAGGCTAGTTTAATGTTGTTGTGGTGTATCGTGGACAGGATAAACTATTTGATGGAGATAGGGCTTACAAAGCGAGAGATTGCCTTCATGGTGCGGAGGTTCTCACCCTTGTTGGGTTACAGCATTGAGGAGGTGTTCATACCGAAGCTGGAATTTCTAGTGAAGACAATGGAGAAGCCTCTGAAGGAGATTGTGGACTACCCGAGGTACTTCAGCTATTCACTCGAGAAGAAGATAAAGCCTAGATACTGGGTGTTAAAGGGTAGGCAAGTAGAGTGTAGCTTGAAAGACATGTTGAGCAAAAATGATGAGGAATTCACCGCTGAATTTATGGATATCGAAAGGACGCTTGTTCCCCCTGCCCCTTCTCATTGATATGCCTGTGAAAGTCGTAACACATAATCCCGTTGTGTTGTACATACATATGAAGAAAGTACAGTTCAAAGAAAAAATGGTGACTTGGGTTTTCCTCGATCTTGGATAATTTAGTATCTCTTCCAGGGGACACAGGTACACAGGGAAGACTTAAATTTGTGGAGGCCTCGGATATGTGAAGTCCATTCGAGTGTAGCATTGGACCATTACTTTCCAATGGATCGTGATGTGCCACTAGGTCAAGATTAAATAAAAGAAACGGGCAACTAATCCAGTTTGCTTTCAAGTAACTTCGTACACCGATTACTAACTTTCATCAACACAGTTACTAGTACTGAAATGTTCAGACTTGATTTGATAAAAGAAAATAGAAAGTTGCTTAGCATATATTAAAAGTTCATTCATTCTTGATGAGTAAATACTTAATTCTTTCAATTGAAAATCAATTGCAATAACCAATGATTAATCTGAATTTATTTTTCATAAAAAGGAAAATCGCTTATTTTTAGACAGGTTGAAAAGTTATTACATTTATAACGCCAAGTTTTAGGGACCCTCCATTCACTTGATACCGGGGGATAATAGCTTAGCTAATTACCATATATTCTCATCTCATTTTTTTGGTGAAAGAAGCTATTAGATGCGTGGAGGAGTGGCTGATTTCCAAATTTAGTAAAGCTAAATTGAGATTATCAGAACTGTAGGTATATACTTGGTTCCCATATGAAAATTTTCTAATTAAAAAGGTTAATTTTTGTAAAACCTGCTACACCAAATTTTGTTTTTTCATTTAAAAGTTGCTCAAAACTATGTCATGCTAACGTGTGAATGATCTATGAAATGTTGCTACCACATGAAGAAAGTATTAGGCTGTGTTTAATAGTATGGATTTGAGTCCGGATAGAATAGTAAATTATCGTATCCATTGTTTGGTTAAGTTCTCTGGATTGGATAAATTTGGATACATCCAACTAAAGTGCTAGATAAGAAATCCAATTTGGGAGTAGGATAAATTCGAATTGGATACAAAATTAAAAAAATAAACTTAATAATTCTTATTTCCTTTAATGGAATGATGGAGTGACACATTAAATATTGCCTAACTGGCACCAACCGAGGCTACTACCAAGATAGCCGATCGTCACCATCGGTGGGTGATGGTGTTCTGACTAATGAGGAAAAAAAGGGGTGTAAAGACGATGCCATTGCTAGTTATGCATAGAGAATCTCGTTTCCACCCCAGTTGCATACGTTCTTCACATAGAGAAGGATAACAGGAACGATGAGGTGGCACACTACCTCCTATTGCAGGCCCATCCCACAAAAGCACAACTTCTCTTCCGTCATGTCGCCTAACCTTAGCTCTTTCAATGTTATGATCAAACGCACATAATAACTATAATCTGATAAATGATTACTTACTTGTGTCAATATGAAAAATTACCAGTCACGGCGACTTATTGGGATTGAATTTTGGTATCGATTGAAAATTGGTATATCTTCTAATGAATTAAAAAATTTGGGCTAGAATTGAGCTTGAACCAAAGTTAATGCTTTTCAAGAAAATTGGGCCATTGTTATTGTGGGCCAACTCAAATGGTACGTCAAATGCTTTATTTGCAATCTAGTAATTAAGTTATTCAAATTTACGGTAATAAAACATAATATCTTCTTACAAGTGGTGGTGTTTTTTTTTAATATCGTTATTTTCCTTAGCAAAAGAATTTACTCAAAATTTCGTGCTTATACAATTATATCGTTTGATCCAAAAATCCGAGACGATGAGGAATGAGATCATGAGGGCCATGCATCCACACCTAGCTAATGAGTTCCGCATCCTTAGGGATCCATACAAAGAAATCCCGAAATTTTGGATTCCGATAACTGGGCTTACTCTATGCACTTTATACTTTCATAAAATTTTGAAGTTGCAATCAATATCCTCCAAAACACTAGTCCTCTAATCGTTGTGCTTCAAAGCTTGATCCTACTTGCCCTCCCCATCAGGCAGATGTTCTTGAATTAAGCTGGGGGACATTCTCATGACAATAGTTTGAAGCATTGCTTTTAGAAAAGATTGGTTCATCAATCTCCACACAGTACTCACTGGCACAGAAAAGAATAAAGTCTACCCTGTTTAATTGTCCTTGTCTCGATCGTTTGCGTACTTCTGACCCGGTATTTACTTGATAATTTGCTTCTGAATATGACATTTTCCTGGAAAATTATGTGCAAATTTGTTTAGAGACGATTCTGTTATGCTCTAGGAGTCAGTTCTTTGGAAAGCACTCTGGAGAATATATCAGTTGTCTTTGCAGACTTCTCTCATCTACTTTTTCAAGTCACTGTGGTGTTGCGGCTTATTTTGTTTTCGTCTTCTAGGTTAAAGCGTTGAAGGAAATTTTATTTTCTAGCAGTGCTGTAGAAGGTCTGGTCAGTAAAAGTGCTCGTCGTATGATGATGCACTTATCTATCCCTGTGGATGAAGATGTACAGCTAACCTTATCTTTCTTCGAAAAGGTATTGCTAACTATGTTCCTTTAATTGAAAGGTGTGATATATATGTTTTGAACAGTGGCAGTTCATTTAGCTGGGGACGCCTTCCATAGATAATTATACTTTGCAGATTGAAGCAAGACGTGGGGATCTAGATAAATTGGGCGACAAGGATGCCTCTTTCCTATATCTGATTGAATCATTTCCACGTCTTCTTTCATTACCGATAGAATCCCATGTAAAGCCTCTGGTACAATTTCTCGAGAAGGCATTCCTGCTGGACGAGTACAGAATAATATCCTTCTCTTCCCACCAATCATCTTCTACAAGGTTGATGACATTAGGAAGAAAGTTCTGGTGTTTCAGAAGGTATCCCGATCAATATTATTAAATTGATTGATTTGGAATAGCAGCCAATGTCATGTTAAAGAAGCACACGTAGGTTCTTTACATCCGAAACTTGATTGTTTCATTTCATGTTTTTCTTGTAGATTCTTGCAGATAGTCATGATATTGGCAGAATGCTTTGGAAATGTCCATGGATGCTTTCCGCGAGCATCCAGGTGAATAATGAGAAGATCCTTTCATTCTTTCAGATGGAAAAGGTATATGATCTGGATACTCGTGGTTTTTTTATCCCTGGTATCTATCCTCATTAGAAATGGGCTTCCGTCAACCAACCTTTTTAGGTGAATTATGCAATTTTTTTCAATGCTAATGGACTCGGTAGATAAATTAAGTAATTTGTTTGTCACTATTTGATAAGAAGTATTGATCAAATCAAGCTGATGTCAGGCAGAATGACTTATGAAAGAAAAAAGCGAAAGAAAAAAAAAGAGAGAGTGATAGTCAGGATATTTGTTTGAGAGGTTTGTAAATTGTAATATGTACTTTGGTGCTTCAAATTTGGAACCATCTTGCTGCTTATTACAGGTACCAGAGCCAAGCAGTCACCGAGCAATTAGATGCTTGCCTCAAATTATGGGGTGTTCAACTAGCAAGCTAAAGTTAATGGTGGAATCATTGGGTGAATTATCCGTTCGAAATAGGAAAATGGGAAAGGTCATTGCTAAAAGTCTTCAGCTACTACTTAATAATTCTTATTTCCTTTAATAGAACGATGGAGTGAATTAAATATTGCTTGGCTGGCACCAACCGAGGCTACTACTAAAATAGCCGGTCGTCACCATCGGTGGGTGATAGTGTTCTGACTAATGAGGGAGAAAAGGGGTGTAAAAACGATGCCATTGCTAGTTATGCATAAAGAATCTCGTTTCCACCCCAGTTGCATACGTCCTACGCATAGAGAAGGATATCGGGAATGATGAGATGGCACACTACCTCCTATTGCAGGCCCATCCCACAAAAGCACAACTTCTCTTCCGTCCTGTCACCTAACCCTAGCTCCTTCTATGTCATGATCAAATGCACATAATAACTATAATCTGATAAAGGAATACTTGCTTTTGTCAATATGAAAAATTACTAGTCGCGGCAACTTGAACCATTAAATCCCCTTTTCTCCAAATCGCGTGGAGTAACATGTTCATTTTCTTTCCCCTTTCATTGCTAATCTTTATCAATCTGTTCGGAACATGTCTTGACGATTGGTGTTTATGTGCAGCCATGGGTGCCATGCCCCGTGCAAATGCGCAGGCGAGATGTTCGCGAGTGCTGTACACAAAGAACTGTTCTGCCGTTGGATGTTTCGACGCCTGCCGAGCGAAGCACCCCAAAGTGACCGAGCAGGCGTTCGGAAATTGCCTAACCGGTGGGTCAGGCACGGCACAGCGCTATGTCTGCTTCTGGAATTGCTGATCGTTCGATGCAATGGCTGGTTTCATTTCAATATGTTCGTTTCTTCTTGAGATATAATACTTGCAATCGATGATATCCAAATTGAAGATGTCTTTGCTTCTTGATGACTTAATAAAAATAGCATCACGCAGGTTGTCATACTTATCGACGACTGTTTATTTCTTTCATGGTGTCCATCTACTAACATGATTGCACGATCCTGAATGCAAAGTGCAATTCCCTCTCAATTTTTCTATGTGAAAAGTTAATAACCAAATGAAAAGGAAAATCTTATTTCTAGACAGGTTGAAAAGTTATTTCATTTATAACGCCCAGTCTTTCCAGTCACTTGCTGCCAGGGGACATTAGCTTAGCTAATTACCATATATTCTCATCTCATTTTTCGGTGACAGAACCTATTAGATGCGTGGAGGAGTGGCTGATTTTCAAATTTAGTAAAGGAGATTATCAGAATGGAGTGAAGCATTAAATATTGCTTGGCTGGCACCAACCTCGAGGCTACTACCAAGATAGCCGATTGTCACCATCGGTGGGTGATAGTGTTCTGACTAATGAGGAAGAAAAGGGGTGTAAAAACGATGCCATTGCTTGTTATACATAGAGAATCTCAATACTTGCTTTTGTCAATATGAAAAATTACTAGTAGCGGCAATTACTCAGGGAAAGCATAACAGCGATTTGTGAAAGAGAGGGGAAAAAGAGGACCTTTGACATTGACAACATGGGAGGATGAGTCGGACACACTACTAGCAATTTCCCCTTCAATGCCCACATAAGCAAATTATAATAGATTGGTTACTTTTATGAATCCTTAATTATCCTCGCCCCAGATTAATCATTCTCCCACGGGACGCATTCGAGGAGATTAGATGAATGATTTTATTGTGGTTGCGAATCCGGTAAAGTTAGAGGGGAAGGATGTGAAGGAGAACACCCTCTGATTGCTGAGTGACGCTTCCATGGATTATCAAAAACTCAGGCCACGTCAGGGTCAATGTCTAAATGATGGAGCACGTTATTGCCTAATGAATCGGACTGAAGGTTTAGTTTATCGAATATGATCAAGGGGTGATCCACTCTTTCTGACCAAATGGAAGTGGGGTTTGAGAAAGGAATGGTTTGGGAGATCAGATGATTAGTGCTCTCTACAAGAAACGCGTTTCTTCCTTTATTAGATGCACTATGTATACATACTTTCACATCAAACGAAGTCCATCAGTCTTTTATGGAAAGCGGTCATCGATAATTCCAAGGAGGAGTTGCCACAAATGTCGCCACGCGCATCCAGTCCACTCACTCCCGCCACTATATGAACCCCCTCCCCACCTTTTCCACACATCCAAACCAATCCTCCTCAATCTCATTTCTCATCGAGCTCTCCATTTTAGTGATGATGAGCTCCTCATATGGAAGCCTCGTTCCTTACCTCCTCCTCACAGGACTGGTGATGGCTGCCGTGAGCGAGAGCAGGAGGAGCTTTGAAGAAATTGTGTCGCAGTCGGGTGGGGTTGCTGTTACTAATGGCACTCAATGGGCTGTTCTAGTCGCCGGATCCAAGTGTTATTATAACCACAGGCACCAGGTGATCCACCACCTGAATTAAGCATCGCCTACAGTATATTATCCTATTCTCATCGTATATTAAGCAGCACCATGTTTTGACCCGTGTGATGTGTCTATGCAGGCTGATGTTTGCCATGCCTACCAAATCCTCAAGGCAAATGGGTTGAAAGATGAGAACATCATAGTGTTCATGTATGACATCGCCAAGAATGAGGCAAATCCCACCAAGGGTATCATCATCAATTCAGTTCTTGCTCTCGCATTTTATAATGGACGTGCATGTGTAGCTACTTTCAAAGACAGAACCAACATAAGAATACCTGTCCTCCATCCAAGCAAACAAAACGACATCAGAAACTGTTCAATATATGTGCACACTCATGTATTATGTACTGAACGGAGAAGTAAATGATGAGGAGATCACGGATACTCACAAAAGTATTGAGGCAGTCCCAGTGATCAACAACAGGTTGGTCTTCAGGTCGAACGGCAGTCAACATGCTTGCAGCAATGGAATCACCGAACAGGTTGTTGAGAATTTGGTTGATGCTGCGGTTGGCATGCGATCGGCGAGATATCTGTTCGTCCAATCTCTTCAGTGCTTCCACACTCTCAGCAGACCCTTTTGGAGCTTTTTGCACCTAAAACCACCCACAAGTAGTCAGTCGACAAGGTGTCCCAATAACAAAAAGACAGGACAAAGCAAGAAATTATAATAACCAGTCAACAGTATGCAATGTAGTTGGTGGTGGAGACAGACCTGGCGTTGGAAAAAGATCAAATCAGCATCACGTTGGGAACTGCGAGGGACTTCGAAGAAGGGAGTTCGTCCAAGGTAATGGAAGAGATTTTCTTTGTGGAGCTTTGGCTTTGGTTACATGGGCCAAAGCCAAAGCTCCACAAAGAAAATCTCTTCCATTACCTTGGACGAACTCCCTTCTTCGAAGTCTCTCGCAGTTCCCCAACGTGATGCTGATTTGATCTTTTCCAACGCCAGGTCTGTCTCCACCACCAACTACATTGCATACTGTTCTGACTGGTTATTATAATTTCTTGCTTTGTCCTGTCTTTTTGTTATTGGACACCTTGTCGACTGACTACTTGTGGGTGGTTTTAGGTGAAAAAAGCTCCAAAAGGGTCTGCTGAGAGTGTGGAAGCACTGAAGAGATTGGACGAACAGATATCTCGCCGATCGCATGCCAACCGCAGCATCAACCAAATTCTCAACAACCTGTTCGGTGATTCCATTGCTGCAAGCATGTTGACTGCCGTTCGACCTGAAGACCAACCTGTTGTTGATCACTGGGACTGCCTCAATACTTTTGTGAGTATCCGTGATCTCCTCATCATTTACTTCTCCGTTCAGTACATAATACATGAGTGTTCACATCTTATTTATAGATTGAATAGTTTCTGATGTCGTTTTGTTCGTTGTAACATATAAGTGAGGACTTACCAGCGATATTGTGGATGCTTGAGCGAGTATGGAATGCAATACACAAGAGCCTTGGCGAATATGTGCAATGCTGGAGTAGACAAGGACCATATGGAAGCAGCTTCAGTTCAAGCTTGTTCTGGGAAGGCAGAGTGAAAAGGATGATCGGTTATGGGGTATAGGTTATGCTTCTGATATGGAGTATAGAATATAGGTTATGCTACTGATATGGAGTATAGGTTCAATAATGTCTTTGTGTATAGTTTCTGATATGGTGTACAGGTTATGCTTGTAAGAAATTGGAATTATTTCATATTGGCGAGATCTCATTGTATCTTGTCAATCAGTTGGCTCTTTGAAATGCTGATAGTCTGTTGGAAAGTATGTCTGAATCTTTCAAATGGTTAATGATATGGTCAGTTTCTGTGATGGGCCGTTTTTGGTCAGTTTCACACATCCAAACCATTGTTAGAATTATGTAAATTGGGTTATTGAAGATCGGAGCACGTCGTTGTCTGAACACTAGCAGCCAATGACGTGCTCCGATCTTCAAAGAAGGTTGCGAGCATTTGATCAAGAAGAGCCATTAAAGACTTCAAAGTGGCTGTTGTTTTTTTATAAAATAAGCTGTTTTCTTTTCTTTGATAAATAACTGCAAGGGCTGTTTTGTTTTCTTCAATAAATGCCAAGTATGTTTGTGCTTGGTTTGTGTGCATTGAGCTTCCAAATGAATTTGTGAAGTTGAGATATTGTAAATACGAATCCACACAGAGAAAGCATCCTCGCTAAGATATTCTCCCTCCATTTTATTTGTGCTCTTGTACCAAATATTCAAAAGTTATATTATCTTTTTAATTCAGCAACCATCTTCCTCAATCTCATCTCTCATTGAACTCTCCATCGTGATGATGATGAACTCCTCATAAGGCAACCTTGTTCCTTTCCTCCTCACAGTGCCAGTGATGGCGGCCTTGACGAGAGTCAGAGGAGCTCTCAAATAATGGTGTAGCAATCGAGTGGGGATGCTGGCGATACTACTCAATGGGCTGTTCTAGTCGCCGGATTTGATAGATACTTGGTACTCAATGGTGATACTACTAAGGCAAATGGGTTGAAAGACGAGAACTCATTGTGTTCATGTAAGACGATATTCTCTAAGTAGGATGCAGCTCAGAAGTAGGCTGACGGGGAGGTGAGAGATGAAGCTGAGAATAAGGAAGAAGAAGAGGAGAAATATATGAGAAAGAGAGACCTAATGAATTGGGCTGACCTCAGAATGGATCAAAGAGAAGAAGTAAATGAAGAAGAGGTAACTCCAGTAGCTAATGGCATGGCTGAACAGACTGAGCCAGAGACTGCAGAAAGATTTGGCAATAAACATACTGATGATATTGAAGCAGGCTAAGCAACTAAGGTGATTCAGCAGGATGATGATGAAGATATTGAAGGATATGCTCAAACTCAGGGGTAGATAAAGGACCACAAGCCAGTGTTAGGAGCTATATGAAGGTCACACACTCTGAAGTTGTAGTTGATCCAGCTAATCAAAATCCAACCAAACGAAATGAAGATTCTGCTGAAAGAAGAGAGCGAGAAGAGAAGGCTGGTGGAGCTTTTGACTCATTTAGAGATGAAGTTACTTGTCCACTTAAGAACCGTTACTCTGTTTTGAGTTCATAAACAGTCGTTAATAAGTTCAGTTAGTTTGTTTCTTTGTTAGTTGAACGGAGTGTAATATAAAAGGTAGTAGAGCTCGCAAATAGCGTTGCTCTCGGATGAAAACTCGTTGATGAATACAGAGAAGTAGAAGTTCTTCATTCTCTTCATTTGTTCATCTTCTCATTCAATCATTCTCTTGTTCTGGTATTACTCGATTCTGTGTATCAATCTTCACAGCCAGAACACAATCCTCAAACAGTTGCTGCTGAGACTTCAGTCGAATCAGCACTGATCTCTTTATTGAAAGAAAATGAAATTGAGGCTAACCAAGAAATCTGAAGAAAGAAATAAGGGTGCTGAGGGCTGAACCGCAGGAGGAAGTGCAGAGCCTAGAGGATGGCATGGCGTCAAAGGAAGAAGTTGGATCTCTAAAGGCTCACATTATTAATCTTACGTCTGGCCTGGTTTTGGAACTACTTGGCCAGAAAAACCAACCTTAGTTGCCTAAAGTGCTATGATCCCCTTCGACCTCACCTAGACCCCGTACTCTCACATAAATCTTCCTCCTCGAAATGAATTTTCAATTGCTTTTTAGGTCTTCAGTTTGTATGCTTTTGAACTGAGCTACACTTTGGTTTGTAACATCTTCATACAGCTGTTGGTCAGTCAGTTTATATTATGAATTTTCTGTTTCTTATATTGCTCTGATCATATTAATATTGGAGTCTGAATATTCCGTGGTGAGGTTGATAAAAAGGGGAAGAAATTTGATGCAGATTTCTAAAAAAAGCACTGATGCTAATGTACAAGTAATGACACTTGTGGAATTTAGAATACAGGTTATCTTTTTGGCTAGGTACATGATGTGTAAATATATGGTATCGTAGTTACACTTTATGGAATCTGGAATATATTAACAGTCTACTTGTATCAAACTTGATGCTTTAATTATGTTATATATTGTCAAGTTTCTTGAAATCATCTATTATATTTTGAAGTTGGCGAAACAGTTTATTGACATCTAAATTTCAGCTATTAAATTGGGAATTAATTATTTAATCTTGAAACAAAAAATATGGCGATTAAGTTTTGTATTGTGACTGATGGTGGCAGTCGGGCTAGAATCAGACGTGAGGATCTGACCCGCATCTCAAAAACACACAGCTAGCATAAGGAGAGAAGGGGGCCAAAAGTTTTAACTTCAAAATTGGCTAATCAGAGCTTTAATTGAAATGGGTTTAGCCCCAAAAAAAAAGCCTTAAAATTAATAAGAATAAACCATGAACGGGTAGAGGCCTGCCATTATCAAGCCAACCGAGCGCGGAATTTTGGCCAGCCCATTGGAGAGTCAAATTCCATCTTCAAATTGGAACCAGTTTGATGCAATTTTACCCTTTCAGGACTCAGATTGAGAACATCTCATAGTTCCAAGACTTTTTTGGCAAATAAAAGAAACCTAAAGCCCCTAACTGCAGCTGAGTTCCTCTACATTTACCCAATCCGGTTGCACACCCCGACGCACTCTGGCAAATTAAAGGAGTGCTAGATGTAGCGATTTTTTTTGAAATTATTTGACTAAGGTTGTGTTTTTTTTTCCTTTTTTTTAATAATTTGGTAAATATTATTTTTAAATAATTCATCGTGAGTCCTACTTTTTCAATACCCAATTAAAAACTGACCTCATCATCGAGTGTAAAATATACATGTGTGTGTTGCTTCCTTCATTAGATCCCATCCATTCGAAAGATGAAAATTTGCAAATCAAAGCATTGCTTTATTAGATAATACTGAGGATCTTAATATTTTTGCTGGGCATTAGGACAAAACAAAAGCATCCAAAGTCACGACTTATGGTCATGCTTGTGGGATGCCGGTTCCCTCCGGCTGGTAGCGATGGTCGACAAACTCCACCTTCTCCACAGACACGTTCTTGCAGTGGCATTGGTGATCGATGCAGATGCCCATGCCTTGATCGCATGCGGCGTCGCACTCATTGTTGATGTTGCAATGATGGAACCGTTGGCCCATTGTAGGCGGGAACCTCGCCCGCACCAGAAGGAGCACCAGAGCAAGCGCGAGAGCCAACTTGGACAATCGCATCTCCATTATCGGATTTTGGTCATTTCCCTTCTTTTCTTCTTTCTTTTTTTGTCCGAGAATTCGTTGATATGGGATTTGGATATGACTCAAGCATGTTTAGGGGGCAAGGGTGGGTGGGGTAATTAATTTTGGATTTGTAATTATTAAGTGCCAAGATATATATGGAGTGTTCATAAATGATCTAAATCGCTGGTTTCCATATAAAGATAAAGATTGCATCATTAATAGTATTTTTATTCTTTTAAACGTGAAATGGTATCGATAGTCATTTTATGAAAGAATTGTAAACCAAATGTGTTTGCCAATTCAGTCTAAACCTTTTTATTAAGTTCTAAATTTTTTGGAAGGATTGTTCATCTTTGATTTCAGGGTTTCTCTTAACTAGAAAGTAATCACTTAGTAGGTTTCCATAACAAGGCTCTGTAACACCTTGTTTCCGGCCCCCTTTCCGAGGCTCAATTAGACAATTTTACGAGTTTAGTTAGTGGCCCATTGGCGATGGAGTTTCCCGGACTAAACAATGAGTTTCCATTTTGGACGATTTCGGACTTTCGAAATCGTGTTTTGGTCCCCCGAAACTTGATTATTTACATTTTGGCCCCAAAACGAGTGAATTTCGAGTCTAAGGGCATTTTTGGAAATATTTTGCCAAAATTTGACTTTTGATCAACATTGACCATTGATCGGTCAACAAACCAGTCAGTCTGGTCAAGAAACCGGCCAAACTCGTGAGAGACCGGTCCAACCACGAGCAAACTCGATTTGACTAGCCCAGTGGCGCGAACCAACCAGCTTCCCTCTCCCTCTGCGGCTCGCTGTCAAGCAATTGGCAGATGCGTGGCCCGACCGTACTTTCGCCAACCAATCGACGGCCAACCACCTGAAAACCCTCCTATCTACCTCTAGGACCTAGTTAGGATACTGGGCATCCAATGGGAGGCCGTCGTTCGTCACCGGAGAGCCCGAAAAATTTGTGATTACACGGCTCCCCCTGTTTTTCCACCCACACAAACTCCCAACTTTCGATCGCCATAACTTTGTGCTACACCCTCCATTCTGCTCGCTCTTGGTGTCGTTTTGAAGCTCGTGACACTAGCTTCAAGGATCAACCAAGCTCTGTTGCCAACTCCAGCTAAAGCGCTGCCAGAAGCCCTTGAAAGGAGACCCCACAGCCTAGGTGAGTCCATGTTTTCCGAATTGCTCGCCGAGCTGTTAATCCGTGGATCTAGGGCTTTTACCGTTGCTTCCAATCGACCTCTGGGTACCCAACAACCCTAGATTTAGCTTTGGGTTGGATTGATTTGGTATCTCTTCCAAGGGACACAGGTACGCAGGGAAGACTTAATTCTGTGGAGGCCTTGGATATGTAAAGTCCATTCGTGTGTAGCATTGGACCATTAGGTTGCAATGGATCATGATGTGCCACTGGGTCAAGATTAAATAAAAGAAACAGGCAACCGATCCAATTGGCTTTCAAGTAACTTCGTACACCGATTAATAACTTTTATCAATAAAGTTACTAGCACTGAAATGTTCAGACTTGATTTGATAAAAAGAAAATAGAAAGTTGCTTAGCAAATATTAAAAGTTCATTTATTCTTGATGAGTAAATACTTAACTCTTTCAATTTGAAATTCTATTGCATTAACCAATGATTAATCTGAACTTATTTTTCTATATGAAAAATTAATAACCACATGAAAAGGAATTAAAATCGCTTGTTTTTTAGACAGGTTGAAAAGTTACATTTCATTTAAAATGCATAGTTTTGGAGACCCTCCAGTTACTTGCTACCGGGGGACAGTCGCTTAGCTAATTACCATATTCTCATCTCATTTTTGGTGAAAGAAGCTATTAGATGCGTGGAGGAGTGGCTGTTTTTCAAATTTCTTAAAACTAAATTGAGATTACCAGAACTGTAGGTATATACTTGGTTCTCATATGAAAATTTTCTAATTGAAAAGGTTAATTTTTGTAAAAACTGCTATACCAAGATCTGTCTTTCCATTTAAAATTTTCTCTAAACCATGTCACCTTGATGTGTTGCGGCTGAATGATCTATGAAAAGTTGCTACCATATGAAGAAAGCACTAGACTGCGTTTAATAGTATGGAGTTGAGTCCGGGATAGGATAACAAATTATCATATCCGTTGTTTGGTTAAGTTCTCTGGATTCGATAAATTCAGATTCATCCAACTAAAGTACCAGATAACAAATCCAACTTGGGAGTAGGATGGATTCGGATTGGATACAAAATTTAAAAAAAAAAATAAACTTAATAATTCTTATTTCCTTTAATGGAACGATGGAGTGACACATAAATATAGCTTGGCCAGCACCAACCAAGGCCACTACCAAGATAGCCGATCATCACCATCGGTGGGTGATCGTGTTCCGATTAATGAGGGTGAAAAGGGGTCTAAAGATGATAACATTGCTAGTTATGCATAGAAAATCTCGTTTACACCCTTGTTGCATACGTCCTTCACATAGAGCTCGGCTTGTCACACGTGACTCACGGGCTATTCACCCACTGGTCGACGAAGAATGTCGAGCACCATCGACTTGCCGGCGACCACACTCTCAAGCATTGAGTTGCATCTGTTGGATATCAAGAACGCTGTGTTGTTGAGTTAATCATATGCTGTTTGGATATCAAATTCGAGGGTGACTAATTTAACTTATGCTTTGGACGTTAGGTTTAGTGCTGAATCCCCCGAATTCCATGCCAATCAAGGGTTGGCCGGACGGATGTTGATGGGAATTGCCAAGAAAATGGAAGCGGGCGGACCCCTCCAATTTAGGAAAGCATAACAGCGATCTGTGAAAGAAAGGGGGCGAAGAGGACCTGTGACATTGACCGAGTGAAAGGAAATGACCAGAAAATGAAATCGAATTTGGTTTTACTCGAGGCGAAATTCATGAGTCGAAGGTTGAAACTTGGAACCGAGGAATCGGGAATCTTGTTTCTGTTTTTGACTATTTTCTAACTCGGCTTGTTCCCCAGATAAGCTGAATGAACGGTCATAAGCCCGGGTTTCTTCTCGCTCACGGCGTGTTCGGCTCGAGGGAAGGGGAAGGAAGTAAGCGGAGATATGGAAGGGGGACACTCTCTCGTTCCAGCTCGCCTTTTATTTCCTTCTAAAAGTCGAGAGAAAAGGAAGAAACTGCAAGTGTTGCCACTTACTTTCTGTTCGAATGCGAATAAGACAGAGGATATTTGAGTGTATTCAGAAAATAAGCGTTGAATTCGATATGCAGCCACACGTTAAAGGAATCTCTCTTGCCCTGCGTCCATTTACTTGGTCGTATGAATGTTTTGGTAAAAGCTTCGAGCACGATCCCCGGCTCCCCGAGCGTTTTGACGAAGAACAAAAACGGACCTCTGTGAGCAGTAAAATGAAGTGGACCCTTTGCAGGGACAGGGCCAGAGGAGAGCGCGAGTACGCAACCTTATTGAAAAGGGGGCGAGCCCAATGATCAGTCTCGAGACTTTAAACTTCGATAACATATAGTGTCACCGCAAATGCTCAAACGGAAGGCTTTAGTTTTGATCACATGCCATCTGTTGCCTAGAAGAAGTTGTGGTTTGGATAATTGGAGGGGCGCATTAAAACTGAGTGGTCTATGAGGAGAGTGATAGAAGCATTTCCTTCTCTTCCACGTCCCTTTGCTTTTCCTTCTATTTTTCTCTATACCCAGTTCATGTACATGCACATCTCATTGGTCTTAAGATGCTTCTGATGCAGCAGAAACAAATGGTGCAACAAGATGGGCATGTCGGATGGGAAGAGCTAGCTAATATGTTGTCGATACCACCGTCATCAATGACCTCAATCAAAGCTTAATTTTAAGTCGATTGTTTTCCATGTGCTCTCGACGTGTTTGACATTAAAAATGCTGAATTACAGTCCACGCCTATCGTACCTGGACACCATCTCACCTCAGCTCATCGGTAAAACCTAAGAACATCTTCATCTTATGCTTTCTGTTGTTGTTCTTGTTCTAGAAAGTGCAAGCCAGCTTCTACTGAAAAAGACGGAAAGAGGGCGCAAGCCAACACATACAAAATGAAAAGATGGAGGAGGCAAAGGTCGTATCTGCTGGCCGCCTTCGAGAAACGACAGGTCAAGTCAACCCCACAACCGCCAAACCATGCAACATGAAACGCAATTTCTCACAACTTGGGATTAGGAGCACCAATAATTCCTCAAATGACCAAAGCATCTCCCCAACTCCTCTCATCGTAATAAAAAGAAATATGAATGGATATTCTAGATTTATAGGTTCGGTCTAATATGAAACCAGAGAAAGAAATTATCAATACTTATTGTGCCGTATCAATCGCACAACATTTTTCGTCTCTATTCGGATCCCATGAAAAAAGATTGCTTGACTTCTTTTATGGACTCAATGTTGATAATTCTAGTCTAGTTCATGTCCTTTTAGAAGATTAAGATAACCTGATGGGGACCTTCATCGATGGAAAAATGTTACAATCGATTTGACAATAAACGTGTGGTATTGCTTTCTTGGTACAAATCTAGGAATTTCTTGGACGTGGAGCAGAATGAATCTTAATCTATCCCAATTAGAGATTTCTTGATGAAAATATCAAATTGGAGTTTGAAGAAGGGGAAGGAAAAGAAGTTCTCAACCCACAACGGGTAGAGAAGGACCTATTCGATCACACGATTTTTGCCCCAACAATATGGAAAAGAATTACAATACCGAGAAAGTTAAGAGATCCAATTGAAAATGAAAATTCTAAGATATGATAACTCAATACGTAACATAGCATAGTTCTCATTCGACCCCACAAGTCCACTATGGATAATGATGTCTTAGTGGGGCACTAAATCCACAATTAGCATTCGTAACAACATGGGAGGATGAGTCGCACACACTATCTCTTGATATCGAGAAAGCGACTTCCTCTACTAGCCATTTACTGGAAGGCTTCCACTGCAATGCCCACATAAGCAAATTATAATAGCTTGGTTACTTTTCTGAATCCTTAATTATCCTCGCCAGAAGTCATTCTCCCACGGGACGCATTCGAGGAGATTAGATGGATACTTTATTGTGGTTGCGAATCTGGTAAAGTTAGAGGGGAAGGATTTGAAGGAGAATTAACACCTTCTCATTGCTGAGTGACGCTTCCATGGTTTATCAAAATCTCAGGCCACGTCAGGGTCAATGTCTAAATGATGGAGCGCGTTATTGCCTAATGAATTGGACTGAAGGTTTAGTTTATTGAATAAGATCAAGGGGTGATCCGTTCTTTCGGACCAAATGGAAGTGAGGTTTGTGATTTACAGTCTCCTGCGGAACCACGCCCTTGTATCCACTCAACCACTAACTTTTGCTGCAACTATTTATGTTTATTGGACTCGACTCATCTCCACTTTGTCATGTCTTTCAGATCAGTTAGGTCTGTTGGTGTCAGTGAAATTCAAAGCAAGAAAGATAAAAGAAAAACAAAAGAGGGGGGAGAAAAGAACACCTTTATGCTCTCCCCAGAAATTTAGGAAAATTACTTTCAAAATAATAAAGTAATTATTATTGGATGCGCTATATATATATACATACACTCCACATAAAATGAAGTCTATAAGATGCAATGACTATATTTGATAAAGGAATGGCTTGGGAGATCATCAAATGCTTCATTAGATGATCGGTGGTCTTTACAAGAGACGTGTTTTTCATTTATATCAAAAAATTAAATGTCCCTCACATAAAGGAAACCATGCTAATGGAAAGGAAGTTCGATTTGAGAGATGGAGGGCATCTTCAGGGATCTATTGAGCATCATGGTTGCAACTTTAAAGGTATGAACCTTCGCAACATCGTAAGCCTCGGTTGTTGACTCATCCGGGTACGGAAGAAACGAAGTAATTCGTTGACCACGTTGACTTATTGTGATCCGTCAAAACCTAGAAATCTGACAGCGATGAAGCCTTGATGATCCAATAAATGGCGGGAGAAAATAACGAGGAAAGAGGAAAATTGTCATGGAATGGATGGAGCGATATGTAAAGGCCGGTGGGGTACTGATAAAAATCAAGGTAGACAGACTTCTTCGGTCCTTTCACTCCCACCACTATATGAACCCCCTCCCACCCTTTCCACACATCCAAACCAATCCTCCTCAGTCTCATTTCTCATCGAACTCTCCATTTTAATGATGATGAGCTCCTCCTATGGAAGCCTCGTTCCTTTCCTCCTCCTCACAGCACTGGTGATGGCTGCTGTGAGCGAGAGCAGGAGGAGCTTTCAACAAATGGTGTCGCAGTCGGCTGGTACTAATGGCACTCAATGGGCTGTTCTAGTCGCCGGATCCAATGGTTATTGGAACTACAGGCACCAGGTGATCCACCACCTGAATTAAGCATCACTTACAGTTTATTATCCTATCATCATCGTATATCTATACAATGTATTATGGACAACTAGCTTGCTGTACGTACGTCCGTACTTCATAAGCAGCACCAAGATATATAAAAACATGAATGGGTTGACCTGTGTGATGTGTCTATGCAGGCTGATGTTTGCCATGCCTACCAAATCCTCAAGGCAAATGGGTTGAAAGATGAGAACATCATAGTGTTCATGTATGATGACATTGCCGAGAATGAGGAAAATCCCACCAAGGGTATCATCATCAACAAACCCAACGGCCCCGACGTCTACCACGGAGTTCCCAAGGTCTTAGTTCAACAATCTTTCTCCAGCTACTTTTTTACATACACTATGTCGAAGGATGCATATTGGCGCCATTGATATTCAATTTTAATTAACCAATTGGGCAATATCTTAGGATTACACTGGGAACGAGACCACAACAGCCAACTTGTATGCAGTCCTTCTCGGGAACAAGACGGCCCTCAGCGGGGGCAGTGGCAAGGTTTTGAACAGCGGCCCGAACGACCACGTCTTCTTCTATTACACCGACCACGGGAGCACGGGACTGGTGTGCATGCCTGTGGGGGACTACATATATGCTAACGACCTGATGCAGGTGCTGAAGCAAATGTATGAGGCGAAGAAGTACATGAACATGGTGATATACATAGAGGCGTGTGAGTCCGGAAGCATGCTGCAAGGGCTGCTCCCCACGGAGATGGGGATCTATGCCACCACGGCGTCCAACGCCAACGAGAGCAGCTGGGGCTACTACTGCCCTGATGATCCTTCTTTAGGTGGTGGTCCCTCCGAGTACGACACTTGTTTGGGGGATCTCTACAGCATCGCTTGGATGGAGGATAGGTATTATTATGTCAGTTCTCTATCTTTGGAAGTAACTGTACGTGCACGTCCGATTATAAAATGCGAAAGCAAGAAATGACTCTCTTTCGGGAAAAAAAAAAAAAAAGCCAGATAAATGATCAAATAACAAGATCAGCATGCGTGTCTCGATCTTTATGAGGGGAGCGCGCGGCATTCATCCTTTAGAATATTACTTTGTCATAACGTACATGTTATCGTTCTCTATCCTCTCTGTCCGTGTCTCCATTAATCTTATTTTGGCTTGTGAAAACAGTGATGCCCACGATTTGGGGAAGGAAACATTGCAGGAGCAATACTTAGCTGTGCGAAAGAGGACCAATCTGTCCCATGTGATGCAATATGGGAACACGAATCTCAGCAATGCCTTCCTCTCCACTTACATGGGCCAAAACTCCACAACGCAAATCTCTTCCATTACCTTGGATGAACTCCCTTATTCGAATTCCTTGGCAGTTCCCCAACGCGATGCTGATTTGGTCTTTTTCCAACGCCAGGTGCATCTCCACCACCACCAATTATATTGCACACTTATCTATCTGTTCTGACTGGTTTTTAAACAATATATATATATATATATATATATATATATATATGTGATTCTTTTAAACTAGAATTCCTTGGCATGTCCGTCTTTTTGTTATTGGGACACCTGGTCGATTGACTACTTGTGGGTGGTTTTAGGTGCAAAAAGCTCCAAAAGGATCTGCTGAGAGTGTAGAAGCACAGAAGAAACTGGACGAACAAATTGCTCGCCGATCGCATGCTGACCGCAGCATCAATCAGATTCTCAACAACCTGTTCAGTGATTCCATTGCTGCAAACATGTTGACTGCTGTTCGACCTGAAGACCAACCTGTTGTTGATGACTGGGACTGCCTCAAGACTTTTGTGAGTATACACATGATCTCCTCATCATTTACTTCACCATTCCCCACATGATACATGAGTATGACATCTTATTTATATCTTGAAGAGTTTCTAATGTCAATTTGTTCGTTGTGACATATAGGTGAGGACTTACGAGCAATATTGCGGACGCCTGAGTGAGTACGGGATGCAATACACAAGAGCCATGGCCAACATGTGCAATGCTGGAGTAGACAAGGACCGAATGGAAGTAGCTTCCATTCAAGCTTGTTCTGGGAAAGCATAGTGAAAACGATTATCGGTGTCCCAATAATGTTTTTGTGTGCGACTTCTGATTTACATCTCAAGTATAACTGCTACTTATAAGAAATTGGAATAAATTCACATTGGCGAGATCTTTGTGTGTCTTGTCAATCAGTCAGCTCTTCGAAATGCTGAAATTATGTTGGGAAGTATGTCCCAATATTTTCAAATGGTTAATGATATGGTCAGTTTCTTTCTTCTAATAATTGTATTTGCAGCATATCGTTTTCAACCCCATTAACCTAAATGAGACAAGATGGATGACGTCCAATTTCAAGGGTAGTATTGTGAAATTTTAATGTAGAAAGTAATAGGATCTTGCAAGTTAAGTCAAAATGAAAATATTAAAGAAATAAATGAGAAATAATAATGACAACAAATATTTATGCAACTCGGCCTGATTAATAGGCACCTCCATCTAAGGGGATAGCCGACAGCAAATAATCTACTATAATTGGAGAATCAAAGTTTACGATCTCTCACACGCTTAAGTGTTTCCCACACCCAAATTAAATCCAAATCCAAAGTATTTAGATGTAAAACTTACGGCACAAAATCATTGCTTGTTCAAATCCTTAAAGCAAACACTTTAACGACGTTCGATTTTTTTCTCCTCGTACGTTGGCTCTTCTTCGAGTACTTCTCCAATGAAATATGCACTTATATATTATATTGGCTATTCTACATGCAGTGACAAGCAATTATAGATGCAATTCCACAATGCTAGGCTTCACAATGGCACATAGACTTTATCTCTAAGTGAGTACAACTCCTTAAGTACGGTTGGTTTTGACTGGGAGTTGGTGTCTTCATCCTCATTAATCTTTACTTCGACTCCATTCTACTTTTCCCTCCATCCAACGCTTGGCTAAATTTACTGTAACATTGACCATATATTGATTTTTATAATTAAATCGATAAGTTTGTCTACTATTAACCATTGTATCCCAATAACTTTATTTTATGGTCATCGATAATCCTTCATCATAATTATTGATTAGTCTCACCATTATCGATAATCCTTAATAATCCGAAAGGTGTTCTTTTCTCCCCTCTCAACCACTAACTTTTGCCGCAACTATTTTTGTTTAGTGGACTCGACTCATCTCCACTTTGTCATGTCTTTCAGATCACTTAGGTCCGTTGGTCTCAGAGAAGTTGAAAGCAAGAAAGATAAAAGCAAAAAAAAAAAAAAGAGAGAGAGAGAGAGAGGGGAGAAAAGAACCCCTTTCTGCTTTCCCCCGAAATTTAGGAAAATTACTTTCATAAATGATAAAAGTAATTTTTGTTGGATGCGTTGTGTATACACACACTTTTACATTAAATGAAGTCCATAAGATGCAGTGACTAGATTCGAGAAAGGAATGGCTTGGGAGATCACCAAATGCTTCATTAGATGATTAGTAGTCTTTACAAGAAACACGTTTCTCATTTATATCAAAGAATTAAATGTCCCTCACAAAAAGGAAACCATGAAAATAGAAAGGTAGTTCGATTTTAGAGAGAGAGAGAGGGCATCTTCAGGGATCTATGAATACATTAAGCATTATGGTTGCAATTTAAGGTTGCGTTTTGTCGTCCGAATTTCTAAATGAGATAGGACTGGATATGATAGGATAGGAAATTTATGGATTTCTTCATATCACATACACTGTTTGATGAATTTCGGATTTAAAGTTGGATATTCACATATCCTATCCAATTTACTGTTTGGTGAACTACGAATTTAGATTCAAATATTTTAAAACAATAATATAATGCAAGTACAAATTTACGTGTAAAGTACATTACAATTCATCGCTTTCGTAAAATTTCAATGTGAATCAGAGAGTTATTGAGGAAAAAGCTTCGACGTAGATACTTTTGATAAGAGCTTATTCAATTGAGTTTAAAACTTTATAAGAATTTTCTCATTTTTTATGTTAAAATAAAAAAAGTTTATTCAAAATAAAAAAATCTAAAATTGGTTCAAGACTTATAGAATTAATACTATATGAAATAAATTGTGGTCAAACAATACATTTTTTTAACAAAAATGAAATTTTGATTTTTTTAATTTTTAATTTTCGGTATTATTATTTTTATTATTTAGTATTTTTTTAATAAGAAAAAGGAAACTTTGGACCAGGTCGAGGAAACTCGGTCCACCTTTATGACCTGAACCCGATAGAGGAGTTGGAGTAGTTTGTGAGTGAACGATGGAGAAACAAAAAAAAAACGTGGGGTTTTATATTTCGGATAAAAAAAATCATATCTTACTTTATCACACCCTCCCCCGGGAATTTTTTATTCGGTCTATATCCCATCTATATCCGTCCTTATCATATTAGAGATAGATATCAAATATGAGATATGATAAAATATATCTAATTCTGCTTTTTTATCTAGTCTACCAAACGCATCATAAAGGCATAAACCTTCCCAACATCGTAAGCCTCGATTGTCGAATCATCCGGGTACGGAAGAAACGAAGTAATTCGTTGACCACGTTGACTTATTGAATGATCCGTCAAAACCTAGAAATTTGACAGCGATGAAGACTTGATGGAATTATCCAATAAATGGCGGGAGAAAATGACGAGGAAGGAGGAGAATTGTCATGGAATGGATGGAGCGATATGTTAAGGCCGGTGGAGTACCGATAAAAATCCAGGTAGACAGACTTCTTCGGTCCTTTCACTCCCACCACTATATGAACCCCCTCCCACCCTTTCCACACATCCAAACCAATCCTCCTCAGTCTCATTTCTCATCGAACTCTCCATTTCAATGATGATGAGCTCCTCCTATGGAAGCCTCGTTCCTTTCCTCCTCCTCACAGCACTGGTGATGGCTGCTGTGAGCGAGAGCAGGAGGAGCTTTCAACAAATGGTGTCGCAGTCGGCTGGTACTAATGGCACTCAATGGGCTGTTCTAGTCGCCGGATCCAATGGTTATTGGAACTACAGGCACCAGGTGATCCACCACCTGAATTAAGCATCACTTACAGTTTATTATCCTATCATCATCGTATATCTATACAATGTATTATGGACAACTAGCTTGCTGTACGTACGTCCGTACTTCATAAGCAGCACCAAGATATATAAAAACATGAATGGGTTGACCTGTGTGATGTGTCTATGCAGGCTGATGTTTGCCATGCCTACCAAATCCTCAAGGCAAATGGGTTGAAAGATGAGAACATCATAGTGTTCATGTATGATGACATTGCCGAGAATGAGGAAAATCCCACCAAGGGTATCATCATCAACAAACCCAACGGCCCCGACGTCTACCACGGAGTTCCCAAGGTCTTAGTTCAACAATCTTTCTCCAGCTACTTTTTTACATACACTATGTCGAAGGATGCATATTGGCGCCATTGATATTCAATTTTAATTAACCAATTGGGCAATATCTTAGGATTACACTGGGAACGAGACCACGACAGCCAACTTGTATGCAGTCCTTCTCGGGAACAAGACGGCCCTCAGCGGGGGCAGTGGCAAGGTTTTGAACAGCGGCCCGAACGACCACGTCTTCTTCTATTACACCGACCACGGGAGCACGGGACTGGTGTGCATGCCTGTGGGGGACTACATATATGCTAACGACCTGCTGCAGGTGCTGAAGCAAATGTATGAGGCGAAGAAGTACATGAACATGGTGATATACATAGAGGCGTGTGAGTCCGGAAGCATGCTGCAAGGGCTGCTCCCCACGGACATGGGGATCTATGCAACCACAGCTTCCAACGCCGACGAGTCTAGCTATGCCTACTACTGTGGTTCCTCCCAGTACGACACTTGTTTGGGGGATCTCTACAGCATCGCTTGGATGGAGGATAGGTATTATTACGTCAGTTCTCTGTCTTTGAAAGTAACTGTACGTGCTCGTCCGATTATAAAATGCGAAAGCAAGAAATGATTCTCTTTCGGGAAAAAATATAAAAAAGCCAGATAGTTGATCAAATAACAAGATCAGCATGCGTGTCTCGATCTTTATGAGGGAAGCGCGCGGCATTCATCCTTTAGAATATTACTTTGTCAAAACGTAGATGTTATCGTTCTCTATCCTCTCTGTCCCCTGTCTCCATTAATCGAATTATGGCTTGTGAAAACAGTGATGCCCACGATTTGGGAAAGGAAACATTGCAGGAGCAATACTTAGCTGTGCAAAAGAGGACCAATCTGTCCCATGTGATGCAATATGGGAACACTAATCTCAGCAATGCCTTCCTCTCCACTTACATGGGCCAAAACTCCACAACGCAAATCTCTTCCATTACCTTGGATGAACTCCCTTATTCGAATTCCCTGGCAATTCCCCAACGCGATGCTGATTTGGTCTTTTTCCAACGCCAGGTGCATCTCCACCACCACCAATTATATTGCACACTTATCTATCAGTTCTGACTGGTTATTAAACAAATAAAAAATATATATGATTCTTTTAAACTAGAATTCCTTGGCATGTCCGTCTTTTTGTTATTGGGACACCTTGTCGATTGACTACTTGTGGGTGGTTTCAGGTGCAAAAAGCTCCAAAGGGATCTGCTGAGAGTGTAGAAGCACAGAAGAAACTGGACGAACAAATTGCTCGCCGATCGGATGCTGACCGTAGCATCAACCAGATTCTCAACATCCTGTTCGATGATTCCATTGCTGCAAACATGTTGACTGCTGTTCGACCTGAAGACCAACCTGTTGTTGATGACTGGGACTGCCTCAAGACTTTTGTGAGTATACACATGATCTCCTCATCATTTATTTCACCATTCCCCACATGATACATGAGTATGACATCTTATTTATATCTTGAAGAGTTTCTAATGTCAATTTGTTCGTTGTGACATATAGGTGAGGACTTACGAGCAATATTGCGGACGCCTGAGCGAGTACGGGATGCAATACACAAGAGCTATGGCCAACATGTGCAATGCTGGAGTAGACAAGGACCGTATGGAAGTAGCTTCCATTCAAGCTTGTTCTGGGAAAGCATAGTGAAAACGATTATCGGTGTCCCAATAATGTTTTTGTGTGCGACTTCTGATTTACGTCTCGAGAATAACTATTGCTTGTAAGAAATTGGAATAAATTCACATTGGCGAGATCTCTGTATATCTTGTCAATCAGTCAGCTCTTCGAAATGCTGAAATTCTGTTGGGAAGTATGTCCAAATCTTTTCAAATGGTTAATGATATGGTCAGTTTCTTTCTTCTAATAACTGTATTTCCAGCATATAGTTTTCAACCCCATTAACCTAAATGGGACAAGATGGATGCTGTCCAATTTCAAGGGTAGTATTGTGAAATTTTAATGCATAAAGTAATAGGATCTTGCAAGTTAAGTCAATATGAAAAAATTAAAGAAATTAACGAGAAATAATAATGACAACAAATATTTACGTAACTCGGCCTGATTAATAGGCGCCTCCATCTACGAGGATAGCCGATAGCAAATAATCTATTATAATTAGAGAATCAAAATTTACAATCTCTCACACGCTTAAGTGTTCCCCACACCTAGATTAAATCCAAATCCAAAATATTCAAATGTAAAAATTATAGCACAAAATCATTGCTTGTTCAAATCCTTAAAGCAAACACTTCAATGACGTTCTACTTTTTTTCTCCTCGTATGTTGGCTCTTCTTCGAGTACTTCTCCAATAAAACATGCACTTATTATATTGGCTCTTCTACATGCAGTGACAAGCAATTATAGATGCAATTCCACAATGCTAGGCTTCACGATCGCACGTAGACTTTATCTCTAAGTGAGTACAACTCCTTAAGTACGGTTGGTTTGACTGGGAGTCGGTGTCTTCATCCTCAATAATCTTTACTTCGTCTCCATTCTACTTTTCCCTCCATCCAACGCTTGGCTAAGTTTACTGTAACATTGGCCATATATTGATTTTAATAATTAAATTGATAAGTTTGTCTACTATTAACCATTGTATCCCAATAACTTTATTTTATGGTCATCAATAATTCTTCATCATAATTATTGATTAGTCTCACCATTATCGTTAATTATGCTATATAACCATCGTTAACTATCATGTCACTTGGCAATAGCCACATTGATGTCATTACCGAATTCTAAGTTCAACCAAAATAACTTCATGTTGCTTATAAAGAGTTTTTCAGTTTTTTGTGTCAACATTTACTCATTTCAAAAGAATTAAATTCTTTTAATTCATTTAAGTATTTAAAAAGGTACGAACAATTACCTTTGATGGTTTGATTGGACGTGCGTTAATGCTCCTCATGTTTTGAGCCACAAACTATTGTTGCTTTTGCTTCCTTGTTCTCAATTAAAAAAAAATTGATAGGGAAAATGACACAAACATTCCCCATATTTAGACTAAAAATACAATGTGCTCTCCAAAATCTTAATTTCTTTAATATAGTCCATAAACTTTAATCCAATGTATAATATTATTCAACATGGTCCTTGAACCTTAAAGTAATGTATAATGTGATCCATAAATTTTAAATTTGTCCAATATGATGAACTTTTTGTATATATTCAGACTAATCCCTGAAGAGGATAGCCACAACTCGGGGGAAAACATCAACACACACGGGTCTCTACTGGGCATAACATCGAACAGGTGCGATGCGAGAGAAAGAGATCGACTCTGAGTACGAAACGTAGCTAAGAAGTCGTCTAGGGAACATGATGAACAACCGGGGACGGGAAATAACACGGGGAAAGGAAGAACTAGGTCTGGAGCTCGCATGAACTGATGGTAAACGCCTCCGGTCCGCGGAGCACAGAAAACAGGGCACCGAGCACGGTAACGAAATGAGCGACTCAGTTCCCCTGCAGGGTCGGGGTATTGGGCTTTGACAGACGCGTCCAAGAAACTTGGGCCTAGTCCTTGTCGACCCGTAACTACCCCCTGACCGTGATCCTCGGGGTGACGGAAAAAGAGCCCAGATCTCGGCTTACCGGGAAAGTGGCAAGGATCGAGCGGGAGTTCCGGCGCGACACTGCGGTTGGGGGTTCTCGGTTGGATGGGTCTCCGGCGGGTCTTCATAGATACTCCCTCCTCTTTTTCTCCTCTCTCCCTTCACTGCTTCTGTTTTCTGCCCCTGTTTTTTGCTTCGTTTTCTTCTCCCTTCTTCCCCGAAGACCTGCACACTGTCTCCCTCTGTTCTCTCTGTATTTTTCTTCTTTTTCTGGCCCCCCTTCTCTCTCCTCTGCTCCCGCTGACCTTGCGTGTGCAGACCACTGCCGCTGCTTCTTCGCTTCCTGCTTCTTCGCTTCCCTCAAATCGCGGGGAGCAACCCGCGAAGATTTTCTTCGCTTCTTTTTGTTGACCGCGCGAGCGAGATGAGGAAGAGGCGAGCCGGGCAGGGATTAAGGCGGATGGGCTGAGAAAAGGAGATCCGGACCAAAAGAAGTTGGGTTGAAGGGCCTGGGGGAGAGAAGAGAAAGGCTCGGGCCCTCGTCGCTGTGGCTGGGCCGGGCTCAAAAATAACGGGCTATAGGCCCAGGGATAGAAAAGAACTGGCCTGGGCCTTGCCAGCGCGAACGTGGATGTGGGCCGGGTCCGTCGGGCCCGATGTCCCCCTTTTTTTCATGGAGTCATGATACAATTAATTTGTAATTTTGAAGAAAACAATTCAAGAGGCAATTCGGCAAGAAACAATCAAATTTGCCAATGACAAGGGGATGATAAGGAGGCACACGATGGCCTCTATTTATCTAATTTAAAATAATTGAATGTTGAATGAATCATTCAGTTCTTACAAAATATCTAATTTAAAATAATCAAACGTCAAATGAATTATTCAGTTCTTTCAAAACGCAAGCATATATTGACAGAGACAGAAAAATCAATAATTGACAAGTAACAATTTTAGTCAATAATGGCAAAAATTGGTGAATGGCAGAAGTAATAGATTAAAAGAACGGTCAAGGAAGTCATCGCCAATGGACAATCAACGTGAAAACATACCTGTTGCATGTTTATGTTTGTTGCCACTGTTTTAAGATTTTTGTGACATCTTATGTAAAAACATATACAGAGATAGGAAGTTATTTGTTTTAAAGATAGGATTAGGAAGTGATTCTTTCAAAGTCAATAACCATTTGTAAGTGTCGATTGCGGGCTATGGACATTCACACCTTACTCTTTGTAAACCTCCAATCAATCACAAACTCAACATTCTTTGCAAATTCATTTTTATCTTTACTCTTCCGTAATTTAAATTGCTATCCATGATTCTCTCTAGTTTTCATGCTTTTAAGTTTCTTGATATTTACTTCCTCTCCAAAATGATAAAAAGGACACTTCATATCTTTGTCCATACACTCAAATTTTGAAAGGTAATTCTTCTCGGCCACTTCTCAATGAAACACAGTCCCAAAGAAAAGCACCTAAAATTCTTAGTGCTGAGAAATAGAGAGCTCCTTCAGGGGTCCGTGATCAAATTGAGCGTTACACTTTTTATTTTAAGGTGAAAACTGGCATGACATCGTAAGCCAGCTAAATAAACAAACAGAAGACAAATTATGTCTACGTGACAAAAACAAAAATAAACTAAAGCTGAAGATGTTGGTGCTGCGAGAGAAAAATCTGAGAAATAGGGGAGAAATACATGTCAACCAAATGATAAATGGAGATGAGAGAATGGATTAAGGATATCTAGGGAAACCTCTTTGCTGCCTGCAAATATGCAAGAGATTATAATATGGTCTAGCAACTTTAAAAGTCGTACATCATCTCTGTTTTAAGACTTGAGCCTGTTTGGATACCCCCTTGTGGACGGATTTCTGCTGATATCACTGTGCCACAAGTCGCTTTGTATCCCTCGACTTGGCCAACTGCACAAATTGCTTCGTCAAGTGCTTCTTGATTAGTCTCCATCTTTCATAATCTTATTTATCGGTACCCTTATTATCTTCCGTGAACAGATCCTTATAAGCGCAATAATTACCGTGTGAAGGACGTCCGTAGAAAAAGGTAGTAACTTATTGAACACTTTCACTTATTGAGTAATGCGTTAAAACCCGAAAAATGAGCAAAATGAAGCATTGATGAAACTATCCAATGAATGACGAAGGAAGATGACGAGGAAGGAAGAGAATTGTAATATGTGAAGACTGGTGGATTACCAACAAAATTCCATGTAGACACGTCTTGGTCGTATCTCTCAAGTCTTTGGGGTTATCGAAGTCCACAAAGGAGGAGCTGCCATCAACGTTCCCGCGCGCATGCAGTCCCCTCCCACCCGCCACTGTAAGGGACCTGCCTCCTATTCCATATTTCCAAACCATTGTTGGAAATATTATGTAAAATTGATTGTTGGGTTATTGAAGATCGGAGCACGTGGTTGGCTGCTGGTGTTCTTAAAAGAAGGTTGCAAGCATTTAATCAAGAAGAGCCATTAAAGACTTCAAGATGGCTGTTGTTTTTCTACAGAATAAGCTGTTTTCTTTTCTTCAATAAATAACTGCAAGGACTGTTTTGTTTTCTTCAATAAATGCCAAGTATGTTTGTGCTTGGTTTGTGTGCATTGGAGCTTCCATATAATATTGTGTAGTTGAGACATTGTAAACACGAATCCACAAAGAGAAAGCATCCTCGATAAGATTTTCTCCCTCCACTTTATTTGTGCTCTTATTCCAAATATTCAAAATTTATATTATCTTTTTAATTCAACAACCATCCTCCTCAATCTCGTTTCTCATCTAACTCTCCATCGTGATGATGATGACCTCCTCATATGGCAGCCTTGTTCCTTTCCTTCTCCTCACAGCGCAGGTGATGGCGGCCTTGAGCGAGAGTCGGAGGAGCCTTCAAGAAATGGTGTTGCAATCGAGTGGGGATGCTAATGATACTACTAAGGGCACTCAATGGGCTGTTCTAGTCGCCGGATCCAAGGGTTATCACAATTATCGGCACCAGGTGATCCACCCCCTAAATTAAGCATCAGTTACTATGTATTATTATATTTTCATCACACATCTACATAAAATATTATGGACAACTTGCTGGCTAACCGTACTTCATAAGTAGAACGTAGATGTACAAAATATCAAATGGATTGACTTATGAGATGTATGTCTATGCAGGCCGATGTTTGCCATGCCTACCAAATCCTTAAGGCAAAAGGGTTGAAAGATGAGAACATCATTGTGTTCATGTACGACGATATTGCACAAAACGTAAAAAATCCGACCAAGGGTATCATCATCAACAAACCTAATGGACCGGATGTCTACCGCGGAGTTCCCAAGGTCTTAGTCCAACACTCTTTATCTAGCTGCTGGATGCATATTTGCATGATTGATTTTCCATCCTAATAAACCACCTAGGTAATATTGCAGGATTACACCGGGGCTGAGACCACTGCAGCCAACTTGTACGCAGTCCTATTAGGGAACAAGACGGCGCTCAGTGGGGGCAGTGGCAAGGTTTTGAACAGCGGCCTGAATGACCATGTCTTCCTCTATTACGCCGACCATGGGGGCATGGGCCTACTATCCATGCCTGTGGGACATTATGTATATGCGAACAACTTGATGAACGTGTTGAAGCAAATGCACGAGGCTAAGAAGTACAAGAGCATGGTGATATACATAGAGGCGTGTGAGTCGGGGAGCATGCTGCAGGGGCTGCTTCCCAAGGACATAGGGATCTATGCGACCACGGCAACCAACGCCAACGAGGGAAGCTGGAGCTACTACTGTCCAGGAGACTCTTTAGAAGATGATCCCTCCACGTATGACACTTGTTTGGGGGATCTCTATAGCATCGCTTGGATGGAGGACAGGTATTACTGTGTCGCTTCTTTATTCTTTTAAAGCAACCGTATGGGCACATTTTCGATCATAAAATGCAAAGGCAAGAAATTCTTTCACCGCCCGGAGAGGGGGGAGGGAGACAACTAGATAAGCAAATCACAAGATAAGAATATGTCTGTCTCCGAATGCGGGTCGTGCATGGCATTCATCCTTTACAACATTTGACATTCTCTGTTCTCTCTGTCTGTCTCCATCAATCCGAATTTGGGCGTGCGAGAACAGTGATGTCCATGATTCAGGGAAGGAAACATTGCAGGAGCAATACTTAGCGGTGAAGAAGAGGACAAATCTGTCTCATGTGATGCAATATGGGAGCACAATTCTCAGCAAAACCTTCCTCTCCACTTACCTGGGCCGAAGCTCCAAGAAAGTCTCTTCCATTCCCTTAATCGAGCTCTCTTCTGCGAATTCCCGAGCAGTTCCCCAGCGAGATGCTAGCTTGGTCTTTTTCCAACGCCAGGTCCGTCTCCATAACCTTTGCTTATTTTGCAAATGCATTTATCTGTTTCGACTTGTTATTGAACAAAGGAGTATGGTTCATTTTAATTAGTGTTTTTTGCTAGGTATTTACTGTCTCTTGTTACTGGGACACCTCATCAGTTGACTTGTCACAGGTTGTCGTAGGTGGAAAAAGCTCCAAAAGGGTCGGCTGAGAGTGTGGAAGCACAGGAGAGACTGGATGAACAAATTGCTCGTCGATTGCATGCTCACCGCAGCATCAACCAAATTGTTAACCATATATTTGGTGACTCCACTGTTGCAAGGATGTTGATGACCGTTCGACCTGGAGACCAACCTGTTGTTGATGACTGGGACTGCCTCAAGACATTGGTGAGTCTCCATGATCTCCTCATCAATTACTCCTCCAATCCCTACCAAGCACATTGTATCCACAACTAGTTTGTCTCGTGAGCAGTTTCTAACGTCAATTTATTTTTTGTAAAGTATAGGTCAGGACTTATGAGCAATATTGTGGACGCTTAACCGAGTACGGAGTGCAATACACAAGAACAATGGTGAACATTTGCAACGCTGGAGTAGAGAATGACCGTATGGCAGCAGCTTTTAGTCAAGCCTGTCCAATAAAACGTGGAAGTTAATTGGATCTGTCAATTAAATCAATGCAAAATCACCAGAAAAATAAATGGAGAACGGTAATTGAACACCAAAGATTTGCTTAGATTATTGGTACATACTCTGCAAAAAGAGTCAAAAGCAAATAATCCAATAATAATTGGAGAATCGCAAAATTACAATTGCTCGTTCATGGCATTCATATGCGAGCAATGTCTGTCTCGTGACATATATCCTAAATTTGTACGTTTAACCTCCATCAATGAGCACCATTAAAAATCTGCACTTGAGGACCAAAACGTTAATGGGGTTGACAAGCAATCCACATTTCTTAAGTGAAGTTAAAGAGATATTATTTTGATTAATTAATCATCTAACAGGATCTTGACTAAGGTTAAATGTATCACATAGGTATAAGTTTATGGGTTTTATGTCATTTCAAAAACTTTAGGATCAATGTGTTATAGTTGTTGACACCTAAATTTTGGTCACATTAATAAATAATCAAAAAAACAATCTTTGAGGGAATATATGTGCATCAATTTCGTGGATTCAGTCAAGATTACGAAATATGTGAGGAGATATTTGATTACGAGTGAATTTTGACAGGAAAATATCCAATGATAAGAATTCGGCGAAGATGTTTGATTTTAGGAAGAGAATCGGAAAAAAAGGGGAAGAAATAAAAATCAATCTCGCTTGATTGAGAGGAAATCAAATAATATTTTTTTTTCCTTAATCAAAATTTGTTCTCTGACTACTATAAAAGGAGGTCTCAGAGACGATCAAAGGGAGGGCCACACACGTTGAATACACGGCCACATTGAGAGGACTTTTGGCACAAAAATTAGAGAGAAAGTGTGAGACCTTGAGGGAATTCGGTCAAGAGTGAAGCAAAAGAGACAACAATATGCAAAACAAGAAAAGGGAGTTTGCTCGTTTCTTTTCATCCCTTTTGAATATTTGCTTCTTCTTTTATTCTTTCTTTGTCAGCACGTACATTGAAACAGTTTTCCCATGCAGAGAGTGCCAAGAAGAGAAAAAAGGAACAATTCGCTGAAGCAAAGAAAGCAAGGAGCCGCACAAAAGAGTGGAGACGTTCCGAAAAAAGATAAGCACTTATAAATTACTTGTGTTTTTTCCTCGATTTTGTTGTTTGTTCATCAAGCTAATCAGGATTTGTTGGAATTCGTTATTTTCTCGCAGCTTCTCGCTCAAGCCACGTGATTGGCAATTTCACCGCCGAGCGTCACCATTAGCCGCCGCACTTGTCTGATGCAATCGGTTTAAATTTGGAGAGATGATCCCAAAGATTTGGTAAAAAAATTCTTTTTCCCAAGTTGATTTGAATATTTGATTAGTAGCATGTTGTTGCTTAATTTGCTTGATTTGGGTGATATGCATGATCAATTGGAATTTGTTTTCCGATTCACAACCGCGCACAATTTTTTATTCAATCTATAAGGCTTTAGATAGAATAATTAATTGAGCGGGAATCTATAAAATTGATATCTTGATCTTTAAGGCTTAAGATCAATTTATCGATTTTTATGCGCGAACCTTTGTTGGTGAATCTTGGTGCTATTAGAATTGATTTTATTTTATTTTACCTTTTTTTTTGCATGTTTAAATTACTTACATTGTTAGATTAATTGCACGTTTATATTAAGAATTGCATGTTTAGATTAATTGCACGTTTACGTTATAAATTGCATATTTAGATTTATAGTTTCATATTTAGATAATTGCATGTTTAGTTTAATTTTCACGTTTAGATTAATTTGCATAATTAGTTTAGATTGCATTTCAGATATTTTTATTAGGATAATTTTAGCTAGATTGCATTCTAGGATATTATTCTTGGTTGAGTATATTTTAGTTTAAATTAGGAATTAATATATATTGTTTCCTAATTTAGATTATATGATATTTAGCCATGGATTATTAAGTTAATTAATTCATAAAAAATTCCAAAAAAATTTGCATTTCATATATTGCATTAGATTTGATTTGATTTGATTAGATTTTATTTTATTCAGAATAGATTTGATTTGATTTTATTTTATTTTGGTTAGATTTTATTTGATTTGATTTGTTTTATTATTTCATTGCTTTTTTTTAATTTTTATTTATGTTTGAGCATCCGTGTGGTCACCATTGCATGTTAGGAGTCAAGTTGAAATCAATCCAAGCTGCTTGCTAAATATTTCTTTTGGAAATAAATGAAAGGTACCGAAAGGGCGTTAGAGTAGTCTAACGTAACCAAGTCCCCGATTCCATAATCTCTGGTTCGTAGGAGTAAAGCATAGCTCCCGATACTTTACATGTGTTTCTAATCGACCCACCAAAAAATAGATTAGTGGCGACTCCAAATTGAAAATATTTTGCATGTTAAAAAGTGAAATCTAAATCGTGAATTGGTATGGGCTTGGGAGAGCTCGAGCTAAGTTAGGCTTAGCAATCCATTAGCCGAACCCTTAGGTGGTGCACCTTCGGGGAGGTCGCGACAATAGTCAAGCATAGTTTGGAGATTTTCATTTCAAAAGTAAAATTGAGGGTTAGTATATCAAATTAGTTATAGTTTGGGAGTTTTCAGTGCCTTTTCCCTAAAAGAAAAGAATCCACTGTGCGTTCTTCCAGAGAGGTCCAATTCTTGATTATTCAAACTGGTCAAACATGGATGATATTTTTTAACAGAAAATAAATTATCAACTTATATATATTCCACAGAGGAATTATAATTTCTCTGGGTTTTTTTTCTAAAATATTCGGTTTAATAGATGGATCTACATACTCCATCTGAATTAGTCTTTTACATGTCCTCAACCTCGAAACAATTTAACAAAAATGATGATCAAATGCACCCCATAATGCTCGTGTACAGTTTGTGATATGGAGAACTTGTGTTGCTTCTAAGAAAATGAAATAGATTTACATTGGCTAACTATCTATGTATCTTGTGAATCAATCAACTAGTCAAAATGCTCAAAGTTTGTATGTCAAAATATTTTCATATGGTCGGTTTTTTATTTTTTGGCCAATCATCGCAAATCATCTTTACAACACATGCAATTGGACATGCATCATGTGACATCATTGTCCCACATCGCCTAGGGAGGGAGTCCTGGAAGGGCTTATGTAGAGAAGTCCACCCTTATCCATCAACAACGCGTTTTCTCGGATAGACCGAGAAGAGCAAAGTCGTGAGGTCGAGGCCGTAGCTGGGATGGCGGTGCGTCCGCACCAGTGCGGTAGGGCCAAAGCGGACAATATTGTTGGTAGTGGGGCTGAGGAGGACGTTACAAAGTGGTATCAGAGCCAGGTTCCCGACAGCATGTGGGGACCACAGTGGGCGCTCGCTAGTGCCGAGGGCACAGCGGGGACGCTGTGCCATTGAGGGGGGGAGTTTGTGACATCCCTGTCCCACATCGCCTAGGGAGGGAGTCCTGGAAGGGCTTATGTAGAGAGGTCCACCCTTATCCATCAACAACGCGTTTTCTCGAATAGACCGAGAAGAACAAATCCGTGAGGTCGAGGCCGTAGCTGGGATGGCGGTGCATTCGCACCTGTGCGGTAGGGCCAAAGCGGACAATATTATTGGTGGTGGGGCTGAGGAGGACGTTACACATCATATCCTTTTCAACCACATCAACCTAAAGAGACGACTGGATGATGACCACCTTCAAGGGTAGGTTCCAATTAATAAAAGGATTGACACCAAACTGATGGAGTTGGGGAATTTGATAGGAGAAAGTAATATTAAAGTTGAGAGTTTTTACTTTTGATATTATACATGGAATTTGCATGTAAAACGGAAGAATAGAGCCTTGCTTTTACTGCCGTTAATAGCATTCATGTAATTTTCAATCATCACAATGTAGAGTTCTACTATAGATTCAGGAGATATCATTTGCAGTTGTCATCTTGAAGCTTGTAACAGTGATATTGATACTAATAAAGAAAAAAAAAAGTTGCCTAATGCAGCACCAAGATTTTTTCCACATAAAAAGTTCATGTGTCTTCTTCTATATTTTTTTCTCTTCAGCTATTGTAATTCTAACTACTGGTATGTAAGCCAGGTTAGGCGAAATATGGGATCAACGTACATGGACGAAGAGAATGTGACGATCAATCAGTTCAATGGCAAGGACTTTGGTTTATGAAAGATACAAATCAAGAATTTGCTCTATCTGAAAAACTTACATCTGCCTCTGTTGAGAGAGAAACCAAATTTGATCAATCAAGTAGACTAATTCTAAGATTGGCAAGCTCTTGGTGCAATTTATCTGACATTGGCACAGAATTTTACCTTCGACATTGCCAATGAGAAGGCAGCAGCAGACTTGATGAGCCTTCTGCATCAAATAATGTATATTTGATGCTTCATTTTTTCAATCCAAAGATGGACGAAGGTGCTTCTGTGACGGATCACATTAATGAATTTAGCATGATCAACTCAATTGAGTTCGATGGAAATTAAATCTGATGATGAGGTAAAATTTTTAATTTCATTACCTTCTCTTCCTGAAAGTAAAGTCCTATCATGACTATAGTGAGCACTTCGTCTAATCCAAAATAGTTAAAACTTCAGGAAATCCAAGATTTGACCGTTAGCAACGATATTCACACGAGAGAGTTGGCTAAACCTTCAGGTGCTATAGGCAGAAGAATCGACGAGGATAGAAATAGTACCGTGGTGGATCGAAGTCCAGATGAAAAATGCGACCCTATTTATTTTTGTCAACTGTTCGATGATCTACGCTTGACCTAATTCTGCAAAGAAGTCGAACATGTTTATCCAGAACTCATCATTATATACATATTCCAACTTGGCACTCAGTGACATTTACAACACCCATTCCGTTCAAGAATTTGGTGATATTTTCTCCTCTCCTATGCTTAAGTTTGGGCTAATCCCTGTTTCGATTGACGGTGCCTACAAAACCCTCACAGGTAATCCTGTGATCCCTCGTGAACAAAGGACGTGTCTCACTATCAGCTGCTCCTCAAATGTAAAATCCTTAACAAAATTCTAGTCACGTGCGTCAGGCCAAAAGCCATCACTACTGGTGATGTGATGTGGACACCCAGCTCAAATGCTGAGTCAAGATGACAATCGTTAAAATATGGCTCAAGTTTAAACTCACGAACAAAATTTGACTCGAGTAAGTTGTTGTTTTTGGACAGCCAAATATGTAATGGAAATTCAGACTTTCTCTCCAGTGTCATGGTCTAAGCTGGAGAAGGATTTCTTGCTTCGTGCAAGTGAGTTGTCGCCAAGCAAAACTAGAAAAAAGGGAGTACATGGAAATTAACTTCGGTGCTTTGCGTTGGAGTCGCGGAGCCAAAGTTGTAAAGTCCTATTGGACCATGATCCGGTCAACAGGGTTTCCTGAAGCACCGGTTTCTGAGGAGTAAGTAACGTGGGTGTCACACTCGTGAGCTCAAATTGTAAAGTCCTATTTTCTTCTTGAAAATACATCAAGAATTCAAGTACTGAAGTCAATTAAAACTTTTTGAGATTGAATAATCATTTCGTGAGAAATCATGAGGGTTGAATACCATATGAATTGTTGGGTATAATTAGGGATAGGAAAACAATGAAAGCGTTCGAATAACTTGAGTATGGTTATAATCTTCGTTGCATCATATTATCTATAACAAAATTCTTCATTGCTTTCGCCTCAACATAGGCCACACTTGTAATCACATAAATTTGGTATTCAATTATTTCCTTGTTTTGTTCTGTCTATTACATCGTTTGATCACTTGCGACAAATTGAGAAGCACGAGGAGTGCGAGATATGGTCTCCTTCTCTTGTGCCTCCCCTTTGCTTTTCCTTCTGTTTTTTCTCTACTAAGTCAATTCCTGTAATGCATGAGTTGGGAAAAAAAAATGAATTGCACGCAGAGGGGCATCCGGAATGCATCAGAAACGTACCAGGACCTAGCTACTATGGTGTGGATATCACCGCCATCATAGAGGTGAATCAAAGCCCAATTTGTTGTCATTCGTTTTCGATGCGCTCGATGTTATTAATAACACAAATTCATTCCACGCCTGTCACTTCTAGATTGTGAAATTTCTTAAATATTAATACGCACATCCATCTAACGGCTTAAGCTTTTAGGACGGTTAGCAGTAATACTACATAACTTTCACACTCCCCCTCAGACTAAGCGTGAGGGGGAGTGTGAAAGTAATTAAATATTAATCAATACATTTAAGATAGTTGGCAATAACTCTTCAAAATCTTCACTCGTGGACCTCGCCTCACCCAGAAATCTGGGTGCAATTTCTTTAGGCAGTGACGCGTTTCATCATTTAGAAATTGACCCTACAAGGACGTGGCCTGCGATATTCATAAAAATATGGGCGCATCATGCAGCAATGAGAGAAAAAGCAAACAGAAGGAACCAACTATTCTAATCTCCTAGTATGCATCTCGTGGGAGGATAGTTTAATCTGACGAGGGTAATTAAGTGTCCAGAAAAAGCAACCGATATTGATATGGCTGGAAGTAGGGACGTCAAATGGATGGGTCCGGTAAAAAATGATCTGACCCATATTGACCAATTTGACTTGTCTCTGACTCTTGACCCATTTTCATATAATACAGTTCTAGCGAACCATACCCGACCCGATCTAGCCCCTATTATTAGATCACTTTCATATTTAACAAAGTCTAGAAAAAATTATTTCGTGATTTTACAATTTTATACAACACAATTTATTTGAATTTTTATTTATTTTTAATCTATTAAAATCTATTTTCATTTTTTTTGCTTGTCCTCTTCCAGTCGTCGACGAGGTTTTGGCTCGCCAGATTTCAACAAGCTTGACCTCGCTAGATTTTGACGAGCTCAACCTTGCCAACCTTGGACCACACTCGAGACTCTTCAAGACAAGGTCGAGCTCATCGAAATTTAGCGAGTCTCGACCTCAACTGCCTCAAGTAATCTCAACCTTGTCGAATCTAGCAAGTTTTAAGCTCGGTGGCCTTGGGCAAGCTCCACCTTGCCACCAGATTCAGCAAAGTTGAGTTGGTTCCTTACACCTTAGAACCTAACTTCTGAAGCTTGCCCAAGTTGATGATCGAATCTCGCCAACCAAGAGCGAGCTTGAGCTCACTGACCTCAATAAGGCCCGAGCTCGTTAATTTGGTGAGGTCTTAGTTTCCTCAAAGTCTGGTAAGCTTGTCTCTCACCTCTTGTTCAGCGATCGGCTGAGAAAGAAGGAAAAAGGAGTGGAAAAAAAAAGGGAAACTAAAAACAATCAAATTTTTGTTCTTCAAAAAAATTAAAAATAAATAAAATAGTAAAATTTTCAAAGTCTAAATTTGAGTTATGACACTTAAAACTAATTAGATAACTCATTTTTTTAAAACCCATTAAATTAGTAAGTGATCAATTTAACTTTTAAAGCTAATCCATTTACATGAATTTTTAACCCATTTTATCTCCTCAGCTGAAAGCATTTCGGGCAACGACGAGTAGAGGAAGTTGCTTTTGTCAGTATCAAGAGATGGCGTGGGATGCCAATTCACGGACTGGTGGGGGAACAATGAGAAGCCTGATAAATTGCATATTTAAAGAATAATGTCTTGAATTTTTCACAATCAATTTTGGACCCCTCCACTCTTTGTGGGGTTGACTTGACCTGTCATTTCTCGAAGGCGGCCGATACAACTTTTTCCCCCGCACGTTCTTACTTCTTTCTTGCTGTCTCTCTCTCTCTCTCTCTCTCTCTCTCTCTCTCAATCTCGATCTCGAAGACGTCCAATACAACCTCCCCCCCTCTCTCTCTCTCTCTCTCCGCGTCTGTTAGTAGAAGCTGACTCGGACACTCAGCACAGAACAAAAAACCTAAAATGGGGTATTCAAGCGTGACCAATGGGTAATTGGCCCCGACATTTAGTATTCGAGCGTGATCAAGGGGTAACACCTTCTTTTTTGACCATCTGGAAGTGGGCTTTCCCATCTAATCGACGTGTCGAACCACGCCCTCGGATTGTCTCGACTACCAATTTTGCCGCTAACTATTCTCTTTTTTCTAGTGGACTTGACTCACGTCACTCTCGTTTCCACCTATGTCAAGTCTTTCGCATCAAAGAGGTCCGTTTGCTTCTGCTGAATTCGAAGCCAAACTAATAATGAACAACTTTCTAATTTTTATGGAAGATTAAGAATATTAATTAAATTTCCAAAACTGTAAATTAAAAAGAATATATGTCTTTTTTTTTTAATAACCGAGAAATCAATCACAGGCCACCCGTGCCCGGACGGCACTAAATGGACGGGCTCCTATATCTTGAGGAATACTAACACAAGACCTCAATACCATGGCCCCTCACTTAATACACTAGCAATTACGGATTTCGAACTTCCAACCTCGACGATGAGGGAGAAGTTTTTAACCAACACAGCTACCCATCATTTATGTTGACCCCTGTATTTGACGAAAACTTCAATCATGTAGGATTTGAAAATAACAAAATGCATAATCAATATGGTTTTGACCGAGTAAAAGTAATAAATAAAAAGAAACACTACTCAATGGGGATAGGCCGGAACAAACTTTTAATTTGTAAATCATCACCGAGAGCTATATCTTTATTATGCGTGTAATTTGATGTCGAATCAAGTCTAGACCATCCACGTCCCACTTGGATTCTATAAAGGATTTGCTTAGGAGAGATCATCAAGTGCTTGAGTGTATGACTATTAATGCTCTCGTCCAAGAAACGTGCTTCTCATTTGTATCGACGAATTGAAAAGTCCAACACAGAAAGGAAGTTCAGACCAGAAGAATTGGTAGTGCGATCTTTCAATGATGTGACGATTGGGTGAGTCGCTGGCAAGCCAAAGCCATTCCAAGGTTTTGATTACATAGTCCCAAAGAAAAGCACCTAACACTCCAGTGGCGAGAGATAAGAGAGCACCTTCATGGGTGTGTGATCATATGGAGCATTACAATCGTTATTTTAAGGTGAAGAACTGCACGATATCGTCAGCCCCACCAAAGAAACGAACAAAGGACAAGTATTGCTCATGAGCCAAGGAAAAAATAAGAACCTGAAGATGTGCTGTGAAAGCAAGCTCTGGAATAAGCGGCATGGCTATACATATCGACCAGATAAGTAATTGAGTGAGAGAACATGCAATGCTGGAAATAGTAATATATGGTTTAGCTACATCAATATATAGTCAACAGTTATACTTCGTCTCTATTTAAGATTAATTGGGTTTGTTTTGATGCCACTTGTGGATGGATTTCTCGCGATCTCATTGCCCCACAAGCCGTTCTATATACCTCGAATTGGCCAACTATGCAAATTGCTCCGTTGATTGCTTCTTGATGAGTCTCCATCCCTAGGAAGATTACCAAAAATTTCTGAAACTTATTGTAATTTTTCCAATTCAATTTTAACCATTTTTTAATTCACTCACAAACCTTTCACGATTTACTCTATCCAATTAATTTTAGCCGGAACGCAGCTAGAGTTGACATAAATAATTTTTAATGATACTTTTTCAATTTTTCTTTTTCTTTTTTTATTTTCTTTCTTTCTCTTTCTTTTTTGTTTTTTCTTCCCTCCCTTCTTCCTCCAATTGATCACTAGACCTTAGCTACCAGCCAAAGGCAAGGGCAAGCTCAACCTCAACCAATTTGGTGAGGCTAGCCTCGGCCAACGATGGCGAGGTCGAGCCTCACTAAGAGCCAGCTAAGACGACCTCATCAGGCCTTGCCTTTGGCCAATCGCCAATATCCGACGACCAATTGAAAGATGAAGGAAGGCAAGGAAAAAAAAAGGAAAAAAGAAAGTAAATAAATTGAAATATATATATATAACATTTTTCAAAATTTGTCCATATCAGTTCCTGCCGTATCATATAGGACAAACACGTAAAACGACTAGCGTCTATGTCAGTTATTTCTAATCAAAATTAGTCATATAAACTGAATTGACATAAATACAAAAAAATTGTGAAAATTTTAGGTCTGTATTAATCAAAAGAAAATATTTAGAATTGAACTAACACAAGTACAATAAATCTAAGACTTTTCGGGTAACTTTCTCCTCCATTCTTCAGCATTTTATCTATTGGATTTCTCGCGATCTCATTGCACCACTAATAATATTTATCAGTTTATATTAAATATGGGACCGCTGAATTTTTCTTACTTGTGTGATGCTTGCCAGATTTTCTCACCCTATGGTCGAGTTGAGGACGATTATCTCATGTGTGATGAAATGTGGGCAGAGTCGTGGTGTGTTTATTATCTTTTTTTAGATTTGAAAGACTATATACCAGACATGAGTAATCTTCAATTGAGTTGGGACGCCAATCTGCTGTGTGGACATCCTCCCTGTGATTGTTAATGATGCAACTTATTGAAAGAATATTATCATGGTATCTGAATAGTCTGTCTCCTTAATATGCCATTGCAGCTTTTTCTTAGGCAAATACAATGTTTTCTTCATGGCTATACAACTGTGATCTTGTGGTGTGCCTACCAAAGACTCACATTAGCAATGACAGTAACTAGTTTAGGTGGCAAAAAGCAGTTTGCAGTAATATTATTGGGTGGAACTTAGTATACAGGTTTGAGTGTTTTGTCTTGGGAGAGCATGAACTAAGCAATTTACATCGACGTGGAAGGTTAAGTGGCTAATTTTTGGTAATTTCTTCAGCTCATTCATTGCCGAAAAGCTGTGATTGTTAGGGGATCTTCTGCAGCTGGTGAGTGGTGGTAGCTCATTTTTTGGGTGGCCAAGCCACAAGTCGACAAACTTCAATAACAAATAGTCAGCTTCATTGTGCAGTGTTCAGTGCATGTTGCAACTCCGTTGGTATTTAATTATGACTTGGTCTATTCCTTTCCCTTTGTAATTGACAGTATAAGCGTGGAGGACGTCGCGGTGCAAGTGAAGGTCGAAGAGGAGCTCGTGGGGTTCAACTGTTCAACTCGCCCCCCTGATGATGGGTCGTCCCCTTCCATGGGCGACCCCCCTGAACCAACAAACCCCCCTGCCCCAGCGATTAACGACGCTGGACAGCAGGTCGAGGCTGACGGTTCAAGCACCGAGACTCAACCACCAGACGACATGATCAACACTACAGTTGACCATATGGAAGTTGGACGTCAAGGCAGCCAAGTCTATCACAGGCGAAGTGGTAGAGCAAATGTTGGACAATCCTCTTCAGAGGCACAAAGCACGATTGAAAAAGAATCTCCAGTGTTCGACGAATCTGGGAGGAGGTTGATAACACCACATGGAGATTCGTAAGTATCGGGATTGATAACTCTTACGTAGATATAAAGGCCAAGTCGATTGTGTTTCTCAGAAGATTATGTGAAATTAACACTTGGCATTCAATTGTGCAACTTCAAGGATGTTGTTCAAATTATCAGGGATTTGAATAAAATAGTAAATGATCATTGGAGGGGACCATATGCTAAGTGGACCAGCACGCCAGATGATGCGAAGAAATTGTGGTGGAGTCAGTTCTCGGTAAGTGTAATTAGCCACCTGTGGTTTTTATTTAGAAAGTTAATGAGTAACTAACTTAGCAGCTTGTGCGTTGATTGCAGCGGAAATATTATTGGGCTCAAGATCAAGACAATGATGTTAGACGAATCTTCAGCAAAAAGGTTGGTGATCCCATGCGGAATTTAATGAATAAAGCGAAAACAAAACAAGCGAAGCCACAATTTATTTCAAATGAGGATTGGCTGGAAATCATGAATTATTGGGGAAGTGAAGAGTACAAGCGAGCTAGTGCACGGAATAAGGCAAATCGAGCTTCGACCTCCAATTCGGGATCAGCAACATATGCAGGGGGATCCATAAACATCGGGGAGCACATGAGGAGATTGGTAAGTATTTTTTTATGGCTTGTAAGTTAATTGACATGTTTCTGATGTTATGTAATTATTGTGCAGGCGAATGAATTAGGGAGGGAATCGTCATTTGTTCAAACTTTTGAAAGAACATCCCAAATGAAGGATAAGACTTTTGTAAGTGACAAAGCAAGATTGATTAAGGTATGTGTGATCTTGATATATATTCTGTATTGTGTAGTTGATGCTGGTTATTGTTACTTGTTCGATTTATACATTAATATTTCTTGTATGCAAAACCTATAGGAAAAGTATGATGAATTGTTGATGGTACAAATTGCACGGGCTGCTAAGGGTGATGGGGCAGAAGATGTGTCAGTTGATAAGGAGGCATTATGGATTGAGGGATCGGGTGGGGTGAATAGAGGTAAAGTGTTTGTCCAGGGATCAATGTCAAGGGAATGTGCAATGAACTTTGGGGGCACGTCATCATCATTCGGGGGAAGAAGGGGTAAAGTAGATGCGGCTGTTACCGAAGAGCTAACTCAGTTGAAGGAAAAACTCACAGGTAAAGACCGCCAGATGGAAAGAATGCAACGAAATATGGATCAAAAAGATGTCCAGATGGAAAGAATGCAATGTTATATGGATCGCATCATGAGACGACTGCAAATGGTGGAGCCTAAGGAGGGTTATCCCACGCCCCCTTATACAACAGGTGATTCTGCAAATTGGCTGCCTGTCAATGATGATGGCGAGGTAGGTGATGGCAAAGATGGTGATCGACATATGATGGATACACCGTAAGTAATGCGACAAGAGACAAAGTGTGACATTATTTATAATTTGACAACATACCCTGAATTTTTATGTTATCTATAAATGTCATACTGATGAATGGTTTTAATTTCTGCGTTGATTCGTTGGTTATAGCCCAACTCGGTGATTTATGCGATGATTGGTGTCATGTGAAGATAGGATATAACGGGTGCTAGTGCAGGTATGAAAAACTAAAGGTAATAATAGACGTAACTCATCAACGTTGTCCTAATTTACTTATCTATTTCAGATCGAGCGACAACAAACAAGCGGGCTTCAGCAATATTTTGATGCAGCATGGATGCAGCATTGAGGCTAGCTAGGGTTTTGGAGCTCCAGGCGACTTAGCTTTTTTTTTTTAATTTTAGGTTTATAGGTAGTAGTTGTACATAAAAACTTGTAGGGTTTATAAGTTATTGGAACGATGTATGTTGTTAGTTGGAGAACAATGTAATTAATGGGCTCTACTATATGATATGAGGTTTTTTTTTGGTAAAGTTTGTTATTGCTTGCACTCAATTAGGTCCGAATGCTCAAGCATTACGTAAATCACGGGATTCTGTCACAGCTGGCGACGACAATTCAAATAACAGTAGCTAATTAGCCACGAAAAAAACAAAGGCCGTCGTTAATGCTATCAATTTATAAACACTTAACATTCGACTAATTAGCAACGCCAGATTTAGACCATCGCTAATTTGCTACAACTATTGAGCAGTCGTCGCTATTTTTGCAACTGCATAATATAAGAGTGGCTAAGTAGGTGCTCTAGCAACGACAAATTTACATCGTCGATAATTTGCTACGACTACTGTCGTCGCTATTTAGTCACTGCATAATATGAGAGTGGCTAAGTTGTGACGCTACAGCCCATTGTCGCTATACGCTGTCGTTAAACCCACACAGAGTACAACCGGTGGTATTATTCCAGTAACGGCACTTACCAACTGCATACTAACATTTTCCATGGCAAAGTGGTGACGGCTTAAGTTTCGTGGCAAATTGCGGACGACAATTGTCATGAACATTTGGTGATAGCTAATTAGGGACGACTTTATTTTCGTAGCTAATTTACGACGTACATTGTACAGTCGCAAATTAGCAACGAGTACTGAACAAGTCGTTGCTAAATTTAGCGATACTTTATAGGCGACGGTGGGATGTTCGTCACTAATGTCGTGGCTAATTATATTAGCTACGGATTTTCGGATTATATTCGTGGCAAAACCCGTTGCAAATACAGTGTTTTCTTGTAGTGTCCATTCTATATACCTTGACTTGTCCAAGTATGCAAATTGCCCCGTCAATTGCTTCTTGATGAGTCTCCATCCTTGGGAAATTATCAAAAATTTCCGAAACCTATTGTAATTTTTTCAAATCAATCCTAACCATTTTAGTCCCAAACCTTTTGTAATTTAGTCCATTCAATCAATTTTAGTCGGAAATCGTTAACTAGGACGTCATTTGTCTTATGTGACGCAGTTAGAGCTGAGACATAAACAATATGTAATTATTTTGTTCTTTTCTTTCTTTCTCTTTCTTTTTTTGTTTTTTCTTCCCTTCCATCTTCCTCCAATCGATTGCTAGACCTCAGCTACTAGCCAAAGGCAAGGGCAAGCTCAACCTCACCTGATTTGGCGAAGCCAGCCTCGGCCAATGATGTCAAGGTCGACCCTCGCTAAGAGCCAACCAAGTCGACCTCGCTGGCCCTTATCTTTAGCAAGTCACCAATGTTCAATGACTAGTTGGAATAAGAAGGAAGGTAAGGGGAAAAAAGGAAAAAGAAAGTAAATAAATTGAAATATATATATAATTTTTTTAAAAATTACATGTCAGTATCTGTCATATCATAAAGAACGAACCCATAAGACGACTAGCATCCATGTCAATGATTTTCAACCAAAATTAGCCATATAAATTGAATTGACATAATTGTAAAAAAAAGTGAAATATTTAGGACTAAATTAATCAAAAATATATATTTACAATTAAACTGGTATAATTACAATAGATTTATGACTTTTCGGGTACCATCAGCATTTTATCTATTGGATACCCTAATTATCTACGGTAGACGCATCCTTTTCAGCGCAATAATTACCGTGCAAAGAACACACGTAGGAAAGGAAGGAACTTATCAACAACCTTGACTTATTTGAGTACTATTTTGATACCAAGAGAATGAGGAAAATGAAGCATTAATGGACTGTCCAATGAATGGCGAGAGAGGAGAATCTCGGAATGGGTGGAGCATATGAGAAGGCTGGTGGGGCACCAAGGAAAATGCACGTAGGGATGGTGGGGTCATCAAATTCCCCCAAGGAGATGCCATTGACGAAACTCCATTTGGACGCACATTAGACATATCTTTTGCGCATGCAGTACGCGCACTCCCACCTCTATATAAACCTCCCTCCCATTCTAACACGTCCAACCATCCTTCTCAATCTCGTTCCTCATCAATCTCTCCGTCGTGATGATGATGACCTCCTTATATGGCAGCCTTGTTCCTTTCCTCCTCACGGCACTGATGATGGCAGCGGTGAGCGAGAGTCGGGGGAGGTTCCGAGAGATTGAGTCGAAGTCGGGTGGTGATTATGGTGATAGTAATGGCACTCAATGGGCTGTTCTAGTCGCCGGATCCAAAGGTTATCAAAACTACAGGCACCAGGTGATCCACCACCTGAACTAAGCATTAGCTACAGTATATCGGCATATTCTCATTTCGTGTGTGTATATGGACATCCGTGCTACATATATTATAAAATGGATTGACCTGTGTGACGTGTGTGTGTCTATACAGGCCGATGTGTGCCATGCCTACCAAATCCTGAAGGCAAATGGATTGAAAGATGAGAACATCATCGTGTTCATGTACGATGACATCGCCCACAACGAGAAAAATCCCACCAAGGGTATCATCATCAACAAACCCAACGGCCCCGACGTCTACCATGGAGTTCCAAAGGTCTTAGCTCAGCAATCTTTCTCTAGCTAGTTTTTTACATCCACTTCATAAGAGGAAACATATTGGCGCAATTGGTTTTCGATCCTAATTAACACCCCTTGGGTAATATTGCAGGATTACACCGGTGACGCAACCACCGCAGCCAACTTGTATGCAGTCCTTCTTGGGAACAAGAAAGCTCTCCAAGGGGGTAGTGGCAAGGTATTGAACAGTGGCCCAAAAGACCACGTTTTCCTCTATTACGCCGACCATGGGTCCACGGGCCTAGTATCCATGCCGGTGGGGGACTCTATATATGCGAACGACTTGATGAATGTGCTGAAGCAAATGCATGAGGCGAAAAAGTACATGAACATGGTGATATACATAGAGGCGTGTGAGTCGGGGAGTATGCTGCAAGGGTTGCTCCCCAAGGACCTGGGGATCTATGCAACCACGGCATCCAGGGCCGACGAGAGCAGCTATGGTTACTACTGCCCTAGTGACACTCCTGACGGTGATCCCTCCGAGTATGGCACTTGTCTGGGGGACCTCTACAGCATCGCTTGGATGGAGGATAGGTACTACTATGTCACTTTTATATCTTTTAGAGTAATTGTACGTACACATTCGATCATAAAATGCAAAAAGCAAGAATGACTCTTACTTTCAAGGAAAAAGAAAACTATATAAGCAAATAACAAGATAAGCATGTGTCTCTGTCTCTATGCACGGCACTCATCCTTTACGACATCACTTAGTCAAATTTACGTGCACTCATTCTCTATTTTCTGTCTCTGGCTCCACCAATCCGAATTTGGGCGCATGAGAACAGTGAAGCTCACAATTTGGAGAAGGAAACATTACAGGAGCAATACCTAGCGGTGAAGAAGAGGACCAATATGTCCCATGTGATGCAATATGGGAACATAGTTCTCAGCAATGCCTTCCTCTCCGCTTACATGGGCCAAAGCTCCCAGAAAGTCTCTTCCGTTGCCTCAAACGAGCTATCTCCTTCAACTTCCCGCGCAGTTCCCCAACGGGATGCTGATTTGGTCTTTTTCCGCCACCAGGTCCTTCTCCATCGCCATTGATTGTATTGATCACTGATTTATCTGTTGTGATTGGTAATTGAACAAAGGAATATGGTTCCTTCTAACTAGCGTTTCTTGCTATGTCTGTCTTGCCTCTTGTTATTGGGAACCCTTGTCGATTGACCACTATGGGGTGGTTGTAGGTGCAAAAAGCTCCCAAAGGGTCTGCTGAGAGTGTGGAAGCACAGAAGAGACTGGACGAACAAATTGCTCACCGATCTCATGTTGACCGCAGCATTAACCAAATTGTCAACTACCTCTTTAGTGGCTCCAATGTTGCAAGCATGTTGACTGCTGTTCGACTTGGAGACCAACCTGTTGTTGATGACTGGGACTGCCTCAAGACATCAGTGAGTCTCCATGATCTCCTCATCGATTGATCATTGAATCCACAGCTAATTTATCTTGTGAGCAGTATCTAATGTCGAATTTGGTCATGTGATGTACAGGTGAGGACTTACGAGCAATATTGTGGACGCCTGAGTGACTATGGAATGCAATACACGAGAGCCATGGCGAACATGTGCAACGCTGGAGTAGACAAGGATCGTATGGGAGCAGCTTCTATTCAAGCTTGTTCTGGGAAAGCATAGTGAAAACAATTATGAGTGTCCCAATGGTGCTTTTGTGTACAATTTCTGAATTACATGTGCTGCTTCTAAGAAATTGGGATAATCTTACACTGGCAAGCTCTCTGTCTATCCTGTGAATCAGTTGGCTAGTCAAAATGCTAGAAGTTTGTTGAAAGTATGTCAGAATCCTTTCTAATGGATAAATGATATGGTCAGTTTCTTTTTTATTGGAATTGTCGCGAATCATCTTTATAATACAGTAATTGGATATGCACCATAACCTTTTGAGCTCCAATAACTAAATGAGACGAGTGGATGATGACCACTTTCAAGGGTAGGTTCCAATGAATGAAAGGATTGACGGCAAACAAGAGAAGTACCTGAGTAGAGTAGAGCGAGACAACTTGTTTCTTTACGAACCGAATTCTTCATCCCGAGACAAAACGATGGACAGAAAACAAGCAGCATGCGGCCAAGCATGTACTTGATTTGAGGCACCATTCCTCAGTTCCATCAAATTGAGCTCATGTACACTTACTGTTACTGAAGCTTCCAAGGATGCAATGCATTTATACGTATATTCCCTAGCAGACTTTTTCAAAATCAATTGGTCGTTCAATCGTACTTCCTTAGGAGCTCAAATGGCGTTCTTAATTTGAGGAAATGGTGTCGCCCAAGGAAGGGATTTTCCAGTGGGCTAGAACTGGTGATCGCGGCCCCATTATTGCTTCAAAGGCAAGCCATGTGGTGAGTTTAACTCAGTTAAAATCAAGGCAGCCGTTAGCAATTTTGTGGATTTGCTTTGATCAGTTTATCATGCATGGGCTACCTCGCATCGTCAACTGATTGTGAAATGTATTTGTGCTCATTTGTCTTTCATATGTAAAGGCAATGGCTCTTCTGCCAAAGGGGCCAAAGGGGCCAAGGGGAAGTCCTTTTGGACTTCCCCATCTCAACTAACTCTTCATTCTTTAAAGGAAGATTTTGAAGCTTGTAAATGATGTCACGCCTTTTAGTAAGCATGTCATTAAAGATGGAAGATGTGCCTTTTTGTGGCATGATGACTGGCATCCTTGAGCAGCTGATGTTATACTGGGATGCGTGCTGGTTTTGGCCTCCTGCTGGCTTGATCAGAGGCTTGGGCGCAGATTCAAGCTGGCATTTGTGGTTCCTTGCAGCCAAGCTCCTGTATTTCTGATAGGGTCGTGGGGAGTTGACTGCTTCTGGATGTTTTACAGTGTGAAATTCGTTCTTGAGAGTTAAAGCTTCTAAAGCGCCCGGGCGTTTACTAAGTGTGACGCTTGTTTCTTCGGCTTACCGAATGTGCAATTCAGCTCCTCCAGCGCATAGGAATGGCTCGCTTTTCTGTGGTTGCATCGGCATTCGAGTCTGGACTATGATACTGCAGCTTCACCAGGTATGGAGAGGGATTTATTGCTGGAATTGTTTGATGTTGGTTGGGCTGTAGTTAGGGGTGTGCATGGTTTAAGCCGGTCCAGTTCCCGGGGAAACTGGGAAACGGACCGACTAGTCCTGGGACTAGTCCGGTCTAATATGGTCCTAGGCAATGTAATGAGACCAAGAAAATTCTAAAAAAAAAAAAGTTGAGGTTTCATTATTATTTTTGAAAAAAAAATCATTTGATTAAGTTGAGTAAAAATTAAAATTTCAAAAAATTTAAATTGGGTTTTTTTTTTCTTTTTTACATTTTTATTTTTAATAAAATATAAAATATATATAAATAAAACTTTAACTGATCCGGTCTGGTCCGGTCCACACCTTTTAGGAATCGAGAACTAGACTGCTCGGACACTGATTTCACTTTTGGGAATCTGAGATTCGAATTGAGATTTCTAGTCCGGTCCGGGCGGTTCCCAATTCGGGCAATCGAAGTTGCTTATCCATAGCTGTGGCTATTTGCAATGACCAAAGCTCTGCCCTGTTTATAGTCGAAAATATGTTTTTAATTCTTTCAATGGCCCTAACAGATCCCTTTTTTACCATCTGCCAACCCTAACTCGTCTGTAGTCAACTTCAAGTTGAACGCACGTTCAAGTATGCCTAATTATCTGACTACAAAATGTCATCACGGCAAGTTCGAAGCCAACTAATGTTTCAAAGTCAAAACGACGGCATTACTCGCATAGTAATCCGTTTGGTCTTTCATTCTTCTTCTAAAATTATCGCAAGATAATATTCATACCGAGCCGTGATCGTACAACAATTCCGATGTATCATCACAAATTCTTTTTTACTCTTTGTATACGAGTATTTCAAAGTAAAAGAGACATTTTTAACTAATCAATTTCCATGCTATATTTATGTGATCATGTGTGAATAAATCTCCAGGGGTTAGAAGGCAGGTTACTTTGAGTAATAAAATAGATCAGGATGAATTCATCTACTTCTTCCTATGAAGATCATTCTTTCCAAATTCACTAAGAATTGCTTCTTGTTAAGCTTCAAATCCTTTATCAGAAGCAATCCTTAGGATTTGGGATTGTTGACATGTAAATTTTAACAATTCATTTCAGCAATCATTGCATAGAAAATTAAGAGTCGGTCCCTGCCCCTGATAAATAATAATAATAATAATATCAAATTGCATGATATGAGCATTTGCCGGTTAATAGCATGAATAACATTAGGCCCACTCGGTTACATTCTAATCGGACGTTTGCAGGGAGGTTCTGAACCTAAGTGAATCAAGTGGAACAAAGCCCATTGGAATAAAGAAATCCAGCCTAACCGGTGTTTCCTTTCTATATGGCTGAAGCCAGCAAGAGCGCAAGACATGTATGTCTCTTTCGAAATGGGAAATCAATAAATTGTTTCTTTCTCACCCAATTCCCCTAAAGTCCGTCACCGCCGAATGCCATCGCCACTGGTCCGCCAGTCACCACCACTGCTGTCCACCACCCTGCCGTTACTGCCCACCACTCCGCCACCGTCGACCAGTCACCATCACCACAATTGTCACCCATCACCGCCACCGCCTCCTCCTCCTCCTCCTCTAGTCACCAACCAGTGGGTCACCACCACCAGCTAAGCACCTTTGCCAATAACCATAGCAGCCAGCCAGTCACCACCAATACCGTTGCAACCTGCCCGTTGTCGATGGTCAATCACCACCGTCGCATATAGCTAATCACCACCAAGTGACTAGTCACCATCACCATCCAAAAAGCAAAATTTATTTTAAGAAATAAAAAAATTTCGTTATCAACCGAATTTCTATTTCTGAAATAAAATTTTTTTGTATTTATCAAACGTATTTTTTTCCTTAAAAACTTATGCTAAAAAAGATTATTTCTATATCAGAAATCAATTTTTGATTAGAATTATTAAATTATACAGGCCCTTGGTCGCCAGGTGGACAACGTTGGGCTGTGGTAGGATTAAAAATAAGAGGAAAGAAAATTGCAATCGATCTATTCGGCCATGCAGAGGCATATCCCATACTTTCCCCAAGAGCCAATAAGACAATATTTTTTGACTATTCTTCACAAGACAAGAAGGGATTGCAAGAGAGATGAGAGCGGGGAAGGCCTATAAAGATGTAAAGATCTTCGTTCCCAGGGCTGGAGGCTGAGAACTCTCTCTCTCTCTCTCTCTCTCTCTCTCTCTCTCTCTCTCTCTCTCTCTCTCTCTCTCCAGGTAGCTCACGGTTGAACTCGAATAGTGAAGTCAAGCCAACCCGCAGCAAGGACGCAAGAAGACAACTGGGTGAAGTCAGCTGGGGACCTCCAACGACTCTTCATACTCCACTGTACATTTTTCACATATCACTCCTGTTTTGCAGGCCAATGTGGGTTCTGAACGAAGAGAACGAGATCTCTCAGTGGAGAGAGCAAGAGAGCCGGTCGATTTTTCCCGAGCATCACCAAGCCAGTACACCATCACGCATCGAGGCCACAACATACCACTTCCTAACTGTACGTCGTCCGAGAGCCACCAACAGTGCCGGCGAGGCGATGTATCTCCTTGACGCCCAGACTTCTCTGCCCCGACGCCAGGACAAACCTACAGCCATCGTCACCGGTTAGAATATGTTTTGCAGGTTTGCAAGCAAAACCAGTAAATCCGGCGCTGGCGAGATTCCAGTGCACTCACTAAAGTCCCTGCAGCGTCTCGTGTCGTCAATCCAGTAGCAGTAGTTTTGGCCAAGTATCTCCACCAGCAAATATCACAGCGGCTCCCAACAACCCGTAATTCCAATATGCTGCCGACACCGTGCCCAGCCGCTGGAGCGACGTCCAGCACCATTTCCCGCCTGGCATTGACGAGGTCTCAGCTGTCGGTCCAGTGGCTCTTGGCTTGAACAACAGCCCCGGCGAAAGAAGGCCATTCCATAGTCCAGCCTCATCGCCACTGCTCCTCGTGTTGAATCCACCAAGAACGGTCAGTCCCCTCATCGGTCACCGTGGTTCTGTCGCCGCCGGTCCCGTTTAGGAAACAAGAAGCCCTAGGTAATTTTCTAATCGGTATGCTTAATTGAACATTCAAATTGCTTGAATTAGATTTCATAATACTAATCTTGATTTGGTTTTAGATTTTTAGGCATATCATGATTAGGAGGATTCCCATATTAAAAGGATCGATCATCTATATTTTAATTTATCTCTATCCTACAATATTTTACCTAGAATTAGTGTTTTATATTTATTGCTTATTTTAGTTATATTAGTATATTTTATTATTTAATAAAATTTGAGCAATGATGGAAGGAAATAGAAGACAAAAGAAATGGAGAGAGAGGGAATAAGTAATTGAAATTGAACTAGACAAGAGATTCAAAGCATTAGATTTCTTGATTTGTGGATTCTTCACATTTATAGTCAACTCTCGAGCACTTTAATGAGCTCTAAAGTTTCTTTAGCAATGAATTATGAGAGATCATTAACATTTCCGTTTGCATATTTTTCAAGAACGACGTGATATATGTAGCGAAATTCCTTTTTTATATCTTGATCTATCGAGTCTCATTTTGGATTGCCAAACGTAGCTTAGTGAATTTGGAAAGAATTATTTCTTTGGGAAAAATTCAAATATAAGCCATTGTTTTGTAATTGTTTTACTGGAAATTATGTCCACAATTAAATTGTTGATGCTTCTTTAACTTTTGATTTGATTTGTTTTGTTTCTTCATCAAGCCTCTCATTTGTTTTCCATAAAAGAGATTTTCCAAATCACAATAAAAACATACCCAAAAATAAGAAATTCTATCTTTCTCTTTCCATTTATTATTCGCTGTCTTTTCCAAGGAATTTTTTTTCTTAGCTGGCTTTTCCAAAAAAAAAATCCCGTTGTAGTTTCCGAAGCCTGGCGCACTAGGAAATAGATCACCTACCTTAAATTAGCTGGCTTTTTCAAGAAATTTTTTTTTCTGTTGTAGTTTCTGAAGCCCGATACACCGAGCTTCAAGGCCAAACCTATATCTTTTAAGGACAGTGGTACGTACTTCACCTCAAATACTTTTGTTCTCTCCAAACACTCTTCTACTACAAACTCTCCATGGTGACGACGACGATGATGAACTCCTTATGTGGCAGCATCGTTCCTTTCCTCCTCCTCCTCCTCCTCACGACACTGACGATGGCAGATGGGAGCGAGAGTCCAAGGAGCTTTCAGGAATTTGTGTCGAAGTCGGGCAGTGATCATGGTGATGGTAAGGGTACTCGATGGGCTGTTCTAGTCGCGGGATCCAACGGTTATGAAAACTACAGGCATCAGGTGACCTACCACTCGAACTAAGCATTTAGCTACGATGTATCATCATATTCTCTTTGTATAAATGCAAAACATGTTGTGGACATCCGTACTATACAAATTGTGAAATAGATTGACCTGCGCAATGTGTCTATGCAGGCCGATATGTGCCATGCCTACCAAATCCTTAAGGTAAACGGATTGAAAGACAAGAACATTATCGTGTTCATGTACGATGATATTGCCCATAACGAGAATAATCCTACCAAGGGCATCATCATCAACAAACCCAACGGAACCGATGTCTACCATGGAGTTCCCAAGGTCTTAGTTCGACACTATTTAACTAGCAACTACATCCGTCCGCCGTACGGGAGGATGCATAGTAGCGGAATTGATTTTCAATCCTAACTTACCAATCGGCCAATATTGCAGGATTACACTGGTGATGAGACCACCGCAGCCAACTTGTATGCAGTCCTTCTCGGGAACAAAACGGCTCTCAGCGGGGGCAGTGGCAAGATACTGAAAAGTGGCCCCGATGACCACGTCTTCTTCTATTACACCGACCATGGGAGCACGGGACTAATGGGCATGCCTGTGGGGGACGATATTTACGCAGACCAAATGATGAACGTGCTGAAGCAAATGCATAAAGCGAAGAAGTACATGAACATGTTGATATACATAGAGGCGTGCGAGGCGGGGAGCATGCTGCAAGGGTTGCTCCCCAAGGACATGGGGATTTATGCAACCACGGCTTCCAAAGCCGACGAGAGCAGCTATGGCTACTACTGCCCTGAAGACTCTACAGACGATGATCCCTCCAAGTATGGCACCTGTTTGGGGGACCTCTACAGCATCGCTTGGATGGAGGACAGGTACGTGTGCATTTGATCATAAAATGCAAAAGCAAAAGATGACTCTTTCAGAAGGAAAGGAAATCTAGCTAGAAACCGTGTGCGTCCCTCTCTCTATAGAAGGGACGCGATTTCTTTGTCAAATGTACATGTCCCACTTCTCTGTTCTCTCTTGTTTCTGTTTCCATTAATTCGAATTTGCGTGTGTGAGAACAGTGATGCCCATGATATGGGGAAGGAAACATTGCACGAGCAATACTTAACGGTGAAGAAGAGGACCAATCTGTCTCATGTGATGCAATATGGGGACACAGCTCTCGGCAAAACCTTCCTCTCCGCTTACATGGGCCGAAGGTCCGGTAAAGTCTCTTCGGTTCCATTGGCCGAGCTCTCTTCCTCGAGTTCCCGGGCCATTCTCCAACGGGATGCTGATTTGGTCTTTTTCCACCACCAGGTCCGACTCCATCACCGTTGATTGTGTTTCATATCGATCTAATTGTTCTGATAATCAAAAGAAGGAACATGATTCTTTTTAACTAATGTCTCTTGCATCTTGTTATTGGGACAACCTGTCGATTGACTTCTTGTGGGCGGTTGTAGGTGAAAAAAGCTCCAAAGGGGTCTGCTAAGAGTGTGGAAGCACACAAGAGACTGGACGATCAAATTGCTCGCCGATTGCATGTCGACCGCAGCATCAACCAAATTGTCAACCACCTGTTCGGTGGCTCCAATCCTGCAAGCCTGTTGACTGCTGCCCGACCTGGAGACCAACCTGTTGTTGATGACTGGGACTGCCTCAGGACATTTGTAAGTCTCCATTGTTCATCTCATCAATGACTTCTCCAATCCCTACAAGATCCATATGTATCCACACCTAGTTTGAGTCTCGTGAGCAGTTTCTAATGTCAAATATGCTCCTTACGGATGTACAGGTACGGACTTATGAGCAATATTGTGGACGCATGAGTGCGTACGGAATGCGATACACAAGAGTCATGGCGAACATGTGCAACGTCGGAGTAGACAAGGGCCGCATGGAAGCAGCTTCTATTCAAGCTTGTGCAAAACGATCATAATGTTCTTGCGCACAGCTTCTGGAATACATATATGGAGTATATGTGCTGTATCTAAGAAATTGGAATAATTTTACATTGGCAATTTCTTCAAGTTATTTTGAATTCAATGCTCAAAGTTTATTGCAAATTGTGTCAGAATCTGTTCATCATATGGTTATTGATATGGTCAGTCTTTTATTTGGCAATCATCACTGATCGTCCTCACAAAACATATGAGTAGATATGCACCACATCCTTTTGAACCCTATTAACCTAAATGAGACACCTATTTTGAATGATTATTAGGCAATTCTTAAAAATAATTTTTGTCATTAGAGATATTTTGATAATTCTTTCCGATTATTATCCATATCTCCCAATATTGCATATATATGTCTCCCTTGATTGAAATATTATTTGAGAACAGTTATTTAATTAACTCTTATAAAATAAGGTAATTTTTTTTTATTAATGGGTACATCAAAATATAAATAAATTATAAATTGCTCTCTTCTGCATCATTATTCTCTACTTGATGCACTTCGCACCCCGTGCGCCCCGTGCATGCCGACTACTTAATAAACACCCGGATAAATCTACCCTAGCCACACAAAAAAGTCTCACTTCGTGCACCCAAGATAATCATCTCTATGTCTTTCAGAAGAAAGAACAAATTAATGAATAAAGATAGCTAGATAAGCAAATTACAAGATAAGCATTTGTCTCCATAAGAGGGGCGTGATTTCTTCGTCAAATGAACACGCACTCTTCCCCTGTTCTCTCTGTTCGCGTCTCCATGCAGTTCGCAGCGAGGCCTTCCTCTCCAGTCTCCACTTACATGGGCCGGAACTCTACGAAAGTCTCTTACGTTCCCTTTGACGTATTTCTCGTAATTCCACGTATATTCCACGTACATTGGACGTAAATCGTACATGTACCTCCATCCATCGAGATATATTTTTATAATGGTTATTTAATAAAACATATAAATTGACCGATCTATTGTTTATTAATATATTCATTGAAATATACACAAATTCCAAGTTCATTTGCTCCGCATAATTAATCTCAACTTGGTGCACTTCGCACCTAGTGCAACGTCCCGATGCACCCCAATTACTTCATAAACACCCAAATAAAAATCCATCACGAAATAAGCCTCACTCCGTCTGAGGAAGCACTTAATTAAGTTTGTGCCACCATGGGCATGTTTCGACACCAACCACACTGATCCCATTGCCGATCAAGCCTTTTTCACAAAGGTGGCTTTATTTTTTTCTATACCAACCTAACACTTGCCATATAGTCTGCGTCACTCAATTATTATTTTGTAATCTAGCCACATCTGCCTCTTGGTGTGTTCCCTCCAATTCTCTACATTTCTTGCATTGCCGCATCGTCTCGAGAAGCCATTACCACCATCAAACTGGAACAAACTAGATCTGAAAGTTTGGCCACAAGTAGTTGCTTTATTCGCCATGTCTTGACTGCTGGACATTGTTTAACCTGATCTCAAATTCGAGCTTACTTAGTCACATTTAATATGAAAAAGGACTTTTGCAGGGAAATTCTGAACCTAAGTGAATCAAGTGGGACAAAGCCCATTGCAATAAAGAAAATCCGGCCAAGCCCATGTTTCCTTTCTATATGGCTGTAGTTGGAGCGAGCGTAGGGCATGGATGTCTTAAATTAAAAGTAAATTTGAATTCTGCAAACAAACGTAGGAATCAGGGAAACATTATGTGCAAATCTTGGCCATTTTAAGGAAAGATCAGACGGATATCCCATACTTTCACCAAGAGCCAAGAAGACAATATTTTGACTATTCTTCACAAGGCAATAAGGGATTGCAGAGAGATGAGAGCGAGGTAGGCCTATAAAGACGTGAAGATCTTCGTTCCCAGGGCAAGCGCATAATACAGAGAATAAGAGATGGCTGCAAAAGATGAGAGAGACATGGGCCATTGAAAAGACACGGTTTTGCAGGTGGGAAAACACGATCTTGGAGAAGGCTGGGCTCCTGCGGTCTCTCGCTCTCTCTCTCCAGGGGGAGCTCACGGTTGCTGGAATGGTGAAGTCAAGCCAAAATTCCTCCACCGCCTAGATGCGGGGGGCACCCGCAGCAAGGACGCAAGAAGACAACTGGGTGAAGCCAGCCGGGGACCTCCAACGACTCTTCATACTCCGCTGGACATTTTGGTGGATATAAAAGCCAAAGAAAGGGCTGCATATTTTTGGGTGCTGTATAGTAGGCACCTTTCCTTGTTGGTTTTAATTCGCTTCTTGAATGATCACTGTGGTGGACTCAGCAAGACAGTTCTCTTAATTTCACGTCACACTCCTGTTCTGCAAGCAAAATGTTGGTTCTGAACGAAGAAAACGAGGTCTCTCGGTGGACAGAGCAAGAGAGCCGGTCGATTTTTCCCGAGCATCACCAAGCCAGTACACCAGCACGCTTCGGGGCCACAACATACCAGTTCCTAACTGTACGTCCGAGAGCCACCAACAGTGCCGGCGAGGCGATGCATCTCCTTGACGACCAGACTTCTCTGCCCCGCCGCCAGGACAATCCTACAGCGATCGTCACCGGTTAGAATATGTTTGGCAGTTTTGCAAGCAAAACCAGTAAATCCGGCGCTGGCGAGATTCCAGTGCACTCACTAAAGTCCCTGCAGCTTCTTTTGTCGTCGATCCAGTAGTTTTGGCCCAGTATCTCCACCAGCAAATATCACAGCGGCGCTCGACCCGTAATTCCAATATGCTGCCTACACCGTGCCCATCCGCTGGAGCGACGTCCAGCACCATTTTCCGCCTGGCATTGACGAGGTCTCTGCTGTCGGTCCAGTAGCTCTTTGCTTCAGCAGCAGCCCCGGCGAAAGAAGGCCATTCCATAGTCCAGCCTCACCCCTTTTGCTCCTCGTGTTGAATCCACCACGAACGGTCAGCCCCCTTGTCGGTCACCGTTGTTCTGTCGCCACCAGTCCCGTTTAGGAAACATGCAAGAAGCCCTGGCAATTTCCTAATAGGTATATATGCTTAGTTGAACATTCAAATTGCTTGAATTAAACTTTATAATACTAATCTTGATTTGATTTTAGATTTTTAGGCATATCATGATTAGGAGGATTCCCATATAAAAAGTCTCGATCTTTTGTAAATGTAAACAGCAATGGCAATTTGGAATCAACTCAAAATCACCCCTCATAATTATAGAACGAGAGGAGAGAGATACACGAGACAAGTAGAGAACAAATGTTAACTCTTTCTATCATTCATTTTCAACAAAACCTCTATTAATAGGCTGGAGGGTACATAAATAATATAGATACATCATACATGCATGTATGCATTCGTATATACTATTAATGAAGAAGATGATCATATACATTGTGAGAGGAAATGTACATACTATGTTCATGTATACCATTAATGAAGATGATGATCATATGTCGTTGAATGATAAAGGTGATATATCCACATCATACAATATATTTACAACATGATCATCTATATTAAAATTTAATTCTATCCTACTATATATTACGTAGAATTAGTGATTATATTTATTTTTTATTTTAGTTATATTAGTATAGTTAATTGTTTAATAAATTTTATTGAGGAATGATGGAAGGAAATAGAACACAAAAGAAATATAAAAAAATGGAGAGAGAGGGAATAAGTAAATGAAATTGAAGTAGGCAAGAGATTCGAAGCACTAAATTTTTTTGAACTTTTCAAGGTAATTTCTCTCTCAAATCGGATTCATTCATTGATTTGTGGATTGTTCACATTTATTGTTAACTCTAGCACTTCAATGAGCTCTAAGCTTCTTTAGAAATGAATTACGAGAGATCCTTAACATTTCCGTTTACATATTTTTCAAGAATGACATGATATATGTAGTGAAATCTCTTTTCTATATCTTGATCTATCGAGTCTCATTTTGGATTTGCCAAACATAGCTTAGTGAATTTGGAAAGAATGATTTCTATGGGAAATAGTCAAAGTCATTGTTTTATTACTGTTTTAGTGGAAATTATGACCACAATTGAATTGTTGATGCTTCTGTAACCTTTGATTTGATTTGTTTCTTTATCAAGCCTCTCATTTGTTTTCCTATAAAAGAGAATTTCCAAATAACAATAAAAACGTACCAAAAATGAGAAACTCTATCTTTCTCTTTCCATTTATTATTAGCTGGCTTTTCCAGAGAATTTTTAGTTGGCTTTTCCAAGGAATTTCTTGTTCACGTTGTAGTTTCTAAAGCCCGACGCACCGACCTTCAAGGCCGAATTTATATATTTTAAGGACAGTTGTACTGCCCCAAACACACTTTCACTACAAACTCTCCATCATGATGACGACGGCGATGATGAAGAACTCCTTATGTGGCAGCATCGTCCCTTTCCTCCTCCTCCTCCTCACGGCAATGACGATGGCAGATGGGAGCGAGAATCCAAGGAGCTTTCAGGAATTTGTGTCGAAGTCGGGTGGTGATCATGGTGCTGGTAAGGGCACTCGATGGGCTGTTCTAGTCGCCGGATCCTATGGCTATACAAACTACAGGCATCAGGTGATCCAATGAAACTAAGCATTTACCTACGATATACCATCGTATTCTCTTTGTATATATGTGAAACATGTTGTGGACATCCGTAATATACATATTGTGAAATGGATTGACCTGCACGATGTGTCTGTGCAGGCTGATGTGTGCCATGCGTACCAAATTCTTAAGCGAAACGGATTGAAAGACGAGAACATCATCGTGTTCATGTACGACGACATTGCCCATGATAAGGACAATCCGACCAAGGGCATCATCATCAACAAACCCAACGGGCCCGATGTCTACCATGGAGTTCCCAAGGTCTTAGTTCGACACTATTTAACTAGCAACTACATCCGTCCGCTGTATAGGAGGATGCACAGTAGCGGGATTGATTTTCAATCCTAACTTACCAATCGGGCAATATTGCAGGATTACACTGGTGATGAGGTCACCGCACCCAACTTGTATGCAGTCCTTCTCGGGAACAAGACGGCTCTCAGCGGGGGCAGTGGCAAGGTATTGAAAAGTGGCCCCAATGACCACGTCTTCTTCTATTACAGCGACCATGGGGGCACGGGAATAATGGCCATGCCTACGCATTACGATATATACGCAGACGAACTGATGAACGTGCTGCAGCAAATGTACAAAGCGAAGAAGTACATGAACATGTTGATATACATAGAGGCGTGCGAGGCGGGGAGCATGCTGCAAGGGTTGCTCCCCAAGGACATGGGGATCTATGCAACCACGGCGTCCAATGCCCACGAGAGCAGCTTTGGCTACTACTGCCCTGGAGACTATGCAGACGATGATTCCCCCTACTATGGCACCTGTTTGGGGGATCTCTACAGCATCGCTTGGATGGAGGACAGGTACGTGCATATTCGATCATAAAATGCAAAAGCAAAAGATGACTCTTTCAAAAGGAAAGGAATTCTAGCTAGAAAGCATGCGCGTCCCTCTCTCTATAGGAGGGACGTGATTTCTTTGTCAATTCTACACGTACTGCTCCTCTGTTCTCTCCGTTTCTTTCTCCATTAATTCGAATTTGGGTGTGTGAGAACAGCGAGGCCCATGATTTGGGGAAGGAAACATTGCATGATCAATACTTAGCGGTGAAAAAGAGGACCGATCGGTCCGAGGTGATGCAATACGGGAACACGTCTCTCGACAAGGCCTTCATCTCCACTTACATGGGCCGAAGCTCTGGCAAAGTCTCTTCAGTTCCCTTGGCCAACCTCTCTTCCTCGAATTCCCGGGCAATTCCCCAACGGGATGCTGATTTGGTCTTTTTCCACCACCAGGTCCGTACTATGTTTCATATCGATTTATTTGTTCTGACGAGGAATCAAAAGAGGGGACATGATTATTTTTAACTAATGTTCTTGCCCTGTCTTTCTTGCCTCTTGTTATTGGGACAACCTCTTGTGGGTGGTCTTAGGTGCGTAAAGCTCAAGAGGGGTCTGCTGAGAAAGTGGAAGCACAGAAGAGACTGAACGATCAAATTGGTCACCGATTGCATGTCGACCGCAGCATCAACCAAATTGTCAACCGCCTGTTCGGTGGCTCCAATCCCGCGAGCGTGTGGACCGATGCCCGACCTAGAGACCAACCTGTTGTTGATGACTGGGACTGCCTCAGGACATTTGTGAGTCTCCATGATTCATCTCATCAATGACTTCTCCAATCCCTACTTGATTTATACGCAGCTAGCTTGAGTCTCGTGAGCAGCCTCTAATGTCGAATTCGTTCGTTATGAACGTACAGGTACGAACTTACGAGCAACATTGTGGACGCCTGAGCGCGTACGGAATGCGATACACAAGAGTCATGGCGAACATGTGCAACGCCGGAGTAGACAAGGGCCACATGGAAGCAGCTTCTATTCAAGCTTGTGTGAAACGATGATAATATATGTGCGCATCTAATAAATTGGAATAATTATAAATTAGCAATTTCTCTAGGTGGTTGTGAATTAGATGCCCAAAGTTTATTGCAAATTCTGTCAGGATTTGTTCAGATGGTTACTGATATGGTCAATCTTTTATTTGGCAATCATCACTTATCGTCCTCACAACACAATGAACACATATGAGTGGATATGCACCACATCCTTTTGAACCCTGTTAACCTAAACGAGACATCTACGTTAGAGATTATTAGACATTTCTTAAGAACATAAATTTTGTCATTAGAGGTATTTTGATAATTCTATCAGATTCATATCTCCTAGTATTGCATATACATGTCTCCCTTGATTGGAATATTATTTTAGAACAGTTATTTAATTGACTCTATTAAATAAGCCGATTTTTTTTATTAATGGAAACATCAAAATATACATAAATTCTAAATTGGTCTCTTCCGCATCATTATTCTCTATTTGATGCACTCACAATCCATGCACCCCGTGCATGCGGACTACTTAATAAACGTACACTCAAATAAATCTACGCTAGCCACACAAAAAAGTCTCACTTCGCGCACCCAAGACAATCATCTCCATGTCTTTCGGAAGAAATAATGAATGAATAAAGCTAGCCAGATGAGAAGATAACCATCTCTCTGTTTCTGTCTCCATAAATCCGAATTTGGGTTTGTGAGAACGGTGACGGCCACGGTTCCTAGCAAGGCCTTCCTCTCCACTTTACATGGGCCGGAACTCTAAGAAAGTCTCTTACGTTCCCTTTGACGTATTTCTCAAAATTCCACGTATACTGGGCGTAAATCATGCATATACCTCCATTAATCGAGATATATTTTTGAATGGTTATTTAATAAAACTTATAAATAGACCGATCTATTATTTATTAACACATTCATCAAAATATACACAAATTCCAAGTTCCTCTGCTCCGCATAATTGATCTCAACTCGGTGCACTTCGCACCTAGTGCAAACCCATGCACCCCAATTACTTAATAAACACCCAAATGAAACCCATCACAAAATAAGCCTCACTCCGTTTAAGGAAGCACTTAATTAAGTCTACTCCACCATGGTCATGTTATCACGCCAACCACACTAATCATGTTGCCGATCAAGCCTTTTTCGCAAAGGTGGCTTTTTTTTTTTTTTACTGTGTGAGGTATTACACGTATATCTCAATCGATTGAGGTATTATCTTAGAATTGTTATCAATAAAACTTGTAAATAGATCGATGCATTCTGAATTTATACATACATTCATACATACAATATATATGGGCGAACAACCCAACCCTTGGAACATACTACAACCCTAGGTGGCGAAGAGCCGGCATCTAGGTGCCAAACCTTCCCGTCGATGTGAACTCTTTTCTCTTATTATTTTTTACTATAAAAACGGAATGTATTCTACATTCCTCTGTTTTACATCATTATTCTCAACTCACTGGGCGATGACACCTTCAAGGGTAGGTCTCAATTAATGAAAGGATCGACCACCAAGGAGAGAAGCACCTGAGCAAGCTGGACGGGATTGCTTTCACTTGAGAAACAAGTACATGAAAATAGAAACAAGAACTTGGCGAATTGAGTAAAAGAGTTGCAGAACGAGGATTACAGTGTAACTCTGGACGTACATACTGAGAGGAGAGTGGCAACTCGTTCGTTCGTGAACCTAATTCTTAATCCGGAGACAAGACGACTGACGAAAGAACAAGCGTGTACTTAATCTGAGGCATCACTCCTCAATTCCATCAAATTGAGCTGTTGAACAATTGCTGTTCCCGAGCTTCCAAGCATGCATTCATGTGTACATTCACTAGCATTTTCTTTCTTAAAAATCAATCGGTCGTTCACTTGATGTACTTTCTTTGGAGCTGAAATAACAATTTTTTAAACTGAAATAATCAGACAAAAAGCCATCAAAAACGTTAAACTATATCCAACATGATGCGTTTATTCTATTTTTTTTTTCTGTAACACCAAAAATCCCAAACATATACATGCGTGACATATTTATCTTCCGTCAAAGTTTTTTCGATGAAAACCGATAAAAAATTTGCCTACTTGGACATCGAAAAGCACACATTATTGAGATGGCACCCCACTTTTTTTTTTTTTTTGGTCAAAGGCACCCCACTTGGCTTAAGCAAAATAAATACAATATAATATTGGCTGAAATATCCTCTAACGCAACATTGAGGGAGGATTAGTGTGTTGTATGTATAGATGTCGTTAGTTTTTTATGTCACAAGAAAATGTTTATCGTAAGTATGTTATAGTGGGCATATTTTAGAGTTTTAATTTAATGTCTCGCAAAAAGTTTAGAGGAGGCATAATTTGGGATTATATGGCCTTTTTTTCCCAAAATGATTTGATGAATTGGTGTCGCCAAAGAAGGGGACTTGCGAGTGGGCTTGAACTGGTGTTTATGCCTTCAAAGGCGAGCCATGTGATGGGTCTCAACTCAAATAAAAATCCAATGCTGCCGTTAGCCTTATGTGGGTTTGCTTTGATCAGTTGATTATGCATGGGCTACCCAGCCCAATTCTTGGAACACATGCATGGACACCTGTGTATGCATACATTTCCCTTCTGCTAGCGATACTATATTGAAAATTCTTGAGATCTTCTATCAGATATGTACCTTTATTGGAGACAATCATGATATTATTGCCGATAATCTACGTCTCTCAAAATCGCATGACTATCTCCATTGACTACACACATCATGACTCTCTCAAAATCGCTTGCTCTTTGGTGGTCGTATCGGCGTTCTGAGCCTGGCGACTGTGATGTTGCCGCTTCACCAGGTTTGGATAGGGTTTTGTCGCTGGGTTTTTGTTTGAAGTTGATCGGGATGTGGCTTTGCCCATCCCCTGTCTATGCTCTGTGGTACCCATCGCAAAACTCTTTCGATTGACTCATCTTTGGTCAACTTTCGAGCGTGCCTAATTTCCATCAACACAGCTTTCAATATTCCGAGTCTTATCTTAACAAGTGGTACCACTCGTCTAATTAATTCTTTTGATGTGTATATTTAGATTAGGATGATATGGATGTGAATATTAACCAGATCACACGATCCCGATCGAGCCCTATTCTTGTACTTTTCGCTTGAGAAGATCATTGAGCTTCCAGATACAATAAAATTCGCTTCCTCTATCGAATTTTTCGTGCACTTTTTCGTCTGCAGAATTATCCAGAACAAGTAAATATAACCCATCTTCAATCGAAAAAAACCAAGGGGGCCCAGAAAAGATGACATGGCAACCGACCCGATCGAGCTTTGCGATGGACTGGTTGCGTGGCGCGACGCTATTGGAGGTCGTGACCTGTCTGAGAAACGAATATGCGGAAGAGCGCATCGTCTACGAACTTTAAACCTTCGGTGAAAAAACGCAGTCCCAAAAAGAAAAAATTTTAAAGTAAAAATATACAAAAGAAATAAATAAGACGAAGAAGGAAGAGGAATCAGAAACTGAAGAAGGAAGAAGAAGGCGACGAAGACGACGACGGAGGGAAGGAGGCGGGAGGAGGAGCTTGTGTCTTCTTTTTGCTGAGTTGACTCGGATTCCGATTCCACACGTCCGTCGACTTCATTTTGCAGAGAGAAGTGGGCGTCTCTCGACCTTGATACCACACCGGTTACGCATTCTCCCGCCGTCACTCGCTTCGATAGCCAGCTGACCAGGTGACTCTCGGGGATCCCTTCTCCTCCGCATCGTGTGACTCGAGAAATGCATGCTTCTCCAGACGTGTGTATTTCTCCTTTCGATCTGCAATCCTATCCTGACCTACTCAGCCCCGCTGTCTTCTTAGATCTTGCCTCGCTGTTTATTGTGGTTACTTTTGAATGACTGGCCATGCGATTCAGTTGGGGGTGTTGGATTTTTGACAGATCTTAGGGTTTCGTGTCCCTGTTTTCAATGCCCCGCCTATGCCACTCGTCTGCTTCCCAGTGTGGTTGTCTGCTAAACTCTATGTCATATGGCTATGTTGGTCGAGACGACCTCCAAGAATTTCACGAGTAGATTTCCATGATTTGGTCGCGATCGCGGGTTTGGGGTAGACCCCTATCACTATTGACCGTACAGTGTGGTTATGCTGGGCATCGTGCTAGTTTGCTTGTCTAATGTCGATCGTTAGTTTCCTTTTATACATGATACTGGATACTAATGTGCCATGGGCATTGGTGTCAATGAGTGGATTCTTGAGGCATTGTTCTTGGCTGGAAAGAGCCTGGTCTAAAGTAGTCTTCTCTTTATTTTAAAGGACAAGGGAAGAAGTTGCTCAACTAGAAGGATAGTATAGCTGTGCACCTTTTTAGACTTGAAAACTCATCTAACATTGGGCTTGCAGATTCTACTCCTGGTGGCTGAAGCACAACTACCAAAAATTCAGCGAGCAGGTTTAGGGGGTGACTCGCCCCAAGTTGGTGAGTACAACCCTTTTCCTGTTGCACGGAGAGTGAACTCCTCCCAAATGATGGCCATGGATGATGACATGGAGAGTGGGGCTTTGAGGTCCTACCAGGACAAGCCCAGGACGTTTCCAAGCATGCGCAGTAAGCCTTACACCCCACGGGTGAGGATATGCTGTTTTCTCTTCTGCAAATTTTTCATCAAAGTGTTTATTTTCTTTGGTTTAACTAGCCTGGTGATTGTTTAGCCACGTGCATGCTGGTCCTTTGTTATGTCTTGTCCTTTTTCTTCCCTTGGTGTATCCTCTACTCGCTTTTACTTGACAATGATTTTGTTAAAACAGTATTTTGATGCATTTTCAAGGTAGGCTTTCCGATATTGTGTTTACCTAACCATCCTCTTTACCTAATTTTTCACTTCAGCATTGCCTTATGCTCATCATAGTTTAAGAATTTCGTGTAAAGATTTCTCAAGGGTATGTGTAGCTGTTCTTGTAGACCCCCTCTGTTAGTGGTTGACTCAATAATGCAAACTATTATCGGCTTGCTTGATGAATAATAAACAGCAGGTTGATTGTTGAGCTATCTTCTTTATTTGCTTTTTATGACTTAAGTTCAATCTCTGTGATATATTGACCCCATTCTATTCTTCAGATTATCCGCTTGTTGATGGGAATCAATGGTCGGGTTCTTCTTATCTTGCTGCTTTTGGTATTCGGAGGGCTCTTTTACATTGGTGCAAAAACTTCTCCAGTCATATTGTTCGTCTTCTCTGTTTGCATTATCAGTTTCCTTTTGTCAACATATCTCACAAAGTGGGTACTTTCAAAGGATGAGGGCCCCCCTGAAATGGTTCAGGTACATTTTTTTGGCAATTTACCTCTTCTATTTGTTCCCCTTCTTACTATGTTCTTTCTTCTAGGCTTAAGTTTTATAGTAACTAATATTGGAGATGATTCTTCATTAGCAGCTTGCTTTTTTTCTTCTCAAACTGTATCATGCATTATCAACCATAGAGCATAAACTCTCTCTGTTTTTTTTTTTTTGTGTAATCTCCCACCATATCTTGGTAGAATATGTACGCTGGCAGAATCTTGACAAACCTATCTTCTATACACTCTTTTTTTGCTTTTTCCTTTCTGACCATTTTGAACTTATGAGAATCACTTTCTTAGATATCAGATGCTATTCGTGATGGTGCTGAAGGTTTTTTTAGGACCCAGTATGGTACTATCTCCAAGATGGCTTTATTACTAGCTTTAATCATCCTCAGCATTTATCTGTTTCGCACTACATCGCCACAACAAGAATCTTCTGGTCTGGGGAGGTGATTTGCAGTGTTAAGTGGTTGAATGCAGTCTTTTCTTCTTCCTTTTTATCCATCTATTAACAATCATATTCATTGGCCTTGTTGGTACAGGTCAACATCTGCTTATATCACTGTTGCTGCATTTCTTCTGGGGGCTGTGTGTTCAGGTATTGCAGGCTACATTGGTATGTGGGTGTCTGTTCGTGCAAATGTTCGAGTCTCTAGTGCTGCAAGACGATCGGCAAGAGAGGCATTGCAGGTTTTCCATCTTCTATTGTGTTGATTAGTTGTTGGCACAATAATGGATTGTGTCACTATCATTGCGAATTATGTACAGATAGCTGTTCGTGCGGGTGGCTTCTCTGCATTGGTGGTGGTTGGCATGGCTGTTCTTGGAATAGCTATCCTTTATGCTGCATTTTATGTGTGGCTGGGTGTGGACTCTCCAGGTTCCATGAAGGTTACTGAATGTATGTCTCAATTACTCCTTCAATTTTCTACGGTAGTGCCTTAAAGTCAAAAAGCTTATGCTCTTGGATGAGTCTTAGTTGATCACCTACACTTTAGCTTCACAATTCTTTCGTAAATCAAGGACTATTTTATGCATGGAGCATTCTTGATGTTGTTCAGTGCTGATTGAGATTCATTCCTAAGAGCTAAATATCATTATGTCAGGCCGCAAATGCCAATAGGTTATTCTAGCATGTGCAAGAGAGATGGTATCAATTTTTGTTTGCTTTCCTGAGAGAGAGGGAAGAAGAGAGAGAAGGGGGAAGAGGAGGGGGGTTGTTGGATTGGTGCCTTTGATGAGCAATGATTTTATAAAGTCTCTGACATGACTTATATGTTTTTATTGCAGTGCCCCTTCTATTAGTGGGATATGGTTTTGGAGCATCATTTGTGGCCCTGTTTGCTCAGCTGGGTGGTGGAATATATACAAAAGCAGCTGATGTCGGTGCTGACCTCGTAGGCAAAGTAGAGCAGGGTATCCCAGAAGATGATCCACGGAATCCTGCTGTGATTGCTGATTTGGTAATTGCTTGTTTGCCTGTGCTTTCTAAGACCCATGACTATTTGCTTCTTGCTATTACCTGGATTACTGTGGTTTTGCAAGTTTTCTTTACTAGCATTCTAAATGCTTATCTCTGGAAGTTAGGACCATTTATATGGTTGGTGAGTCAGTTTCATGATGTTATTTTGTTTGCACTCCCAATTTTATTTATTTTACACTTTTCATGGAGAGTAAATTGTACACATGGCTTCTTCTTTGGAAAATAGGAGGTCTGTCTGTCTTTTTAAGTCATCAAGTCTCCTGGCAATCTAATATGATGCGCTACATGTGTTGATTTCTCCTGGCATCCTAATATGACTCAGCACATGTGTTGATTTGTTGACTGAGTTTTCATTCCTAGGGGATGGTTGTTTGGTGAGATGCAGTTTTGTTCAGTTGTGGCATTTGGTAATATTGGGGAAAAAGTCCATGGCTTTAACCTCAAGTTTTAAAAAATTTCTATTATATATAAGTAGAGAATCCGCAGAGAAATGAGGTGCATGATAAGTAATTCACCAGAAATGGATGATTTTCACAACTTGTCCAGTGGATGAATGTATTAATGTAATGAGCCTGATTTGTTATCCTTAATTGAGCAGCTATTTGAAAAAGGACTCGAATTGTTGGTTCCTCATAAAGCCGAGTGTCATTGCAGTTGCGTTACTTTATGCTGTTTGATTTGGCATCCTTGTGGTACATTGGATATGTGAATACATTTGTCTGTGCATAGCGTTGAGACGCAAGCCAGTTTCCTCCACAGTCCTAGACCTTGTGGCTCAGATAGACGCCTTCTGTCCAGGTCGTCCTTTCTTTTGTATGTTTTCTCTTACATTGTTGAGTGTTCAGATAAGAATCCTAAAGCTGGCTTCTGAGCATTTGTGCAGCTAAATATATCTGTTTGCCAAATTTTTTAGTAATTTTGTTTCAATGGTTGCCAACTTTTCCTGTGAAGCGAATTATCTTCTGAGGAGCATACTTAAGTTTTGTCATTGTAGGTAGGAGATAATGTGGGTGATTGTGCAGCTCGAGGTGCTGATCTTTTTGAGAGTATTGCAGCTGAAATCATTAGTGCTATGATACTTGGAGGAACAATGGCCAAACGTTGTAAAATTGAAGGCAAGTGTTCTGCCCTGCAGAAAAATAATGTGGTCTTTTAGCTCAAAAGTAAGATACACGAAGAAATGATGCATATCTTGGTATATATACTTTCTGGTCATAACTCATGTTGAATTCAAAGTTACACATGTTTGAATTGACTGGTTCCATCGGCTTGATAAATATGCCCATTTTAGTATGAAACAACTGTTGCGATACATAGGAGAGAGAGACCTGTCAAGTAGGATATAGTTTTCATTTTCTTTTTTCAACTGTATGTGACTAAGATTTTTATTTGATTATTTTCCGAACTAGAGTTGGGTATGTCTTGATAGCTTTATTCAGAATTTGTGTTGTAGAATAGTTGACTTAGCCAATGTGTAAGTTCGAATCAGTGAAGTTGAGTCGGAAGTTTGCTAATTTGATCATGCTCACATTTAGTTCAATGAATGGACTACTGTGAATGGAGAAATTTTAGGACATGGGAGTGTTAGTTGTTTACTTCAGAGCTGGAAAGACTGGTTAATGCACAGCATCTAGTTTGATTGGGGACAAATGTTTCTGCTGCTTCAGTACTGACTCTGGTTAAGGTTCCCTCTTTGGCATTTATGACTGTAAGCTGAAACTCGAGACATTTAAAAGTCAAATGATCAATGAAGTTTCCTTTTAGTGGGAGAAAATTGAGCTAACAATTGAGAAGGTGTTTTTTTATGAGTACATGAAGCCTTGCAGCTTAAAGTTAAAATTGCCAAACTCTGAGAAAACAGCATATAAGTACAATCCTTAAACCCTACATGCTGCCAAACATAATAGTGGACCTCGATGAAACAATAAGTTGGAAAATTCATCCCAATCATCTCAGCCAGAGCTCACTGAACAACCAAGAGAGGTGGTTGTGGTTTCTTTGAGTGAACATGGAAGTCACAGATTCGTAATGATCCACTCTAATTGATAAAAATGATCTCTCAACTTTGTTGTATTATTGGTAGCCGAAATGAAAAGATTGTAAAAGTTTCATTTTTGAAAATCAACTCAGTGGAAAGTTGTCGCCCAATTCTCCATGCTGAAGACATTAAAATATCACAGCTTGTAGTGACAACCACTGTGCTTGTATGCTTATATCCAAAAACTAATTTGGCAGTTTGCTTTCACGCAGATCCATCAGGCTTCATCTTGTTTCCTCTTGTCGTCCATTCATTTGACCTGATAGTGTCATCAGCTGGAATACTTTCAATCAGGGGAACCCGCGAATCTGGTCTGAAGGCATCCATTGAGGATCCAATGGCAATTCTTCAGAAAGGATACTCTGTTTCTATAGTTTTAGCCGTTCTTGCTTTTGCCGCGGTATTGTTTCTCTGACTGTTCTCATTCTTTTTTAACTTTTCGCTGTCAATATCCAATGAAGGATACGGATGCAGAAAAAGCTTTCTTGTAATCATTTCTGCTGTTTGTCCAATTTAAAATTCACCAACTCGCCCCTGCCTCCATTTTTGGTCTAAATCGTGTGAATAGGTTCTGACTTTTTACTGTATTGAAATGTACACAGTCTACACGATGGATGCTTTATACCGAACAAGCGCCTTCTGCATGGCTGAACTTTGCTTTGTGTGGGCTGGTTGGTATTATGACAGCCTATATTTTTGTATGGATCACAAAGTATTACACAGACTACAAGCACGAGCCTGTGCGCATGCTAGCTCTTTCTAGCTCCACAGGTCATGGAACTAACATCATTGCTGGAGTAAGCTTGGGTTTAGAATCAACAGCTCTTCCAGTCCTTGTTATTAGTGTATCGATAATTTCAGCTTTCTGGCTGGGCCAAACGTCTGGTTTGCTGGATGAGACTGGCAATCCAACTGGAGGTCTCTTTGGAACAGCTGTAGCAACGATGGGCATGCTCAGCACTGCTGCCTATATTCTCACTATGGATATGTTTGGTCCAATAGCTGATAATGCTGGTGGAATTGTGGAGATGAGTCAGCAGGTAATGACAATATTTCTTCCAAATTTCGGTATCGCTAAATTTATTTGAACTTCAAGGGAAATGTGGAAAGACCTTAGTTGAACAAACTTTAAGCACTTTCCTATGTTTGATTGGTGTGGACCCTCATGTGCATGCATTATGTTATGCAGCCAGAAAGTGTTCGGGAAATTACTGACGTTCTTGATGCAGTGGGTAACACCACCAAAGCTACAACCAAAGGTTTTGCAATTGGATCAGCTGCACTTGCGTCTTTTCTTCTGTTCAGTGCTTACATGGATGAGGTGTCTTCATTTGCTCGTGAGCCTTTTAAAGAGGTAGGTGATTCCTCGATCATGTAAATTCTGTCCTATATTGATAGCTTTTAAGCATAGCGTCTCACCCTGCAACTTTTATTTGATATTCAGGTTGACATTGCAGTTCCGGAAATTTTTGTTGGTGGGTTGCTAGGTTCCATGCTTATTTTTGTATTTAGTGCATGGGCCTGTTCAGCTGTTGGCCGAACTGCGCAAGAGGTTGTTACTGAAGTGAGGAGACAATTTATTGAGAGGCCTGGTATAATGGTGGGTATCTGTTATTAGAGTGTGTTCTCTAATGCTTTTTTCGGTCAGGTTAATTGATAACCAAATCTTTTTTGGTTGGCTCAGGACTACAAGGAAAAACCTGATTATAGTCGTTGTGTTGCCATAGTAGCATCTGCATCATTGAGGGAGATGATAAAACCCGGTGCTTTGGCTATCGTTTCACCTATCGGAATTGGTGGGTCGTTATTGTTCTTGTTATGTGGACTTATTTTTAGGTGGATGATAAGTAGTTCATGATTTTTTTTGGTTGTTTTTCCTCCTTGGCCCTCTGAGCTAAGCTTATGTGGTGTAGGCGGGTAGATGTCCACCATTGTTGCTGATCTTTGCACCTATCTTTGCAGGTCTTCTTTTCCGGATTTTGGGGCATTACACAGGACATCCTCTTCTTGGGGCCAAAGTTGTGGCTGCCTTGTTAATGTTCGCTACGGTTTCTGGTATTCTTATGGCTCTCTTCCTGAATACAGCAGGTGGTGCCTGGGATAATGCAAAGAAATACATTGAGACAGGAGCACTTGGAGGCAAGGGGAGCGAGAGTCATAAAGCTGCAGTCACTGGAGATACGTGAGTTTGACAAAACTTTGCTATTTTGCTTAAATAAGGGCGATAGCATCTTATAAAATAAGTGGTGATTGTGTTTGATGGCATAGCTCAAAGATGAATAATCATGCCCTCATATGTGTGCTTGATGTGCTTGTTATGACAAATTTTCTGTGCTCATGTGCTGCTGTTCTATCTTCCAGAATTGAAAACCTTGCAATATTTCCCTGATGACAGCAATGACCTAATTGCTTACTGATTTTGGTTCTACTGGATGCAGTGTGGGTGACCCCTTCAAGGACACGGCTGGGCCTTCCCTACATGTGCTGATAAAGATGCTTGCCACCATAACACTCGTCATGGCTCCTGTGTTTCTGTGAGAGTTTGTCCATATATACCAGGATTTTCAATAGAGCATCGAAGCTGGCACCCATTTTCGTCTGACTAGTATACTTTGCCGGATGCATTAGATAGGAGTTTTTGATTTTATGTATATCCCCAGGGTGCCGAATGTCATACTAACATCTTTGTTTGAATAAAGAGACGTTTAAGTTGCTGTTCATTCTAGTACACCTGGTGTAGCATAAAAGCTGTTGGAGGCTTTAAGTTAGCAAAAGAGATAACTTTAGTGCTGTGAGATGTAACAGCTTAGTGGGCACTTGTTGTGGCGTGGGTGCGCAGTTTTGTCACGCTGTCCTGAAATACTGCTTGATTAGGATGGGTTAACTTTCTTTTTTGACTGTGCTGTTCCTGTTCTTAATGCGGCCAACTAGGAATTGTGCTCGTCTTTTTCTCATGTTGAGTTCTTCTATTCAACACAAAGTGTATTCAAGGAGCGAATCTTTATACATTGAATCGATGGAGGAGGATGCCCTCTTTGAATTACCGAAAGAGATGGGACTTTTCAAATTGCAAGAAAGCTGATCTGGACTTTCACCGAATCGCTAAAGAGAAAGCAAGGGCCCGCATATCTGAAACCTTTCATAAGTACATTGGATTTCCACAGGATTTCATGGACAGAGCATTGAACTTTAGGCGCGTATGACCAACACTTAACAGTCAAATGGTGTCTGTCATCTTTCATCGGCGACATCCATGCCTCAGCCAAGCTTCATGTTAGAAGAGTTGGAATGAGGTAAGATGAGACGCGACGGATGGAAAAGTTAGAATCAAACCCACAGACAAGATAGGCATGCGTTGACATTTCGCGAATGTAGAGAAGACAGATGATGTTTCTGGCAAAGCTTCCAAGGCCTCTCATGATCGGACCCAGCATTAGCACTTCCTCGAGCAATAGCTTTGACCTTCGAGGAAATCAACCGTTGCTGTCGCGTGCAATACTAGGTTTTGTTATCTACTGTGCTTGGAATTCTATGGAACATTTGAGAACGTGCGCAAGTGTGGAGGAGGAGTGGGGTGAGAAGAAAGTGGGCCGTGTCTCTGTACGGCAAGAAACTTTCGAGGTCGCAGCTAGTTCTGTTGGGCCAAAGCCCAACCCAAAGTCCAAAGTCCACATGATTAGGCAAACTTGGAAAAGCAGAAGGTAAGCATTTCATTTTCCGCTCTCGTTCGGTCATTTTCAGCTCCTGTTTCCTTCTCCTCCTCCTCCTCCTTATCTTTCTCTTTGAAGCCCATCCTATTACCAGCGAGCGTGTTGCTGGCTTGCAGCTCCACTCTAGCTAGGGTTTTTGCCAAAACCCCTCCACTCCACTCCACTCCGCAAGTACCTCCCTCTCTCTCTCTCTCTCTCTCTCTCTCTCTCTCTCTGTGTCTGTGAAGGAGGAGGAGGAGGAGGAGGATGCAGCAGCCGGGGAAGCCGACGAGCGCGCTTCCGGAGCAGGAGAAGACGAAGGCCAAGGGCCCTCAGAAGAAGACGACGGCCAAGATGCCCTCCCCTCAGGAGCTCGTCTCCCACTATGAGTCTCAGGGATTGGACTCCCGCCAAGCCTCCCTCAAGGCCATTGACGACCTCCAGAAGTTGCTCTTCCGCGTTGTCTCCTCCCGGGGAGCCAGGGGGGACAAGGCCGCGCCCGGCGCCGCCCGGAAGATGGACGCCGTGAACGCTCGGCTCGCGGTGCTGGAGATGAAGATGGACTCCAAGCCAGGGTATGCGGAGGCGTTCGCCATCGGGGTGGCTTCTGGGGCCGCCCTCAACGGGATGGGGAGCCTCATGCCCCACGTGCTGAGCTCCCTCTCTCAGATTTGGAGCTCCGTCACCAATCCTCACCATCACCAATGAAGCAAATTAGAGTGGACCAATCGCAATTCAAACTCGGGAATATTTCTTCTTCTTCTTGCTGTTGGGGTTTTTTTTTTTTTTTGTAATTTATTCATTTGATCGTCTGTTGTGTGGGGAGCGGATGGAGATAATTAAGGCGAAAACAGGAGGAAACAGAGGTGGGATGGTCTGCATCTGCCTCGGTAATCAGCCAAAACCACTCTTCACTCTCCCGGGCGCGATGGAGGACATCCAAAGTCATTGATTGTCTTGCTCTCTCGATCCTGCCCAAATTTGTGGACGATAAGAGTGAGAGAGAGACAGAGAGAGAGAGAGAGAGAGGGAGAGCACAAGACAAATTCCGACATCGCTTGCAGAGACCTGAAATGAAGAGCCACTTTCTTTTGACCCTTTCTGGCCTTTTATCGCCAAAAAACTCTTTCCGAACGTCGTGGCATGATCTGTTTGAATTCAATCGACATTCTAAAGTTCTGGGAAAGCAAAAACCATTGAAGACCCAAATGTTTTGCTTTAGAAAACCAAAGCAAATCAAAGCGGCTCCGGAAGGGGTAGAATCAGAGTATCGACCCGAATAGGCGGTCGAACACAGAAGTGTAATTTCCATGTAACAAGAAACTTTACGTATCAAAGTGTAAAATTATCCATCGATGACATTAATATTAAGTAAAGTAAGAGCCGGGGCGTATCGGTCTGAACTCAAGAAAGTTCGCGTTTTTTGTTTAGTCTAGTCGTCGAGAGAAGGAGAGATGTAAAGGAGATGGGGTTTGCCTTTGCTCACGCACGACATTATTATTCATCGCGTGGTTCAAGCGTATTCTGAAAAAGGGATCAATTAATTTCAAGGAAATCAATTTCGATGAAACTAATTTTGATGTATTATTTGGAGCTTATTTTATTTGAAATGAATCTCCTGATTTAAGTCATAAGTCTGTCTAGTCGTCCGATTTAGCATTATATCTATGGTCAACGTCCGGTTGAGCAGCAACTGGTGCTGCCCCGCCACGTTGGCGGGTGAAGGTTTTAGATAGGTAGATAGATAGATATGGGTTTGGCCAATGGTTTATGTTCAGCGGGAGATGAACCGCAGCTCGCGCGAAGGACACAAGGCGAGGCAAACGTGGGAACCAACAGGACGACGATGGCGATTTGATGGAGAACGCCGCCTTCAACATAGCCCTTCTCCAGCTTGACTTGTGTGGGAGTCATTTTATGAGTAAACCGCCGTAGTTTCGTACCGTCTTTAAAAATTGATGTGATGACGGCTTGATGATTCCCAGAGCTTCCGAGCGACGGGATGATGTCTCTCCCAGCGAACCACCCCGCCACCATTTCCCGAAGCTTCAACCCATTCGGCATACGACGAATGACATGCTCCTCTGAAGCCAAGCCGAGGCGTGGCTTTGGCAACAAAAAGGTATGCACCTTCTCTCGCTCTTCGCGGTGTGTCCGTGCTCCTTCTTCTTCGTGCGAGTTTGAGTTGAGAATGACTTCGCTGCTTTTCTCAAACTCTCAGACCAACAATATCTCCAAGGACAGCGATCCCTCTTCCCAAAAGAGGTATACCCAAGATCGCTTCGCTTCCGTTTTCTGGGTCTACGGTTCCTAGCTCAATTCCGACTAGTTCATTCTAAAGCTGCTTGCTTGTGACGGCCCATTCTCTTTCTTTTCCGCTACCGCTTCGTTTGCCATCTCCTAGGTGGATCGTTCCGTCCCCACAGGCTGTTTTTCCAGCTTCAGTTCCACTAATCTCTTGTCTTTGCTCAGTGCAGGAAATCCACGCTCGATCAGCCTGGTCCTCTACCGGGTCGTAAGTCCATAAAATCTCGCCTTCGTGGCCAGCCATATATGGATGTTTTGGTTTTCTCGTCTGCTCTGTAAAACTATAGCTTCCAAATGATATCCCCAGATTGTTGGATTTGATTTTGCCTGCTCAATGGTCCTGCCGTAAAAGCATGATTTAGTATAAAATCGTTGTAGGATCAAATTTTAGGACAAACTGTTATATACAATGAGTGCTTTACCTGGAAATAGCTTTTTCTCCTATTTCTTCAGGCAACATCACCTGCTGCACTAGTGAAGTCTCAGCTTGTGTTCTTGAGTATTTGCCGGTTTTATGGCATGCCTGTGTGTTGCTCATGGTTCACCATGTTTAAAATGAATTTACATGAAACCACTTCGTCTCTCGTTTCTTCTCCAATGAGTTCTTAGACAATGCTTTTTAAGGCACATTTAGGTTTGACTTCATTCATTTTCTTGATCTCCAGCAGAAGGCCCATGTGCATGGTATTTTTAAGGAGTTCCCCTTTTTTTTTTTCATTTGCTTATATGATTTAGGTAGGAAATATTTTTCTCACCTATTGTGCATCATCACTCTTATGCAAAACTTTTCTCGTAGGGGCACCTGGTTTAAGTTCCAGATACGATGGGAACTATACAAAAAGTACTTCTATCGACCTTCAGTTTGAGGAACGGCTGAAAGAAGTTAGAAGGTGTGACCTAACTGTATAACACCTTGCTTCATAACATGCATCATTATGTGAGACGCTGTCTAAAGGTTGAGTTATGTGCAAGATGCCATATGCATCGCCAGGACATTCTTCTGTCCACAGCAGTTGAACTGCATACACATCTAGCTTTTAAGTCACTTTCTTCACTTGGAATTGCTAGAGAAGTGCTGTTCAGATGTCCAGAACAGACATATAACTCTGTGTGCTCACGGTTTCTAGTTCACATGTTGTGACATATAGACAGAGCTCTCAATAATGGTTGAACTGGACAGTTATCTGTAATCCTGTCAGGGAAAACTTCTCATCTGTACCTTCTCAATTTACTCTTTCATTTTCTTCATATAGAAGATATTAGCTTCTTCATCAGACTTGAGCATTCTCTTCAGGTCAGCAATCGAGCAGAAAAAAGCAGATGAAGTGAAAGAATTTGGAGCTATTGACTATGATGCACCAACTGAGCAAGATGATAAAACCATTGGCCTTGGTACAAAGGTAAATCCTTGTGATCACAAGTTAAATCTAGAAGTTCACTTTTTGGAATTGTGATCAGCTGATCCTCAAACTCTGATTTGAGTTTCAATATTAAATAGATTGGAGTTGGAGTAGCAGTTGTCGTCTTTGGTTTGGTTTTTGCTCTTGGAGATTTTCTTCCCTCCGGAAGGTATGCTTTAATGAAGGCCTCTTCTGCATCTCTGAACCTCTGTGTTGATCCCTTTTCCGGTGTCTCTTCTATTTGAATGAGACTTCTTGACTTAAGACAGGCTCATGTATGTCTGCACTTGGCAAAGGCTAAAAGATTGTGTGCTTTCCTTGTGCAAATGTGCTCTTGTGGAATTCCCAGGCGCTATAGACTTCAATCATTGGCAAAGACTCTGTTCACTAATTTCTACTCATGCTCCTTTTCTTCCTTGTAGGATTTCTTGAACTATTTACTCTATAACAAGCTGTTCATCTAGATCTTCCTCCTGTTCTTCCACCGAGTTTGCATGCTTGTTCTTTTTATGGGCTTTCTTGTGACTCAAGGTTCTTTTAAGTTCCCCACTGTCACTAATGAACTTTTGATATCAGTGGCGGCTATCTATTCATTCCTGGCTAACATGCGTTAGCTTGGCGTAGGCCTTCTCTTGCACCGTATCACATCGTGAATGTGTGTGAGAGTTTAATTACGGAAAGGTAGACTTGGTTTTTCATTTTTCCTAAAATGATTTTTCATATACCATGTAACCGGCTTTAGCGAAACTAATAAAAGTTGAATGGCCAAAAGCCAAAAAAAATTGCTAATGGTGAAAATTATTCATGGTTTTCTTTACAGCTATTCGGACTATAGACTGAGAAGTAACCATGGAAATAATATGTATATACCCTACGCAATGAACTTTTAGCAGCACCGCAAAAGAAATGGAGGAAACTCTTTAAGCCAAACAAGCTTTGGATTAACTAGCCAACAAGGACCAGCGGTAGTTTTGTGCCCTTGGCATCTCTTAAAAACTCTTTCCTAAATGGTTGATGTGCAATCCTCGCACCACCATTATGGTTGGAGTGATTGATCTTTCTAAACCTTTATGTTCCAGTGATAGTCCCTCTGAAGAAGCAGTGGTGGCCAATAAGAAGCTCTCGGAAGAAGAAAAAGATACCCTTCAGGTGCTTGAGAAAGAGCTGGCTTGATATTTTCACGGAAAGTATTATTTTTCTGCATTAAACAGGCGAATTTTCAGTCTTGAGGAAAGTTCACATTTTCAACAAGCTTCGACTTTAGAAGCAATGAAATCCTTGCATATAACCATGTGCTTGCTGAAAATAATCTTACTGCACATAGTTCCGTGTTGTGAATTTATTGTTCATTTGAGAAGAAGTATCATGAGGGAGACAAAGAGTAAAAGAACAAAGTCAAATGATATTTTCTTTCCTTTACTCTTTAAAGCTAAAGTAATTAAATTTTTCATGAATTGCATGACACATGTTATTTGAAATCCTTTTGAATCCAAACTCTTGGTCATCTCATTACTTGCATTTACCTGCCTTTCCCTATTCAGAATCCGGTTGATGACAGATACTGTGGCCCTTTTCTATTCAGCTTTAATTTGAATAACCAAAGGAATGCATAATTGTCCAGTCATAGTTAATACTCAAATTCTTTTCTCCCATTGTGATCTGTTACAGACAAGGCTGGAAGAGTTTGAAGTTACACTTACTACTTCTCCAAGAGATCCCACAGCGCTTGAGGTGAATAATGACTCTAATATCAGCTTTCCATTTGCATTTTGTTCTCTGTATACTAGATATTGACTCATATATGCTATGTATGGCTTTGACTTTAACTTTACAAAAAGGGACAGCGTCTGTGCTACTCTTATATATGACGATAAGTGACTTTGAAAGGTACCCATTTATTGTATTAGAATTACGAATTTTCAGCTTGCATGCTTGCTGAAACACTCGGTTGTGCAATTAGATAATATTGAAAGGTGATGATTCCATAAACTGCTACATATATCTGTACGCCATGTATCAGGGCACTTGAACAATGAGATATACCAAAAGTGGGTATATAGCTGTGCCATTTATCTTTCTTTTCTCTGTGTATGTCTTTTTAGTATGTGCATCTAACATGCGTCTTTCAAAATTGCTTCAACTATTGTGCCACATCTGTTTCATTTATGTCTATAGGGAGCTGCAGTAACATTAGCAGAACTAGGGGAGTATACTAAGGCAGCTGCTCGGCTGGAGGAGTTGACTAAGGTTTGTTGTTAGGCAACATGCTTCTAGAAATAATGTGCTCCATTTAGCAAGTATCTTATGCTCAAACATCTCTGCAGGAAAAATCAAATGATCCTGATGCTTTCCGTTTACTTGGGGAAGTCAAATTTGAACTCAAAGATTATGAAGGAAGTGCTGCTGCATATAGGAGTGCGAGCAAGGTGTCCTTTTAATCTTTTTCCAAAAATGCAGGGCTATTGTCTTGTCATTTTGATTTTATTGCTTAAAAAATATGGGAAACTCTAGTCAAGTCAAGTAGATGTGAGTTCTGAATTTTATGCAACTTATTAAACTTGAACTATGTTGAGTTTCATGCCTTTACACGTATTATTTGTGTATCATGGCTTGTCAACTTGGATACCAACAGAAAAGGCAACTTGGCTGGTGTCAGTTCTTCCCCTTCTAGAAAGCTCTTAGAGCTGACCGCAATTCATTAGACTTTTCATTGCATTATAAGTTGACTATGCAGAGGGAAAGGATAGTGCTTAGTTTTTTCTGTAGAAGTTGGAAGTTCCAAATCTTCCATTGCTGTGGTACTTGCACGTGAAGAAACTATTAGTAGTTGCAGGAGGAAGCATGTGAAAAAGACAACTGCATTTGGTTATTTTTTATGTGTAAAAATTAAAATTGGATTCAATGAATGCCTTAACCCATGAGGTCTGCTCTTGTCTTGATATCATCAACTTATCCTTTTAATTGTCTGCAGTTGTCCACAGGTATCAATCTCGAAGTTCTGCGCGGCCTTACAAATGCACTACTTGCTGCCAAAAAACCAGATGAAGTGAGTCATAGATGTCACTTAAGTTGTTATATTATAAGCTAAGAACATGTTGGTGAAGCTGTGTTTTAAGAATAAAGGTATACCAGCCATGACATGATCTAGCATAAATTATCTATGTTGGTACTCATGGATTTAACAGGAGATAGCCTGCAGGCCCTCTGGTGGACTCAGACATAAACCTTCCTAATTCTGAGGCATAAGGATACCAACCTGTCCTGAGCAGCAGATGATGCTTTAAATTTTAAGCAACTTTTTCTTGGATACATCTTATTTTCAGCGAACTTGAAAGTTTGTTATAGCATTTCAATTGAAAACAAGGCATCTGTTTAACAGCTAGAGCTTTGCAGTATCTCCAATTTTCACCAAAGTGTATTCTTTGCTCCATTCTTTTGCAATACACAGATTGTGGTTCTAATTACACAGCCAGGTAGCTTTAAATAACCATGTGAGACCTTGTATTTAAAATACATAACTTTATTAGTAATGAGGTCTCTCAAAGTAAAGCGAAAATTCAGCAAAAAGATTTAATCATGTCATTGACACAGAGCGGAACCTTGAGGAGTTCATTTAAATCATACATGTAGCTCTGCCTCTTGTTCTCTCATCAGAAGACTAGGGAGGTCATTCTATATTTGAGAAGTATCGGTATCTCTGTACCTGGACCACAAAATATAACCGCGGGTCTTATTTTCCATAGGCCTTCTCTGCACCTGTTGTAGCCAATTCTCAACACAGATTGTGTACCTATTCATCTATTCAATAGTGGTCGAGCTATTGAGATTAGTGACCTGCAGCCATTTATTAATTTCTTTGATGAGTTGGATCTGCAGGCTGTTCAAGTACTCCTGGCCTCTCGAGACCTCATGAACTCAAAAAAGCCAAATGTTGAGGCAGATAGCAGTACAACAGAAAGAAATAAGCCGCAGGTGGATCCTATTCAAGTGAGTATCTTCTATCACACTGAAGTTTACGCAAACACCTGTTTGGCTAGATAGGCACTGTAAACACTAAGAAAGCTAATGACATCTACTTCTAGATAACACATTACCTGGAAAGAACGCTGCTTGTGAAGACCTATGATTTGCATGTCATGCTAATGATGCTAAGAGGCAGTATGTTTTAAGATGAAGATTGGTCTATCCTCCTCCTAGAAAAATTGTTCTTTTCAATTGATTGTCTTTAACTTAGTTTCCTTTCCATGGTTTGGAGGGAGGTGAGAAAGTTTTTCAGTTAAGAGCTCAAAGTGGCGTATCCCATGATGGGGTGTCCCTGCAGATAGAAAATAGCCAAACAGTTAGAGACAGATGGGACCAAAAGCTTTAGTAACTAGATTGACTACTTGACCAAGTTCCTGAAAAAGACTAACTAACTTCCCATGTCTGCACTAAATTAAAGAGGGCCCAATTAGCCGCATCTCAAATATTAGCAGAACAGTTCCGTATCTCCCCTTGCTCAACAACTCCCTGTATGTCACAGCTTTAGATCAATCAGCGACCAAATTTTCTTTTGATATGACTCGCCATATTTTTGTGTGGCTCCATCATGTCCTCTTGATTATACCAAATAGGACTCCTTATTTCCTAGCAAGAGAGACTAACCCCGACACTCACCAAGCAAAAACTTCTCACCTGCTATATGAGTTCCATTTTCCGGATGCCCTGCGAGCTGATTCCAAAAAGCAGGCTTTGACATATAGCATTCACTGCTAATCATCTGTGTTACGGCCTGGTAGCACAACAGTGTGATGGGTAATTGCATTTGGGTCCCATTTTTTTACATGAAGGTGGAAATCTTAATTATAATTTATTAGGGGGAGGATATCAACAATTTTTAAACATTACAAAGGCAACGGAGCATAAGATTCTGCCACTTGTAAGTCCATAGTTTCTCCATAGAGACTGTAATGGTAATTATTCTGAATTTGTGCCTTTCTATTGAACTTGTGCTTATTTTTTTTAATAACATTCAGGAAGGTTTTCAGAAAAGATGAGCCTTCATAGAGACACTGGGAGTTTTACAGAATCAATCTTACTAAACGATGTCGAACTGTACTTGTTTTTAGTTTGCCCAGTGATTGTGGCACTCATCTATAGTCGATGAGGGCACAAGTTCAATTTTCAACTGTGAGAGAATTTCTTAAGGAGACCAGTCCATCCTTGTGCAAAAAAATTTGTGGTCTGCCAACATGCTAGTGGTACCACAATGATTAGATCGCTGACCTTAGATTGTTGGATCACAAGTGGTGTGAGTAGCTGTGGCTCAATATGAACATTTTGTAGTGGGTGGGGGACTCCTACATTAATGTCCCAGGAGATTGCTAACATAGACCAACTGTTCCTACCCAGTTAAAGAGAAAATCGCGGCAGCAGTTGACTGCAGATGTAGTTACATTCAAATAATCAATAAGAACTTAACTTATCAAAGAGAGGATGTTTAGCAAGTTCTTGTGCAATCTGTCGGTACGCTTAGTATTTGTGTATGTAATTACTGCTGAACCTTCTTTTAGCCATCATTTCATCCTTTTTGTTAAGACCAACTCTAATGTTCTTCTTGCAAAGAAAAGTTTCTATGTTCAACATCTTGTGGATACGTTTCAGGTTGATTTACTTCTTGGGAAAGCCTATTCGGAATGGGGCCATGTTAGTGATGCAGTATCTGTTTACGATGGGCTAATCTCTAATCACCCTAATGATTTTCGGGGATACCTAGCAAAGGTCTCTTTTTTTTCATCTAGTAACTTGCTGTTTCTTGTTAGATTATCTGATGCTGCAATTATCATGGATATCAGTGCTGCATTTATTTTATTTACAACACATACTCAGGCTTAATATAATACCATCACAGTAGTTTTTTTGTTTTCATTCCATGAATTAGCTAATTTTTTTTATAGGGACTTACGGAAAAAAATTCATAAGGAAAATAAAGATTACACAAGAAGAGCTACCTTGCAAGATATAGTTACGCCTGTAGATGTATGTGCTTGGTGCTTGCAGTATGCATCAGACCAAATGTAGTCTACATATTTGTTTTTAGCTCTTACTTGGCGTATTTGAGGTGGCTTATTTAAGTCTCTTAGTTACTGAACATGAGAGTACATTAGTAATTTTCATTACAGGTCCCCAGTAAGTCAATATGACTCTTGTTTTTCTACTTTGGGATTGAGCCAAATCAGTTGTAATTATGAACTTATAGTAACTATTACCACTTAAAAAGGGCTAGGGACAGGATTTTTCTTCCTCAATGTGAATTTTTTTCTTCCAAAGGTTAGCCTGAGTTCCTCCATTTTTTTTTTTGGGTTTTTTTTTTTGGGGGGGTGGGTATCAAAGAGGCTTGGACCTTGGTTCTTTTCTTCTTGTTATCATTATTCTTCCTGTTGGCTTGTTTACTGCTTAGCTTATATGACCTCTGGAAATCTAACAGTTGGAAAACTTATTTTCTCTCCTGTTTCCAGGGGATTATATTGAAAGAGAATGGCAGAGCTGGAGATGCAGAGAGGATGTTTATACAGGTGAGCATAAAAGCTTAGGCAGCCATAATAATGTCTTAATGGGCATATGCTAGAGGCGTCAAAATGGGTCACAAACCCATTTAGTAACCCATTTTCAAGAGATCAAAAATTAAATGGGTAACTCGTTTTCTTTAAAAATGGGTTAAAATGGGTTAAGAAGAGTTAAAGCCTAAAAAAGAGTTAAATATGGGTCAATGGAGTGACCCATATTTTAACCCATATTTGTAACCACCTGCCGTCTCTCTCGCCCTCCAACTGTAACAGCACGGCACCCTTCCCTCTCTCTCCTCTCCTCTCTCTACCTTTTTTTTTTTTTCCATTTTGCCGCTGCTTGCCCCCTGCTTTGTTGACTTTTGACTCGTTTAATTTCCCTCTCTCTCTTCTTGGACGCCCAACTTCTTCTCCTTCCTTCTGGGTTTTCTTCCGAGCGTCGCTGCTCCTTGCAAGCCATTTCTTCTAGTCCTTGTCACCAGCGCCGAAGGCCGCAGTGGCAGCGACGCCACTGCTCTCGGCCGATTCCTTAGTCTTGCACGAGCTGAGCCATTGGGCCTCAGACGCGGAGGAACATTTACCGCAAGGGGCTCTTTAAAGCTCACCATTTCTATTGCTTGATCGTGATCGAGTCTAGCCGAATCAAGTCACCAAATTGGCTAGCTCAAGCCTCGTTGAGGTTGATGAGCTCAAGCTCGCCCTAGGTTGGGTTAAACCTTGCCTTGAGCTCGTCGTAATCTGGCAAGCCGAAGTATTGTCGTAGACTAATAGAGAAAAAAGAAAAGAGATATAAAATAAAATTTTAAGAATTATATAAATAATTAAAATTTAAAAAATTATCAAATAAATCACATTGTATAAATTATTTTAAAGATGCATTTTAAGGAGGCATGAGTTTTCGGGAATATTAGTGCATTTTAGAAATATGGATCAAGTCAGGTATGGGTCGGGTCGAGTATGAGTTATTATATTTACACTATCAATATGGGTCAAAACGGGTTAAATGGGTCAAATATGGGTCGACCCATATTTGACCCGACCCACCCATTTGACGCCCCTAGCATATGCATGTGGTCCTTGCAGTCCAAGATGAAGTGGCTGGCCTCTACATAGAAACTTTATTGAGAATGATGCACAAACTCAAAATCATCATGCAATATAGCTGGAGTCATGCCTTCTGCATTTAATGCAATAGGACGTGACGAATGTTGAGCTCTTCCAGGCAAGTAGAGAAATCATTTTGTCACTAATGGAGCTTTACAGCATTCTGCTGATATAGTCTTCAGGGAGCTTGCTATAAGAGATTTTCATGTAAGTAATTTATTACGCAAGGAAGCAAAGTGCAACAAATATGAGTTGTCGCCTCAAGGGTTAATTTTACATTTCTAAGCCAAATATTTTGAGATATGAGGAACTAACAGTTACCTTTCCATCATGGAGTTTCAAGTATTCTCATTGTTGAGGGTGTAAAAGGAAGCATTCTAATTGTTTGTCGGGTAGAGTTTGCTTGCTGTCATAGTTGGACTGGTTGTTGCTAGTAGACTCAAAGCTGGATGTTTTCCTTCTGACCATTTATCATTGATTCACTCAAATTATTCTGTGAACTTCACTTGATTGTCCGCTTTGCAGGCACGATTTTTTGCTCCAGAGAAGGCCAAAGCACTTGTGGATCGTTATGCTGGACAGTGAGTGACTTTCTCCACTGCATTCACTTGTTGGGGACAGGAGCCTTGATTCGACTTAAAAGTCCGTTTGGCTTTATAGGATTGTAGACATGAGATAGATGACTGCCTGTATGACTTCATTTGAGTTGTCTTTATATAGTGAATGGAGAAAAAAATTATTTGTTTTTCTCATAGTCTATCAAAAATTACTGCTACCAAATACCAAGGATATGCTGTTCCTCAATCTTTGGCTCCCATAATTCGGAATTCCATTTAGATGGATTAATTCATATCCTTGATGCTTTCTCTTGTTTCTTGGTTCATTTTCTCCTGTGTTTGATATTAAACTGCATGCATAAGCTTAGTCAAAAAATATATATTGCATAATATGTGGCTTGAACCACTTGCTTGCTGGTCTTGGACTACGTACTCAAGCTCCCGCTTGAACCACCTGTTCTAAATATCAGTCTCTGGATACTGAGTGACTATGATCATCACACACACACTAGGAGAAGAAGGCATTGTGATCTTTAAGTTCAATTCAAGTGAACACGTTGGTCCTCCCTGATTTCGAGGGAGTATGTAACTTCTTAGAGGTCTGCAATCCTCATTGGAAAGAAGAAGACAGGATACGGTAAAATGATAGACATTGTATGCGCACTTTATTATAATTCATGCACTTCGATAATGATATAGAGAGTTACAGTAGACATTCATGTAGGATAAATGCGTTTAGTCACAGAAGTGGACTGGAGTCATCTTAATTTCAGAATACATGTAATGGCATAAAAAGGGAAAGAGCAGAGATTTGCTAGAAGCATCAGTGAAATGCAAGGCGGCAATAGTTAAATTCTGCTTCATTTAATGGTAGATAAAATTAAAAGAGGGCAACCCTTCTTTTTTTTCCCCGGTTTTTATGGCCAATGAGAACCCTTGGTTCAAAACCGCCCGACTGATAAATACTTTCTCACCAAAGCAAGTCTGCCTTTTTCTTCAGACCATCAAAGAAAGCCTCACTCCTATTTTTATGTTGCTCTGTCCTTCATTACCTCTCCTACATTGCCTTCAAAAGTATCAAGTAATATTACTCAGAAGGACCAGAATATATAAAGAAGGAAGTAAGAGAGAAACATGAAAGCAGAATTTATCTGCACATCTGGGGGTGATGAGAAGGTGTGAGCTCACAATCGGGGGAGCCACAGCTAATGGCTTCGTTCTCTACATAGTCGTGGGAGAAGAACGCGACGTCTCTTTTTTCCTCGACAGCCTTCAAGATCATCTCGAAAACACGCACTTCACATGGAATCTTGAGAACCCCTTCCTGTTGGAAGCCAAACTCTTCTTCTGCTTCTTGCAGAAGCATCCCGAATGCCGGGTGTCTTAAATGCTCAGTCGGGATCACAAATCTCTTCAACTCTTTACCCACAGACACGGCCAAAAAACCTTTGGGAATGACATCGCCAGACGATGCCGTGATGTCCGAGAAGGAAAGAGTTCTCTTCAGAAACTTGATACTTTTGCTGCCATTACCTGTGGAGGTGGTAGTTGAATTGGAGTTGCCTGTGCTGCTATTGCCACTTCTGTTGGTGTTCTTAGGGGCGTTTGCAAGCTTTTTCCACTTCTTGAGGATCTGTTGAAGCCTAACAATGTCACTGATCTTGTTAGACTTCTTAGAATCCATGAAGAAGATTGATGTGCCTTCAAGAATATGGGATTTCGCAAACTTCTCTTGTTGGGGGGTGGAACTCAAATGGGGCTGATGTGTCGGGGATTTTAAACTAGCCGAGGGGGTGTTCGGTCAAGGTGCATCGAGATATTCAATTCGTGTTCTACTCCGTTATTTAAGCATTTCATTGAAGTTAGAGTCCGTCGGTTGCTGGTCGCAACTGCCTCTGATGAATAAATTAAAAGAAATAACTGATGCATTTGGCATTTCTATCTTGGTTTCTGTGGCCCTTTTTACTGGATTTTGTCCTTCAGTGCCTAGGACGGATGCAGATCCATATGAAAAGTCAGTACTGAACTAGTAAGCAGAGCTCCGCTTTTCGTGCGCCATATTTTATTAACTTGTAAATGTGTGCTTGTGAAGCAAAGTATACAATGCTAGACATTGGATCAGCTGGTGCTCAGTCTCCCTCGTCCTTACGAGTATTACTGGTTTCTTTCCGATTCAACCGTCTCAACAGTCAAACCGCCCAGAAAGGCATCATCCCCATGCATGCTCATCCTAATAATTGAGCCTGCACAGCACATTGGTGTTGGTGTTTGGCGCTCTGCTTTGTAATTAAATGCACTGATTGACGATATTAATCATTGGCAAGCTTTTCGTGCACCCTTTTTGTTTATTGGATTTGGGATGGCCGAGAGGATCCCAGAAGCAAAATGGCTCTGGAGAAACCCATGTGGCCTCCCCATTCTTTTTTCTATTTTCTTGCAAAGTATGGAATGACGTTAGCCCATGGATTTGACTTCTTCAAAAGCACTGACGAAGCGAAGGGAACATGCAACCCGTTCCTTCAGCTTTCATCTTCACATGTTCCATATCGCCATGGCAATGCATTGTCACCTTGTCAAAGCGAACGAACTTCATCTCTTCTTAAAATAACCTTGATGCACATGACATGATCGTACTTTGCGATGTAAAATTATCTTTTGAGAACAAAAAATATGCCGTGGGAATATCTCTCTGTATAACAAAATGTGGAGATGCAGAGATAGCTGGTGTACGTTTTCGTACCTTTGGGAAGAAAAACATAACAAAATGACATCTTATATATTGTGAAGATGATGCTGCAACTAAAGAGCTGAGTCCATGTGGCTTGATCAGTAACCTCATAAATCAAGAACATATAATAATCTGAAGGGGAAAGGAAATGAGAATCAGCGGCCGGCTGGAAACAATGACAAAACATAGTTGAAGCATCTTAAGATGGTTGACCAAGTTGAGTGCCTTTATTAAGTGTCCGAACATGATAAAGCAAATGATGCAACAGTTGATTAAGGAAATAAAGTGATGGGCACTTGCCCACTTTCCAAGAGAAAGAGGAGATCTGACTGCTCGGTCAAACTTCGATGGAAACGGACGGTTCGTACAGGTCCATTAAAAGCAACGCTTTGAGCTCCAGGGCTCAAAGTTGCAGTCGATAAATAAAAGAGCATTCCACTGGAAGAAGGAAATGGCCAATTAAAGTTAAAACAACTCATGATTGCAGGGCTCGTGATGAGACCCCACTTCCCGAGGAAGGAGAAGCATTTCTTTTATTTGGGCTCTTATGGGTTTCCCGTGGCTCATGCTCTGCCTCTGCTGATAATTTGGATCTGGATCGCATGACCCTCCCTTCATTTGAAAAATACAGAGGGGACCTCCCCAAATTCATAGCTACAAGTACCTCTCTCTCTCTCTCTCTCTCTCTCTCTCTCTCTCTCTCTCTCTCTCACATCATCATCATCTCATCTGAGTACTCGCACTGGTATGCATGTGGTCGTACGTAACATTTTGATAAAGTGCAACTTGACCAAGAACAGTGGGCAATGATGGGTCATTGCCATCGGCCATTGGCAGGGTTTGAAAGCCAGAGCTGTTCGTTAGTGTGTAGCTTAACATGAAACTGTAAGTCTTTGAACCCGATTCTTATAGATGACTCCCAACTGTAGCAGAGAACCAAATTAAATTAATGCCGTCCAAATCTTCACTATGATATTATCTGCGAAGAATACTATTGTTAGGCTATAAGCAATCATAATTTAGCTTTGAATCTAAAGCCCTGATGGCCAAACCGAATCTAATTTTCCTGGTCGTGGGGTTTCATTTTCGAACGACTTCCTCTTAACTGCGTTTGGTACTGTAGATAAAGTGATTGACGGTCCTCCCACCAGCCTAACCTTTTTCCTTTATCCTCTGTTTTTTCTTTTGGGGGTTTGCTGTGGAGTGTCCAACACTCTTCTATAGTTCTTCATCCTCCGTTTGGCCTTGACACCGTCTCTATCGAAAACCAACTTGAGGTGAACATATCTAGTCATGTCTACTAAACATTTTAATTAGTCTAAACTTATTATATTTATATAAACTTAATTATAAATCTTTTAATTTGACCATTAGTCCTACACATTATGATAATTTGTTGATTTAGTCATGCCAATCAACTTTGACTGGAAATTACTTATATGAATGCAATCGATGCAATCATGGACAAATTATTTAAATTTAAAATTTGAATTTTTTTCTTTACTTTTTTTTCTTTTTCTTTTATTATTGGTTATTGTGCCGGAAGCTGAAGGCCCTTGCCTAGATTTGGCGAGAGCTTTCATCCCCTCCCCATGACTTTTGCAATCTCACCGATCGCAGGTAAAGTGGCCCTCACGCAACCTAGTTAAAGCAACCCTCGCCTAGTTTGGCGAAGGCTTTCGTAGCTAGCAAGGGTCGCTGGTGAGTCTAATCGATACAATGAGTAAAAAAAAGGAAAATGAAAAAATAATAATTAATTCAATTTCTCAAAAAAAAATTTATTGAAATTGTTCGCATCGGCACCATTCATGCCATGCAAGATGGAAAATATCTATGTCAATGATTTTCTAACTAGAATTGATCATAATGATTCTATTATTAAATTGTCGAAAAAACTCAGTATTGACAAAATTGAAAAATCCAAAACTAAATTGGCACAAGTGCAATAGGACATCATTTGTTCTGCCAAAAATATTTTCCTCGATTTCCATTTGGTTCGCTAAAGAAAATGAGCCAATAGAAAATAAATTCAATAATATAATTTCATCTTTAAAATTTTGAAATTTATTTTTCAAAATATAATTTAATATTAACGCTTGAATCAGAAATTCTATTTATCAAAACTCCAACACTAGTTCTCAAGTCAATGGAGCTCAAGACTAGTTCTTTATAGACTTGAACATGGGTCCATTGAGGCTCATGACTTCGGTGCCCATGCCTGGGTCCATGGAGCAAGCCTTTGCCTAGGCCCATTAAGGTTGGGCCCAAAGTCCCAATGCCCATATTCGATGCCTCAACGCTTAAGCCTATGGTTCACAAATGCCATGATCTAGTCTATTAAGGCCTGTCTTGGGGACCTAGTGCCTATTCCTCAATATCAGTGACCAAGTTGGGGTGATGGAGGTTGGACCCAAGAATCTAGCATCAATACCCAATTTCTCAACTACTTATGAGCAAGCTACTTGCGACGAAGTAGTGTGCGTCTATTTAGGAATGAGAATACAATATGTACGTATCACTTAGATACGATGATGTAAGATTTGGTGATTGATCGCTGTTCAATTAGTTCCTCGACATATATTTATCACTCTGAATAGTGTGTGTATGTCTATTTAGGAAATTAAATCGTATGAAACGATGAAAAATACTTTCCGGTGTATTTTTAGGTTTCAACCAAACATCTAAAAAGTATTGTCATTAATCTACAGAAAAAAAAATTGTGCGAAACAGACGGAACCTAAATTTAGGAATATCTAGGTAAATTTCCCACACAATTCAATATGACTTCTCTAGAAGCTAGTAAGCTTCTATGTGGAAGGACTACAATTCAAAACGCGTTCCATTGACTTAAAAAGACGAAGGGTAAAAATAAGGGAAAAAAGGAGTGAGAGAAGTCATCCGGGCGGAACCGGTGGGATCCAGCAGGCGATGGACAAAGAAAGAGGAGCGAACGAGTCGCGGCTCCTCCTGCTAAACGCCATCATCACTCACGTGTTGGAAGAAGTGAGCAACAGTGATGGGCCTCCACCAGCCCAGTCGCATGTCGGCCATCCCTGTTCGCAGGTTTCTCAGTGCAGCGCATTCCACATCGATATGAAGTCGTGAACATGCCATGGGGCTTTCAGTGAGGAACGACAGTAACTGCAGGTAACCATCGCCTCCACCATCTCTTAAGCTTTCCCCCCTATTAAAAGGTGAAAAGCCCTCTTCCCATCATTGGATCTTCTTGACTGCAGTGACTTCACTGCAGGGGATCCAAATCCGGAACGACAGGCATCAAGAACATGGGAACCTGACGTACTATGGAGGAGAGGGAGAAATATCTTAGGGCGCTCCTGCAACGTGACTTCCTACGCAGAGGCGTCCAAAGAGGCCAAAAAGGCGGTCTGGCATCTTCTTACTTTTGGAGGGAAAGCGAGAGTGGGGAGCCACTCCCGGTCAGTGTCCATGGATGGATGGTCCCGAACATTTGAGAAGAGGAGCCATCGAGAGTGTGCTTCTTCGTGGGGCAATTGCTCCCGCTTCCTCTTCTTAGGATTCGCATTAGTCTCATCGAGCAGGTAACGCGCCCCATTCTCACCCCTCTGCCTATCTTCTTCTTCTTCTTCTCGCTCTTGATCATCCGAACAACAACTTCCTGCATCTTCGCTCGCGTCACCTCCAGTTTGATCTTTTTGGTTCTTGCCAAATGTACTTCAAAGCTCCTCGGAGCAAATGATCGATTCCGTTTTCTCCACTGGTCGCGACATAAATGATCCGGTTTTGTTCTCTCCTTACGGACCCTGTGAATTAACGACGCTGGCTTGAAAGGCATGCGATATCGTGGCCGCATAATATCACATCAATTTAATAAGTGAATCATATGAATAAGTACTAATCCTATTCTATGTTCACTAAGAGTTGGACAATGTACAAGTATGGATTGCGATGCGATAGCCTATATTCGACACATAAATGTGATTGGTGGATCAACACAAATTTTATCCATCTTCCCCCAAAAAAAAACTATATTATATTCTTTTCAAAATAAATGAAAATTAAAAAATGAAAAAAAAGGAAGTGAATGATAACCATTACATTTCAGAAAGAATCTAATTATATTTCTTAGATAGAATTTATGAACAAAAAATGCATTTGATAAGAACATAAAACTTCTATTCCCAAATAAAACTCATCTGATGATAATAATAATAAATTTAATTTGGGTAGTGGCGGCTAACAGACGCTGGTAGTGGATGACGGCGAGCAGTGGCTAGTGAGGGGTGGCAACAACAGTGGTGGCGAGGGGCAACCACCATCACGAGCAATGGCCGATAGCTAGAGGGTAGTCGCCAACGGTGGGGGGCAAGGGCAACAGTGCCATTGGTCAAAGGCAAGGGGCAATAGCTAGCGAGGGGTGGTAGCGGTGGTCAGTGAGGACCAGTGGTTAGGGGTCAGCAACAGTCTAGGATGGCAGTGAGTAGTGGAGGCCACTAGCTAGAGAGTGGTAGATTGGAGGAAAATTGAAGAGAGTGTGAAAAAATAGATAGCCAAAAGGGATAATTATTTATGTTTATGTTCAAAAGTAGAGAAGCATAAAACTTTTACTTTTCATTTCCCTTTCAAGCCTATATTTAGACCAAAAATTTGCTCCATAAGCATTAAAAAAAATTGCATTACCTAACGGAAGTTCGTTTGAAACCTATGCCATAAATAGAGAAATGGTTTTAGAACAGAAACAGAATTGATACCATTCATGCCCTTATTAGCAAACTTAATAGGAACTATCTATTCATAATTACGAAAAGTCTATTGAACAAAAATGATATTTGTTTAAAAGGTTATATGAGCAAGTTAATCATATATCATAAAGTAAATATAATTTAAGGGTACAATTTTTTATGACTCTCGTAAATAAATAAATAAATAAATAAAACCTTTTATCTCGTATAATTTTGATTACTTTATAGTTGACCAGAACACAGTCCTATTAATGAATTACCCACTAAGACAAATATTTTAATTGAAGAAAACATTGTAAATAAAAGGCCAGTAAAACATGACGGTGCATGTTTCATAACTATTATGATGTTAGAGGATAATTAAAAATGTTATATAAGATGATGCCATTTATATGTCAGTTAAATGATATTAGAGGATCAATTAAAAAAAGGTTCCCACTGAAGGATTGTAGCTAATCTCAAAAAAAGTTCCAATAAATGATGTTAGATGTTCACTAAATATATGTTTTAGGGGAAATTATAGACAATGACCCAAATTTCCTCATTTTCTTACAAAAAATGGTCCAAAGTGGACCATCATTCAAGTAAATACCTAAAAAGGCCATGTCAATCTCAAAAAAAGTTTTGACCTCGCCAGCCAACCAAATCTTCCAGCCTTTTAAGGGTATTTTCATCTTCTATATTTTTTGGAAAATCTTTTTCACTTTTCTGGACGAGAACGGATGCATCCTAGGAAGGGTTGGCTCGTGCTTTTATCTTTGGTATAGCGAAAAAAGGCATGAGGATAAGGAGAAGGATATATTTTTTTCTTTTTGTAATGGCCAATCTTAGGTGATGGCTGTTCGGAGAGGGCTAAGCGAGGGTTATCGCCTATCGGGTCCTCATCGATTGTAACTAATAAAAACAAAAATGGAAAAAATAAAATAAAATAATTAAAATTGAAATTGTATTTAGATGAAAATGCCCTTGATTGATGGCAAGCCAATGAGGTCAAATTAATAGTTTTGGAACTGCCATGGTCACTTTAGGCGATTATTTGAAATAATATTCACTTGGAGTTTTCTTTTGAGATAATGAGAGCATTTTATGCTCTTATTTGAAAATTTCTTCACATTGTATGATAAATTATATCTGACAAATTAATGATATTAAGGGGTTATTAAAAAATTACACACCATTTTTTTACAGATAATTGAACACGAAAAATTAATAAAATTGAATATTCACTAACATTAAAATCAATATCACAGGATATTGATGGAGGAGACAAGTATCTTTCTAGTATAGTAAATAATTCATATCTTGCAGATGAATATAACTAAATGAACAATTAATCACCATTTTTATCATTAAACACATAATAATCGTTAACTTCGATAAGATGGTTTTTTACCCTCACAAAATGTCAATAGCACATATTTTACAAATCACTGAATATAATAATATGATAAAAAGATGAAATCAACAAAAAGAAGTTATCACAAGTGATTTCCAATAAGATAAAAGAGACTATTAAATGTGCATAGGCATCAATTCTCCAAAAAAGATGTGATATAAAAACATTACATTGTCATCTAATCAAAACACTTACAATGACATCATACGCTTTTTGATGGGCTGAATCTAATTTCCTCTTCATGTCATTGATTTGCATCACAAGTGTCGCTTCGTCAAAGAATACCAAGTATATGGGTATGTATTTGTTTCCGTTGTAAGAAAAGTAAACACATTTTTAACGAGCTTTGTAAAGCGATCAAGACGATGCTGATCAACATTGAGTATAACATGATCAACAACCAATATCGAGGATGTTATAAAAGATGTATATATAAATTTAAAGTCCGCACAACGCACAGGCACCTTGCTAGTTAATAAATCGAATATTGCACATTCTTTTTATTGGTGTTAAAAATTGCATCTTGGTAATTACCAAGATGCATCCTAATTCAATTTGTTCTTGGCCCCGGATGAGGGGAGCCTTTAAGAGTGAAGCCCCGATAAATGTAATGAGTAAAGGTCAGTGAGGTGGATCCCACTCGCCTCTTTTGCCCACGAATTGAATGACTTCCCAAACTGAGAGCACATCCCAAGCCGAACCCTAAAAATCCACCAGACAAGGAAGCAGATGAATGCCCCCGAAGCCCCCGTGTTGAAGCTTGATATTCCCCATAAACGAGGAAAGGTAAAAGAAGAAGAAGAACCCATCAACTGTCATCTCCCTCTCGTCCCAACAATGAACGTGTTACCAACCGGTTTCACAGAGCAGTATCTTTGTCTTTGAATTATCGAAGCGTTCATCATCGCGCGACAGGGAAGCGGTAAAAAGAAGAGGGGAGAAGAGAAATATCTGCTCCTCAAGCCCGTCCATCTCAATGTCCCCCAAGTCTCCTTCCCAGGCACGTCCCTCCATTTCTCCGATCTTTGTCCTCTTTGTCCTCAATTTCCTCACGCTTTTTGTGCTTTGCTCATGTGGGTCTGTTGAATATCTCTACGCAACTCCTCGTATGAATCTTTGAAAAAGGAATGGAACCCAGAAAGGAAAAAAGAGAGGAGATATATGCTTGCATGTTCTCTGTTCCTTCATAAGCTTTAGATGTAAAGTGGGTTTGATAATGCTAAGAGCTTCCATACAATAAAAATAAAAATCTGGACATGGAATCACAGTCGCAGAAGAAGACTTATGGAGGGGTTAATGCGGGCTTTGGCGACGTCTATGGAGTGTTGATGCTCTCCAAGGAGATGATCGACCTTGACAAGGACCCTCCTCCTTTTGAGCTCCGGTTTCAAGTCGACTTTAAGCCCGTCCTCAAAGTAAGTAACTTCTTCTTCTTCTTCTTCTCTCTCTCTGTCCGTGTGCGTTCTCTTTCAGTCTCTAGCTCTTTTTCTCTGGTTGGTTATTTTCTCTCTCGCACTCTGAACTTTTAGTCTCCGAGAAGTGTTCGATTATACGGGCTATTCTTTTCCCATGAATTGCGTTTTAAGTCAATAAGGTGTGGCCCATGATTTACTGAGCTTATAGATGAACTCTAGGAAAGCAGGAGCCGCTTTTTATTATTTAGATTCCATAACAGTCCGTTCTTTTATGTGTTTGGCTGATTCGTTGAAAATCTGACCCTGAATTGTCTTTCTTTCCTCCAAAATCTTCTCTATAAAGGTTGGCTGCTGAACGAATTGGCAGATGGCTGATCACGAATATTCAACTGTGACTACAATGTGTGACTGCTTTCCTGGAGCAGAATCTTTGATGATCTTCGTATATGAGATTGCTTGTTATAGACTTCCCATGGTTTAAGTTGTCATAATATGCCGTTGCCCCATTTGGAGGTCTTTGCTATCCATGGTGATCGTAGTTTTGGTTATATAGCCTATTCATTCAATTCCATTCTGAAATTGTTTCTGCGATAAACCTGGGTGAACTAAGAAACAGTGGAAGTAGCTGTTGGCTTCATTGGAGATTACTGAAAAAAAATGTTTTTGTGTTAGTATGCTGGATCTGAAAAGCAAATAAAAAATCAAGCTAAAAGTTCATCATTTTGAATCTAGACTATATGTGCTCTCTGTTTTGTCTTCTTTGAAAAGGAATGCTTATCCAAGGATTAAAGTTATCTTAATATGCTGCTTGAACTCTTGGATTTCAAGCTTGAAATATCTTGGGCACCTTTTCTCTCTTTACATAAATGCCAAAAGATGAACCTTTCCTGTAGTCTTGCAGTATTTGCGGCTCACCAATTGCAAAATTCATTCTGCCCATTGTCTGGGGTCGAATTTTAAGTTCCTCATTCATTCTATGTAAATGCAGGATTTCTTCAGGACTAGAGAAGTTGGCGAGTTTCTTAGTGGGGCTTTGGCTGGAGCCATGACTAAGGCTGTCCTTGCTCCTCTTGAAACAATCAGGTTTAAATGGTTCTTTTTTCGCCAAGCATTTTATTTGCATTTTTCTCACAATGTGAAATTTCAAATGCTATCCTGTCATACTTAACTATTTTCTAAACAAAGAAAGTATTCCACGTTATAGCTTTCTTCAATTCTTATCTTGTACATCTTGAACCATAGGCCCCCAATATATGTAACGTTTTCAATTAGTGATTTCGGGATTAGGGATTTACTGAACTCGCTGTCTATTAGTCTCGTCAAATGGTTAACTTTATGGGCAACATGTCTGTCCAGGAGAATATGTGATAATTATAGTTGAAGTATTCTGTGACTAAATTTGCAAAAACCATCTTTTATTTTCAACTCAACCCTTTTAATTAACTGAATTATGGTCCTTTGTACTCTGAAACTTATGCTTGGCGAGCAACCAAGTGATAGATGTATTTCTACCCAACCTCAGCAGCTAAGTTGTTGAAAGTATTGCCTCTGGCAGGCTTAAAATTTATCATATGGAAATCTAAAAAAATATGTGAGCTTAATTGTTGCTTGTAACTTGCAGGACAAGAATGATAGTTGGTGTCGGATCGAAAAGCATTGCCGGTAGTTTCCTTGAGGTCATGGAGCAGCAGGGATGGCAAGGACTTTGGGCTGGCAATACAATCAATATGCTCCGCATCATTCCTACCCAGGCAATTGAGCTTGGAACATTCGAGTGTGTCAAGCGAGCAATGACATCTGCACAAGAACAGTGGAAGCAGAATGAGGGTCCCAAGATGCAATTAGGTAGTCTGAATCTTAGGTTGTCCCTTTCCTGGATCTCTCCAGTTGCCATTGCCGGTGCAGCTGCTGGCATTGCTGGCACTCTTGTGTGCCATCCCCTTGAAGTTCTGAAGGTACCCAAACTTATGCTTCCATTGTGTGTGCATCAATTTCTTAGCTTACTTTTGTTTTTCATTGTTTGAGTTGTGCAAAGATAGTCATCTGTTCTTAATTCTGATGGTATCATGATGTCGTAAGAGCTTTTCAAAACTGAAATTGTCTTAATTCTCTTGTAGGATCGGTTGACTGTAAATCCAGACATTTACCCTAGCTTAAGGGTTGCTTTAAGTAAGATCTATCAAGATGGTGGAATTGGGGCATTTTATGCTGGTCTTTCACCCACACTAATTGGGATGCTACCATACAGCACAACTTACTACTTTATCTATGAGACGGCCAAGAAGTCTTACTGTTCAGGACAGAATAAGAAGTCCCTGAGCCGTCCCGAGATGCTTCTAATTGGAGCATTTGCTGGTGAGAACCCTTCCTTATTGAGAATGCCAGTTGAATGACGCTACCCTAGTCTTTGTCCTCTTTTACCTTTTCAGTGGTCTCCTGTATGTCTAGAAATTTTGGTCATTTAGGAGTTGCAAAACCATTGGTGGCATTTTTACCAATCTGCACGACTGAACAATGTCTCTCTTTGCCCTTTTCTGCTGCTTTGCCAGGTTTTACAGCTAGCACCATCAGCTTCCCGTTGGAGGTGGCAAGGAAGAGGCTAATGGTGGGAGCTCTGCAAGGGAAGTGTCCGCCCCACATGGCAGCGGCACTGGCCGAAGTCATTAGGGAGGAGGGTCTGCTAGGGCTGTACAGAGGGTGGGGCGCAAGTTGTTTGAAAGTCATGCCCTCGTCAGGCATTACCTGGATGTTCTATGAAGCCTGGAAAGATATTTTGGTTGTCGGCAGATGTCCCATGTAACAGCTAGAGAGAAAGTCTTACGTAACGGCTCAAGAGCAAGTCCCATGTAACGTTGCGAGAACAGTTCCAGCCATGTTTTAGTTGATCTGGCAGGGGTTATTGTTTAAGAATTTTGCTGATGTGATGGGGTTATTTCTTTTGCCCATCCATTAATTTATTCCAGCAAATTCTTATTGGAAAGGATTGTTTCCTTCTCCTATTCTTCTTTTGCATGATTTCCTTGCAACAGAAATATCTTTGGCGATTCTTTTGGATTCTTTTTTTGCATGATTTCCTTGCAACAATATCTTTGGCGATTCTTTTGGATTATTTCTTGCTTCTTCAAAGAACGAATGCGCTCTGTTGCAGGGTGTCCTGTTTTTTAGCTGATCATGTCGCCCATGTTGGGTAAGTGGATTATTGGAAAGATTGAATCACCTTGATATTTTTTTCCCAGCTGACCTAATCATCTTTAGAGATAAACAGTCATTAGTCAGACATGTAAAACAGGAAACGGGTCAAAGTAGAGATTAAGAAAGGCATGGAAAAATCTACATGCTTTTAATTGAACAAGTTCCTCGTCCCTGCACAAGACAGGTCAACCTGTCGGGACATTGCCTCCCTCCCTCATTTCCCAATTCAAATGCATACCAGAACTCAGTCAAAATTTCAACTAATAGCCAAGAGCAATAGCATTGACCGACCATGCGCTACAAAAACAGATCTATGGTCCACCAATGACTGTTCAGACGGCTGCTGTACTGCCCATTGCAATAGAAGCAAGTCTTTTTCTCTGCACCAAGTCTAATCACCTAAACAATCTCTCCCACGACATTCAACAAGGAAAAAGGATAGGAGAGGGATCCCTATGCAACTTCCCATCAGACAAATCCAGTTTCTTCATCTTTTCTTCGCACCAGAACAATTGTCCCTTGACAATCTTCTCCATCTTAAGAACCATGGAACACAATTTCGCATCTATGAGGGCAAACAGCAGCTGAACGTCATCATCTGTTTGAGGCCATGATTTCTTCTTCCATGCTTTCTTCTTCTTGCGTAGTTCCTTCAATTTCACAGATTTCTGCATATGGCAGCAGTAAGACCAAAGCAACCATAAAGTTGGAATTTTACTAGCAAGACATATGCACCACTGGTTAAAAAAACACAAACAGCAGCCAGTCTGTTCCATCCAACCAATGCATAGGTCCTAAAATGCAAACAGCATTCCTGCTGCAATAACAATCTTTTTCAACGGCTTATCTCAGATTACAGCTGGGTCATATAGCAGTCTACAGAGAGAAGCAACATGGGAAGATTTCGAGGAGATTTCAGCAGCAACAGCCACTGGTTAAGCTCAAGAATTGAAGGGACGTCAAAATGCCAAATTGACACTTTGGTTGGAGCAGACAGAAGAAAACAATGTCAAGCAAAATTCATATACTCATAACCAGAAAAAGAAAAAAGAAAAAAAAGGTAAGAAATAATCAAGCCCGTATATAGGAAATAAGAATGAATCAAAGACTAATGCCGTAAAAACAATATGTAGTGAATGAGGACAAAATCTCACCTTCTCAAGAGATGATTGGACCTGCTGTAGGGGGCTAGCATAATGGTTCTGATTTGCAAACAAATGTAGAACTCCATTGGACTTCCTCTTGTCCATTTTCAGGAAAAGATGAAAAGTTAGGATGGTATTCTCCATAATTCTGAGGAGATCCGGTGCAAGAACCAATTTATCAGAGCCACCTTCTTCTGCCACTTTCTGCTCCAATCCTGTTGTCGCACAAGTAATGACATAACTTTTAGAAACATAAAGTCCATGTTTTTCCGTTATGTTATCTAATTTCCATGTATACCAGCAAGGCCGTTACCTTGGATATTTGGAACCTGAAGAAGTTTAGGCAAGCTTTTTCTCGCACGTGCATAAATTTCTGGTCGAAGACCCAGTTCAAAAGGTTCATTTTCGATAAATCTTTGGAGTAGAACATGAAATTGTTGAAACTGTTGAGCACTACAGCTGTAACATGTCATATTTTCAGGCTGGCCAGAGATCTTTTGGCACAGTTGAGTGTATTGGCAATGGAGTGCCTCCCATGTTAAGCAAGTTTGAGCTAGATAAGCTGTCTCAAGTTCATCATAAGGATTACCCTCCGGCTGTTGCAGCTTCTCCAATTCTTCATCAGGCTCTTCAATCTTCTTCAAAGAAAGGCAGCGAAGGGGAGAAGTAAGTTTCTTAGATGCAGGTCTGGGCGATGGTGTCAAGGGAACCTGTGGAACTGCAATGCAACACAATATAGACTATATGTCAGTCTTGCAGATGCCACTTTGGCAATGAATGGACATCTCTATACAAACAAAGATTTGATTTTCAATGTACAATTAGAGTTCATATGGAGCTAGTAAAACTAAATTACATCCAGAAGCCATACCAATCAACCATGATCACGTGTGCTCTTTCACAAGAATAAATGCAACACCTCAGACCTCGTACAATTTCTCTCACTATCAAACAAAAGATACTTTATTGGTCCAAAAAGAAAAGCTTTTTTTACAAACAATAAATTAGGAATGCAAATCCTCTCTTGAGCACATAATGAATCATCACAAAACCAAAATACTTCAATGGCACGAAATGAAAGAAACCAACTACAAGACTCCTTGTATAGAAGTCCAATAGTATCTAAGGAAAACAGACAAAATCATGTTAGCCCTGTGAAAGTAATGTTAGTGTAAAACCATCAGCTGTCACCAAAGTACCATGGTCCATGTAAGCATATAACAAGCTTAACATGAAAACCATAACAACTTACCAGCTTCGCGGAGCTGCTGCACACTTAATCGATCAAAGAACAGCATCCCCTCACAGTACTTTTCATAAAAAGCATCAAATCCACCCCACCATTGTCGACCTTCGGCTTCGACATCTCTCCACTCACTAGAGCTTGTCTCACCCTCTTCTCCCTCTTCCTCGTCATCCTCAGGACATGACTCCTCCTCAGGAATCAAAACCAGAAAACTGTTCCGCCTAAGTTCTTTCAACCGTCTCTTCACTTCATTCGTTATAAAGTCGTCGTCGTCGTCTTCATCCTCCTCATCAGCAACAGTATCTGTGGAGACCGACTTGCTAAGATCATCAATGCCATTGTCATTGTTTGGTTCCTTATGTGGCGGAATGGACTTTTCCTCAGTGTCCTGCTCCAAGATAGGCTTGCGGGCTTTCCTGAACTTCTTGACTTTGAGAAAATCCATCCTGACTCTTCTTTTATGTTATATCAGATCGATTTCTCAAGCAATGGCTGGATGCAGTTCTTACCAGTACCAAGCCTAATGTCCACTGGAAATAATATTGATTAAATTAAAAAGAATGCCTCATTCTGTTTTTCTTTTTCCTTCTGAACTTGAATCAGATCTTCCAGGAGATATCACAGAAGTCCCAGATGGGAAAAATCAGCAGGCAAAGCTTACCTCAGCTCCACTATCTAACCAAAAAAATCTTTGGTTTTTCGAGCAGCACTAACGTTAAAAAAATTCGAAATTCTCTCTCATAAACTAAAGTAACCCGGGTTTGGGGGGGGGGGGGGGGGTGCATAACCCATCTTCCAAAAGGAAGACTCCGATACCTAAATGGATGAACAACCACTACAAAAAGGCATCTCCTAAGATCCAGCCGTTTTTCGGGCAAGTCTACAGCTTTACTCACGAAAGCAAGAGCACGAACCAGGAGGTAAAACAAATCAGCATTTTTGGCGTACCAAGATTCAGCATTTGTGTCACGAAGCCTCTGAATCATCCACGGCTTCAGCAGAAATCTCCAGGAAACGAGAAAGCAGAGGAGGGAGAGCCCATAAAGCTTCAAAAGATCTGGCTTTCGAGATCCCACCAGCTCGTTGATGAACCAGGACTAGTATGCAGAGAAAATCCCTTCCAAGAACCCAGACATTGCCAAAATAAACAAAAAGAGAACTTGACCAAAAGAAGAAACAGCTAAAGAAGAACCGAGAAGTAGGGTTTGAGGAAAAGAGAGGAAGGGGTGTTCGCCTTGGTCCTTGGAGAACCAAAACAGAAAGACTGTGAAATGGAAAATGGAAATTAGGAAAGAGCAAATGCTGAGTGGAAGGGTGATTACTGTGCATTGGTGTTGGCAATAAATGGTCGTGATTTTCCTTCCTACGATAAAAGTTGGTTAAAGGCATCATTTTGTGATTAGGAAGAGAAAATGAATTGAATGCGGGGGGGCTAAAGGCACGAAGCCCCAGGGAAACAGTGGTACGCAGTGTTCCAGTGTCAGGACCTCGTACAGAGAATATTGTCAGAAGTGTCCTTTACTGTCTCTCTCTCCCCCATCACAAAAACCCAACCTAAATCCAAACCCAAGCAAAACCCCGCGCTTTTGGTTTAGTGAACTTAAGAGGGTGAATTTCGACCAAAAAAAAAAAAAGCTTGGGAGGGTGAAAGCACATGCTTGTCCCCGGAGCACTGGCATTATGACGACCACGTCCCGACTTTCCGAAGGTCAAAAGTCGAATCTTCACGAGAGAGAGAGGACAGCCAACCCAAGCGCGAGTCAAGGATATGCAGGTTAGGCTTTCCATCATGTCGACGTCCTCCCTCTGTCACCCTCACTCATGGAAGAAGGTTCTTTCTTACCTATTATCAATTAACTTTAGTTCTTTAGTGTATTCCTTTATCATACCATAAAGAAAAGAAGTCAACATTTGGTTCGCGGGAAAACGCGACAAGATAGGGACAGCAATGCCCGCCGGGAGACAATCAAATCTCACACTTTATAAAGTGGGAGGTGAAGGTGAACTGATGTCACTGCTGTGCAGGTGATTCCCACTTGGTCTACGGTCAAACGCTAGAGATGCCACCCAGCCTCAACGTCAGAAGGAATTTGCTGAGTTAAATGTCTAAGAAAGCAAGAAAACAGGATGGACATGTAAAGAATCAAATGCTAATGGAGACAAAAGTGTATACCCACCAATCTCTTTTGAATTAGAATTGATAAAGTTACTCTGCGCAGCTTTCAGGCAACATGTGCCTTCCCATTAGGTGCAAAAAGACAAGAAAAAGCTAAACGAGATTTGACGGTGTTATGGATAACAGCTACAGGGGGCTCTGGCCCTGGAGCACCTTCCTCAGCAGCGATTCCCGCCCTGGAAAGGGATTGTATACCGGCTCCGCCGCTCCATTTCTCACTTCCCTCCGGCTCCCGCCGACAATCTCTCGGTTTTGACCTCCACCCGATTCTCTCTTCAACCTCAACCTGTGTCTCCTCTCCCTCCTCCTATCCTCTCCTTGCGATGGCAGTTCAGATTCAGAGTACTCCCCCTTCCTCTCTTCCTTCACCTTCCCTTCATCCGATTTCCTGGGGATCCTCCCGCCCTTGGAAGTGCCCAGAAGCTCGAAATCCACCCGACCCCACCCGGCCTTATCCTCGTTGTCCCACCCGAACCTCTCGCTTATCTCCAGCAGCTCCGACACCGCACTCCCCGATCCCCCACCCCCACTTCGGCCACTCAACACCCTCTCCGCCGACTCCCACTCCATCCGGTCCCGGTAGACGGGGTCTTGCAGCACTTGGTCGGCCAGCCGGGCCCACTCCTCCGTGTCGCGGGCCCGGAGGTTGTTGGAGACCCACCTGAGGTAGCTGGAGGGGAGCGCCCCCAGCATCTTGCCGTTGTGCCTGCCAAAGTCTATCACCCGGTCCCTCGCCGGCGTGGCTCTGCTCCTGGGAAGGGGTGTTGCTGCTGGGGAGTGAAGACTGTGGCGGCGGCGGCGGAGATTCCACTGGTTGTGGGCATTGGTTGACGGAGGTCGACTCACCATCACATGCACCCCAATCATCTTCCACTCAACTTTAATGGCCAAGAAAATGGAAATGCTGTCCTTGAAATACGTTTCGAGAAAAATTCGAGGACTCAACCTGTCAACCAAGTAAAAGTGTGGGACCGTCGCTGTGATTTCTCTTTTCTCGGGGCCAGCACCCTAAATAACTTTTTCCAGCGGGTGGCGAAATACCAAATCAGCCCCTGACATGTTCATAGTAATTCCGTCACTGCCATTCCGTTCCGCGATTAACCATCTCTTCCCCTGCAGATTTGATCTTCAAGGCCACACTCTCATTTCACTCCGCCTTCTTCAATCCATCTCTCTCTGTGTCCGGTCCGGAAGGTCGGAATTGGCGTGATTTCGTGCTTTGGCGCACGCGTGCCTCGATCGGGTCCTACCGGTTTTAGCTTCTCGCCGTCGTCGGAGGTTCAGTTGCGGCTCAAACCGTCCATAATGCCATCCGTCTACGGAGCTCGCTTGACGACCTTCGAGGATTCGGAGAAGGAGAGCGAGTACGGTTATGTCCGCAAGGTACGTGCTATTCCCCTTTGGATGATCCGTTCGAGTAATCCCCTCCCTTCCTTTTCTTCCTGATGTCCTCTGCTTCGTATGGATGGTTTATGTCAGTTTCTCGCATCAATGATTCGCCTTTTCTCTGTTGTTGGTCATTTCTTCATCTGTTCCATACGGGTTTCTCGGATCGGGAGGTCACCCGTGTCAGGGAATATCGTGATCCCGCTTCTTTGATTATTTGATCTAGGATCTAATTACTGGCGCTGCCAATTGGTCGATCGTAATGCAATTGCCGTATTGCTGTTGGGTAGTGATTGCAGTGGCAAACAATAATAATGAAGCCGTGAATAATTTTTATTGCAGTCTTGTAGATATGTTGCCAAGTCAGAAGGATGTTATCTTCTTTTCGGGAATGTTAGATGGCTTTGTTGGGCATTAATGAATTATAGCCATGCTTGGTTGTCTCCAATGCAGAACAACTGCTTCATGCTGAGAATACGTCTAACTTCACTTCAATGTCGCCAATTTTGGAATTCTGAGGCCTCGATAAATTGACATGCAGGTTTCAGGTCCAGTGGTTGTCGCCGATGGCATGGCTGGGGCGGCAATGTACGAACTAGTTCGTGTGGGTCACGATAAACTCATCGGGGAGATTATTCGTTTGGAAGGAGATTCTGCAACGATCCAAGGTTTTTTTTTTTTGTCCTTAGTACCTGCATTTATTCATCCAGAATTGTCATCCATGGTTTATTACAACTCTTTCCTCAAACTCATTGAATGACTGCAATGCATTATGTGCAAGTTACCTTCTTAATAACAGGCCCTATGAGAAAGCTCATTGTTTTCCTTTCAATTGCAGTTTACGAGGAAACAGCTGGTCTCATGGTGAATGATCCTGTTTTAAGGACACACAAGGTTTTGCTTCATCATCCTACACTCATATGTCACCTGTTTTTTTTCCCCAGGTGGCAAGTGATCAGAATAAATGCATTATCTGTTTGCTAACTATGCAACGTTAATGCCATTGTAACAGCCTTTGTCAGTGGAATTGGGTCCTGGAATTTTGGGAAATATTTTTGATGGAATTCAGGTTCGCCTCAGGCTTCACTTGCAGTTTAAATCTCTTGCCCCTGATTATTAAACCTGTGACAATGCTTTATTGGTCTTGTTGAGCAGAGGCCCTTGAAAACTATTGCAAAAAGGTCTGGGGATGTATATATTCCTCGTGGTGTCTCTGTGCCGGCCCTTGACAAAGACATACTTTGGGAGTTCCAGCCTAAGAAATTAGGTGATTCATGGAATTTATGTTCAATTTCATCTAGAGGCAGCTACTATGATCTGGGGTTGACAAATGTTTATACCCTTCCTTCCTCACCTCATCATCTGGGTTTAATTTGCTGATATCAGGTGAAGGAGATCTTTTAACAGGGGGAGACTTGTATGCCGTAAGTTTGTCAGTTTTCTTCTTTGTTTTGTTAATTTATTCCTTTGAAAAATGGGTTCTTTCTATCATGTTGAGCTGAAAAGCTATTTCTCTGTTGCTAGATTTGCTATTGCTTTTTGGTGTGATATATTTCTGTGACGTCATGTTCTCTGACAGACTGTCTTCGAGAATAGTCTAATGCAGCACCATGTTGCATTGCCTCCAGATTCAATGGGGAAAATTACTTACATTGCTCCACCTGGTCAATACTCGCTAAAGGTATTGTTGAAGTCCAGCTCTTTCTAGTAGTTTGCAGTCTGCTCTTGATATTTGATGCAGTTTCCTTGGTTTGGTAATAGGGGTCATCTAAATTAATAACGTTGCTTTAACTGTTATTGTGATATTTTCCCGTGTTGCATTGCATGCATGCACACTTGGTTTTTTCAATCAAATGAGAGAACTTAAAAAATTGTGCACTCGCTGTTTGTGAGGGGACTGCAATTCCTGGGGCAGCCTTTTCCCACCCTGGAGGGAATCAAACCCATTCACGAAATCTAAGAATGAAGATAATTGCATTGCGTGAAGGAAAATGCATGATTGAATTGATAAAATTGGCCTTTGTTGTCGAAATTTGGATATTTGTCCTTGCTATTAAGTCTGAATGTTTAAAACATTTCCATGGCCGATTGAAGGGAGACTTCTCGTTCCTTTTATGTTTGGTATGATAACAGCTGCACTAAGAATATGCAAATTCTAAATCTCAGTTTATGGTATTATATGCCTATTAGCTGTCTTAGTCTTATCTCGACTTACAGAAATGTAGAATCCAGATTTTAAGAAGAAATGATGAATGAAATTTTCATCTCCATTTTCATTGAATAGTATGCTGTTGTGGGTCTACTTTTGTTAATTTATATGTGATTGCAGGACACTGTTCTGGAGCTGGAGTTTCAAGGTGTGAAAAAGCAACTTACCATGCTTCAGGTTTGCTACTCTTTTTTTTATCCTTACTTTTTCTAGCTTGAGCAAATATAAGTTTGTGATTCTGAAAATCTTTTGGGAAATCTTTTGCAGACTTGGCCTGTACGTACACCGAGGCCAGTTGCATCAAAGCTTGCTGCAGATACCCCTTTGCTTACTGGTCAGGTAACAGATTGAAAGTTTAATTTCAGATCATGATGCTGTTTTTCTTCTGGTGTACTTTTGTTCACATTTTACTTGTCACACGACAGCGTGTACTTGATGCACTTTTTCCTTCCGTTCTTGGGGGAACCTGTGCTATTCCTGGGGCATTTGGATGTGGCAAAACTGTCATCAGTCAAGCTCTGTCCAAGGTGATCTTTAACATTCTCCACTGAATGTGCATCTTTAGTTTCATTCTATTGCTGATGCTATGACTTATTGACTTTTTACTTTTGACTCTTTTGCAGTACTCTAACTCTGAAGCTGTAGTTTATGTTGGCTGTGGGGAACGTGGAAACGAAATGGCTGAGGTGCATATCGTCCCATCCAATAAAGGGAGTATCTTTGTTAGCATGTCAAAGATCGTGAGTTTGTATAATTTTCACGATGCAGGTCCTTATGGATTTTCCACAATTGACAATGACATTACCTGATGGTCGTGAAGAGTCAGTTATGAAGCGTACAACTCTTGTGGCAAACACTTCTAATATGCCCGTGGCTGCTCGTGAGGCATCAATATATACAGGTAATTGTGGTTGGCTTGCTTTGGTGATTGCAGAAGCAAAGATTTAGAAATAAGTTGGCTAGGCTTTGCACCCCAAAGTTTGGAACTGAGAGTTCATTTGAACAGTTAGTGATTGTTTGTTGCTTGTAGTTTGTTAAGATGTCATTTTTCAATTGTGGAGGACAAACTTAACGTGGTCTTTATAAAGAAAAAGTGTATCCTATTCTGCATGAATGATTGTTTTCTTCTTTTGTCTTTCCCTTTCTTGTTGATTCTTAACACTAATTCAAGTTCTTGCTGAAGACTGCATTCGAATGATTTTCAACTTGTTGTATGGATTGCTAGGTATTACAATAGCTGAGTACTTCAGAGACATGGGCTGCAATGTCAGTATGATGGCAGATTCAACATCTCGCTGGGCAGAAGCACTTCGTGAAATCTCTGGACGATTGGTAGGTATTTCTTCATTAGCTTCAGGAAATCACCATTTTCTGAAAGCTGCCAATTTTGTTGGCAAGCCTTCCTGTCCACTGTCGCGATATTTTTTTTTTTTTGCTGGAAAGTTGTGAACTTCTGATGGTTTTGTTACCTTTACCAAAAAAAAAAAAAAACTTCTGATGGTTTTGTCATCTAATAGGACACTATCTCTATCTTCTTGTCTTCTTATGCAGGCAGAAATGCCTGCGGATAGTGGGTACCCTGCTTATCTGGCAGCACGTTTGGCATCTTTCTATGAGCGAGCTGGTAAAGTGAAGTGTCTTGGTGGTCCAGAACGAACTGGTAGTGTTACAATTGTTGGTGCTGTCTCTCCTCCTGGAGGAGATTTTTCAGACCCTGTAACTTCTGCAACCCTTAGCATAGTGCAGGTATAGACTTCGTACTTGAATCAGTAATCTTGATGATGCTTCCATCACGAGTTCAATCGTATAAGGGATAGTCAGAAATCCAGAGCACTGGTGTAATGACTTGGAGAATTTACCATGCTTCGTCAAAGTACAGATGTGAACTCTTTATGTTGCATCAACTCTTAACTAATATTCTTTTCATCCGAAAGACATACTTTTTCCTAAATTGGAGGAGATAAAATATGTGCTTAAATACCACCAAGTTTAACACGGAACCACAGAATTGCCAATTGAGTGGGTGGGAGGTGGGTAAGGAACGTAAGTTTCATAGGCCATGTAAGTGGCAGCCTTTTTACTTGAGGCCCTTACAATGACATAAGCATTGGGAATGGTGAAGTCTGTCACTTCGGAAATTAGCCCTAGATCCAATTAGTCTTGGAAGACACTGTCTTGAGGAGATAATTGACAGCCTAAAAAGAAGAGAAGGTTGAATTTGTTCTAAAGTCAGTATTGTAGATTATATACTATTTAAATGCAAAACTATTTTCCTAAACCGTCACAGACTGCTTATATGACGCTGAGTCTGAGACCTATGCATTTAGGTCCAAGGATTATTGATTTTCAGCTTGCTTTACCTTGCATAAGATGACTGCTGTTAATTTATTGCTGTGAACATGCCAAAGATGGGTAGCATAGCTCGAGTTTCATCCGATCAGGTGCTAAATCGTCATGCTGATGATTATCCTGATGGGTTTCAGGTCTTCTGGGGTCTGGATAAGAAACTTGCTCAAAGAAAACATTTTCCATCAGTGAACTGGCTCATATCCTACTCGAAGTATTCATCAGTGAGTTCTTGAGCTGTTCTCTCATGCATGCAGGAGTTTTTGTCATTGGTGAATTCCAGTCCACCCAATGCATTCTCCCAGTTTAATATAATAATTGGGATTCTTTTCTCTACTCCTTCTAGGCATTGGAGTCCTTCTATGAGCAATTTGATCCAGATTTTATCAACATCAGGACAAAGGCTCGTGAGGTACTGCAGAGAGAAGATGACCTCAATGAAATTGTTCAGGTACGTCATTTTAGGAATGACTAGGCACTAGATGATCATTATTCAACTGATCCAAAAGTTTTTTATAAGAGAATTACTGGTTGTTGCATAAAGGACCTAGATCTTGGACTTTTTATCTGGTTTTTCTGCACGTGTTTGCAATTGTGTGAGAATGGATGAGAAATTGCATCGGGTGCAATAAGACTGAATTGAACTTTAAATAGTTGTCTTTGCTAGTTCTGGTCGCCTTGCAAATTAGACCGGTTTTCACTCTTCATGGCTTTCTGCAGCTTGTAGGTAAAGATGCTTTGGCTGAAGCAGATAAAATTACACTAGAGACTGCAAAACTTCTGAGGGAGGACTATCTTGCTCAAAATGCCTTTACCCCGTAAGTGGAAGTGATTTTTATGCTATCATTATTCATGCTTTGCTGCATTTTTTCTGAATGTCTTGCTATGCCCTTTTTTCTTTTTGTAATAATCTGTCTTGCTTGATTACAACAGATATGATAAATTTTGCCCCTTCTACAAGTCTGTGTGGATGATGCGTAATATCATCCACTTCTATAATTTGGCCAATCAGGTAGATTTGTACTCTTTGCTACTACTTCAGCTCTATCTTTTTCATGCTTTCTAAGTCACACAATCATGTTTATATGAACCTGTCTGTAACTTTGGGGGAAAATGTAGATGATAATGGAAGGAGAATTTGGAAAGTATTTTTAACACCAGGGACTTGTACTTTGGAAATAGTGTCACTTCCTTTATCAGGAGTAATCTTAGTTTAATTAATAATCAAATCTAACGTGAAAATCAGAGTTATGCATGGGGTAATATGCAAAAGGAACATGCCTTTGCTCACTCGAAGGATTAACTTTTTTAGGAATTATACATAGCAAGCAAAATACTAGTTTTTAAATTCCTGTTGGCACACAAAACGTTAATGCAGGCTGTTGAAAGAGCTGCTGGTATGGATGGGCAAAAGATAACTTACAGCCTTATCAAGCATCGGTTGGGAGATCTATTTTACCGTTTGGTGTAAGTATCATACTTAGCTAATTAGTGATGAAGGTTTTTCCTCCATGAAGCTTGTTCTAGAAACTTAATCTCTGTTAATTCAACTTAATAGGTCCCAAAAATTTGAGGATCCAGCAGAGGGGGAGCAAGCTCTAGTGGCCAAATTCAAGAAGCTACATGAAGATCTTACTGCAGGTTTCCGCAACCTTGAGGACGAAACTCGATGAATTGAGTTAGAAACTTCAATTCCTTATGGATTTTCAGCACAAAGTCACTTGGTCACCTTTTCGTTCTATATCTCTGCTTTCTAAGTGCCCTTGAGGGAGGGATCGGAGTATCAGATTTTTTTGTATCCCGCATTAGAGATTGCTTTGGTGTTTTCTTGGTGTATCCAATTGTACCTATTATTTTTCATGTATCCTTCCCTATATCTTATAGTTATGTCTTTACTGATAAAATTGAAAAGAACTATAGGTTTCCATGGATAAATGTAGTTGTGCAGTGTAGTAATAATGTTGCAGGATTTTTTTGTTAAGTCTTGTGGAATTGACCTTATGTCGCTGTAAGCTCTATTCCCTAACTCAAGTCTTCTATTCCTGCTTTTCTGAGTGAACACACAGGCCGCACTGCCGATCCCTTCTCGATTAAAACGAATAATGCCTTGAAATGCAACCCTTCTATACAATGTATAAAGATAGGAGGGTTTGCTGAATTGATGAAGTAAAGCTAGCTAGTTGAAACTTCAAGTCGTCTGTTTTTCATGCAAAGGTGGAGGAGGACAAAGGAGAGTATATGATACGAAGGCCTAGGCTATTTCTGATGAACGATGAACTTCTCAGTACGTTATAAATGGCGAAGTACCATCAAGATGAACTATTGAAGCCTTCTTTTCTTCTTGGGAGAAGCATGGGGCACCTAATGCAAATTAACCTAAGATGACGTGACCTGTGGGTGTGGGATTCGTTATCTTGGCAGCTTATTCTAGCGAAGTAGGACATGCTTGTTCCTCTAGCATATTTTCTCATGATTTGGCATCGAAGCTGGCTCGCTTTAGCTTGGGATACCGCAAAATATAACTCTTGAAATTAAATTAGCTATTAAGATTCATTTTACTTCGAGATGTCGTTATCTCGTCAATGTAAATTGAATTGAATGAAAGGGACCTGACCTCCTTTTGATATTATGGCAAACAAGAGGCCCTCTTTTCATATTGTCACCGTTAAGGAGTGAATGAATTGTTAAGCATTAATTGTATGAACTACATTTGCACAGATTACATGTCGGCAAGTGAATGATCAGTATGCATAAAGAATGTCTATGAATATTTTTGGCCCTTAATAAATCAATGCACAGACAATCCCCAAGCAGCTGATGATGACTTATTGGCCCAAGACCGTTAGGTTATAACTAAGAATCAAAAACTGCCGGGAAGCTGCAACTCCTCAGCTGGGGCAGCTTATACTGACCAGTCAAAAATTGAGAAAAGAAGGTGAGAGAAGGAAAGATCAGAGCTTGCCAAATTCAGTTCTTGCCGAGCACATCCATCCTCTCTTCCCATTAGTTTAGGACCTGGGAATCCGAATTACTATTTCTCTCTCCCTCTCTACACACCTTTGTCTCATCACTCGCCAGTTTACATTTGCACAGTTCGTCGGGTCTTTGACTGAACGCCGCCGGCTCAGGAAGCACTGGGTTAATTGGAAAATTACAAGAGTTCATGCCTTGAGGACTTGTAAGCCCGGCATTCTCTTCCCTCCACATTACTTTTTCTTGATAACTAGACGGAATGTATAGGTACTGCTGCTCTACAAATTTGTTCTTCAGAAACACGTCTGCTCTGAGGAAAATGTAACCCGAGCCTTAATCTAGCTTGTTCAAAAGCACTTCTTCATCCGCCTGGATGTCATGGAAGCATTAGCGAATCTGCTTTCTCATTTTACAACGAATACAAATGCTACTTCACTTTGGAGCTTTATAGCTAGGAATGCATTATAAACCATACCTGGATGCTACAGTGTTGTTTGCGTCCTTCCGAGACTTAATTAGCTAGGAGATTTTTAATGTGGACAACAACCTTTAGAACACTTTTCTTCTGAAGTTCAACTTGTCAGTCATATAGACATTTGGGCAGGAAGCATCCACCCACCAGTCAAAACTAAACTACCAAACGTGGAGAGTGAATACCCATTCAAATGGTCAGCACTAGCAACGCTACAAAGCATCGAAATTGGAATTGGAGCTATATTGTGATCTTTTGCAGGTTTGCGGCCATGTGCAGTTTACTTGTTTACTGAGATTGCTCCCTGTGAACTCAATGTCACGTGCTGTTCGATGTGGCCTGATGTTCCATTGTTTCAAGTTCTTATACTGATGAAGACAGGTCGGAGTGTTTGAGACTAATATGCTGCGATGGTCAGATTAGTTTCTGGTCACATTTGCTAGAGTCTGGTAATGAAGGTGGATGAGGATCATCCATAATACACTTGAAGGCTTCTTTACCTTTTTTCCTTTTGTCCTCTTTCCAGGAGAGATCTTTTTCCTCTGATTCAGCTTATATCAACCAGTCAAGGAGAACAAAAAGAAGGAAGCCAGAGAAACATCAGAGACCGCCGAATGCAATGGAAGATGCGGAAGAGGATGGCCACATTACTCCAACTTCATCACCACCAACCCCGCCATCACCTCTTCCGATAAGTACAGGACCTGGCAATCAAAAATACTATTTCTCCCCATCTCCGACTCCATCCCCACCATTTTCACCACCGCAGTCCAGTCATACATCTGCAGAAAACCTTCCTCTCCTGCAGGAGTCATCTGGTCCTACGCGAACACCGCCTTTGGCATTTTCCTTAGACCGTAAACAAACGGATGAGGAGGAGAATTCCAGAAGTTCGTGCCTTAAGGACTTGTAAGCTCTTCATCCTTTACTTAGCTAACTAGGTGGTGGGCATGAATTTTCAACAGGATTAGGTCGGATCCATATTAGGTACAAAGTAGCGTGTTCACCGTTGCACATTCTGCTTAGCTTCCTCTGTAGCATAATTTCCTTTTAGTGCCAAGGATAACCACCGTATCACCTTCACCTGTACCTGGGACATCGATAGCTAGAAGATCTTTTTTTTTTTTGGACGAAAGCTAGAAGATCTTTGAACGGTAGGTTTTTAACATTTGGAACGTCAACTACTCGCCTGTAGCATTTTACAGCAGAAAGCATGCAACTACCGGTCAAACTTAGCAAACCCGTCAGACAAAAACTGCGGGCAATCAACTTCCCTCGAAATTTTCAGAGCGAGGAAGCGGATCTCATAAGTCATTTTGCCGGTTGCATTTGCCACCGAGGCATTAAGCCTGCTGTCTCTCGCTTGCAAGTACATGAAGACAAATCCTAAGTTGAGTCGTATGTTTTAAGACCTTAAAGCTGATGAGCTTTTTGTGCAAACAGGTTGGAGTGGTTTGTTCGAAGATGCTGCAACTGCTACATCGAGTCCTAAATTTTGAGGAACAACAGCTGCTATGGTGGCAACAGCTAGAGATTGTTTGTAATCATTACCTTTTCGATTTTTACAAATTCTCAGGAACAATTAGATTCTTCTAACTTGTGACCTGACTCATACATCAGAGATTGTAAACTTTACAAGTTCATGTGTAACTGCCCATACGAACAGAAACGTCAAATTTATTTTAGGAAAAGCTCAAATTTGACCCAAAATGTAGAGAGTTGCAAGAGAAGATCCAAGTTGGTTGGTCCAGAATGTTCCTTTCCTCCTATCATTTTGACTGCCTGCATTCTATCTCTAGTTTGAAATAACTTGGCCCACTTCGCAGAAAAAAGAAAAGGAAATCACACAAACACAGACACACACAGCGCACAGAATTGTGAAGCAAAAGTTTCTTTTCTCTTCATACTTTTTGGCCAACAGCAAAGATCATTAAAGTCTGTCTTCCTAATCAATCTTTTCCCTCACCATATATACTCCCCACAAAAAGTTTCTATATGCAGGATTAGGCCAAGAAGTTCCACCCTCATGATTAGCGCAGTGGCAGCCTATGCATCAATCCCAGAGTACCAAGATGCTCAAGCAACTGTAGATATCACCATGAAACCAGTGTCTCACTGCTGATTTGGCTGCCTTTGTTGTGAGAAATTGGGGTGATTCTGAGATGCATTTGGTAGGGATACCATACCAGACTGCAGACCCTGAGCATTTGGTGCCATATTACCAAATGCACCCTGTGAACCAGGCTGCTGCTGCTGCTGCTGTATAGGAATCATATTTGTTGCATTGGCTACTCCCATATTAAACACTGCAAAGTGAGAGGCCCATCATACACTACCACCATAACCCCTGTTTGACCCTTTGAATTCAAGAAACATTCATTTGATCATGCAGCATCCTCTTCCTTATACAGTAAGTGAATTTCAATTCAAATGCCAAGTAACACAGGAGAAAGTGGAAGTCTTAGTTCGTACTTTGATCGTTCAACATCTGGGAAGCATGACTCCTCTGGGGATTGGTTCCAGATAAGCCGAACTGAAAAAGAGATTCCCAAAAAGAGAATAAATGGTGACAGAAATAAAGAGGCCAAATAAGAGTTCCGCCTTCAATATTACACCAAAACAGCATGTCTATTATGAGCTAACATTCATCAGTGAAGAAAAAGCATCTTGATCAGAGTATTGCATGTAATGAACAACCAATCACGTCGAGATACCAAAGTATATGGAAGATTATCATTTTATGAAGTTCAGTTCTGAAGTTTCAGCACCAAACTCATCCACAGGACGCATCAAGCACCATCATGACAGAAACAAGAGTTAATGCTGAACCAAAGGAACTTCTGACTTAACAAAAGAACCAGAGAAATTGCATTTGACCTCCCGGAAGTGTGAGTTTGCGATACTTACAGCCAGAAAATCGGCTCCCCTTAAACTATCATTTTTGCAACAAACAGCCTTCATCATATTTATCCATCAACTTCAAATGAATCCAGGGAAAATGATGCAAACGAGATTGTATAAAATTTTGTGGAACCACTATCAACTATTCTAAAAACTTAAATGAGTAAATGCAGATGTGGTTTAATTTAATAAAATACATTAACCGTCCTCCTGAAGCGTAAGCTTGATTTTAGCCTAAAATAAAGCATGGCAATATATAATAAATTAAGCATATAAAGGGTCTTAGCTCCTGCTTTAATAACTCATTAGATTTTATGCAAGCCAACTGTTCTAAAAGTTTAGGCTCAATATTTAATTAAATACTTAACAGAGATAAATAGATGGCTAATTGCAGTCCTTTTCTCAAAAATCAACTGATAAATTTCATCTACAGGAATTCAAAGTTTTTATGAAACATTAGCTAATAAGTTACACATCTTATGGGCATCTACTTCAATCCATATAGTCATCTCTACATCCATACACTTACACTTAGCAATCTCTTCTTTCTTTTGCAGGATAAATCCTTTGCAATGTACTTAAAATGTAACATGCTTTTCAGAAAGAGATCTATCATTTAGATCGAAATGGACCTAAAAACTTTTTATCAGGATAAAACATTGTAGCTGAACAAGCGTTCAAGGAGAGTTATTCACGTGGTATTTATGGTGGCATTCCATCACATGAAGTAACATAGGAAACTCAAATTCCTCTCCTAATTGGAAGAAAGATTAGAAAGCTCACCTGCATCCTTGGATGAAGAGACTGCGACTGCATTGTAGCTGAAATATTTGGTATCTGATATAAATGAAACACGGCAGTGTACTTCATCAGCAAAAACAGACCGAAGAAGACCCCATGAGTCGAAAGGTAATGAAATGTCTGGACTGAGATAAGGAAAAAAATTAAAAAAGGATGTCCACAAGACAGAAATTTGTGCATCCAAATATAAGAAGAGCCATGCACACCTAATTGCATGCTTGAACGTTCAAACATACGAAAACAAATATGCAACTGTCTGAACAACAATAACTGCAAAAGTATAGTAAAAGGTACAAAAGTATTTTTCAGTATTAACCACTGGTAAGACCACGGAAAACTATGAGCCAGATTGGGAGTATAATTTAACTTAATTCTCATGCAAATTTTTAGCTTTGGCCAACATATTCAAGATTAATGCTCGAATATGTCCACTGAAGCTCGTGATAGAATCCTAAAATCATTAACCGTTTTGTGACACAGCTGGAAAGATGAAAAGGGAACCAAAGAAAGAGCAATATCTGACCATCTGGGTATTTGGTGCTGTCTGAGCAGCATTGAACAATGCACTATTGGCAGTGCCAGAAAATTGGCTTAGATGACGATTCATCAGGTTTCCTTGATTGAGTTGGCTTTGACCAATGCTATGCTGCAAAGGGCCAGAAGGCAACTGCCTGCCTTGAAATTGCTGGTGCCCCAGTGTCTGAGGATACTGCATCTGAGTTTGACTCTGAAACAGCTAAAAATATATGAGATTGAGGCCAGCATAGAAGAGAACCCTGGTCCAGCATTAGCAGAAATTGACACAAGATTCTCGAACTTGGCTAGAGCTGCAATATGATAATTGGAGGAGAAAAAATAACATTCAGCCTGTAGCACTTGCATGAGTGTCCATTTTGGATGTGTTTGATTAACAAAACCTGCTCAGCAACCGCAAAAAGTGGGGACTGTTGCGGTGAGCTAGAAAAGTTTTAAGTACACAGACAAGGCCTTTGGCAATTTATAAGAGTTCTTAAATAATGGAGGCATTTCCCCATTAGTGCATAAAAAAATGATATCAACATCAAGTACACAGGCATCAGCCTTTACTTGGAGCTAGGTTCATAACTTCGTTATTCACGGAAAAGTAACATTTGGTAAGTTTAAACATGTTTAGTAACACTGACTAGTATTAATCTAAAAATTCAATTAAGTCAAAGATCACTTAATATGTTAAATTGAGAGGGGGTGTTAAAATGTCGAGTACAAAGATGTCCCAAAGTTTGCATAGACAATTTTTAACACATGAAATGGGAACTTAAGTTGATAGCTGCATGGACATTTTAACACTCCCTTAGAGCTTTTGCATTTACCTATATCAAGCACAACATGCCATTCTATACATGGGTCTCAAATGAAAATAATATGCATGAATCAACACTGATTTCACATTTTCTAGAAGTGTATTTTCTTTGCACAAGAATTTATAAAATGAAGCAATTTATACATAAATCCATGTTACTTAAAACAGCAAGTCCAAAGAAGGAGGATAATTATCCACTAAAACCCCCCAAAGTTTTGCTTGTAATATTAAAAGTTCTTCCCAGATGTAATTATTATTTAATTCAGAAGTAGAAAATGAACCATGGACCTCACCTGTCCCAGACCTGATACGGTAGGCTGGCGGAATTGTTGCTGAGCAAGAAGAAGTTGCTGATGCTGAGGTAATTGCATCATTTTCTGCCTTTGTTGTTGTTGCTGCTGCTGTGGTTGCTGCTGTTGTGATTGTTGTTGAGGAGATGGTGTATTCATATTTGTACCAGACCTAGGGGAATTGGCATATTGCATTGGGGATGCAGAGGTGTTATCAAAAGAACTGGCACCAGGAGAAGCAGCAGATCTTCCAAGTAGTTGGGTCCCAGAGCCCTGCTTAATTTGAGGTCACGTGAGAAGCTCTAAGCATAAGAAGAGAAAGTCCCAAGACTTCAAAGGAAAGGTCAAGCTCAGAGAAGACATTGAACATTAAATCAAGCAATTTGTCCCAAAAATCCGTATAGTGGGACTCATTCTAAGACCAAGGGAGCCTTCACAAACAGATAAGGAAGGACACCCCGCTAAAGCATATACAGAGAAGAAGCAGTTGCCTATGTGACTAAACAACTATTTTCTCCAGGACAATCTCTCATTTCGCAAAAATTCACAAAATGACTCAAATTCTTGAGGACAACAATTTAGGACTGTCCACATTTCCTAAATATGATCTTTGCTAATAGCTTCTGCAGAAAATATACAGCATAAACCACTGAAATGGAAAGAGCAAAGCAAATGGGCACACCTGCAACAAAGTTCCCGCACCACTCATGTTGCTAGATGATACAGGAGGGTTCTTTTGGTATATTCCTGAAAAAGAAGCTTCCAGAGTTGCTTAAGAAGCTATCTATATGCCATGCAAAAGATGATAAAATTCGAGAAAAGGCACTCCAAAAAATCGAAGAAAACAGCTACATACTCCAGCAACAAGTAATGAATTTACCGGATCCGTCGGCCAAATTTTGCATCCCATCACCTACATGGAGCACATCTGTGAGATGCATGGGAAGTGCTGGTGTCATCTGCCTCTGGTCTCCAGATATTCTTAATCCTTCATTCACAAATACCGTGCTCTAAATCAGTGTGCGAAAGCACTCAAAGGAAGTGCAAGAACCCAGGAACTGACATCTTTGACATTAGAAGAAATGCAAAGAAAAATAAAGAAAGAACTGGAGAAGATAAAGCAGCAGCTATATGCATATGGCTCCCAGTGTCATCATTTTGGTATCACAAGAACTAGAACCATTAATAACATCCCACCTTCCCAATTGATGTGTTTTATGTGTTGGGAGCAACCTGTTGTTCCTCATAGTGGAGTTATTTCCCCATGCCCCGTGTGCCTAACTCAACTACAACTTTTGCAAGAATGCATCATCTACTTCTCTATACAGTTCAAGAATACGCAGGTGCTCATTCCAAATTATACAATGAACCTTGAGTAGAGAAAGAGGCGAAGGAACAAAAGGCAGACATCGCCAACCAAGACAATGGATTAAAATAGAGCTTTAGAGTAATCTGTTAACACCTTCACCATAATTTACAGCAGCTCTCAGAATACTTTCTTGTTCTTGAATTTTAGCAGCCTGAGCCTTGTCCAGGGTTGGAGCAATTGTTGGGCCTTGACGGGTTCCAAAACCATAAGCTTTACGTGTATCCGACAGAACCTTTTCGGCACTTTCACAGGCAGCAGCAATCATATCAATTCTAGCCTGCAAATGAAAAGAATATGCATTTCATAGTTAGTGCAAAAGAAGGTCGTTCTGGTGGGCATGTGTATATCAATCTTTTAGAGAAATTTAAAACAGCAAATTACAAGTCATCATCTATATCACTAAACTAAAAAAATTGGCATTTATATCAATCATTTCATACCTTAATAAGTTCAACATATGAAGGCATTCAGGGAGACAAGTAACAAAGTAGTTATTGATTTCCTAAGGCTTAATTATCTTTTCTATTACTTTACTAGTCTTGACTGATTGATTAAGATAACCCACAGGTTCGCAGCAGGCTGTATGCCTAATCCCCCATGCCGGTATGTAAACTTAGTTGAGGAAATATTGCTTATAAGAAGAAAAAGGCAAAGACTGAAGACATAAATTCAAGAAACATGCAGAGAAACCATTTGATAACCACCTTCAATTTCTCAATCTGTGGGGCAACAGGCAGGTTTTGCATCCCCTGTAGCAACTGCTCTTTCTTTGAGTTATCATCTGTCTCCATCTCAGGTAATAGCTTTGAGGACAACATTACAGGAAGAACTGTAATAGCAAAATTTCCACAATACTTCAGTCACAGACCAAGTGCTTATGCAACAACTAGGATTGGGCATGAAACCAGGCAACAGCTTGGACATTCAGTTTTCCATAGTTCTATCCGTTTATTGCAAAATCCAAAGAAATTTTACTCTCAAGGATATCCCTCCCATTGTCACAAGTTTTGGTCAGTTTTTTACACCACATAGGAAATTCACCATTCAAATATGCTGTTTTAGACAATACGAGATCATCTGTCCTGTAGCATCCCTAGCGTAAACCCACGTGTTGATGCATCCACTATAATTCCCTCCATGATTTATACAAATTAGAAAATGTTCCTAGTTAAACATATATCAACTATGCAATTCGCAATTACTATTAGTCTTTTTCAAGAATTATCTCAAATAAACAACATTTCAAGTTGAGGTGATTTAATAAATTGATCATATACTGCTTTATTTGAATGCTACTTTAGTAGAGATAGAAAATTCGTTAACGACAAGCCCTAAACTCTAAAGAAAGTAATTCATATGATATTTAGAAAATATTGGGGAAAAAATTATAGATCTTCCAATACTTAGGATATTGTTAGATAGTAATTAATAACCAATCCCTCATGGAAAAAGTATTTCGGTTTTCCATGAGATGATCATAGTGTCACAAGTTTGTAAACCCTTTTTTAGCCTATATGTCAGTTTTATTTAGATTTAAATCAATATTTTTGTAACAAATTAATAAATGAAATAAAACACAGAATCATAAAAAGATATGTTTCATGAAAAAAGGAAGTGAGCATGATCTTTACAGATTTAAAGAATTAAAAAGGTAAAAGAACAAAACAAAATAAGTCTCGAGGTGGGATGGAGGAATGAGAAACGCAAAAAAATTAGAAAAAACAAAGTAGAATGAAGAAAAATCTAATAAAAAGCCAAGAAAAGGGGGGATAAAAACACAGGTGCCAGGTTAAGTTCGAACCTCACATGTTTAGTATATTGAAAGAGGCCCATAACCACTTAGCTACCCATCACTGTTTGAAACAAAGTTAGATTGAATGATACATACCAAAAATATTTAGCAATGGCTATGAACCCATCAGGTACAGACACAGGATCCACAAAATAGTCCGACCAAGTGCAAGCGTTAATTTAGAGTAAAATTCTTTCTTAGCTACAGAACACAATTGCTTAGCGGAAAGCAACTGGATGGCCCGCCATATATTGATAGTTCTGCAGAATCTGGAACCACGAAAACTCATAAACAGTGTATTCAGGCCTGCCTAAGGAATGATGAGAATACTATTTCAACTCTTAAGTCATCAGGCACTTGAACAAAGATCAGTAACTTAAGCGCCAATGGAATTTGAAAAAGGAAAGACTACTTATCCACTTGATGAATCGCTCTCATTGAACTCAGAACACCAAGATAATGTGGAGGAGATATGTACATACTTGTAGAATTCTCAGCATTGACGTTCTTCGGGTGCACAACAAAAGCCTTGGAAACCTTCCTAATCTCCTCCACGATGTTGAAAAGCTCAAGATTAACCATAGAGTACTGTCCCAAAATATCTTGCCTGGTAAACAGCACAGAGATTTGAAATACAACTTGAGAAGGGCAAGAGAAATTGCACATTTTAGCTGGACAACAGATCATGTTTTGGTATTTGCCACCTAGGTGATCACAAAATTCAAACAAAGCCCAATACCAATGCGATTGTGACAGCGTAATAAGGCCTGTACAAATCCAGAATCTATATGAGTTTGTTTAGGCTCGACTGAGCAACTTAAGTGAACCAGAAATATACTAAGATTTCAAGTCTTGGATGTCCAAAAACCATGCCAATTACCGCCCTAATCCATGTAATGACCGAGTAAGAATTAATGTTTCCGGTGCAAGCCAAAATACCAATACGTGTACGATGACGGAATCGCCAATCCAACACATTACACCATCGTGTATACAAGTTCATCTGGCCTCATAAACTCGAATTTCTAAGCGATCAAATTGGGGTTCCATATTCGGAACCGCCTAAGATGTCCAAGAACTAGCTGACCGAGAACAAAAGGGATGGGAACAAAATCCGAACACGAACACACTCTGAGAGAGAGAGAGAGAGAGAGACCATTTAGGAGTGGCATTGGTGCGGGCATAGGCGTCGAAGTCTTCGAGGATGCGGGAGATGGCTTTGAAGAGGCTCATGGCCCTAACCTTGACGGATTCGAGGTGCAGCTGCTGCTGCACGGCCTGGTTCAGCCTCTCTGCGGCGGGCATCGGCGGCTGCTGGGGTTGAGGTTGCGGCTGAGACTGGTTGGGGATCGCCCCTTCCACGGCCGCCATCATCCCGGCTGCTGCTGCTCCTGGATCCTTCCGTTTCTCTATCTCCCCTCTCGCTCTCAGTTGCAGCTGCTTTTCAACATCGTCACGGGCACTGCAGAACCCGCGTGCCTTTGCTCCGGAAATTCGGAATTTGACGAAATTAATTTGCAATTGGGCCCTTTTTCCGTTCAGCACGGCGATAAATTGGATTAGGAGTGTGCATGGTTCAGGGCGGTTCGGTTCCGCCTTAGAACCAGGGATCGGACCGATGGAACCGGTCTCCGATTTTTAGGACCGAGGACCGGACCGACTAATCCTAGGACCGGACCGGACCGGACCGATCGGTCCGGTCCGGTCCTTGGGCGATCCAATGGAACCGGAAAAAATTCAAAGAGAACTATAAACTAAAATAAAAATCGTTTACTTCCATCGGTAAAAACTCATGACTCTCTCAGCCTTGTTGAAGTCGCCTTGCTTCCATAAGTAATAAACATCAATAGGTCCATTAGACTCCATCTCGTTGAAATCTCACCATTGTCCACTCAAAAATCTAAAAGGAAATATGAACACACAAGGCAAAAGTCGATATACGAAGACCGCCGAAGAAGAAAGCTTTGGCGATCACGGGCGCGGGAGCTACTCAGATCTAGAGCGAGGTGTTAAGACATTATGAGACTTTGGACATAGATTTTGGGCTCTAGAATTTTAAAGCTTGGGTTAGGATATAGACTTTGGACTATGGACTCTGGAGTTAGGCTCCTAAGTTACTTGAGCCAAGAGAAATTTGAAGTTTAAATCGAGAAGGTCCTAGTGGTTTGGTCCGAGTGGTCCGGTCCGATCCTACCCTCATGGCACCGTGGACCGGACCACCCGAGAACTGGTTTCATTTTTTAGACCCATGGACCGGACCACAACTTCGAAGAACCGGACCAACCCGGCCGGTCCGGTCCGGTCTAGGCGGTTCCCAGGTTGGGCGGTACCCAGTGCTCAGCCCTAAATTGGATGTCAACTCCTCTCTCTCTCTCTCTCTCTCTCTCTCTCTCTCTCTCTCTTTGCAGAAGATTTTTTTTTGCACCCCTAATACCTTAAAAAAAATCCCTCCATTTTCACTTCAATCTCAATTCTACCTTAAATATGAATCACAAAGATTGCTAACTTAAACTTCTTTTATCTCATAAATCAATTTTAGATTGAGTATCAATTTTACCCTAAACTTTCTTTTATCCCATTAAAAAACCACCAAACCTTTTCATCTAAAATTCACTTTTGATGCGGTTATTTCACATAATTACTTTAACTTTCTTTTAAAATTTCTTATCCAAAAAAAAAATCTTTTTGGGGATGAATTTTTCTGTCGCCCAAACGGTGTCTTGTTGGATCTGAATTAGGATGGAAACTAAAGCAATTAGGATTAGTTTTCTTTAAATGCTCTTATTCTTAGAGAAATTTCCACAATTTTGCACTCAATCTTCAATTTCTCATGATTAAGATTTTTCCATTTCTCACAATTGGAGAGTTCATTCTCCTTGCTTAGCAAACAGTCATCTCTTAGTTGTTAAGAAAATTTTTGGACTGAGGGCAAACATGAGCAAATTTGGACTTGAATAAAAGTTTATGGTTTTTCATTAGACAAAAAAATAAAGATAGAACCCGACGATGAGTAGCTATCTTGATTGAGAGTTTTTCCCTCATCATCGAGATTAATGATTCAGAATCCACAGTTGCTAGAAGGGATCGGCCTTTTAGTGCCATCCGGACACTTCCATGGTGGAGTCCTCATTTACCCCCAAAAAAAAAAACAAAGGATAGAATTAGAACTAGACTTAAAGTTGGAGATTTTTAAGAATTTAGAATAAAATTAAGATTGAATTTGAAGTTGGAGGGTCTTTTTTAGGAAAAAAAAATTAAATTTTAATAAAAATTTTGAAAAAAATAATTATTAAAAATTATTCATGTCAACGTCAACCAAATATATGGGCCTGGCTAGCATTTAACCAATCAAAGTTGACCAAATAGATTGAATTATTATAAATGCAAAAAATTAAAGACTGACTTGGCATAAAAAAGTTAATGATAAATTGATATAATCGAGTTGAATTCATGCATGTTGATGACGGCTGGGTTGCTTTCCTTGCTTTATGTTCTTGAATATGATCTTCGTTGCACCTCGTGGAAGTCGTTCTACATTAACACCGATGACTCCTTTCCATCTATGTCGGTTGCCATATAAATCATACGTCTTCATTCTCAGGCTATCTTACATGTTTTTATGAAGAAACCAACAGACAATGCATTGGAAAGAGAGAAGATCCATGAAAATCTGGAAACGTTACGAATGCAATTACAGAGGCTGACTGGGCAAGTGACGTCGATTGCATGGGTGGTGCGTAACAAGTCTTTTGTCGACCTCCAAATGGGAAAACTCTTTCGCTTGAGCAGCAGCACGATGATACTATTCAGGTGTGAACTCTCCATGCGTCGTAACGTAAATTTTCCAAACTATTGATAAACAAACTCATCGAGCTGAACCGCACGTTTGCAGCCATATTTACTGATAACAAGACCGACCTATGTAATTAAGGAGTTGCCCGGGTTTTGGTTTCGCCTGCGTTTGTTAATCTCTGCGAACTCCTCCTCTTGGTGAGCATGGCATTGCAGATCCCAGCTGTATCGTCCATGCTCGTCGTGTCATTGATAAATTGCAGAGGTAACATCGTCCTCATCTGTTCCTACATATAGCAGAAATCAAGACCCAAAGCAATTTAACAAGATGGCCCCGCCTAACTTCCCTCATCAGTCAGCAATGATGCTTAGAAGTCTTTCGTTTATGATGTTTCTTCTCTTTGTCATCGCCGGCCGCAACCACGACGTCAGCCTCGAAGGGTGGGATTCCAGCGCTCATGCAACATTCTATGGCGACATCCATGGCAGTGGCACCATGAGTAAGTCACGTTACCTAAAGACTGCTCTTCTTCCTCTCCTCCCTCCCTCTCTCTCTCTCTCTCTCACACACACACACACACACACACACGAACTAGTCCGTCAACGTTACGTGCATGTTTCATTCTTCTTGCTTTGACAAAAGTGGGAGCTTGTGGGTATGGAAACCTGTTCAAGCAAGGGTATGGACTGAGGACGACCGCCCTAAGCACAGCCCTCTTCCACAACGGAACGACTTGCGGGGCCTGCTACGAGATAATGTGCATCCATTCCCCCTGGTGCTTACCCAGCCGGACAGTCATCCGGGTCACCGCCACCAACTTTTGCCCGGCCAACTACACCAAGCGGACCGAAGTCTGGTGCAACCCGCCCCAGAAGCACTTCGACCTCTCCATGCCCATGTTCCTCGAGATTGCTCAATACCGTGCGGGGATCGTGCCCGTGGCGTTTCGCCGAGTGAAGTGTGCTCCGAAGCAAGGAGGTATGCATACATTTAGTGGTCTCCCGTCTTATAATTAATTCGATGTCCAAAGCGACTTGTTATACGGGTGGGGATACGTGAACAGGGATGAGGTTCGAGATGAAAGGGAACAAATGGTGGCTGCTGGTGCTGGTGTACAACGTTGGGGGAGACGGCCAAGTGGTGGACGTGAAGATCAAGGGGACGAAAACGGGTTGGGTTGGGATGACCCGAAACTGGGGTCAGAATTGGCAAACCTGGGTCATCCTCCGAGGCCAGGCCTTGTCCTTCCGGGTCACCACCAGCGACGGCAGGACGCTCCAGTCCAACAACGTGGCCCCGCCGGGCTGGAAGCTTGGCCGGAGTTATGAGGGCAGAAATTTCCCTGATTCACAGTAGTCGTCGCGCTCTGAGTTCGATTAATGCCGTGGGAATAATTCGCGATGTCATATTTTTTCAGAATAGAGAGGGAAGAAATCGGGATAACTCTTAAACTCACTAGAATAATAGAATTAAGCTAATTACTAAACCATTTTCTTTGGTTGATAATTAGACCGATTCTGAGGAGGATTTATGATGTGCTTCCTATGGGTGTCAAAATCAAACAATATATCCAAATCAAAACGTAATCGGACTGACGATTGGTGTTTTGGGTTGACTGGAAAGAAGTATACACATTCATATTAATCTCCATCAAAGAAATATACACATGCTCAACTATATTCAAATATTTGGGTTAGCAATCCTATTATAATAATATGATCGTGGCCCGGTTCGGTTCATCGACACTTACTTCCTCTTCCTAATTTATTTAATTCGATTTGCTTTTCCAGAGTCTTACTAGAAAAAGCTTAATAAAAACTGATTTTACATCCATGAATTCTCACGACACTGATTACAAGCATTAAAGAGAAGTCAGTGCTCCCGGTTCACTCCTGAGGGAACCAACTGGTCGAGGGGCGGTTCACACGTGCATGGATTTGGTTCCATGAATTTTTCAGTGTCCGGTTTTATACCGCGAACCGGATTCCGGGAACCGACCTGGTATTCATTCCGAACCGGTCCGAAACCAGAGCCACCGCGGGCAATGCTGGACGCCGCCATCGGGGCGCGGCAGCCCTTTTGCGCAGCCCTCTGGATCGAGTTGCAGCTCATCTGCGTCGTCCCTCCTCCTCCTTCTTCATCCCTTTTATTCGTTAGACAGATAGTGGAGAGTGTGATGCGAGGGAGCAGGAGGAGGGTTTAACCCTCATTGAGATTAAAACACTTCGTATTTCATCTCGGATCCGGCCGCCCTCCCTAGTCTCTCCGCCGGCGCCCTTCTCGTTTCTCAGATCTGGCCGCCCCTCTTAGGTACTCTCGTTTCTCCCCCTACTCTCCCTACGTCGGTTTCTTCGTCGAATGTCCGGATCTCGGCGATCTGCGATATCAACCTCTTCTCTTTCTCGATTTCGTCGGCAGTTTGCCATCGCCGATTGATGGCTGCGGCATAAGGTTTGGTGAAGTAACAGAAGCGACCGGATGAGAATTTCGTAATTTTCCTTAGTGAATAACTAAGCCCAATGTTTCATGTAGCGGTGCATTGGGACGCAGAGGCTGTGAACTCTCCCCTACGCTTAGTGCGCGTTTTTCCATTAAGGATTCTTTTAGCCGGAATCAACACCCTTCTTCTTGCTCACTATCTATCGGAACAAGTCTTACATTTCTTTTATTTTTTTATATGAATTGGTATGCAAATTCCATGGCCATGACAGAGAGCACGTGAAATCTGAGCCCAGCAGGAGGAGGTGGAGGACAAACTTTGGGAAGCAACTTCTTCTTCTTCCTCTATTTCTTCTTCTTCATCTGCGGGTGCGAATGCAATTGCTTGTCTTCCGAGCTCTAGATCCATAGTGTGGCGGTAGCTTCCAATTCAAGCTGCGCATCATCGCATGCTCAGATCTCCAGCTTAATCGGAAGATGGTGAGGCCAGTGGGGAAGCATAAATCTGCCAGATTGGTGTTTGCATGCGTCCTCCTTCTAGGGTGTGGCCTCGTTTACGACTATTTCTGGGCTGCTTCTCCACGTTTCACATCTTCTTCTTCCTCCAATTGGGTCACCGAAAACTCGCCTCCCAAAATAACCGTGCCCAGTGATGCTGATGGGAGCTTCCTCAAGGTACCATTCTTGCATAGTTTGTATTTTGTGTAGTCGCGGTTACTTTCTTGTTTGTTTGCTGTGGAAAGACTAGCTCACGAGGTTGCCTGGTCCTCCCTCCGATTTGTTTGGCTTTTGCAAATGCCTAGAGAGACTGTTCATTCGTGATCAACATGAGTAGTGCTTTCTTGTTTTGACCTATATAATTAAACGCCAAGAGGATTATAATGTTCGTAGGGACAACCTTCTGAGAGGGATGATGCTCCTGGGAGAGTCTTGTCTGCAACTTTTGCAGATTTACCCGGACCAGAGCTGAAATGGGAGAAGATGGCTCCTGCCCCGGTGCCTCGATTAGATGGGGCAGCCATTCAGATAAAGAATCTTCTGTATGTGTTTGCCGGATACGGCACCATCGATTATGTAAGACCACCACCAACCCCCTTGATTTCACTTGTGTTATCTGTACTAGGAAGCTAGCTATCAACTTAAATGTCTCTGTCGTTCTCATACTATGTTAACTGGGCATCTTTGCTGTGTCTCCTTTATAACCTTTCTATGCTTGTTGGTTGTTACTCTAATGCACATTGCGGCGAACTCTGGGTCCAATCCAATCGGAAGTTCTGTTATTGTAAGTAGAAGCATGCCGAGTGGAAAGCAAGTAACCTTTCCTTTTTATCCTGGGTACATAATGAAGGTCTCAGTCAACTAAATCTCAAATATATTGCTATGGAAGCATGATTAAAGATTGTTTTAATTCCCAGTATTGCTGTTTAGGCCAGCCTTCTTGCTTATGCTGCCTAGTGTCATGAATTGCCATATAAAGAACATGCAAACGTGCCAGGAGTATGTAGAACTAAAGTACTTGGATCAGCATGATTGACTTTGCTAATTTTTTGAGCCATGTAAGTTGATTTCTGAGGCAAATGAGCTACGTTTGGAATTAGTCTGGTGAGACTTGAGTTTATGTGTGATCATCTTGAGTTGGATTCCTTGTTTCCCTTGTTGAATTCCTCATGAGATATTTCATGTTATATTCTTATAATGCTAATTGTGAGTGCTCTCAATGTATCATGTATTCTTTCAGTTATGTTGCCTTTGCATTTAGGAGACATATCCAACCTCAGATGTAAATTGGCGTGTTTTGCATTTAAGGGAACAGTTTCTGAGCCTGGAGGTTCTGACACTTCCTGTTTTGCTTTATTTTGGTTGGCTGAACAGGTGCATTCTCATGTTGACATATACAACTTTTCAGACAATACTTGGGGAGGAAGATTTGACATGCCTAAAGAAATGGCTCATTCACACTTGGGAATGGTGACAGATGGGAGATATATATACGTGGTCACAGGACAATATGGTCCACAGTGTCGTGGACCTACAGCACTTAATTTCGTATTAGACACTGAGACCAAGCAGTGGCATGACTTGCCCCCTTTGCCAATTCCTAGGTACATTATTTGTTCTCTGAATCTTAAGTTGTAGGCCTTCAAGAGAAACTTCTTGTCATCATACTCTTGTTTTCGGGGTAATTTCTGGAAGAGTACTTTAATAATCTTTGTGATCATGATGTGCTTTTACAAATTATACTCAATATTTGAGATCCCATACCACTTGTTCTATTTTTTACCCTTTGTTGCAATTATATTTTTTCTCTGTAAATGGCTCAAATTGGATCTTACTCCTGTTGAAATCACTGCAAATTATTCCCGCCCCTCCTTGAAGGACATTTTAAAATTTGTAAATTTTAGGTATGCACCTGCAACCCAACTTTGGAAAGGCAGACTTCATGTGATGGGAGGCAGCAAAGAGAATAGGCATACGCCTGCACTTGAGCACTGGAGTCTTGCTGTGAAGGATGGAAAAGCACTGGAGAAGGAATGGAGGAATGAAATACCAATTCCCCGTGGAGGACCTCATAGGTTCATTTCCCTCTTTTTTGGAGATATGCTCTCCTAATTTATTTCAGTGCATGGTTATCCATTGCTATGGTTTTTTTCTGCTGCTTTTATGGATAGTCATTTGAAAAATTTATATTGAGCAACAGTCTTGTAAAACAAGGAGCCCTTGATTGATGTAGAACCAGAATCATTCTCATGAATGTCGAGGTCTACTTAATGGTTTTCCCTTTAACTTTGACAAATATATGGATTCAGGGTAAAAAAATTGACTACTTGGAAACAAGAAACTGATGATTACTTTGGAGGACCCTCAGCCCATGCATTTTTTTAGAGGCATTTCTGTTTCCTAATATCCATTGGATTTTCACATAAGCACCCCCACCTTTCTGAAATGTCAAAAAGACTTTTAATCATTGCTATGCTGTTTCACCTTGAAATTATTTCCACGCAGGGCCTGCATTGTGGTTGATGACCGATTGACGGTTCTAGGAGGTCAAGAAGGTGATTTCATGGCGAAACCTGGATCACCTATTTTCAAATGCTCCCGTAGAAATGAGGTAGCTTGATTAGCGTCCCTCTCAAAATATCTTTAAATGACAGGGAAACTTATGTTTTTGTTGACCCGGTCGACATCATTGGATACTTGTTATATAGCTTAATATCTATTTGTGGTTGTCTCAATTTGTCTGCTCATTTATAGTATATTATTTACTTTTTTGCTTTTTGTGCACCAAGAGGACAGCCTAGCTATAGCATCTATATGAAAAATTTAGCTTTTGCTTTGCTAAGGCACTGCTTTGTTCACTCTGTCAGGTTGTTTACGGTGATGTTTACATGCTAGATGATGAGAAGAAGTGGAAAGTATTACCTTCGATGCTAAAGCCAAACTCCCATATCGAGTTTGCTTGGGCTCATGTCAATAATTCTATTATCATTGCCGGAGGCACAACGGAGAAGCATCCAGTGACAAAGAAGATGGTGCTAAATGGGGAAGTGGTCCGGTTTGATTTGGGTACACTGGTATTAACTCCTTTCTCTATATTAGTTGGAAAGAAGACATGCCCATAACTATGTCTACACTTGCCTAGTAACATAGATGGGTAGATAAAATATTTAACCATGTGTCATTGTATCCACTGTTACTACACTGATCATGGTTAGAAGCTCTGCCTGGTTAATTATTTTCTGTGGTCAACATTTCTTGTATGTTTTTTTGCCTATTCTCCTTGTATGCCATTGGTCCAATGCTAATTAGGTCACTTCAACACTTTTCAAGTTATTAGGCACTGCACATTCAGGCTTTTTCCTGAATCTCGGAGCCATTTGATTCTCTTTCCCCTTATCATGTACGGGAAGAATAGTTCTTGCATTGGTTACAGTTCTGAATGATTTAAGTTGTCAAGTTTAAAACATAAACATGTTTTACAAGGTTTCTCCTTGGACATCCTGTGAAGCTTGGTTTTTTGTCAAATCTCAAGGACAAAAACTTTTTGCAAAAGTTTCTCTTTTGACATCCTGCGAAGCTTAGTTTTTTGTCAAATCTCAAGCATAAACACGTTTTTGCAAAAGTTTCTCTTTTGATGTCCTGTGAAGCTTGGTTTTTGGGTTCTCTACAAGATGGTGCTATTTTTTCCGGTCAAAGATCTCCATTCTCATTCTTCTTTTGGGTTCCTTTTTTCTGGTCACGTCACTGTCTTTACTGAAGTACACGAGTATATTCAGCAACAATGCCGTCACATGGTTTATCATTGCCAGATCCCATGCCTGTCCTCCTGTTCCCCCCATCCTACTCATCAAAGAACTAATCTGTTCAGGGTAGATGCTTTCTCCTAGGTCAATACAACAAATAAACTGGGTTTTGGTTGCTCTAGCTAATGGACAGACTCTTGCTACTTTGGTATCATTCAGAAGAGCTTGTTTTATTTGATCCACTTTGCTAATTGTACTTTTTTCCTTTTACTTCTGTCACACCCGAAATGATGCAGAAATGGTCTGTGATTGGTAAACTCCCTTATCGTGTGAAGACTACACTTGTTGGGTTCTGGGAGGGGTGGTTTTACTTCACATCTGGACAGCGAGACAAAGGACCGACTGATCCAGCGCCAAAGAAGGTCATCGGGGAGATGTGGAGAACCAAATTAAGATTGTAATTCTTTTTTTTTTTCCAACCTATTCTTTTATTTGGGTATTTGGGATGCAATCTTGTTCAGTGGGAACAAGGGCTGGGAATGGTGTCTTCCCTAACCATGTATAGAAATGCAGGCTTTATGTGACCAATACTGTTAACTGTCTCAGTCCTATAGCGTTATATCTCTATTGATTCTTGAGGAACCACTCGTGTGTGATCTACTTTGTGGTGGAATTGTCCGTTGGAGTTTGACGTGTTAGGCGCAGCATACTGGTGTTTCCTTTCTAGTCTCCTTGTAACAAACATCAAGCGCTCTGAAAAACATGACCAGACAGACAGAGGGGAGACAGTTCAGGTTCACCAATATATGCCAAATGCAGTTCAATGCTCCCCCTATTGTCACCAACATCCCAGGACCTATGGTCAGGAATAAGCCATCGAAAAACTGATCTCTCGATGCTCTATAGTGTCTCACAGAAAACAGCTTCGTCAATAGAAGTGAATTCGTATATAATTCCTTTAATTAGATGCATGGATATCATTTAATCATAGAGTCGGCGGTACATACAGGACCAGGTAACCACTAAGACAAATGATAAACTGCAGCTATTCTATTGGTCTTCAGAGCTGAAGCATTAGTTCCGCCAGGAAGAGCTCCCCATCAAACCTGAGGCCGGATGATTCCGCAGGCTGAATGAAGCCATCCACCATTCCCCCATGTATATACAGGTATCTTCCAGAAGGATCAGCACAAGCTCGATGAAATGATCTACCATTGGGTTTGTAACCTTTGGAATTCAATCTTTTCCACGACTTCGCTTGAATTGGCTGGAATCTGAGAATTGCTTTAATGTCCAACACCCAAAAGTCATCTTTTCGGTGTCTGTATGAATCCTCGCCCCCATGAATTAGCAGGCGACCTCCTAAGACAAGGTTAGCCGAGTGGCCAACTCTCGGAAGGCAAACGCCTTCAGGTATATCACGTAACTCGTAGAACAATTGCACCCACGTCCCATCGCCCTCTGACAAATCCAAGAGCCACACGTCATAAAGCACCTCGTATCCCAATCCTCTCCCTCCAAATAACACTGTTTGGCTTCCACCAATACGAGTCAGTGAATGACCCGAACGAGCAGGAGGTGATGGGTGTGTCACAACCTCATGCCATCTTCCTAAAGAGAAGTTTTCAGACAGTTCCAACACCCACGTGTCTCCTAATCGAAGGCCATACAACCCTATTCCTCCATGGACAACCATTTTCTGGTCGTCGATGCAACATGCCGCATGTGCTCCGCGAGGAGGTGGTACAACCGAACCCACATCCAGTAGCCTCCACAATAACGTGATGCCTGGAGTCTCATGCCATGCAACTTGCCCTACCCAAGTATCATTTTGGCGATTCCCATGATCATCGATTCCTCCAAACAGAACGAGGAAATTTCCTATCACCACACATGTATGCCCAAATCTTCCACTTGGAGAGCCTGAATTCACCCTCTGCCATTTCAATCTCCTCCTAAATTCTTTTCCAACATGTGCCACCCAAGTGTCATCAAGATGACGTCCTAATGTGATCAAAAAGGAAAAAGGATGTTAGATAAAGAGACCAATATTCAATAGTGAAAACATGCATTTGCTGATCTACTTTAGTGGTTCCTGGCACACTATTTAACTATGGCCGCAAGAGTTTTACCCTGTTATTGTATGCAAATGATCCACTTTCTAAAGCCAGCCATCACAGATGCTCAGCTCCAAGAACCCTTTGATGTATGAATTCACTCTCCCTTATAGGAAATAAACTATAACTAGACCTTCTTCAGTTTTTCATAGAATTCATTTGGGATAAATCTATCCTGTATAATTCTTACAGAGCTTGATGCATGAGCACATCTTTGAAGAATCGAATTGATAATAAAGCTATAATTTTGTATGTAACTCCTCTCCTGCAATAAAAGATCCTTGAAAGATAATGGTTGGAAAAAGCTAGGATAATTGATCACACCAGCAATCAGACCACCGAAAAAACACCAAAGCAATAATGCGGAGAGCTACATCGGTGAGGCGACACAATGATGAAAGGCAAATAATACCAGATGAATGACTTCATCCACACAAGACAAGCTAGTCTAACAGAAAGAACTTTGCATTAAATGTCAAATTACTGAAGCACAATACTGAGGAAAAGGAATCAAAACTGTGCAAAGATTTAGTAGGTAAAAGATTCCTATAATACAGATGCTTGTATGGCAAAACCATCAAAATTTTATACAGGGAAGGCAGTAATCAGTTGTTAGATTGATGTGAGCTATCCCACATCATACTTATGTCATTCCATAAGAAGGTCTGTCAGCAAGGATTTCTCATGATAAAGCAAATCTGAGTGTTCATAGAATGAAAGGACCCCAAAAGAAAACCAAAAGCTATCCTCCGCTCTGCATTAACAATCCAAAGGATGGAAAGAAGAGAGGCTAGGCTGTAGGTGCCCCCTTCAATTATGATAAAAGAAATAAGGACTGATGGTCACCAGTGAATATCAATTCCACATTCTCTCTTTGGCAACCATTCACTGTTTTCACAATGGTTAAGCCATTGCAATAATGCTGTTGGGAGAAAGAAAAGTTACCATCATGATGCCAACAATCTCTTGTTGGAAAGTAAAATGCCGGTCTATTTTCTTTGTGGGAGAGAAACAAGCCTGCAAGAGCTATTCTGATTCTCTACCCTTTCCATTGGTAGCTTGATCTTGTTAGAAAGCTAAGGAACACTCATGCTGGTCATGGTCAACAGCAAGCTAAGGAATAGTCATGATGGTCATGGTCAATAGCAAGCAACAAGGACTCTCTATATTAATCCACTGAATATGCTAAATGACTTGAAATGCTTCTCGGACAGGAAATTTTGCACTTCATATCCCCGGTTTTATATTGTTTTGACAACGTAAACATCATAATCAGTTTCCAATTATCAGTAGCAATTGGAGTACAAAAAGGCATCATTGAGGCAATGATGTACACATGCTTTGTCAGTCATATATATGAAATATGTTAGCCTGCACTTGAGCACTGATTACAGAAACTTAAAGAATGTAATTTGGGCTGTATCACGAGCCTGGAGGACCAACAATCAGTGGCAAGTTTAATCAGTCACAATAGCTCCATCCGTACAGGGAGCTCCGAATTGGAGAAAGGAATGAATCAAACATGATTCACAGGGCAAGATAACAAAATCCATATTCCACAAATCTTTCTAGGCACGCCATGGTAGTGTGCTTCTGCCGAAGAATTGTATTACTTAGGAAGTATGAATATTGCCACTGAAAACCCAACATCTTACAAAAATTCCACCCCAGAATTGACAGTGATCCTCTTCATAGTCAGGAAATACAAATCACAGTTTATTAAATAATTGAAGTTTCGAAAGCAATACGAGACTTACCTCCCTCACAGCCACCGCCAAACAAAACCAAGCAATCAGATACAAAGTTGAGAGAGTGAGAGGCCCTTGGGCTGGGCAACAGCATCTCACCACCAACCGTCTCGGAAAGACTATGACACACGACGGACTCAAGACGAAGCACATGCTTGTAAATCTTCATCCATGGAAGCTCACCCTCACGATAATCTGAGGATTTGAGGGCATCGACTGAGGTGGGTCCCCACTCTCTCCTGCATATGGACTCCCAGAGAGCATCAGAGCATGCTAAAGTCCTAAACTTTTTGCAAGTCATGGAGAAAGAAACGATTGAACCAACAGGTAGGAGGAGCAAGATTGAAAAAAGATGGTCTGCGGTTAAATTGCTTATGGGGGATCCATCACTTGGGGCGGTGTTCCTGTTGCTGGTACCGGCCTCTGCCATGGCAAGGGAGCTCTGGATGAGTACTGGGTACTGTGAAAGAGTTGTGGAAAATCAATCATTGGGATGCTCTTGCGGTGAGGGAGGTAAATGATGAAGCTAGTGAGCTGATTTTGTCAAGAAGCAAAGCCAAAATGACAAATGGTGAAACTTTGCTACCGGACATGATGGATGATGGGGGGGCTCCCATATGTTTTGTCTTGTTTCTGAAACTATGAGCTCCCCTGGGGAGCATCTTGGACACTTCAAACATCGGACTCCCCTATCCTATGCTGCCGGTGTTTAGTTTCTCCGTTGAACCAAACACAAGGCCTGCTTGACATCTACATTCCTTTCTTCTTAAATGAACCTGATGGAACCTTTAGTTTGTTTTTGTCAGTTGAATGACAGTCTGAAAAATAGGAAGGGCTTTGATTTTGAGCCAGACAAAGATGACACTTTGTCAAAAGTTATCCATCGCTAACAAGATATTTGTGCCTTGAATATATTTAAAATTATATTGTTTATGATATTCTAAATATTTGTACCAACATATATTTTCACAAGATATATGTGTGTACGCATGAAAAATCATAACAAACTAGATATTCACATTAATCAATTTTTCCATAAATTTTACTTAGAATTTTATTTAAAATAGATCTGAACCATCATGTAGGTTCATCTTTTGATTCATTGTAAAGCATGTCATCTAATTTTTGTGACGAGGAATCTGTTAGTCGTTTTATTTAATACATTTACCGAATAGGTGTCATCTGTGAGATTAATCGTTTTGTGATATTATTTTTTTAATATGATTTTGCTATTATCTATTTTTCTTTTAATATATTATTTGTCATATACAAGACTACTCTTTCAAATAGAACCTATGTACGTGACAATAAACATTTATTACCAATATTCGCATTATTCTACGGAACTGTGTATCCAAATATATATAAAAACATATTGATAAGAAATAGAATACCAAACCATACATAAGTATTAGATGCAAAATTATAGATTTTCTTGGATTAGGGCATGGCTAAAGTAAAATAAAAAAACAAATTATTTCGATGCAACTTGCATGGAAGTGCACCGCATACCTAATTTCGAGCGATCAATAACATTCGAGGATGTACAAGTACTTTCGAATGGAGAGACGAACCCCTACCTCAACCAAAGAACGAAATGAAATATGAATGTATGAATATATGTCCAGTTTCTTTAAGCCATAACCATGTTTGGTCCCGCACTTAGGACTAATTAGTATTCGCTTCTGAGATTTGAAGACTGATGATAAGAAACGCATATCATAATGTCCATTTGAATTCGAGATAAGACGTGAATTATTTTGGTGTCCGAGTAGACTTCCACGATGGCTGGAAAAGAAATTTGCTCTTCTAACAAAAGTCTGTTGTTGATGCTTTGGCTTCTGAAAATTCCTAGGTTGTCCTTCATTTCTAGCTTCTCCGTTCAATCGAGAACAAACTGACAGGGTCTGTTGCAAGCATTACATGAATACTTGCGTTGGTAAATCTTAAACTATGAAATTAGAAGTCCCGAGGATCAAATCCAAACATTTCCTCGCGAGAGATACTTAGAAACATAAAACAGTGAGAGAGAAGCTACATATCCGGCCGGTTTATGAATATATACAATAAAAGAAAAAATGAGAGAGAGATCGAGAATTATAAGTAGAGTCGTATGATCAGCAAATGATAACGATACGGTTAGCCACTTAACAACTAAGGGCTCTTTCAAGTAATGAGAATCTTGAGAAGACTGCAAAGAACTATCTCACTTATTCCACGCAGTTTACGTCAAGATATACAAAACGAGGGAAAATGGCAGTTCCCCTCCACCCCATCAACAGGAATACAATTCCCCAACCCAGCGGTCGCTTGGCCGGCATATTAGGAAATTTTCCAAGACCTGCATCCATCTGGAAAGCCAGAAAGACATCCTATTCAGTGAACTGAGTACGTCATCATCTAAAAGGATGTCTCTTAAAAGCCTTCTAGTGCGCTCCCTCAAAAATTCTAACGTCCATATCTTCTTGCGTCTCTTACAAACCTTCTGGTGTGCTCCCTCAAAGATTCTAGCTTCGATATCTTTTTGCCAGTTGAGCCAAAGAATGTAGTCATCATGAATCCCTAGCACTTTCTGTGATTCCAAGGATCATTCAATCAGCCCCCAGGTTTGTGCTCTGCATCTATCAACATAGAGAGGAGATTAAGAAGCGAAGACAATCCCAAGCAGAAAAACAACTCTAAAGGACTCAAATAATTTAATGGAACCAGCAATTGGTTGCCCACCTCATTCCTGTTTAAGGAAGAAATTTGTCCATCTGGGTGGGCTGCCTTTGAAAGATCCCTTAAAGTTCCCTAAAGATCATTAAGAAATTACTACAGTAAGCAAATTCTTTTCATAATCTTTCAGATTCAAAAGCCATCTAGACAAGTCAAGACATCTTTTCTTGTTAAACCACTGGGTCAAGCAATTGCAAGTGAACATGCAAATACTACTGTAGAAAAATACAAAACTAAGGCATCAGTTTTTACCCCGCCAACACTGCCAAACAGTATCATCGCGTCTACCCTAGTTGACGGTAAAGCCTCAAAAGAATACCATTACCAGAAACAGCATCGGTCATCTTCGCTTCACCAGTGTGGCAAACAAACAAAGTAGCTCGCATGGTATTTGTGAGCTATGACATAATAAATCTAAGCAGGATAATCTATGACATAATAAATCTTATGCAGTAAAATATTTCCTAACATGGTATTTGTGCCATAGTCATTGTTCATATTGCAACTTGAGCATGTGAACAGAAAAAATGTGATTTGAACGAACTCAAAACCACATCTCAACTAGACTCTAGCATTCACCTTGTTTGCCCACATCAATCCACATGCATTGCAAAGGGTCCTCGGTCCCTCAGGGCCACGTCGCATCATAGGGGTAGATTTCTCACTAATCCCACAGTGATGACATCTGCACAGACTTTCAGACAAGGATTAGATTTATTAAAAACTGAATGCAAAGTAAGGCTCAACCTATGCAATGTATGTTACCTGATGGCATCAATTAAGCTATCGTGAAAACATACATCGTTACGACCTAAGGACTGCAAATATATTCTCAGCGCAAAGATATGCCTAAACAAGGCTAAAGAGAGTTGCATTCCATTTATGATAAAATAATAATCAGCATTAATAAGGATAGCTATCAATTAGTTTCTATGTTTAAGGATAGTCATCAATTAGTTTCCCTTTATAATTAATATCCATATGTGTACTCACCTGTTTAAAAGGCCATCAAGTTAGCAATTATCATTCTATTCCTACTGATCTCCTCCTCCTTTCCCTTCCTTCTCATCTATCCCTGATTATCAAACTATTCTCTTAACAATTGGTGCTCTCGTTCGATACTCACTCCTCCACCATGCCTACAACTCATTCTCAAGAACAGGAGGCCCAATTGCACGCGGTGCAACAACTTGCCCATGACACTACTGCAGCTGTTGAACAATTGCGACAAGATTTCGTTACCTCTCAAGCCCATCAACTGATTACTGAGAGCCTCATGGCTCTCCTCGACAAACGTGACCAGCGTCATATTGCTATCATCCGTGCAAATCCATCACCACTGCCCAACTCATCCAATCTTCCAGCACCCGGCATTCTTGGTAGTGGCCCATTGAAACCCACCCATACGGATGAGCGGCCAACGCAGGGTCTAAGTCCACGTCTCGTATTTTCGCGTTTCTCGTTCGGTGATCCATTTGTTTGGCTTTTCAATGTATGCCATTTTTTCCAATATTATCATACTCACCCTAAGGATCACCTACTGCTAGCGGCAATGCACCTCGATGCTCCCGCCGCCACTTGGTATCGAGGATTGGTGGCTCAAAATCTTCTACTAGATTGGAATGCATTTATCCATGCTATCAACCAGCGATTTGGCCGCTCCGAATATGAAGATGCGACTGCCCTCCTTGCCAAGTTATCTCAAACGGGTTCTGTCCTTGATTATCAAGCTACCTTCGAAAATCTTGCCAGCAAGGTTCGTGGACTCACTCCGGCACATTTACGTAACTTGTTTATTTCAGGCTTGGCACCCCGAGTACGCATGGCTATCCAAGCTCACCGCCCAGTGGACTTGCATGATGCATTCGCCTTAGCACGCATGTATGAGGCTCAGTTCAGCGAGCCACGCAACCAGCAGTTTCCATCACGCCCTTTCGCATCACCCCAACCTTTTGCATCAGCACCCACCCAATCACCGACTTCATGGCTTTCCGTTAAACGTTTGTCCCCAGAAGAGATGCAAGCACGACGTGACAAAGGTCTATGCTTCAATTGTGACGAGAAATTCGTCCGCAGGCACCGTTGTAAGGGGCGTCCAGCCCTTTTATATTTGGAGGGTTTCAATGACACGGACAACGTCTCGCTGCCAATTGAAATTGAGGATACCGAATCCACACCACCTAACTCTACAATTAGCCTCAATGCTCTCTTGGGCCAACGCTCAGCCAAATCCATGTGCATGACGGGAACGGTGCAAGGTCAGTCAGTTCAAGTGCTGGTTGATGGCGGAAGCACGCGTAACTTCCTCTCTACGCGCATGTCCAAGTTCTTGGCCTTGCCGCTTTTGCCAATCCCTCCCTTCCAGGTGTTGGTAGGTAATGGCGATGCCCTACAATGCACGGTCGTATGTCGCAATGTGCCTGTGCTCCTTCAAACCCATTTATTTGCCAATTTACAAGGGATTGATATAGTTTTAGGCGTCCAGTGGCTCGAAACTTTGGGGCCAATCCTAACAGACCACGCCAAGATGACCATGGAATTCCAACACCATGGCCAACCAATGCGGTTGCAAGGTGACCCCTCTCTACGCGCACTCTTGATCTCCTCTTCGGGCCTTTTCAAACTCATGGCAGTTGACCGCGTAAGCGCATGCTACATGTGCTTATCTGCCTCTTCACACAGCCAACCTCCAGCGAACGTCGATGCTGCCATTCCGCCCGCAATAGAAACTCTTGTTGTGGAGTTCAACAACCTCTTTGCCCAGCCAACCGGCCTTCCTCTAGCATGGGATGTTGACCACCGCATTCCTCTAAAAGCAGGTACCGAGGCGGTCATGGTACAACCTTATCGTTATCCACACTACCAGAAAAATGAGATTGAACGTCTCATCACGGAACTCCTTCGGGACAGAGTCATTCGCCCTAGTCACTCGACCTTTAGTTCACCTGTCCTCTTGGTCAAAAAGGAGGACGGCTCTTGGTGATTCTGCGTCGATTACTAGGAGCTTAATGATGTCACTATTTGAGATCGATTTCCCATTCTAACAGTCGATGAGCTATTGGACGAATTGCACGGCGCTCATATTTTCTCCAAATTAGATTTGCGCTATGGATATCATCAAATTCGGATGGATCCCTCGGATATTCATAAAACAGCCTTTCGGACACACCATGGCCACCTCGAGTTCTTGGTTGCACCATCCACCTTTCAATCATTAATGAATGAGGTATTTCGACCGTTGTTTCGTTGTTATATTCTTCGATGATATTCTTGTTTATAGTAAGGATTTGGCACTTCATCTTGATCATCTCCGCCAAGTTTTTGCCACTTTAAGTCACCACCACCTGGCGGTCAAACACTCGAAGTGCAGCTTTGCCATGCCCACTGTAGAATTTCTCAGGCATCTTATTTCAGCGAGGGGTGTCTTCACTGATCCTGTAAAGCTTGAAGCGGTACGAGACTGGCCAATCCCAACAACGCCCAAGCAGGTTCACGGCTTCCTAGGATTGACTGGCTATTATCGTCGTTTCATTCACCACTACACGACGATAGCTGCTCCCCTCATAGACCTCACCAAGGATGGGTTTGTGTGGTGGCACAAGCTGAGAGCGCCTTTACCTCTCTAAAAAACGCTTTATGAGTCATGCCCCGGTATTGGCTTTGCCTAATTTTACCGTTTCCTTTGTTGTGGAGACCGACGCTAGTGGCGTAGGAATTGGCGCAATATTGATGCAGTCCAAGCACCCGTTGGCCTTTTATAGCTGCAAACTTTCTCCTCTCATGCGGGGCAAGTCAACTTATGTACACGAGTTGTTCGCAATACAATCTGCAGTCCAGAAGTGGCGTCAATATCTGCTGGGCGTCCACTTCATTATCCGGACAGATCATAGGCCATTACAGCCATCTTCTTACGCAAACCATCCAGACACCAGAACAACAGCAATTCCTCTCGAAATTGGTTGGCTTTGACTATTCTATCGAATATAAACCAGGCAAGAAAAACGCAAAGGCTGATGCCTTGTCTAGGATTCACAGCGACATCAATCAGGGGAGCGCACTTTTCACATTATCGCATCCTGTGAATACTGACCTCGACACTCTTTGTGCCGAGTTGCTAGTCGACCAACATACAAAGAGCATTATTGATGACCTCCAACGTGCACCAAACTCTCAACCTAGGTGGTCTTACTCTTCAGGTTTGCTTCGCCACTGTGGCCGCTTGTTCTTACCGAGGGACTCCTCCCTTGTGCCCTTCCTTCTGTCAGATTATCACTCCAGTTTACACTGTGGTCATTCGGGGGTACAACGAACCTTACAGCCCGTCTCTGCGCATTTTCAGTGGGACGGCATGTGCAAAGATATCACCAAGTTTGTCAAAGCCTATGATGTTTGCCAAAAGTGCAAACCAACCAACCATCATCCCTACAGGTTACTTCAGCCCATTGCTCCACCCAACTCATTATGGACCGATCTCTCTATGGACTTCATCACACATTTACCACCGTCTGCAGGGTATACAGCCATATTAGTGGTTGTTGATTGTTTTTCCTAAGGGACTCACCTCGCTTCACTACCGCCACGTTACACTGCCACTACAGTGGGCAAACTACACGGTGTACCTCATTCTATTATTTCTGATCGTGACCCCATTTTTCGGAGTGCTTTTGGAAGGAGTTGTTTAGACTGCAGGGGACAAAGCTGCAGTTCTCATCCGCTTACCACCCACAATCGAATGGATAAACGGAACGTGTCAATTGCTGCATTGAACAGTTCCTTCGTTCATTTGTTCATGATCAATCTTCCAAGTGGTCCAAGATACTTAGCTGGGCGGAGTACCACTACAATACTACCTTCCAAGCTTCTATGGGTATGATGCCATTCGAGGTGACAATTGGCAGAAAACCCCCATCCCTATTGGCCTATTGTGCTGGTACCAGTGCCATCGAAGCAGTCGATCATGACTTGCGCACACATGATATGATCCTGTCTCAATTACGTGCCAATTTAGACAAGGCTCAGGTGATCATGAAAATTCAGGCTGATAAGCATCGCACTGATATTTCTTTCAAACCAGGCGACATGGTGCTACTTCGCCTTCATCCTTATCGTCAGCTATTGGTTCGCAATAACTCAACCTCCAAACTTGGGCTTTGCTACTATGGTCCATTTCCTGTGGTGGAACGTGTTGGACAAGTGGCTTACCGACTATCATTGCCAACGTCCAGTCGCATACACCTAGTTTTTCATTGTTCACTACTCAAACCATATACAGCTTCCAATTCCACTAGGGTGCACCCACTACCCAATGCAGCCGTTCATCACCCACCCATTCACAAGCCACTAGCAATATTGGGTCATCGAGTTATTATGAAAGACTCCAAGCCAATCTCACAAGTGTTAGTTAAGTGGCAGCACCTAGCGATCGAAGACTCCAGTTGGGAAGATGAGCATCTCTTGGACAATATTCGACTTGAGGACAAGTCGTCTCTCTATGGGGGAAGGAATGTTACGACCCAAGGACTACAAATATATTCTCGGCGCAAAGATATGCCTAAACAAGGCTAAAGAGAATTGCATTCCATTTATGATAAAATAATAATCAGCATTAATAAGGATAGCTATCAATTAGTTTCTATGTTTAAGGATAGTCATCAATTAGTTTCCCTTTATAATTAATATCCATATGTGTACTCGCCTATTTAAAAGGCCATCAAGTAACACTAAAGGCAAGCAATTATCATTCTATTCCCACTTATCTCCTCCTCCTTTCCCTTCCTTCTCATCTATCCATGATTATCAAACTATTCTCTTAACATATATAGATGAAGAGCTGACAGGCTATTTTTGCTTGCATTAGGTAGTGCTTCATGCATCGCAAGGGACTTCACATATGCCTTTGTTTTCCATCTCCATCAATTTTCAGCTCCCTTATTCCACGTCCTAGATTAAATCCTAAAGAAAGAATCTGCTCCTGCTTTGAGAAAGTTATGAGATACTCCACCATTTATTATCATGAACAAGTCAATGCGAATTGCAGAAGCTCACCACTCAACCTCGTCCTATTTTGGTCATCCAATGAGAAGAGAATCTTCTAGGGAGTAACTCATCATGCTTCAGGAAACCAATGGTATGTGTGCCCACAGATCAGACGCAAGAGGAAATTTCTCATCTACTGGTGTTACTGTTTCTAGGCATGAGATGCATGATCTTTTATTACAGACAGCAGACATTGACAAAGTAACAGACACGTAACTTACAGGATCTCTTTATGCTGGGATCCGTCACTCTCAGGTCCCCAACTCTGGTTTGATTCCCAAGTTGTCACAGCTGAAGAAGATTCATCATTGTTGAATTTTGAAGAAGAAAACTGACCCTTGTTTCTTTGCATCCTGACACCATGTCAGAAAAGACAGCAGGTAAGGTAGAAAGTTTCCTGCTTCTGTGTGTGAAAAGAACTCAAGGCCAAGAAACAAAAGTCTGATTATAGAAAGTGACGCATAAAAAAGAAATATAAAAGATTGTGTCATACCTAAGTGCCACCTCTTTACGGACTGCATAGCGAATTTTCTTGTCAAAATTTCGTTCTTTTCTCTTTTCACGAAATCGAATCAGTGAAGCCAGCCTTTGCGGGACATTTAACCTTTGAGGAGTACCCGTAAGACCCTGGTAAAATGCTTCACCAATGTCAGATGCAAAAAGACCCGAAAATGAAATATTCTTCGGACAAGTTCCAATACCTTATTTTGGTTGGTGGCTACTGGGATAGCAGATGGATTAGGTGTCACTTCTCTCGCCCCAAGTAATAGCAGCACCGCTTGTACCTGAAGTGTGCAAAAGAAACCGATTCATGACCTCGATCAAGAAATGAAAGAACAGATGGCAGCTTAATGAAAATAGATGCCTATGCTCCTGCAGAAAAATCCCAATAAAAGGTATCAAAAATGGCGGAGGCACAATATTTCAGGCTTCTCTTTTCTGCGATTTCTCAGTTTTGGAGTTCAAAAGATTTCGTGTCAACCACGGCAGCAACTTCAAAGTTCAAATTTAACCAAGCAAAGAAAGAACAATAGGCAAAACTACCGTAATCTCTCCACGGTGGCTCAAAACGTGCAATCACAAAGGAATATCTGTCCGTCGAAAAATGTTTCACGAGGCTATTTCGACGTGAAAACTGAGTCTCATTATGACAAAGCAAGAGGCTAATCGAACTGAGCAAAAATTCACCATGAGAAAAGAAAAGGGAAAAAGAAAAGAACGAGGGATGGCTCAAGTCCAACCTTTTGGGGCGACACGGAGTCAAAAACATAAACTTGACCTTGGAAAGAAAGAGTGAGCTGGTCCCCATCATCACCTCCACCATGATCCAACAAAGATCCGCGGTTTTCCGAATCGTTCCCGGCATCAGAAGGGGCATCCACTTCGACGCCCTTCCCGCCGCCGTCATGATCACGATCGTCATTCACATCAATCCCGTTGCTCAAATGCTCTTGCACCTGCAACCCAGGGCGATGCCGGTACTGCCCCTGCATGGGATGCCGACTGTGGGTCGGATCCCCCGTATCCATTCCGTCGTCGCCCCCATGAAAGCCATCCATGTTTCTCCACAGTCTTTCTTCCCCGAACGCACCAAAAGGCTTTCCCTTTCACATCCGCATTGCCAGATTCACCTTCGAATCAGCCAAAAAGGGTAATAAACCATTCAGCTCAAGCAGGAGACGGCCTTTTTGGCAAAAGTAGGAACAGTCTCTTGCCAGAGAAATCAGAGGAGAGCTGCGCAGCTGTCGGCTGCAGGTGGCGAAATTTGATGGAATCAAAGGGCCGGGATAAATCCTCCTTTTGGGGCTTCCTTTCTGAAAAACAAAAATTGGGCCTTTTCTTTTTCTTTTTCTTTTTCTTTTTTAAGTTTCTTGTTGTTTCTATTTTCCTTAATAATTGTTGTTCCCTTTTGCGGTACTTTGAAGTTTGAGCACAATTGTATCTTCATGAATAGAACGATCACGAATAAATTTGACAAATTACTTAGCGAGCAAGGCTACATTTGATAGTCAAGATGATTATTCTTATGAAGGAAACAAATAAATCATAAAACTATCACATGTATATATATATGTATATATATTCAAATTCAATATCACATTTTTTCAATTTAATCTTAAATATTTGTGTGAAAATTACAATGTGACCATTTCGGTCAATTTTTTTTTTTAAATCGCCAACGTGCCAATTTAATCATTGCCAATACAACGGCAGTGTCGATAATTTCAGGCCAAAGTTGAATGGAATAATTTAAAATCAAATTTCCCAAACAAATTTTAAGACTAATTTAGCAACATTAATAATTTTATGACTAGATTAATATCCATATAGTAGATTTATGACTGATTGAACAATTTCTTCGCATTTATCCTCTTTCATGACATCTAAAATGTGTTGCAACCAGCATCCCTTTTGCTAGGAAAAGAACAAAAAGGAAGTCTGCGAAGAAAAATATTTGTAAAAAACCAAGATTCGCAGGACAAATTTGACTTAGTTGTGACTTAACATCGACATAATCTATACATGATAGCATAAAATTCTGGAATTAGCGGTCAATATGTATATGGCTCGGAAGACTAGCAAAGGGGGTGAAGACTTTTCTACTGCACTTCATGACTGGAGAATGTACCCAAGACTTTCAAACTAAACAAATTTGCTACTTTCGAAAAATGAGATCCTTTCAACCAAAAAAAAAAAATTTGAGATTCATATCGTTCCCCCGAGATAGCTTCGTGAATTTGCTAGCGTCAGCAAATGACCACTTTGTAATGCTCATAGCCTTCGGTATCGTCAGGAAAAAGAAAAACATCGGTCATGCTTGCGCCCACATTGGTGGCAAACTCACGGGAAGGCCTACAATCCCAGTGACAGGAGTCGTGAAATTGGGGATGAAAGACGAAGATGCCAAAGAGCATCCTGTCGTGGCTAAGCATTGTCTAGGAACACCGTCAATATGTACTCAGCACTGTAATTCTCCGATATATTGCACTAGTTCTAATCCTCACAACCATCCGCAGCTTACCAGTAAGGAATAAGGAAAACACGCAACAGCAAAAGAGAAGCAAAGGATGTATCGCAATTGTCATGGGAACAGGATCTCCACCTCAAGACTGTCTGATTTCAAAACTGAGCAGTCTTTAACTCAAAATCGATGTAAAAACCAACCAAATGTTCAAAATTCCACCTTAAATTTGCTCAAGGTACAAAAAAGTTTAATTCATTCTTCGGATCAATTCATTGATATAGTTCTCACGGTTGCCAGCATCTCCACCTTCAACATAATGGTTCCTCTTCTTCTTGAGTCCACCCAACGGTGCCTTGAGCTTAAAGGGCCATAGGAAGTTATTGGCTTCCCTAAAATGAGGTCCCACTGTCATTATCTCATGGATGAGATCTTCCGTGCAGATAATTCCATGTTGACCCAAAGCCTGCTCATCAAACAGAATGTACCATGTCTCGCATAAGTCCAGAGAAGCATAGAGATCACCCAAAAGGCACGAGATGAGATAAGGGCAAAAAGGGACCTGCTCGATGATGGAGTTGTCTGTCAAAGCAATTCTCTGCTTGCTGAGCTTCCCATAGCCCCTTTTGTATATCAGTTCCCTCACACTCTTTAAGTTGGGATATCTGAAAATATGCATTTTCAGTCGGCAGCCTGACAGGCAAAACAGATCTGAATCCAAATTATGGAAGAGAACCATGTACCCATAAGTCACATAGGGTTCAACCCTGTGAAGCATGTTCACTGTTGCCTTATTGACTTTAAGAAACACCCCATTGAAGATCTATATCCAAAGAATAATAAGTCAAGACAAAAGTTAGTATAGGTTTGCTACTCAGAAACCCATCAGTTCTAGCCACCGCACAAAAAGATATTATAGCCAAAAGAACAGAAAAGTAACTTGAAAAACAGATTACTTGGTAAGAAAACCAGCTGAAATTCCATGAAATCAAACTAAGCTATGACAACAATCGAGCCTTCAGGTTAGGCTATTTCACTGCTCGAATAACTTCTCCAAATGCCACCAGCAATGCAAAGATTCATCTCAATAAATGATACAAGACTCAAAAAGATTACCTGTCTTAGTCTCAATAGCTGCAAGATCTTTCTTGATTTCGGATGCATGGCATTAATACTGAAAGTCCAAGAGTATAGTATAAGAAATTCAGGGAAAAAATGCAACATGCACATTCTGCAGGACATAGAAGACATACCCACGGATGCGAATGATAAACAAAAGTTTAGCTTCAGGGTCGACGTAAAATCCACCTCTCAACTTTGCTTCACGCTTCAATTGAATCAGCTCCTTTTCCTGGAAAGCCAACACCGAAAGGTCAGCTATGCGGTTGGAAACATGGGGTTATCCAACAAACTTATGAAGACTAATGCCAAACTTCTATACCTGCTCGGCATATTCCTTCGCATATTGCTTTGCCCTGCAGTAGATCAATTTTCTGTTCTCGGCATTCTTTTGCTTTGTAGATTCAAGCTCCTGCTTTTTAGCCAATGCCCACTCCTCATTTCTCTTCTGCTTCTTCAATACTGACTCCGGGATTAAGGCCTTGACTTCTTCCCCACCCATTTCTCTGCACTCACACGTTAAGTAACGAGATTCAGTTACAATTTCTCATTTCACAATCGGAATGCTCTGCAAGCAGCTAAAGAAGTCCGCGAGAGCAAGCTTCAAGCAACAACCCAAAAATTCAGAAAATTCACGAGTGTATCCAATCCAATTCATACATTTCACAATCGGAATGCTCAGCAAGGAACTAAAAAAGTCCGTGAGAGCGAGCTTCACAAATGAGCGACAGCCCAAAAATTCATAAAACGCAGAAGCGTATCCAATCCAATTTATAATCACATTTCGCAATCGGCATGCTCTGGAAGCAACTAAAAAAGTCCGTGAAAGCGAGCTTCATAATTAGAGCAACAACCCGAAAATCACAAGCCGTCTTCACTATTGCCAGTCGATAGAAATTGGACAAATTTCAACTCTTGTTCGTTTCGAACCTGGGAAGGAACCTCGAAGAGAACAGAGCCCGCTACACTGCGGTGCACCAGAAGTAGAGGATAAATCGAACTACACACACAAGCCCATCGAGAAATTTGCTCATCCACCAACAGCCCGAGCTCGGCATTTGAATATACACGCATCATCAGGCGAGCCACCAACCGGGCGCGAAGAAAACAATAGGCAGGCAAATGAGAAAAGCAGGGCAACCAATCCTCAGACTGATCACGCAAGCGCAGAATACGAAACTGAAAAGAAAGACACGGCAGGAACGGAAGACTACCACCCACCAATCCATCAACTTGGAAACACAAAGTTGGTGCTACTCACCGGGTACGCCCGGAACTATTGCTGTATCTCGGCGAAGAAGGCGACTCGGCGGTGGCGACAGCAAATAGCTTCTTCCTCTCTCTCTCGCGGGAGGACTTCTAGGGTTTTGCGGCATTTTATGAGGTCGGAGGAGCCAGTAATCGGACGGCTCTCGATTTCCTTGTGCCCTGAAGGCGTGTCTGATACGTTGATTTGAGGGCCGATTTGGGCCTCGATGGCTTGTCCCTTTCTTTCGGGTTCTTAGGGATTGCAAATTGTAATTTCTTCTGAAGTTTCGGCCCAAGTACCCTTCGCAGTGGCTTGCTGTTTTGCCAATTTATGAACTCCTTTTTGTGGCCATAAGTCCCGTAATTGGGTGTCGTCAACGAACGTCTCTAAATACAAATAAAGACAGTTAGCCGATAAAAATTCGATATCAAAATATGATTACACGTGTCACGAGAGCAATCCACGTAAACTCCGCAATATTTCCTTATTTCAATTGCTCAACAATGTCATTTTGGGATAATTTTTAAAATGACTAGTATAACTCGTTTGCTTTTGATAGAAATATTAGAGTTCACTTCTTTTTTTATTGTAAAAATGTTTGGTGTATTTACTATAAATTAACTTCCTTACTTTAGTTTGTAACTGGTTCGATAGATATAGTTTTACTTGCCATGATGGAAGTAACACGAAAGTTTACCGCGATGTCGTTCTGAAGGCTTATTTGGTTTATTGTTGCCACCCTTCTCCATTTTTAGGTGCATTTGGTTCAATATTCACAAAAAGGCCTTTAAGCCTCCAAATTTATTTAGGGGATAAATTTGGCATTTCAAAGTTCCTTAAACCCCCTCAACCCCCAAATAAAAAGGGCGCATAACCTAGTGAAAATGTCCTTTCCGGCAGTGGCATTTTTCGGAAAAAATGAAGCTTTTGGGTTAGTAAGGACATGCATGATTCCATTTTTAGCTAGAAACTTGTTTTTGGAATTTAAAAATTTTATATTCTAAAATGATTTTATGAATAAAAAATACATTTAATAAAGACAAACAAAAACTATTTTAGAAATATGAATTTGTTTGATTACAAAAAAAAGTATTTCCTAAAATAAAATTTTCCTTTTGAATGGTGGTGGTGATCGACGAGTTGGCGATGACAACAGTGATTGGTCAAGCAACAGTGCAATGACCAGTCGCTAGCAATCAACAAATTATAAGACAACGTTAGTGGTGATTAGTCGATTGGCGACTGCAATGGTGATGGTGACTGGTGGAGGTGCTTGGCCACCACTACTAATGGCGACCGCTGGCCAATGATCGAAGGAGGAGGTGACGGTGGCAACGATGGGCAACAATAGTGGTAATGGAGATCAGTTGATGGTGGTGGGCGACAGTAGTGGTGATGAGCCAGTTGGAGGCGGCAGTAACATCCGACGATGGCAATCAACAGTGGTGACTGATGGTGGCGTACTTTTGAGAAATTAGGTGAAAGGTTTATTGATTTATTTTGTAAGATAAATCATTAATTTCATATTTCTCATTTATATTACCAAAATTGAAATAAAAAACTATTTCATAAAAAATTTGTTACTAAATTGATTTATGTTTCAAAATGAGTCATGAAATATATAAATTTTATTTTAGAATAGAAATCAATGACTATCGTGCAATTATAATTATTATATTTTTGTCGTACTTAACGTCGTTACATTATCTAAATTATCCTCACCTTGACATTTCTATGCAAACCTATCTGACGTCCTAATTTGTCAGATCTGACCGGGGTCGCCTCAGGTTAGCCACCCGACGGTGGCCGTCGACCTACTCACGAGGGCGGCGATTGGACTTGTGCATCGGTGCATCGTCACTGTCAACTGCCTTCCTTATTGAAGCTGGTTGGGGGAACCGAATGGTAGAAAGCGCGTGGGGACTTTCCGCGACGCCCCCCCGTGAGGCCTTTGATTTTCTTCACGCGGTAATGGCGCCTTTTACTTTTTTCTTTTTAATCCACTCTGACAGCCGCCGGTGGAGTTAAAGCGGCCACGCGCATCACGTGCGTGCACTTCATGTGCGGCCATCAATGCGCACTCTCACTTTGCCTTCTACCTCTCCTTCTTTAAGCGGTAGCGGCACGCCATATGTTGTCCTTTAATTCTTCGGTACCGTGAAGGTCCTCCGAGCACGAGGTGGATGGAACCATCCAGATTTCCAAATCATAAAATTGACGCAAGCAATAAATCAGCGAGTCCAGACGAGTGACTTCGTGGGCATTGATCCCTATCTTATAATCCGAAATGGGATAGAATACGATTGATTGTTCGTAATCAGCCCACTTGATCTTGAGAATGATCCACGACCGGCTTGAAAATGGTATAATCTCTATTTGAAGGACCGGATCACTCGTCATTATTGGTGCCGAAATTGAATAATATACCCGAATTGAAGTGGGACCCGACTCAATTATACACGGTCGTGTTTTTATTGTGTTCCAAGTCGATCCCAAGAAGTATATGCATTCGTCTTAATTTCCATAAAAGCTATACACCTAAACACGATATGGCTCATACTTTAATAATTGGGTTATATTTTCCATATTGGTCCGGATCGGGTACCATAAAAATCAGACGGAACCTATCGATGCCTGTGCTCACCACGCACGAGCCCAGAATCCGAGGCCGTCACCGATCAACCCGGCCTCGCCGTGCCGGCCGTGTCAAAGGAGAGCATCTTGCCGCGGTGGAAAGTCTCGGGTCGACCTCCAGAGACGCGGCCAGCTTAACCGGGACAAAACAAAAGAAGCGTCCCCTTTTGGAGGCTGCCGTTCCGGGAAACCTGCACTTTTTCCCTACGGGGGGGTGCATGGGTTTCGCATTGGTTCCGTCGTTGACGAATAGGGACGTTCGTATTATTCTTTCAAAAAGAAATGTTCCACGATACATTTACGAATGGACCGTTTTAAAAAAGACAACGAGAAAAAGGATCGTCTGCCCTGGGGTGTTCCCCAGGGCAGATCTGCCCTTCACAGCCGTCCGATCACGATCGGACGGCTATGTTTTTTTCTAAAAATAAAGCAAAAAATAAAAGAAAAAGATGGGACCCACACCCATTAAAAGTGGGGTCCCACCACCTGCAAGCTTGCAGCCGTCCGATCAACGATCGGACGGCCACAAGATGCAGATCAGATCTGCTCCGGGGTGTTCCCCAGAGCAGAGGATCCATTTCCGAAAAAGAGAGCGTGGTATCCAACAACGGATACCCATGATTAAAATAAATAAATAAATAAGAGTAATGGTGGGGTCCACTGGGCGACGTGAAGTCGGAGGGACGCGACGACAATTTTGGCGCGAAGCTTCGCGGAAGCTTCGTACGCACTTTCGATGCAAAAGCGCGGAAGACATTCCTGCTCCCCACTCTCCTTTTCTTCTCTCCCTCACGATATATTCCAGAGCAGGAGCGACGTTTTTCTCTTTTGGCCAACCATTGCTTCGAGCCGGAGACCTGGAGTTCTCCGCCGTTTCCGGTGAGTCGCCACCGCCGCCTCCGTCGTCCTCGTCGTGGTTCTCTCTCTCTGTGCGTGTGCAACCGCGACGCTGCTCTCCCTCTCCCGTTCCGGGTGTTTGTTTCGTCCGTTGGAGTTTGTTTCCTCCTATTTTCGCTCCGAGCCCTAGAAGAACTCGGGGGGGGGGGGGGGGGGGGGGGGGCGAGCTTCGTGCTCGTTGCGGCCGCCCGAATGTTGCCCGTTGCACCGCTATTCACGCTATTTGCTATCATTAGGCATTCTGCCCGTTACGCGTTTACCGTTGTTGTTTTGTGGGCCTCGTTGCTTTTTCTGCTCCTGCTGTTTTCACTGGTGGCTTCTGGACTGTCGATCCTGATTCGGCTTTTTTCTCTCCTCTCTCCCGTCACGAGGTGGTGGTGGCCCCGGCTGAGCCGCTAGAGCTTGTTATTGCTGGGGTGCGTCGTCTCTCCTTGCGACAGTGTTCAGCTTTTGGATTCGATACGCAACATGAGTACCTCATCGTCCAACGGGCTATTGCCGCCCTTCCCGATCTCCCGCCTGCAGCACGATGTGGAGGTGGGCGGTCGCTCCCCAAAGGAGGATGACGATGAAGTTTCGTCCCCATCCGGTCCTTTCGACATCGCCCAAACCAAGAATGCCTCCATAGAGACTCTCAAAAGATGGAGGGTAACCCTTATTTCTTATTTTGCTTCTTCTCTTTTATAGGCCGCGGATGTACTTCGGGCGCACGTCGTTCATCTGTATGCTGTTGTCCCAATGATATAGTGTCTGCTATTGTGCCGGAGAGTGCCACGAGAAATCCGTTCTAATGGTTGCAGTCCGATCAATGCGAAACTTAATAATATGTAGCCAATCTGCCTGACCAGGCAAATGGTTGAACCTCGTTCATTTGCGTACACGTTGTATGAATTGCTACGTGTGCGCCCTCATGTTCAGTAAATTGCATGTAGCTAACTGCTTTTTCAGGCGAACTTTCTAACTTTAATCTTTTATTTGGAATGCTTGCTGGTTAATTCTAAGGCAATGCAATGTCCATTCAATTGTAATGTCTCACAACGCAGTGAGAGTGCAGTAAGCATGAATTATGGTGTAACAATTTTTGTTTGCTTGAATGCTAAGGGGTTTCGATACCCGCAAGTACCTTTGTTTTGCTCATCTTTAAATAGAGTGCCCAAACTCTCTTTTTCTCAACCAAGGACATCAACTTGTCAAATGTGGATTGATATGAAACTTCTGTTAAAATCACAGAAGGAACGCCAATAAATAGTCGTTGACTGTACACATTATGTCTGATGTGGCCTTGTGGAATGATGCCCATTTCAATAGGGACATATTGCACAGCGAAGATTGTCTAAGTCAGCACTCTCTCTCTCTCTCTCCCCTCTTCATCCAACATTTAGATGTAGATGAAATAATTTTTGCTTAGTAAGTGAGCCATGTTAGCAATTGGGCTTGACCTTTGCGAAGCGCGCCGCCTCAGCAAAATCACATGACATGGCAAATTATTTAACGGAGGCCTCACAATGAGTGAAATTTCACAATTTGAGTTACCCGATTGAACTAAAAATAAGTTCAGGTACTTGATTGTAAAATGGAAAAATGTTCAGATACTTGTTGGGTCATTAGCCTGAGTATCGCACCTATTAACATGCTGCTGTAGGTGCTACTTCAGGGGACCCAACCCATTTAGTAGGAAAATAGGAAAACATGACTGTATAGGGATATTCGCAATTAGACATGTGATTATTCTGAAGAGTGTCTTTATTGAATTTGTTCTTTAGCTTCAGGTTGTATGTATTTGTTGAAAGAGTTTACATGTTTCCCTGGACAAGAATTAGATGAAGACACACTTGGTTGCTGAGTGTAACTGATGAGTGCCGAGTCGGATCAGCTTGTGAATCCTCAAATATTTGCACAGAAGCATTGTAGGAAATAAATCAAATTTACGAACTATGAATCTTACTTCTGATTTTTATAGGCTCTATGAAACTTAATGGTGAGCCATTAATTAAAAAGAGCATATGATCAGCATTGCACAGATGATGAGACTTCTAGTTGATTTTCTATTAATGTATGGGACCATCTCCTTGCATCCTCTATTTTTCTTTCCCCATGCATGTTTCTACACATATAGCAGAAGTGAGTATGCATTTAGAAAGATTTGCTAGATCTGATTAGTAAGTGACTCTATGTGAAACTCGGTGTGTCACCTTTTCCGTTTAATATATGGGACGTCTTCTAGGAGTTTGGTAATGTAAGATAACATATCTTTTGCTGCACAATGAGAAATTGCAATATTTCAAGATTGACTTGTGGAAAAGAGTTGGGACTTACGGAGATCCTTGAAGATGTCAATGCAAGCTCCAAACAAGAGCTTTGGAACATAAGAACATAAAAAAATAGTAGGAATGAATTTGTGGTCATTGTTTAAGTGGACTGATTAGATTACACATGAACTTTCAATGTTACTGAATGAATCTTATTAGTTTGGTGCCGGCTCAAGATGTTCAATCTGTTATATGCTCATTCAAGGGATTTGATTCATTAAGTAGTGAATGTAATTTAATCAATTGCACGCAAGAAAATTGTCAAGTGTGAATCGATGCACAAAATGAGTTAGCAGCAATGGATGCTCCATGGGATTTGCATATGCCAAAAAGAAATGCAATTTGGAATGGCTGCATTTGAGGGACAGCTGGCATGGTTTTAATTGAGGAAAAGATTAGAAAGAGTCTTCCGAGTAAGATAGATTGCGACATGTGGTATGATGATGTGATGTCATGATGGAGATGTTCGGAGGAAGTGGAAGAATACATGGACGGATACACTAAGAAATGATGGTTGAGCACTTGGATGGAGGACCAAGTGCAATGGCATGACCATGTGCAATTACTTGACCTCACTAAGTGAGAAAATTGCTTAGTTGCTATAGCTGTGGATTGAAGGGCTCATTTGTTCTTTTTCCCTGGTTAGCTAAAGCCATATTCAAAGGGTGGTACTGACTTGGGTACATCATCTGCAATTGAGAGCTAGACCGAACTGTGTATAAGTGGAATTTTGTCATTGGGGAGAAGGAAAATAGAAGGCAAGATGTTGATCGTAGTTTTAACATGTGGAATACTGCACAATAGTAGCTAGACTGGAAGCATTGTTAGTTGCCTTCATGTCGGGGGTATAGGAATAGGCTGAGTGTGGCGAGACTTTTGCTTTGCTCTTTTCTTTTTTCTTTTTTTCCTTTTCTTGTATCATCTAAAGTTCGACTCTTATTAACTTTATTAATTGAAATCCTTGAAAAATACAAATAGTAATAACTAGAGTCCTTTATTTACCAAAAAAAAAAAAAAAACTAGAGTCCTTTAGATTTTTTTTGCCTAATTTGTGGGAAGTTAAATAATATTTTTGTCTAAAAAATTTGAGAGGCAAAGCAAAAGATAGCTTAAAACACACATCAAACAATTGCCTTCTATAAGTTCCTAATACGCCTGCTAGAGGCACACACAAGGTAGTGTTGGTGGGTGCCACCGACTGGGAAATCAATGAATCTTCTATGCAAAAGATTGCTATATTTTCAATCCCAAGTATTAGACAAAATATTTCTCCTGCCTCTCATCACCTTGGCCCCCATGACCATTAGTCACTCGTTCATTTCTAGGCCATGACAGACCCTTTTGGCTGCATATTTTGGCGTCTTCAAACAAGCGAGAGCAAGTTTGTTCTTTCGTTCAATTCAAACAGCTCTTCCATATTTAGAAATATCAATTTTTCTAGAGCGGTTAAACCAAAGGAGTCGATAGCAGTAACAACATGCATTTAACGCCTCTGTCTAATGGCTTTGTTAGAAAATCCAATCAAAAAGCATAAGCCCTTAGCTGAAGGGAGACAACATGTATGTAACGTCAGTATAAGCTCCATAAACAAGCAATGTGCGATGCTCTGACACGGGTTTGAACTGAAGGTCCTTCAACTTTGCAGCAAGCAGCTCTAGTGTTGAATGCATCCCGGCGGTTTCGATATACGTTAGATTTGAGAAAGGAAGAAGACAAAGAGCAACGGCGGAGGATGATTAGAGCCCATGCGCAAGTCATAAGAGTAAGATTATTTTGGTACATATCTTTCGATTTATTTGAGTGATTTTTGATTCTAACCGTCCACTACAATTGCATTAGGCAGCTGTGCTTTTCAGATTGGCAGGGGAACGACAAATTGGTAATTAAGTCTCTCTTTGTTTATCTCCACATCTGTTTTTGAAGGTTTTATGTTAATAAGTTTGACTTTGCATGAGGTTCAACTGGAGTTGGCTGGTAATTGAGAAGTGGGCATTTTAGTAGTCACTGGTCAAGCTTATTCTAAATAGAAATAATGTCTTTTGGACCATTCTCAGATATTTAAGAGGAAATGGCATTGGCACGCTGAAAGATAATGGCTATCAATATGGAGTACTGCATTGACTTCAATATGGTCTTTCCACATATTACTGTTGTTTGATGAGGCACCTAGCATATCAGGATAATCATCTACATCAGAACGATCTTTTAGTCAGGAAATAGCTCCTTCAGTTATAGAAAAGTTATTCAGTGTGTCAGAGCTGCAAATGGTGTGGATAGCCAGCTGTTCTGTGGACAAGATGCATCAAGTTGTATGCCCTTAAGAGGCTTCCTGCTTCTCTCTTCCTCCCCTGCCCAAAAATGGTCAGAAGACCATGAGTGAGAGCTTTCTTTATTGCTAGTTTATTTAGTTCTGCGAGGCATTAGGGGGTACCTTAATGTTAATTGAGGTAGTTAGGATTTAGTGCAGTTATGTCCCTCTGTGCTTAATGAATAGAGCTTCTATCTAGTCTTGCATTAGTTCAATTAAGCAAAGACATAGTCATTTCTGATTTCTCTCTCCCTCTCTTTTGTGATCCTAAAATCCAAACAGTCATCCATGGCTTTTCTTCATTACAATTTGTGATTGCTGAAATCCTCTTATTTATCTATTGCCATACGGGGTTAGATTCAAAGGTGACACTTCCTGCTGCAATTGGCGATTATGGAATTGGACTTGAGCAGCTTGCATCCATGACTCGTGACCACAATTTTCCAGCTTTGCAGCAATATGGGGGGGCAAGTTCATTTTGCACAGTTCTTGCTTTCTGAAGCCAATATTTCAGTTTGTTGATGTGTCAATTGCCACTTCATCAGGTTAAGGGTTTATCCAATATGTTGAAGACAAATTTAGAGAGAGGAATTTCTGGGGATGAGACTGATATATTGAAGCGGAGGAATACATTTGGTTCCAATACATATCCTCAAAAGAAGGGACGGAGTTTCCTGGTACTTTCACCAATAGTTCTTATCCTTGACATTTTCCTGAGGACTTCCACAAGGAGTGTATTTCACCTCTTCAGAGTGTCATAACATTTGTTTTATTCTGTAGAGGTTCCTTTGGGAAGCCTGGCAAGACTTGACTCTCATTATCTTAATAGTAGCAGCTGCAGCATCGTTGGCGCTTGGAATAAAAACTGAGGTAAACTTGGTCTTCTTGCTTTTCCTAGAATAGATGTTCCAGCAATATTTTCTATTTTCAGGAGCTTGGTTATTTTTATACAATATACCTTTTCCTTATTATGGTGACCAGATGAACTATATTCTGATATATGTTATCTTATTTGCACATGTCTCGTGTTCTTGTTGATTTTTTTCATATGCCAATACATAGTTTTAACAAAGCATATGTGGATTTGTGTAATTGATATGAGAGTGCACTAAATGGTGCTCTGCAAAAGATGACATAATTTTTTTTTCTCTTGGAGATATTTTACATCAAAATGGTCTATAGTCTAGATTGGAAGATGGGAGTTGAATGCGACTCTGTAAAAGATGATGTAATTATTTTTCTCTTGGGGATATTTTACCTCAATATGGTCTATAGTCTAGTACTGGAAGATGGCAGTGGAACTTAATATGATCCCTCGTTATTTTGTTAAGGGTCTGCTCGTTTGGCGGAAAATATTCTTTCGGAAAATATTTTCCGGAAATTGGGTTGTTAGGAGGGCGGAAAATATTTTCCTAAGGAAAATGTTTTCCAATCAACCAAAGATTTCCTTCTAAAATTAAGAAAAATGTACGGAAAACATTTTATGGATCTCCTCTTTTTCTCTTTAGTCATGAGTCTATGAGCAATTTAATTACCGGCGGTCTTCGCCGCCGCCCCCCGTCACCCACTTGCCGCCGCTCGCCAGCTGCCTACCCGCCGGCTGCCGCCACCTGCCGCCGGCCGCCCTCCACCGGCCACCCCCTGCCCGTCGTCACCGGCCTGGCGGCTGCCCCCGGCCCCCTGCCAGCCACCTGTCGCCCGCCGGCCGCCGCCAGCCGCCCCCGCCCGCCGCCGCACCCCCCGCCGCTGCCCGCCACCCACCCGTCACCCCCCCACCCGCCAGTCGCCGGATAATTTCTCAAAAAAAAAAAAAAATTCTGGAAAAAATTTTTGGGAAAATTTTTAAGTTTCAAACGAACACCGGAAAATGTGCCATTTTCCAGGAAAATGACTTCTTGGCAAATATTTTCCGGAAGTGCTTTATTTTCCGCCAAACGAACGGACCCTAAATGGATTGTCATATTTCATTAGAGGGAACTGTCTTTTAAGGTTTTACTTTGTGGTTTAGCGTTTGGAATATTGGTTGTGGGAATGTTCTATCTTCTGGCATGATATAGGGGCAATCATTGACGAGTGTCAAGAAAAAGCAGTTTATTGCTAATATGGAATGACACTCCAAAGGTAGTTTTGATCTCGCTTCGTTCTTATGTATTGCTTTATGCCAGATATTTTCACTGTGACCTTGTGGTGTTATCAGTGGATAAAAGCAAGTGTCTAAACCGAGATAATAACCACAGATCTCTTTTGCTTCCTCTTGGGGGTCCTATTTAGAAGTGTTTTTCCCCCCTCCATTCATCTGTATGAAACGTGCGTTCTTTTTCCCACACGTGCAGATACCCTCATTTATGCACCCCTCATTATGAACTCTTGACAGGGTATAAAGGAAGGCTGGTATGATGGAGGAAGCATTGCCTTTGCCGTTTTTCTTGTAATTGTTGTAACAGGTGTGGAAAACCCTTTTTTGGATTAGAGTTTTAGGGTTCTAGTATGTAAGATATGTGTTTTTGGCTTTCACTTCATACTTTATCACGAAAGCAGTATACTTAAAGTGTAATGATCATTTCTATCTTTTCTGAACAGCTGTCAGTGACTATCGACAATCTCTGCAGTTTCAAAATCTAAATGAGGAGAAACGAAATATCCAATTAGAGGTGCATACATCTGTTATTATTTTTTATTTTCTATTTGGTTAGTTTCTATTCTTGATGGTGGTTCATATGTCACTTTGAAAATTTCACAGATAATGAGAGGTGGTAGGATGATCAAGGTTTCTATTCATGACATTGTTGTTGGTGACATTGTCCCTCTGAACATAGGTGATCAGGTGGGTGCCTTAGGTGCTTCTATGACATCCTTCAGATACAGGCTTTGTTACCTACTCAATGTCGTCTCTGGATTTTCCAGGTTCCTGCTGATGGAATCTTGGTCAGTGGTCATTCTCTTGCAATTGATGAATCTAGCATGACCGGCGAAAGCAAAATTGTGAGCTATGCATACCTTGGTGTTCTGTCAGGAACTTTTTATAATGTATTTTTCTAAATGTGTTGTTTTGGCAGGTTCACAAGGATCAGAAAGCACCTTTCTTGATGTCCGGTTGCAAAGTAGCTGATGGTGTTGGCACTATGCTGGTAACAATTCTCCTTTCTCATGTTATTTCCTCTTTGTAGTACCCTATGGTGCTTTTTTGTGTCATGAAGTGGTTGTTGGATAGGAGCATTGAAAATAATATGAGAATTTAATATCTAGAATGTTTAGAGGTCGGTGGACAAGCTTTAAGATGAAGATTTTCTTTTGAATGCTCATGTTGATGGATAGAGATTGCTGATTGTATTCATTATTGTCTGGCTCTTTCTCATTTAGCTTCATTGGTTGAAACTTTACAAGAGTCTACAGAGCGGGTGGGTGGAGCTTTGTTGAATCTCACATTTCCAGTATGAAGTAACAATGGTTTTGCGGATTTTGCTTTACTGCATTCTGTTTTTTTTGAGCTCTGAATTCTTGGTCTTCCCCTTGATCTGTTACAAGTTCGGAAATTTTTGTCAGGGGTAGGATTGACAAGTAATGCTTTTCTTGGAGTGCCAGCTTCTGAATGTTATCCTGGCTTCAAAGTTTTAAGCTATCGGATTGACTGGAGACCTATTCACTCTAATGGCATCTGTCGGAATCTTTTTTAATTAATGGTTTCATTTTGGGGAAGTGATTGCACATACCATCTTTTTTGGCAATCTTATGCGTTCTGCTAGCCAAGATGGTCCGCAATAAATTTCAGTCTCCTTAGTCTAATGACTATTGGTTTAACTATGGGTCCTCTGCCCGAAATTCTTTTAGTCTGTTTAATGGTCAGTAATCATCCTCTTCATCGATAATTTGGTCACAGTAGCACATACCACTGCTCATAACTACCAGCTTGGTGTGGCTTATTGTTACTGGCATTTCCATCTACCGGTTCTCGTGGTGTTTATAAGCCAAACCAACTGCCTTTAATTCTCACCCTTTCATCATAAGCAGTCACTTTGATTGTTAATCTGTATAAGTGCACATGCCTGAGTGCGTGCATGTGCCAGGCAAGTGAGATTTGTGCGCATGAGCAATTTCCCATGCCTGAGAATGATAGATGGTGTCATACTAGTGCACAAGATTCCACTGAGATTGTTCTTCAGTTAAAATATTAAATCAAAACAGATCTATGTGCTGAATTTATTACGTCAAATCAAAGATTCATTGTATGGGGCAGCTTGGTCAGAAACAACTTTGCTGGTTTTGTTGTTGTTGAACTCTTTTGAATTTGCTATAACAATTATTTTATTTTGCAATTGGATAATATATTTCCCTTCCTATTGTGCTTTCTGTTAGTCAGACAATTACTGGCATGTGGTATATGTAGGTGCTGTTTGCAGTGTCCTCTCATTTGTGTTTCTAAGATAAGTTCACTAAATATTCTTTCAGGTCTTCATTTTATTTTTCGTTTTTAACTTATCTTCAGGTAACTGGTGTTGGAATCAATACTGAATGGGGATTGTTAATGGCAAGTATCTCAGAGGATACTGGTGAAGAGACCCCATTGCAGGTTTTTTAGCCGTTACCCTGACTTAGCAAATTAGAGATCCCACTGTTACGTACCTATATCCCATACTAATGTGTTTTTCGAATATCCTTCCCAAGGTGCGCTTGAATGGTGTTGCTACATTTATAGGCATTGTAGGTCTTGCAGTAGCTCTATCTGTGCTTGTAATCCTTTTGGTGAGGTCAGTCAGAGTTTGTCAAGTTTATTAATTTAGTTGGGAGATATCAAATTTTGTTAGCTTTCTGGTTTTAATATTGTGCGCGTATTCAGGTACTTTACTGGAAATACAGAAGATGCTGAGGGTCATGTCCAATTCATTAAGGGAAGCACTAGCATCAGTCGTGTTGTAGATGACGTCATTAAGATTGTTACCATTGCAGTAAGTACAATTTCTTGTTCTTCTTTTGGTCATGTATACACTTATATTTATATGCAAGTTGTCTCTACACGTATATGTGTACATATATTACTTAGGTCTAGTACCTTCACTGACGAACTGTATTCAGGTCACTATTGTGGTGGTCGCTGTGCCTGAAGGACTTCCTTTGGCTGTAACGTTGACGTAAGTATGAATTGCTATTAGATATATAAAAACTTGTCAGCAGGAAGCGATTGTCATTCTTGTTTTTTTTTTCTTTTTAAATTCTCACTATGGTTTATTGCATAATTGATACTGTATATCAGATTGGCATATTCGATGCGAAAAATGATGGCCGACAAAGCCCTGGCAAGTCCAATTTCCTTGGGACACTAGTGATTATTCCTCTGCTTAATGATTATAGATAGGAGTGCTGCTTTGATAAAATAGTTATAAACTGTATTATGTCTATAGGTTCGTAGACTCTCAGCCTGTGAAACTATGGGGTCGGCTACGACCATTTGCAGTGATAAGACTGGTACTTTAACCTTGAATGAGGTTAGCTTTGGAATCCTTCTTCTGACCCCATCTGCTTATTTTCTGAAATTCTTGTCCTCCTCCACCTTTAGGGTGTATTTTTAGTTTGTTTAAGATTGTTTTTCTTGCTTCCTCTTCTACTTCTTCTTCTCTCTCTGTTTTTTTTTTGGGTGGGGGGGGGAGGGGGTTGGTGGTTGTGATCCTCTTCCTTTTATTCTACTCTCTGAAGATTATAACATTTTTGAGTAATCTTCAGCTTCCTTGTCGTGTATTGTATGAGTATTAATATGCATTTTGGTTATTGTAGATGACAGTGGTTGAGGCTTATGTTGGTCGAAAAAAATTGGATCCACCAAATGACTCCTCACAGTTGCATGATGTGGTTACATCTCTGTTACATGAGGCTGTTGCATGTAATACTCAAGGCAATGTATTTGTACCAAAGGTATGGCTACCTAAGTGGAACCCCTTGTAAGACAAAGTGAGATGTCCCCCCTTCGGTTTGTCATCTTCACTTTAATAATTATTCGAATAGGACCATTCATTTATGACTATTCTTCTTTGTTCTTGTTTTTCTGGTTTTAGCTATATTTGCTCGTTAAGAAGGCATTCTGAGAACCTCACTTTATTTTTTTTCAATTTGTTCCATTTTCTTATTCTGTTAATGTCTTTTGCAGAGCTTCCCTTTAGCTTATCATGTCTCATTTAACTATAATGAGATGATTGGAAGTGTTTCCCTGTGGACAGACAAACTTATGCTGACATTTGTTAAAGAACAATTGAAACAACTAATGGGAAACCTTGTTTTATACATGAGACTTGGAGAAGCAATATTATTTGTGTATTTAAAAAAAAGTCCTACAACTGTGATATGGGCATGAGCTAGACTTTCATTACTTTTTAAGGAAAAGAATTCATGCTTGCTTCTAAAGTGCTTCTGAGACAATGATTTTCCATTTTAGTTTGCAGGGACATCCTCTGATTCCATTTTCTTTAGTCAAAGTTGACAGTTGTTTTGTTTCAACTGCAGCATTGACAAATGATTAATGTTTCATTACGGGTCTGGTTTTCTTGAAAATACTGTGGCTTTCATGTTGTCTGGAAGTAGATATAATGATGAGGGGCCAGAGTGCTAACAAAATGAAGCTTTTGTCATGCTGTATTGTATATGAGAGGGGCCTTTCTCCGAAATTTCTTTGAGTTCAAATTTAAGAAGAATTAGAGAGAGGGAATAGTCTAGAGAGGAGATAGCATCCTGTGTGTAATATTGCGTCAACAGACTTGATATCTTTAAGCTTCTTGCTTGTAGGGTAATGGAAATGTTGAGATTTCGGGATCACCCACAGAAAAAGCCATTCTTTCGTGGGCAGTTAAGGTACTGATGTTTAGCATTTTTGTTTTTGTTTCTGCTATGCTGCTTTACTTGGGAGTTTGTTGAGGCTGTCTGTACTTATGGTGCAGTTGGGGATGAAGTTTGATGTTAGCAGATCAGAGTCTACAGTTCTCCATGTTGTCCCATTCAACTCACACAAGAAACGCGGAGGTGTTGCCATCAAACGGGTATTGCTTTAGACAATTAATGTTAGCCTTTGTTCTTGGTAATCTATGTATGGTTTCTGCTCCCTGTATATCCTCAAATATGATAGATCCAGGAATTTTAGCTTGCTAAAGCATCAAAGTGTCTTTCTGCGGAATTATGCCAGGTCCTGTGGCATGAGTTGTCTCTCGGATATGATTATCCTTGGCACGGGGGGTTTATGAGGATTCTTTAGTTGTGGAGTTATTGTCATTTGAGGAGGCATTTCTCTAACTACTGCAATCATTAGAACAACTTTGAAGCCCCAACCCATTGTATATTAGTAGAGCTCTTTATGCATAATGGACATGGTTCCCAAAAATGCCTTTGAGCAAGATGAATGAAAATAAGTGAAATAACTACATTTTTAGTCCTTAATTGCACATGGTCTGTAATTTCCCAAGTAACACGGCATCAATAGGCATGGGAAAAATAATTCACAAAGCAAACCCTGCCTGACAGTGGAGAATTTAGCTGTCGTTGTTGAATATTACTCGGCCACATGGATCTTTTCACTCCAGCTTCACGCTTTGTGAGAACAGAGATAATGTCAGATCGCATCATAGAAAGCATAGAAATTTGGCCAAAAAGAAAAGAACAGAGGAAAATTGCCAAAAAAAAGATTAAAAAGAAAACAACAAAAAGAGAGCTTAAAAATTGATGTTTCTTTTCATAATTATCTCATTCATCTAAGGCGTGAGAGTATTTGGTAATTTTATCCATCAAGGGTGCTTGATGCTTACCTTTGTTGAAGATACTAAACTCAAACATGTTATACTATCTAGCAAACTAAAGTTTTCCATGTTCCTTATCCATTTGTGAAAGAGCACTTGGTCTGGTCTCTCTCTCTCTCTCTCTCTCTCTCTCTCTGTGGTGGAAGTAAATTAGATTCTTGGCTCATGTGCTAACATTACTATCCCATCCCTAATTTCATTAGCAATTCTAAAGTTACCGATGAAGTTCACAATGACGACATTTAGACTCTTCTAGATCAGAATTATTGTCTTAAAGCTCACGACTTTATATTTATGTAACTGATATATTCTGTAATTTGGGAGAATTATGATTCTGAGTCTATTGCATTTGATCTTGTGGTTAACACTTGATGTGACCGAAACTCATCAGTTATGTAATATTTTTGGATTGTGTTGATGTTACTATAAACACTTGATGTAGTAAATATCTAATGTTGATTAATCAACTAGGTGAATTCGAGTTTAGGCAATGTAACTTCTTGTGAGTTTTGTTATAATGTTGTTAGCTTTTGATCAAGAAGTCTAACAATATAAACATAATTCTTGGTGATGTTGATGTTATTATAAACAGTTGATTTAGTAAATATCTAATGTCGATTAGTCAACCAGCTGAATTGGAGTATAGATGATGTAACTTTTTGCAAGTTTTGTTAGAATGTTGTCACATTTTGATCAATTAGTTTAACAATATGAAAATGACCCTTGACGAAATGAAAGACATGACATTTTACTGAGCTGAAATGGTAGAAAAATCCTTTGACCAAAGGGACTTATTTTCCTGCAAAGTGGGTATAATGGCTGCGAAATGGGTATAGTGGCTTTTTGGAGCTAGTGGGGTGCAAATTAAAGTTGTTCTGTGATTTTGACTTGTGCCCTTGGAGTTTAGGCTTGCTTAAGATCTCATCAATTGGGAACTCATTGTAATGAGTCTGTTCTCCTGCATTTTAAATATATGTTTGCTTGCGAAATTTGTTGTCTGTTAGAAACCAGTTGCTGTTTGGAAATCTCTGGAAGTATAGGTTTTATATTGCGACTCTCCTAAGATTCTATTGCCATCATCCCTGTCTTTTTGCAGAACAACTCTGAAGTTTATATACATTGGAAAGGAGCAGCAGAGTTGCTCTTAGCTTCATGTACAAGATATGTTGATGTAAATGGTCAATTCCAGCCCATTGATGAAGAAAAGGTTGAAACAATGTCCTTTCGCTTTAGTCAAGTTGAAACATTAAGTTACTACCATATGGGGAAGACAAGTTTTGGTTAATCTTCTGGTTGTGATCTACCAGATTCAGATATCAATTATAGAAGATTATTCTAGTACATTCTACTTTCCATTAGACTTATATGCGATAATCTAAATACTATGCAGGGAGGGCCTACCTTTGCTGTTCTACCTCATTATTTTCTTTTACAACAGTTTCTAAGTCACTTCTTGTACGTGCTGGTTAATTGTGTAAATGAGTAACAGAGGATCAGTGAATGTGATAACATTTTATAGGATGTTTAAGTATATATTCACCTGCTATTGAGCCTGTCTCAGTCATATTGTGAAGTGGCGAGCAAATTTATTTGGTTAGCTTCAGATTGTAATAGTTTGTTTGATATCTTATGCGCTGCTTTAATAACCACGTTGAGGCTTTCACCTTTTTGCTCTATGAAGGCATTTCACATGGTTGGATGGACATATAGCCATTCCATCCTTCTATTACTTAAAAGTGGAGGATTAACAGTGATGCTTTATCTATGTGTTATTATTTGATGTTTTAAGTAACGAAATGTGCATGGAGTTTTCATTGATCACTTTTGCTTCTTAATTTGTATTGTTGCAGAGTTTCTTTAATCAAGCTATTGATGACATGGCGGCAAGAAGCTTGCGTTGTGTTGCCATTGCTTGTAGGCAACATGATCTTGACAGCGTTCCAGCAGATGAGGAGAGTCTTGACAAATGGGTGCTCCCTGAAGATGACCTTGTCTTGCTGGCAATTGTTGGTATGAAGGTATGTACGAACAGTTACACTTATGCATACTGGGATCTTCCCTTTACATTGCTTTTTCTGAGTATGTGTTTTGGAGTATGTACAACTGTACGAGCGGACATTTGCAGTCTTGGATGAGTACCTTGACATAGAAATACTGTAATCACTGAATTACTTGAACCTACTTCTGGTGCTCACATATGAAGCTGCTACGTACTTCTTAACCTGTGACAGAGAGTATAGAGAAAGTTCGAATTGATATGTGCTTAGCTTTCAGCAATCCATTGCTTTGCTTCTGTGTTTCGTCATATTTTTCCCTTGGGAACCAGACCAAGCTACTACATACTTCTTAATCTGTGACAGAGAGATATAAATAAAGTTCCAATTAGAACGTGCTTAGCTTTTGGCAATCCATTGCTTTGTTTCTGTATTGGTACCTCATTTTTTTTCATCGGAACCAGACCAAGCAGGCATATCATAGCATAGAGAATCATATCATATCAGCTTATCACTTTGCCCGTTCCATTTTAGATTTTCCATTCTTTATCAATTAGGTAGTGAAATATTTATTCACATCTACATGTCATTTAACAGATTTAACTTTTCTATAGATTTCAACTTTGATGTATATTATTGCATTTCCAATGCCTTTTTTTTTTACTGTGATGTCATTTACAGGATCCTTGTCGTCCATGGGTCAGAGATGCTGTGAAAGTTTGCATAGAAGCTGGAGTTAAGGCAAGTTTCTATATATGGGCGCTTCATTAAAATTAGGAGTATCATATATTATGTGGATTCTTGGCAATCCCTTATTTAATTGATCAGAAGAGAACTCTTGACCCTCAATATTTCTGTCACTAATCACTTGAGAAACAAGATTTGGCCTTGCAGTGGTCCACCTTCCTGATCCATGAGGATAGTGATATTTTGTGGCATAGGATATGTATATACTCTGTATACATGAAGAATGTGATCCTTAATTAATGAAGATAAGTTCTAGCTACCTAATTGTGGTGAGACCTACTGTAACCATATGCATGTGATTTAATAGGTGCGCATGGTCACAGGAGACAATATCCAAACAGCGAAAGCAATAGCTTTGGAGTGTGGAATACTTCGTCATATTGATGATGCCTCTGAACCTAATGTTATTGAAGGACGTGTATTCCGTGCATTATCTGAGAAGGACCGAGAACAATGGGCGAAAAGAATAACGGTATGGATAACTTTATGGATTCTCTAGTAAGGTGGTAAGGGCATTTTAACTCCATATTCATGTGTAGGTGATGGGGCGGTCTTCTCCTAATGACAAGCTGTTACTCGTGCAAGCATTACGCAAAGGAGGTGATGTTGTTGCTGTAACAGGCGATGGAACCAATGATGCTCCTGCTCTTCATGAGGTCTGACACGCAAGCAACTTGACTTAGAAAACCTGCATGCATGCTTGCATATATAATCATGCATTAATATTCAGATAAAACATGTCAATTATGAGCCACTGTGTTGCTTCTTATGAGCTCTTAGTAGGGAGATGAATAAGAATTGGATGACATCTCAGACATGTTGGATTTTAAGCCACGTGTGTGATTACCTGTTCTATAAATAAAAATTTCATTTACATATTAGTAATTAGTATTGTTGGACAATTGATTGGTGTGAAAGGTCTCTTTTTTCTTCTTGGAAGAATTTATGCGGGTGAATATGGTCATCTCTTTTGATCCTAATCTTGCCTCTCTTGCTAGGTCGGTGCATTATTGTTTGGACTTTTTATTACATTTGAAACGTTCTATTTTAGTTAATTTAAAAAAAATTGTTGTCTTAATGATTGCATTTTTCCTATATTATTGTTTAGGCAGATATTGGTCTGGCCATGGGCATTCAAGGGACAGAAGTTGCGAAAGAGAGTTCAGATATCATAATTTTGGATGATAATTTTGCTTCTGTCGTTAAGGTTAGCAAATTGTTCACTCTTGACCTGAGGATATTAGCATAGTGTTATCTGCAGCAAATGTGACAGTGTTTTTATCTCTAGATGTGGTCTTTGAGTCATCATAGATCTGAAATGGCAGGGTAAAAAGCACCTACCTCTGCATGTGCTTTTGAGACAATCTTCAGCTAAGGAAATGGTTTCCCTCTACCTCTGGTTTCTTTTGTCTGCCATACCTATTGGTTTTTGGCATCTGTACTTAGAACTTTATAAGGATGAGTGCTGATCATTGTATATTTACATCTAGTAATGGTTATTGGGATTTTTGTACTTCGGCTGATTCAATTATTACATCGACCGGTAACTTTTTACTATTGGAATTATGACAACTTCTGTGCAATAGGCTGAAGAATTTGATGGAGGGGCACTTTGTCTAGAATGTCAAAAAGTTAACTTCTATAGTTGTTTTTGGCCCTAGATTGACTTTTGCAGTTGAGTTATTTCCAAGTTTTCTCAACCTTGGTGTACATCAAATATAATAAGATGGTCATTTCCTCTGTGCAGGTTGTGCGATGGGGCCGTTCTGTGTATGCAAATATCCAGAAATTTATCCAGTTCCAGCTGACAGTCAATGTTGCAGCACTGGTTATCAATGTTGTGGCATCGGTATCGTCTGGTGATGTTCCTTTGAATGCAGTGCAGGTCTGTAGCTGTGCTGTTTATTTAACATGAATTATGTCCATATTAGTAATGTTTGTCAGAACTGTGTAATTTTACAGCCTTTAGATTTGCTTCTTTTGGAAATTTTGCATGTTGGATTTGGGGTATGAAATAGGGGAAGGATAGACAAGAAAGACGCTGTCCAATTTGAGATTGACAGGTGGTCAAGGCCCTGATAATTAGACTTTTATGCTTATTCTTTTGTTTTGTTCTGCATACCACTACGAGCCTTAAAGCAGAATCACAGGCTGTGTCAAGATTTTTTGCTACTTTTTCTTCCACTGACATGATTAGTGTATTGCATTCTAGCTTTAGGGAAGATAATGTTACTTCCTTGTAGTTCCCACTTCAAACCTATATGACAAAGTGTTAATGACTCCTCTTCATTTTTCTTCTCACATGTATGATATGAACAATTCCCTTGGGCCTTAAACTATTATTGTTATGTTTCTTTTGTGTGTACAATTGACAGAAGGGAAAGGATACTTGTTCTCTTTTCAGAATCGTATGATTAATGAATATCAGACATCATTTCTTCTGCATACCAGGATACCTTGTCTTGGTATTTGTTTCCATTATTGCAAATGACTACGGAATTTGTTGGGCAACCATGGGGGTTGACCTGACAGCGCGTCACTGTTTCCTTTAACTTCTATTATATGGCCAATGACTAATTTTGTTACTGGAAACACAGTTTATTAACCTCTGGTGCTTGTTATGCCTTTTTCTCACTGCAGCTTCTGTGGGTTAACCTTATAATGGATACTCTTGGTGCACTTGCATTGGCTACGGAACCTCCCACAGATCATCTTATGCATAGACCTCCAGTTGGTCGAAGGTCATCCTCTGGCTAATTCCAATATGCTGTTGTATATGAATAAGTTGGGATATGCAAATTCTGGCAGTTTCTGTGTTTCATGTATTATGCCGTCTGGTTCTCTTGCTTAGTTCAATTACCACATTTAAACTGTTGAAAAATATTGTTTTACTGGTTAATGTTGTATTGCTATTTACTAATCCATACATCGGTGAAAAAAGGTCCTTTGAGAATTTGGATAAGACAATTGCTCTTGGCAATTTGTCATGACGTACCTTTTTCTTTGTCCTGGTGGCAATATCCAAAGTACTAGTCAGCACTTTTGGACTTTGCTATGGTCGAACCTTTTATTCTCGCCAATTTTGAATTATCAATCTTATTATACTCCGAGTACTTTATGTTTGCCACGGTACCTTTCAGTTATTTCTGTAAGCGTATGCGCATTTGGCATTGAGGTGATTAACCTTTTTAAAAGGCCTGGATTTAACCAGTTCACGGAATTTGCAGGGCACTTTGTAAGTCTCTTGGTAGCTAGGCCTCTGCACTTGTGTTTTTGAATTATTAAGAAAAAAGAAATTCATGTTGTATTGGTTTTGCGAGCTTTTTTCTACACATAGAGATGCTAGGGGTTGTCGAATGTGCCAATGGGTGCGCAAAAGGGGAGAACAACATGCTTAGCAGTAGATACTTAGGGATATAAATTTTGGGTTAAATTTTATTTTGACGGAGTATTCATTGGTGGCCACTTTTCTGTCTTTCAGGGAGCCCCTCATAACCAACATAATGTGGAGAAATTTAATCATACAGGTATATTACTCTCCACTTGTCTTGATAATATTTATTTTCTACATCGAAGTTGACTTTTATATTGGCAGGCATTTTATCAAGTTTGCGTACTTCTTGTGCTCAATTTCTCGGGGAAAAGTATTCTTAAATTGAATGATGAAACTACGCAACGCGCTACTATGGTGAAAAATTCTGTGATATTTAATGCATTTGTCCTTTGCCAAGTAAGTATACCAACAGTTTTATAGTTCCATGCTCCTATTCCTTTGGTTCATACTTATGATTGAACTTGGGTAATTATTAGGATGGCATTTGCTATCTTATTTTGTGTTATATTTAATTTTTCTAGCCATAAAGTTTAAACTGGTAGATTGTTATTGATTGCAGATCTTTAATGAGTTTAATGCTCGGAAGCCTGATGAAATCAACGTGTTCAGTGGCGTAACTGGAAACCACCTGTTCATGGCTATTATAGGAATGACCTTAATACTTCAAGTGGGTAGCGTTTTTGTGTTATTTTTTTTCGCTATTTATATATATGTACACACACACACACACACACACACACACACACACACACACATACTGTGAGCTGATGGTGCGGTTTTTATCGTTCTCTAGATAATCATTATCGAGTTCCTTGGTAAATTCACTACCACAGTGAAATTGAATTGGAAGCAGTGGCTGGTGTGCGTTGGGATAGGCTTTATCAGGTTAGTTCAATTTCTCGGCCTGTTAATAAGAGTTTGTGCATGTTGCGGTGACCAATAAAGTTTGCAGATTGGAAGGTCTCTGAAGTATGAGTGATGAAATCTTAAACGCAATATTTGTCAAAATCTTGAAAGTATTTACTTGGGGTGTCATTTTCTTATCAGCTTTATCATAAAGCTTGGTGATTCTATACCATTAAGATGGAGATTGAACATTTTTCGAACTATTTCAGACATGGTACAGAGAACATAATACATATTTGAGACAGGCCAATTTGAGATCTTTAAAATTTTTCTTCTGAGTACGACCATTAGGGACCTGGGAAATTTCACTTTGTCCTTTTGGTGCTAGATAATCGAATCCCAGTTCATCATGTTTCCTTCCTCAGTAAAAATTACATATCTGTTCATTTCACTGAATGTCTTATTGTCAATGAACAGCTGGCCGCTTGCTATGGTCGGGAAACTCATTCCAGTTCCTGCGACTCCTCTAGCGAAGTACTTTGTTAGCCTTGTCCGCCGATGGAAACATGCTTGAAACGGTTAAATTCATGATCGTTTTGCCTCAGCGTGCGTGCACATCATGAAGGCTTCTGCTGGAAGATGGCAATCATTGCATGGATACATGGCGTTTGTTCTTGTTAATCCAGCATTGTGTTTGTGGCTTCCTATCTTCGGAATATGTTTAGCCATTGTGGGTTGTTAAGTAAACTTTACTTTAAGATATGATAGTACCAAGTGTAAATAAGAAGCTTATGTGCAAAGCATGGGGATCGCCTAGCTGAATCTGTCGGATTTTTTTCGGCAACACCTCTTCAGTCAGTTGTAAATGTTTCTTAAATGGAATATCTATACAAGTGCAACCTGAAAAGACGTGTGTTGACATCTTTACAAGTGGGAACCAAGATGCAACATTTAGTCAGTGACGAGGGCTCAAATTTGTATGAGGTGATGTCTGAACACTGTGTGCGCTAGCTGGTGACGTATTTGAATGGCGAAAGCGGGGGTGATCAGTGCTCTAGGAAGCTGAGGGTAAATGATATTTCAAGACGAAGTTGACAAATGCAGAAATTATTCGTTCCCACGACGATGCAGTTACGGAACTGGGTGTCTGCTAACAGATAGGTAAAATTGGTGACAATTTCACGATGCATAGAGAGAGAGAGTAGATGATGCGTCGATCTGGCCAGCTTAGGAGTTACCAAATAGATGCTCGGCCGGTTGAGAGTTCTCCTGCTCCTGCTGATGAATGGAAATGAACCAGGAGGGGTCACATTGCGGTTGTGGCAGTGGTTGGTGTTGCGGGTGTGGAGAGTGATGGCCTATCATTTCACCCTTGGTCTTCATTATCTCACCATGAGTCTGGATGATTTGTTGTTGTAGTTGAGTGATGATTCCAACGCATCCATAGACGGGGTCTTGCACCCTGGCTGCCGCTTCGTATGATATGCACTCTGCTGCCTCGGCCCGTAAATGCCCCGGGACTTGCTGCTCCATCATTGCCAGGGAATTACAGTTAATCACCAAAAATCATGAAATACGGATGGACAAATTGTCTTTCAGCGAGATGCAGAAAGGATCCCCCATCTTCACGCTATTGTAGATTTCGTTATCTTCTCTTCCGGGAAGCAGGACTACTTAGTTTGAAGTCCACGAATGGAATTTAGAGCACGAACTATTTCATCAGACAATATATTACCACTGTTTTGCATGTTGATAATTAATGAGAAACTTGGTTTCATTTTTCTTTAGCCAGGAAACTTGGTTGACGGCATAGTCATCACCAGAGATATAGACACCGACGTTTCCATGCTATCGATGAAATATATGCGCAAGTGAAACATAATGAAGGAAAACCTGTACTCAACAAGTACATTGCCTTGTATGAAAGAGAGATTTAAACACTTTCGTCTTTTTGGGCCGTCTTAATACTACAAAAAACAACATATGAACCGACCTGAAGCATTTTAGTGACATTGCTGGCACCAAAGATCTTATGGACGCAGGCAAATCTTTGTGGATTCGAGGAAGGGAAATAAGGAGCCAGTATGCAATCTTGAGGACATCTTCTTCTCAAGTATTTGCACGCAGCACATCTACTGAAGCTCGACATTTGAGATTCTCTAAAGATTTTGCGCACCAGAAATCTCCAGAAAATCACACCCGAGTTCTGATTCTGGTGATGCCAAGTAGATCTTCTACTGTATATAATACTAAGACTGAGCATCGCAGGATCCGTCTCATAATTTGGTCATTTTAGAATTATAGGACCAACATGGAAGGTGAAAACGGCTACTTTTTCAAAAGATTTTCGGCAGACGTATGGAAAGTGGTGAGGAAATGGAAGCAATTTGACACCAATCCCTCCAAATGATGAAAGTTGATAAACCAATCATACCGAGGCAAGTGCATTATATTTTCAGAGAGAGATAACGGTAAACACCAAGACGAGTTGGGGGGTTCCCTATGGCAAGAAAAGAAAATTGATTTATGATGCGAGGTTTTAGCCATGACCGGAAGAAAGGGTTGATACAAGAGATTGCCTTTACCTCCAGTGGGGGCGCTATGTCTTCGCTAATATGTCCGAAATATAAGCAACGTTGAGTTGCTGGTCCCGTAAAATAGTTAGTTCTACCGGCAAGATCACGCAAATCCTACCGCTTCATTAATTCACGACACGAACCTCGACTCGCTTCAAAAAGTAAAAGCATGTCCACCACTCAAACCAGCGAATGAACATAAGCAACATCGTACATATCTCTGCACGGTGGAATCAAATCGTCACCAGCTTTTCCGGAGGAGCTAAGATTGCCTCGCTATCCGAAGGAAACAAGATCTGTAGTAAGAGTCAAAATGCTCGAGGTCGGTTTTATTTGGTTAGCTTTCGAGGCCCTCCACTCACTCACGAGTATTTCTTGTGAAATGGCACAATTAATCGCTAATATCTCGACTCTCGAGCCCCAAAGAATGGCATCACGTAAGTCCCCCTTCTAACTCCAATTACATGACTTTTGTATGGCATTGTTGGTGCCAGAGATAACCATGCAAGAGGTTCTGGCACATCGTATAGAGTTGGACCACACTGTCATCGGGAATCACTGAACATTTAAAGATCACCTTGAAAAATCACCTTGACAAAGACTTCAGAAGTGTTTCTTGGTACAATTGTAGGGGACCATACAGTATAACCAATCATTCCGTCTGCTTATAGAAAAAATGATGAGCCACACGCACAAAAAGACCATGTCTGAGCCGAAGGGCTTCACTCTGTCCCGTGGCTTCTTTTTTTAAAGAGACCTAGCAAAAACAAGAATAAGCCAAATGATTCTTCTTCGAAACATAGGGGGAGATATAATTTGCGGCTGATGCAGATGAACCCTGAATGTTGGCTGGAACAAGTATTTGAGTCTTTCCAGATGCAATCCTGTTACCAGCTACATTGGCATAAAACAAGCCTGAGATCGCGGGTACAAAAATATCACTTTGAGAACAGATGTAGTAGTCGATGACTTTCTCATATCCTGAATCTTCTGAATCAAGGAACTTCGACTTCTTGTCCACAGGCATTATCCCTTCCTGCTCAAAGATTTTAGAGGCCAAAAAGGATCCATCAGAATAACGTCAGTCTTTCTAGAACTTAAGATATATTAGCTGAAGAGGATGCCTAGAAAAGAAAACATTATTGGTAACTTGAGTGTCAACCAAAACATTAAGGTGCTTTTCAATGACCAAGACACAACTCTCCAAAGAAAGCAGGGCATATAAAATTTGTAGACTAGTAGTTTGCAGATGCTACCATAGTGAACAGATTTGAACACCACACTCACTGAAAGGAAAACAACCAGAAGCATCTCACCTTGGTGTAAGTTTTGGGAAAAAACTTCTTCAGAGCATTAAGGCTGCTATCCCACCTTGATTGAGTTAAATAGATTGTAGTATCCTTGTCAATACCAATCTTCTGCAGAAACTCCGTAATCTCTTGCACACCAAAACAACTTTTTGTCCCTTGGCAATTCTTCTTTTCCAACATGTCTACCCTCAGGTCCACCGCTAAGAACTGACCATCAGATTTCCGACTCAATGTTCTCAGACGCTCGACCATTGAATCAACCACTTCATGTACCTCGGGCTGCAACTCCAAAGTTCCAAACATAGCCAAACATGACGTAGAATCAAGGTCACTCTTTTGATTCGGCTTTTTCATGTTTACTGAGGAGAAGTAAGTTGCCAGTCTTATGTTACCCTTTGCCTTAAATTTAGGTTCGACATGATTAACAATGTAATCTTCTGTCACTGTATTTGGGACCTTGACAACTGCAAGATTCCGTGCCGATATACCAGAAGGTGGTTCTCTTGCTACTCTGACAATTCCATCCAGGCTTCTTACAAACTTATCAACATCATATATCTCTCCAAAGCTCCTGAAGAATGGATGCACGTCAGGCACAAACACGGTAAACAGTTTCTCTACTATTGTCTGGCAAACTCATATGTTCTAGTTCTATATGATACTTAAGACAAGCCTTGTCCTGGATCTAGAATCCAATTGTGACCTTAGTTTTGTCCGACATATCGACGGGACGTGGTAATTGTGCTATAGAACGATTAACTTTGTCTATAGTCAGAGGAGTTTGCTTTTCTAGATACTGCTATTTTCCTTGGCAATAATTTTTGGAAAGTGGGTATCCACGTGAAAATCCAGGAACACAAATGCACAGTGCTACAAAATACTGCTATTTTCCTTGACAATAATTTTTGGAAAGTGGGTATCCACGTGAAAATCCATTAACACAAATGCACAGTGCTACAAACCTTCGATCCCCTGGTTTGCTTCCTCTGATGTCAGGGAGTACTAGAGTCGCTCCTAAATATTTTGCTACTAGCACTGCTGCTGCAATCTGACGAATTCATACAAAATAAGGCCACTTGAGAGAGAGAGAGAGAGAGAGAGAGAGAGAGAGCATGGCATTATATCCTATTACCCAGTACATCTTTCTATGTAGTCCAAAATCAGCATTGTCTAAGAGGAATGTCCTCAATCTCATTTATCCCATTAATCTCAGAAAACACTTCTTCAATATCAAAACAGTTGTTGTGCTATCTTTGTTGCTAAGATTGCATGAACTTCAGTTTGAAAATGCAGCATAAACTCTGCTAAGAAATGGACACAACATGAGGGTACTTTGAAAATGCAAAAACAAATTATAACTCTCAACAAATGGCAAGAAGTTAGGCCAAAAAAGTCCTTTCTAGTGAACTTTGGAGTGCATCAGCGCATGGACAGATTATATGTACAGGTTGACCTAAAAACCACAAAGACAGAACGTTCACTTAGAGATGAAAATGTAAAAATTAATAGAAAAGGCATCATTACAAATAGTTTGAGAAATATCTAGCCAAAACTATTTTGGTGGTGAAATTGGGAATTGCAGATGTCCACATAGTTCCACATCATGAAGTATCCAGTTGACTGAGAATCCAATATTTATGTAAAAGTAAATCGATATGATAATTAAATCCACTAGATGCATGAGTTACCTGGGAGACATGGTATTCGGGACCATTGGTCAATGAGAAAGTGACGAAGCCCTTTGAGTCCTCTACCAAGCCTGTAAACCAAAATTTTTGGCAAAAACAGGCAGACACAAGCACTTTCAATCAGCATCAATGCAGTGGCAGGAACACAGTGAATCATTAGGACCAAATGCAACCAAAAGTACCTGAAGTAGGTCTGCTCCAGCATTGTTTCAGCTCTTGGCTTTCTTCTTTCCAAGGACCCTTATTCCTTCTAGACAGTGAAACCAGCGACTTTGCTTCTAACTTGCTATCGTCAAAACGGGCATCATCTGAGACTCCGGGAAGTTTTTCCTTCGACAGAACATGACAAACAACATCAGTTCATCTGCAAACACAGAAGTAGCCAATATGTCCATGTTGCAACCAAGATCCAGATTTAGCATATAGATATATAGACGTCTTGCTTTATGTCAAGGAACCCAGAGTTCAAGATGTATCATTTGCTTTCCTTTGGCGCGTTGACACAACCGTTCTTGGGAAAAAAAAAAGAGACAATTTTCGAAATATCTTCGGCAATCCTCACTCTATCCCCAGCACCTAGATTTGAACAATACAATGCGTGTAACATGGCTCAAGACTGAACTTTTAATAACTGATTCGCCCATAAGCTGATAACCTCAGCAATGCCAATTGAAAAGTGGGTTATAGGCGTAGTAATGATAATGACTCGGGAGCATCTGAGAAGAGAGCCTAAAACGTAAATCTCTAGACAACATGCCCGTGCATATCTAGCGCAAAAAGAAATAATCGGAGCAGATACAGAAGCGAAAGCTAAAGAATCAAATGGAGAATTTGTACTTACTTCGACTGAATCAAAATGGTCTCTTTTGATCATCTGACCCAGCATTAAAAACATGGTTATGGTCAGAATTCCGGCCACCACTTGCCTCAAATCTACGCCCATTGCTCTCTCTCTCTCTCTCTCTCTCTCTCTCTCTCTAGATCCTGTCTCACTCCCCTTATCTCAGTGTTCTCTCAGTCTACAGAGATGAAGGGAGAGGCAAATGGTGAGAGCTTAAGCTTGAGAGAGGAGAGAGCATCAAAGATTGGGAGGCTCTTAATGGAAGGTCTAACGACAGGGAAGAGCAACCAAAGTCTGCTGTGTTATTTCTTGGTTTCTCTCTTTCTTAGGAGCTCATAACACCACCGACACTTTCCCGGAAAATGATGGGCTGCCTAATATACTGCTACAATTTTGTTTTGTTGCCAATCTCTTGATCAAAAAGTCCTCTTAATTTTCCCTGTAAGAATAATAAAAAAAACGAGAGGAGGAAACCAACCCCATCAAATACTTTCTCTTTCCTCTTTTTCTAAAGTCGGATTTTGTGTGGGGACACTGAATAGTATGATAAATATGGTGCAGTATCAATGTAATATCTTCTCTCTTCTCTCCTTTTTTGCAAGAACTGGAAGGATAAATTCATCAACCAGAAAGTAAATTCCTGGCCTAAAGACGAGGACCCAGATTTGGAAGATGGACCATGCGTATGGGGTACTGCTCCTATTTGGGAGATGTCGATGAGATAATTTTCCAAAACAGGGATTAACGATGGACCCAATACTTCCCAATTTCTGCATTGCCCGAGTTAATTAGTGTCTGGAGCTAGAAACAGAATAAGGGTTAGCAGCACAGCCTGGTGAGTTGACGAGGGAGAAGACAAATTGGGTGATAATTACTCCATCATGAGTGGGCAAAACCATGTAAAAAGGCAATGATTGTCATGTGATGCTTGTCGAGTCAAGTGGGCTTCATCGATGCTGGACAAGAAGAGAGAGCCAGATGGTGAATTCCCATCTTCATCCGCCTTGGGCAAGAGGGTCTTGACCCCCAAAAGAAAAAAAAACAAAGAAACAAATAAGGGGTTGTGTTTATTAAAGACTGATTCCATTTGACCACGAGGACACGACCCACTGATTGCATTGTAAGCCACGTAAATCCAACATCCTTACCGGTCGATGTTGTCCAAATGATGGGCAGATGAGTTCAAAGCTCATATACCCTGGAATATTCCCATGGAAATAATGTCCCCACCAAAATGTTTGAAATCCATATGAAAATTTATATGCAAAAATCATACACACCACTTACCTAAATCTTTTGAGAAGCATGCATGTCTCAATTTTTTAAACTGTCTTATGCACTACATGAAAGCCCAAAAGCAACATTTACCTATCGAATTATGTTTGGATCTACATAATTTGTAGATACTAACATCTAAACCACCGCTACTTTCCGACATTTAAGCTGAGGCGATGTTATAAGCAAGCGTATCTTGTGAGATTATTACTTGATCTTTCGACTAGTAGCAACTCAGTGAAGAATTGACTCAAAAGGATGATCTCTGAAGGAGGAAACTAGGAAGCAGCCAAAAGAAGGAAAAAAGAAAAAAAAAATCAACATCCTCTCTGATCGGGAAGAAGATAGAAAAAGGGAAAGGGGTGCGTAAATCAAGGAAATGGGAAGAAAGAAAGGTCAAGAATAATCTGAAGGGCAAGCTCACCTGCCAATCCGCCTTAGACAATGGATCCCAAGTCAAGATTCATTACAATTTATCTAATCAGGAGGACCACCATGATGTATTAATCAACAATTCATCCTTCTATTGTCTGGATCTGACCAATGAGCATCCAGTAACTCCGTCAAGATAAAGTATGCGCAAACTTGTACCAATCAATTTCTGCCTTGTCAGGCCCATCCGATTAATCAAACCAAACTAGAACAATAATAATAATCAGTGACTGAAACACCCCAACCTAAAAGAGTGGCATTGAATAGAATAAGTATTAATTTTCAGTGCAGTCTCGAATCCGGGTGGACTTTCGATGTCCAACAGTTTTTGCGGAGAAAGCTTGTTAAAGTAAATGCGAGTGGCTCCATCATTTGGTGCTGACGGTAGGAGTTAAGAGGACTGAGACTGCACAACCTTCATCCATTTGATTGATATAGAAAGGGGAGGGGAGGGGAGAAGAGAAGGAAGCCATAACAATGGATCAAAGATCATCAAGAGGACATAAGTAGAAGTGGGGGTGTACATGATCCAGACCGGTCGGGTTCTTCTTCGGAACCAGGATCAGGACTGATGGGATCGGTCCCTGATCTGTAGAACCGTGGACCGGATTACCTAAATCCTAGACCAGGTCCGGTCCAATTCTAATGGATCGGTTGTGGACCAGAAAAATTCTACAAATAATTGATTTTCTTTACTTATTTTTAAGAAAAAAAAGTTATTTTGATAAAGTTTGGTAAAAATTGAAACTTATTTAGTTATTTTTACTTTTTTTACATATTTTTTTATAAAATATAAAAAATTCAACCGATCCGGCTTTCCTTGGAACTGAGAATTCGATCGCCCGAACATTGGTTCCACTTTTAGAAACCGGGAATCGGATTGACATTTTTAGGGCACGCATGATCGGGGTTCTGTTTCAAAAATCAATTTTTGGCTATTTCTGGTTCAGAATGAATTTCTGAAGAAAAAAACGTGTTTAATACAGACATGGAAATTCTATTCCAAAAATAAAAATATGTTTGGTATGTCAAAAAAGTTCTATTTCTATTTTTGTTTCATATTAAAAAAATTTTGCTTTCTGATATTACAATATGTTCTTTCCAATAAAAATCAAATATTTTATTATTTAGAGCAAAAAATTGACAAGTTTGATAATATTTTTTATTGTAATCAAACTCCAAATTCACTTTAGTTGCATTATACATACGTAATCTTCTAACTAAAGAAAGAAATCCAATGAGGCAACCAAGTATTAATGACTGACAATAGAAATAGGAAAGGCGAAGGTGGAGTCGATCTGATATTAAGTCGGATTCAACCAAATACCAATGATGAACAATAGAAATAGAAAAGGCGAAGGCGCATTTGAGCACCACTTTGGTTAAATTTTCTTATGTCAGGCTCGATCCGATCTCAAATAGATTACAGGCAAAGGCGCATTTGAGCACCACTTTGGTTAAATTTTCTTATGTCAGGCTCGATCCGATCTCAAATAGATTACAGTCTAGATTCGAGTTATTCTCAATTTAAGAAATTCATTAAAAAAACATTCTTTTTTTTTTGTAAACGTAAAAAACGCATTTTAAAAAGGTGAATTAACTGTTATGTGATTAAGTTATGATTTTCCCAAACCGCCGATGTTTGGATTCAAGCGTATTATTTATGGGATTTGGCTACAAGAAGTTTCCGAGAACCGCCAAATCTTTCTTTCCACATAGAGAGAGAGAGAGAGAGAGAGAGAGAGAGAGAGAGAGAGGGATATATAAATATAAAAATATATATATATATATTTTATATTTATATATAAGAATGAGTTCTGATTTTGTGGCCTAAAGCCAGAAATAGCTTTTTTTTGGTTTCTCATTCTTGCCCCAAACTAGTTGTGAAATAGACTTTATTTCAAAAATAGGAAAACTAAAATTGCCTATCAAATAGGTTTCTCTTTCAGAATGAGTTTTTTTTTTTGTCGAGAACTTATTCTGAAACAGAAATATGTGTATATCATGCGCGCCCTTATGATCTAGTTCATTTCTCGACTGGTATGGGCGATTCCTGATTCAGATGGTTCAAATTACTGACCCCTAAGCAGAAGAGGTTATTGTTCAAATTGCCCGCGGCAATCAATCAACCGTTAGAGAGGCGTGGCCTAGATGGCTATATCAGTTGGGTCGATCACGTGCTCTCCTGTCTTCGATCCTTTAAAGAAAAATAATTTTTTTTTCACTTTTCTATTTTTTTTAGGCCCGTTACTAACACGGTTAATAAAAAGGGTTTCTCAAATTTTTCTAATTTTCGGCACATGTACCTTCTTGATTTTTTTTTTTCAGATATTGGGTCAGGTAAGACAGAAGAAATGGGGACAGAGACAAGATTATAGTATGTGGACTAGGATGAACGATCACGTGCTCTCATGAGAAAGATCTGACAAGAGGGCCATAAAGTAAAGTTTCTTAATTTCCCGAATTTTTTCAAACAAACAGAAGACAAAGAAAGAAAAGAAAGAAAAGAAAGAAGAGGCTCAAACGATTCGAGTAGCCATATTGGGGTTGTGACTGCAAGCAGGTCCCCTGTTCCTCGTGCTCTGTTTTTCTTTCCTGGGCCCATCTGATTTCATCTTTTCCAAGCAATTGGGTTCGCCTTGTCGTCGTGGTGGGGATCGATCTTTTGCAATTACTACACGGGATCACTCTATGCATGCCGATCGACATTCAGAGCATCTCTTTTCCAATCCTGAGCAGACTTGATCGGGGCATACATGTGGGGTCCTATTTAGTTGTTTGGCAAGTCTCCATCTTAGGCTGAATCGGGATGTTCCGAACAGGAGCCTGTCGAAGCGTTGTGCAGAGTCCATGCACTCTCGCGGTTATTCAAGTGCTCTTTGTTACGCCTTTTTTCGATAGAGGAGTAGTACAGGAAGTATAGAAAATGTGACTGGTATGGTAAAAACATAATGGATGTAGAGTCTGGACTTGGATGATCTGTTCCAATCGCTTTACCCTCAAGCTAATAGGAATCTATGAGAAATGGATTTCCTTCACATGTTAGGGATTGATATTCATATATACTCACTATAATATTTGGCGATATGGCCTTCTCACAGACCTTATCAAAGGCCATCAGGGCCATGGGCATGCCAAGGCCGCTTAACTACAAGATTGGTGGGCTCAGACAATGATATAGGCCTTCTTGGATGGGCCTGGCCAATTTTATGGCCCAGCCTGGGCTAGGTTGATTTACATTTTCACTTTGTGCTTCTGAGTTTCTTAATAATTCACACGCTTCTATGAGGAGCTAGTCATCATCACGATCTGGTAAGTTCATGCCAAGGAGATTGCTGCACTGGCGACATAGAACTCGGTCCTCGTCCATAGGGAAATGGTGTATGGAATGCTAAGTCTTCGCCATGTTCATGCTCAACCAGTTTGTTGAGGATCTGTGGCCAAGCTAAATGAGCAGCATCGATCCTTCACATAATTAATGTACATCCTTTCTCAAAGGAGTGGGAAACAAAATATCATTTACAATGAATCATTACTGGTGATTCTCGGATGAAAAGTGTGAAAAAAAGAGAACTTTTAAAATGCCATGCGAACATGTTTGAATTGCTGAGTAAAACTTATTCTGAAAATATTATATATAAGGGCTTAGCCCACATTCTATGAATCAGTTGATGAATGGAACACGGAGCTTTAGCAGTAAGATATAATAAAGAAAGAAAGTGAAGATCAGATGAAGATAGTTTGATTATTCTGGCCCAATTCCCTAAAAATCTAAAACTTTAGGCTAAATCCCAATTATATTCCAAGCATTTTTTTTGTTTAAAAAATCTCAAATTTTAATTATAGTCCCAGATCTACCATGTATCTTTTTTTCCTTAGAAAAAATCATAAACTTTAGGTCCAAACTTTTTTGTTGTCTAAAATAAAAATCATCAATATATACTTTAATCCCAAATTTGTCCACATGACCCTTCACTCAAAAACCGCCATTAGTCATCACTCATTTTTATATCCTAGGACGGTATCATTTTAGAGATTACTTTTCATGTCACTTTATTGATGTAGATTTGTTATCGGTATGAAAATGCTACGTCAAGTTGGGATTAGATCACGGGAGTAGATTTGAAAATAGATCGAAAGTTGGTAATTTTTTAAACAAAATAAAATTCATGCTATATTTGGGACTAAATTAAGAATTTGAGGTTTTTTTTTTAGACAAAAAAAAGTTTAGCGCAGATTTGGGACTAAAGTTAAAGTTGGGGATCATTTACGAGACAATAAAAGTTGGGATATAGTTGGTTCTGGACCTAAAATTGAGAGTTTTTTAGGGAATTAGGTTGATCATTCTAGTCTATCTCATTGGTTGACCCGCTGACTCGGTTCACTTGTGGGTGTGGGGGTGTCTATGAGAGAGAGAGAGAGAGAGAGAGAGAGAGAGAGAGAGAGAGAGAGCATACGGAGATGGAGCATTTCGGCCACCTTCACCAGCTGATCCGATGCTATCAAAGAAATTGGAGAAGTCAACTTTTTCAGTTCAAGGTTCTGTTGTTGGAAGCAAGGACTGCCTCTTTTCTTATTGAGTTCAATTGCCCCGAGGGCTCCGAAACTCTCATCATCCCCATCAGCCTCTCGTCCTCAGAAATTGACACATACTCTGCCGATTCTGCCACCTGGTACTGGTAGTATGGCGGTTTCTGCTACTACTTTACGGAGTTTGATCTCTACCTGCACCCACGCTGTGCAGCTAATTACTTCACCCCAGAACGTGGTCCTAGGATACTTCATCATGATGATCACCCTTTCGCCCTCGCAAAAGAATGCCGGGACGTAAGCACCTTTGGCCTAGAGAACACTATATGATTAGTGCGTGCTTCCCTAGTGTTTCAAGTGGGTCATGAATTAGTATGAATTTGAAGAAGCGTGTAAGTTTTACTTTTTTAGGTCCATCGGGGCAGGGAGCAAGATTTACCTTACCGAAACTATTCATGCATTGAAGGAGAAATAAGGAACAATGAAGCTTCATTACTGTGTTTTTTGTTTTCCCTTACTTGGATACACCTCCAGCTACCTACTTTATAAACCTTATTATGCCTGGAAACAAATAAAGAAAAGGAACTCATCTAAGCTCTCTCTTTTTCTCTTTCTTTGAGGAATTCAATCAAGCCTCCCAAATTTTTGTAGGATGGTCCATCCTTCTTCTCCACAGCTTGCCTTGCTAATCTACCAATCTCTCTTGCCCTGTCCCTAGCCTGCCTTCCTCTCTCCCCTCCCATCAATTCCTTAATTCCATCCCTTATCACCTCACTAGCAATTGTCCCTCCGACACTACCTTCTCTCACCATCAAACCGGCCCCAAGCGCAGTCACCACAAGCTTAGCATTCAGTGGCTGCTCAGCACCCATCGGCCATGCCAGCATTGGCACCCCCATGGACAAGCTTTCCAGCACAGAGTTCCAGCCATAGTGACTCAAGAACCCGCCTATCGCCGGGTGCGACAAGATGCCCCACTGGTCCACCCAATCGTGCATGACCAGGCCCCTTCCTTTCAACCGGTCCCCCCAAGTTGCTGATTTTACTGCCCATACGAACGGATGCCCTGCCATCTCCAGTCCATGAGCTATTTTTTCCATTTGCATGTCGCTCAAGCGTGCTTGTGTTCCGAACGAGATATATATCATGTTGGGGACTTAGTGTCCCTTGTGTTATGAATGAGAAGTGTGCGTGGGAATCCCACATTGGACAAGAGAGAGACAAATATAGAGTATATATATGGGTTCCAGCCCATTTATTTTTGCTCAATCTGTCCAGGAAAATGACTCAAAATGACTCTTCGTTCATTCACTTTCATTTTCGGTCTTCGTGACCTTTCAACAGGCGCCTCATACACATTCGGTTAAATAACCGAACTTCATATAGTGAATAGGTGTCATCTTCATGCAAGTTCGACATTGTGCGGTATCATTCACAATACAGTTGCGTTCGAAGGTTTCTCTTGTCGTAGTACCGCACAAGAGAAAGAGAGACTCGTTCTATCCTGGGAGACGATTGTTCGACGTCCTTGGTACGTGATAAGGAGAGCAAATTCGTCTTAATGACACGACGTGAATTCGTCGGGCTCGAGTACGCCAACGTCTTTCCGAGGATCGGCTAACGGTTTGTTCCAGGTTCTTTGTATTATTAAGTTACTATTTCTGAATGCTAATTGCTGTAGGAATTGTATGATTATTTTGTTATTCAATAGCTTTCCTCAATTCCTACTTTCCACGCTCTTTTGGTTGTGCCGAACACTACCCCTTTATTTATTAGAACTAACAATCTTAAGACGAATTTTTTAAATATTAGTGTTCGGTTCTGTGTTACTGATAGTACGTGTTCTTCGTGATTGCCTTTATTGTGTTGTTCTTCGTGTTTAGCAGAAACAACAAAAGTCCCTTATTTTTTCCCTCTTTTATTTTCCTTATTTTGGGTTGCTGGTTTGTTCTTTGATTGACCCTGTGTTGCCGTGGGTGATTTTTTTTGTTTTTTTTTTTTCTATTTGGTTCTGTGGATTCTACTTTCCAACTTTGAGTGTTCAGTGTATAGTCGTCTCACATTGGTTATTCAAGTTCGTGTTTTTGCAAGACATTTCTCGGGCTACTTTCAACCCTTCACCCTTTTTGTTTGGTTTCAAAATACACAAATCAGTGTTATATTTTGCTCCCTTATGTTCGTTTCTTTATTTTGGGTTTTGTTCCCAGATTACTTTTCAGTTTTCTTTTTATAAGTCAGAAGCATTTTGTGCTTGCTCTTGGTTTTCAATTAGTGCTTGGTCTGTCTTCGGTTCCCCAATCAATTAGTGTTCGGTCTTTTCAGTGTGGGTTCTTCAATTACACGTTCGGTTCATTCTGTTCAGTCAAACTTGAGCAATCTATTTATAATTTTCATCGAGCGAATTATTTAAATTCGTGTAGGACCGTTCAAGGGAAGGTGTTCTAGCATTTTTTTTAAGTGTTTTGACAGAAAGTGAATAAGTCATTTTTTTTGTGCTGTGAACAAGGGGGTTACTCTACGGCCTTCTCCTTTCCTCTTAAACCTTTCTGTGAACAAGTCTTTTCGGTTGTTGACTTGTGATTATTGACCGAAGCTTTCTGTGAATCCTACTTTTGACCGAAGTGCTTTATTTTATGATAGCATCCTGGCCTATTAGTGTTCTGATTATTACTTGTACGTGACTTAGTGTTGTGTACTTTTTGTGATTAGTCCTTAAGACAATATTGCTTTGTCCTTGTGCAGTCATGGCTGAAAGTTCTAAAACTTTCGTGACGCCTGTTGTTGCGTCGGTTCCAACTCATGGAGAGAAGCCGGAAAAGTTCAATGGGACTGATTTCAAGAGGTGGCAACAAAAGATGTTGTTCTATCTCACGACATTGAACTTGGCAAGATTCCTCATGGAGGATGCTCCAAAGTTGGAAGATGGAGAGGTAGACAAGGAAAGGTTTGCCGCGGTGGATGCATGGAAGCATTCCGATTTCCTATGCCGCAACTACATACTGAATGGTCTGGACAATTCCTTATACAATGTGTATAGTCCATTGAAGACGGCTAAGGAATTGTGGGAAAGTCTTGAAAAGAAATACAAGACAGAAGATGCCGGGTTGAAGAAATTCATCGTCGGCAAATTTCTGGATTTCAAGATGATGGACCACAAGTCTATCCTAAGTCAAGTCCAAGAACTCCAAGTAATCGTCCACGATATCCATGCTGAAGGGATGATTATTAGTGAGTCTTTCCAAGTGGCTGCATTCATTGAAAAACTGCCTCCATTATGGAAAGATTTCAAGAACTATCTCAAGCACAAGAGAAAGGAGTTGTCACTTGAAGACTTGATTGTCCGACTAAGGATAGAGGAAGACAACCGAAATGCTGAAAAGAAGATTCGTAGAAATCTTGAGTTGTCTAAAGCCAATGTAGTTGAGGTGGAAGGCTCAAAATTCAATAAGAAAAGAAAGAGGCAAGGAGAGGGATCCAACCAAGGCCAAAAGAAGTTTGTTGGCAAATGCTACAACTGTGGAAAGGCTAGACATCGAGCTAAAGATTGTAGAGTCAAGAAGAAGCAAAAATCTCAAGCTCATGTTGTGGATCAAATTTCCAATGGCATCGACGATATCAATTTGACAGCCGTGATATCGGAATGCAACATGGTGGGAAACCCCAAAGAGTGGTGGGTGGATACTGGAGCTACTCGTCACATTTGTGCGAGTAAGAGTATGTTCTCATCATACACACCTATGGCAGTTGATGAAGTACTCTATATGGGTAATTCATCAACCTCCAAGGTTGAAGGTGTTGGAAAGGTTGCTCTGAAAATGACCTCTGGAAAAATCGTGACACTAATTGATGTTCTACATGTGCCGGACATCCGCAAGAATTTAGTGTCCGGATCTCTCCTTAGCAAGAATGGCTTCAAGCTGGTTTTTGTAGCTGATAAGTTTGTACTCTCCAAGAATGATATGTATGTAGGAAGGGGTTATCTTAGTGATGGCCTCTTCAAGCTGAATGTAATGACTGTTGTGCCTACTAAGGCTAATAAGAATAAAGCTCCTATTGCTTATTTTCTTGAGTCCTTTAATATTTGGCATGCTAGATTAGGACATGTTAATTACAAGTCGATAAAGAAATTGATGAGCATGAACATCCTTCCAAAGTTTGATTGTCCAAATGAAAAATGTGAAGTATGTGTGGAATCTAAATTTTCTAAGCTTCCTTTTCATTCCGTAGATAACCGAGATACAGAACTTTTAGATTTAATTCACACGGACATATGTGACATGAAAGCAATACCGTCTAGAGGTGGCAAGAAATATTTTATCACTTTCATAGATGATTGTTCAAGGTATTGTTATGTCTTTTTACTTAGTAGCAAAGATGAAGCAATTGATGCGTTTAGAACGTATAAGACTGAAGTCGAAAATCAATTGCAAAAGCGAATCAAAATGATAAGAAGCGATAGAGGAGGTGAATATGAATTTCCTTTTGAGGAGATTTGTGCTGAATCTGGTATTATTCACCAAGTCACTCCTCCCTATGCGCCACAAGCTAATGGAGTGGCGGAAAGGAAGAACCGGTCCTTAAAGGAAACAATGAATGCATTGTTAATTAGCTCCGGTTCACCACAGAATTTGTGGGGGGAAGCTGTCTTGACAGCAAATCTCATCTTGAATAGAGTACCCCACAAAAGGACACAACAAACTCCCTATGAGAAATGGAAAGGTAGATTGCCTAACCTGAATTATCTCAAAGTGTGGGGGTGTTTGGCTAAGGTTGCAATCCCCAAGCCAAAAAGGGTCAAGATAGGACCTAAAACTGTAGATTGTGTCTTTATTGGATATGCTCTTAATAGTAGTGCATATCGATTTCTTGTTCATAAATCCGAGGTCCCAGATATACATGTTAATACAATTATTGAATCAAAGGACGCCACGTTCTTTGAGAATATATTTCCGTATAACATAGTATATGATTCAATTGGAAACAATAAGAGACCTCGAGAGACCACGTCTAGAGACGACACTATTGAGAACGAACCTAGACGTAGTAAAAGGAAAAGGACCTTTGCGTCTTTTGGACCTGATTTTCTAACTTACTTGTTAGAAAATGAGCCTCATACTTTTCAAGAGGCTGTGACGTCTCCTGAAGCCCCATTATGGAAAGAAGCTATCAATAGTGAGGTCGAATCAATTTTATCGAATCATACTTGGGAATTGGTTGACCTTCCTCCTGGTATTAAACCACTACAAAGCAAGTGGATTTTCAAGAGGAAAATGAAAGCAGACAATACTATTGATAAGTACAAGGCAAGGCTTGTAGTCAAAGGATACAAGCAACGAGAAGGCCTTGATTATTTCGACACGTTTTCACCTGTCAGTAGAATTACTTCTATAAGGATGTTAATTGCTTTAGCAGCAGTGTACAGTTTTGAAATCCATCAAATGGATGTGAAAACGGCATTCTTAAATGGGGACCTTGAGGAAGAAATTTACTTGGAGCAACCTGAAGGGTTCATTGTTTCGGGACAAGAAAAGAAAGTATGTCGGCTTGTCAAGTCGTTATATGGCTTGAAACAAGCACCGAAGCAATGGCATGCTAAATTCGATCATGTCATGTTATCGAATGGTTTTAAGATAAATGAGTGTGATAAATGTGTATATATCAAGAACACTCAAGATGGTCTTACCATTCTATGCTTATATGTCGATGACATGCTTATAATGGGAAGCAATAGTAAGGTTGTTAAGGCAACCAAAAGCATGCTCACTAAGACATTTGACATGAAAGATATGGGAGTCGCAGATGTGATTCTAGGGATCAAAATCCTTAAGACAAATGAAGGGTTGGCTTTGTCCCAATCACATTACATTGAGAAGATTCTTGAAAAAGGCAAGAATCTGAACTTTGTACAAAAGAAGACTCCGATAGATGTTAATCTAATTCTTTCAAAGAATACTGGTGAAAGTGTAGCTCAAAATGAGTATGCTAGCTTACTAGGCAGTTTAATGTATGTCATGAACTGTACTAGGCCAGATATAGCGTGTGCTGTAAGCAAGTTAAGTCGATTCACAACTAGGCCAAATGATGACCATTGGAAAGCTATGAAACGTGTACTAGGCTACCTAAAGCACACTCAAAACTATGCTTTGCATTACACAAGATATCATGCGGTACTTGAAGGATATTGTGATGCAAATTGGATAACCGGTGTAAGAGACACTAAATCAACAAGTGGCTACGTATTTACACTTGGTGGAGGAGCAGTGTCTTGGAAATCATCCAAGCAAACTTGCATAGCAAGGTCTACAATGGAAGCAGAATTTATTGCTTTGGATAAGGCCGGTGAAGAAGCGGAATGGCTTCGGAATTTCTTGGAAGACATTCCTAATTGGCCTAAACCAATGCCAGCTGTGTGTATTCACTGTGATAGCCAAGCGGCAATTGGAAGGGCTAAGAATGTCATGTATAATGGTAAGTCTCGACACATTCGTCGAAGACATGATACCATAAGACAACTAATTTCTAGTGGAATTATCATAATTGACTATGTGAAGTCAATAGATAATGTTGCGGATCCGTTAACAAAAGGCCTAACTAGAGAATTAGTTGAGAAATCATCCAAGGGAATGGGTTTAAGGCCTATAAAATAAGTCTTCATTGCGGACACCCTACCTAAATGACTGGAGATCCCAAGAACTAGGTTCAAAGGGAAAACTAAGTGATGTAGACGGTATAATGTACTGTCAACTATTACTCATTCCCGTGGAAGGACAGTACTAATAAGATGAGGTTAAGCGGAAAGCTTTTAATGATACTGAATTGGGTATAAGATATACCACGGAATTCAGGAATCACCTATGTGAGTGCGAAGTGAGGGCCGCTTCTATGAGAATTCGAAAAGGCCGGTTCTCTAAAGCATTCATGAGACTAGGCGGTGTTCATGGCCAAAACGAACACAACAGTGAGAACCAACTGTATTCGAGAGAAAGTTGTGTGTCTTCTATTGTCTTGGCTTACATCAAAGGTTGGCAGTTCAAAGACAATCATGTCTACTAACCGACCGTAAGTCCGATAGATTTCACTAGGGACAGTTCAAAGTTTCAGACTACTAATCCCGATGCAACAAACTCTCATCGAATAACCGCACATTGCACTTCATGCATTTCATGCATAAACGAAGAGTCATGTCATGATAAATGAACTTCTCATTCATGTGGGGGATTGTTGGGGACTTAGTGTCCCTTGTGTTATGAATGAGAAGTGTGCGTGGGAATCCCACATTGGACAAGAGAGAGACAAATATAGAGTATATATATGGGTTCCAGCCCATTTATTTTTGCTCAATCTGTCCAGGAAAATGACTCAAAATGACTCTTCGTTCATTCACTTTCATTTTCGGTCTTCGTGACCTTTCAACAGGCGCCTCATACACATTCGGTTAAATAACCGAACTTCATATAGTGAATAGGTGTCATCTTCATGCAAGTTCGACATTGTGCGGTATCATTCACAATACAGTTGCGTTCGAAGGTTTCTCTTGTCGTAGTACCGCACAAGAGAAAGAGAGACTCGTTCTATCCTGGGAGACGATTGTTCGACGTCCTTGGTACGTGATAAGGAGAGCAAATTCGTCTTAATGACACGACGTGAATTCGTCGGGCTCGAGTACGCCAACGTCTTTCCGAGGATCGGCTAACGGTTTGTTCCAGGTTCTTTGTATTATTAAGTTACTATTTCTGAATGCTAATTGCTGTAGGAATTGTATGATTATTTTGTTATTCAATAGCTTTCCTCAATTCCTACTTTCCACGCTCTTTTGGTTGTGCCGAACACTACCCCTTTATTTATTAGAACTAACATATCACTCCGCTAGTTCCAACATGATCGTCAAGCCACTTGAAGTAGGACTGACATGGGTCTACCTGTTTGGATCCGACAGGCCTCTCTACTTGATTCTGGTCGTAGAGCAAAGCTGGCCCGACGCACCAAGCTCTTGCCTCCTGGCAGTAAAATCTTTACAGGGCAGCAATGTAATCACCTTCGAGTTCTTCGAAACTGTTGACGATAACCCCCGCGCTATTTGCATCCATCTCGCAAGAAAGGGTCATCCGGATCTTTGCACCTCTCCAGGTCGGGGATGTCGAGCTTATAGAAATCGAAAGGAATGTTCAACTTTGGCAGTTTGATAGGATCAGAATCAGGCATTGCCAAGATGGACGGGACATTCCCGTAGGCAGTTTTCGTGATGACCATAGACAAAACCCCCATCCCGTGGAAGATGATCCTAGGAATTCCGAATGAACGACACACATCAAGGGTCCATCCTAGGAAAAAATCAGAAATCACACAGAGCGGGCGAGACCCGGCTTCGGACATCTCCCTGAGAACACCCTCAAAGGCAGGTCTCATGGACTTGGTGGCTTTCAAGAAGGGCACCAACAAAGCCATGGAAGGAAGATCAGCAGTGTTCTCGCATCCTTCGGGAAGCTCAGGGACTCTAGGAAAGGGTATGGTGCGCAAGGAAATGTCAGAGTAGTTCGACAACTTTGACAGGATGGGAGGGGCATTGTTTGGGGTGGCGATGATGGTGACTTTGATAACGAGGCTTGTCAGGGCCTTGCATATGTCTAGTAATGGGAGTGCATGTCCCCGAGCCATGTGAGGGAACACCACCACATGAGCACCAGGTGATGGCGAGACCAACCCTAGTCATGGCTTCCAAAATTCGGTCGAGGTCAAGATGAGTAATATGTTGGAGAAGGAAGAGTTAGGAGAGAATTGCAAATTGGCATTCCAACACGAAGCTTGCGTTAGACATTGGTGGAGATGACAGTGTATAAATGCTCTGCTGCAGAATTCCATAGAGGCCACGTACTTTGCTAAATTAGTCAAGTTCATCAGGTCAAAGATTTTATTACCTTTTTTCCTAAATGAACGCGGATCATGCAACAAAACTAAGGCCTGATTCACTTAAAATAGTAAAATTTAGATTTAATTCCAAATCTATCTCAAACTTTTCATTTTGGTCTTAAAAAAAAAATCCTCAACTTTCACTTTTATCCTAAATCCGTCCCTTTAATTCTCCATCCGAAGATTAGCGTCATGTTTCTAAATTTCTAGTATGGCAATATCCTAACAGTTGATGTGCCCTAGCAAATTGTGTTCGACTTTGGCATTTAGTTTGGTTTTGCAAATGGGTTTCGAGAAAATGCTCAAAAATAGTAAATTTTTCTTCGGTTTCTAGCATTCCCAAGACTAATTTTCCATTTCAAAACATTTTGAAAATGATTGTTAAATATCTCATATTGAGGCACAAACCATGGAGAAAGCCGAACCAAATGTGTCCTTTATTGGCTCCATTGCTCAAATAATTATAATGCGTCTAGCTTTTCAAAGATTCCATTAGTTGTGGCTTTTGTCGACTAAACCGAGCTTCACTTACGGTCAACAAAGTTTTCGTGCCAACATCAAACACATCGGTCATGACAAGTCCCTCGGTCACTATGGATAATTTTTTTCCCTTTTCCTTTTTATTTAGTTCACTGTGGTTGGCAAGGCAGTCTTACCTAGATCTAGGCGAGACCACTTTGCCCATGACTGTGGTGGCCTTGCCCAAATTTTGGGTGAGAGGGTTATGGCCCTTGCTAACCACAATTAAAAAAGAGAGAGTAAAGAAGTAAAAGAGAAGACAAAGAAATAGTGATTTTTTTAAATAACATTAAGAATTCTTTACATCAACGCCAGTTGTGTCATATAGGCTGGCCTATGTCTACCTTAGTAATTTCCAACCAAACTTGGCTAAATAGATTCAATCAGCAAAACGTGAAAACTTTTAACACTTAATTGGCACGGTTAAAATTTTCAGGATTGAATTGATAGAAGCGTAATAAGCTTATGAATTTTTTGATAATTATCCTCTTGTTTACATCTTTGATTTCATTGAATTATATCATCACTTTGATCGTATTGGTGATTAAGATATAGGAAAGAGACATGTTCATTTGTCGCGTAGGTAGTTAGCCAAAAGGAGGAGGTTGGAAGGTATAAGTGCTGAATCCGCATGCCTAGTCATGACTTTCCTATTCTGGTTGTGCCAGTTGAAGGAGACGGCATAGAGTTATAGTTCGGTAATCGAGGTGATTATGCCTTACTTGTGGACGACCAACTGTCAGTTTTTACATGTTCGATTGTATTACTAGTTCGCTATTAACACCTCAATTTTGGTGACCTAATTATTCATTCATTGCATTAAAAAAAACTAAGTATTGGTCCCGACCCTTGAACAAAAACATTATCGATTTGCATTTGAAAGTTAGGTGCACTATCATAGGCCCACATAAACCGCACTGTAATTAAACCGACTTAAGCAAGCCGCTACTTGATCCTAATTTAATTGTCTAGGCTGATCTTGCAAGCCTCATGAAATTCGGCCAAAGCCCTGAGTCTCTCAACCAGCCGAAATTGGCATGTGCATAGCACGTGGATATCTTCAATTAAGAAAGATTCTATTCTTTGATCCAAAATTGGAAGTCAAAAGGGCATAATCCTTGAAATTTTCGGTCATAGAGGAGATATAAGAGAGAGATATCCTAATTTCCTAAATTCACATATTTTCTTAATCTAATTCTTAATCTAATTTCCTAAACAAAAAAGGAAATGATAGGATGACGGAACCGTCATTTTTCAGGGTAGTGACGGTCCTTCCTGCATTTCTCATTTTTCGAGGGAAATTGATTGACTCACTTAAACGTTTTCATTTCCTATTTTCTTTATTTCTGCTTTGTCCCGGTTGCCTCGGAAGACAATATTCTCGAGTATATTTACGCTATAATTGCAATTGGTAATTTCTTGTTCATTCAAGCTCCTTCTCATCCATTTACCTATGCGCATAAATTTATAAATTTTCAAGTATATATAACTGAACGAAAAAGATTTTCAGGTGTCAAATTACAAAAAAAAGAGATTAAACATTTACACTCTTTAGGTTCAATCATTGTAATTCTTTTAAGCATGAATTTTGAAAATGTTTTGTTTTTGACAATCCAAAAATCTAAGGGCGCCAATTCATCACCTAGACAACAGATGAGATCACTGTCGTGGCGGTCATCCTTGATAGGTGGCCATCACCATGGTGGTCGTCTCGTAGATTGAGATATAAATCTCAATATGGTTTGCCATGCTTATGTCATGGTTGATGGATAATGCCGTATTGATTAAACACATGGTTATAAAATGTCATACTTACATGTCATTTCTTAAAGATTCTTACAATAAGAGCATAGGCGAATAGTTTAGACCTTGAAGCTCCAATTGGTTCATACAAAATAGAAATCGCATCTAATCTATAGTTGTCGAGTTGAGTCGAGCACATGTGAGGTAGAGACGTACGCATCAAGAGAAAGGTCAGTATGATCTAATACAGCTTAAATATGTTATTATAGTGTTTTATAGACGCGTATATTTAAATAATTCGATATTATATTAGATGGTCCATAATATATCATTGATTCTAAAAATAACCGTACCGTTACGTTTATCTCAAACTAGTCACGTATTGCGGGAGAAATAAGGCACGATATTTCGGTGAGGCTCTATTACAAGTTTTATTTTACCTAGTTTACCTCCCCTCCAAGTGTCTAATTCTAAGCTTCATCGCGCCTAGAGACGAACGACAAGAACCTACCTAAGCTCTCTCGTTTTCTCTTTCTTTGAGGAATTCAATCAAGCCTCCCAAATTCTTGAAGGATGATCCGCCCTTCTTCTCCACAGCTTGCCTTGCCAATCTGCCAATCTCCCGCGCCCTGTCCCTAGCCTGCCTTCCTCTCTCCCCGCCCATCAATTCCTGAACTCCATCCCTAATCGCCTCGCTAGCAATGGTCGCTCCAACCCCGCCTTCTCTCACCATCACCCCGGCCCCGAGCCCTGTCACCACAAGCTTAGCGTTCAGCGGCTGCTCATCTCCCATCGGCCACGCCAGTATCGGCAGCCCCATGGACAAGCTTTCCAACATGGAGTTCCAACCGCAATGACTCAAGAACCCACCTATCGCCGGGTGCGACAAGATGCGCCGCTGGTCCACCCAGTCGTGCAAGATCAAGCCCCTCCCTTTCAATCGATCCTCCCATCCATTATCCGTCGACAGCCACGTTGCCGATTTCACTGCCCATATGAACGGATGCCCTGCCATCTCCAGTCCAAGAGCTATATTGTCCATTTGCATGTCGCTCAAGTGTGCTTGTGTTCCGAATGATATATATATCACTCCGCTCGTTCCAACATGCTCGTCCAGCCACTTGATGTAGGACTGAGATGGGCCTGCCTGTTTGGATCCGACAGGCCTCTCTGTTTGATTCTGGTCGTAGAGCAAAGTCGGCCCGACACACCAAGCTCTCGCCCCCTGGCTGTAAAATCTTTCCAGGGCGGCAACATAATCACCTTCGAGCTCTTCGAAGCTGTTGATGATAAGGCCCGTGCTATTCGCATCCGCCTCTCCAGCCTCCGTTATTATAGGCAAGAAAGGGTCATCTGGGTCCTTGCACCGCTCCAAATCGGAGATGTCGCACTTATAGACTGTGAATGGAACGTTCAACTTCGGCAGTCTAATAGGATCGGAATCAGGCATCGCCAAGAGGGACGGGACATTCTCGAAGGCAGTTTTCAAGATGAGCGTAGACAAAACCCCCATTCCATGGAAGACAATCCTAGGAATTCCGAAAGACCGACACGCATCGAGCGTCCATCCTTGGAAAAAATCAGAAATCACGGCGAGCGGGCGAGACCCAGCTTCAGACATCTCCCTGAGAATACACTCAAAAGCGGGTCTCATGGACTTGGTAGCTTTCAAGAAAGGCACAAACAAAGCCATGGAAGGCAGATCCGCAGTGCTCTCCCATTCTTCAGGAAGCTCTGGGACTCTAGGAACTGAATGGTGCGCAAGGAGATGTCACAGGAGTTCGATACCTTTGACAGGATGAGTGGGGCATTCTTTGGGGTGGTGATGATGGTGACTTTGACACCGAGGCTTGCGAGGGCCTTGCATATGTCTAGCAAGGGGAGTGTATGTCCATGAGCCATGTGAGGGAACACCACCACATGAGCACAAGGTGATGGCGAGACCAACTCTGTCATGGCTTCTAAAATTCAGTCAAGAAACGTCAGAGCAGGAAGAGATGGGAGAGAAACAGAATTGTGAGGAGGCACTTCAACCGAAGCTCGCATTAAATAGACATTAACAGAAATGGAAGAATATCGACGCTACCCCTACACCATTCAATATGCACCCGTGTGCGGCGATGAGTTAGTCAACTTCATCGAACTCAAAAGATTTTATGAGACCGACGTGGCTTACGCAATGAAAGAAGGATCTCGCCAATAACTATCCTATAGCCATATGGAGTTTTCTAAGCATTGACTCTTCCGGTGCTTACCGTGAACCTCAGAAAATGGTCGAGTCAGAATTGGTGACAAGCTAAATTTCCTAGTCTCCTTTCACGTAGACAGGCTGAGGGAAAAATTTCTGTCAAGCTCTGAGTTAAAAACGTTTTTAAAGTAGAAGCGCAAGGACTTCTTTGGCATCACCAGGCAATCGCAAACCCCCGCCACGACCCGTCCCCTCGGTCAAATCGCAAATATGGCAGGTCTATATCCGGATCTTATTGGATGAAACCCTGTTGGAGATAGCGTAGTGCCGGAGTTTGCGATTGTCTAGACGACTTTTTGCTTTTTTTGGTTCCAAAATTCAAATTACTTGAAGGAGCCGCATGCACCCTTGCTGCTCCAGCGCGCGCAAGAAGATGGGGAAGCCCACCAATGGATGTTCTCGTCCATTTAAATAAGCCCGAAATCTTTGAAAAATGACATGCCGACTCTGTGTTCAAATCGAAAAGTTTATCGTGATATATAGAATGGACGTCGAGTCTATGCATTAATGTCGAACTGTGCCATTGGAGAACATTAAATTTACTGTCAATTATGCTATAAAACTCACCTAGCTCGCTCTGTCACACCTTCCATTTCATATTGCACTACATCTGCGCTCTCTCGTCTTATTGAAGTGACAGCAAATCCAGTTGACCAGATGGATTTCTTGGATGAGAGGAAGCCCGCGCCGGGCTCGTTGAGGTCCACGGGTCGAATCTGGTCTTGTAGAAATGGGCTGGGCTGGACGAAATCGGAGATGCATGCGAACCCGACATGCCCCTTTATCAACGATTTTCAAAGCATTCCTGACATCTTCCTCTGCATTCGATATGCTCTCCCCCGGCAACACCTCCGTCAGTCGAGTTTTCCCTCGCTTACATCTTTGATTCTATATTATCTCGTACCTCGATCTCATCGGTAATTAGGGTATAGGACAAAGCCGCAGAGGCTGCCGAAACAACAAAGGCACACGTGGGCATGCTTCTTTCCTTTTTGGTTGTTTCAGATGGTTTTTCTCGTCCAACTCTCTGTACCGTGCCGTATTATTCCATCTTTCTGATTTATTAATCAAACTTGAAATAAGATGAAGATTTCTTGTTTTCAGAAGAGAAGCAGGAAGGTGGAAACGCCCAAGAAGTGTTCCTGAAGTTGATGGGGTTCCCACACAGCGATAGCGTCAGTAGTAATCCTTCAGATCTAGCTTCTCCAACCTTCTGTTTTCCGAAACATCCTCACCTTGAGCCAAATATTAAATCAGCGTCTTGGAAATAACCCATCTGACAAACTCGCCTTCTTCAACACTCTATCAATTTACTGGAGACAATACATGGCCATGTCCACTATTGACTACAAAATATTCGGGTCAGGGCGCTGACGGCTAGTAATTTTCAAAGGAAAAAAAAACACAAACAAATCCCTAATAAATGGAAGTCATTCGATTCATAAATTGAACTGTCCCCTGTCCAAGAATAAAAGGACAAGTGGCTGGAAAGGCCATGCGCCGTACGTTAAGGTTGAAGGGATCTACTTTTTTTCTTCTTCCCTATGTGTATATCACAACCTGTGGGTATTATCATGTCCCACGCTCTATCCAGCAACAGAGTCCAACCCAATCCATGGCAAATGAAGTTCTTTCATCACTGGCCATCATTTCACCTCCGGCATGCACCGATCTCCTCGGGCAGGTGTTATCGGTACGATTAGAGAAGCCATCGTGCTACCGGCAAGGAATCCCAAGTTCGGCAGCCATCGATCTCAAGTCCTGATTTTTTCTCCTTCTCTTTCCTAGTCCTCCTTCATTATGTTCTAGCAGGGCCACACATGGGGAAAGTTGAGGATGATTAGCTCTGAGTTAGATTCGCTTGATTTAAGATCATGATCATTCGTGGGAATTGAGCTTGTTGTGAAATTTTAATGCAAAAAGTAATACAATCTTACAAATTAAGTCAATACGAAAATATCATAGAAATAAATGAGAAAAAATAAGGATACCAAAGATTTTTGTAGTTCGGTCCGATTATCGGCACCTACATCCACAAGGAAAGTCGACAGAAAATAATCCACTATAATTGAAGAACCAAAATTTACAAGAGCTCACACGCTCGAGTGTCTTTCATATTTAGATTAGACTCGAACCTAAAGTATTTAGATGTAAAGCTTACATTACAAAATCACATCGTATTCAAGTCCTAAAAGCAAATACTATTTGAAAAACACGAACAAGTCCTTTTCTCTTCATATGTTGGCTCATCTTCGTGTGCGGCCCTTCTTCGAGTACTCCTCGAATAAAACATATATGTAGAGAGGTAAGAATTGAATCCAGAATATAAAATTTTAGGAAAAGTTATTTAACTAGAAAACCATTCAATTAGGAAACATATTCAAAATAGAAAACATAAACGGTGTCAAGGATAAAGTCAACATAGTAGAAGCCATTCATTACATGGTGTTTGCATCTTGGCAATCTTGTGTCGGGCTCCAGCTTTGGCGATAGTTCGATGGGTTAATCTCTACATATGGAGTTTGTCTGCGGGAATCCTAGCTACAGCTTTGTATCTGCTCCTGGCTGCCCTTGGGAGCCTAGGTTTGGTTGTTTCTGTCTTGGAAAATGATATTTCCCGACCAAAGGCCATTTTAAGAGCGGCAAAGCTGATGAGGTGCCAAAGAATGGAAGCTTTCAAATGCAGGAGCTAATGAGTATTCCAATCTACATTGTGTTCTATGTCACGTCGGCAGATGATGGCAATAAGCTCGGCATCATTGCTCAGTTTTGCTTTGGAGCTGCTGCCACACTTCTTTTCTGTTTGGCAAAATGTTTCTCCTTTGTGGTTTTCCCTGTGCTCTACTATGAATGCCGGCATAATTATGGGGAGCAAATAGACCTGGAACTGGGGCAGGTGTAAAAGATTGTTCCCACGAACAGTTGTTATAACTTGAACTCCACCTAGATTATGTTTTTAGATCTTCATCATCTTCACTCACTAGCATAGAGACTAGGAATGTACATGGAGCAGCGACAGACTCTAATGCTGAGGACTTTTCTATAAATATCATGCAACTGATTCACTAGTTCTTTCTACACCACCGCCAGCAGACGCTATTAGTCCGAAACTGGCAAGCATATGAAGAATCTGCCTCTTTCGGAGCCCATTTAGCATGCGGAATCAGCGGTAACTCAATGTTGGAACATTATCATAACTCAGACCCAGACAGGCCATCGGGGTGCAAGCGGATCCCACTTGTAAACCTCAAAGGACACATCATATTCATATAGGCTATACATGTGTGGGGACGGAAAACCAGTTTCCGCATAAGAATGATGTTCGCTCCTCTGACAATTTGTATTCACTTCATAAAGAGCGTGCACATACTGAGGTTCGTCAGCCTCTCTTTAATCATCAGATGGTGAGCTCAAATGACCAGGACAAATAAGTGTAGACGATAATCAATGAATTCATGCAAAACTAATAAGAGCGCCTAATTCTGTCGGGCAGTTAAAGAGCAGCACCAAACACTCACCAGTAGTTGATCTGAGTGTCGCATTTTGTTCTTCAACCTATTTCCTGAGCTGATCCGATTCACATGATAATAGTATATATGTTACAGTGATGCGGGAATCAAGCATGACTTTGCAAACAAAATGCAATAGATCGCGACGACACACATGCATAATCCATAGGCATCTAGCCTTCCAGAAGAATGTAATGCCTCAATCGGCAAACACCATTGAGAAAGAAACTGCCAGAGTGTGCTGACCAAAGAATTTAAAAGGAAAGAACGATCGAAGATTTCACGTGGATGTAATTAAAAGAACATTTAATCGCTGTTCTTGAAGACGTCCCTCGTAATAAGAGTGGAAACTTCGATATATATGAGGTCGTGCTTCTGTCTCCTTTAAATGGGCTCAGCATGTGATCCACTAAAGAGCCCAGATACTCCCATTTTTCCAGTCTAATACCCTAGAAAAAAAATCCTAACTTTAGCCTTAATCCCAATTTTATTCTAAATTTTTTTGTCTTGTGAAAATACCAACTTTAGGTCCAATCCAGTTCCACCCTAATCTTTTTTCTGTCTCATAAAAAAAAAAAACTCCACCTTTAGACTTAGTTCTAAGTTAAATCTTTTTTTTTTTCCGTTCAATAAAAAATCATCGAGTTTTACTTGAGTCTCGTAAAAATATCTTTGGAGATGAATTTCTAAACTAGCCTAAACAACATCTTCTAGGATTTGAAATTTGGGTAAAAACTAAAGTGATTAGAGATGGCTTTCTTCAATTGCTTTTATTCTTAATAAAGTCTTCCTCCATCACGCTCGAGGATATTCAATTTAGTGCTTGGTTTTCAATCTCTTGTGTTTGGGAGTGTTCTATCTCTCTTGGTAGAAAAACTCATGCTAGGAGCACTTGGCTTGAATCGCTTAAACAACTTGTGTTTAAAAGTTTTTCATCTCTCGGTTATCAATGAGAAATTTCAGATGGAGGGTTAACATGGACATAATTGTGACTCAAGTAAAGATTTGTGATCTTTTTATGAGACTGATAAAATTTTAGGGTAAAATTGAGACATGATATTGGAATTGGGATATGATCTAAAGTTGCAAGTTTTTCATGAGACAAAATAATATTTCTGATGGAATTGGGACTAGCCCAATTCAGGCAACCCAACTCCAAAAATAGAGTACTCAAGTGAAGATGCCCATGCCATTGCCCTCGCTACCGTAGCCTGATCAGGTTTCTTGGCAAGTTACCGTATAAGGGCGTCAACAATGTCGTGCACAAGACCAGAGATGTTGAACGTGGAAAACTGTTGTTCTCCCGGAAAGTTCGAGTACTAATGTGAAGTCAGGCTTGAACCGCAATCGATTTAGCATCAAGCCAAGGCCGTGCCGTGCTAAGAGAACAACTTGGGTTCTTGTCTTTAGCAATGGCATGATGCTGTCCTTTTGTAGGCCTTTTCAGTTGACAATGGAGGCTTTCGACTTTTCCTGGGGTATGAGGGCGACTAAAATGGCATGAGAATTTGCCCATTAAGTTCATCCCTGTGGTGTCTATGACTTGGTCCACACACCGTGTATGTCGTAAGAGTCGAGGTCAGCTATTCTCCCCCTTTGCCTTTTCCATCCATAGAACAATCAAGCAAGTGGTGTTGAGCAAAGACCTAGGAAAAGGACTGGATTTTCGAGATATGTCCAGAAAAGTTGTCCAAATCTGCTGATAAATTGCGCGTTAAGACCTTGTGTTTCTACCTTCATCTTTTCTCTTATTCTTCCTTGCACTTTTTGTCAAGGAGGATGGCAGGACGATGTAACTTGAATCTGAACTTACTGCACAGGCAATTCTGTAGTATCTTCTGCACATTTAAATCATTTTCTGCATACAATTCAAAGCTGTTTATCTGGATTAAGGAATCGATTTTGCGTGTCCCATAACATAGGTGCAACATATGGAATAGTCAATAGGTGGGCGAGAGCACGACTAAGCCAAACGCAACCACAGGACCTTCTCTGTTGATTTTCAACGTCCTCACTTCTGATTCAAGAAACTTAGGTCGACATCTTCCCACAACTTATCTTCATATATATGGCTGAATAATGCTCTCTCCCTCCATTATCTTTTTCTTGATGCTTTCATTCCTCTATTCAACATACCGATTACTCCAAACCTCCAACTGCACAAATCATGAATGCGAGATCTTTGTATCCCATCTATCTGTTGTACATCCTCATATGCTTGTTCATAACACCGTCAACATGTCAGAATGAAACAGCAACAATGGTAGATATCGGAGTCATTCTAGATATGGATACGTATGTTGGAAAGATGAGCAAGACATGCCTCGAGATGGCAATCGAAGATTTCTACTCTGCTCATGGTGATTACACTACAAGATTAGTCCTTCAAACGAGAAACTCAATGAGCGATCCAGTCGTGGCTACATCTGCAGGTACGGGATGTGAAGTTTTCTGCTCTTTGACCCCTGATTTTGTTCCAAGTCGTTACTTGGTGGTGTAACTTATAAAGGAACAAAATCTAATTAATGGCAGCAACCAAAATTCCTGTTAATCCAATAACTCAGAAATCATTCATCATCTCTAAAAAATGAATTTATTTCTATTCTTCCATCTGTAGAAGACACTGTGAAATTTTCGTACTGAAAGGAAAAAAGTTTTCTTTTCAGTTAAAGCATGTGAAGTAACTACTTAGATTACTGTCTGAAGGTGCTATCGTAAGTGTACGTACATGAGGGAAAATGTGACCAGTTTTCAAAAACCAATATAGAACCTGAAGTTCAATATGTTCTGATTTTGCAGCAATAGAATTGTTAAAGAATTATCAAGTCAAGGCCATTCTGGGCCCTCAACAATCAAGACAAGCAGATTTTATAGTTGATATCGGCAACACCACTCAGGTCCCTATAATTTCCTTCACTGTAACAAGCCCTTTTCTTTCGCACCTTGAAACTCCCTACTTCATCCGAATGGCTCAAGTAGACACCTCTCAGCTAAAAGCTATAGCTGCCATTGTCAAAGCTGTCCAATGGAGCGAAGTTGTGCCTATATATGAACGCTCTCATTACGGAAGTGGAATCCTCTCTTATCTTGCTGATGCCATGCAAGGAATGAGTACAAGGATACCGTACCGGTGTGGAATCTCTCCTTCAGCTACAGATGATCAGATCCTGAAAGAGCTCTAAAAGTTAATGACTATGCAAACACGGGTTTTCATCGTGCATATGTTGCCCAATCTTGCATACCGATTTTTTCTCAAGGCAAATGAAGCTGGAATGATGAGCAAAGGATATGCCTGGATAGTCACAGATGGGATTGCCAGCCTTCTCAGCTCCTTCGATTCCAATGTCATCAATTCTATGCAAGGAGTCATAGGTGTGAAGACTTACCCTCCTCAAACCAAAGAGCTAGACCAATTCACAGAGAGATGGGAAAAGCGATTTCATGAGGAGTATCCAGGAATCAACCGTGTTCAGCTCAATGCATTTGGCCTAGGTGCCTATGATAGCATTTCTGCTTTAGCAATGGCGGTAGAAAATGCTGATGTAGCGAACTCACAATTTAGCGAACCAGCCATCCGGGATAATATGACTGACCTGGAAAAGATTGGTGTCTCAGAGTCTGGACCAAAGCTCCTTCAGTCAGTTTTGAGAACCAAATTCACTGGATTAAGTGGCGTAGTTGAGCTCATAAATGGACAATTACCAACGGCTGCCTTTCAGATAGTGAACTTGGTTGGAAATGATGCAATATCAATTGGACATTGGACAGAGAGTGGCATCACAGACCAACTTCCTGCCGGTAATGAGAACCCAACCAGAGAGAAGAATTATCTGAAAAAAATTGTTTGGCCTGGTAAATCAAGAAGAATCCCAAAAGGTTGGGACATTCCAGCAAATGAGAAGAAGTTGAGGGTTGGAGTCCCAGTAAAAGCCGGATTTAGCCAATTCATAAATGTGGAAACAGATCCTCTGACAAATGTTCCTAATGTTACCGGTTATTGCAAAGACGTGTTTGAAGCTGTAATGAAATCATTGCCGTATGCTGTTCCGTATGAATATGAACCCTTCGAGACTGGTGAAGGCAGTGGAGAGAGTGTGGGAAGTTATGATGATCTTGTTAAAAACGTCTCTACTAAGGTATTAAATTCTCAACTTGGATTTTACATGATTAAATCAAAGCTGCATGTTTTACTCGAACAGTTTGCTTCCTGACCCCTATCTCATCTGCCATCCTCTTGCTTGTATTCTCCACTAAAGCACTACTGTTTTTTTATAGACCAACAAGGGGCGTTATGATGCAGTCATTGGTGACATAACCATTACGGCGGACCGAGCTGAATATGTGGATTTCACCCTTCCTTTCACAGAGTCAGGTGTCTCCATGATTGTTCCGATCAAGAATAATGATAAAGGGAATGCATGGATCTTCTTGAAACCGCTGAAGGCAGAACTATGGATAACCGTAGGAGCCTTCTTTGTGTACATTGGCATTGTAATATGGGTTCTGGAGCACCGGGTGAACAAAGAATTTAGAGGTCCTCCATACAAACAAATTGGAATGATCTTGTGGTTCTCCTTCTCTACGATGGTCTTTGCCCACAGTAAGTCACCCAATTCATCTTTCTTTAAGATAGACAGCCAAATGAGTCGTGAAAAAAAAATCAATAACAAAAAATCAGTAAATTCTGGAGATATTATTGTAGGAAGCAAAGTCTTCTCTAATGAGTGCCAAACTGGAAGATGATAAGTTATAGTTCGGGCGACCTTATACTGAATCGCTAAAAAATAGGAAAGATTACTACTTCTATCTTGCGAGAAATGAAACAGACACCCTGCCGATGCTGCATATAGAAAGAGAGGCTCTATAACTGTCAACTTCTTAAATTTTGCAGAGGAAAGGGTAATCAGCAACTTGTCGAGATTTGTAATGATCATATGGATCTTCACTGTCCTAGTACTGTCGTCGAGTTACACAGCAAGCTTGACCTCTCTATTAACGGTACAAAGGCTCGAACCGACAGTCACAGATATCAATGCTCTCATAAGGAATGGCGAGTACATTGGGTACCAGGATGGTTCCTTTGTTCCGGATCTTTTGAAAACCATAGGGGCGAAAGAGTCAACGCTCCGAGTGCTGAAAACTGCAGAGGAATTTGATGAGAAACTTTCTAGAGGCAGCAAGAATGGTGGGGTATCTGCGATTGTGGATGAACTCCCTTATCTCAGGGTTGTTCTCACGAAGTATTGTTCGAAATATAGGATGGTGGGTCCAACCAACAAAACTGCAGGTTTCGGATTTGTAAGTGTTCTCACTCTCTAGCTCAATGCGCACACGTACTTAAGTATCTCGCACGGCTGTTGAAAGATTACAAACTCGTTCATTCTCTCTTTATTGATAGATATAAGAAGATCCCCTGAGCTGTATTTTACTTCTACATCTTCAGGCATTTCCAAAAGGCTCGCCACTAGTTCCTGCCGTATCGAGGGCAGTCCTAAAAGTCATGGAGTCAGGCGACATGGCTTTAATGGCAAGTGCGTGGTTAGGGGACCCGGACAAGTGTTCAGAGGCAGACGAGACAACTGTAGCCTCCAGCAGCCTCACGCTGGACAGTTTCAAAGGCCTTTTCCTCATCGCGGCGCTTGCCTCAACCTCTGCGCTCTTCATTTTCTTGATCAACTTCTTCTACGAGAATAGACAGATCTTAGCCTCCCAGGAATCGGTGAAGCATAAAGTCACGGCCATGGCAAGGACTTTCGACGAGAAGAAGGAAGACGCCCATGAGGCAGCAAAGAAGGAAAAGGGCCTAGAGGAAGAAATTGAAATGGCTGCTAGAGGAGAGGTCCATCTCACCCCAGGTGAAACCAGCTTTTACAATCACGAAGAAGGGCTGTTCTCCCCGGATGAGGGCTTATCATCCGCGGAACCTGGAACGCTGTATCATGCATGGTCGGGAAAAGTGTCAAAAAAGTCCTAAACATTTTTTTGGTGCCAAATAAGTCCTAAACATTTATAAGTGGTGTCAAATAAGTCCTAAATCTTTATAAGTAGTGCCAAATAAGTCATTCCCACCGGAAAAAGCATACGTGGCTCGCCGGAGCTCGTCGGCGGCGCCACGTCGGCGCCGACGTGGCGTCGACCTTTTTTTTTTTTTTCTTTCTTCTTCTTCTTCTTCTTCTTCTTCTTCTTCTTCTTCACCGGCGGAGCCCTCGCCGGCGATGGGCGAGGGAGGTGGGGGCTGGGGCTAGGGCTGGGGAGGCGGCCACCGGCCTCTCCCGGCCCCCGCCCCTGCCCCGCCCATAGAGGCCACGTACTTTGATAAATTAGTCAAGTTCATCAGGTCAAAGATTTTATTACCTTTTTTCCTAAATGAACGCGGATCATGCAACAAAACTAAGGCCTGATTCACTTAAAATAGTAAAATTTAGATTTAATTCCAAATCTATCTCAAACTTTTCATTTTGGTCTTAAAAAAAATCCTCAACTTTCACTTTTATCCTAAATCCGTCCCTTTAATTCTCCATCCAAAGATTAGCGTCATGTTTCTAAATTTCTAGTATGGCAATATCCCAACGGTTGATGTGCCCTAGCAAATTGTGTTCGACTTTGGCATTTAGTTTGGTTTTGAAAATGGGTTTCGAGAAAATGCTCAAAAATAGTAAATTTTTCTTCGGTTTCTAGCATTCCCAAGACCAATTTTCCATTTCAAAACATTTTGAAAATGATTGTCAAATATCTCATATTAAGGCACAAACCTGGAGAAAGCCGAACCAAATGCGTCCTTTATTGGCTCCATTGCTCAAATAATTATATCGCGTCTAGCTTTTCAAAGACTTCATTAGTTGTGGCTTTTGTCGACTAAACCGAGCTTCACTTACGGTCAACAAAGTTTTCGTGCCAACATCAAACACATCGGTCATGACAAGTCCCTCGGTCACTATGGATAATTTTTTAATTTTTAATTTTTTTCCCTTTTCCTTTTTATTTAGTTCACTGTGGTTGGCAAGGCAGTCTTGCCTAGATCTGGGCGAGGCCACTTTGCCCATGACTGCGGTGGCCTTGCCCAAAATTTTGGGTGAGAGGGTTATGGCCCTTGCTAACCACAGTTAAAAAAGAGAGAGTAAAGAAGTAAAAGAGAAGAAAAAGAAATAGTGATTTTTTAAAAAAACGTTAAGAATTCTCTACATCAACGCCAGTTGTGTCATGTAGGCCGGCCTATGTCTACCTCAGTAATTTCCAACCAAACTTGGCTAAATAGATTCAATTAGCAAAACGTGAAAACTTTTAGCACTTAATTGGCACAGTTAAAATTTTCAGGATTGAATTGATAAAAACATAATAAGTTTAGGAATTTTTTTGATAATTATCCTCTCGTTTACATCTTTGATTTCATTGAATTATATGATCACTTTGATCGTTTCGGTGATTAAGATATAGGAAAGAGACATGTTCATGTGTCGCGTAGGGAGTTAGCCAAAGGGAGGAGGTCGGAAGGTATAAGTGCTGAATCCGCATGCCTAGTCATGACTTTCCTATTCTGTTTGTGCCAGTTGAAGGAGACGGCATAGAGTTATAGTTCGGTAATCAAGGTGATTATGCCTTACTTGTGGACGACCGATTTGGATCTCGCCAACTGTCAGTTTTTACATGTTCGATTGTATTACTAGTTCGCTATTAACACCTCAATTTTGGTGACCTAAGTAATCATTCATTGCATTAAAAAAAAAACTAAGTATTGGTCCCGACCCTTGAACAAAAACATTATCGATTTGCATTTGAAAGTTAGGAGCACTATCATAGGCCCACATAAACCGCACTGTAATTAAACCGGCTTAAGCAAGCCGCTACTTGAGCCTAATTTAATTATCTAGGCTGATCTTGCAAGCCTCATGAAATTCGGCCAAATTGGCATGTGCATAGCACGTGGATATCTTCAATTAAGAAAGATTTGATTCTTTGATCCAAAATTGGAAATCAAAAGGGCATAATCCTTGAAATTTTCGGTCATAGAGGAGATATAAGAGAGAGAGATCCTAATTTCCTAAATTCACATATTTTCTTAATCTAATTTAAGAAATAAGGATATAGCTTGCTCTTGAAAAACAGAAAAACAAAAAAGGAAATGATAGGATGACGGGGCCGTCATTTTTCAGGGTAGTGACGGTCCTTCCTGCATTTCTCATTTTTCGAGGGAAATTGATTGACTCACTTAAACGGTTTCATTTCCTATTTTCTTTATCTCTGCTTTGTCCCGGTTGCCTCGGATGACAATATTCTCGAGTATATTTACGCTTATGATTGCAATTGGTAATTTCTTGTTCATTCAAGCTTCTTCTCATCCATTTACCTATGCGCATAAATTTATAAATTTTCAAGTATATATAACTGAACGAAAAAGATTTTCGGGTGTCAAATTGCAAAAAAAGAGATTAAACATTTACACTCTTAAGGTTCAATCATCTGTAAGTCTTTTAAGCATGAATTTTGAAAATGTTTTGTTTTTGCCAATCCAAAAATCTAAGGGCGCCAATTTGTCACCTAGACAACATATGAGACCATTGTCGTGGCGGTCATCCTTGATAGGTGGCCATTAGGTGGCCATCACCATGGTGGCTGTCTCGTGGACTGATGGCCACTACGAAGGGCGGTTGTCGATAACAAGTAGCTAAAATGTAACAGCCCGCTTCCGGCCCCATTTTTGAGGTTCAATTGAGCGAATTTACATGTTTAATTAGTGGCCCGTAGACCCTAGGAGTGCCCCAGATCAAATCGTGAAAATTCATCTCGGGCGATCCAGACTTCCGGAAATCGCGTTTTGGTCCCCCGACTTTTAGATAATTGCATTTTGACCTCAAAAGAAGTGAATTTTGGGCCTAGGGGCAATTTTGGAAGAAATTGGGAAAAGTTAACTTTTGGTCAACGTTGACCGTTGACCGGTCAACGGTGACCGTTGATCGGTCAGCGAACCAGTCAGCCCTCGCGTGGGCCGGCCCAACCGCGGGTCAGACCGGTCCGACCACGAGCCGACCGGTCCGACCGCCTGTCCCATCTCTCTCCCCCTCTTCTCCCCTGTGGCCGCGAAGCCTTCTTCTCTCTCTCCTCTCCCGTAGCTCGGACCACCAAAGAGTGCACCACTCCTCTCTCAGCTTCCTCGACTCACCTTCTTCTAGATCCGGCTGGCCACCGCCTTCGCCGCCGCCGTCGTCGCCACCGGGAGCCGCGCGAAGAAGCCTCCACGACCAGCTCTCCCCTTGTTCACGCCGAAGCTTAGCTGGACTTCCCGAGGACGCTGCTCCCTCGCCGGCGAGACCCAGGCCAAGCCACCGGCCCCAGCTCGTCCCTAAGCCTTCCCTCTACCTCCCCATGGCCGCCGTTGCCGTCGACTCGCCCCTGAAGCCGCCGGATTTTCTCCCGACCCACGGCTGCCCTGTTTTCTCAGTGTGGAGCTGTTTGTGACCACCGCCGGCGCTTCGGTGAGACCCAGCCGCCGCCGCCGCCACCCTCAATCGAAAGATGGGAGCCACACAAGCACAATGGTACCGGCCTCGTTCATTTTCACCGCATCGTTTGGGAGAAACGGCCCCCGAAGCTCAACCCCTCCTCTTGGATACCCAAATCGCGACTACTTCCTTCATGCCGTCGTCCCTCGCCGATCCGACCACCTCAGCCACCCTATCGGTGCCGATCGACTCGTAAGGGAGTCAGCTTCCAGATCCCACCAGTTTCAGCCGTCGGTTTGGCCGGAGGAGGGAGAATCAAGCCTCGACCCGACTGCCGCTCGCTCGACCCGGTTAGAGGAAACTGGGTCTACTCGCCGGTTTTTGGCGGAATGGAGCCGTTCCGCCGTCGGCGAGTGCCGGCCACCTACCCCGCTGGACTCCCACGGCCGAGAGCCACCTACCGGAGCTCGCCGGAGGATCGCCAGAGCTACCCGGGAGGTCCAGAAGCTGTCCCGGACCTCGCTAGTCCCGTTCGTGGTGTTAAATCGAAGATTGGAAAGCTGCACCGAGCTCGAACGCGATCAGAAGTGCCAGAATCGCGTCGCCGCGGACCGTCGGTTTGCGAGAAAAATCAAGTGAGTGGACTTTAACCCTCTATTAGGCGTGCTATTGCTTTAGTAGATTTACAGGAATAAATGGATGGGCTCGATGAAATAGTTGGGTGGCTGGATTGTGCGTTTGGGTGATTTAGTTCAATTGCGACTAGTATTTAAGGTCCCGTGGATTTGATGTTTGGATCGGTTGGGTGTTGGAACACACATGGAGGCCTGATAATGGCTTGGATGTGTAATTGGAGAATATTGACACATGATTGGACCGATTAAGTGGCCATGAGTCCCTAATCATTGTTTTGGAGACCGATTAGATGGGCATGGGGCCCTAATCACTATTTTGAGGTTAATAGGACTTAATGGGACAAATTAGACATAGATGGAAGCCAACGGCACCTTGATGGTGTGAACGGGCGATAGGGCCAATTATGGCGGGGTACCCAACATTGACATGGCTTGGTGAAAAAGGAGTCGATTAGATGAATGACATGTCATGGATTTGACATAGATCTGATCGGAGGATTGATTGAGTAAATGGGAGGCCTGATTGTAACTCGGACTTAAATGCCGAAGGTTTGTCATTAAAATGGATCGATCACATGCCCAATGGGCCTAATCAAAGGTCATTGGTCAACGAGACTGTTATTGGTGGCAGCTGAGCTGCGAAAGCGACAATGAGAAATTATGGAGAAATTATGGATATTATTATATTTATTTAATATTATTCGGCCGACTAGGAAGCTATTGTGCTTTAATTAAATTGGAAGTCGACGAGACCCAATTGGACGTTGACATGGCCGAGACGAGCTGTTTTGATTTCGCAAGTTGACCGAGGAGGTTGTGGACCCCGGTTCGCTTTGATTTTGGCTTTTAGCCGAGGAATTAGGGCAGTAGGCCCCAGTTATCAATTGATGGGATGATTAAAACCAACTGTGGTTGATATGTCGTGTCTTGTATTTGGCGACTGAAGGATATCATGAAATTGGCGAATTGAATAGTGCCACGGATTTGGTGACTTAATGGATCGATAGACGAGATGACAACGTGCCATGGATTTGGCGTTGATTGATTGGAGGGTCGACTGAGTAAATGGGAGGTCTAATTATGGCTTGAATAGTGCAATGGATTTGGCGGGCTGAACCGATCTATGTATATAATGATAATGTGCCATGGACTTGGCGACGGTATGTGAATGAATGATTTGGCCAATAAGCCGATTTAATGGCAAAAGATCAATTGGGGCAATTGAACGTGGAAATTGACCCTGAGTCGGGAAGGCTTGATCAGGGTCACAGATCGGTTATGAACGGTCTTAATTATTTAATTACCACCCAATTTATTCATTTGTTATTTATTTTATTACCGATCTTTATTCCTTTAAATCGCAATTTATTTATTTAATTATGGTTGTTAATTATTTTATTTGTAATTTATTTCTTTACCAATAAATCGAATGGTCTAATGGATTGTGCGAATGGTGGATCGAAATGGCGTGCCATGGACTTGGCATTGGCTTGATTGGAGAATTGAATGGTTAAGATTGGTATTGTATCAACCAATTAGGCCATGGAGTTGGCACTGGAACGGATAGATGGGCGGTCGATGAGCCGATCGATGGTTAGGGGAAATCAAGGAAACGATTGAATTGAAAATCTGCAATGAGCCGAATGGGCTGAGCTAAAGTGTAGACCGGTCGTGAACGGTCTTATTACTTATTTAATTATGTAATTTACTTGTTTAAAAGAATTGTTATTTATTTAGGTATTTATTTGATTGTGTAACGTATGAGGATCGTGACTGACTGGTTTGTTGGGCTTAGTGCCAAGTCCCGGTCACGAGCCGGTTGACTCATAGATAGAAAATAGAGAAAAAGAACTGGAGAGTTTCGGGTTTTCTTGGAAGGGTTAGAACATTTGAACTCTAGGCGAGAGTCGAACAATGGAATGGAAATTGAGATGATCATTAATGGTGGGAATGGATGATAGGGACCCTAGGGCAGTTATTTTCCTAGTTTTGGGTTAGAGTCAACTCACTGAGATATTCCCGTATCTCACCCCACCACAGATCCATTGCAGGACTCGAAATTGGAGCCAAAGGAGGAGCCGATCGAGCAAGGGTAGATCGAGATGGGATCGATGGAGGAAGAAGTGATGCGAGGCGTGAATCCTCCCTAGACTTTGGCCTTGATTATTTATAGTTGTACACGAATTAGTGTCTGTACAGATTGGTAAAGGCATGTGATATTTTATGGATTTATTCTGAAGGGTTGTAAGGGTTAATCAACTATCTCGCTTCCGTTGGAATTATGATTATGATGTTTGGGGAAGGCCTGCGACTTGCCTGGGACGTCGCGATAACTGATTGGCCAGAAGAGAAAGACATTGGGAACCGTCGCGTGCCAAGGGCGGGGCGTGGCAGGGTCCTGACATAAAAGGTGGTCACTGATGCAAGTCTAATCAATATTGAGATATAAGTCTCAATATGGTTTGCCATGCTTATGTCATGGTTGGTGGATAATCCCGTATTGATTAAACACATGGTTATAAAATGTTATACTTACATGTCATTTCTTAAAGATTCTTACAATAAGAGTATAGGTGAATAGTTTAGACCCTGAAGCTCCAATTGGTTCATACAAAATAGAAATCACATCCAATTTATAGTTGTCGAGTTAAGTCGAGCACATGTGAGGTAGAGACGTACGCATCAAGAGAAGGGTCGGTATGATCTTATACAGCTTAAATATGTTATTATAGTGTTTTATAGACACGTGTATTTAAATAATTCGAGATTATATTAGATGGTCCATAATATATCATTGATTCTAAAAATAACCGTACCGTTACGTTTATCTCAAACTAGTCGCGTATTGCGGGAGAAATAAGGCACGATATTTCGGTGAGGCTCTATTACAAGTTTTATTTTACCTAGTTTACCTCCCCTCCAAGTGTCTAATTCTAAGCTTCATCGCGCCTAGAGACGAACGACAAGAACCTACCTAAGCTCTCTCGTTTTCTCTTTCTTTGAGGAATTCAATCAAGCCTCCCAAATTCTTGAAGGATGATCCGCCCTTCTTCTCCACAGCTTGCCTTGCCAATCTGCCAATCTCCCGCGCCCTGTCCCTAGCCTGCCTTCCTCTCTCCCCGCCCATCAATTCCTGAACTCCATCCCTAATCGCCTCGCTAGCAATGGTCGCTCCAACCCCGCCTTCTCTCACCATCACCCCGGCCCCGAGCCCTGTCACCACAAGCTTAGCGTTCAGCGGCTGCTCAGCTCCCATCGGCCACGCCAGTATCGGCAGCCCCATGGACAAGCTTTCCAACACGGAGTTCCAACCGCAATGACTCAAGAACCCGCCTATCGCCGGGTGCGACAAGATGCGCCGCTGGTCCACCCAGTCGTGCAAGATCAAGCCCCACCCTTTCAATCGATCCTCCCATCCATTATCCGGCGACAGCCACGTTGCCGATTTCACTGCCCATATGAACGGATGCCCTGCCATCTCCAGTCCAAGAGCTATATTGTCCATTTGCATGTCGCTCAAGTGTGCTTGTGTTCCGAATGATATATATATCACTCCGCTCGTTCCAACATGCTCGTCCAGCCACTTGATGTAGGACTGAGATGGGCCTGCCTGTTTGGATCCGACCGGCCTCTCTGTTTGATTCTGGTCGTAGAGCAAAGTCGGCCCGACACACCAAGCTCTCGCCCCCTGGCTGTAAAATCTTTCCAGGGCGGCAACATAATCACCTTCGAGCTCTTCGAAGCTGTTGATGATAAGGCCCGTGCTATTCGCATCCGCCTCTCCAACCTCCGTTATTATAGGCAAGAAAGGGTCATCTGGGTCCTTGCACCGCTCCAAATCGGAGATGTCGCACTTATAGACTGTGAATGGAACGTTCAACTTGGGCAGTCCAATAGGATCGGAATCGGGCATCGCCAAGAGGGACGGGACATTCTCGAAGGCAGTTTTCAAGATGAGCATAGACAAAACCCCCATCCCATGGAAGACAATCCTAGGAATTCCGAAAGACCGACACACATCGAGCGTCCATCCTTGGAAAAAATCAGAAATCACGGCGAGCGGGGGAGACCCGGCTTCAGACATCTCCCTGAGAATACACTCAAAAGCGGGTCTCATGGACTTGGTAGCTTTCAAGAAAGGCACAAACAAAGCCATGGAAGGCAGATCCGCAGTGCTCTCGCATTCTTCAGGAAGCTCTGGGACTCTAGGGAACTGTATGGTGCGCAAGGAGATGTCAGAGGAGTTCGATACCTTTGACAGGATGAGTGGGGCATTCTTTGGGGTGGTGATAATGGTGACTTTGACACCGAGGCTTGCGAGGGCCTTGCATATGTCTAGCAAGGGGAGTGTATGTCCATGAGCCATGTGAGGGAACACCACCACATGAGCACAAGGTGATGGCGAGACCAACTCTGTCATGGCTTCTAAAATTCAGTCAAGATGAAGATGAGCAACGTCAGAGCAGGAAGAGATGGGAGAGAAACAGAATTGTGAGGAGGCACTTCAACCGATGCTCGCATTAAATAGACATTAACAGAAATGGAAGAATATCGACGCTACCCCTACACCATTCAATATGCACCCGTGTGCGGCGATGAGTTAGTCAACTTCATCGAACTCAAAAGATTTTATGAGACCGACGTGGCTTACGCAATGAAAGAAGGATCTCGCCAATAACTATCCAATAGCCATATGGAGTTTTCTAAGCATTGACTCTTCCGGTGCTTACCGTGAACCTCAGAAAATGGTCGAGTCAGAATTGGTGACAAGCTAAATTTCCTAGTCTCCTTTTACGTAGACAGGCTGAGGGAAAAATTTCTGTCAAGCTCTGAGTTAAAAACGTTTATAAAGTAGAAGCGCAAGGACTTCTTTGGCATCACCAGGCAATCGCAAACCCCGGTCACGACCCGTCCCCTCGGTCAAATCGCAAATATGGCAGGTCTATATCCAGATCTTATTGGATGAAACCCTGTTGGAGATAGCGTAGTGCCGGAGTTTGCGATTGTCTAGACGACTTTTTGCTTTTTTTGGTTCCAAAATTCAAATTACTTGAATGAGCCGCATGCACCCTTGCTGCTCCAGCGCGCGCAAGCGGATAGGGAAGCCCACCAATGGATGTTCTCGTCCATTTAAATAAGCCCGAAATCTTTAAAAAACTACATGCTGACTCTGTGTTCAAATCGAGAAGTTTATTGTGATATATAGAATGGACGTCGAGTCTATGCATTAATGTCGAACTGTGCCATTGGAGAACATTAAATTTACTGTCAATTATGCTATAAAACTCACCTAGCTCGCTCTGTCACACCTTCCATTTCATATTGCACTACATCTGCGCTCTCTTGTCTTATTGAAGTGACAGCAAATCCAGTTGACCAGATGGATTTCTTGGATGAGAGGAAGCCCGCGCCGGGCTCGTTGAGGTCCACGGGTCGAATCTGGTCTTGTAGAAATGGGCTGGGCTGGACGAAATCGGAGATGCATGCGAACCCGACATGCCCCTTTATCAACGATTTTCAAAGCATTCCTGACATCTTCCTCTGCATTCGATATGCTCTCCCCCGGCGACACCTCCGTCAGTCGAGTTTTCCCTCGCTTACATCTTTGATTCTATATTATCTCGTACCTCGATCTCATCGGTAATTAGGGTATAGGACAAAGCCGCAGAGGCTGCCGAAACAACAAAGGCACACGTGGGCATGCTTCTTTCCTTTTTGGTTTGTTAATCAAACTTGAAATAAGATGAAGATTTCTTGTTTTCAGAAGAGAAGCAGGAAGGTGGAAACGCCCAAGAAGTGTTCCTGAAGTTGATGGGGCTCCCACACAGCGATAGCGTCAGTAGTACTCCTGTTTTCCGAAACATCCTCACCTTGAGCCAAATATTAAATCAGCGTCTTGGAAATAACCCATCTGACAAACTCGCCTTCTTCAACACTCTTATCAATTTACTGGAGACAATACACGGCCATGTCCACTATTGACCACAAAATATTCGGGTCAGGGCGCTGACGGCTAGTAATTTTCAAAGGAAAAAAAAAAACACAAACAAATCCCTGATAAATGGGAGTCATTCGATTCATAAATCGAACTGCCCCCGTTACAGGCCTGTCCACTAATAAAAGGAAAAGTGGCTGGAAAGGCCATGCGCCGTACGTTAAGGTTGCAGGGATCTACTTTTTTTCTTCTTCCCTATGTGTATATCACAACCTGTGGGTATTATCATGTCCCATGCTCTATCCAGCAACAGAGTCCAACCCAATCCATGGCAAATGAAGTTCTTTCATCACTGGCCATCATTTCACCTCCGGCATGCACCGATCTCCTCGGGCGGGTGTTATCGGTACGATTAGAGAAGCCATCGAGCTACCGGCAAGGAATCCCAAGCTCGGCAGCCATCGAGCTCAAGTCCTGATTTTTTCTCCTTCTCTTTCCTAGTCCTCCTTCATTATGTTCTAGCAGGGCCACTCATGGGGAAAGTTGAGGGTGATTAGCTCTGAGTTAGATTCGCATAATTTAAGATCATGATCATTCGTGGGAATCGAGCTTGTTGTGAAATTTTAATGCGAAAAGCAATACGATCTTATAAATTAAGTCAATGCGAGAAAACATCAAAGAAATAAAGGAGGAAAAATAAGAATACCAAAGATTTTTGTAGTTTGGTCCAATTATCGGCACCTACATCCACAAGGAAAGTTGATAGCGAATACTCCACTATAATTGGAGAATCAAAATTTACAAGAGCTCACACGTTCGAGTGTCTTATATTTAGATTAGACTCGAACCTAAAGTATTTAGATGTAAAGCTTACATTACAAAATCACATCGTATTCAAGTCCTAAAAGCAAATACTTTTTGTACAACGTGAACAAGTCCTTTTTCTCTTCGTATGTTGGCTCTTCTTCGTGCGGCTCTTCTTCGTGTGCGGCCCTTCTTCGAGTACTCCTCGAATTAAGCATATATGTAGAGAGGTAAGAATTGAATCCAGTATATAAAATTTTAGGAAGACTTATTTAACTAGAAAACCATTCAACTAGGAAACCTATTCAAAATGGAAAACATAAACGGTGTCAAGGATAAAGTCAACATGGTAGAAGCCATTCATTACATGGTGTTTGCATCTTGGCAATCTTGTGTTGGGCTCCAGCTTTGGCGATAGTTCGATGGGTTAATCTCTACATATGGAGTTTGTCTGCGGGAATCCTAGCTGCAGCTTTGTATCTGTTCCTGGCTGCCCTTGGGAGCCTTGGTTTGGTTGTTTCTGTCTTGGAAAATGATGTTTCCCGACCAAAGGCCATTTTAAGAGCGGCAAAGCTGATGAGGTGCCAAAGAATGGAAGCTTTCAAATGCAGGAGCTAATGAGTATTCCAATCTACATTGTGTTCTATGTCACGTCGGCAGATGATGGCAATAAGCTCGGCATCATTGCTCAGTTTTGCTTTGGAGCTGCTGCCACACTTCTTTTCTGTTTGGCAAAATGTTTCTCCTTTGTGGTTTTCCCTGTGCTCTACTATGAATGCCGGCATAATTATGGGGAGCAAATAGACCTGGAACTGGGGCAGGTGTAAAAGATTGTTCCCACGAACAGTTGTTATAACTTGAACTCCACCTAAATTATGTTTTTAGATCTTCATCATCTTCACTCACTAGCATAGAGACTAGGAATGTACATGGAGCAGCGACAGACTCTAATGCTGAGGACTTTTCTATAAATATCATGCAACTGATTCACTAGTTCTTTCTACACCACCGCCAGCAGACGCTATTAGTCCGAAACTGGCAAGCATATGAAGAATCTGCCTCTTTCGGAGCCCATTTAGCATGCGGAATCAGCGGTAACTCAATGTTGGAACATTATCATAACTCAGACCCAGACAGGCCATCGGGGTGCAAGCGGATCCCACTTGTAAACCTCAAAGGACACATCATATTCATATAGGCTATCCATGTGTGGGGACGGAAAACCAGTTTCCGCATAAGAATGATGTTCGCTCCTCAGACAATTTGTATTCACTTCATAAAGAGAGTGCACATACTGAGGTTCGTCAGCCTCTCTTTAATCATCAGATGGTGAGCTCAAATGACCAGGACAAATAAGTGTATATGTTAATGAATGAATTCATGCAAAACTAATAAGAGCGCCTAATTCTGTCGGGCAGTTAAAGAGCAGCACCAAACACTCACCAGTAGTTGATCTGAGTGTCTCATTTTGTTCTTCGACCTATTTCCTGAGCTGATCCGATTCACATGATAATAGTATGTTACAGTGATGCGGGAATCAAGCATGACTTTGCAAACAAAATGTGATAGATCGCGACAACACACTTGCATAATCCATAGGCATCTAGCCTTCCAGAAGAATGTAATGCCTCAATCGGCAAACACCATCGAGAAAGAAACTGCCAGAGTGTGCTGACCGTAGAATTTAAAAGGAAAGAACAATCGAAGATTTCACGTGGATGTAATTAAAAGAACATTTAATCGCTGTTCTTGAAGACGTCCCTCGTAATAAGAGTGGAAACTTCGATATATATGAGGTCGTGCTCCTGTCTCCTTTAAATGGGCTCAGCATGTGATCCACTAAAGAGCCCAGATACTCCCATTTTTCCAGTCTAATACCCTAGAAAAAAAATCCTAACTTTAGCCTTAATCCCAATTTTATTCTAAATTTTTTTGTCTCATGAAAATACCAACTTTAGGTCCAATCCAGTTCCACCCTAAACTTTTTTCTGTCTCATAAAAAAAAACTCTACCTTTAGACTTAGTTCTAAGTTAATTTTTTTTTTCTGTTCAATAAAAAATCATCAAGTTTTACTTGAATCTTGTAAAAATATCTTTGGAGATGAATTTCTATACTAGCCTAAACAACATCTTCTAGGATTTGAAATTTGGGTAAAAACCAAAGTGATTAGGGTTGGCTTTCTTCAATTGCTTTTGTTCTTAATAAAGTCTTCCTCCATCATGCTCGAGGATATTCAATTTAGTGTGTGGTTTTCAATCTCTTGTGTTCCGGAGTGTTCTCTCTCTTGGTTGAAAAACTCATGCTAGGAGCACTTGGCTTGAATCGCTTAAACAGCCCGTGTTTGAAAGTTTTTCATATTTCGGTTATCAATGAGAAATTTTAGATGGAGTGTTAATATGGACATAATTGTGACTCAAGTAAAAATTTGCGATCTTTTTAAGAGACTGAAAAAATTTTAGGGTAAAATTGAGACATTATATTAGAATTGGGATATGATCTAAAGTTGCAAGTTTTTCATGAGACAAAATATTATTTATGATGGAATTGGGACTAGCCCAATTCAGGCAACCCAACTCCAAAAATTGAGTACTCAAGTTAAGATGCCCATGCCATTGCCCTCGCTACCGTAGGCTGATCAGGTGTCCTTTCTTGGCAAGTTACCGTAGAAGGGCGTCAACAATGTCGTGCGCAAGATCAGACATGTTGAACGTGGAAAACTGTCGTTTTCCCGGAAAGTTCGAGTACTAATGTGAAGTCAGGCTTGAACCGCGATCGATTTAGCATCAGGCCAAGGCCGTGCCGTGCTAAGAGAACGACTTGGGTTCTTGTCTTTAGCAATGGCATGATGTCCTTTTGTAGCCCTTTTCAGTTGACAACGGAGGCTTTCGACTTTTCCTGGGGTAAAAGGGCGGCTAAAATGGCATGAGAATTTGCCGATTAAGTTGATCCCTGAGGTGTGTATGACTTGGTCCACACACCTTATATGTCGTAGGGGTCAAAGTCAACTATTCTCCCCCTTCGCCTTTTCCATCTATAGAGCAACCAAGCAAGTGGTGTTGAGCAAAGACCTAGGAAAAGGACTGGATTTTCGAGATATGTCCAGAAAAGTTGTCCAAATCTGCTGATAAATTGCGCGTCAAGACCTTAGTGCTTCTACCTTCATCTTTTCTCTTATTCTTCCTTGCCCTTTTTGTCAAGGAGGATGGCAGGACGATGTAACTTGAATCTGAACTTACTGCACAGGCAATTCTGTAGTATCTTCTGCACATTTAAATCATTTTCCGCATACAATTCAAAGCTGTTTATCTGGATTAAGGAATCGATTTTGCGTGTCCCATAACATAGGAGCAACATATGGAATAGTCAAGAGGTGGGCGAGAGCACGACTAAGCCAAACGCAACCACAGGACCTTCTCTGTTGATTTTTTCAACGTCCTCACTTCTGATTCAAGAAACTTAAGGTCGACATCTTCCCACAACTTATCTTCATATATATGGCTGAATAATGCTCTCTCCCTCCATTATCTTTTTCTTGATGCTTTCATTCCTCTATTCAACATACCGATTACTCCAAACCTCCAACTGCACAAATCATGAATGCGAGATCTTTGTATCCCATCTATCTGTTGTACATCCTCATATGCTTGTTCATAACACCGTCAACATGTCAGAATGAAACAGCAACAATGGTAGATATCGGAGTCATTCTAGATATGGATACGTATGTTGGAAAGATGAGCAAGACATGCCTCGAGATGGCAATCGAAGATTTCTACTCTGCTCATGGTGATTACACTACAAGATTAGTCCTTCAAACGAGAAACTCAATGAGCGATCCAGTCGTGGCTACATCTGCAGGTACGGGATGTGAAGTTTTCTGCTCTTTGACCCCTGATTTTGTTCCAAGTCGTTACTTGGTGGTGTAACTTATAAAGGAACAAAATCTAATTAATGGCAGCAACCAAAATTCCTGTTAATCCAATAACTCAGAAATCATTCATCATCTCTAAAAAATGAATTTATTTCTATTCTTCCATCTGTAGAAGACACTGTGAAATTTTCGTACTGAAAGGAAAAAAGTTTTCTTTTCAGTTAAAGCATGTGAAGTAACTACTTAGATTACTGTCTGAAGGTGCTATCGTAAGTGTACGTACATGAGGGAAAATGTGACCAGTTTTCAAAAACCAATATAGAACCTGAAGTTCAATATGTTCTGATTTTGCAGCAATAGAATTGTTAAAGAATTATCAAGTCAAGGCCATTCTGGGCCCTCAACAATCAAGACAAGCAGATTTTTTAGCTGATATCGGCAACACCACTCAGGTCCCTATAATTTCCTTCACTGTAACAAGCCCTTTTCTTTCGCACCTTGAAACTCCCTACTTCATCCGAATGGCTCAAGTAGACACCTCTCAGCTAAAAGCTATAGCTGCCATTGTCAAAGCTGTCCAGTGGAGCGAAGTTGTGCCTATTTATGAACGCTCTCATTACGGAAGTGGAATCATCTCTTATCTTGCTGATGCCATGCAAGGAATGAGTACAAGGATACCGTACCGGTGTGGAATCTCTCCTTCAGCTACAGATGATCAGATCCTGAAAGAGCTCTATAAGTTAATGACTATGCAAACACGGGTTTTCATCGTGCATATGTTGCCCAATCTTGCATACCGATTTTTTCTCAAGGCAAATGAAGCTGGAATGATGAGCAAAGGATATGCCTGGATAGTCACGGATGGGATTGCCAGCCTTCTCAGCTCCTTCGATTCCAATGTCATCAATTCTATGCAAGGAGTCATAGGTGTGAAGACCTACCCTCCTCAAACCAAAGAGCTAGACCAATTCACAGAGAGATGGGAACAGCGATTTCGTGAGGAGTATCCAGGAATCAACCGTGTTCAGCTCAATGCATTTGGCCTAGGTGCCTATGATAGCATTTCTGCTTTAGCAATGGCAGTAGAAAATGCTGATGTAGCGAACTCACAATTTAGTGAACCAGCCATCCGGGATAATATGACTGACCTGGAAAAGATTGGTGTCTCAGAGTCTGGACCAAAGCTCCTTCAGTTAGTTTTGAGAACCAAATTCACTGGATTAAGTGGCGGAGTTGAGCTCATAAATGGACAATTACCGACAGCTGCCTTTCAGATAGTGAACTTGGTTGGAAATGATACAATATCAATTGGACATTGGACAGAGAGTGTCATCACAGACCAACTTCCTGCCGGTAATGAGAACCCAACCAGAGAGAAGAATTATCTGAAAAAAATTGTTTGGCCTGGTAAATCAAGAAGAATCCCAAAAGGTTGGGACATTCCAGCAAATGAGAAGAAGTTGAGGGTTGGAGTCCCAGTAAAAGCCGGATTTAGCCAATTCATAAATGTGGAAACAGATCCTCTGACAAATGTTCCTAATGTTACCGGTTATTGCAAAGACGTGTTTGAAGCTGTAATGAAATCATTGCCGTATGCTGTTCTGTATGAATATGAACCCTTCGAGACTAGTGAAGGCAGTGGAGAGAGTGCGGGAAGTTATGATGATCTTGTCAAAAACGTCTCTACTGAGGTATTAAATTCTCAACTTGGATTTTACCTGATTTAATCAAAGCTGCATGTTTTACTCGAACAGTTTGCTTCCTGACCCCTATCTCGTCTGCCATCCTCTTGCTTGTATTCTCCACTAAGGCACTACTGTTTTTTTATAGACCAACATGCGGGGTTATGATGCAGTCATTGGTGACATAACCATTACGGCGGACCGAGCTGAATATGTGGATTTCACCCTTCCTTTCACAGAGTCAGGTGTCTCCATGATTGTTCCAGTCAAGGGTAATGATAAAGGAAATGCATGGATCTTCTTGAAACCGCTGAAGGCAGAACTATGGATAACCGTAGGAGCCTTCTTTGTGTACATTGGCATTGTAATATGGGTTCTGGAGCACCGGGTGAACAAAGAATTTAGAGGACCTCCTTCCAAACAAATTGGAATGATCTTGTGGTTCTCCTTCTCTACAATGGTCTTTGCCCACAGTAAGTCACCCAATTCATCTTTCTTTAAGATAGACGGCCAAATGAGTCGTGAAAAAAAAAATCAGTAAATTCTGGAGATATTATTGTAGGAAGCAAAGTCTTCTCTAATGAGTGCAAAACTGTAAGATGATAAGTTATAGTTGGGGCGACCTTATACTGAATCGCTAAAATATAGGAAAGATTACTACTTCTGTTTTGTGATAAATGAAACAGACACCCTGTCGATGCTTATAGAAAGAGTGGCTCTGTAACTGTTAACTTCTTAAATTTTGCAGAGGAAAGGGTAATCAGCAACTTGTCGAGATTCGTAATGATCATATGGATCTTCACTGTCCTAGTACTGTCGTCGAGTTACACAGCAAGCTTGACTTCTCTATTAACTGTACAACGGCTCCAACCGACAGTCACAGATATCAATGCTCTCATAAGGAATGGCGAGTACATTGGGTACCAGGATGGTTCCTTTGTTCCGGATCTTTTGAAAAGATTAAAGGTGGATGAGTCAAAGCTCCGAGTGCTGAAGACTGCAGAGGAATTTGATGAGAAACTTTCCAAAGGCAGCTATAATGGTGGGGTATCTGCGATTGTGGATGAACTCCCTTATCTCAGGGTTGTTCTCACGAAGTATTGTTCGAAATATAGGATGGTGGGTCCAACCTACAAAACTGCAGGTTTCGGATTTGTAAGTGTTCTCACTCTCTAGCTCAATGCGCACACGTACTTAAGTATCTCGCACGACTGTTGAAAGATTAGAGTCTCGTTCATTCTCTCTTTATTGATAGATATAAAAAGATCCCCTGATCAGTATTTTACTTCTACATCTTCAGGCATTTCCAAAAGGCTCGCCACTAGTTCCTGCCGTATCGAGGGCAGTCCTAAAAGTCATGGAGTCAGGCGACATGGCTTTAATGACAAGTGCGTGGTTAGGGGACCGGGACAAGTGTTCAGAGGCAGACGAGACAACTGTAGCCTCCAGCAGCCTCACGCTGGACAGTTTCAAAGGCCTTTTCCTCATCGCGGCGCTTGCCTCAACCTCTGCGCTCTTCATTTTCTTGATCAACTTCTTCTACGAGAATAGACAGATCTTAGCCTCCCAGGAATCGGTGAAGCATAAAGTCACGGCCATGGCAAGGACTTTCGACGAGAAGAAGGACGACGCCCATGAGGCAGCAAAGAAGGAAAAGGGCCTAGAGGAAGAAATTGAAATGGCTGCTAGAGGAGAGGTCCATCTCACCCCAGGTGAAACCAGCTTTTCCAATCACGAAGAAGGGCTGTTCTCCCCGGATGAGGGCTTATCATCCCCGGAACCTGGAACGCTGTATCACGCATGGTCTGTTATGGGGATCAATGAAGGTAGTCACAGAAAGTATTCTTTGCACTCCAACTCCGATTCTTTCTTGTATGAAAAAATCTAATTACACTAACCTCGATAGATTTGTCCATAATTATGCTTCGCAATCAGGGGCAACCGTTTCTTTTTTCAATCTTCCATTTTTATTCTTCAGACATGTAATGTTCTACAGTTGGCATAATAAATGTGAAAAACAAGCATCAGTTTATTCACGTACAACTAAGGAAGGCACATGATAGAATTTGGTGATTGATTGCTGTATATGCCAAACCTGTTGAGTTAGCTAAACCGCGGGCCAACTTGCTATTTACAAAACCTCAGATGGTCCCGGGGGATTTCCACGACTTTTCGTGTTTCAGGATGAAAAGAAAGGAGGTGCACTAGTTAATGTTGCAAAATGTAGAGTGGATTGACAGGTGCCCGTTCATTGATCTTGGGTGGGTGGGAATGAAATTTGCATGGCGTGGACCAAGTGGAATGGATATAATCGGGTATTCAAGCTCCTCGACAGAGCACCGTACAATCTTTTTTGGCGATTGCTGTGTGTTGATGCAACAGTTCAGGTGCTCCCAAAAAGTTAAATCTGACCATCATCCTCTCTTGATCTCTCTCTACCGAGAGAAGACCCCAAAGCTAACTCAGTCCTTTAATTTTGAGGCAGCTAGGCCAACTCATGCAGAGTTCGATGAGTTTGCTTAACGCTTAACTTAAGTGGAAAGATAATATGCCAATTTATGTTGTTCTGTCTCAATTCCAGAGTATGACTCATGGAATAGGATCAACATGTCTCTGGAAGCTGTTGGGATCAATGTGTCCAAGTCCCCTAGCATAAGTGATTGAGAAGTGAGGGATGAGGAGTCCCACATTGGATAAGAGACAACAAAATAATGGTTTCTATTTGAGAACCTCACAAATGGGATTGGGCCCCAAGGGTGTCCTAATTTTATGGAAGAGGGAGGACCTAAGCTAAGCCTAGGTGACCACTACGCTGGTTAGGCAGCTCGAATTAGGTCCGATTATTATAGTATTTTTTTTTCTTTTCTCTCCTCATGTTCAACTTATCATAAGGTGACCCTTTGCTTATATTTTTTTTATTCGGTCTTGGTGACCATTCATTCAACAGACGTCATTCATGCATGTTTTGGGTAACACCGAACTTCATACCAACGAAAGGGTGGACCTAAGCTAAGCTTGGGTGATCACCACGCGCAGTCAAGCGGATCGAATTGGGTATGGTTATTATAGTATTTTTTTTTCTTTTCTCTCCTCATGTTCAACTTATTAGAAGGTGACTCTTCACTTATGTTTTTTTTATTCGGTCTTAGTAACCATTCATTCAACAGGCGTCATTCATGCATATTTAGGTAAACACTGAACTTCATACCAACAAAAGGGCGTCATTCATTAAGGTTAGAGAAAAGTGTGGTTATTCTGATATACATGTTGAGTTCAAAGGGGTTTCTCCTTGTAGTACTGTAAGAGAGTAAAGGAATTCGTTCTATCCTGACAAATAATTGTCGGACAGCCTTGGTATGTATTTGAGGGGGCAAATCTGTCTTAAGGAGATGACATTTATTTATTAGGCATGAATCAACAATCTGCCATGTTTGGTTTGCTTTACTTTTGTAACACTCCGCTTCCCGGCTGTTTTTAAGGTCAAATTGGATAAAATTATGGGCATAGTCAGTGACCTGTTAACCGCGAGAATTCCCCAGATTAAACCGTAAGAATTAAATTAGGGTGATTCAAGACTTCTGAAATTCACGTTTTAGGCCATCGAGACTTGGTTAATTGCATTTTGGTCTTAAAAGAAGTGAATTTTGGGCCTAGGAGTAATTTTGGAAAAAGTTGAGAAAAGTCAACTTTTGATCAACGGTTGACCGGTCAAGAATCGGTTGATTCGTGAGGAGAACCGGTCGGTTCTCGCGTGGACCGGTTCGACCGTGAGAAAGACAGTCCAACCGCGAGAGAATCCGGTCCGAATGCAAGCAATCTGGTTCGACCGTGAGAAGAACCGATTCGATTGAGAGAAAGCCGGTTTGACCGCGGGAGGGACGGTTAGATCGTGAGAGGAAGCGGTCCGACTGCGTGAACCGGACTACCGATTGCCAACTTCCTCTCTTTGTTGCATTCCATCAAGCAGCTTGGAGACGCGTGGCCATCGAGCCAATCCGCGAGCGACGAGCGACCAAGAGCTGGGAAGGGACAGCTGCCACCCCAAGGGCCTAGCTGGGGTACATGTTGGCCCTTGGACGGCCACCGCTTGCACCGGCGAGCCCTCACGTCCCCACCGACCTCGGGCTTCCCTTGTTTTCGCCCGGGAGAACACTTCCCCTTTCGAGCTTGATTGCTCACAGATCCAAGCTCCGTTTGGCTCAAGCTCAGTGCCGTTGGAAAGCTCTCGAGGTTAGCTTCATGACGCGGCCAACTGTTGCCGTCGTCTCGATCTGTAGCGTCGCCGGAAAGCCTCGAAAGAAAGCCCAAGACCTCAGATTTCTGCCCTATTTGGGCCGAGACCCTTGTTCGACCACCATTGCCGTTCTGGCGACTCCCGGCCACCATCGATGGCGCAAAAAGACCTGTGGATGTCCGGTGAGTAGAATATATGTCTTTAATTATGTCAATTCTGGTCTGGGTTGGATGAATCAAACCACGATCGAATCATGCCCTAATTGGGCTTGCGGCTGACCGGTCGTCGATCCATCATTTTAGGATTGCCTAGTCGTCGTCTAAAGGCTCAAGGGCTAGCCAGAGACTCCCAGGGGCAAACTCGACCCCCGTTGAGCAGTGGGTCGTCATCCAGCAGCCTGGTCGGCCTCCGACCAGCTTGATCAAGGCTGGTTTGGCTTTGTAGGGCCGTGCCGGAGCAGATCCAGGCCGCCGTGGGCCTCCATTGCCCCACCCATGGGCTGGACCAGCCTCCCACGGTCATGGGTGACCTCCGGGAGCCTTGCCAGAGGCTCGCCGGTGCCAAAGGGTCGTCGGAGACCGCTCGGAGCCGTCCGATGCTCCCCTGAGGCTGGACAACGTGTTCGTGGTGTCGGATCGAAGATTGGGCAACCACATCAAGCTCGGGCACGATCGGCAAGTGCAAGGATCGTGTCGCCGCGACCTGCCATCGTCAACCTTCAGATTACTAGGAAATTAAGGTGAGTGGGCCTTCTAAACCCTAGTAGGGTACGTTTATTGCCTTAGTAGAATTGTTAGGCTAATTATGTGATCTTAATAAATGGAATTAATGGGATGGATAGTTATGATTGGGTACCGAGTACCATTTGAATGAGATGAGATGGATCGTAGGTTAAGATGGAGCTAATGAGAAATCATGGGCCTAGGTAGAACGGATGAAGAGCCAATAAGACTTAATAGGTTGATGTGAGGCCATGGGCCGAGATAGAATGAACGAAGAGCCAATATGACTCAATAGATTAAATGTCAGGCTACTGAGTTTGAAATGAATCGAATGGAAGGCAATTGGGCCAAAAATGGAATAAATGCGAAATCGTGAAGTCTGAGGTACCAAATTGGACACCGAAGTCCAATGAGTGATGGGATTGGATCCAATAGTGGTCGAATAGGAAGATTGAATAAGTCTATGACCGACCTTGAACGGTCTCATTGAGTGGAATAGACAATTTATTTGATTGTCAATTCTTTTACGCAATTTATTTATTTAATTGCCAGTAAATTATCTATGATCTAATAATGATCGAGTTAAAAGATTGATTAAGTCTCAGACCGATCTTGACCGATCTTGAACGGTCTTATTATGTGGGATAAATAATTTATTGATTGTCGACTCTTCTACGCAACTTATTTAATTAATTGCTGGTAAATTATCTATCAATTTATTCACCCATTTATGTCATTAAACCTGGATATGTGTTCGGATCTATGCAATGAGTAGATCTAGAGTCAGCCGAGATGGTAGATTGGTAAACTCATAGACAGAGAGAGTACGGAAGAGAGAGAGAGTGACAACGATTAGTGGCTTTTATAGGCAAGAGGGTGAGGACGAATTTTTGCCCTAGGTACGATGGAAAGGTGGGACACGAATAAGGACCCTAGGGTGATTTGCATACCTAATTTTGGATTAGGGGTCTGCTCACTGAGGTACCCTAGTATCTCACCCCACCACCCCAACCATTTTAGGAGGGATCATGGACCTAGAGGAGAAGTGATTGGAGATAAGGGACAACGGAGGAAGATTGAATCGATGGACGAAAGGATATTATCTATGGACTGCAGCTTGGAGGATGATGACCTTGTAATTTTAACTTAGAATGAATTGTATTTAATTTTTATGTAAACGGGAGAAATGTAATTGAATATCTGTTACCTCGCTTTCATTGTCAGACTCTGATTATTAAGAAAGAATATAGGAAAAATAAATCAAAATCTATGGCGCGTTCAGAGGTGGGGCGTGACAACTTTGTTGTTGTACAACACTATTAATTCGGTTGCTATATTGTTGTTCACGAATGCTGTCTGACCATTGCCTTTCAACAATCCATTGTTGCTTACTGTTTTTTCCGAACACTGTCCTATCATTTTCTCTAACGTAAGCATCTTCGGAAGGAAAAAGAATATATAGGAGAGACTAGAGGCATACAGAAGGCACTTGAAAAGGCCCGAATTCATTTTTGTCGACCCTCGACATTGGGGGCTGCAATTGGATGATAAAAGTACAAGGTTCTGTCCATGCTACTGCAGTCACTCGAAGTAAAAGAAATAAAATCGAGGACCTCAAGAGTGGTGAATGGGTGTCCAACGAAGAGGAATTGAAAGATATGAGGGTGGATTTCTACGATAATCTCTTCACTGAAACAATCCAATAGGATCTGTGATTTCACAACCTAACGGTTATCAAGCCTTAATGTCTTCACAGGTTTCGAATATGGCTAGATTATTAGAGAGGGAAGAGATTCACAAAGCATTGTTTAACATGGGACCTTACATTTTCAAGCAGAATACTTTCAACATCATTTGGATCAAGTCGGTTTTTTGGGTGATCAATTTTATTCTTGAAGCATGGTCGGGAAAATGTAATAGAGCTGAGATTAATAGACCTCTGTTTGTCCTAATTCCGAAAGTGCAGAACCTGAGTCGATCAATAACTTCAGATCGACCAATTAGTATGTGTAATGTCACCTAAAAGATTCTCACCGAAGTTGTTAACAGACTAAAAGAAAGTGCTCCCACAACTTGCCTTGCCTAATCAAGCCAGCTTTGTTCCTGGTATACATATTCAGGATAACATTATTATCGAACAAGAGGCAATTCATTCAGTGAGCAAACTCCAAGGGAAATGCGGGTGTATGATGATCAAAATGATCACGAGAAGACGTAGGACCGAGACTTCGTTGGCTCCTTATTGTGGAGACCCCTCATATATAAGGTATTTCAGACCCTATGACTCATATGAACGTGAAATGCAGCACTTCATCAACCATGCAGGTTTTGTAAAATGGTGAGACCACAAAGGAATTATTTCCTAGCAAGGGCAATACGTCCGAAAGACCCTTTATCACCCTATACCATTGTGTTATGCATGGAAAGATTATCCCACCTCATTAATGATACAAATGGATTCAAAAAAGTGGAAACCTTCTAGTTTTCAAAGTAGAGGACCACAAATTTCTCATCTCATTGTTCACGGATGACATGCTACTAATGGCCGAGGCTTTGGGAGATCAATTGGATGTTATCATGGAATGTATAGGTGACTTTGCAACAGATCAAGGTAGGTTGTCCGCAAGGCCAAAGCAAAAGTTTTCTTTTGGAAGAACATTTCTCTAGGGTTTGAAACGAACATTGAGAGACCGTTCTTGTTTTGGTATCTTCGCAGAGTTAGAAATATATCTCGAGGTATCTTTGATCCATGGAAGAACCACTTCGAGGCATTTTCATTCAGCTGTAAAAAGGACTAAACTACTGAGCGTAGTGGGTGGAAATTTTACAACTTATCGATTGCAGGTATGAGCCTAAGCTCAGTCTGCAGTTATGTCTGTCCTTTATTATCATATGCAGTTCGCTAAAGACAGATTGAAAGAAGTTTCATTGGGGACTACACAATCAACAAACGTCGAATAGATCTCCTAAATTCGGAGTCCATCTGCAAACCCAAGAAATGTGGCGATCTTGTCCTTAATTAAATGAAGGGTTCATGATGAAATCCGCATGAGGGGCCATAGGGTATAGCATAATAGTCTTTGGTGCAAGTTCTGATAGCTAAATATTGTACAAATTCTGAAAAGGGGGACTAATATTCAAGCTAAACCTAGCGATTCAACCTAATGTAAGGCAATTAGAAATTTGGGGTCTAAATTAAAGAAAGGAACTTTTTGGAGCCTTCTACAAGCATCTCTCTCCAAGATGAATATAAAAGTTTGCGATTATGTGCTCAATGGAAATTGAAAATACCAAGTGCTTCTAGGAATTTTATCGGAAGATATAATCTTTTGAATTTGGGCAACTGAACCTCCTTTAGCCTCCGATGCAGGAGATGAGTCTTCAGTGGGAAGCTATCGGAAGCTGGATTTTCTTTGTTAATTTGGCATTCGAGTTAATCAATGGGGTAGACATTCAAGACTCTAACCACATATGGTCCATTTTTCTTTGTTAAGTTTGCACGTCACTTCCTTTTTTTTTTTAACCGAAGTATTCGGGCCAACTTATGCGAACCTCTACTATGGAATCTACAAACTCATGGAGCCGAGCTCTGGTAACAACACTTCCTATGGACACCTTCGGTTTTTTTTTTTCTCTATTCCTACTTTCATCTTACATCACATATGCACTGGTCTCAGGGAAGGGAATCTCTTATTCTTAAGGAATCACCTTCATTTTATATTTCTGCAATTACCCTCCATGGGTAATTTGTGAACACGGGCTTTGGATATTACTAATCTCATGAAAAATTTTAGAAAAAAAAATAAATCGGATCTCAAAATACTTTTCTCACGTATATTTTTATACATATTGGACAAATTACTATTCACTCGATGTTTAATCATGACATACCAATCCTCGTTCCTTATCCAATCATTATGTACTATCCGCTCACATATGGTCTAGATATAAATGTTTGCTCTCACATGTAAATGTTAAAATTTATAATAGTTTGTGGATATAGTTTTCACATTGCCTAATAGTTCGAATATTTTGTAATCAAATGATTTTCGCAAGATCTTTGAAATGCGTACTCTTTGCGTACATGGGTTGGGCCTGCTCTTTATAGATACTTTTGTCGTAGGCTCGGCCCTAAATCCTACTGCTTACCATCCGCTAGGGTTTTTCTCGTTCCTCTTCTTTCTTCTTTCTTCGTTCTACTTTACTGCGTGCAGTTTCAGTTCCCTCTCCCAGGTCATCGTGCTTGCGTCGTCGTCGAATTGAAGAAGAGGAGATCAAGAGCAATCCGCAGCCATGGCGTCCTCGAAAGTGCAGAGAATCATGACCCAACCCATTGTACCTTTTCTTAACTCGCCCATGATCTCTCTCTCTCTCTCTCTCTCTCTCTCTCTCTCTAGGTGTTTTGAGCTCTCTTTGACATTCGTTTGTCTCGAAGCACTGACGCATGCTGTTTTTCTTTTCTTCGTTTCAGAATCTGATCTTCAGGTTTCTTCAGAGTGTAAGTATCGTTTCGCTGCTCTGTTCCTCAACACTATCTTTAGCTTTTGTTTGCCCAATACTTCGAAGGGATAGAAAAATGTAGGAAATGAATTTTCTGACGCGCATTCGGTTTCGTTGATTGTGCTGATGCAGAAAGCGCGGATTCAGATTTGGCTGTTTGAACAGAAGGATTTGAGAATCGAAGGCCGTATAATTGTGAGTATTCAGTTTGTATTTGGACTTTGCCTTTGTTACTAGATGAGATCGAATGTTTAGCTATGAAATTGAGGAATTATTACCTTGCTCGTCGCGAAGCATCTGTCGGGCTACAGCATATCGTTGTTTATCTGCATCGATGGGGATCTAGCCGGGGTTTGGTTACTGCTGATGCTGTTAGATACTGTTCAGAAATGGGGCCTCTCGTTGATATCTTGTTAGTGCATTCTTTGAGTTTGTTTAGTGAAGTAAATTGGTAAGGATCAGTTCGATTATTTCATAGATTTGTTTGATGGCTTCTTCACCTACTTAGAAAAGGGGATAGCTTCAGCTATCACATTATACCTTTTTGATGCTAAGAATCCTGTACCTTAGGAATTTGTCTCTTATAAAAGTGTTTGAGAGTAGTTTTATGGTTAGGGGGCCTTCTGCAATGCTGAGTGAATCAAGATACATCTGCTTGCCAGAATTGCAGAGTGAAGGATTTGTAGAGTGGAGAATGGTGCAGATCTAATTTATGCCGAGCATAAGTATTAGTCTGATAATGATCATCTATTCATCATGAAGTCCATTATGTAGAGAATATAATGGTGAGAAAGGTGAAGCAAAGAGCAGCCCAACACTTCTTGTTTTGGCTGATATCGTCATCCGCTCTGGCATGGAGATTTTATTCATATGCCTCGGAGATTAGTTAGGTTTTCTCTCACCGGACATCAGCCATATTCAATTATGAGAGAAAGAAAAGTGTATTTGTTGTTTTGTTTTAGAATAATTAATAGGAAATGTGGTAATCTTAATACAAAAGGAAGGTCAATTTTGATGCTATGCAAGATGCGTTTTATCCGTAGAATCCACGTTGTTTTGTTTCATACCAAATAGAGATTCTACCGAGGTTCATTGCTTTTGCACTTTTCGATATTTAATGCATCTGCAAGTAATGATTTCTTTGAGAACATTACAGATTGATTGTTTTGACACGTCCTTTATATTTTCCTATTTTGATCCTCTCACATTTAGTGATACCAGAGTATAAAAACTTTTTTCAGGGATTTGATGAATACATGAATCTGGTTTTGGATGACGCTGAAGAGGTCAATGTAAAGAAGAAGACCAGAAAGACCTTAGGTTTGTTATGGAGAGATCATATATATTATCATTTCTGTTTGCTGAGTTTTTCTGTTCTCATGCCTCAGCTATTATATTTTCCCCAGGGAGGATCCTATTGAAAGGGGATAACATAACGCTGATGATGAACACGTAAGTGAACTCTCCGTTGTAGATGTGCATTTACGACTATGAGTTCTCTTTCTAATGCACTTCCTGCCTGACGTATTCCAGCGGCAAATGATCAACAAGAGGCGGGCACTTGGGTGGAGCTGTTGAGGCGGTAGACCCGGCATATGTGGGAACTCTATCTTTAAATAGTTTGATTTCAATGATGTCGATCTCCTCCAAATCAAAACTTGTACTAGTTTGTACATGTATCTGGATCGGTTGCTTTTAGTGCTCTCTTGCGGCTGAAAGGGGTTGCTGAACTTCAGCTCGGTTTTTGTAGTTAAATGGGAAGCAATGGTTCTGTCAAGTAACGAGCAAGGCTATATGTGCATGCCTCAAATGGTTTTGAGTGAATGAATGAGGCTAGAGCTGTGTGTGTCCAGTGGGTATTGTCCTCGTCACTATGACTTTTTGTTATGCATTTTGTAGCTGTTGGCAATTGACAACCCAAATAGCCAGTAGGATTTTCGGAAGTGCATGTCAAGTCACATGACTTCGTCGGACCAGTTTAGATGGGAGGCACGCTAGTCGATTAGGCATAGGCTCCTTGCCCTTGCCAACATTCTATGGGGTTCATTTGCCTCGTCATCTTATCAGCGTTGTTTCTGATGAACTCGTATTAAAATATGACCGAAGGAGGCGAACGAGGCAGACCCAAAAGAAAATCCCCGAGTGAGACTTCAATTATCTGATTAGAATCAACTAGAATGGTGGAGTTACTACTTGCCAAAATTTCTAGGGATGCTCAGGCTTCATTCACTCGCAGGGTCACCGGCTACGCCCGCTCTCGTCACCCGATTGTGCAAGCATACCTGTTCCCTATTTTCGAAAGAAGGAATCGGTGAAATCAAATGATAGAGGACAGTTCTCTACACTGATGATGCGCGTTCACTAAGGCTGTAGCAGCATGAGAATCGACAAGCATTTTGACTCTGTTCTTCTGGAATCACTTTGGTCTCGACCTTTCTTTCCTCATCTTCAACCCAACGTATCTACCAAGCATCATCAAGGTCGCCTGAGGGTTAGTCCCGGGAGACACATTCAACGTTGAACCATCCACGACACGGAGGGCATCAACTCCAAAAACCCGGAACTCTTTATCGACCACCTTCCCTACCACACAGCCGCCATGGTAGTGCCATATGGTGGTCACCGTGCGCCGGCAATACTCCGCCACTTGTGTGTCGTTTGATAGATCAGCTGGGAGGGGAGACCCCACGTACCTGAATTCTCTATTCCCGTACCAATCCCAGGACTTGAAATAATCCAAGGATTGACTCCTCAGCACTTCACCAATCTTGCGCGTGCCGCTGATGCAGCGTTCGAGATCCACCAGGTTGCTGAAGTAATTGAACCGGACGATTGGATTTATCCTCACATCCGTGGAAGCGAGCCTCAGCGAGCCACTGGAGAGTGGGCCGGCTATCTTCCCCATTAGAGTGGCCACGGTCACATTCAGTAGTGAAGACGGTGTGTGCAGGAAAACAGCGCGAACAGGGGACAAGAAAGAGATCACATTCGATGCCGCTTCGATGTAGGCTCCTGATTGGGTGATCCCAACGATCTGAATGAGAGAATGCTCCAACGGCGTTGGAGGCACGATCGAAATTCCATTCCTTGGGTTGTCATACAGGAGCTGCCCGACGAATGGAAGGTGGTGAGCCACTGGAATTCCCCAGTAAGAAAGATAGGGCCGAGGTCCGACGCCACTGAGTAGCAGCAACTGTGGACTGCCTATCGCGCCGGCAGAGAGAATCACTTCGCCATGGTCACGCACCATCGCATGATGGTAGCGACCCACTTGGTCGCGATAAACGACTCCGATTGCCGATAGATTTAGCCCTGAATTCATTGAAGTGGAAGCTAGCAGCACCCTTTCGACACTAGCATGCACTGCCACTCTAATTTTGGAAGGTTTTGCGTAGCTTAATAGATCAGCGGAGGTGTGTCTTCTCCCAAACTTGTCGAATGTGGAGCCACCGATCTTGGTCCCGACCACGTGATCGAAAGTGAACCCGTTGGATGGATTAACCCCTGCCTCCAGGAGTCCGTCCCTGACAGTGGATTGCCAACTCCTCAACTTGGGCCGAAACACGACAGCCTTCTCTATCCATGCATAAGACGCGTTGACGACTCCAAGATCCCAATCCACCCCTGAGTAATGAAAAAAGTAGGAGTCAGCCCGGCTGTAGAACCCGGCGTTTATTGCGCTGCTGCCGCCAAGAACACGGCCTCTGGCATTGGGGACTCCTTCTTCGGATGTGAATGCTTGGGCTGGCGAACGGAATGCGTCGACCTCCATCAGAGTCCTGATGAAGCCTTCTTGTGACATGAGGTTGGGATTGCCATAGCCTACGCCTCCACGCTCAAGCACGAGGACTCTATAGGATTGAGAGAGGGTTGCCGCCAAGGGGCACCCTGCGGTGCCGCCTCCAATTATGATGTAGTCGTAGTAGTCCTCCGTAGGGAAGTCCGTGGCATTGGACACAAACTTGAGGTAAGGTGGCTCTGCCGAACACAAAGAATAGAGAACTTGTGGTAAGACTGAGAGAGGGCACTTCACGAACCAAAGAAAAAGGAGAAACAAATATCTGGTTACCAGTGACGTTTGAATGAAACAAAATGGGCACAGAAGTAGCAGATGTCGATAATGAACAAACACGAGCGTAAATACTCTAATGGGTTTTGCCATTTCTTCGAAACAATTAAGCAATAAAAATCGCAACAGAAATGTTTTCTCGACGCCTCGAATATATTAAGAAGAGCACAAAAAGAACTAGAAGAGTCGAATGAACTCAAGCATTTCAGGGTTAAATTTGTGGATTACACTAATCCATCAAATGCTTAGACTCCACGATTTTTCGCAAGCAGGAAACCGAAGATGACAATCATCTGTTCAAGAAGGGAGAAAGAGAAGACAGTGTAAGATATACACTGTTTCCCTCGCTTCAATCACATCCACTACGTCTAAATGCAATGCTCTTGAGCAATTGAATAAAGGGAAACCGAGATAGGATGGAAGCCCGACCTTCTTGGGTACTTGGCCTGGCAGATGAGAGGGCTGCCCTCAAGAGCACCCAAAAGAACACGACACGGAGGAAGGGAAGCCTTGACGGTCTCGCCATCGACGGAGCTTCTTGCAGTCTCAGGGTCACGTTCAAGATCAAGAGAGAGCTTCTCCTAGAATCCTTTTGGCTCTGAATCCGCTGCTCAGTGTGTGCGCATTCTTGAGGATACAGTTGAAAGGACGTTATATATGCGGAGCGCGGGTAGAGTTAAGGGCGGTTGCAACTGCCTCTGACGCAGTTAAAGGACGTGTAATCGATACGGATAAGAAGGATGGAAGCAGAGCATGCACGGTGCTTTGGATCGTAAAGCTTGTTGACAGATGGTGGGAGGGAGGGACTGCTGTGTATGTCCTCGTCCTCATTGCACTTGATTTCCGGGTCTTGTGTATGGCGATGCATGCATGGGGTGAGTAGTTAGCCAATGATGCTTTTCCGGTGTGCTAATTCATGAATCATGAGCATTTTCTTTTTGCTCGATGGCCTAATTGAAGCTGCTCCACAGCCCGATTACAAATAAATCAAATGGCGCATTCGTTTTATTGGAGATTTCCTGATCAAAGAGAATACTTTCTATGGAAAATGATCAATTTTTGTTGGTTTGGTAATTTAAATGAAGCGATTTCCTTCTAACAATAAAATGAAGTCGTTTTCCCTCCAATCTAAATTTGTTGTTTTTCGGCCCATGAAAAGCCTTAAGACTACGTTTAATCGTTTAAATTTCTAGCCAAGATAGGATATAAAATGATTGAAATTCGGGAATGATTTTTACCATATCATGTTCATTGCTTGGGGGATCCCGTTAATAAAGTCGGATCTTTTTACATAGGTGCATATCACATTAAATGAACCTAAAAATTGAACAAACAGAGAAATAGTAACAATCTCTCTAAATACTCTTGCACACTTCATTTTTATTTGCTTTTTTTTTCTTATTTTTCGGTCATTTTTTATTTCTTTTTCCCCTTCCTTCATTCTCTAATAAAGTGTTATTAAATAGCAACATATACAAAAAGACCTAAAATATATAATAAATATAAATAATATATAGACTGAATATATATCATAGGATAGGCCAAATATATAAATTAAAATAAGAACGCACAAAAAACGAAACGGTAGCTATTTTTTTCTTATATTAGAATTCAAATATTATTTTAATTTGATTAATTTAAAAATTTTCTCATTCGAGAAATTTAATAAAAATCCTATTGATATTTATCTCACCTCTCTCATGGGATACTTTTAACCGGGCTATATCTCTCTTATATTCTACATTATCTTATCTTGGACAGAAACCCGACACATGATAAGGTAGGAGATGTAACAAATTCTACCATATTCTCAAATTTATGCAGACTACCGAACATAACTCTAGATGATTAGCCCGTCGTCAGCAAGCCCGACTACATGCTTGTAGTTGTACGCATTGTATGCATACGTGGGTACGCGTAAGTGTTACGTCAAAAGGTTATCAACTCAAATTATAAAAAAAAGAGTGGCTAAAGAAAGAGGTTAAAAGAAAAGGGAGGTGATGATTACATGTGATTAGGCTAGCAATGATGGGTGCGAACATGGTGGGTCGGGAACAAGTCTTGGACAAACAATCTCTCTATGGGGAATGATATAATTTAAAATTGATTAAGACGACTCCGATCTTGATTCGATGTTAAGTAATGGTGTTCGGCAAAAGAAGGGCGGATGGAGCTGGCTTCTTGACTTCCAAGGATTGGTGCGAAGGTGCGAGGAAGAAGATGACCCGTGTTGACGGGAAGATCAAGACGACCTTAATCAGTCGCCATCGTTTTACTTAGAACACGTACGAGATCTCATGAAGGATTATATCGAGATTTCCTTCGCTCGCCCCTGCCCCCGCCCCGGCTCTCTTCTTCTCCCTCTGTATTTTCTTATCTTATCGAGCTATCGAAACTTCCAAAGCCATTTATCCTCCTACGTTTTTATAATCGTGGATTACCCGTATCAATTGGGTAGAGAATGCGTCGATTTATATGCCCGATTGATGGGCACCCATCGACACGAAGGAAGGTCTTATGTGATATTGATTTGGATCGACGATCCTCATCCTTGGAGCTAACCACTTGTTTCTTTTTTTTTTTTCTCTCCGTCTTGATTGGGAAATATTTCTCGTAGCATTATTGCTTTGTCGTTTTCCGATTGCACTTTTGGTATCCTTGATTTTGGAAACTCACCAATCGCACCTATATTTTCAATGCTACGTGGCTTCAAATTGCACCTACCATCACTCGCTCTAATGTTTTCTATTCATTCAATTGTCATTTTCCCTCTAAAAATACCCCTTTCTCTATTTTTCAACCATAATTTATAATTATTCTCATTTTTTTTAGAACCACATCCTCGGGGAGGCAAAAGGGGACAAAAATAAATACGCTCTCGCAGATTCGATTTTTATTCACGTGAAACATTCGAAACTTTTCTAGGAATACAACCATCCGCCGACGATATCCTCCTCATAATTATCCAAAATCGAAGTACTCTTCCATGGCATAGGACATGAAAGCACGCCTGAGACATCAATTGCATGATTGACGTGAGATGAGGAAACCAATGTATGATTCCCGTGACATGCATCGTCACCGATCTCACATCAAGGTTCTCATTGGTCGCATGTCACTTCACATGATCATGAGAAAAGAAAAAACAAAAACAAAAAAAAGGGTGGTTCGAAACTTCACTAGATCTCCGATATTTTTCTGGCAATACAGTGCTCCGACAATTTAACCTTTTTACTACGACTTGTTCGTCGTCAACTTAGTGGACCCATGAACTTTTTACAGAGCATAGGGAGTTGACAAGGCATGTCGTGTCAGCTGGGGATCGGGGCCATGGTCAATGAACCGATTGGACCGGGGAGAGGGAGCCGGATCTCGATAGCATTAGTGCTAGTGACTAACACGGGACCCTGGTATTCTCGATTCATTCACCCGATATATGAATAGGTCAACCGAAAGGGGGAAAAAAAAAGAGAGCCATTGTGATGCCATGTTGGGCAAAAACCAATCGGGCATCAAAAAAAGTTTTTCGGATACTTGATTTGGGTACTCCGAAAAGCAGCACCATCCATGGACATGTTTAGGCCTCCAAAGGCTTGCGATTTCCGGAATTTAGTAATTTTGTCTCTCGTGCGGATTCGTGTTTAGGGAAAATCAGGAACCCTAGAGATTAAAGAGCGGTTAGGGTCTGAGGGGTTCGCAGAGGAGTGACCGACCCCGAAAGACACATCGGGCGGGAGCTGGGAGCCGGGGGGAAGACGTTGCAGGGGAGGTAGGCGTACAAAAAAGACGAAAAGGGAAAGCATCGAAGCGTTCGAAGATAAAGATTTAGGGGATGAGACCAGGTCAATTGGCAAGACCAAGAGGAAGAGACCCCAAGGATCAGAGAGACGTTGGCCAATTCCGCCTTGCGTTGGCTGGCGATAAGAGATGATTGATTTAAGAATTGGATTGGGGGAATGGAAGAAGGCGCATCTGATCTGATGTGGGGAGGGGAGGAGACCTTGTGGGGTTATTTCCACGGGTGGGAGAAAGGAGGATGATTTTTTTTTGTCAAAACACGAACAGCACGCACGCGGTGTGGCGTCCTCTCCTCCTCCTCCTCCTCCTCCTCCTCCTCCTCCCCCGACCCACGACAAGACCAACACCCACACGCACCATCTGCTTTTGCTTTTACTGCTGCAGGAATCGTTCACGAACAGATGACGGGGCCCAAACCTCTGAATTTGACCCCTTCTTCTCCTCTTCTCCATCAGCTTCCCCTGCTGATTGACCCTTCCCTCTTTTGCTGAATTTGACGACGTCCTCTCTCCCTCTCTTTTTAGTCCCTCCAATTATTGGGAACTTTTGTTTGTTTTTTTTTGGGGGGGTTGCTTTACCCACATGAAATTAGAGCATTGCCCACGTTGTCTCGATATTTCTGGACGCAATCCAGTGTTGTATTGCCAAGAAATCGATCCCTCCGATATCACCATCTCGATAAATAGAATCTAGTCGACATCGAGAGCTTAAAAGTAGTTCATAATGTATCTTAATCTAGACCCATCGATCGAGTGAGTTCATATTGGGTTGAAAAATGATACGAGATAAATGTACCGGCTTGACTTCATCTCAACCCATTTTCGTTCTATGCCTTACCAATCGGTGTTGTACACATATACTTTTGTATTGAACCAAGTCTAGGAAAATTCAATGGATGTGGGCGAGAAAAAGTCGCAAAGGGATCTAAGTAAGTCGCGAATCCATTTTTAACGCATGTCCGATTAGGGATTTCGTCATTTGTAAGTCATTTAATTATTCATTTCCTGAACGGAGGTAGCTCAGTATCATAATTCACCCATAAATCAAGTACGGGCTAAAGGAAGGTCCAATTCGAACCCTAAAGTTTAGATAGATGTCATACGTACGGACCGGGAATGAAGGAAAAGCCCCGAGAGAAATGAAGGGGTGGGGGGGAGGTCGAGAGACCAGAGGAGGAGGAGCCTTGGCCATTTTTACTGACGCAAGGGCAAACGCAGACGCACGACGCAAAAAGACTGTCGCCGTTTCAATCACGCCACCCCGTCCCGTCGAACCGCGTCGCTCACCTCTTCCTCTTCCTCTTCTTCTTCTTCTTCTTCTTCTTCCTCGACTGTATATATACGCGCAGACCTGCATCATCCTTCGCCAAATCAGATCAGACCCTTCGTCTCCATCCATCTCCATTATTGGCCTTCCCTTTGCAGACGCCGGGGTTCCGTCGGCGCTCCATGAGTTGAGCCCTCCCTTGGTCTTCCCCTTCGAGCCTACAACAATGAGAAACGGAAAATGGGGAATGTCTCGTGCTTTGACTTTTTGACAACTTTTCTCCTTCTCTTGTACTTTGGAGCCGGAGGAGGCATCGTATTCCCTGTGTATATACAAATATATATATATAGTTGTCATCGTTTTGACTTCGCTCTTCGTTTTTAGCTTCGAACCGGAGCGAGACACGCGGTAGGAAGGAGGTAGGATTGATCACTGTTCCTGAGTCATCATGAGACCCGTCCAACCCCCGCCGGATGGCTCCAACCCTCGCAGCCACCGCTCCCGCCGGCGGTCCGACCTCACCCTCCCCCTCCCCCAGCGCAACACCCCTCTCGCCGTCCCCCTCCCCCTCCCTCCCCCGTCTGCCTCCGCTCTCCCCAGCTCCGCCCCCTCCACCTCCGCTGGCCGCCCCCGCCAGCTCGAGTACTCCGACCTCGACCGCCTCAGCCGGATCGGCAGCGGCAACGGCGGCACCGTCTACAAGGTGGTCCACCGCCCCACCGGCCGCCACTACGCCCTCAAGGTCATCCACGGCGACCACCACGAGGAGCACATCCTCCGCCAGATCCGCCGTGAGGTCCAGATCCTCCGCGACGTCGACGACCCCAACGTCATCCGGTGCCACGACATGTCCGACCGCCACGGCACCTCCCCCGGCGAGATTTACCTGCTTCTCGAGTTCATGGACGGCGGCTCCCTACACGGGGCCCACATAGGCGACGAGCACCGCCTCTCCAGCATCACCTACCAAATCCTCAAGGGCCTCCATTACCTGCACGCCCGCAAGATCGTGCATCGAGACATAAAGCCCTCCAATTTGTTGATCAACTCGAAGAACCAGGTCAAGATCGCCGATTTCGGCGTGAGCCGAGCGCTGTCGCAGACCATGGACTGCAACTCTTCGGTGGGCACGATCGCGTACATGAGCCCCGAGAGGATCGACACGGATATGAACAAGGGCGCGTACGACGGGTACGCAGGGGACATATGGAGCCTCGGGGTCAGCGTGCTGGAGGTCTACCTGGGGAGGTTCCCGTTCGGGGTCGCGGGCGACTGGTCGAGCCTTTTCTGCGCTATATGCATGGCGGAGCCGCCGCAGGCTCCGCCTTCCGCGTCGCCGGAGCTCAGGAATTTCATTGCGTGCTGCTTGCAGAGGGATCCGGCGAGGAGATGGCCGGCGGAGAGGCTGCTGAGGCACCCGTTCGTCTCGCGGAACGGTAACGACCCTCCCAATCTGCATCGGCTTCTACCTCCACCACCCCGCACGCTCTGATATCAGACTTTGGAGGGCGTCTGTCCTTCCTTCCTTCCTCTTCCCTTTTTTCTTTTTTACTCAAAAATGTCGAATTTGCTTGGTTTGTATCGTAAGTTTTGGATTTTGGGTTTCAGTGTAGATTGTAGAGTTACTGTTTTTAGGGGGTAAGAATCATTGGGAGTCAGAATCAACTAGCAACTGATTTTGACCGGCTGACATATCCGGCGACATTGCTATAAGTAGGCAACGCTCATCTGTCAGATAGAAGAATCTTGAAAAGTTCAGTTCTTTTTTCCCCTTGAGTTTCGCATAATTTAGCTGTAAGCATCAGGCTCACAGGGTGATGAGTGGGGAGATTTATGGGGGAATATGGGATTTCGATGAATTTTGTTTGTTGAGGATCTAAAATGAGCGGCGGCACGATCCCATTTACAATCTCTTTGAATCCAGAGCATGCATCCATGTCTGTCATCACGTTTTCACGGGGAAATTCAACAGAGGTTCCAGTTGGGCGACCTGTGTCCGGTGTCTGATGCGCGTGCTGCTCTTGGGTTGGGGCTCGAGCTCCACGGCACCCGCACCTTCGGATCCCTCTGTATTTAGGCCAATGCCAGGTGCTCGAGCATGTTCGGTCTTCGGAAGGTTTTGTCCAGTCAGGAGACGGATCACGCATGTTAGTTCACGTAGAAATCTTGGTATTCAATCGGACAACAGCTCCAACGCGCGCTTCGCATGCACGCCTAATGTTGTCTCGGGCAATTACCATGCGAATGGTTGCTGGGGGAAAACTTAGACGTTAAAGAGATAATGCACTGAAAATTACTTGATCAAAGTGGAACTCAGAAGAGATGGTCCATTTGGGAGTAGCCGCTCTTCAAGTCTCCCACTTTACAAGCAGTACAGATATGGCTGAAGCTAGAAAAGGACGGAGTGATTCTCGCTCCCAGCTTACTGCAGTGCAAAAGGGTCTCGAGCCTGAGCAGCGAGCCACTGGGCAAAACATCGTTTAAGATGATTAGCGATACCCATGCGCTACTTAGATTCGATGGCCATGATCGATGTTTAAGCCGTAGCTATAGCAATTGCATTTAGGAACTCGTAAGTTTTTCATGGTATCAATTCAAATTACATGTGAAGTTAAATTGAAAATTTTACAGAAAAGTGTTTACTCCCCCCGGCAGTCAATTGCTGGGGACACGGTTGATGGGTTTCTCTCCATTGATGAAAAGGTGGCCCGACCATCGGAAAAGATGAGCGACAGGAGACGGTGCGCACTGGAAGAAGATTGGATCTGAAAGATGATTAAAGATAAACGAGCTTTGGAGACATCCTAGCATAAAAGTGAGGAATCGTTTGTCGTTTTGGGCCAGAAGCCCAAGAACCGTACAATCTGATGTGGAAATAACCCAGTCACTCGAAGCCCAAGCCTCGCCCATTTGCTTGGATGATATCTTCCCCAATACAAAAATATCTTAAGGCTCGCAGTTTCGGATTTGCCCCCTCCCATCAAAATCATTGCTGTCTTGTCTATTGTCTTGCGATGCAATGCCTCGTCATTCGGGAAAAAGAACAAACCTGATTTTTTTTTTCTTTCAAATTTCTTGAGTTCTCGTGCGAATCGGGGAGAGAAAATGGCATAAACAGCCCATACGTTTTGTCTCAATAGACAGCTTGTTTCTTGAATTTTAGTTTAATCGATATTTTAAGGATAATTCGATATTTTCATTAGCTGAAGTTCATACTTATAATTTAGAGATTAAATGAAATATATATCTCAAAAGTTAAGGGGTTATATTGAATAGATTAAAAATTGAGTGGGAACAATAGATAAAAAAATTTCTAAAATCATTGATGTCAACCATTTGACTAGAAGGCGGCTCGGACAAGTCCATTGCTACGGCCTTGAGAACTCGCCAACTTTGACGCCGGTTGCAAGTTGATGGAGTTTTCGACGCGATTTCACCCATTGTCCAAAGGAAAGCCGCCGCCCGTTCGTTCGTCATTTTCTTTCGTCTTCCTGGGCTACCCCTTTTGGCATTTTGGGGGGACTTCGTCGCATCCTTCGACTAAGTTGTCCGAATGGAACCATGCCCGAATCCAATGGAATTGGGATTTCGTGAACTGGGGCTTTTGATTGACCTGTACTCCAGCTTTCTTGAGTGGTGCGGCCCCACTCGCGGTCTCCGTTTTGTGCCTGCGAGCGACTTCTTGATGGGTCCTTAAAGAAATAGTTATTCGGAGAGGGGCGAGAGAGTTGAGAGAAGACGGAGGATGCTTCGTCGAAGCTTCCTCTTTCGGCTCGAAACCCATCGATCTCTCGCCTGCAACAGTCGGAAAAAGAAAATGTAAAAATCAAGCTGATGTCCCCGGAACAATTGATGCAGATGCTGCAGCGTTGTCGATCTCGCAGGCTGAAGCTGCCCTTTGTGGAAACCCCCATCTTCATCTTCTTCTTCTTCTTCAGTCCCCGAGACCCATTTGTCCCCAGCTTGAAGCCGTGTTGATTAGCGTCTCTCTCTCTCCCTCTCTCGCGTCCTTGTTCAAGCACAAAAAAGGTCAGCTTCTCTCTCTCTCTCTACAGAAATTACTCGCTAACTCCTTTGCGTGTGTTTTTTTTCTGTCTGCAATCGGTCAATATACAGCGAGTCCGTTTGCCACGCTTAAGCGCGAACTTGCAGTTAGGGGATTCTTCTTCATTTATTGTCCGTGTCTTCACATGAAAGTCCTCTCGTTTTCCTTTCAGTTATGGTGTCGCATGACTTGTCTTGCAACTGTTGAAGCACGTGCTGGGAGATTAATGAGCTTTTTAACGCTTCCAGTGTGTGGCCATTGTAAGGATCTTAAAAATGAGGCATTGATTTGCTGTGAGGTTAAACTTCGGATTTGGATGTTGAAGAGCTCATCTCATGCCCATTGGCATATGAAGGGAACTTTATCTCATCTATCGTGTGTATTTGTAGTTCCGGAGAAGGGTTCTTGTTTTCTCTTTGTAGTTAACTAAGCTTCTAGCCAATGCCATTTCTTCGTGGGGTTCTTGAGTTCAACAGAGTGGTAGGAAAAAAGAGGCAGCAATTATGGCGGTATGTTTACTCATGTTGGCAAAGATGGTGTGAGTGAGATTTACACTTCTCACATCTGCTTGTGAATCATACTTTCCTTTAAAAGAGAGTGATGTCGACTTCAAGAGGGGGTTCAATCTTCAAAACAGCAAAGGTCGGGATTGATAATGGTAGAATGTCTTGCCTGGTGCTGGAATACTTATATCAACAACCAACCTCCATTCGTGGGTCAGCAGAAGAGTTCTCAGTTCGTTTTTGCAACTACTAGTGATCACGGACCTCTTTGGTGGTGGCAAGTTATATTCATATGGATCCCGTGGCATCCTCTATTTGTTTCCCTTAGCATAAGTTGAACCATTGGCTTGAACATGATGGCCGACAGTTTTATCTTTGCCGAGTGCTTTCTCCTGTTTATGGCTGTTCTGCACTTTGGCATACCATTGCAGGAACTTTAGAAAAGTTGGCTTATTTGCACCTTGATGAGGCCACATTTTGGGGAATTTATTGTTAGATATAAGATGGTTCAGATGCCCTTGAATGTACTGCTGAAATCTTTAACTTGAGCACAGGAGCTTAATTTTCGAGAATTCTGATGATTATTCTTGCTTGCAGATGGGACCCATGGAGGAGGGAACTGACCTTGATTCTATCGATGGGATCCCTTTTAGTTCATCTCCAAATGCCAGGAAAGTTCATCCGTTTGATTTTGAGACCGTACATTTAGTACCACACGTGAACTCATGGATTCATAAGCAATCAAGGACCAGACCACTCAGAAGTATCTATATTGTGTTGATGACAGCCAAGATAAATATACTGCTACCTTTTGGCCCACTGGCTATACTGCTACATTACCTCACTGGAAAGCATGTAAGCAGAGCTCTGACCATCTTTACTTTGTCCGAAGCTTCTGATGCTTGTTGATAGATGCCTTTTATCTCATTCAAAAGAAAAACGTGCTTCACGGTTTATTCCTGGATGATCTTTGGATCTCAAGCTGCTTCATTTGATGTAGGTTCTGGTCTTCTTCTTAAGTATGCTAGGGATCACACCTCTCGCGGAGCGGTTGGGCTATGCGACTGAGTAAGGATCACTAATTACATGATATAGTAAATAGCGTCGAATGGCTCTTCCACTCTTAGCTTTTGGTGATTCTTATGAGCTGTTCACTGTCATCTGTGCAGGCAGCTTGCTTTCTACACAGGACCTACTGGTAATAGAGCTGTCCTTCTCTTTTGTTACAGCACTTTGGTGATATTTCCAATTATAGTTGCATGTATCGGAAATGATCCAGATGCGTATTAGGTTGTCAGTTGGTGGGTGCTGTAAAATATATGGACTGCCTATGAGTCTCATTATAATGCAATAAAAGTGTCTTGGATTGTCACACAGAAGGGTATGTGTGTATGCAATACATATACATGCACATTCTGCATATCTTTAGTAATACTTGCGTATAAACGTAAGTATAAGGATATAGAAATTATTTAGGATAATGAGCCGTTAAACGTTTAGATGAAGGGCGATAGTATGTGTGACTTCGGTCTGGGTCATTTTGGCATTTACGTAAGCTGTACTTTGATTGACCTTAATCCTTTTTCTAGATCTTTGTGAGAACTTTTGCAATTTTGCAGTTGGAGGTCTTTTGAACGCCACATTTGGAAACGCTACGGAATTGATAATATCAATTTATGCATTGAAGAATGGAATGATAAGGATCGTTCAACAATCATTACTCGGCTCTATTTTGTCTAACATGCTTTTAGTACTTGGATGTGCCTTCTTCACTGGTGGGATTGTACACTATAAGAAGGTTCAGGAGTTCAATGAGGTAGATCTCAGGTGTTACTCTGTTTATCTATGTTTAAGTCGAGAATAAATGCCTTTTTGATATGACGCTCTGGGTTTAAAGTTAAGGGACTGACTTTGCAACAGGCCACTGCCTTGGTGAACTCTGGATTGCTCTTGATGGCAGTAATGGGAATAATGTTTCCAGCTGTTCTCCACTTCACACACACTGAGGTTCACTTTGGAAAGTCAGAGCTTGCTTTGTCAAGGTTTAGCAGCTGTGTGATGCTCGTTGCATATGCAAGCTATATCTTTTTCCAGCTAAAACATCAACACACCTTACAGAACCTGAATTGCAATGTTGATGGGGTCAGTGTCTTTTCCAATCTTTTGGAAATTTGGCATGTGATTGACTGTTGCTGTTTTTGTAGTGTTATGAACTTAAATCACTTTCTTCTGAACTTTCAAGTGAAAGAGAACTCAATTGTCATTGTTCTTTGCCTTTGTGACAGGAAGGAGTCGGTGAAGAAGATTCTGAGGAAGAAGAGGCCCCTGAAATAACCCAGTGGGAAGCAATTGGTTGGCTAGCTGTTCTAACCCTGTGGGTGTCTGTATTGTCTGGCTACCTAGTGGATGCAATAGAGGTAATTTAATTTGATGGGTCTCAAATGCGGATTGGGGTTCCCTGCCCTAGTTTTAGTAGGGCATGGAAAATGGAGGGTGAGATGAGGGTTTCCCCCTTTTTTATAGGGGAGAAAAGTTTTGGTGGATGGTTAGGTTGGGAAGATCACCCCTACACTTAGGGCAGGAGATCCTTTTCCCTCAAATGCTGCTCACTTTTGTGCCATCTCTTTTATTTTGCGGAGGAGGTGGATCATTTTTATATTTGGCTGTAGGATGTTAGGTCATCACTCAATCCGACCATAGGGATTAACTCATTGCATAAACTAGTCTAGGAGGAAGGACAAGTTAGCCAGAGCTCACGAAGCCGTCTAGTTATTTTTACAGTGCTGGAAGGCAAGTGTAGCAGAACTTATCCTTTGGATTGGCATTTCGTCTTTGCAATTGATTTTAGGCACGGGGTTTTCACCTTCTGTTTATTCCCTCTTTAGAGACTCATTCGGTGCTTATTGGACAAGAGGAAGTCATCAACCATAATCCTGTGGAGTCTGGTCTGATGTTTTCATCTGCCGGAAGATTCATTCGTCACTTTGAAAGCTTCTCTTCCTCTTTCCAGGGAGCATCTGATTCGTTGAACATTCCTGTTGCATTCATTAGTGTCATTCTTCTTCCAATTGTGGGAAACGCGGCAGAGCATGCAAGCGCTATAATGTTTGCAGTGAAGGATAAGCTGGTAAGTTTGTAAAAAAAATGTTTGTTTTATTTTATTTTGCTGCCTATTGATTCCTCCTGCTAACCTTTTACAGGACATTACACTTGGAGTGGCAATTGGATCATCTACGCAAATATCAATGTTTATGGTACTTCCTCCCTACTGATAGGAATATATTTCTTATTATTGAACTTCTAAATTTTACATTTGCGGGACTTGTTGGGACTAAATCTTTTTTGTGCCCATTACATCTTTCTTTCTTTATAATTGCAGATACCCTTCTGTGTTGTTGTTGGGTGGTTGATGGGGAAACCAATGGACTTGAACTTTCAACTCTTTGAGACTGCCACGCTGTTCATAGCCGTACTAGTAGTGACATTTATGCTGCAGGTTAGTTGTTGAGTTTCCTTGTTTTTTTCTCTCCACTAATGCGACTATTTTTTGACAAAACCCAGTCTCTATTTCCCATTTTGTCAGTATAATTTTGTGCAACCATTGCTAATTGATCTAAATACTTACCAAGTTATCTCTGCAAACCACAAGATATTATTACGGTGAGGGATGATAAAAAATCGAGAGCTATGATTCAAAATTATCTTGATTTATCCCCCCATGAGGAAGATGCCCAAACATTTGACTTTTCACCCATTTCAATATAAAGGATTAGTCAATCAAAACATTATGGTTAACATTGCTAAATTAAGGTACAGAAAGAGAGGGATTTGAACCCTCGGTCAACATTGCACAAGAGAAAAAGATTAGCTACATCACCTGGCACATTTTCCCAAGATTGTCCTAAAGTACCTCCACCGAATTTTAGTAGGTAATCATTTCCAAAGATCGCGGTCAAAGCAGGCACATGCAAACATGAATACCAGCGGAAGGGGTCTGGTAGAGAGATCCTGAAATAAAGACTGCGGCCTCAATCTTTTTCAAGAAAATCATCACGTAGCAAATGAAAAAGACCTGAAGTGTTTTCTTTTTCTCCTTCAAATTTACTACTATTGTACCGGAGTGAATATGATCTCTACCAGACATAGTAAGGCTTTAGCTAGTGCGCAGGAAAGTGTATGCGTTGCTTAATTTTTAATTGCTCCGACGCTGCCTACAAAGATTAAAGCAGTGAGATTGATAATTGGGGATGGAAACTAAGATTCCAGAGAAATACAGATGCAGGACCTCCTGTGCTGCTCCTAACAATTTCCTGAAGATCTTTGCCAGCTGATCTATTAGTTTAGGCTAACAGATGAATTCATGACATTTTTTTAAAATGGTCTACTAGTATTATTAATTTCTTTTCTCCAGGGCATAAATGTGCCATTGACATTTGCATGTAAGGTCATACAGCTTCATAATAGGATTATCATGATTTAAGACTCCACAAACTTTGCATTCTTTGTTGCAGGAAGGGAAGTCAAATTATCTGAAAGGCTTGATGCTTATCCTGTGCTATCTCATTGTTGCCGCAAGTTTTTTTGTGCATGTAGACCCTTCAAACGGTGAGTATAATGTTTTTTCCCCCTTATTCATCAAATAAGATAGGTTTTTCTCGTTGAATTGGAGTGAAAATGGGGTACCACAGTGAATGCTTCTTTTGGAAAAAAATCTGATGTCCTCAGAAATGAGCGCGGGAGTGGTTCCTAGAGTGTTGGATGTCCTTTCCAACATATATCTAGTAATAGTTCAAGGCATTCCACCGCATAGATCTGATTCCATCATAATGGTCGTTCTCCTTTACTTATGTGCAGATGACAACTGACAAACGAAGGCATTGCCAATAACACATTCCACCGCTTCCGTGTCCACCCGCATAACAGCTGCCGTGCTAATCTTCCACCTCCAATGATTGCAGCGTGATTATGGTCTGGAAGGGTACTTCTGAGCGCATCCCATACTCGAGCAAGAATCGGGAGACAGTATTTTTAGTAACCTATGCTTCGCGCCAGGTCAGGGGCGGTGAAATGACGCGGCCACTACGGCGTTTCTGCAAATCCAAAGTAGTTTGTTTGATCTTTGTGATCTGCGGACTTTCAACACGATGATTATATAGATGGTGGCAACTGGAATTGAGTTGGAAGGGACTTGGCTGCTTGTGTTGAGCAAAGATTAGACAGAGTTGATGAGTTAAGCAGAACGGAATGGTATCTTTACCACTCTTTCCCAGTCGTTCTGGTGCTCATTATCAAGTGGGAAATGTCACATTCTTTATGGCATTACTCTGAGTTGACAGAGCTTTAGAATGTGCGGGCTGCCCTTCATTTATTTTGCGAAAGAATTTAAGATATGTTTTTTAAGTAATCATCTTAAATTAGTTTAGAAAATGAAAAATCACCGAATAGGATGAATTAATTTGGCGATTGCGTGGTCGAGCTGTGGAGGATTAAAAGTTTTACGGTATCGATTAACGGTTTTTATGGCATAGTACTCGTTTTGTAAATTATTTATCGGAAATGTAAGATAAATGGTAGATTATTTAGTTGATTGCTGGATAACTAATTAATTATCAACTTACATTTTGGGTTTTTTTTTAAGTTTTATTGGTCCTTTTTGTCTGGCGAAATTATCAATTTGAATCCGACTTTATCAGCACTTGTTGGTCACTAAATACTTAACGGGATAATTGGGCCAAAAAACTTTTAAAATTACTATGATTATGTTAATTTAGTTCTGAACGTTTGTACTTTTTTTTTAGCATTTGTATCAATTTATTCTTAGCATATTTTGGTCCAATGGCTATCGCGGACAACTTTTAATAAAATTTTGATCTTTTAATTTTTTTTTTAATTTTTCTTGTTTTCTTATCCTTGAGTCCGCGAGTTGAGTTGGTCCCTGGTAAGGCCGTGATTGCCTTCCGCTATAGTCGCAATGGCGATGCCTTCGCTCGTGAAGTGTGGCCGAAATAGCCTTGTCGGCCACAGTGAAAAAAAAAAATAGAAAAAGAAAAAAATGTAAAGAAAATCAAAAATAGATGATACAAAATCAAAAAATTTATTAAAATATCATTACAAAATTATTTAAGTTAGCATGCCGATGTCAGTGATGCTCATTAAAATTAATAAGATAGACAGAATAAATACAAATATAAGAAATTTAGTGTTAAATCTATAAAAAAAATCATGACTGAATTGACATTAGTTTATGATTGAATTACATTACGTGACTCTTATGAATACCCAACAAAGCTAAAGCTCATCCTTATAAATGTCTAGTTAATCGATAGTTCATCTATTTTCATTTAAAATTTGTTAGAGTTTTCATTATATTATTCGGCATGAAATCATCTGCTAATAGTAATGGTTCGATGGTTACTTAATGAAATTTTAGTGATGTTTTTATTATTATCACGTGAGAACGTCAACTTCTGGGACGGATGGCACACGTGCGATCTCCGGTCACAGCGCCCAATCTTGGCCAAGCGCGTCGCCGTCACATCCATCACCAACTCGATAATTTTCAGACAATGGGACAGAACTCGAACTTTAGGTCGTCATCGCAAAAAATTTTCGTCTCTTGCGCTTTCCAGTCTATGGTTTCTCGTTGGCCCAATAAAAAATTTTGAGGAATTAGTAATGGGGAGAGCACGATCACGTACACCCGGTTGGGCTATGGATAGGGAGATGCTCTCTTTCTATCCCCATCTCATGGCGGATATTGCAAGAGCTCTCCCCTCCTCCACCAACGGATGGCATCCTCATTTTCTCTCGGAAACCGCGACACCCTTTGATCTTTTGCATCGTTTTCTCTAGTGAAAATCTCTCCTTTCTCTCTCTTTAGCAAGAATTACTTGGGTTGGGTAGTGGTGGAGTTGGGAGGTCTCGGAAATGGCTATTGCTATGGCCTCTGCTAGCCTCGCCACGACCCTCTCTGGCCTTAATAAGGCATTTGAGAACACCAGATCGAGTGTAGCTTCAGTTGCTGGTTTTTCCTCTTCTGGGTTGAAGACTACTCGTTCTTGCCCTCTTCATGGCCAAAGGTATGGCATTTCTTTTCCCTCTCTGAGTTCTCCCTTTCTGTTCTAGGCTAGTCTTTCATCGAGCTTCTAGATTTTGGTTCACTACCAATGGGTTAGTTTCTCTTCCGGTTCTGGTTTACCTGGTGTATGAATTTCGCAATGCTTGAAGAACTCAAGTACTGATTTTGCCAGCGCCATTCTATCATATTTTGACTACCCGCCTTTTTCCTTCCTTTCTTGACTTATGCTTGGTTCTAGTGATTTAACTGTATGGGACTGCTCTGTGGAAATTGACTGTAATGGTTCTATGTTGATCTTTGTCTTTTGTTTTTTCCTTATTTTGGTGAGTGTGCTCTGCTCTGATTTGATTCTTCCGTCTCTTTTATGTTACGAGGTTCTCTCGCTTAACCTGGTAAGCTCGACATGGGCGACTTCACTATTACGCAGTCAACGCTCTTAATTCTCAGTACGAATAGTACTGTGCCATTGATTTCCTATTTTTCTCAGTTCTAGATCTATCTGCTTTTTCATAGATTGTCGTCTTCAAGAACAGTCATTAGACTAGCATCGGCTGCTACTGCTCTGGAGGTATTGACTACATCATGCTGTCAATCATTGTCGGTGCTTTATTATCGCCGGTCAGTATCGGTGCTTTATTGTTATCGATCAAGTTCAATGCTAATGGCAGGACGGAAGTCAGAGTGAAACTGACATTGTTCCAACCCCTAAAGTTATCATAGATCAGGACTCTGACCCAAATGCCACTGTTCTGGAGATCACATTTGGGGATCGCCTTGGAGCTCTTATTGACACGGTACAGCGCCATTAACTGCCTTTTGTTAGTGGAATGATAATTTTTCAGTGATTGCTTAATCCTGTTTATTTACACTCAACTCCATGTTTCAAATATTGAAATGTTGTATTTGGCTTGTAGATGGATGCATTAAAGAACCTTGGCCTGAATGTTGTCAAGGCAAATGTATGTTTGGATTCTTCAGGGAGGCACAACAAGTTTGCAATAACCAAAGCGTAAGTTCTTGGGAATTTTCTTAGGCCATCATACTTTGATCTTCTTTTGTACTTGCATCAGTGTCGACCCCTGGCATCATATAGTCACTGTCTGACACAAGTTACAATGGAAGCCCTCAGTCCGAATTTCAGAACTAGTCTCTCTGTGTTCTGCTTCTGCTTATAGCCAATCATTTGCCCCTAATGTGGTATTGTTGGTTAGCCATGCCAATCTATTTGCCCCTGATATGGTATTGTTGGTTAGCCATTCTTTATGTATTATGGTACTTCCAATCAATTTTACTGTTTATTCAATAGGTGTGGGAAGACTAAAAGGATGAGTCCTTTTCCTTTTTTGTTGAAAAAATGGTGTTGAAAATTTTCTCTTTACATGGTTATCTAATCCATGTCAAATTGCATGATTCAAGGCACCTACTACCTGGAGAGGTGGGAAAATCTTTTATTCCTGATGTGATGCATATAAGTGGAATCTTTAATTTTTATTTTCTTTTAAATCAATTAGAACAATAGTGCACGCTTCTTAGCTCCTATTACCATCTATTTTCTTTCCCTCCTGTGAACTGGTTTTGTCTCGAGTTTGCTTGCAGTGATACTGGAAGAAAGGTTGAGGAGCCGGAGTTGCTAGAGGCTATTCGATTGACAGTTATCAATAATCTCTTACAGTATCACCCGGTAACCCCTTCTCCCCTATCTTCTTCTTTTCTTCGTAACCACATCCTAGCTTAAAATTTAGCCTTGGACCTATATTATGATCTTTTGACAGAGTTCTATTGCTACTCCAGGAATCAAGTACACATTTAGCAATGGGAGTTGCATTTGGAGCTGTACCACCAGCACAGCAGGCATGTTCAAAAGAGTTGCTGCTAGGTTTTATAGGCATTGAATGTAGTTTTAAATTGATAGCAATTGATCCATGATATAATTGCCCTCAGATCACAGATCTGTGCTCCTCTAAAGGGAAACTAAAGTCACGGGTTTTGTGATGACACAGTTGCACCGTTTGCTGTATTCTTTCGTGTGTCCAGGAAACTATGTCACAAGCTTTGTAACTCCACTATAAGGATGTTGTTTTGTGTTCCTCAGGTTGATGTAGACATAGCAACACACATAAATGTTGTCGATGATGGTCCTGAACGAAGGTAGGGTGTGTCTCCTTTTTCTTTGTTTTGCTAGTTGCATCTTATTTATTTATTTATCCCAAGTTAGGTTATGTCTCTTGCAAGTCAGGACATTGAAATGTCCCTTGACCCCTAAAATATATCTCATCACAGTTTGCTGTTGGTGGAGACGGCTGATCGTCCTGGCTTACTGGTGGATCTTGTGAGGATTATAACTGATGTCAATATTGCTGTGGAATCGGGAGAGTTTGATACTGAGGTTACTTTCACATGATCACTGAAGTTTTATTTCCTAGAGTGATTATAACTAATGCAAACTCACAATTTCTTTGGTGTTTTACCAGGGGTTGCTGGCTAAGGCAAAATTTCATGTCAGCTACAAGGGCAAAGCCATCATCAAGCCTCTTCAGCTGGTAAATATGATGCTAATGTAGAGGCTGTGCCCATATTAAAATGCTTTTGAGACTGGTGGATTTTGGGTGTCTCATGGGCATCTTCACATATATGTGTTGCGTCCATGAGTGCATGAACGAATGTTTGGGCCTAATTTCAAATTTGCCGGTGCTTATATTTCTATGTGCTAGCGTGTGCATAAGGATGTTTCTCAAGGTGTACATGTGATTTTCACATGAAAATAGTGTTCTGGTCTTCGGAGTTCACTTGTGTCGAACTGCCAGAGTAGATGTGGCTTGATTCGAGTTCCTGAGTGGACAGAAAAAATGAAGTAGACTGTGAGTTAAGCTGCCATAGTGAGTATAGATTTCTCTGTGCAATTAAAGTGAGACTGTTCAAACCACACTATGTATGTTCTTTTTATCCCCCGCACATTGTGTTGAGTGGGGATCTTCTCATTTGGTGATTTTACAGGTCCTTGCAAATAGTCTGCGGTACTTCTTGAGACGTCCATCAACCGAGGAGGCGAGTTTTTGAGCCATTGTACCATGTAGTATGAATGGAGAGTGTAGAGCCTTGATCATTCTGTTCGACTTTGAATATGGATCCATTATAGTTACATTTTTCAGTCTGCTCACTCACTAGGATGATATGTATGCAGATCCCAAAACTGAAAATATAGCGGATTAAGCTTCTACTAAACTGCTACAGCAGCGAACTGTAACTTCATGCATCGAACTGTTTTTGAATGAATGCTGTAGTAGAAAATGTCCGTAACCTTGGTGTTTGGCCTTCATCAGTTGTATCAGCCTGTAGGCTTGAAACGTCAATATACCATATCTAACCTACTTTTGGAGAAATTATAAACTTAAAAAGTACGATTCTCGTTCTGACGAGGCGGGTATCCATATTTAGTGCACGAGAGCAGCATCATCGTTACACGCAAATGATTGGTATTACGCCTTAAAGGAACACTCACGCTGCTGAATCAGGTTTTGAACTGCAAGCTGTTCTTGTTATGTTCAAGAACGATGGTTGTTTTAACCCAAGAGGTCGCTCAAGGGCAAAATGCATCCCACGCTTGCACATATGCTCTATTATTGCCTGTTCTGCGTTGAATGAGGATCGCAACAATCGATGAGAATTTGCCAGTCATTGCTCAAAGATAATCGCGTGTGCCTAACTCATTAAGGCAGAAGGAGCACGCATACAACGAGGGATCAGTTCTATTGTGAACAGGAACCAGAACGCCCGTGTGCTAGCTTATTTGGGAAGTTAGGTATGTTTAGAGCGGTTGTTTTGGCTCTTGTACAGTTGTCCGAAGCATCATGCGTGATGCATCTATTCATTGACGATCTAAGTTGCAAAACAAGAAGGTTAGTCCGGGAAAGGAGGAGGAGGATGTCGCCATATTCAGTTGTAGTCTAAATGCTTTCCTGTTTCGAAAAAACATTGAAAACCCACTTTGTCTTTCATCACGACATGGCTAAATATGGATGCACATCATTACAGACTTTACTGAGACAATCTGCCCCAAGGACACGGGCGACATTCCACCGTCCATACATGCATGATTGAGGGGTATGGGCATACATCCCTATGTAATCTCATGAAACTGCATTTTCAACCATAAAAATGACTCTTCAGAAGGCAGATATGGAAACCCGCTAACACCAACATCGCCTTGGAAAGAGAGAAATGGATAAGCCCCCATGGCCCGTCACCCATTTCTTCATCCTTTATATATCCACTAATGATTCTCTGGGGATTCCGTCCATCCCTATCGAAAGAGGTTCAGAAATGGCGGGGACATCCTCCAGAGGAGCACAAACCATGAATTTCATGTTCTTCAAGCAAGTGTTTCAGTCCTCACTCATTGTCCAAACGTTGCGCACGTTAACAGCCGATGGACCTTTTCTGATGAGCTCAATCTGCAAGCCAGTAAAGCTTTCTTTCACTAGGTGCTCCTTTCCTGTTGTTCACGATAAACTTTCGTAATGGCAGGCCCATGCTCCGAAAAGCCTACCACAGGAAGAGTTCGGCCGACACCGTGCGAGACGCGGTGAAACTGGAAGGCGAAGAAGTGAAGAGCGTAAGCCACGCCGGGAGCAGCGATGGCGGATGCTGGGCTCCCCATGAACGGACGGGCATATACTGTCCCAAGGGCCAAGAGAAGGTGATCGAGGACATCCCTCCCGGCGCGGTGAAGGATGTGGGCGTTAACTGGCTTTCCTACGACGAGGGTAATCCGATTTAGCAGCAACACCACCCCTCATCAGGCTTGAATAGCTATATAAATGGAACTAAGATTGGTGTCCTGGAGCACAGCCCTCATGCTTCCTCTCGCCTTGCTTTTATCATGAATGTAACGCTAAAATAGTTCGAGTACTTGCGTTTTATGGATCGGAGTCCCTTCCTATTAACACATTCCTCGGTCAAGTTTTCGCAGTCCTTGAGCTTTTGATGGTGCAACATTGTGCTATCGGTCATCTGTCACATTCCTAAGCTGAATGAATTGTGGCCGAGGTTCAAATTAATACATATAGAGAAGACGAGTTGACCTTCGTTGCGACTATGGAGTTACCAACGACATGTTGGACGAATGTCGCGTCTAGGAGAATTTCACAGGATGAGCAATACCGTTTCATCGTAGATGCACGATTGCTGATGGTCGTTCTCTGTGCCTAAAACAAGACTTGGAAAGAAACTTTTGAAGGAGTTGCTATGCCCTTTGAGGCGCATTGTTTCATTTGCATTCGTGGTTAATCAGACAATGACCTATTTGTATTATCCAACTCGGTATGTGATGTGATCTATGAACTTTTAATTGATTCGATATGATCCTTCAATTTTAATTGAATCTATAATGTTGTCAATTAAATTTTAATTTATTTAATATAATCTCTATATTTTTGATACGCACTTAATTTAGTTGTCGAATTATATGAAAATTGTGTTATTATAATTATATTAATCTAAGTTGCAGAATGACATTGAATTTTTCTATTATACTCTGTGGACTAAAAGTCAAAAGATCATAGGGAACAGATTAAATGCATGAATTATTCCGTCTTTTCAAATAAAACCAAAAGAAAAAGAAAAACCAGAGCTTTTAACTTGTGGCGCCAAATCCACGGAAGCGTAACGATAAAATGGCGGCGTCGATCGATCCAACGTCCGCAGCCGCTTCTCGGTTCAGCTCAGCTCAGCTCAGTCGCTGCCGAGATGGCGCTCTGCAACATCATCGTCAACAAACCATCCCTCTTCAGCTTCAATCTCTCGTCACCGCCTCCGATCCAAGCTCCATCGTTGCGATCGCCCTCTCCATTCGCCCTTGTTCCACATCATCTACTCCACAACCGCAGAGCATCGACGGTGGCGACAAGCCCGACGAGCTGAAGCCTAAGAGGCTCTCGGAGCAGTCGTCGTGGGAGGCCAAGGACGAGGAGGGCAAGGATTACCTGTACCGGCTAGGGCAGGAGGCGGACAACATGAACATCGCCGTTGGTGCCAGGGCTGGTGTCATCGACGACGTCTTCGCCGGCAATTTTCTCGGGAAAGACTGTATGTTTCGCTTTCCTTTCGGTTTCGCTCCAGATTGGATTACAGCTGCTGCAACACGCGATGTAATATTTTGACTGCGGGACTGGGGATTCATGTTTGTCGAGTCCATCTAAACTCGAAATCTGTCGGGAAAGCGGGTTGTCATCTTTTCTTTCTTTCTAGTGGCCGATTAAGATTGCTCTATGTCGATCAGGTGAATTAGATATTTTTAACAGGTTCACAGAATTTGGAGGTTAGGACTTTGTATGTATGCGTAGGAGTATGGACTGCCCAGCGAAGAATTTTACGGGAAAAGATTACATTTGGAGGATTCTTAAAGAAGAGAGTCTGTAATCTGTGGGTGATAAATGAAGTTGATAATGAGTGAGCTGTGCCTAAATTTTGCTCCTCTTCCAAAATAATAATCAGTCAGAGCGATTTTTCAATGGTTGTTGCAGCCGACATTGTGTTCGATTTCCGGCAGAAGGTCACAAGGTCATTCGAGTACCTTCAGGGAGATTATTATATTGCTCCTCTATTCATGGTAAATCATATCCCCTCCACTGTCGGTTATTTTTCTCTCCCTGATAAAGTTCAATTAATTTACTTACAATGCTTCCTGAGTTTACTGTCATTAAGGTGGAGGCTCGTGCTCTTGTGTAGCTCCTTTGCATGCTACATGCTAAATATTGCTACTGACGCTACTAGTATTAAAGTGTGACTTCTCATTGATAAGGCTACGTGGAGAGGCATTTGACATTTTCATATATTCGTAGTTGCATTTCTGAGGCTAGTGGATTATGATTATTTATTTAGGCCAAAGCCTTTCAATGATTTCTCAACTTGCTGTGTTGCTATTAAATGTGGACTGCAGGTCATTCAAGTTATGTTTTGCTTCATGTCCTACTTTCTCTAATTTATGTATCCCGTTCTTGATTGCTTGTTGTGACATGTTTGCCTTTTTGTCACAGGATAAAGTTGGTAAGTTCCATGAAACTAGATTTTGTGGTGTAAGAACAACACGTGGAAATGAATAGCCCTGGTGACCATCCTGTCCTTTATTTGTCTGTTGACTTTAGTAAATAGGAATTATGCATTTTTGTAACCTGAATAAAAATGACTAATTCTAATCAACATTCTGGGTTCCTCTTTCTCGTCTTCCTTTCTGTCTTCTTCATACATGTTCTGCTGATATTGCAGTGTGTCACATTGTCAAGAACTACATTGCCCATCTTCTCAATGCAAAAGTTCCCCTGATCCTTGGTATGTACGGTTACAAATGAATGATCTGACCACTACACTAATCTAAACTTATAATTTACCAATTTCTCTGTAATTAAAATTTTTGTACAAAAATTTCATTGTTGCTGATGTACATAGAAAAACTGTGCGTTATGATTCTTTTTCAGATGATATAGAAGCGGACCTTCTATGATAAGTGCATATTGACTTCCATTCTCTGTGTTTCTAATCATCAACAATACTACTTCCCAGGTATTTGGGGAGGAAAAGGCCAAGGAAAATCATTCCAGACAGAACTTATATTTCAGGTGATGGGAGTTGAGCCCATTATCATGTCTGCTGGGGAGCTAGAATCGGAAAGAGCCGGTGAGATGGTTTCTTCCATCCTTTAGTTTTGTGGCATGTGAATTGGGACCGTTACTTCTTGTTGTTCCTTCACTGATTCCTCAAAGCTTTGCTCTTTGTATGGCTTCATGGCTATTCTTGACTGAACAGGAGAACCAGGTAGATTGATACGCGAACGCTATAGAACAGCTTCTCAAGTGGTTCAGAACCAAGTTAGAAGCTTTTCCATTTTCACTATCAATTTATGTATGTGGTGTGAAAACTTTTTATGCCTGAAGATTAATGCCTTTCTGCTATTCATCCTATTCATCAATTGTCATTGTCTGCCTGTTCTGCAGCATCTTTCAAACTGTTAGTGCCATGTTAAATAATGGGTTTATTCATTTATTTATTTTTCTCTGCCTGCTACCCGCTCTATTCCTCACTGACATCCTGTCAGTTTTAATCTACTGCTGCATTTGACTTTCAAAATTCTAATGCCATCCTACTCTGGGATAGCATAGTAGCTGTGCTCTGTGAGGAACAGCAAGTGCTGTTCCATACCGCAGTCTCACAAGATTGTTTCCTGCAAAGTATGATGCTTCAATTTAAGATGACAGCCCAGATAATATTCCGTAAGAGGAACTTAAAATAATGGAAGAATTTTCCCAGCCTTGTTGTACTTAATTGTTCTGTGTGAATGCACTTTGAAGTTCAAGAAGTGTACTATAGATCATTGATCCACTATACTGTTTGCGATTTGACCTTCTAGTCGGGATTTGACATACCTTTTTATTGAATATTTACTCCAGCCTACCATTTCAGAAGTTCCATCACCAGTTTGCAAAGCCCTATAATAAGTTGTTGAGGAAATCTAATTTGATTTCCTTGGGGGATGCAGGGTAAAATGAGCTGTTTAATGATCAATGACATTGATGCGGGCCTTGGTAGATTTGGTAAGCTGCAGTTCATTTAGGCAGGTTCAGTTTCAGCTTATCTCTAAGCATTATTATGGCCTATATTCCAAATCTCCTGACTGTCATCTTATAAACAAAGAGAATACTTTTGTCTAGTCTTGGTTCTTTCATACGAATCTCACATTCTGTGCCCTCATCCAGGAAATACTCAAATGACTGTGAATAATCAGATTGTAGTTGGCACACTCATGAATTTATCGGACAATCCAACGAGAGTAAGCATTGGGCAAGATTGGCGAGAATCAGATGTCATGAATAGAATCCCTGTTATTGTTACCGGGAATGACTTTTCAACAATATATGCTCCATTGATTCGTGATGGAAGGATGGAAAAGTTCTACTGGTACATGACTTTTGCAAGCTAGGATGCAGCTCTTCCTCTAGTTTCTCTTATATATTTGCATGCTTGCGGTGATTGTTTCATCAGTGGTGGCCACATAAGGGATTATGTCTTTTTCATGAACAGGCAGCCTACCCATGAAGATATCATAAATATTGTTCACAGAATGTATGAGAAGGATGGCATCTCAAGGAAGGAGGTTGTACATGTTGTGGATAACTTTCCTAATCAAGGTAAAAGTCTTGGAGCATACTATCCTTTCTTGCCTATATTTTTATCCTTTAGGTCGGTTCATTAAGCTGGTATTATGGTGACACCATGATATCACCTTTCTCTACTCAGAATTCTTATCTATTTGTGCAGCCTTGGACTTCTATGGAGCTCTTAGGTCCCGGACTTATGACAGATCGATCTTGAAGGTATAAAATAATCCAAGTCCAATTGAGGAGACTGAACAATCCTATTTTGAGCTTTTGATATGATGAAAAAGATGATAAGTTCCATTGCTCTTTACCCACTAAACATCAATTGATTGATGGAGGAACTTTGGTCTTTGTGGCAAATGTGCTTTGAATAGCTGTCATACCCTAATAAACCAATCACCAGAACATTTGGGGGTGAATTTTGAGTGTGAACTATGTACTGTGCTATGAAGTGCAAATTCTCTGACGACCTGGCCAGTCAGATTAATGGATCTTGAAGTGCTAAGATTCTATCTTTTTGAGATATCTAATGCTCTGGACACTTATAAAACCCCATTGCTGATTTTTGTGGGGATGGTGAACATCTCATACTTTAAATGGCAAAAATTTGTTTAAATAGCGATAAGACAATTGAGGTAATTAATATCTGTGTTATAATCCCATATTTGAACAGCAGACCCATCACTTGCACAGAGGGTGTGGGCTGTTGTTTCTAAACAGCCCTTAACTCAGTAAACATCAAGTTTCTTCTCATAGTTTGTCGTGAGCATGACTAATGCTTTGGCTTGACACTAAATACTTCTGAAGGGCAAATTCTTTCTTCACATAAAAGTTCTAGTGTAAGAGCTATTAATGTGTTATTTAACTGCTTGTGGATCACAGTGGGTTGAAGATAATGGTGGGATTGAAGATCTTGGAAAGAAACTCTTAAAACGAAGAAAAGATGAGAAACTCCCGGTGTTTACACCACCAAAGGTAAGAGTTATTTTGCTGTTGGCTGCAGTTCACTTCACTATAACTTAGAGTAATATGTTGTTGAAGGGAGTGAATGTTTTATATCATACAACTGGGTTTTCGTCATCGCCTAAATGGCCTTATTTGCATGGTTGAGCAGCAAACACTGGAGGCATTACTTGAGTCTGGGTATTCTCTTCTCAAAGAGCAGCAGTTGATAATGGAAACCAAACTTTCGAAGGAGTACATGAAGAACATAGATGATTGACAGATAAGCAGCAACTGCAATTTCCGTGCATGTTATTCATTTTTAACCATCGAGAAAGTTCCCATCCTTATAAGTGTTCCTGCATTTGTCAGTAAAGTTCTTTTTTTGTTGCTAATAGCCTCCATACATGCATCCACTATTACAAATATTGCACCACCAAATCTAATTGAATCAGAAGCTTTGGAAATGTTAATGTTAGTAATGAAAATAGCAGATAAGCGCTTGCTTAAGCAAGAGGTCTTATGGTTTAATATTACCACTCGAGTTGATATATTTCTCCACAATGATAGACTTGAATGTTTGTCAGAGCTGCACGATACTTTGCAGAATTTCGGTCCATGAATAGATTTTTCTATATGTGAGTATTTGGTGTTTATACTTCCTCACATTGTTTAAATCTTTTCGCCTTTCTTCCTAGCGTCCTCACTTTGTCGGTGCAACAAATATTTGCCAAAATACAAGCGACTGCTGCAGAAATCCGCCTGCGGAGTAATATTTTTTTAACGTGCCTGCATGTGCTCCACATCCATCTGTAATTTTACTATTATCATATTTCTTTTTAATGTTAAACCTCTTGTTGTTCCTGATGTATCATTCCTCGTTAATGAGTGCACGGGAATGAAAAGACGGAATTAAACCTTCAAAATTTCATTCCGATTAATGATTTGAGTGGGTGGTCCTAGTAAAGAAAGATTCTTTGGGGAACTGCTGAAGGTTGGCCACTCTATTAGATTCAACTAGTGCTGGAATAATCGAACTGGAAGAGTACTCACGTATAAGCAAATGCTTCTTTCTCAGTCACTTGCAGGATGCGATATCTCTATCGACTCCTTATGAATTGTGACTATCGACCGTTGTATTACTGGTTGGCTTAGAGATAAAGTGGGGGTGGGGGTGGAATAGCAATTCTTGATCGGATGCCAAAATAAGAAGGAAAGAGGAAGCACTAATCATGGTTCTTTATCTTGTTCTTTTTACTTTAGTCGGAATTGGATTAAAGGATGAATAGGGTTCTTTGTTAAAGTGAGATAGAAGATTCCGGTTGACAAAAAAGAAAAAGAAAGGGAGGGCATGCTAGCGTGAATTCGATTCCAGTGACCGAGGCCATCAGGTTTGGGGTTAGTGGGCATGGATCGATGTTGTTCTCTTCTGACCTCTAAATGAAGTGACTGGTCAAAATGGCATATCTTCTTACTGCACCTCTGATATCCAGTGGTCTTTAGTTTGTGGTAGGTGGAATTTTGCTTTCCATTATTCTCAGTGGTCATTCAACCTTTAAGCATATTTTAAACCTCAAAGTCATGGTCGTGGGGGAGGGAGAGATGAATTGGAGGATGATGTCTCATCCGAACTGAAATATACAACTATCTGTCTTCTATCTCAATCTCAAGCGGCAGTCATATGCTGAAACCAGAATCCTTCCCCATTTTTGCAATTTCTGAATAAAGTATCGACGGTTGATTGTGTAATTGGAAACTCTTGTATTTTCTTTGGAAATATTCGGACGTAAATTTGTTTTACTTCGAATCATTATTAGGGCTAATCGACAAAAAAAAAAAAAATGGAGATGTCACATGCAGATGTGACACTCAGATTATGCTGATAACATGCATGGGCCTAACCGACACTTACAATGCAAATTGAAAAATCCACATAGCTTCTGGAATGTGATGATTATGCCGTTGTACCGAGGCACGAAGGGTTTGAAAAGTTCATCAAGCCTCCACCAAACCCCCACCTAACCAATCTTCCCTCCACCCTTGCGAAAACTCTTTTGCCTTTTGCCTAAGTTTACACCATTTCAAATTCCACAACACGTCCCTTCTCTGTTTTGAAAACATTGAAACCATGCACCTTACGGTCCACATTGTGTCATCTGATTCAGTGCCTTGATGTTCAGTCGCTCGGCCGCCCCACCATTTCATGTGCACCAAGCTTCTAGAGCCCTGGTAGCTTGCCAAACCCTAATAACACCTGCTCCTTTGAGGTTTGATTCAACGGGATTTCATTAACTTTCCAGATCTCTCATCTATTAACTTTTTAACACTAGTTGGGTCTTTTATCTTTCTCACTTTAGTTGCGGATATATTCTGTCCCGTGATCATAGATAACGCTTACAATGTATGGTGCCCATCTCTTTTTATTCAACTAATCTTTTTTTGTTTTTTGTTTTCCAAACCATTCCTTCGACCCCGCTGTTGTCGACACTTCAACTTACGCCTTATGTATAAAATAATATATAGGGAGAAAACTTTGATGTTTTGTCGTCCGAATTTTAAAGTAAGGAGCCAACCGCCCTTATTGAGCATCTAGTTGAACTTTCCACAGGATACAAAGACATGCTTTGAGGTCTCATCAATAGTTTTAACTTTAATTAAACCTTGAGACATTGAAAAGGAAAAGGAAGTGCCAAAGAGGAGGTTGTCCACATAAATTGTTCCACGTGTGGCTTCTCATTTTGAAGATATTCAGGAGGAAGCTGCTTCAACAAGACAAGTTGCGATGATTTGATTTGATTAAGTTTGGAAGTGCTTGACTTTTTTTTAATTATCACACAAGCAGCTAATTTGTATTTTAGTATGGAGTTAGGACTTTGACGAGAGGGCTCGATCGATCCATTAAAACTAAAATATGCATCCAATGTGGTCCTTCGATCCATGGTGGAGCAAGTCGTCCGTTCTCACTTATTTCTCGATCATCGTCAAATAATTCTTGAAATTGCGAACATTTCAGCGTGAAATAAAAAGCAAAATGCTTCCAGCCACGTTCCTGGTCTAAGGAAAGGGTACAATTAGTTCTACATTTCTTCGTGACAAAGGCACAATCCCCATATTTACCTGAGCCCCTACATTTTAATTGTTGCAAAAAGCCCTACGTACTCTGTCAATCTATCTCAATCAAGCCCAAATTGATTAACTCATGAGGTGATCAATTTGGAATTGACGTTAGGTAAACAAACGAGCCATACAAAAGAGTTAAAAGGGGCCAAAAAAAAGTCATGGAACTTGTATATGAATATGATCGATGTCCCCATCACAACTCTGCTATCAGACGATAGGGGCACTTCAATGACCTGGGTATGACCTTATCTCCATGTTTGGTCTAGTAATATAACTTCATCCGAGCCAGATACCCATAATTAGAAGAGGACAAGACGGTGCTTGTTGAGAAAATTGAAGATACAGGGGCTCAAATGAGAAAGAGAAAAAAGTCCAAGGGCCACGTTGGAAAAATGTCAGATGACATGTCTCTGTTGAAGGAAATTCGGTTATAACAGGAGCCCAAGGTTAGCTCCTAAGAAAGTGAAAGGAAATCTCCCTCCCTCCCTGGATGTCAAGTTCTTTTTATCTCATTGCCTAGCTATCTTGGGGTTGGAGTACTAATATATACAGAGGGTGATGGAGTCTCCCCAGGTTTTGATTTAGCTGAGAGGGGAAGAGAGAGAGAGAGAGAGAGGAGAGAGAGAGGAGAGAGAGAGAGAGACGGAGAGAGAGCATGTCTTTTGGAAAGGTGAAGGAAAAACAGTCGGTTCGGTGGTAGTTGATGAACTGAGATTGTGGGATCGATGGCGTTGTGGCGGAGATCAGTATAAGAGGAGAAGGGAGAACAAGACGGTGGATGGAGTGGTGGAACAAGCTCCTCTCACCCGTCCGAAGGGCTTGGCTCGCTCTATCCTCTCGCCTCAACCGTCGCCGTCGCTGTGAGCCCCCCCCCCCCCCCCCCCCCCCCCCCCCCACCCCCCCCCACCCCCCTCACCCCCCCCTCACCCCCTCTCTCTCTCTCTCTCTCTCTCTCTCTCTCTCTCTCTAATCTCCACCTCTGCTTTCCGGTTGTCGCTGACATGAATCACCAGACAAGTTACATGCTTTCGTATCTTCTTCTCCTAACTTCATCTGCTGCTGAGTCTTTTCACTCTGTAAATTTTGAAAATCACTTCTTTTTCAACCAATTTTACTCTTCACAAAGTGAAGATTTCTTCATACTTTCAGTTTTTTTCTTCATTTATAATAATTTCTTTTCTGGAAAAGAATATTTAAGATCTAAAAAGGTTTCCATGTTGACTTTAACCTGAGTAGCGCAGGGTAAGCAACTTCTGTTAACTCCAAGCCCCACATTGTAGGAAAAAGGAGCTGTTGTGTCAAAACGCCACCCTGCTGAACTCAAAGCATCATCTGTCTATTACTATTGTGCCCCTGTTGTATTTGACTAAACCCTGGAAATCACTACTAGTCCGTCAGCTGAACTCACCGATATCTTTATCCTTCAATGATTTTTTTTTTTTTTAGGTTATGATAATTTTTTCGGAAGTCCTTAGTAATTCCATATTAGGAGCTTCCATTATTTTGGACTTGTTAGAAAATTGTGGGTTTGTAGAATCTATGCTAAATCCTTCGAGCATATGACACATTGACCCAAAAGTAAAAAAAAGATGAAGGAATTTAGCTTGCTTGTGCCGAAAGTGATGATTCTGAGACAAGCATCGGGCATGATTCCTAGACCAGCTACTAATTCCCAGATTTTTCCATGTTCACTTTTCCAAAAGATATATATTGTGCATCCGGACCAATCTTTTGTTACGATCTATTAACATCGCCCTGAATTTTCTCAACCACAAGGACAAGTTCTACTCGATTTTCTTGGTTATCAGAAGTTTTGATGTTGCTGACTTCAAGTTCAAGCACGTGAGGAGACTTTCTTGTTTTATTTCAAATCAGGTGATGGACTTTTGAAGCTTCACCATGACATTCAAACGTGGTGAGTATGAGGACGTGCAGGTCATGTGGGAAATGCTACAAAGATCGGAGCTGGAGCAGATTGCGAAAACTTCCAAAGGCAAGCAGCGTCCTTTCTGGAGAGTCTTCATTTGGTCTAGCCACAGCTCATCAGTAACATTATCTGCAGATCATGCTTAACAGGCATGAAACTTCATCCATGACAAGTGTGTAACATGGCAACATCCCCATTTGAAGGAGGAGAGAGAATTGAGACATGTACTCTGTATCCAGGATCAAGTTTTGTAAATACATGTGAAGGCTGAGACAGTTCTGTGGATATATTGTCATAAGTCCACTTCAACTTGATCCACGCGCAATGGGAAATTGCTTGTTATAAACTCTATTTTTTTAGCGCCATATACAAAAAATCACAGAAAAGAAGCAATAGCAAGTACGTACAGACAATAGCTTACTGGCATTCTTAGAGGTTTCCATTTTCTTTCCAACAATCAGCTTTAGCGCTCACACTCAGCAATCTGTTATATTGACTTAACCTGAGAAGAAAGAAGTACATGAAACTAAAGAGAATTTTCAAGATATAATATGCAACTAAGGTGTTTTCATTAGAAGTTTTCAAGCCAATACTTTCGTCTGAAGTTATATGTCTTCCTAAGTCTAATGCACCGTAGCCTACAGCATGTCCTGTTGAGTTAATACTGCTACTGGAGCATATGAAGGAACAGGTGCAAGCTGAGAGCACAGAGCCACAAATGGGCCAAAGATTCGGCAGAGAACAGAGACTCGAGCAAGCCGCATACATATACATACGCTGACGAGCATGCTTAAAGTATGACCTTTTCTACCGCACATTAGAGTAACAAAAAAAATAAATAATAAAAAAAACCAGCAAAACCATGAGGGAGAAAAAAAGCAAAAAAAAAAAAACAGAAAAAATGCTCTGCGCTATAATACTCAGCCAATTTTGTAGGGCCGGCTCTTTGTTCACAAAGTCATCGAGTTAGCATGGCGCCTACCTGATATACAGGTTTGCATGCACCAAGTACTTCCAAGATTTTTTCCAGGTCAATGAGCTCTATTGCGGTGCTCGTGAAGCTTACATGTTTTGGGCTTGTCAAGTGAAAAAGACTAAGGCTTCAGAAATATTTTATTTTTTCTTTTCTACACTTCCAATCCCAAAAAATACAGTTTGTTAGTACTAGAAAGAAGACATCAGCTTCGCTGCTTCGACTTGTAGCTGACAAAGGTAGTGTTGATGATATGCGTACTTCTTTTGGCTTGGAAATACATACCATTATTGCGTGTGGCTGTCAAGAGAGAGGGAGAGAGAGAGAGAGAGAGAGAGAGAGAGAGAGAGAGAGAGAGAGAGAGAGAGAGAGAGAGAGAGAGAGAGAGAGAGAGAGAGAGAGAGAGAGAGAGAGAGATTCGCATTTCAACGCCAAATCAAACTACAATCAGGAGGAGATACAGAATATTCTCCTTCTAGAATCAAGGAGAGAAACTGACACCACCCAGTCGACTAACTATGTTAGACATGCATCAATGCATTGCCACATAAATCCTGCATAGATGTTTGTCTTCTCCAAGTATGCTCTCCCTTGAAACTTAGAATTGCTTTTGATAATTCACTGGACTTTATGTATCTTCAATCTGCATGTCCGCTTGTTATCTAACTTTTAGTTTGATGGCGATAATTGGAAATAATTAAGATCCGTGTGAAAGGTCAGCTTTGAAGAAGTTTCACATTCATTTTCTAACCCCCATCTTTTGGTCCTTTCTAGTTTCTGCACAATGATCGACTGGGGTCTTAAATAATAAGGAAGCATTCCATACTTACTGTGCTTAGTTACTACTTTGGGTGTCCATACTTAGCAGGTGCAATTATTGCTAGCAGTCACCCTAAGTCTGACGTGGATCTTCACATTCACCACGAAATATAAGAGACACCATTAGGCAATTCAATCGAAAAACATGGCAAGGACTAAATGGAGTTGATTTAATGGTAGCGGTTTTTGCAGGAACCGGTACTGCTGAGATGAAGAATCAATTGGAAGAACGTGTAATTCGGAAGATTTAATAATGGCATCTGTAACGGCTGACCAGTTCTACATCACTCTGAAATGTTAAAAAAAGCAAGCAACTAAGGTCCATATTTACTGCAGGGGACAACTGTGATCTTCTATCGTTTCTTCCTTAAATGTTCTACCACTGTGTCAAAGCCAGATACCAAGTCATTGTGGCAAAGAGTCCTACACCTCCTGCAAGGTCAACACAGTGAGCTCCAGGGGCGCCAGATTTGTTTCCTCCCGGTGCATCAGCTGCTGGATCATCCGCCGCAGGCCCATTGGCACCCGCAGGCATGGGAGGTGAACCGGCTGGAGCATCTGCTGCTGAAGCCCCAGGCCCATCGGCACCTGCAGGGTTGGGAGCTGAACTGACCGGAGCATCTGCTGATGGAGCAGCGGCGCTTGTTGGTGAACCAGCAGCCGCATTTGGTGGTGAGGCAGTGGCTGGTGGGGTTGCTTCGCTCCCGTTAGATGGGGGTGTCGCTGCTGCAGCTGGAGTTGGTGCCTTTCCAGACTTTGGTGGTGCAGCACCGGGAGACATTGTCGGGCTTGAAGCCGGCACTGGGGACTTTGGTGCTGAGGATGGTGGTGGCAGTGGCGGCGAGGAAGTTGAGTTTGAGCCAGAACTAGAATTAGTCTTCCCTATATTAGGAGGCACTATTGGTCTGCTTATTTGCAAGACAGATATATTATATGGTTGAGATGCGACAGATTTCACTAAGTTAGAACCAAGGCTCGATCCTTGCACGGCTGAGCCAAATGCAATCCCACCGCCGCTCGAACTGGTCACATTGAGGAAGCCCTCTTGGCCGACAGCCCGTCCACTTGCCTGGAAAAGCGTGGTGAGAATTGCTGTTTTATTTGGTAATTGTTGAAGTTTTTGCGGATCGTAATAGTCGAGCACCACATGGAGGCTCAAGATATCTTTGACGGCTTCCGCTGGTTGCCCCGACAATGCCGACATGGCACTGTTGTCCACCACCAGGACGGTAATGGTTGCTCGCCCATTGATTGTGCTGGCAATTTGAGATAGTGTGAGGTCATTGTTGAAGGTGCTCAAATCGGGGTATTTGCTTAGGATGTCGGTGATGTTAAAGGCAGTCGTAGAAGATGAGAGAAGGAAAATTAGGAAGAGCAATGAATGCAAGGAATTGAGAGACATGTTTAAACGTCGCGGTAAAGGGAAGGAGATAGAGCATAGAGACGTCCGGGCAAGCTTTATATTGGAATTGGTGGATTTAAGACGAGCTCCTCAGTCCTTTGTGCCGAATATGAAGGAAGTTTGTCCGGATTAAAATGAGCAGATATGGCGATTATTTAGGCAGTTAAGCCAGGTGGCCGTTCAACAAGTGCCTCTGCAACTACCACCTAAGAATAGGCCATCTTGACCTTGGACACTCATTCACCTTCTACTTTTAGCACCTCATCCATTGCCACGTCATCCTCCGACGGTCGGATCATAATTTGCCGCGGGCACCGGGTGGAACAGACAAATCAAACGCAGAGCTAGAACCCTCAGCGCAATGAATGCATAATGGTGTACGAGCAGGATGGTTTTGAACCGATCACTTCCGCAATGTGACAACACTTGATGCAAAGCTATGACAACCAAACCAATGTAATGTGACATGCTCTTTGGGCAAGTGGATGCAAGTTCTGCACTTCTATGCAAAAACTTGGTTGCCCACGGCCTCCACAGCCTAATTCGCTATAAATATTTCCACCTTCTGCAGATTGCAGACCATCCTAAAGAAACACGCCCATGAGTTTATGTGGGGGCGAAAGTCACAACGCGCTTTTGACTTGTAGGGACTACACTTATGGCATAAGATCGCCCACCATGTCACGAGCTTAAGTCAAAACAGTTCCTCAAGGATTATGCTGCTGTAGAATTAGGACTAGGACCGCTCGCAGGACTGCAGCGCAGAATGAAAAACAGGATTAAATCTGATCTTCAAAAGCGAATACTTGGGCCTGGAACTCAACTTATGAATACCATGCATTTCTTGAACTTGACAAGCCAATTATTGATCCTCCAAAACTGGACCACTCTTAGCACGATGGCATCCCGATCGAGGATGATGTTCTAGTTGGAATGCTTCATTTGGTAAGGAAATCTCGCTCCCGTCTGAATGCTCGTTGACCACTGTATTTATTCACATTAGGGAAGTCACTACTAAAATCTGTATGCAAACATTTCACGAAGGTGGTGATGTTTGTAAGCTCATTGGTCATGTAATAGAACGAGTAGCTGGTCCAAGAGAAGATGAAGAGAATGAGTGAATTTTAAGCCTACTCTTTTCAGGCAAAATGAATCAAAATCAAATATTGCTCTGAGTTCAGGATTGAACAAATTTCTTCTTCTTATTGTTTTTTTTTTTTACAATAATGTATTTTTTAAGAGATCAAACTCAATCAAAAATTCAGAATCTCTCCATTTAAATTAGATCCTGTCATGTATTACTCTTTTAAAACAATATGAAACAATTGATTAAACCAAGCTTTATCACTCACTTTTACTCGTGTATTGCATGTTACTATTCAAGGTGGGTTCGTTTATCATAAAATGAATGATTTGACAAAATGTTTTCTTGAAAATAATTACTCGCATAGTTTACAGAAAATGAATGCACAAAAATCGTTTCTACATATGTTTAGACATAAATGATGTCAATAGAGAAAATATTTTTCCATCAATTAATTATCTCAAATGATTATTTTAAGAAGAATATTTTTCAAATCATTCATTTTTCACGAAATAAACATAGTCTTAGCAAATTACGTTGTGATCTTCCGCATAAGTCAATTAAAGATAGGTAAAAACTGTCCAATTGATCCAAAAATTGAAGGGCAAATATCACCTATACAAATAGCCCCCAATTTTTTTTTAGAGTCATGAAAAAATTGGCATTTTTATTACTTATTATATTCATAGTGTATCATATTTATCACATTAGTAAAATTTGAGTTTTTTCATGATACAAAGTAAGTTTTAAGATATTCATGTCGCAACCAGCATTGATATAAACCCGAAAGGCATAATGCTGTGCAAAGTATGTAGACAAGCCAAGTGACGTGCACGTGCACAACACGTGCAGATCCCCCTCTGCTCCTTCGTCACAGACAAGTCACACTTGACAACGACATTACATTCATAGACATACACACAAGCTCCTTCTCTCTCCTCTCTCTCATTTCTGTTTGTGTGCGGGACTGAGAGTTTCTAGGGTTCTCCACTTACTTCGACAGCAAGCCAGAACGGAAGCGGAATTGCGCCCATCTGGGTCGATCCCTCTCCAGCCAATTCGCCGCAATGAAGCTAACCGTGAAGACCCTCAAAGGAACAAACTTCGAAATTAAAGTGCAGCCCACCGACACCGTGAGTACCTCCTCGCCGCCGCATTCTTTCCGTTGGATTTTCCAATTTCCCTGCCGCCGGAACGTGGGTTTGTTTGTTCCCGTTGCTAGCTGCAAGAAGATTGCGGTTGTCCGTAATCTTGAATTCTGGGGGACGTCCGCTCGGTCTATGAGTCTTTACTTAGAGAGTGCGAAAGATCGCTTTTTCCCTCACCGAATCAGTGCAATTGCTGGGTGGGGGCAATGGCTAATTGATGCTTTTGCTTGTGTTAAAATGATGCACGTCGATTTGTCAGAAGGGTAGTTTTGCCTTGCCAATGTTGTTGTTTCTGTTCTGATTGAGAGTCAGCTTTTCTTTCTTTCTTTCTTTTCCGGCTAATACAGATAATGGCTGTCAAGAAGAACATTGAAGATGTACAGGGAAAGGACAACTACCCGTGTGGGCAGCAGTTACTGATTCACAATGGCAAAGTACTCAAGGACGAGACCACATTGGCTGATAACAAGGTCTCTGAAGATGGCTTTCTCGTTGTCATGCTGAGTAAGGTGAATCATACCCGCCTTAAGTTTAAGTAAATGAAGCAATTTTTGTTTTTTTATGTTTCATGCCTACTATGAGCCAGCATTTGTAAGTCGCATAGTATTGACTTATGTAATGTTGGTGTGGTTGCGACTATAATCTGGCCAATTTTCTTGCTTTGCTTCCTTTTCCTTTTCTCTGAAGTGAAGTTCAATTACAGTTTGAACTTAAGGATGACACTGGGTAATTGTAGTCCATCAAACCTGCTTTTAGTGAAGTCCACGATAACAGCTCCATTTAGGTTATTGGGAGATGATGGAATTGGCTGAGTTTTCTTTTTGTTTTATTGAGTGAGGTGTCTGCCCGGATCAGGTATCTGATGTTCGAGATTCTTCACATCACATGCATTGAGGAAGATTTCCATGGATTGATTTCCTGGAGGCCGATATAGCATGTTTATATAATGATTTCTGGCTTCAAACTTCTGTCAGCTGCTTGATTTAGAAGCTCTGAATGAGATAATGGCCATTTTCTTTTGGGTGGGGTAGTTCTTTCTGCTGCACATTTGTGCCATAAGCTTCCGCTGATGTGATCTGACTTTAATAATGATCTTATTTCTTTTATGTAGGAAGCTGCCACTTGAACTATGTTGACTCATGCTTGGTGCTGCATATTTGTGCTATATGAGGAATCTCGATTTCTTTCTTTCCTCCCTGACTTGTGATGAATTAAGTATCTGTAGATATAATTGCATGTTGTCTTATGTGCTTCTTTCTTTCTTCCTTTCTAATAAGAACATTATCTAGCATTTTGATTGATCTGAGTTGTTATGTCGGTGAGCAATATCAGCACTAATTCTGTTGTCTCCTAGCTCCAGTTTGAAAAACCTATGACATCCTTCTTTCTTTTTTTCATCATTTGTTTAACAGAGCAAGATTTCAGGCTCAGCTGGCACTTCTTCCACACAGGTATACTCTTGTCTGTCTCCTTTTTCTCAGATAGTGTAGTGATTCATTTCTTACTGTATAATTTTTTAATTTGTCAAAACAGCCAGCTTCTACCACTGCAGCAACCACTGCACCAGCTTCTACACCTACAGCAACGAGTGTACCAGCTTCTACCACTGCAGCAACCACTGCACCAGCTTCTAATCCTTCTCCAGCATCTGAAGCCCCTGCACAAGCACCGTAAGATAACATTAGCTTGACAGTAATGTTTTCTTCAAGTTACCGAATTAGTCTTATACCCTCTTTGATAATGTTTGCGGTCCTTTAAAGAGCACATCCACTTTAGAAGGTTCAAGAGCCAAGTCTGGGAGATATCTCTCTATATAATACCCTGATTCCTCTAATATTGCAAACTTATAGACATTGTAGTTGGTGATATGCAAAATTAAATATACTTGTAGATGAGCAGCTTAGATGACATTGGTGGGAGTACCAGTTGGTATTCTGGTATTATCAATGACTTCCTGAGATTAATTCCTTTGAAGTTGGTTAATTTTGGTACAATCATTAAGATGAGTTGATATTCAGATCCTTGTTGAAGATTGTTATAAGACATCATGGCTTTGTTTTTTATGCTACCTTGGTTCAGTCCTGCTGTTTTTCTCATCGCTTGTCTCTTTTGCATGCTGATAGACTGCCAGATAGTTTTATGTGGTTTTATGTAAAATTCAGTGGTACAGAAGCCCAATGTGAATGCTTTAGCGTATCTTTGAAATATAAAATAGGTAGTTTCAGGATCAGGGCTGAAAGTTGAGGAGCAAATGTTGAATTTGAAAATCACTTTTGTTCATTTTTGCCGAGCAAAATAAGCTAATAATAGGTGGAATGATAACTGGGGAAGACAAAACAGTGGTAAATTCATAATGGTGAGAGAACTTGCAGACACAGTGATGGGTGTCATAATAGATTTTACGATTGCCTCATCATAGGTCTACCTAATTACTTGTAAATCACTATTGCAGTGTGCCTTCTGATGCATACAGTCAAGCTGCTTCTCATTTAGTTGCTGGCAATAATCTAGAGGAAAGCATCCAGCAAATAATGGACATGGGTGGTGGCACTTGGGACAGAGAGACGGTTGTGCGTGCTCTCCGAGCTGCATACAATAATCCAGAGCGAGCAGTGGATTATCTATATTCCGTATGGCTATTGGGCTGATGATGGTTTTGCTCTATTTATAGTCTTCGATTGTTTGTAATGTCTTCCTATTTTTAGGGTATACCGGAATCAGCTGAAATTGCTGTACCTGGGGCTCAGTATCCTGCAAGTCAGGCCAATGAAGCAGGTGCAGCACCGCCTGCACCTGCATCTGGTGCACCTAATACATCTCCTTTAAATTTGTTTCCCCAGGTAAAGCTCATTTTCTCAGCATGCCTGGGTAATTGAGGTTTCAGAAGCACCATAGTAAAAAATAATTGTCTTGCAGGAAGCACTTTCAAGTGCTGGTGGTGGTGGACTTGGAACACTCGATTTTCTTCGAAACAATCAACAGGTATCGTTGCTGTTGAGCATTTCCTAATATAAAACAAAGTATTTGTAATTTCAGTTGGAAGTTGAAGCTTTAGGATTTTCTTTTTCACTGGTCTATATTTTGTTAATTGTCAGTGTGCGTATAATTTACAGTCAGGGGATCCTAGGAAAAATAAAATTTAGGTCGACATCATGTGTAAGCTTTGTGCATTTATATACTAAATATCAATCGGCAATGGTTCACACACTGTTCATCTTTCTCTTTTCTAAAATAAATGGTTTACAAATATTTATAACACTTACAGTAGTTATGGATTTGGTGTTAGGATCTTTCAAGTGGTCTGATACTTTCTTTTCTTTTGCATTTTAGTTCCAAGCATTGCGTTCTATGGTGCAAGCAAATCCCCAGATTTTACAGGTCTGAATTAGCTACTTTCTTGTTTTATACAGCAAATAATTTTTGTAAGGTAATGACACTGGATGCAATCTACTTGTGTGCTTGATAACAGCCCATGCTTCAAGAACTTGGAAAGCAAAACCCTCAGCTTTTACGATTGATACAAGAGCACCATGCAGAATTCCTTCAGTTGATAAATGAACCACTTGATGGGTCAGAAGGGTAAGTAATAGATGTTCAGAATACCGGGTCATATGGGTCTTCTTTTGCCAGATTAGAATGCAACACCCAAATGAGGGAAGTCCAGTAGATGCCCTGATTTCTGAGATTAGTCCCCTCTCATTTGCCTCACCTACAATTAAAAAGTGACATTGCTGCTTATTCTCAAGTTGTTTCGGTAGTTGGGTTAATAAAACTTGCATAGAGTGGACTCAGTTGTATTTGTTCAACCTGATTGTGAAGCATTGCGAAGCCTGTTTAATATCGTTTGCTGACAGAAAATTCTATGCAGTTCCCTCTGGGTTCAAGAAAAGGCTACCTATTTCTGAGAATATTCATTTCAGGGTTTCGCTAGGAAAATTCTGATGGTTTGTCTTCCCTGTAGGGATATATTTGATCAGCCTGAGCAAGATATGCCTCATGCTATAAATGTAACGCCGGCTGAGCAGGAGGCCATAGAGCGAGTATGCTCCCAATTTGGATTTGCTTCGTCAGTTTTGCTTATTGCATTTTTGTTGTAGCATGGTATTAATTTTGTTTGTTCACAGCTTGAAGCAATGGGATTTGACAGAGCCCTTGTCATAGAGGCCTTTTTGGCTTGTGACCGGAACGAGGAATTGGCAGCGAACTATCTGTTGGAGCATGCTGGAGATTTTGAGGATTGAGCAGCGACTTTTTCCCTTCAGGCTCATAGTTTTATCTAAGAGTAAATTAATCCCTTGAAATTTTTTACTTTTTGGGTCTTGACTTGTTGACTGCTTGGCATTTCATTGGTTGTCTAGATGATCTTCCTTCTTCCCTTTCTTCCTCTTCTTTTTGGGTTCTGGGGAGGGCAAAGGCAATTTGATTTTCTTTTTTGGCTCTCAAATAGTTCTTGGCATTGGAAGATTTAGTTGGGTTATGTATGGAATGAATCTATGGACTTCTTTTGATGAAGGAAAGATGGAAGAGGCTACATGGGGCTGAGTATTTATTCCTCAGTTTCATGCTGCATGACGACAAAGGATGAAGGGCTCATCTTTGCTGGGCGCTGTTAAAGGGTGAACAAATGTCGTCCCCTTGACATTGAATCCATGGATTCTGTTTTTGATCTATAAGTTGCCATGCCCCTAAATCTTGATGCCTCTGCCTGATTTCACAGTTTTCTCCTGCTGAATAAGGCCTGGATGTTGATGTGCACTCTTTGGCCTACAAGGAGGGTTAAATAGTTGACTTCCTGAATCTCAGCATTCACAATGACATCAAGATAGTAATTGTTCACCTATTTTTGGCGTAGCTTGTTAGTATATGTGGCAGTGGATTCCTTTGAGAGTATTTTTCTTGGCCGCCCTCTTCCACTTATTGTACGCGGAAGTATGTCAGTGAAGTTCAAACGGCCAGAGAAGTAGCTATCTCTAGCAACTTACCTCAAGTAGGATGTGTTAAACTCGATACAAAACCCAGGCAATGCCTCAGGAGGATGGCTCATTCGAGACAAATCCGGGAGTTGGAGAAGAGGCTTTGCCCAATCTGTAGGCAATTGTTGTTCGGTCGAGGCTGAACTCTGGTCCGTTCTTCTGGGTCCTCCCTGAGCCATCTCCGTGGGATTCAGGAACGCAATATCGAAGTGGATTTGCAACCTTCACTGGAGATGTTACTACTTTGACGACAAGGTGATCGATGTGGCGATAATCTGTTTATGTTGATACGGAGTTTGATCGTCAATTTTCGATCTCTACAAGTGGTCCATGCCTATAGAGAGGGCAGCCGGGGTGTTGACGATCGGTCGGCAAATTTCTGTTGTGAATGCTAATCCGAGACAGTTAGTTTGGGGACACCGCACGATGGGGTGGTTCTTTTCTTGTTAGGCAATCAGATAGGGGTCAATTCGCCAATCTAGAGTTATGTACTTAAAGGGTTTCGGCTCTCCTTTGTTACGAAAATAAGTCCTATATCTTTAGTAGACACGTGGTACATAAATTAAGCAAAGTCAGAAACATAGTGAAGGACCTGGGTTGACTATGTACAAACATAGTCAAAGTGTAATCATGTTAATTCTTACTACTTCATATTCATAAACCAATTCATTTTATCTGGCAGCAATAACATCGGTGAAACACGAAGGGCAGACTTTTGCTCCAAAATATAGGAAAAGTGACGTGGAGTATGCAGACCGGATAGAGTCAACATGTTTGTACATAATTGTGTTAAATCAGTCAGTTTGCAACAACTATAAGGGAAACGGAAAAGGATTCCCCGACCGCATGTCAGGGAATCCTTCCCATCTTAGCCCGAGTAAGGGACTGGCTTAGCCGGCTCCTTTTCTTCAGGTGCTTATATTGTCTTATCCAATGGAACTAGAGGCTTCCCTGAACCATAAACATGGAAACGGTAATCTCAGACGTGCAATAGCTAACTTATCAGGTTTATTACTGAGAGGTCCATTTATGTTATGTGTTGCATGTCCCCCAACTCTTAAAGAGTTTCTCGGGAAAGGCCTAGTCATTGACACTTCCACACAAAGGTCCGAAATGGCGCATGTTATAAGAAGGCCGCACTTACATCCAATTTAAACAACGACAACAAAACTAGTAAACCGGAAGAAAGAAGAAAGTAAAATATAAACATTTGTTTGCCCTTTCATTGGGTCATCTTTCGTCCATCTATCTTGAGGATAAATTTTAATTGACTTCTTCTTATCCCAGGTCTATCCACAATGTCCATTTTGACACGTGAAAACAAAGAATGTAAAAGTCATCTTCATCTGATAGAACGACCACCACTAAAAGAAAGAGAAACATAAGCGAGAAATGACCTGCGCAAGGAGAACTTGGTGGCGAGAGCAGAATGGTGGAAGACCCGGCACGAACGGCAGAACAAACTACCTAAAGAAAAGTGGTAAGCAGTCCGACAGTCCCGGTGCCAGGGGAAACAGCTTTAGTACGCCTTCGGAAGACTGTTGCACCCGTATTCCCTTGGTACACTTGTAACCCCACTGTAGCGGAGGTACATGTAATTCAGATATTTAACTGAAGCCGATAGAATACTCCCATTTCCCTGCTTCCATTGAATCAAGCATTAGAACTTCTTTGAAAACTATTTATAAAGAGAAAGCATTAGTTACTGCTGTATCTGCTTCAACAAATGACACGAAAAATGATGCACTTGATAATTCAAGAAGCAACCTCAAGCACTTACTGGGGAGCTTCTGCATCAGAGGGGCAGCAACCTCATGGCTAATCGACGACTTCGTCACAGATTGGCAAACGTCGAGTGCACACGCAGTGCAGCAGGATACAAGGCGTGAAGCCACCCTCCCTCATCCTTGCTCACAACCGACGCAATCTACACTTAGATAAGGGGAGAGCAAAACGAGGCAAATGTTGACACGTGGTCTAGCACAAAGCAAGGAGTATAACTGGTGATTACTGCTGTCTATGAATCCCAAAAATGAATAAGCTAATGGTGTGAACCGTGAACTGCGAAGTCCACAACGTAAGCATACTAGGAGAGATGATTGGTTTGATCAATTGCAAAGAGCGAGATAAAACATTAAAGTGATCACATTTACATGGAGAACCATCGTGCTTTCCACCGAAACAATAGGCTAATATCCGGCGAAGGCATCAAAGCTTGAGTTTTCCCTTGACCCCATCAAAAAAAGTAGCATATTTTTTGGGAAACCAAAGACGACGGAACTGCGAGAGGGAAATTGTATGAAGAATTTGAAAAGTTTCGAACATTGGAAACATAACAAATATGGGAAAAGGAAAGCAGAGGAAGCTACGAAAGAAAAATGGTACTCTCTGAGGCTGAAGCGTGGGGGCAAACAGCAGAACGAGGGAATAAGGGAAGGCAAGACGATGAATTTGCTTGTCCGGTGAGTCTCTGGGGCTCCTGACGAGACACCCGCTTTACCCCTCTTCGTGATCAGAGCAGTTGCTGATCCGGGCGATGGCGGGACTCATCTCAGACCCAAGTCGACCCGGCTTGCTATAAGATCAAAAGAAAGAAAAATCAAACCATTAAGACGTCAAGTACAAAACGCGGATTCTCAATGGAAAAATCGCACATTGGTCTTGCGCAAGCAAACGATACGAGCTCTCTCTCTCTCTCTCTCTCTCCACCCGACCCGGAAAAGCCACCCTCCCAACGTGGCACCAACGAGCGAGAGCGGGAAGCTGTCGATGACGGGGAACGAGAGAGTTGCCGTTGAAGCTTCTCATTCTCGTCGATTCAAGGAACGCAAGCGAGGTTCTTCTATTTTTATGTTCCCTGCTTGCTTCGCTCGCTTATTAATTTATGCCGATCTCCATTTCAGCTTGTTCTTGGAGTGAATTTTCAAGCAAAGCTATTCCTCTGCCGAGTCCTTTTACTTAGTTGATCGCGCAGAAAATGTCGAAATGGCTCTCTTTTGTGAAACCCAAATGATTTTTGATCGCCTCGGTTGCTAGTTGGTACGGGCTAAACCTCAAAGGAGGGGCCTTTTTCTCTTATGTGGTGACCCCGGGAAAAACAAATGTCTTCTTTTAGTTCCGTCGCTCGCTGTCCCTACTGTTGTTGATGTGCTCGATCGGGGTTGAGATCAGTATATTGCATGTTCTTTCAGTTAAGTTGAAGCGAAGTAGAGGAAAGCGTAGGGAGTATGCGCGTATCAGTCCTCTAGTTAAGAAGTACTGGCTACAAAGATATCACCTGTTCTCGAGATATGATGAAGGTGTCAGATTGGATGAGGAAGGATGGTATTCAGTCACTCCTGAGGAGATTGCTATCCGACATGCAGAGAGATGTCGCGGAAAAACTGTGATTGATTGCTTTGCCGGTGTTGGTGGCAATGCCATTCAGTTTGCTGTACTGTAAGTTCTATTTGTTACTGCTTCGCTACACATTCATTCTGCTACTTCTGGAATGCGATTGTGCAAAACATTTTGGTGGTAAAGTTGAGAGAGTTACATACCTGCCTCTATTAAAAGCTTAGGAATCCTCGATGGGAGTTTCAATAATCTTGATAATGGATGCATGCTTAAATACTTATGTAACAGCCCAATGTCTGTTGAGAAAGTTTCTGATATTTTGACTTTTAAGCTAAATTAGTTTATCTCATCAGTGGAAGTTTTCTTAGATTTATAACTGAAGATTGCCTTAGCTCGCTGCAGATGTCACCATGTTGTTGCTATAGATATTGATCCTCAAAAGATTGCATTGGCTTTTCATAATGCCAAAATATATGGGGTAGCAGACCGTATTGATTTCATTGTTGGGGACTTCTTCCAACTCGCTCCATCACTGAAGGTAATGATATAATATACAAGAGATGCTACTTCATTTAAATCATGTTCCGTTTTCACATGTTCATTTGTGTCGCGGAGGTAGTTGAGGAAGTCTGGTCTTATTGTGCCGCTTACATGCCATATCTAGTTAGAATAAGCTGTTTCAGTTCAATTGTTACATTTTGTTGAATTAGAGACACTTATATGCTATTAACAATGGTTATACGATATAAGAAGAATAGAGCAAGTAATGTTAACCATTTGGCAGGTGGCTTCCGGCAACAATTTGATGCCTCAAATCAGCCTTGCTTTTGTTTTATGAATGCATCATATAATGCTTGGTCGGTGCCTTTTATGCTTGTCCTCCAATATTGCTTTGCAATCACATGTCTGGCACAGTTATTCAGTTAAAATTCTTCCTTTTTGCTCAAGGTACAAGTGTGTTGCTTGGGTTCTTATAATTCAGGGTCAAAACTGTATGCTGCATTTGGCTCAACTGTAAGTAAAATGCCCCTTGATCTTGTTGCATCAGGGTGATATTGTTTACCTTTCACCTCCGTGGGGTGGTCCATCGTACAAAATGATTCAGCAATTTAATCTTGATCTGCTTAAGCCAAAAGACGGGTATGCAGAATTTATTTATGCACATTCTTGTTCAATTCTAAGGGAAAGGCTTTTTCACATGATGATAAAGTTCCTGTTTGGGTGTAACTTATTATACTAGAGGAGTAAAATTACCTGAATCAATTTTTATTTGAAAATAATATGTACATTTTCTTTTTCTTTATCTAATCGAAGAGGAGTTCTGTTCTTTGTAGTAGTGTCATAGGTCAATGGTACGAATAGCTGAAAGGAGAAGGGAGGTGAAACAATATTTCCTGAGAACTAACTTTTATAGATGCATTCTTTACATATCAATAGTTCTCTCATGCGAGCATGGCCTGAGTGCTATCAAGATTAATATGGTCCATAGGCTGTACGATTCTGGAGTTCTGCCGTCTCCTAATTCTGAGACTTCCATTGTTGTTGTTGCTGGGAAAAAAATTATCACCTTTCTTTCCAGGAAAAAAAATGTTGCTAATATCCAACTGATGACAGCTATTCAGTATTTAAAGCTGCTCAGAGGATAACACCAAACATCGTCATGTTTCTTCCCCGCAACATGGACCTAAATCAAGTGGAAGAGCTTTCTTGGCTTTCTTCTCCTCCTTTACACTTTGAGGTATTGCCTTGTTAGGTTATAACCCTTTTCAATGGACTTGATGTCTTCCCTGCATAACATGATAGGAAAGTTCTGCAGATTGAAGAGAATTGCGTGGATGGCAATCTCAAGGGCATAACTGCATACTTCAGTGATGTTGCATCGAAGCAGGCCTGACCATGTTGCTCTCCCTGGCCGGTGCCATGCCTAACTCTTCAAATCTGTTCACCAGAGCATAGTATTTGGGTGCCATGAGGCTGATGCTCACAGAATGTTCTCAGCAGTTCATGACCAACCAGAATTTGACATGCCTGGCCGAGGATAGATTTTCCCTGGAGGTTCATTCTTGTAGGATTGCTTTGATATTCTTGGCCTTTGAAAGCTTTTCTGGTGAGAAAACTCACTTCAAGTGGCATTCTCAAAAGGGTTTGACTTTGGACAAGGTGGTGAGAACTCGCTGAATCATGGCTGGTTATAGGGGAAGAAGCCATCAGACCGTGTTTGGTAGGAAGATGGTGACTGGGGACGATGATGTAACTGTGTACTGTGGCTGGTATTCATACCGCTTGTGAAAATGTGCATGGTTTGATGCCATTTGATTGACTTCAATGACTTATCCATACGCAACGGGGAACAGCATTGAAGCAGTCCGTAGTCAATTAATAGAAAAACACGTTTATTTGTGATAACAGTTTACCATTCGTGATCTACAAAAGTATTTCAACATGATAAATCAATTATTGTGCTAGCGTGTTATTGATCGTAAGATCAAAGCATCATTAACATTATAGTAAAAATTCCTAGTTGTAAATTGGTTATTTTGTTCATGAGTTACAATTGTTAACCAAATTACTAGCAAATCATCCGAGCAATTTCATAATCTACTAACCACGGAGGTAATCATCTTTCAGATTAGTTACTGGTAATCTACTATTGAATTAAAAATGATACAAATATAATTCCATTGGTAATTTACTAATAGTTGGCCAAAATAATAAGATATTGATAAGTTTTACTTATCAGTCATACTTCAAATTTACTATCATTTATTTAAGAATTTGTTTTTTGGCAAGTGGAATTTTAGTAGTCCGCGGAACTACAATACAATGTTTGGAGAACACATAAAACCATTAAGCAAGATAGATAGGCAAATTTTTCACATAAGGGTGTTAACAAATATTTTATATATGGAATAATGATATAAATGACAAATAAATTTTGACATAATATATAATATAATTCTTAAATTTTCAATTTGCTTAATGTAATTATCGAATATTAGTTCAATACATAATTTGGTTCATGAATTTTGAATTTATTTTATATGATCCTTCAATTTTTGGTATAAGTTTAAATTAATTTTTAAATTATATGAAAATATTCAATATGATCTATAATCTTAAATTAATAAAAGGATTGCCCTGAACTTTTTTATATAGTTTAATGATTAATTTGAACATATTTAAAAAATTTAGGGATTATATTAACTACATTAAGACTTTAAGAATTAAATTACACATTAAATTAAATATTTAAAGATTATTTATATTAATTTTCTTTTATATGCCAAGTGAAAAAACCAACTTGAAAAACACGCAGTCAATGATTGCACTCAGACACTTTTTTCTCCGAGAAAACATCCTGAGACGAAATTTGATTTGACTCCACCAGAGTCCGAATCAATACTCAGCCCAGATTACACGCCGACCCATTCTCTCTCCCTCTCAAAGAGAACGATTGGAGTGGAGAACCTGAGATACTGAAAAATGGCGGAAGCTTCAGCTCACTCTGAAATTGAGTACTTTGACGTCCTCACCAGGACCGGTGAAAAAACCGGCCTCTGCAAACCCAGGCACGCACCACGCCCTCTCTTCGTCCACCCCTTCTTTAGTTCTTCGTTTGCTGCCTTGAAAATTGGTTGAAAAAAGAGAACTTGATGAGGAACACTGAAATGATTTCTTATGTTCAATCATGGGTTCTTGATGATGCAATTCTTTTGAATGCTAATGGGCTCCCTTCTTTGGTTGGCTGGAAAAGGGGAGCTGTATAGAAAATTCTCAGCTTTGAGTGTATCCTGTGTCCTGACAAAGCGAGGTTTCTCTCTAGTCATAATATCATTGATGGTGAAACTATGGCCTTTTTTTTTTTTTTTGGTTATTCCTCATCATAGCATTGCTTTATGTTGGGCAAGCAAGCTGGCAATTGAACTGCTAGAACAAGTTCGTCCTACGCTTGTCTCTACTAACTTTACATATTCAAGTCGTCTTCACAGTTTATAGCTTTTACTCTCTGGTACCGTTTTTTTTTTAACTAGAAACAATAATCGGCATTGCTTGCTCATTTACATCAAGAAATCTACTGAAGAACTCTCTTTTGGCTTCAGAAATATTTATTGACTGGCCTTCCTTACCCTTTTGCCTTACCCTTATTTGGGGAATATTGCTGTTATCATGTGCAGGGGTGATGTTCATCGTGATGGGGACTACCATCGAGCAGTTCATGTGTGGATATTTTCAGAGAGTACACAGGAACTTCTCCTCCAGAAGCGCTCTGATTGCAAGGACTCATGGCCAGGCCAATGGGATACTTCAAGTGCTGGCCATATAACTGCTGGCGATTCCTCACTCATAACAGCCCAGTTAACAAATTCATTCCTCAAAATATACTTCATACTCTGCTTCTAGGTTCAGGGCAACTCTTTGCTCTGAAGTAGCTCCTATCAGGATTTTCATCTTTGTGGCATCTACACTAAGATTTGGGCCTTGTATTTTGTTGTCCTTCAAGTTTTATCAATGACTTCTAGTAATTCGTGTTTTATTGTTACCTGGGTCGTTTTTTAATGGCAATGCTCCCCACAGTACTGTTACCTACCTTTGCAAGTTTTCACCTCAATTTGTGTACATACAATTCTAACTCATTAGCGTTTTCCGTTAAGACTACATCCAGTTGCCGTTCATCTTGCCATTTCCATAATAACATCTGTAAAATTTCAATATCTGACTAAAATATTCCTGCCACCCTAAAACTAATTTGGCTGCTAGCTAGTTGCAATTTATTAATATGCATGATTTCCCTTCTTATCTTGATGCCCAAGCAACATGACCTGTCTTCAAGTCTTGAAATGCAGTTCTAAACTTACTGAGCTCATAATTCTGACTTTGACTGGCAGAAAAGGAAGGAATAAGAGGATGCACTTGGCTGAGGCCTTTACGACCCTGAAAGCTTTAATTATGTACAAAACATGTCTTAGAAATCTGATAAGAATTCAGGAGGTAGAGTACTTTCTTACTTCAATAAAGCAATAATCCCAATTATGGAAATAAGATGCTTCATATATAACTATAAAAACCGGTTTTGGACAGCTGGCTTATGATTGTTCATAGTGGCTCCTATGAGTTGCAGACCAGATTATATGAAGAAATTCTTTACAAGTCTATCAGTCTGGAATTTATTTCATATATAAATCTAAAACAGAAACTATATGCACAGAGAAATTCACGTCATCTCCTTTACATCTATTTAATTTATATGTTCTTGGTTTTGTGTTTTATGGTTTTTTATGCTTACTCCGGGTTCCAAAAGAAAGAATTACCTGCTTGATCAATCATGCTAATTCTGAGATAAAGTTTGCATACTGCAGGAGGGAACTTGAGGAGGAGCTGGGGATAGTCCTTCCGAAAGATGCATTTGAGTTGATATTTATTTTTCTTCAAGAGTGGTTAGTGACCCTTACCTCCATCTTTACAACTGTTTCCTTTGCCTCCAAAGATGCACCAACCAGGCTGGACAATTTCAAAATTCTGTATTTGTTCCTCTTCATATCCATGGATGGAAGCATTTTCTTATGTTTCAAGTTATTTGCTGTAGCGCTGGTAACCATAGAACATTGTGTATAAACTAGGGGTTGCTTGCTTTTGACTTGTACATGTCATGCCATGGAAGTTCCAAGATAGGATGTCATGTTGTTTTAAGTTTTAGACTTTATTTGAAAATGACTCAATTTGTATTTCCACAACCTCTCTTAAGTGCTTTATTGGCCTTGGTGTCTTCTTGCTTGCTTCACAGTTGCTTTTTGCCGTTGAGCTCTAACCATCTTCCTCCATTGCCATTTTTTACTTGTACCAGATCTTGCTTCTGGAATTTGGTCAATTGAAATTTAATATCCTTATGTTGAGATTAAATAAAACCAAAAACTAGAAATGAGTGAAATTTAACTTGTATTACCTAGAATTAAAAAATCTGAAAATATAGAATGAGAAGCATGGGATCCAGAATTTGCATCAGCAATAACTGGATAAGTAGAAGGTGTCCTATCTGCTCAGTGAACATTGTGCACATATATGATATCTTCACAACGTTATATTAAGATAAAGTGTGAAAGTCAGATTTCTTCAGATCTCCAATAACAAATGATTCTAGAAGTTTTGGCCAGCTTTGAAATTTCTTTACTTTCTCTTTTAATTTGCGCATCAGAAGTTCAGGGTATCCTCAATTCATTGACTTCTTATAGTGTTTTCACATGCAGTGTGATAAATGACGGTAATTTCATTAATAATGAATTTAATGATGTCTACCTGGTGACCACTCTTGATCCAATTCCATTGGAGGCCTTTACACTGCAGGTAACATGCTCTTGTCTAGAGTGAGGTTTGTAGTTGCCCACTGAGAAGATGGTTTTCCTTATAGTGGTGTTTATGTATTGGGGGATCATTTAGATAAAAGTACATATGAGTAGTAGTTAATATGCATTTAGATAGGTATCTGGATGATCATTCACGTGGAAACCTACAAATATAGATTGGAACATATTCTTTGCCAATTTGTTATATGTTAGAATGTTAAGTTGTTCAGTGTTATTCAGTTTCATGGAGAACTTAATGGAGAACTGAGAATTTGTTTATCCCCAAAACAGAGCTTCATATTGAAATGATCCCTGGCATCTCCTGGATTTTGCTCTTTTATATTAATTGCTTCTTTTAATTTGAATACTTTTTACTGTAATTTCACAACATATATCTTGTTAGGGTCTTCCTAACAAGTGCCCTCGGTGCACTTTTAAGCCATGCTTGATAAGGAAATATTTTCATTTGTAAAGCACTGCCTACCTGTAACATGAAAATGAAAAATGGAAATGACATTTTTTTTCCTTAATTAATATGTTTGACAAGTGCCCTTAATAACCTTCTTACTAACTACTAGAGAAGACTTTTTCAACAAATATACCATCTGAGATCTTTTTGTTGTATAGGAAAGTGAAGTGTCTGCTGTTAAATACTTATCTTATGATGAGTATAGAAGTTTGCTTGCTAAAGAAGATCCTGAATACGTCCCTTATGACGTATATGGGCAATATGGGCAGCTATTTGACATAATTGCACAAAGGTAAGCTTCGGAATAGATGCTTGAGAAAGCCTAAAGAGCTTTTGTTTTTCCATTTGGAGAAGTTTTAGATTAGGCTAGATGTCCTATCATTTAGTTTATTCACTTTGACTATTAACTAGAGAAGTAATTGAAAATATATTGAGTAATTTCGTCCTTATGTTCATTCGCTATGTTCTTTAATGACTTATATAATTTTATCTAAATCTATTAAAGGTACAACCAGAAGACCATTGACCGCAGCTTGGCTCTCCAAAAGAAAATCCATCGCTATGCTTCTGTTACCCTCAAGGCAGAGGTTGTAATCCCTTTGGTGGAATTTATGTAGTTCGCTTTTTTCACGTGTCATAGTTTGTGGCAGCTAGTCTTAGATCTCATTGTTGTGTATGATTCTCAGGTCATTTATTTATTTTTTAAATGAAGGGGATAAAGAACCATAGAAGCTGCTTGCAATTTTTTTTAATTTTTTTATTACACTAACTATTGCACTAATTGTAGACATAATTGCTATTTCATCTAAGTTCATCTTGTTTTTGCTTATCACCCTTGATTAGGATTCGTTTTAAATTCTGTCATCAACAATATTCATTTTGAAGGACCATATACACACCAACCCAATCCCAGTATAAGATAATCGTAGTAATCCTAGGTGTTACACAAAGAAGCTCATTTTCTAATGCTCTGAGAGAATTTCAAAAAAGTGCAATGTCTAATGCACAGTGGTCTAGGTGACTTCTTATTCTACTGCTGTCAGCCAAAATGTCCTTTGCACTTGCTTGCTCAAAAGTTGTAGAGGAATTTACTTCTTATTCTTGATACTTTGTCTTTTCGCATAAAATGATATTCACCTTTTCATTTCACTCTCACATTTTCTTGTGCAGCTTTCAGGGCTTTCAAATGAAGACAGGGAAGCCCTGCTTTTAGTAATTAAGGCTGCAAAAGTGATTGATGAGATCTTCTACCAGCAGGTTGGTAAAACTGGACATCTATAACAACAATCATTTCTAAATTGATACTGAACTATCTTAAGTGAAGCATACTTTACCTCTACCTTTGATTGGTATATGTTAAGATATGGTGCATGTGTTCTACCTATCGATCGGTAATTCTTCACCTTAAGATGGATGCTTGGACTGAAGGAAATAGCCTATCTTAGTGTAGAACTGATGTCTTTTTTTCTATTAAGTCAGATGCAACATCAAATGGTAGTCCAGTAGTCACAGAATGAGAAGATAAATATCAAGGGGGGGGGGGGGGGGGGGGGTCCAGTATTCATAAAATGAGAAGATAATGTTAGATAAGACATTCAATGGCATGAGATGATCATATAGTTGATGCGTCTAAGGGGGGAAAGCTTTGTTGCTTTTATCATTAAAAAATTTGATGCAGCCATAATTTAATTGCTTATCTAATTCGATTGGTAGAAGGATATTCTATAAATTTCAAATGCTTTGAATACAGTCCTTACTAATTATTCTACATATCTTCGGCTGCTTTCATAAATCATTATATGCCTTGTTCGTTTCTTCAAAGGCAAGGCTGGTGTTTGCTCTGTGAAGATAGCAGCAGGATGTTAGATATATTAACCATTCTTTTCTTCTAGCCAAACTTATTGTCGTAGACAGACGTATTAATTCCTCAAATAGAAGAGGTTTGAGAATCCTTCCATACTACAACTTAAGCAGCTTTCTGCTTGATCTAATTTTGGCAGGTCACTTTTTTGTTGATTATTTTAGGTATGGTACAACAATCCAGCTCTGAGAGATTGGTTGAAGGAGCATGCTACTTCATCAGATCTGGAAAAGCTTAAATGGATATGCTATTCTATAAATAAAAGTCCATGGTAAATGAAGATGGAACCTCTGACTTGACATGTCTTCATTTCTTTTCTTCACGTCTCTCTTCTTTCTTTGTTGGCTAGCAAAAATGGCACTCTCATTCATGTGTGCAAACTTTGACAAGGAAAGAGACTGTGTGATTTGAGTTATTTTAGGAAATTCATTGAAATGCTTGTTGGATGTGAAGGTTAATTTAGATTTCGAGTTCATGAGAGATTTATGAAATAAAATAATAGTTTGTCAACCCTTTAAATTATCAATTTGCCCATTTTTCCAGTAATATGCAGCTATGATTCATTTTCTCTGTCATGGAAATTTTGGGTGAAAGTTTGAGATGGAAAGTTGCCTTTGAGTTTGCTTCATAATATAGAGGGATAAGAACCAGTCAAGACCAGTAATCAGTTGAGAGACAATCATCCAGAACAGGCACCATAGTCGCTTGATTTATTAAATTCTCATAAGATAATCTTTTATAGTATTCATGTTGGTTTTGGAAAAGGTTATTGCCACGAATAATTTTCTTCAGTGGAAGTTTCAGTGTGTGTTAAGGGAGTGACATGATGTTAATTGCATCCTTTTAACACTTCCATTTGATTTTATATTGTGGGTCACCTTTTCCAATTTCAGTATGCTTTATGACGTCTAGAATTGTCAGAATATAATCGTTTTAACTTAGTACAGTTGTTCTATCTCCACAGGTCTTGCCTTGATGAGAATGAGGCATTTTTGACAACTGCAGATTCAGCCGTTAAGTTGCTCTCTAAACCTGTGAAGCAAGTAAATGGGTGGAAGGGTATTGAATATAAGGCTGCATTTCCCATGCAAAAACCACCTGGTGCAAACTTTTATCCTCCTGACATGGACAAAAAGGTATGTCTCTAAGTTGATCCTAATTAAAGAATGGCCTACGCCAGCTGACATCCATTCAAAAATTGTAATCATTTAAGCTGTCTATTTCTTATATATCTCCTAGAAGTCATTTTAAATGCTGTGTGGAAACAGGAATTTGATTTATGGAAGAGCAGCTTATCAAAAGATGAAAAAGAGGAGGCAACTGGCTTTTTCAACGTTATTAAGAGGAAAAGTCAATTTATGTTGGACAAACCCTTATCTATAGCTTCTGACAAAAGTAATAATAATGCGGTCAAACCGGTTCATGACCTTTTTATTGTCCCCTATTCACAAGAGTACAGAGCTTTGCTTACAAAAGCTGCTGAACTGTTGCATAAAGCTGGAAACTCAACTAGCTCCCCAAGGTATTGTTGGTTGAAAGATTACCATTTACGAATCATTAGGTCATTCTTTACACATGAATATGCCAATACTTGCTAGGCTTTTGTTAAACGCCTGCACTATCTTGCTTTGTGTAGCTTGAAGAGACTATTGCAAGGCAAAGCTGAAGCCTTTTTGTCCAATGACTATTATGACTCAGACATTGCCTGGATGGAGTTGGTCAGTATATGTTGCCCTTTGTTTCGTCTTTAATGCTGTAAAACTCATTCTAAAGAGGCAAGTTACTTCTGAAATTGAAATTTTGTAGTAGATGGCCATATTATAGCTGCAATAGGAGAGAGGACCTAGCAAGTGAAAGATGTAGCTCTGTGTGGACAAGTATTCTGACTATATTTGAGCATACCTATGAGTTTATGTACTGGAGGTCCTACAGTGTGGAACTGGTCCTGTTCTCGGTAGTTTAATGCTGCATTGTTCGATTGATGGTGAAGGTCACTGGCCTAGTAATTATACTGACTTCTTGCTCAGCTTGTGCATTGGTGTGAAACCAGGTTATGGCCTGAATGGACAATCGAAAAAATGTTCATACATTCAATTTTTGGTGATGATAATTTGTGAAGTTGGGTAACTCATGATCTAGAATTGATGGGAAGGAGATGAAGATGCTTATCTTTTAGAACAAGTTCTGGATGTATTCCTTCATTACTAATATATTGACACTCTCACTTTTCCCTAATTTGAAGGACTCCAAGTTGGATGTGACTATTGGTCCTTATGAGACCTATGAAGATGCACTATTTGGCTACAAGGTATTATTCTCCCAGATCTTTCTTCTTGCATTTTTATCCATGCATTCTAGGTTAATCATTGGTGTATGTCATAGAGCCTACATGTGATTCTATGTGATCCACTCTCATAAAGGTTGTTTAACCTATGTTATTTTTGGATACTGACCTTGGAAGAAGACTTTTAATTGCATCAGCAGTCTAAAAATGTCCTATTTCTTCATGGAACAGCAATGAATGAAGTGGTTGTCTTCAGAGATGAGTAGTAGACCATGACATTTATTCATATCATTAATAGGTCTCTGGTATATGATTCTGAGGAAAGAAGAACTTGATCTTCTGATTTTCATCATTCTGTTACACAGACAAGAAAAAACATCTCTTGCTATATTTACATGAGCAAATCTGAGAAAACACTGCAACTGACCTCTAGCAACATACAACCGCCTAACTGGGAACATTTGTAAAGAATCCCTGCAGAGGCTGAACTCCTGAAGTCCGGCATTTCCCTATCATTTACAGATTTGCGTTTGTGTAGCTCATAAAATTGTTGAAAGTCCTTTATTGGACGGTTCCAGACTTCCACTATAAATCTATGTGGCTAATGTTTGCATTGATGTCTCGATACTTTTTGAAGTTCTGATAAAATTCTTTGCTGCTTTCTCTTCCTTGAAGTTCTGATCTGCATTGCAATAACTCCACTGGTTTTGTTATTTAATTCCTCAGTGACCTTGAGATATGTCCCAATTGAATGCACTTAAAAGACCTTCACAGGAAAAAGGTAATTCCATGATTGAAATGCTAAAGATGAAAGAATATCTGAGATGATCACGAGTAAATGGTGTGAAATAATATGTGAGGGTGAGAGAAGTATGGAGAGGGAAGCAAAGTTATGATATACTGGTGAGATGTTTGTGACTGACTACTTGTTGCTTATTATTTATTTTCTAGAAAGGGTTTCTACTTTATGTATCTGCCCTCAATTTAATAAACTACTTATCAAAGCAAGAGATGAATTTTATATTAAAGGGAGAAAATGTGCAAAAAAGGAGTATCCACTTTTGTCTGTATAGTATGGAATACCAAATGCTACATCATGTTTGGACACACATTAGGTGCAACTTAATGCACTTTAACATGTCCTTGGTCTTATACTAATGTTTGTCTCTACTTCTTTGGCAATGCTCCTATTTAATTCACCATTGCATTAGGCGACATTTGAAGCATTTATTGGTATTCGAGATGACAAAGCAACTGCTCAATTAAAACTCTTTGGAGATAATCTTCAGGTACCCTTGTCAAATCATCTTCCAGAGAGACTCAACAAATTTAGTCCAACTTTACTGATGGAATACTGGTTTTTATTTTTTGTGACATCGCACTAGGTGTTGGAACAAAATCTCCCACTGGAAAGTGTATACAAATCACAAGATGTGATTGCTGCACCAATACGTGTCATTCACCTTGTTTACAATGCAGGGGTGAGTTTTTGGTTACTAAGCGGAACGTGGATCGTTACGCTTGCCTCTGGACTTTTTTTTCACATAATGGTCTTAAACCCTTGCTGGTGATCAGATCTTTCTGGCTTAAAATTGTGAACATGTATTTCCCCCAGCTCAATAGTAACAATTTTTTACTCATCGTTTGACAGTTTGATTTATAGTTATCTTGTCTGAGACACCTTGATGCTTTCATTTTCTGAAAACCGATTGATGGATTGATATCCAGGATGTCAAGGGCCCTCAAACTGTTGCTTTTAATTTACCAAATGATGAGCGTATCGTGAAGGATCGAGGAACATCAATGGTTATGCTCAAGAATGTTTCAGAAGCAAAGTACGACCTCCTTGTCGTCTTTGTGCTTGTTGTACTCCCTTTAGATTACAGCATAATGTCTGCATCTGATTTTCTATGCCCTGAAATCAGTTGTTGTGGTTCTCAACTCTCTTTTTACTAAAACCAGGTTCAAGCATATTCTCCAGCCCATAGCAGCTGGATGCATTTCAAGGGACCAAAGCGGGCTGGTAGATTTTGATTCTTTCTTTACTCACACAATTTGCCACGAGTGCTGCCATGGAATTGGCCCCCATACCATAACTCTCCCAAATGGTCAGAAATCTACAGTGAGACTAGTTAGTCCCCTCAACTTTACCTTGCCACACTTTTTTCCCATTTCCTTCTCATTGTTGTTATCATAAATCCTTGGTTTAATAGAATTTTAAATAGCAATTTGTGTTTTTTGGCTAACACATGTTAATATACAATGAACATTGGGCTTTTGCTGCTAACACTTTGTGATAGACAGTGAAGAGAATCCCGTTACAGGGTCCCACACGGCAGCTCTGGAATGCCTAGGCAATTTTGAGTAGGATTGAGTTAATGGAACCTCCTTTATTCACAATGTACACCCATAAAAGTGAAAATATAGATGTCAAGATTTACTTTACCCTCGTTCCATTTTCACCAATAAATCTTAAAGTTCACATGATTCCATATCTATATGTACTGTGTCTGCCGTCCAGAGAGCATTTCTTTGTCTGCTTGATAATAAAGGAACTACTACTAAGATACCGACCGATATCGAAAAAATTGCTCATATTGAGAAAAGTTACTCCATGGGATGCTGTCATGTGTTTATTGAAATGGGAGTGTAGCAGACCCTTCCATGTGGGAACTTCATGTAACAATTCATAGTATTATTCTCTCTCGGCTTCAGTGACGTTCTTCTAACTACCAATGCAGGAGCTTCAAGAACTTCACTCAGCTTTGGAAGAAGCGAAAGCCGATATAGTTGGTCTTTGGGCGTTAAAGTTTTTCATTGACCAGGTGATGATGTTTCAGGTTCTAGAAATATCTAAAATAAGGCTGATATTCTTACCCTCATAATTTGGAATGGCATTCAGGATTTGCTTCCAAAGGATTTGGTTAAGTCAATGTATGTCTCTTTTTTGGCTGGATGCTTTCGCTCAGTTCGTTTTGGCTTAGTGGAAGCTCATGGGTAAGCTAGCAATACATGAATCCTTGTTCCATCATATGGACAATACCCATTGAGCTGTTTATTCTCCTGTTTTATTTGCCAGAAAAGGTCAGGCGTTGCAGTTCAACTGGTTATTTGAGAAAGGAGCATTCGTTTTGCATCATGACGAAACTTTCAGTGTTGATTTTACGAAGGTACTACCTTGAGCATTACCAATATCCTTAATGTCATTTTCCATTTAGAATAACCAATTGATGGCTATGGTTCTTTGGTAAGGTTGAAGGTGCTGTAGAAAGCTTGAGCCAGGAGATACTCACCATACAAGCAAAAGGTGACAAGCCGGCTGCAAGGTCCCTCATGGATAGATATTGCAAAATGACAGATCCACTCAAAGCTGCTTTGCAGAGACTAGAAAATATTCAGGTAGAATCCTATGACTTTTGCATCTACAAACTTTGTCAAACTTTTCCTTGGGTTTTATATGGACATCCTAAGGTGTTAATGAGCAGCACTAGATTAGCCAAATAAAGAGAGACAGCCTTTGCAGAGCAGTAAAAGAACTCTTCCTTATATAATCTATTACGATATGATTTCTTAGTGATGCTCTGTCTAACGATAATGGCTGATGTTTTTAAAACTTCGCCATACCAGTCCAGCATTTTATGAGTTGGAGACTATTTCCAGCATGCTGGTGTATTTCTCACGTGTCTGCATAATGGTTTCAGGTACCAGTGGACATTGCTCCCATATTTCCAATAGCTGATTTGGTATCGGAGTGAAGGGCTAGGAGTGTGCTCCGTGCACGGCTCAGCCATCGTGACAATTTATTTTAATTAATGAGAACTGTGCTTATTCCGCACAAAAAATGAAGGAAATGACTGGAAGAGTCCTTTCAAATGACATTGTGGTATGTTGCATCGGTTAAGTGGCAAAACTCTCTGTGCTAAATATCGATTTGTTCGTTTCTAGACAAAATCACAAAGTAGTAGTAAATGAGCTCATTCTCATCCTTCGCCTTTCGAATCTTTTCACTTAGAACAAGCATAACAAGAGCCACTCTCACGATACGTTCACACGATACCGTCGGCTAATCAAGTGCTTCTATTCATCATCATATTGAAAGATAATAACTATTAGCTACCTCTCGGGCGACTCGAATTATTGCTTAGCAATAAAGTGCAACTATCGAGCACTCTACAAAAAGGTCTACATGCCACCAAGTATCGTGCCCCAATAATTGTTGCCACTTTTCCCACAGCTTTGCTTTAATCAGGAGGCATCAATATTCAAACGAGACTCCCGCTTTTACAACCCGCAAACTTCCAAGAGATGCACCAAGTCAAAAGACAGAAAACCCCGGTCGTTTCGGTCCCCGAAAACGCCCGAAACGACGCCGAGTTCCGATGGTTACCGTTCGCCCTCACCAAACCCCGCCCGCATCCAAAGGCTGCGCTCCCATTATCTAATGCGCAGTTCCCCACGCACTTTCAAATTTAAACACCATAGAAATGCACCACCCCGAAATAAAGAAACACATTAGACCCGAAGAAAGGCCTCCAAGTGCGCCACGTCAGGTTGACATGTGGGACCCATGAGTGGGGTTCCGACGTGGCAAAAGATGACTGGCCGGAGATTGCCGCCCCCAATACCATCAGGCTTTGTTACTTGGAAAAGGATCACTTGAAAGGTGACTGCTTGCACTAAATTCTTCTGTAATCATAAGAGCTTATATGGTTTTAAATCATGCAACAGTTTTTAATGACTGATGTGATATTCATTCTACATAAGTTACAAATCGCGCAATAGCTTGCAGTAAAGTCCCAGCACTCAGAATTTCGCTTCATATATAAAAGGTGACTAGCTGCAGTAAAGTCTTCACCTTCTATTTCTCGAAGCGTCTGCTTGCAATATTTCAAGATGGGTTCTTGTTCCTGGGAAAATGTCTGAAGACCCATCCAAAAATCTCCTCATTTCCAACACAAAGACATCACCGCACGGTAAAACCCCATCAGAGATCGCTCGTGACTGACTGTCGCCTCTTTCTTTCCCCAAAAACCAGCCAACAATCAGTGTGTTTATTTTCACCGCACGGACACGGACACTCTGTTCCTTTCGTTCTCTTTCACCTTCCAGCACTCGCCACCGCTCGGACACAGATACTCCGTTTCTTTTCGTTCTCTTCCGAGAGAATGACCGTCACCAAAACTACCCCACGCCAATTCTCGTACAACACTCTCTACGTGAACCCCCTGAACGACACCAAGCACGTCCGGAGCTGCAGCGAAGGAATCACCCTCGAAGGCCGCTCGAATCACAGCCCTGTTAAGCTCAGCGACAGCAAGGAGAATGCCCATCCCAACCAAGAACAAGATGCAGCGATTGGAGATGATAAAGAAAATGCCGCTCCGAAAACTTGGTCTTCGGCTGTTTCCAAGCATACCCCGAATCTGAAGTCCTTGTCCACGGGAAAAGCTTTGAACTTGAAGCCGTCATCTCTTCAGTTCCGCATGCAAATGCAAGAGAAAGATTCGGATTTGGGGTCCAAATTAAGGGACCCAATTGGGTCAGAGAACTCGCATTCTGTGAACATCTGGGATTACTCTGATTCAGAGGCAGCTCCAGCTTCGTCTTGGTCTACATTGCCAAATAGGTGAGTCTCGGCTCGGATAGAAGTACCATTTTTTATTCCTTGAAGTCTCGAATGTGAGTGATGCGTTTGTTCCTGTTGGAGAAGAATTCATGGTTGATGTTTAAACTGATGTTTGGTGTGGTTTCAGGACTTTGTTGTGCAGACCATTGCCTGCGGACATTGGGAGGTGCACTTGTGTAATTGTGAGGGAAACTTCTATGGACGGAGTTAGTGGGGGTGCTCTGTATTCTCTATATACCAACGTGAGTCAATTTTCTGGATGTACTTGATTATATCCCTGTTTATATTTTAAACTTAAGATTTACTCTCCTTTTTCTATTGTGCTTTTTATAGTCAGATTGTTGGATGAAGCTTAATATTTGGAAGTAACGACATGGTTAAATCAAATTGAAAATTATGTTGGGACCATTGAAATACCGTTAAGACCACAGAGTACACAACCTATGAAAAGTTTAAGGTAGCTTCAACAAAATCGGACTCATAGAATTCCTCGCAGACTTGGGTTCAATGTTCCTAGATGCAGTATGATTAACTATAATTTTCTGATGGGTGATGATTCTGTACCTTGGGTATTTTTTAGAAGCTTCCAAAATTTTCATACATAGGTTTGCCCTATTCCCAATCAAGGACAGTTCACAATTGATCCATCACATGCATGAATGGATCTTTGTTTTCTATATAATCAATTTATCCTTATGATACAGTTAAACCTTGTGCTTTTCTCATAATGACACTGCCTGATTAGCATGCATCTGCATTACCATGGGTTTCTGAAGGTGGTACTGTACACTTGTTTTTGTTTTGTAGCTCCAATTCTGCTGAAGTGAGCATACTTTCATCACGTCTTGGATGATCCATTGGTCTATAGTTTCTTAGTGTATTTTGAAAATTGCACTTACTACCAACGGAAGAACATCTGTACTATGATTTCAAAAGGTAGCAGTATTAATTGGTTATAACTTGTACATGCAACTTTGGCCAAGTAAAAGAACCATAATTATTCTATTCATAGCCTCTCTGAACTAGATCTTATGATTGTCTCAGTGATGGTCCATGTCCACCATTTGCTTCATTCTAAATTTTCGCTATCAACTTCTCTTGATATCTTTTAGTGGGCAGGCATATATGTATGCTTGAGAATCTCTAGGTATCAAAAACAACATTTTTTAGACTTGGTATGATTTGCTGAGCCTCTCGCACTTGCAGGAAGGTAAGGGACGACAAGATCGAAAACTAGCCGTTGCCTTCTGCAAGCGGCGCAATGGAAAATCCATCTTCACCATAGCTCAGTCCGTAAAAGGTTTATTATCCAATGGTGATGATAGTTACATTGGTGCAGTAACAGCCAATGTGATGGGTTCAAAGTACCATATATGGGATCAGGTTCATCTTCTTGAAACTTTAGCCAACATAACACCAATAACCAAAGCTCAGTGGGCTCCTCATAGGTTGAAAGTACCATGTGTTTCGAATTAATTGGACAACTTGTATTGATTCGGTCATTTTTTCAGGGTGTCTCTTTGAACTCTGTAGCTAGACGAAATAAAGCTCTTTTAGCAGTTGTAGCGTGAGCAATCTCTCTCTCTCTCTCTCTCTCTCTCTCTCTCACACACACACACACACACACAATATCACACCTTCAAAATGTGAATCTGAAAATTATGAGAGTCAGATTTTCTCTGGTCATGCAGGTTTATACCTACCATAGCCACTTGGACAGGGAGCCACAGGACTATGAGAGCTTACATACCGAAGCACCAATCAATGCAGCTGAAGAACACAAGTCATGTGAGCGTCATGCAATTCTTTTAACAAACAATAGCTTGCTGCTTGCTTCTATTTTCCTAGGTCTCAGATGAAAAAGAGTGTTGATCTTTTATCTGCTGTCAGGTTCCACACATAAGTGGACTCCCAAAGGACTGGGAGGAAAGAACAGATAGAGTCCATCAGCTAGTCTCAAGGGTTCCCCTCTACAATAAGGTAATATGACATGTCCTCTGTTTTTTATCAAAAAACAGGGTTGCACATGTAAACGAAATGTTTTTTCGAAGTGATCTTGCTTGATCATACTTTTTCATTCTCTGCCTTGAGTTAGGTAGCTAAGTTTCTTCTGTTGCTTTTTGCAATCTCAGATTTCTAAGCAATACGAGTTAGATTTCAGAGACAGGGGAAGAGCTGGACTCAAAATCCAGCGATCAGTCAAGAATTTCCAGCTTAAGTTGGAGGTACACTCAACTCTGAAAGTTTGATTCATATAAATTTGAAAGTGAGCCAGAAACACTTGTAGATGTTATGCCTTACATCCAACAATGAATATACCCAACCCTTGCTCATGGATTTTTATGTAACTGCTTGCACTTCATCTATGGTCTCTAATGCAAAGAGAATATGTGATGATATGGTCCCGAACGGTTGATTATGATGGCTGATACTGACATATTTTCTTCAGGAGAATGGTAAGCAGACAATCCTGCAGCTCGGACGGCTGGGAAAATCTAAATATGTCATGGACTACAGGTATAAATTATATATTGAGTTTCTTTGAATTTGAAGATATTCTGCAACCAAGAAATGAAAACTTTAGTGATTTATCTCTTGTTATGCAGGTATCCCTTGACAGGTTATCAGGCATTCTGCATTTGTTTGGCCTCCATAGATTCAAAGCTATGCTGCACAGTGTGATGATACTGTGCTTACCCTCCTGAATTTGTTCAATCTCTGAATACAGATGTCAGATGTTGTATCTTCGTCTTTTAGGTGCTATCCCAGTAGTGCATACTGAAGTAAAATGGCACCATTTTTGTAGAGGCAAACATGTGGAGACGACAATTGTGGGCGTTTTTAGAGGCAAAGCACATGCATTTCTCGTTGTCCCATTTTCCATATCAAATGGCAGATTTCCTTCTTTTCTCTTTTTGTTGCTCACTATGCTTTTTATACATGTTTGCTGATCAAATGAGCCTACAATTTGCAAAACTCTTCTGGAGTAAAATGCTGCAAAAAATGAAAAAGGCTCAAAGTGGACCAAGAGAGGCTTATAGATCTATGATATGCCGGTTTGAGCGCTCGTTTGCGAGCCCATTCTTCAGTAATGGCCTTTGACCACTACCATAAAGGCTAAAGCATTCGGTGAAGATGATCAATCGAGCAACGTCTGAACTTGCGGTTACACTGTACTTTAATTTGCCTCCTAAATTAATTTACAAGGGATTCTGTATCAAACCATGACCTCTTTTAGCACTTCGAAATCATTCAATAATTCCTACAAGCAGGAATAAAGAAAGAAGTGGAACTGAGATAAGTTATCATATGATACAAGCGATAGCGACTGTTGGTCCAGATATATCCCAAAACTTGGAACCCTCCTTGTGACTCGTGTCAGCGAGAGCAATGCACTATGCTGCAAAGTCGGAGTTACGTCGGATGAGCGATGGTGAGGAGTAGGTTGATACAGATGGTCTCAAAGCTTCAATCTTTGAAGGAAGCAGAACAAGCCCAAGCTTCCATCATCAAAACAGCCCTTTGGGACCAAGCTGGTATCGTCCCCAAACTCGTATCCTTCGCTTGTCTCTCTCCAGCAGGCAGCCTCTCGCATGCCCAAGCAATTTTTCAAGAAACCAGGATGGACAATCCCTTCGTTTGTAATACTATGATTCGAGGATACTCAAAGAGCACGTTTCCCATTAAAGCTATACTCATTTACAACTACATGCATAGCGCGCACGTTGAATGTGATCACTTCACCTACAATTTCGTGCTTAAGGCCTGTGGCAGAGTACTATGGTGCACTAAAGATGATGCGAGGGCTGTTGAGCGTTTTGATATTGCTTCCAAGGGAGCTGAGATTCATTGCAGAGTATGGAAGGTGGGATTCTATCGGGATCAGTATATTCAGAACTCTCTGCTCCATGTGTACTCTCAATGTGGTTTGCTGAGTCACGCCCGCTACCTTTTTGATGAAATGACGCAAAGGACTGTCGCTTCATGGAACATAATTATATTGGCTTATGATCGGTCGGGTGACTTCGCATCCGCAGATCGTCTTCTTGAGCTGATGCCTGCAAAAAATGTGGTTTCTTGGAACACCTTGATGGGACGGTACATCAGGATGGGCGATCTGACAGCGGCAAAGAAGGTGTTCCTGGAGATGCCCGAGAGAGATGTGGTTTCCTGGAGCTCAATCATTGCAGGTTACATTCAAGCTAAAGATTATAATGACGCATTTCGTCTGTTTCATGAAATGTTAAATGCCAATATTGAAGCAACAGAGATAACCCTTATTTCTGTTCTGGGTGCTTGTGCGGAGATGGGTGCTCTGAAAGTTGGCCGGATTATCCACGAGTCCTTAGAAGCCAAGGGATATAAAATTGAAGGTTACTTAGGTATTGCACTTGTCGACATGTACTCCAAATGCGGAAACTTGAGTCTTGCTTGGGAAGTATTCAGTCAATTGAAAATGAAACCCGTTAGTTGCTGGAATGCAATGATTGTGGGTTTGGCTGTCCATGGTTTTTCCGACAAAGCTTTGGAATTATTTGCAGAGATGGAGAGGAGGATTGATGAAGTTAGACCAAATCGGGTCACCTTTATTGGAGTGCTCATTGCTTGTAGCCATAAGGGCTTGGTGGATAAGGGCCGCGAGTTCTTTGGTCGCATGAGGAAGGAGTACAAGATAGAGCCTGACATGAAACACTATGGGTGCATGGTTGATCTACTAAGCAGATGGGGGTTGTTAAGCGAAGCTTATGAGATGATCAAGAGTATGCCTTTCAAAGCAAACTCTGTCTTGTGGAGAACATTGCTTGGTGCTTGTAGGGTAAATGGCAATGTTGAGTTGGCGGAGTTATCCTTCCAAGAGCTTACAGATTTGGAACATACTCAGGATGGTGATTATGTACTTTTGTCCAACATCTACTCTGAAGCACGGAGATGGGGTGATGTAGAATTGTTGAGAGGTGAAATGATTGACTTTAGGATCCCACGGAGACCCGGCTTTAGCAACATTGAGATGAACTAATTCCGTTTCACTTTGTTTAATCACAGTGATCAGAACTTGACCATTCTTTTGTGGGAGAACATCAAGAGATTTCAGTGGGAAAGATTGGCTTAGAAGTGAACTCATTGAAATGCCTTTTTACGTCAATATTGTAACGTGGTCAAGGAGGAGCTTTGGATACAAAGGATTGTAGAATGGCTTCCCTGGTTCATTTTGTGAAGTACTGTATGCTGAAATGAGCTGATGATTCTGGGAACATAAGTCCTGTTGAGTTAGGATCGAGATCTTTTCCTATAATCAGTAGGAAAGAAACTCCTTACTTTGTCAATTTACTCGTCTCCTTACCGAAAGAAACCCACTAATGACAGGGCCATTTTCTGCATTATACGTGTAAAGAGGATGTCCTAATGCTTGTTTCACAGTATTGGAGGGTTGCTCTTTCAAGTGATTGCAATTTTCCAAGAAGCTCCTAACAGGTCAGCATACTCTTGATGTAAAGTTGCAAAAGAGATTTTTTTTCCCTTTTGTTCTTTTCATATATATCTCTTAGCGATATGAAAAATTACATATCCTGCATAATGATTGGTGATCCTGCAAATCTACAAATTGTAAACATCTATCAGAATTTTTTTTTATTTCATATTGGTTGCTATACTATAGGTCTTGAAACCTTCTTTTCACGATCATCAATTATGCCTTTATTCTTTTTGGCTTTAACTATCTTTCTAAATACCCCCATAAAGCAGTCTCATATGCAGAAGAAGAATTGCACCACCATTTCATGTATACCATGTTAATAACTTGCACTCTGCTTTGGAAAACAACATTGCATATCAAAGACATTACACAGAAACCACACTCCACTCGAGTTTCTTATAATTTATCAGGAGGTAATAAATACCAGCTTAGATTACTGTGGAATAAGAAAAAACCACTAACGGTTCTTTTTTGGCCAACAAGCTTCTTGGCTTTACCTCTTGAATATATTCACAATGACATACTTATTGTTTCGAGGTCCTTTTATACGAAGCTACAAGTTTCCCCTGCAAATCCCAATTTAGATCCCATGGTGTCATATACAACCCTTTGGTTCTTCTGCTGGTAATTACCAATGATGCCAATCTCGTCTTCATATGTGAGGCTTGCAAGGGCCAGGCAGACCTGAGATGCATCAGTCTTTGCAAAATATAATATCCCATTCACATCAACTTTCAACTCGGCATCACCATCAAAGTGCATGTCTATTGTAGGGATCTCCACTTCTTGATATGCACTCAGATTAAAGCATGTATCCAAGATCGAGAAGCCTGGCGCTGGAGGATACCCGGTAAATTTCTTCATGAATTCTTCCTTCAGAGCTCTGTACATTGAGGGAGGAAGTCTTGAAATCACTGTACCAGAATCAATCAGAATTACGGCTTTACCAAAACTTGGTGAATCTATCGCTGCTCCACCAACTCTAATACCAGTAAGATTAAGGAAGTAGAAGGTAGGCAGCTGAGGGTTCGGGATCATAGCAGTGTAAGAAATGGGAGTGGAGTTCTTGTAGACTGAAAAGTCGCCACCAAAAGCTAGAGACCCCGACGCTGCAACTTCTGCAGATGGCAAACAATATGAGAAAACACCACCAAAGAGGTTTGAAGTTTGGGAGACCATTGAAAGAGAGCTTCTCCCCAGACCCATAAGACCAGAAGCACCTCCGAAAAGGCCTTTGTTATTTCTCCCACACCCAAATACGAAATTGTCCACAGGAGTTGCTCCGAGGTTTAGATGTTCCACACCAAGCTCTCCGCGAGTGTAGGAACCATCTCCATAGCTAACGAAATAGTTACATGTTGATGTTATGGGACCACACACTCCTAAGTTCCCAGTGGCATACTCTAGGGACTGACAAGTTGATGAATTGCAGAGAATTGATTTGTAGGAGGGAGAAGCTGAAGGATTGAATAGAGGGTCTTGTTGGTTATAGCATACTCTGCATGGTTGGCACTGGACCCATGTGAGATCACTCCCTGTGTCTAAAATCACACTCATATTTCTACCACCCAGTTCCATAGTGACTATGTAATTTAGGGTCTGAAGACGTACACCAGAAGTCAATGGAAGTTGAGTTTTTGCAACATCTTGTTTAATGTTGCTGGAGTATACGTTTTTTATACGATGCTGGAGCATTTGGACGTGGGCATCATCCAAGTTTAAGCGCTTTTGCAGCTTCTGGTTCCAGTTCACGGTCTTCCCTGAGCAGTGATCTTGGTGTACTATTTCCAATATGGTTGCACCATTTCTTTGTACTACAATTCCAAACAATCAAACGAGAGTTTCTGAGAAGGCTTCTTGGTTGTGAGGACGATGAGTTGCATGATGTGGAATATAGTAGCAAAAGGTAGAACTACACATAGTTATTCAATTTCTCACTAAACCATTGACATTGTATTACCAAACATGAGGCAGACTCGTGAATTTGTGGAAAAAGCATGTTAATCTGGTGCTTTGTGAGTGCAAATCGGTAAATGTAAAGGGAGGAAACAGAGAACAGCTGGTACTTTGCTAAATAGTTGGTAGAGCAAAGCAAAAACTTAGAAATTGCTTATCAAATATAGCTGGTTCCTCCTTCCCGCGCGCAGAGAGAGAGAGAGGGAGAGCAGTATGGTTACATGTCACCGATAAAAGCAATCAATGATGAACAAGCCCGCGTTCTAACAAAAAGAGTCAGCTTTAAGTTGCAAATCCCAAAGCGGAAGAATAAAATAAGAAAAAGAGAAAGAAAAGCAATGTCCACGAACACAGAATACCATTTCATTTTGTTCAATTCTCGTTGTAGCCTTCTTTCTTAAATTCAAACTTACTAGATTTCTGAGAGAAGCAGTTTGCAGTTCTGGCCATCCGATCCCAGAGCAAGTTTCTCAAGCTGAGAGCTTTCTTGCCTTCAAGACTGTGAACCTCCGGAGCAGTGCCGAGAAGGAGCACGAGAAGGAGGAGGGGCAGTTCTAGTTGAGGTAGTTGGGTTGCTCGTGCCATTGTTCAGAGCAGCGCAAGAGTTCACAATGTGCAGATATGCATTCAAAAGCAGAAGAAGAAACAGCACTTCCCTGTGTATGTGTTGTGTGTGAGTGAGTGAGTATGTATGCGAGAGAGAGAGAGAGAGAGAGAGAGAGAGAGAGAGAGAGAGAGGGAGAGGAGGGAGGGAGATTCTTAGGAGTTGGAGTCTAGGACGAGAACAAAATAAGGGGGGCTGGCTTGTGGACCCCCGGGTGCATGAAAAATTATTGGGGTTTCACGTGCACATTCTTTGCGAGATAAAAAAAGAAAGAAAGAAAGAAAGGGAGAGAACGAAGCAAATTTACAATCGAAAAACATTTGTGAAACGATGGACAATGACATTTGAGTTTACACATGCATGGTATAACCGGCATTGTGTTGTTTGTGACTAATTTTTCTTTCAAATGTTACATCGCCATTGGCAATATTATTTTCTGCCCTCAATGATGACGAACATGGGGCTCGTAGCAATCGTCGCTCCCAGACTCATAGATGTACATAAAAAATTACATATTTTTATAGGTAAATGTCACAGAGAAGTCCTCATCTCCCCTCCTCCTGATCTTCCTGCCCCCTCTCGATCTAATTTCTGCGTCCTCCACCGTCGATACAAAGAAACAAAAAAACTCATACACTGCTTTTTGTGTTTTCCTTTGTTATTGTCAAGTGGGATTGAGAGCTTGTGATTTCAAGTAGATTTTTCATGTGCTTGCTGAGCTTTCAAAAGATAAGGACTCTCTCTCTCTCTCTCTCTCTCTCTCTCTCTCTCTCTCTCTCTCTTCACGGAATCAACTATCGCAACTTCCACTCTGCGTGAGCATTTGAGCTTGTCCCTTGCCTCAACTTGACTTGCATGTAGCTCTAGGCCACGTTAGACTTTATATTACCTTGACAGGCATGAGGAGCATATTGATAATTAATTAATCCACACATGCACTGTTTGCTTGAGTTTAATATTTATATATTACATCACAAGATTCCAATCAATACATCCAAATCTGACATTAGAATCTGGATTACTATTAAAGATAAGATAAGGGAATGTGAGCTCATCCTTTTCTCTTCCCCATGCAATGAGTTTCTTGTCCTGTGTCAAATTTGTCTCTTCATTGGTCAGGTAGATAATGGTACCTTCATTTCGAAATAAGAGATCGGCCTACTAGTGATTCACCCCGATTGGAACTTAAGAATCGGTCTTTTAGTTCTCCATCAAGGGACAAAAATTTGACTCTGTGCTGGCTTTTTCCTCATTTCTTCGTTGTAATGATGCACTGGCAATTATTTCTTTCTCCATTCATCATGGAGGAAGTTTTCTGTAATGGTCATTACAGTGTCCCTAGTCAATGATGTTTCTTCCCTTACAGATACGAGAAAGGTAAACTCATGAAATGAGATATGAAGCACACAGCAAGCAGATTTCTCATAGGAGTGGCAAACGAGCAAATCTAGTATGGAGATGTCCGTTTCAATCACATGTGCTTCATAGTGCTTCCCTCCACATGACTAATTGTGATGAACTTAACACATGAAATCATTGTCAAGCATATTGAGACACACCCGCTATATTCGGAATACTATATGGTCAATCTGACATATCACTTTGACGAAATCCCATTTCAAAAGTTGCGAGCAATCCAATATATGACCAGATGCGAAATCAAACTCCAAAAATCAATTGTATATTTCTTACCAGATCTACTTGAAGCAAATATGCTTTTCTTCTTGTTATTGTAGTCCCCATTGTTCCTCAGGTGGTCGTCACTGTTGTTGCTAGGAGTTGAAGCCAGTGGAGGGAGGACGTGAATAGCACAGATTTCGTTACCAAGTCTTGAATGACCCCCACAAAAGGACAATTTCCCGAGAGAATATCAAGCGGTATGTTTTCTTTTCTTTTATGATGACTACAAAATATTCTGTAGGTACTGCAGATGAAATCTTGTAATGGTCCATACCTCGATGTGGACGACAAACTACGCAAAACTTCTGGGGTTGCAGTTTCAGTGATGAAGGTCGGCGAATAAGTTCGCCATTGATTTTTTGTTGGGATTGGGATTGCTATGGTGGATTGGGGGCTTCGATGGGTGGAAGTGGCACCACCAGTGAGCACCACTAAACGAGCTCAAGACAGCCTTAAACGAGATGAGGCTTTCCTTCATCGGATAGGACATGAGGGTTGGCTCTTCTAACATAGCCAAAACTCTCCTGACTTTTATTTTTAGTACATGTTTACCCTCGTCAAGTCAGAATTAAAAAGCACTGTCATATCCTAGCAAAATTCAAAATTTAATTATACATTTAGCCACAACCTGGGGGGCATCTAATGTGGCCAAAAAGAAGACTTCCTAAAAAATTTAGACTTCGAGGTGATAAAACAAGAAAATGGATCAATTAATGAAGAAAGCATGAATCTTTACATCCGTACTGTTTATAAGTAGATACTCATTTACACTAGCTTTTTAATAGGAACACCAAACCTATCAATTAATTTACTTAGCCCACTCCCGTATTTTAATTTCCCTTTATACAACATCGAATTGCACCACCATTTTTCCGTAGAACTTATTTGTCCCTATTGAGAATACAATAGATTAATAGTCAATCAGTTTAATGGTTTTAAGCCTCTTGTGGTACCCCTAAAGATGGCGACCTCTTGCTTTTCTTGCTTAGACAAAGGCTTTGTCAATTACATACTCAAATTAGCACGAAAGTCCTGCTTTAGATGATGAGCCTAGCTGAGGTCTCTCTTGGGCTGTGAAAGTTGGTTGGGTTGAATCTGTAATTTTATCGGTTGTATCATCTTGAAATGTTCTTTCATGATCTTATGTACAGAAGTTCTCAGACATAAGCATAGGCACGTGATGAGTTGAAATCTAGAAGCACATTTTCCGTTCTTTTTTCATGTTCATTCAATGCCTTGCTTTTAGATTGGAAATGCGATAAGTTCAGCCCCTGGCTGTTAGATATCAGCATTTCGTAATTCAAATTCTTGCAAATCTATTTTCAAGGTGATGTTAAAAAATCAAGATATAATATGGGCAACCTGCTTCCCTGGCAAGAATTTTGATCTTGTTACAAAATGATATTCGGTCTTGCTACACAACGAAGTGACATATAGAATCTGATATAAGGAAAGATGGGCACAGGTAAGCTATCAGAGTCTCACTAACTCAAAACAAAATTTGCTCTCTTCTTCTTGGGGGCCTCACTTAAGCATCAAAGGATCTTCCCGAAGAAATCCTCGGAAAGTTACTGTGCAAGACCTTTGAGGATCCTTTGAGGAGTCAAAGTTCAGTTTCGAGTACTGTCAGAGCCTGAATGCAGTCTGTGGGATTAGTATGTCCAAATCGTGGAGAATTAATTGACCCATCATGTGAAAAAGTATCTTTCAGAACTTTCTCATATAATTATTATGCACACCGTATTTTCATCATCATTATTCTGATATAAAAAGAGAGAGGAGAATTCATCCAGTGGTACAGCTTCTGTCAAAGTAAAAGCAGCATCAATAGAGACCGAAAGTAGTAGTTTACGGTTTTTATCTAAAAGCCCCCAGTGCTTCAGAGAGCGAGCTGCATTCTTGGAGCTCCAGGGAAACAAATGCGGAGTGGAGGTTGAGATTCGAGAAAAGGGAAATAAAGGAATAGAAAAAGTGAAATATCTTTAAGTATCTTAAACCGAAAAAGAGAAGGAAAAAATCCATATATTCAAGGCAAACAATTAGAATAAGAAAGACTAATGAGCAGCTTATGTCATCCAATAGAAACCGAACTTCTCCTGAGAGTCTAATTCGTTATCTGCAATGGCAAAAGTTGGCTGATTTTAGCACTCACAAAGTGATGAGAAGTCCCTTTTCTTTTCACCTTCTCGAGCAACATGAAAGATAATCACGTTCCATCTGTAAGGGCATGAACCGAATCTAGTTGTAAATACCTTCTCCATTTGGTTCTGAAGTTTCGCAGAAATTTACTTCTATCACGCATAGCTCCCTGGACTGAAACACTTGCAACGTCCACGCGTCCTATCGGCGATTCAGCCGGGCATGGAACCCCTGTACACAAAACTGAACCCGCAACTCTGAAACCCACTAGAACTGCCATGACTATTCAAAAGGGGACTCTCATAAAATAACTTCATTGATAAGACTATTTTATATTGCCGCTCACCGTCACATGCATATTTTGTGATGCCAAATGGTTGGAATGTACACAAGGGATGGAATCTCAAACCAAGATTCCGGTGCCATTGTGGTACCATACATTCTCTCTTTACGCAGAACACGAGGTCTCAAAACCACTAGTCACGAGTAACACAGATGAAGTCAAGGAAGGCGTCTCTATGGTAACTCATAACAGGCGGTCTCAGAAACCAAACAATGAAAGGTCTTCTCTACTCGATTTTCTAATCACAATGTAAGTCCTGAAGTGGAAGAAAATGCTATTTGATCTGTCTTCCTTGTTGTTTGGTAGAAGTACGACAATCCTCAGGAAACTAACAACTTAACTCGTGCTTTGAATATTTACATGGGATTCAATGAAACCAGGTACAGAATACACAAATTAACAGCTCAATAGACGTAGCTTTGGACTAGCACCAGAGTTGAGCATATACAAGCTCACTAGAAATATGATATGCACAAGGATCCATTGATCATATTACTAACATATGCATGGTCGATTTTAGCTAATATACGATGGATACTGAACAAGATTTACCCAGAATTGAGAAAACTATTTATCAACAAAGACTCAGAGATTATGGCTGGCCTTTCCTTTCCTCGTCTATTGGGTCATTCTCCTGCATCAGATTCGTGAGCATAGATATTTGATCATGCAGCATTGCATTTTCCCTCTCCACTTCCACGCGTTTCCTCTTTTCCTCCAGGAGCTGTAGCTGAAGATGTTCCAGTACCCGAGAGTCCTCTTCCAGCTGCTCATTTAAACCAACAATTTCCCGGTCCTGCACACAGAAATTGCAAGCACGTGATCCATAGTTGTCTGTTTCAGACTTTCTAATATAATGAACAACCAAGACCAAGGATAACTTGTGAGACAAAGAGGAGTTGCACCTTTCTGTTCATCTCTTGAATGGCAATTCTTCTCATGCTTTCAACAACATCCACATTAACTAGTTTGCGCTTCTTTCCAACTAGCCAGCCACGTGGATAGCATGCAGTGTCGAAATCTGGTGGCGGAAGCAGGGATTCAGCAGATGGTCTTCTACCACTGACATCATTCATTGGTTCTAACGGCTCAAACAGAGCCTTGCGTTTCACAGAAAGAGAGGAGAGTGGTGTTGAATTCTGCATCTTCACCTCCATCGTCATCTCTTCATGTTTAGTAGGTGTATTATCAGCAGTGTCTGCCATGGTCTTGTCTAAATTCCAAGCATTTGCTGTGGAGCATTCATAGTCCCAAGTAATTGAGAATCAATTCTAACTTGAATCAAGCAACATATAGAGTGCCCATAATATTTGTTACAGGTATACTTCATGGTACCAAGTATTAACACCATATGTTCTTCTGCACGCGGCAAAAGTAAGCAGAGATTTCATAAGAGGAATAATCACAGATGTGATGCTTGGGCAAACCGTTCATTCAGTACGTAACAAATACAAAAAATCCCACAGAGAACATGTGAAATTCGATGAACAAGGTCTTCCTTTCACTTTTTGATGTCTGAAGACGAAAGGCCTTTTCTTGCTTTAGATTTCAAAGAATCTTTGGGAGATATTGAAGCTTACATTGGAAGATTGTGTAGCTCGAGATGTAATGACATGATAGGTCACCCCTCAATTAAACTTGCAAACAAATAAAATGGGTGGGATCCATATTTCATTAAGAACACCACAGCTTTAGCTTTAAAAAAGGGAAAACTTTTGCCAATAATCAGATTAAGGAATCACGTAGAAGGAGAACAATGAAAAGTGCAAGTGATGAGTCTTTAATCCTGCAACTTGTCAGCCTCATCCTGCGCTCTGATAGCATAAATTTAATAAAAGAACTCAGAGTAGCATCACACTGAAGTCATCGCTATGAAATTGAAGGGGCATCAATAAGACATTATATGTTCAACTCCTAGCAATCCCATTGATCTCTCCGTCAGACAAAAGGAACAAAGTAGCAGGGCGGCAGCAACTGCAGAATCTCATAATCTATTGACATGGTGAGAATTTGTCCAGGCACAAAGTTAAAGGAGAATTGCATCACACGTGAAATAGCAGTTGAATCCTTGGGATGACTGAAACTAGTGACTTAATGGTATCCGCCATTATCTAATCAGAGAAAATGCACTAATGAAACGTATGTTTGCACAGCATGACAGACAGAGTCCTAGACATGCACATTATCAAGCAACAGCATTTCAGAGAGGAAAATTAAGAGGTGAACTATGAAAAATTTCAGCGAGAGGAGAAGTTCCTTTTTTCCATTTTCCTAGTGGATGGAAGATCATCAACATCTATTGAGGAAGCAAATGAAAGTGCAATACGATGCACTGTTCAGACGGTCTTAACATAATTCAGCTAAAAGCAAGTAGCAAAACAAGTGAAGCCATAACAGAATGCTCCATAAGACCCCATCTTCCGCGATCATGCATAGACCCATTTGGAAACCAGATAAGTTCTGCTACAGTTAGTTCCTTAATGAAATCCCCCCATCATGCATGCATCAATCCACCATCAGTTTCCTTCAACTCAAACCCATATTCAGAAACAGAGAAGAAACAGAGGTAAGTAATTGTCCTGTTCAGACGCGCTCGATACCTGATCTCTTTCGAGATTTCCAAAGAATTGGAGCATCAGTCACATGGGAGAAGCCTTGTAGAGTCCCATTCGAACTGCTAGGAGACGCTTGCTCCATTTAGAGAGATTCAGAGCAACAAAATCCAAGGACCCCCTCGTGCTCAACGAAAGAGATCACACAAAAGCACCAAAAGAATGGATTTTTATGACCGCAGCAGATTGCTTCCGCATCAGCTTTCTTGGAGTTTCAGCTGCCCCCACCAAAACCCGAGAGAGAATGAGAGAGGGGACGATGATTGTCGCTTTGCCGTGTCGGGTCCATTTCAAGTCTCTAGAGTAGGAGGGACCGCGCACAGCGAGGTGGAGCCAAGCGGCAAATTCGAAGAAGCCAGTTTTTCATTTAGGTTCTTCACTTCATCATATAGAGAATTAGTGATTGGCCGTGCCTAATATAAACCTAGTGCATGCTAATTTTAGTATTTATATATTTCTAAAGCATTAGATTAATAAATGTCTGCAGAAATAACCAATCTTGTGTTATAAGTTAACGAATATAAACTAGTCATATATATGATTCTATATATTTATATGATACTTTCATATTTAAAATACATGATCATTATATATAAACTTAACGAATTATAGGATTGGCCATATGTAAATGTAGCAATTCGTGTGCACATTTTGAGGTTAATGATGTTGAAGGGTCAGCTATAGATGTAACCAAAGAAAAATATTATACCCTTGAGCTCACATTGCGGATCTCTCCCTTCTTTTAGTTATTGCTTGCATCAATCCCAGCATTCAAAATTTTTCATTTTGAATTTGTTGAACAAAATTTGTCCCTTGATGAATAATTGCAAAACTAAGGAGTTCTAACCCGCAGCAATAGCACCGCGTTCGTCACTCTAATTTGTTTGAATTTTTTCCTCACCCCTTTTTCATTTAGACACTATAGACACAACTTTCGTCAGAGGATTATTGAAGCACATGACCTTTTTACTAATTCAAGTGAAGATGAGAGAGCATAGATTTATAAGTACATGACATTAATTTTACTTGTGACATTGATGCTCGGTTATAGTAATTATACTCTGGAATAGTAAACCAAATTGAAAGAAAGAAAGATGAAAAGAGTTCCCAACTTTTCTCTTTTAAGAAAAAAGGTTATTGAATTTAGGAAAATACTACAAAAAAAAACCCCAAACTATATTATATGTAACACATTTACCATAAGTTTTTTTTGTGATACAAAAAACTCCAAACTTATCTTATTGTGATATGTTTATCTTGAACTTATATCTTTGTGGCACACTTATTCCAGATTTTTTCTTCTTCTTTTTTCTTTTTTTTTTTGAAAACCCACTTTGGCCGGTGAGTTGAGGTCGGCAAGGACCGTCAGAGCCCCTTAGCCACTAGGTTAGGATCACAAAGCCCTCGTTGGTGAAATTAGATGCCAAAAAAAAAAAAAGAAGCAAAAAAAAATCTATGGTAAATGTGTTATGGCAATACAAGTTTAGGGTTTCTAATATTACAAAAAAAAGTTTAATAAATGTGTTACAATAAGATAAGTTCGGAATTTTTTTGGTCACAAAATAAAAGTTTAGGGTAAATGTGTCACATAGACATAAGTTCGGGATTTTGGTATCACAAAATAAAAGTTTACGGTAAATGTGTCACAGAAGATATAGTTTGGGGTTTTTGGTAATGATTTTATGAACTGCTGAATAAATATTTTATACTAAAATATCCGATTTTCTCTATTATCTCTTCAACCTAGTGCCGGGCAATAAAAAGGGACATTCCTTTTGCTTATGAATAGAGTATTTGCTCGAGTATATTAACGAGGAAATGAGTTTATGCATATTAGCTCTTACGTAATTTGTAAGTTACTCTATATTAGCTCAATTTTCACCAGTGGAAGAGAAATCACTCTCAAATATAGATAAAGTCACTACCTTTATGAGAAAAACTTATTTTCTATTGCCGATTACTTCCTTTTCCACAAGAAAAATTGCTGTCTAACTTATGACTGATGTGCTACTTTTGACTTTGACAAATTATTGCAAATATGGAGTAACACAAAGAATTTATAGATAATATTTCGCAAAGATAAACTTTAAGATTGATAGAAAAGCAAAATATTCTAGATTACGAGCTATCAATGGATAAGATAAAATATCTTCAAATAATAATTCTAAAAGTTCTTGACAAGATTGTTTGTTTGTTGCTCTTATATCCACAGTTGCCCATTAAAATTCAGCTTTCCAATTATCGAGTGATATGAGACTTTCACCAAGCTTCTACATATATTCAACTTTGACATTACTCTACCGGTATCCAATTGTTCTTTTCGACTATGATAATGATCTAGATTCCATAGACTTAACATTTTGATATCTCTAATTCTACATGAAGTCCACATAGGTTGTCAAAATCTTTTCACTGATCAGTTTTTTAATGCAAATTACCTAAAACACAAATAACTCATGCATTTATCATGATCCATATAAGGAGGTTTTCTCTATTGAAAATAATGTCGATAATGGGAAGAACAACGAAATCGCACTTCAAGGCATGACAAAACTTACTTTAAGAAATATCTGGCTCATAGTATTGGTGATGATTTTTGACAAATATCTTTCAAGATATAGCAAAGTTTCAATGAGAATACCATATAGAAATTCTGAAATTTTTTCAAGAACTGTTTAGAGAAACAATTAGAAAATTTTGGAAAGAAGTATTGAAGTAGTGCAAAAGAGAGGTAAAACTAAGAATATAATTGTTAATCTTTTTTTTTAAATAACAGAAGCAACCCTTCGGGTTAAGTTGCAAATGGAACATATGCTTCTTCAAAAGATAGGTAGAAAATTCACAATAAAAAAGAAAAAAAGAAAATTTATTATTATTCCGAATTTCATAATTAATGAAAATAAAGTTATAACCTTTCATGATGAAAAAGTTAGGTAGCAAAACTCATAAAATCAGAATTAATAATAATAATAATAATAATAATAATAATAATAAGAAACAAGATTCATGCCGATTAATTATGAACCGCATGTGCGTGGAAAGGGCTAAGTGCCCCTAACAATTTGCGCTCGCATGTGGATATAGTAGGATCAAGCCGACATAATCCATTGTCTTTATTTGCAAAGATAGAAGATATTAACGATTATGAATTAACCCATGAACTCTCTATCAATTTTATTGGACAAGAAAATGCTCCACCATCTTTGTTTTACGAATAAACAACCAACAATCTCAATGCCTTGCCACGAGCACAAGCAAAGGCAGAGCCGAATGTCCCCGGCACCAACAACAATAACATCTGTCACTTGCAGCAACGTCCCGATGTCCCTTCCCACTCCCATGTTTCTGAAACCCATTCGAGCCGCCCAGGCTTTGCCTCTTTCTTCCAGACATTTGCAACAAAAAACCGCATCCTAATGCCACAAGAGCTACAATTGCTTCACCTATATGTAACTTAACTCCTTCTCGGGATAAAACAAGATCAAGGAAGATTTGTACGTTGTTCTGCAGAGAACGATAAATGTTTTAGTTCAGTTTGTCTTTTAACTGAAGTTGGTGCCTTTCATTAGTGCGTGTACAGCAGAAAATGGCTTGGTTTCAGGATATTCTTGTCATCAAGTGGTTCATTCACCGACTACTCTTGTTATTCTATAGGGGACTTACCCTATACCAGCCCTTACAGATAGATTAGGCATTTTCTATTTCCCGTTTAAAGTATACATACATATTATCATTTCTTAAGCGAAAATCTTGGACTGCTGTCTCACAGACCAGAAATTGGAATAGCACAGAATCAGAACTTAAACAATGCTTTATTGCCTAATGTTATATTCTCGATAACCAGGATTAGCGATATGATCAGACGGACTAACTCGAAGAGGAGTAGAGATGTGAACGTAGGTTGTGCTCTTTGCTGGAGCAGCCCTCCGAGTAAGACTTCTGTTTCCCCGGGAACAATCGAAATCTATTTGTTGACACTTGATGGCAAAAATCAGCTCCGAGTTCCTGGAAAAAACCAGGAGTGCTAAACCATGGGTGCCGACCAGTTGGTCAGCTGCAACTTAGACAAGAATGAGAACAAAGCTCTCCAAATTAGATCTCTTAAGCAGCAAACAAATTACAGCATGAATTGCAGGACATGTGAAGCCAGAGTTAGGGATCAGCATTCTCAATGCCATTGTTTTCGCATCTCTTGATCGATTTTAATCAGTGTTTTCTTTTATAAGCTCTGTGAATGTCAATTAGTACTATTTAATTTAAAAGAGCAAGTGTAAAGCGATGTTCTAGTGCCTAGAGGTTAGTGGCGCTGGAAAACTCCTCGTATTTTACGAAGAACGTCAAAAAATTATTAACCTATTAGATAGGCGGCTTCCACCCAACATTTATTTTGCAACCACACCGCGGCGCAATTAAGGTTGCAAGCGAATCAATTATCAACCTTTCTAGTACTAACCTTTGTGCTAATTCAAGTCCGTCTCGTAGGAAATTCCCTATGGAAAAGCTAATCCAATTTCTCTTCATCTTCATTTGATTGCGCTTCTTTTTAAGAGAAATTCGAGACAACTCATATGGGACAAGATTGTCTACATGAAAATACATCAGTCACTTAATCGTTCAAAGGAACGAGTTTTTGGTAATGAGGACAAACTTATAACGATATCTAGTGCTAGTTGAAGTTAAAGATATGATTTTTGAACAACGTCGAAAGGATTTTGATGTAGTGATATGATTAGAGTCGTCACAACCTTTCGCAAATGTAGGGTTCGAACGGGGACGTAGCACTCTGCAACATCAAAAAATGACCTGCTTTTTATCCTCTGATTCTCTCGGCTTGAACCGAGCAAGACATAGACCAATGCTTCAAAGTCCCCTTCTTGTGCTTTTGACTGTGCGCATCGTTTATCAATTTGAGCGCCCGCCGCTTTATTTAAGCAAGATATTGAGTTCTGAATAGAAGAAAAGAAATATCATCTTCCCTTCTTTGGTTGCTTTTAGTTCTTCACGATATCTTTTCTTCTTGGGCCCCTCTACTGATTTTAGCTTGGACGAATCTCTTTCCTCTTGCGAATTTCTTGTAGTGGATTGCCTCTCGCTCGAATATAAGCCAATCTCGGGAAAGGCAACTTATTTCCTTATATGGTGACAGCCGATTGAAGCGAAGAGGACCAGGCCCGCGCAGGCCTGTTCTTGATGGAGTTAGGGTCGACTGCTTCTTTTCGAAGCAATAAATGACTAAATGGGATCGCCAAAATTTAGCTGTTGAAATTAGAATCTTGGCCCTAACAAGCCTACGTGATGGGAGCCGAGTGCACCGAGAAAAGGCCCTCGTAATCATCACTTGCCATCACCATAATCACTTTGGGGGCGCAACATAACTACGTCCATCTTTCTCCTCTTTCTTGCAAAATCTGCGCACATGCTGAAGAGGCAAAGGATTTGCGATAATAGGCGTTCTGTGTCTGTTGTCAATCATAGAATGATCTTGCGTCTCTCATTAGGAAGTATTTATTTATAAGGTTTGAATGTGACGAAAGGATTCAACTGGGAAAGTACAGCATGGATCGATTCCATGGTATACGTTGAACAGAACCATTTATGTACGGGCCAAATGGGGATTTCATATTGCTTAATGTGTGATTGGCTCGAGTGCAGATAACATTTTCTCTCTCATAATCCGTTAATCTTGAGAATCTTAGCATCTCACTTCTTTATGTATAGGCCAATTTGTGCAAGTATCATAGTTGTCCGAAAACAAGAGCAACTACCTCGTTTCTTTAAGGCAAGAACAATAAAGTTAAGGGATGACTATGGTTAAGTAGGGACAATGACGCTTGACGTCTGTTTCACTTTTTTTGGAAAAACTGTTCCAAATAAGAAGCGATCATATCTTTCTCCATTCGCACAACAGTATTCCACTTAAACGGAAAAAAAGTATTTAGTCCGACGCAATTGTTCATACTTTCAAACAAGGATTTACATTCGAAAGTTTTACCGCTGCACTTCTTGTTTCCCACCATCAAGTCAGACTTTAAAGGATTATGCAAGATCACTAGAATAATTGTGCATGTAAAAATCATCCTTTGCACATTTTGTGCCTCCTTTATCAGCGAGCGCAGGCCAAAATGTGAATGGTCTGTCATTCTTAGTCCTTTCATGGAATGAAGCATCTTTTTCGCTTTTCTCCCTTTTGTTGCTTTTGCTCATGGTGAGAAATTATGTGTTGGTAATATACCATGAACATTTCAAGTCTTTTTCAATCCATAGCTCAAAAACTTGTTCTACGGACAAGATTCAAACAAGCATTTGCTTGGAGATTAGTTAATGGGATCCAGAGCATGCACATACACAAGTAGTACATTGAGATCAAGATGCAAACACGCGATTGCTATCCAACATACGAGTTTAGTTAATTGACAATACCCAATGAGAGGAGAGATCTTCAATTTCTAGTCTAATCAGGCACTTGGAAGTCCAAACTGCAAGCAAGTCAATATTTATAAGATGATGGACTTTTTTCTTGGTATAGCCGAGATAGCGAGAACTTATTCTAAATCCTTGAAGCTTGTTTTTCTTTTATTAATCCCAGTGACCTGAAAAAATATATATACACATATACATGTATATAGTGGCCACGCAGCTTAGCTGGATAAATACTCTTCGAATCTTAGTCAACTCGTCTCTGAGATATGTATCAAACTAACTGCAATTTGGAGCTTCATACAGATATGAACTGATCCAGTAAACTGCCATCTAATTACAAAGTAAACTAACTAGCTGCCACTTTACAACGTTTTTCCGTGAAAGCTCTTCATGTTCACATTACACTTGATTGAAAAATATTCAGAAGCTACAGAATCAACTGATCAATACACCCAAAATTAAAGGCAACTGTTAGAACTAATGACTACGAAGGGAATTAATAGGCTGAATAATAAGACTCAGCATGGGGCAGGGATCTTACGAAATTAATCATTGAAAATTGGCCAAATTCTTCGGTTAACCGGTGGGTCGAAGGCGATGAATTTTGAGATGGCGGTGGTGATTTTATGTCCTCTCGGAATTGGGGGTGCTACTTTGGGTGGTGGAGGTGGTGATCTTAATGGCGCCTTAAAATCTCCGATCCCTGGTATCTGCGGGGGTGCTCTTCGTGGAGGTGGAGGTGGTGATTTAGATGGTGCCTCAAAATCAATATCAGTAACCATTGATATGATCAAGTCGCCTTTTATGGGAGGAGAGTTTGAGCATGTGATTTGGTGGGTCGGTGGGGATACTTTTGGAGAAGGTGGTGGTGGAGAGTATGTCGCTCCCGTAATGTCGTCATAACAATCGTTAATTGCCGTCGTAGTCACCACTGTTGCAGGCATCTCTTTGCATGGCCTGATTACAGGTGGCGATGCTGCATGTCGCGGAGGCAGTGGCCTCAATGACCTTCCATAGTCTTCAATTATCGTCCTCAGCCTCTCTGATAGTTCACACACAATATAGATCTTCAGTTATCAGTTCCAACTTTTCCAGTGAAAATCAAGAGAGTCCTTGAAAACCAAAAGCGGCCAAGCCAGCTTTTGATCTTCTTTCTTGTCATTCATATATGAAAGATGATTTTCAGTTTTTTCATCAAAAGAAACTGCATGTAGCAAAAAAACTGATGCTAATACCAATTAAAATGACCATATCATTAGCTAGACTGTCATGAATGAACTTCTCATGTAATATAAATGAAGAGAACTCCAACTAAATTGAGAGCATCGTCCAGAGAACAGTAAACGTGAACTGTGTGGCAAGTGGAAAATCATGTTGTAGCAAAACGGGCAAAGTCGGAAGGGCTACCTGCAAGAAGAGGTCTTGCTTGAACTTGAGCAGCAATGGCTAGAAGGAGCAGGAGGAGGTGGAGGAGATTAGAGAGAGAGTGAGCAAAAGAATAATGAGAAGCCCTCATGATTGGAACCCTTATGTCCCAACGGGGTTGCCCCTCATTAATGATACCATTAAGGTCGATTCAAGGGGCTATATAAAGAAACGAGAACGTTTACCTGTAGCAGGTAGATGTTGACGTCAAAGCTGTGGAGCAACCATTTTCTCAGTTTAATAAGAGTAACCACAGCAGACAACCTCTGCTCGGTCTTCTTCCCCATTTTCTGGTTGTCACTCGACAAACAAGACCCCGTCCTCTGTGCACGGTCTTCCTGCTTTCACATTTTAGGGTTTTCAGTTTTTTTTAAAGCACTTTTGAAAATCAACGACCCGCGGATAGTCATAGTCAACGCTTGTGTTTTCTTTGACTGCGAGGGGCTCCTGGGTAGAGTCTTACGTTTGTGCGTGTTGATTTCCATTGGCATGCATGAACGAGAGCAAGTAGGCGGAGGCGGAGTCGAGGTTAGGTGCCGCGCACTTGTAAAACCAGCAGCCAGTCGTAGCACGTGGTGCATTTCACTCGTGTCTTCTTCCGATCCTTAGATTGTAATCATTACATGCTAAAGTCTCTGTTCAATTTTGACAACAGTTAAATCACCATTACAGCGTAAAGAACCAGCTGATTTAGGGAGAAACCCATCATCGATTTGCGGATGTCTCATGATCTATTCATGTAATTTTCAAGAAAATAGCCGGGCATAGCCAGACTTGCTCTTATGATGACTTCATTAGCAGGTTAATTACACTTTAGAAAATATGGGGGAAATTACCCAAAAAGGTCATAAACTTATTGCACTGGTATCACAATTTACTAATGTAGTCATTTCGGTTAATTCTGATAAAAAAAAAACAACAATATGGTAGTGTCGACCATTTAATGTAACGCGGTTGGCATTAACATAGACAATTTATTTTAGATTTTTTACTTTTTTCTTCCTTTTCCTATGATTGGTCTCAAGTGATGGTCAGCAAGGGTTGGGCAAGGGTTGCCTTCGCTTGATCTGAGTGAGGCCCGCCCTCGCCTAGTGGAATGTACCATAAAAAAGAGGAAACAAAGAATAAATAAATAAATGATAAATTAAAACAAATATGAGTTTTTTAAATAAAAAAACATTACAAAAATAGTCCATGTCTATGTTGGCGATGCCCTTTAAAACAACTAGCATCCATGTAAGCAATTTCCGATCAAAATTGATTGGATGGATTATATTGATCAATTGTAAAAAAAAAATTTGAACAAAATTGACTGGTTTAGCACTGAATTGATTCAAATACAATATATTTATGAGTTTTTTTGGTAATTATTCTGAAAATATAGATGGTACATGTTGGTTTAATTGATCCTAGATCCCCGATTTTTTTATAGGCTCATATATTTTTCTAATAAATGTTTAACCGAATCGATCTTGTCACATATATTCTTTTTGTGCTATGATTTAATTTTTTAATAGCTGTTAGATAGTCACTCTTCAATGTATTATTTGAACTTTTTGTCTAGCTATAAAATACTTACGAATCTATAATTATGGGTCAGGCACTTCTAATGATGCTCATGACTGGGTATGGTATCTCAGCCGATTGGCATTACCTTTATTAATTGAAATATGTCATCCCCGTTGTCATCTGAACCACACATAAAGGCCAATCACTTTATGCAGTCTCGGTTATTTAAATATCCAACAACTATGATCTCATAATAGCATTACTTTTGCATATCTATAGTCTTCTTTCAATAAGTTTGAATTTTTCAATTGGACATCCTAACAAATCTATTGAAAGTCAAACGCTTTATTTAGTATTTTTCGTACCATGCGTCAATGTTCTTCAAATAGGTCCAAGATTGACTTTTCAATTGAGAACGATATTCATGTATGTTTATGCGTGTATGTGTATAATATGTGGGTATGTGTGAATGTTACATAAGAATGAAATAGTAAATGATAAGGCGTAATATGAACGAGTGTATAAACAAGTCCAACATTTTTTTCCTTCAAAACTCACTTCTCAAAGTATGTAACTTGCATCAAGCAAACAATCTATAGCTAGTCTATCAACCTCAGAATGCAATATTTCTAGCCCGTTGTATCTGGAACTCTCACCTGGACGAGCACAACTATATCTATCTTCCCCAGAAGATCCAAAAACAACAGAGCACAGGGTTGACAGATGTCCAATTAATCTAGAACCACATCTATCTACTCCCCTCCTTAGCGATTGAAGTGGGATTTATGGACCACGCAGTCACCTAACTAGCTAAGAAAATATTTTCCCTGCGTTATTTTATCACAAACTTTCGTGATTCTACTGACGTATTGGGTTGGCATCTTCTCCCATTTGCTCCTGGCTATGTGCATCAGGATCGGGATGGGAAGTCAGTCATTTGTTAATCACTCAGTAGTTGCCTTGCTTACATTGACACTACAATAAAGAAGAACAAAGCAAAAGGAAAAAGAGAGAACGCAACCCTAGATTTGACAAGGGTCCCGATTATCACATCATGGGAAAAAAGGGTATACAAAGGTATTCCGTCTCTAGTCCAAGGTTTCTCTTTTTTACCTTTTTACAAGGACATTTTCATGATCTTTCGGATTCTAAAAATACAAACATCCACAACTTTTACTGATTGATTAGAGATCATGATATGATCAATTCATTTTAAACATACATGTCCAGTCAGGCTCTTCATTATTGATCTATCTTATTTAAGTTTAGACAATTTATCGAACTTTGACACTGGTTATTTCACAAAAAGATAAATGATTTGGAAAAATATTTTTGGAAAAGTGATCGTTTTATTAATTAAAATGATTAGGCAATAAAATATACTTTTATCATCAAAAATAATTTATAAATAAATAATTTCGTGAACAATAAAGATATTTTCTGTCTATTTGTTTTCTTAAGAGACTAAAGCGGTCATTTTTTGAAAAAAAAAATTCCAATCATTTATTTTTCACGATGCAAACAGAGATGACAGATTTTTCAAATTCATGTATTTGTGCATGGTGGTCGGTAGGCTTTCTTCCCCACAAGCTTCGAAGTGATGTGTACATCACCAGAAAGTCACTTAGGTTACCAACCATTCCTTAATCACATGTCATATTTTTTGACTGGGAATTATATAAGAAAATAGTATACCCCGATGCTCGTAAGGACATCATTTCTCTCTCTCTCTCTCTCTCTCTCTCTCTCTCTCTCTCTCTCTCTCTCTCTCTCTCTCTCTCTCTCTCTCTCTCTCTCTCTCTTCTTTTTTAAAGCTTGCACAAGGTGTGCATGCACTTGTGTAAGTGGGCAGGTTATCACAAGTGCATGTTTCCACGTTTCATATTATGCCAAATAGTGGGGGTTTACTTTCGTTCTTTGGCTTATCTCATCGAAAAGATACTTATTGATGAATTCTTAGCCAAAATTCAAATGTCATCTATAGGTCTTTTTTTTGGGTAAATGTAAGTATTTATAGATTTTACCATGCAAAGTTGTACAACGCGTATGTCTTGGTACCACAAAATAGACACTCAACATCTGTGAGTGCAAGGGTACCAAGAAAGCAAATACCTCCAAAGAGAGGACGCCTAAATACATCATCTAGTCGATGGCAAGCCTAAACAGTGGCCAATAAAAGCCTAAACGGCTAAACTACATAAAGCTGTAACTAGTGAAAACTAAGTAACTCAGCTATCACAAAAAATGGAGGGGTCAATCTGCCACATCTCCTGTACTCGCCTATTGCGGGGAGTGTCAATAACAGGCTGGAACAATCTGGCTCTGTCTCTGACCAACATGATAAGCTTCGTCTTCATAGCTGGAACGAAGACTCGGCAATTACGGAATAATGCGTCATTCCGTGTCGTCCATATAATATGGCATAGGGCTCCCAGCGAGAATCTGGCAATACTCTGATGGAAGTGATTGCCAGATATATGTCTGATAGCCCACTCAAGCGTCTCTTGCCACGATCCCTGCCTCCAAGAAATCTGACAATTTTGGGCCCAGAAGAATGCAAGCCCAGCAGTGGCACGGCATCCAAAAAAGAGATGATCTATGGAATCCGGCCTAGCATTGCAGAAAACACACGAACCATCTTCTATCCTACCAGAAGATAACAGGAATACCTGGGTAGGTAACCTGTTTCTCGTCATGATCCATAGGTGGAACTGATGCCTCGGAATGATGGCCTTGTTCCATATGAATGAAGACCATGGAACTCTCGAACCCGTCGGACGTACAATACTCCATGCTGATGCCACGGAGAAAGTGTCGGAAGAGTCCCCAACCACCGAAAATAATCACGCCGGTCAGACAAAACAGGAAGCGGCCCCAACTCATGCAAAATAGAAGGATCCCGTCCTCGAGCCACAAAAAGATCGGCCAGCGTGGCCTTCCTAGATAGGCTAGAGCGATAGATGTCCCGGTCTGCATATAAATTGTATAACGGACCATTGTCGTGCCAGTGATCAAACCATAATGAGATAGTCCTCCCATCCCCAACTCCCCATCGGAACATATGCCTGAACTCTTGCCCCAGCGCAATAATCCTCTTCCAGGCCCATGAACAAAAAGTCGGTCGCTTCGCCACCCAAAAACTATGTCTACCAAGGAAGACCGAGTGGATCCATCTACACCACAAAGACTCCTTATCCACAAATAGGGTCCATATATGCTTAAGCATGGCCGCCCTATTACTCTCCCTAAGGCGCCTAATACCTAAGCCCCCCTCCTCCTGGGGTAGACATACGTCCACCCATGCTACTTTGGCTCATCTATAGGTCAATGTCTGTATACTCGAAAAAAGAAACATTAGCTTCTTTTCATTGCATAAAAACAGCATTCTGAGAGCTGCAATTGCACGATTTCAGTAAATTTTCTCAATTAAAAATAACATTGCCGTAAAAGGTAAATAACAAATTATGAGGCTAATTCGGCAACCCGTTTTCCAAAATGAAATTCTTTAAGTGTCTTAATCGAAAATCAAATAATTCGTAAGATTGCTATTGTCTTCTTAGGATGCGACACTCAAACTCTAGTGCTTACTTTACATTAGTGCTAACAATGTTAATTCAAGTACGGCATTCAAACTATCACGTCAAGCAGGACTTGTAAGTCCGCAATGATTCAATACTAGTGATAGGGGAAAAAGAAGAAGAAGAAGCTAGGTAACGATTTTAATTGTTTAAATATATTTGAATCTTGGATTTCTAAACTCTGAATACATTATGTTTTTTTTTTTGGCTAAAGCAATCGTTCAATCGGGAAACTCTGCTTATATAATTGAATTTGCGGGTGGTGCCCAATTTCAGTTTTAATAATGTCCGGTGCATGGAGATCTCTTGGCATTTGACTCCGTACAATCCACGGTTGCTATAGTCATTTCTTAAACATAATAATCTCACAAATCATCAACGCAATCTATTTGTTGGACTCCAAGGGATTGACCTATGACGCATCATGTGGTTAGAGATAATTAGCTTATACACACGCGCAATATGTATGCTCGTGACTCTAATTCCGTTCGATTTCATCCGAGACATGTAAAATCGAATGGCCTCGATAGAGCGTGCTCATGAGAATTCGATGCACCCAACCTATGAATGCACCCAATCTTGAGACTTACGGATACAAGCAAGAAGGTTTGCTGGACAGTGGAGTGGGACCACATCATATGATTTCCTAATGGAGTCAACTGCTCTGCGAATATTTGGTCTGGATTCTCCTGTGCAATTTCGTATGGCACATGCTGGACTGAGATTCATTCAGAATGTGGGTGTGCTTCAGTTCCCAAAAAGGTCATTTCATGCTGGCTTGGTTGGCCCGCTAATGCTATCACATGCGCATATCTGTCTTTTCCTTCCTCGAACATATCATAGGAACATCATTCAAATCACAGGTTAACGTCAAAAGCATGCAGATTTGTTTCGCGAAAAATAAATTATTTTTCTAAAAAGATCGGTTAGATCTTTTGACATAATAAGTCAATGACTTATCTATTTGACGGGATTAAGGCACGCATGATAATCATTAATTTTCTAGTCAAATCTATTTTTCAGTTCCGTGAATGTGTTTGGAATAGAATCCTTTTGATAATGCAAATTCTTGTTTTTTAACAAAATTTTTAGTCCAGAAATAAGTTTTGAACAGAAATGAGAAGTAAATATTATTCTATTCTATTCATAGAAAAAAACCGAAATAAAATTATTTTCTTCATTCGACCTCACCGCCTGTCCACCACCCACCGGCCGCAGCTCATGGTGGAGATAAAAACTAAGCAGGCCTATCAAATGAAGTCCTATTGTGGAAATGTATCTGGCCAGAAATTATGTCCAAAAACGAAATGGTTATCATCACATCCTTAGTAACTGGAAAGAGATGTGCTGAAGGTCGCACAGATTTGAGGATCTCGACTTTGGTAGCTCAAGATGTGATGGACAGGTTGTGCATCCTTACATGTTGGAAAAAAGCTTGCTGCAGCTAAAAGCATGCAAAAGTACGCTCGCCTTCCCTCTGTAATTCCTCAACTCCAATGCATCTGCAAAGCCCTTCCTGTTATGTCCATGAGTCATGTTTTGGCAAACCAATGACGGTTCTTGAATCGTGTCAGAGCAACGTGCAAATCTGGTGAGTGCAAATCTGTTTTTGTTCGAGGGGATGAGCAAGATGAAGCCTTTGCCTTACGCCAAGGATTTCACACTGCCGTTAGTGGTCATGGCACGGATGGAACATTTCCAGAAATCGATCTCAATCGGATTTATTAGAATTAAGCAAGACATCTTTCTTCGAAGGGTCCTCTCGAGTTTTCTGTGTTGTTTGGGGCTGATTGATTTCCGCTTCTCCGTGGTCAGTAAAATGTTGAAACTTGGTTGCCAGATTGATTTCGTTACTTTTAACACTCTGATCAATGCCTGTCTTAGACGGAGTGAATGAGCAGCTCAAGCTAGAAAGCTGCTCAACCTGAGTGCAGCACCAACGCATCCAATCCCATTACGCGCTTATAGCTCGTTGATTCTCGGCTTATGCGCGAGTCTCCGAGGGAGTGAGGCTTGGAATTGTTGGAGCATACGTTGACCAAAGGGATTCGGCCTAATGCCATCACTTATGCTTCGAGTTGTAAGGAACACCAGCGAGTGCAGAGATGTTTTTTACGAGTCTTATGTGTCCGCTTAATTGATACGCAGCTTTGCTTTTGTAGTTCCACATGTTTTCCAGATGAACCTCTACGAACGAAGGATGCAAAGACAGGACGGTACTTTTCAGAAGTAGTCTCCCTATTACAAGGCCCTTTCAGCATTCAGATATGACTTTTCTCTGGAGAAAAATTTCCCAAAACAAAGCCGGTTTGGATTTCCACTTATCTCATTTCTCCAGATAGTTTTTTCCCAAATCGTCATTCGCTTTGCAACTTTGCAATTGCAGATGGGAGTGGCACACGAGCATCCCTTTTTAAGCTAACATGAACGTTGATTCGCAAGCACCCACCATTGCAATCCAGTGTAGAGATTTTCTACTCTAGATAGTATAATCAAGGAAATTATTTGCATTTGTGCTGAGTAACTTGTACAAGCCAGACATGAAAGAGAAATTTCTGTTGTATTTGGATCCTACAATCGTGAACTAAGAATTTAAATCCGCTCTGAGATTGAAGAAACTAAACCCCCACTAAATTTCTTCGTTCAAGTAGTGTAACAGTACTTTTACCAATTTTGCGGATGGAAACCTATGGAGAAGAAGTGCTAATGCGACATCTCATCGATCAGTGTGTGGTTCTTTTCTTCTGTATGATTTGCCTCAACAGGGGAGCTCTGTAGTATGCCGGCACAAAGAATGGAAAGAACATCTGCCTAATGCCTTCAGCTTTGAGTATGGGAAAGATGATGCCCGACGCACCCTGATAATTTTGTTGCAAGCAACCAAAAACAAATAAGTGAGAAACTTTCTTACTTCTGACATGATTTGTAGAGGAAAATTCCTACTCAAGTCTAAACAAGGATAAATGGATCACTCACTGAAATCAATCTTGCCCCGGTATAAATGCTGTGTGGGGAAGGAAAAGGCAGCATCAAGCGCCAAAAGCCATACACGGCCACAGCAAAGAAGTGGAGAACCAAGCTCAATGGGCGAGGATTGAGTCCGGAGAGCAGTGCAATCGGTCCAAGTGAAAATACGCCTCCAAGGCTCAGATAGTCGAAACATGCTTGGCGCATTTCCTTTCTTGCAGGATCAGGAGATGCACAGAAGACCTTGTATAGGGCACCTGCTAGTGTATTTATCGTCGACGCCACGGGCTGCAAAAACAAACTTAGAGATTGATGCAATCTTTCCATGACGTCATACAAGGTGGTTTAATGTTGATTAAACGTGATCCCTATGCAGACATTAAACACCAAAACAATAGGAAAGAAAGTATTTTGGTCACGTAGCTTTTATCCTAAAAAGCCTGCTGCTCATTGCTCACCTTACGAATTGTATAGAAAGATTCAAGATATCTACACAGGGTTGATGCATCATCGAAATCGGTTAAAGGTCTGAGTAGATCTCGTAGAACAACAACATCTGATAAAGCCACGGTCATTCCTCCGCCAGTTAAAGGATGTCGCATGTTAAAAGCGTCTCCCAACAAAAGCGCTCCGGGAGTGGGACAAGGATCGGCTGGCATGCTTCTGTTGGCCATCGGTTTTACATTCCCCGTGTCAATTGCAGCCACAAAGGATTCGTGCAGCTCAGGGGGCACCTGAAGAGCAAGATCTCTTATTCCACAAATGCATATAGGATCAAGTGCTCGGAGACCTAAAAAAATTGCCTACTCAATTGCTCTTTAGGTCCAAACCTAAGTCATTGCCAATGAAATATGCTAGCGATCAGAAAGTACCTGTGGTGCCACAACAGTCTTCAAATACTGCGACAATTCACCATTTGTGACGGAAGGCACGTTTTGGCCAGGTACATCAACTAAACAGCGAATCTCGTGACTACTTATTGGATAAAACAGGATGGGTGATGGGTCTGCCAGAACAACATGCCCGTGATTTTCGAATGGAAGTCGACAGTTCTCTAGGACTAAACCGACAAAACACGAAGGCACATCTACCTGCAGGACGACAACACCACTTTCAGGAGACAAACAAGAAAGTCGGCATATCCACGATATTCATTTTCGAGAAAAAAATTAAGTCATCCTTAAGAGATCAACCCAATTCTCTGACCTTAGGATTACACAGAGACCGTCGGAGATTTGAGTAGCAACCGTCACACACGACCGTAAGGAAAGCATATGCATTTGATGCTTCACCAGTCCTTGTCTTGTAATTTACCCCTTTAATCATCCCATTTTCCTCAAGCAGGGATGTTACCGTACCTTGTTCTAGTCTCACACTGCAATGGGGACAGAATGATCAGACACTCGCCTGAAACTAGAAGAACCACCTATCCTAATTGCAAGAATTTAAAAACAGCCATTTGTGATAATCGCACGTGACTGATTTATTGAACAAGAGGAAGATCAAATGAAATGCAATAATGCAGAATGAATGAATTGACGATTGAAAGGAGGTACTTTGATAGAGACGATGCTTTCTCCCTTAATCGCTGGATAAATCTTCCATGGTGGAAGCTTCTCCCGGCAACATCCGAGCGAAAGTTCTTTAAGGGATATGGAATTCTCGTCTTCTTTCCATCCTTGAATAGAGCATACCCGAAAACTTGCTGTGCATCGATGTCCTTTACACAATCTGGAGCAAAACATTCGTGTCACATAGTATCACAAATTAAAGATGGTAAGTTTCATGATTCCTTCTTAAGGGTGCTTTAAGTGTCCGGCTTACCCTCTAGACCCAACTCCACTAATTTCAGATAGCCTCCCGGTTGAAGAAGTTCGCCAACAATCCTGTCTGGTTCAGACAGGTCTCTTTCGATCACACGTACCCGACGCCCTTCCTGAAACCACTAGAAATGGTCATGAAATGAAAAGAAAATGCAGGAAAGGTGTGTGCATATCAAATTGTCATTGCCATTTATATGTTTCCACAACCTTGCCTGATGAGAGAATTCGTGAAAATTGATATCTCACTCTGCTCGTGCAACAGATTTACACTACAAACTTTTTCATTTAGATGAATACAATGTTTGGGTAACAATATTACCTTGCCAAGAGCATAAGCAAGAGCAGAGCCAACCACCCCAGCACCAACAATAAGGACATCGTCACTCGCAGCAATGTCCCGATGTCCATCTCTATTCCCATGTTTCTGAAACCCAATTGGGCCGCCTTTGCTTTGCCTCTTTCTCGCCGACGACATTCGCAACAAAAAACCACATCCTAATAACAGAAGAACTACGATGGTTCCGCTTACATAGTGTAACTCCATCTCAAATTTAATCAAGACCAAGGAAGATAATACTTTGCGCTGCAGAGAACGGCAAAGTCTTGAGTTCAGTTTGTCTTTCAACTGAAGTTGGCGCCTTTTATAGGCGCACGTACAGCAGAAAATGGCTCAGTTCTGGGATATTCTTGTGATCAAGTTGTTCATTTACCTACCACTACTATTATTCTATAAGGGGACTCGCCCAATACCAGCATCTACAGATAGATTAGGCCATTCCTTTTTCCCCTTTAAAATCATTTACGCATTACTATTTCTTAAGAGAAAATCTTGGACTGCTGTCTCAGAAAACCAGAAATTGGAGTAATAATCCCCCAAACTTATGATTTACAAGTGAATAACTCACTTTGGTCTGTCTAAATCCTGAAGAGGAGAAGACGTATGAATGTAGTTTGTGGTCAAAGAGTTATGCTGGAGAAGCCCTCCAAGTAAGACTGTCTTGACCGTGAACAATTAAAAACAATTTGTTGACACTCGAGGGCCGGAAATTAATAAAAGTCAAGTAAGGCAAAACGCAGCTCAAAGTTTCTAAAAAACCGGGGGTGCTAAACCATGGGTGTCGAGCTGTTGGGCTGCTGCAATTTGAACAAGAATAAGAACAAAGCTCTCCAAATGAAATCTCTGCAGCAGCAAACAAATTACAGCATAAATTCCAGGAATCTCTGGACGAACTATTTGATATATGAACCCAGATCAGTCACAGGTCAGCACCCTCGATTGCATTGTTTTTGCAAGCGAATCGATTATCAAACTCTCAGCACTGATCTTTGTGCTTATTATCGTACTGCTTGACTAAGTCTCTTCGTCAGTCCCAAATCCGTCTCACAGGAAATTCTCTATGCAAGAAAGATAATCTAATTCTCCTTCTATCTTATTTGATTGTACTATTTTCCCTTCACAAGGAATTCGAAAGAACTCGTATGTGGAACGAGGGTCTCGTGCGAAGACACAATGGTCTTTTGCTCGTGCGGAGGAACTATTTTGTTGGCAACTTGGACCCACTTATGAGAGTGTTTAGTGCTAGTTGAACAAAGAGTAATGACTTTCGTGCAATGTCCAAAGGGTTCTAACGTAGTGGCACCGTTCACAACGTCACAATCTCCAGTCAATGCCTTGGTCAGAAACAGTTCTAAAGTTCTAAAATAACTTACGTATGAACCCCCAATTCAGCAATAGCAGTAAAATCGAGTTGAATCGATCGAGGCGACATAATTTTGGGACTCCACTCGACTCGACTCGAACATTGAAATCCCAAAAACTGGACTCAACTCTAACTTGAGAGAGTTGCAAACTGCAATCCTTTTTTTATAATATGGCATTGGCAACAAGTTAAGTGCAGTCCTGCAAAAACTGGACAGTGAGTTTGTGCCTCTTTGTCCATACTCGAGGGTTTATTAATCGACTCCGCCGTGCGAATCGATGCTAAGGTTCCTCATGTTCAATCGAATTCTGAATGGCATCAATGCATGCGAGCATCTTTTGATTAAAAAAGAATGGTCGATTTATTATTGTTATTTTCTAAAAAAATATTAGACTTAGTTGATGAGACCAAAATTCGAGTAATAATGAACAGAACAATTGACAATTTGAAAGGAATCAATAACTCGGCATCAGACAATCGACAAAAAGTAGTATTTGCTGGGTAGTCATGTTTTGTTGCAGCTAATTTGAAGAGTTTTAGCTTCATGTGAATATTTGTGCTAGATAATATGAGTGATTTAATAAGATAACTTATTGTGACCATTATTAGTAAGTTATTTGCTATTTGAATTTCAAATTTAAAATTACGTGATTGTGGATTGTGGGATATAAATAGCCACATCTTACTCTTTATAAGTGCAAAAACTTAATCACAAAACTCAAACGCTCTCGTGGATTTAACTTTATTTTTGCTTTTCAAATATTTAAATAGCTTTTGGTACTTATTAATTAGTCGTAATTTCATATATCTCTTCCTCAATTAAATTCCAGTGTTTATTTTGATTAAATTTTGATATATTTATCATCGATTAAATTTCAATGTTGCATCTATATCGATGTACTTTATCATCAATTTAATCCTAAAAAGATGTATATATCATTGAGTCTTGCCGTTGATTAAATTCCGTTGAAGTGTATCTATTAATTACGTTCCATATGTACAATCCTTGTCCGGAACTGTCTCGAATTTCATCTCAATCTTAAATAGGATGAAGAACAAATTTAGTGAAAGATACTTAAAAGGGATCAACAATTCGCTTAGTAGAGTATCGGCAATATTAATTATCAACTAGAGCCTTTATTAAGACATGAGAAGTTGATCGGAAAAGTCATCCAAGTGAGCATAAATCACTGGATATTTATGTTTTGTTGTCGCTAATTTAGCGATATTTAACTTCTTGTATAAAAGGAATTATTGGATGACACAACTTCTTGTAACCGTCATTAACAAGTTGTTTCAATTCCAAAATCATGGCCGTCCTGGATTTTAAACCACAATCAGTCGCGTCATACTTTTTATAAGCGTGAAAAATCAATCATAAAAACTTAACATTTTTCGTATATTTATTTTAATCTTTACAATTTAACGTCGATTAAAATCCTGACAACATATGCTAATTTTAGTTTTCAAACATTTCTCGTCAATTAAATTCCGATATTATATCCTTATCATTGCACTTTATCAATGATTAAATTCATACGAGGCTTTCTCTGTTAAAACTTGTTTCGTCATTGCACTTTATCAGTGACTTTGCGGATTAGAGAGAGAGAGAGAGAGAGAGAGCCCAGTCGAGAACTTGGGCCAGTCCAAGCAGCCCAGCATGCATGGTTGGACCAGACCAGACCCAAGACGACGGCAACTCTCTCGAACACTCTCGACCCCGTCGCGCTGTCCTCTCTCTCGACTCCTCTTCTCTTCTCTCCAGTTCCATTTCCACAGTCAAAAAGTCTCCCTCCGTCTCCACCACCTCCCAGTAGTCTCTCACACCATCTCCACTTCTCCATAACCTTCGCTTCTTGCCCTTTCGTTCGCATGTATATATATACACGACCTCGTCCGACTCCCGGCAAACACGAAAGAAAGGAAACCCGATCACTGCTACGTAAAACGCTCTCCCTGTCTCTCCAAGCAATAACCCACCCACCCCTGTTTCGTCTGCAACAATGGCCTCCAAAGCTATAGGCATCGACCTCGGCACCACCTACAGCTGCGTCGGCGTCTGGCAGAACGACCGCGTCGAGATCATCGCCAATGACCAGGGCAACCGCACCACTCCCTCCTACGTCGCCTTCACAGACACCGAGCGCCTCATCGGCGACGCCGCCAAGAACCAGGTCGCCATGAACCCCCACAACACCGTCTTTGACGCCAAGCGTCTCATTGGACGCCGCTTCTCCGATCCCTCCGTGCAGTCCGACATGAAGCACTGGCCCTTCCGCGTCGTCGCCGGCCCCGGCGACAAGCCCATGATCGTCGTCACCTACAAGGGCGAGGAGAGGCAGTTCTCCGCCGAGGAGATATCTTCCATGGTTCTCATTAAGATGAAGGAGATCGCCGAGGCTTTCTTGGGTCACCCCATCAAGAACGCCGTCATCACCGTCCCTGCCTACTTCAACGACTCTCAGAGGCAGGCCACCAAGGACGCTGGCGCGATCGCAGGCCTGAACGTGCTGAGGATCATCAACGAGCCGACGGCCGCTGCGATCGCCTACGGACTCGACAAGAAAGCAGCGAGGACTGGCGAGAAGAACGTGCTCATCTTTGATTTGGGAGGCGGCACGTTCGACGTCTCTCTCCTGACGATCGAAGAAGGCATCTTCGAAGTGAAGGCCACGGCTGGCGACACGCACCTGGGCGGTGAGGACTTCGACAACAGGTTGGTGAACCATTTCGTGCAGGAATTCAAGAGGAAGCACAAGAAGGACATCAGCGGGAACGCGAGGGCCCTACGCCGGCTCCGGACCGCCTGTGAGCGGGCAAAGCGGACCCTTTCCTCAACCACGCAGACCACCATCGAGATCGACTCCCTCTATGAGGGAGTCGACTTCTATGCGACTATCACGAGGGCTCGGTTCGAGGAGCTTAACATGGACCTGTTCAGGAGGTGCATGGAGCCCGTGGAGAAGTGCCTGAGGGACGCCAAGATCGACAAGGGCCAGGTCCACGACGTTGTTCTTGTCGGTGGGTCAACCAGGATCCCGAAAGTGCAGCAACTGCTGCAGGATTTCTTTAATGGGAAGGAATTATGCAAGAGCATCAATCCTGATGAGGCTGTCGCGTATGGAGCTGCAGTTCAGGCCGCGATCCTGAGTGGTGAGGGCAATGAGAGAGTCCAGGACTTGCTGCTGCTCGATGTCACCCCGCTGAGCCTTGGGATAGAGACCGCCGGTGGCGTCATGACGGTGCTGATCCCGAGGAACACCACGATCCCAACCAAGAAGGAGCAGGTATTTTCAACGTACTCAGATAATCAGACCAGCGTGCTGATCCAAGTGTACGAAGGCGAGAGGACCAGGACTAAGGACAACAACCTCTTGGGCACGTTCGAGCTGAAGGGCATTCCCCCAGCGCCAAGAGGCGTGCCACAGATTAATGTGTGCTTCGACATTGACGCGAATGGGATCCTCAATGTATCAGCAGAGGATAAGACGGCGGGAGTCAAGAACCAGATCACGATCACAAACGACAAGGGGCGATTGAGCAAGGAAGACATTGAGAGGATGGTGCAGGAGGCAGAGAAGTACAAAGCAGAGGACGAGGAGGTGAAGAAGAAGGTCGATGCCAAGAACGCGCTTGAGAATTACACTTACAACATGAGGAACACGGTGAGGGACGATAAGTTTGCCGGGAAGCTTGACCCAGCGGATAAGCAGAAGATCGAGAAGGCGATCGACGAGGCAATTGAGTGGCTGGACCGGAACCAGCTTGCTGAGGTGGATGAGTTGGAGGATAAATTGAAGGAGCTAGAGGGGCTGTGCAATCCAATCATCGCCAAGATGTACCAGGGCGGACCAGGTGATGTGCCGATGAATGGTGGCGCGGACATGCCCGGTGGTGGCTACGGCAAGCCCGGATCTGGAGGTAGCAGCGGCGGTGCTGGCCCTAAGATTGAAGAGGTTGATTGAGCACTTGTCTAGTAATTGCTGCTCTGTTTCTTCCAGGGGTCGCCGCTATTGCTCTGTTCTGGGCCCTTAGCCTTAGCACCTTGAAACATATAATTAACTAGTAAGAAATGATGGGAGTGCTGTGTGAGCAACTAGGAGTTTTTTCTTTCTTCTTTTTTTCAGTTTCCTTCTGCTCTGATGTAATTTGAGTTTTGCCTGGTATGAAATAAAGTCTTATATCCTTACCAAAAAAAAAAAGAAATAAAGTCTTATATGACTGCCCAACTCTTTTTATAACATTTATTAGCGGTACATTCATGTAAGGAAATTATTGAGTTATATCTACTAGTGCGAAATGTAAAACTTGTTAATGGATTCCAAGAGGTTGCTATGGCCTTCCTAAAAAAGTTTTGATGAATTACTTCTTGAGAAAAAGCCAAGAGAATGATATCCGCAGATTAGTTGACGAGTTTCTCCCTACTTAGCCAAATCCAAGTGTTTTGCTTTCCCACTTATACTTTGTTCGTGACTCGAACCATAGGAGGCGTTATCATCGGTAGAAATGAACTTTAGGTCATTTGACAGAAAGTTTAGTCAGCTGAAATGGACCACTTCATTTCTTGGAAGGGTTAAAGGACATGGGAAGTTAGCATATTCTTCGTGGACAAAGGACAAGGGTTCAAGGACCACTGTGCTTGTTTTATTACTGACCACTTTGGAAGGAGATAAGTTGCCACCCTTAGCAAGGCATATTTATCAAAGACGATTCACAATTTTGACTAGTGACAAATGTCCAAAGTCAATGAAATTAGGAGTATCGGTTACTGGATTTTTGTTGTTTTTTTTATGTGCTTTCGAACCGAAAATAGAAAACATAGAGTGATGGTTAGGAAGTTAGATTTAATGCTGCTTATGAGATTGTTTCCTTCCACACTATGAATATACTGTATTGTTCCTGATTGATCATGCTTGTGGCGTCATTTAGCATCCAATCCACAAAGTTGATCATTTTCAAAAATCTTGCAGACGGAGCAAAAAGTGGAAGGTGGAGAAGGCTCATTAAGAAATCCATTCAAGGCTGTGTGAATCGTGACAAGTGTTGTTGTAATTTATTTACCTAATACTCCATTACAAATCGCCAATTTTGATATAACCTGCATTCAGACAGCATCAAAGCAATGTCTTTTCTGGCTATAATTGCACTCTTGATCAACTCCAGCCCAAATGCTCACCGCTTTCCTTATATAAACAGGGCGTGCAAATGAGGGGGAAAGTGACAAAAAGGGAATTGCTTAGAATGCAAAAGGCAAGTGACATTATTCCCTGCATGCCTCTTAATCATCCTTTAAGCCTATTTTAGCTTGGCCTTTTAGCTTCTCTAATCCAAGTTCAGATGGTGGTAATGGCATTACCACCTCAATTGGTGCCGTGGAAGCACATGAAACTCGCGCTTTGCTGCAGGGAAAATTGTCCATTTAGTGATCAACATATTATACGACAGTCAATTCAATTGTAAATCTCTTAATTATGCTAACGTAGTCCTAAATTTTTTCCCTATTTGTCAATTCAGTTTTTCTGGCCAATTTAGTCCAAAAAATACTTTCATGGATACCCAATCTATTCATGTTAATCTGACCATGAGTTGTCGTTATATCATTCGCATGCATGGTTGTCTGCACAACACGTATGAAACAGGTTGTTCTAGACCAAGATTCTAGTGAATAAAAGAGTCTGGGGTGACAAGATACTCAATCACCACGTCTTGTTTTTTTTTTTTTTCATTTTTTTTGGCTCGTAACACGCTGTCATTACATATGCAGGTTCAAACAGAGTGAGTAATGGATCGTTGTATTCAAAAGGTGATGACTTGAGATCCAAGAGAACGCACAAAATTTTCTTCCCAGGATAAGGGAAGTGTAATGGGAAGGATGGCAAAGGTAGTGGGAATATCGTTCAACGACAGAACAGCAAAGGGAAAAGCTTCCTTTTCCATGGCCGCTTCCGTCTCTGTTCTACTCGTATCTATGGTTTTGAGCAAAATGCTCTCATTCCTACTTAAATCATAAGTTTTATCAATGATCTATAGTTGCTTCTCCATCTGAATTTCGCAGCTTTTTCTCCTGAGAGAGTGCTTACAAGGCTTTCTCTATTCGAGGAACAAACTGTGTACTGTGATCAGAAGTGCTTAAAGAATCAATTGAACAGGTAAAGAAGCCGCATATAGAACCAACTGAACCAGCAGAGATAAAATGATAATACAATTGGTTCAAGCGTCTTAAATGCGTTTGTGCGGGTAAAGAAAGTCTGTCGCACAGGGACAACAGTACTCACATAGAATTAACATCAAGATTGCATCGTTAAGGTATCAGGAAACATAAACATTCGCCGGGTGGAAAATTTTGTTGATGCACTTGATCCGACCAGCTACAATTCATCCGACCTGAAAGTTTCTCTTCGACCCTCTTCAAATTTCATACAACAGCTTCTCGAACACCTTCATATGTTCGGTTTGCAGGGAGATGGCCACTGACAAGCTCCCGTCACTGGTGGGACTTGGCAATATGAATGATAATCCTTCATACGCAATTCCACCAGGCCCCATAAATATAGGCCTGCCCCAGCCGAAATCAGCGTCATGGATCGGAAGCCTAACCCAACTAGTTATACCAAGATTTGGACACCTAAATGTATGTGCCCCGCGAACAAGGGCCGATAGATCAGGTTGGAGCTCTAGGTAATCCAGGGCAGATCTGAGATAGTCATTGTCCATGCGAACCAAAGCATCGTGGATCCGGCTCGCCGCATACCATGTTGGTTTGGATTGGAGGTCACCTGCAACAGCAAGTGGCGTCGCAGTGAAGATCACATTGCCAAAATAACCATGCGGAAGGGGCGGATTCAATCTGGACCGTCCATCAGTAGCAATGTACAATTTGCTCTCTTGATCATCAGCTAGCTCGCGTGCCTTGCATGCACATCTCCAAACATGACCTGCCAACATCTCATAAGAGCTATAGTTGACAGTGTTTCCATCCTCCTTTGACTTGCCTTTGAGCTTGTTAAGCTGATCCCTAGTCATTTTGAAGATGGAGACGGCTGTGTTCTCAGCACCGGATTTAGTAGTTTGTGATGGCAATGCTTTAAGGGCAGGTGGAGGCTGATATTCAATGTGCTTAAATTGAGGCTGTGGCGGATCACGAGCACGTAATAGGGTGCGGTCAATGAACAGTGGGGTTGTAAGGTCAAGACCACGAGCCATGTCTGACCATGTGTTAACAAAGTGAAGGCCAGAAAATCCATCTGCTACATGGTGTTGCATGCCAACACCAAGCGAAACTCCACCGCACTTGAAGTATGTCACCTGTATAAATTTTCAAAATAATTATGTTATAAGCAAATTACAGAGTGCTTTGCAACTCAAGCTTTCAATCTTCAGCAGTCGCTTCTTCAATATTTCCAGTCTCCTAAAGGCGAAATTTCAAGTAACAAACTAAAGTATGAAGCACAGACTATTATCATGAATGGTCGGTTTTTTATGCATGTCGTATGTACTTATAAGCAAGCATCAAGCCTAAGGGATAACTCAAAAAGCATTTTTGAGATTTTCCACAAGTAAAGATATGTCAATGAAGAGATGAAATGCAGACAGCAGGCAAACAAAACACAGATCATGACAATACCTACACACAAGTTCTTAAATGTTATTTTTGCATGAGAAAAGATGGCGAAAGTAGAAGGGTCAATTTTCAATTGTTGGTTCTTTATTTATTTGTAGTAACAATCAAGTTGAGTGATAAACGGGACACACCCAAAGCACATCCACGCGTGTCATTACCATTTGAGCCACAGAAATGTTAAGATCTGTCCAAAAGTCAAATATAGTGCGTGACAGGCATAACAAAATTTAAACGGCTGCATGATTTATAACCTCAAAATATAGTTGTGGCCTATTTCACCCTGCCAAAGGAAAATGCTTATAACTAGCGCAGAAACTTTGCTTATATTGTACAATAAGTTTGGGAATCTGTGAGAAGAAGATTAACTGGAGAGAAAAACTTAGTGGTAAAGACTAATTGACAGAAAAAAGTTTGCCTAAGTGAAGAACTGCAATGAAACATCATTAGGTTTGCTGAGGGACACAACCCATTCACAAACCATAGCAGTCCGATTAACAGGGTCTTGCTGTGAAAATTCTATTTCAGGCAATTAACTGTAGAAGGTGAGATGCTGGGAGGAAATTAACAGTACTAAATGCCAGTGCAGGAAGTACCATGCTCTCAAGTAACGTATGTAGAGTGTCTAGTTTTACAAGTCAGACCAAAGTAAACCAATATGAGCAAGCACAATAATAAAATTGGTCCTAAAGTTGATTCATGCTGGGGAATCTTTTCTAATATATGCAACGCGGAAGTGGCCATACTAGGACATTTACTCTCGATGAGCTGGCAATGCACATTACATGACCCCTACACAGAATGGTGACCAAATAGCACATAGGCCATAGATGCTATTACAGTGAATAAGCACCACAAAACTCTCATCCCTAGCAGGACATTTCATTCAGTACATCCTATTTTAGCTTGGTTTGACCAGGATTATTTTAATACAGTACAGAAGAATTATACTAACTTAGGTAGAAGGTCAATCTTCACACTTGTGAATTTATTGGAACTGGAACTGTGGCTTTTCAAGGCAGGCAGAACAGTCTGTGCCCCAGCTTCTTTTGCCAGTAGTCTAAGATTTCTATGCATTTGACTTATTTCAGTCATTTATTTTCTCCTTGGACCACTTCCTTTATGTGGAACAGTTTAACAGTCCAAATCTGTAACTAACTTGGCCTCCAATCTATCAATGCAAAACCAATCAATGAATGACATTCCAATGTATCCTTATGCACCCATTTACTTGCAACAGCTGTCACGTCACATGGCACCTCCTCAAGCAATAAGAACCACGAAAGACTTATCCGGGACCATAGGGTAATCATGAGAGAAGTCACTTACTTCAGCTAAATGTTTCCATAAGATCCTGAGGAAACAAGCATGAAACTTACCCTTCAGATTTTCCCCTCCCTAGTTTACTGATGATTGAGATAAAAAGGAACTTTGCAATACAAAATTTGATCTCGCATTCCTCCTCAAGTCTTGCTTTTCTAATGGCAAAAACATGCTTAAATAATACTTAAATAAGGACTGACCACATGACTACAAGACATCTCCACAACTATAATATCAGCATTTATTATGAGTCTGACACATCGACAAGCAAGTGCTAACGATACAAGTGAGAACCATGCAAAGGCTTTTCTACGAACCAATCCACCACTTGGTAGTCTGCATCTCCAGTTTTAACCTTTTTCCTAAATTGTAAGTTGGATCGATAGTACATAACTCTTTCACAAATCTTTCAGAAAATTAGAGCATATGTTTCATCTCCTCCAAATGATGTCGATTGAATAGCCAAATTAGACCTGCCAATGGCTGTGGCTGTGGTTGTGGATGTGGCTATGGATTATCAGACATCAGAGAAAGGGGAAGACAACTTCCGGAAAACAACAACACTAAGACAACATTCGTTAAAAGGGCAATACCTGCAATACCAAAAGAGGATAAGAGGAAAGCCCTGCCGAATAGTCAACAGCTGGAATGAGCTTCCGAAGCTCCAATGTCGGGGCGAAATCGCCAAAATCATCGACAGTGGAGCTCGTTTCGGCCTCCACGAATAGCACGCCTTCAGCATTGCAGTTGATCTCAATGCGACCATCCTCATCACGCCTCAACCGCCCCGCCATGGGATAGAAAGGCACAAGGGCCTTGCTGAGTCCTTCCTTGACCGCTTTGGGATTGAAGAAGTCAGGGGAGCCGTTCGGCCTATAGAAGTATACGCTGGGCGTGTGCATGCTGGGCACCACCAGGTCCACATTGGAATTCCACAGAGCATGCGTCGGCGTCTCCCCAGCCGGGCGCACCAACGCTGACTCTCTCACGTTGATAATCATATCGAACCCAAGGATGTGTTCCCCGGTATCGATCGACTGTCCTGTAAAATTCACAGAGGAGAAAGCTCAGCCAAAAAAAAAAAAATTCCGACTTTATTACAGCTCCAATTGAACTGGGAACATCTTGTCTTAAAGTTAAAGATGGATTAAAATCTATTTAACGTTCAATGGAACTAGCTCGCCCATCTCCCTCGGTATCTTCTCATGGTTAAGGCTCGGCTTTTCTTTCCTTTTCTTTTCAGGTGAAACTAACCCGAGCAAGTAGCCGGTCCCACTCAACAAATTAGCAACATATCCATTTCCCGGCGACTATTTACCTAACTGTAGATCCTAACAGGTTAATTAAACCGTTACATAGTCATCAAGGCATCAGGCTCTAGTCAAGCACGCCCGCCACCTTTTCTTCTTTTTCCCCCCACAACAACCGAGAGGAGAAAAAGACGGGAGTTCTTGATAACCCATTGAGCAAAACCAGCTCAGGCTAGCTCGAAGGTCGTAATCGGCGTGCGACTCCTAGTGACGTGCGAGCACCGAGTAAAAAAAGGCGAGAAAAGCGACCGAGGAGGGAAGACCCGGAGAGCAGCATTACCTGGGAACACCGCGAGCTCCGGAGGAACCCGAAAAGGGAGGAAGAAAATGCGCGCCGCGGGGCTGATGGGTAACGAGCGGAGATCACCAGAAGGAGCGAAAGAGGACGAGAGGAAGACGGGGATAGTTGCTGGTTTGGTGAGAGGATGTTGCAGAGGGAGAGAAATGGAGAGGTTGACGATGTCTGGTCCGAGTAAATATATAAATAGACGGAGAAGGAGCGAGCGGGGCGCAGCATTGTCACTCACCTACCGCGCCTACTGACCGTGGCCACTGCCCAGCTGCCACGTCATCTGCCCGCTCTTGACCTGCGGCGTCCTCTCTTGTTTTATTACTGATGATTGATGTCTTAATCCGTTGGGAAGTTCTTAGTCGCGATTATATTGGCTAAAGTCGATTTACTTCTCGGAAGATACATATTTTTTAAAATAGTTTTTTATAAAAAATCACTTATATAGCTGAAAATAATTAAATGATAAAAAATAAATTTATTATCGATAATAATTTAAATCTTAATTTTTCGTACACGATAAAAATATTTTCTATTCGTTCATATTTTTATCGGCGATGGTTTTTTGAAAAATATTGTTCAAATCATTTATTTTTCAAAAAATAAATTACGCATAAATATTCATTTATTTTCTCTCTCGTAGCTATCTCAATTAAACGCATATCAAATTTGCTATGATGTACAATTTTTAACAAACTTTTAGAGAAGGGGTTTTCTCTTAGCTTGAATTTGACTAAAAGATATCAAAATCTAGTAGAATTCTTTCCTTTTTTTTCTTTCTTTTTTTCAAGTGTAGATAAAGAGACTCTAAATAAGTCGTCCTATTCTTTTGATTGCGGATGAGACAAAATCAGCAGGTAGCCTACTTGATGAGCCGGAAGCCTTCATCAATGTGACCAAATTAGTTTTGCAAGAAAACCGTTGGCCACTCTCGGCTTACATTAGCCCACCTGAAAACACTATAAATGACTCGTTTCTACAACACACATGTCCTATAGCTAACATACGCGGGGAATACTCAATAAAAGCGCGTCTCTTTTTCGTTATCCTAATTGGGTTGTCCCCCTTAATGTACATCGAACCGCTAAAAATTCAATTTACACTAATCATGTCGTAATTAGAAGAAGAAGAAGAAAGACTTTCGAAGTACTTATGGAACAAATCATGTAATACATCTCTATTGGCATGCTTTTCAAATGACAAAGGCATTCAAGCGAGGAGGGGAGCCCCAGTTGGCGATCCTCCCTCGAAACAATTCGTGAAGAGAAATAGAAGAAAAAAAAATGGATCAGCCGAAGAGAGATTTGGATCATCGAGCGGTTGAGGTTGGGGGGGAAAGGGTGGATCCCAAGTAAGGTGGGATTTGGCTCTCTGGATAAGATCGACGACGTACATTGTTGTTAGGACGACGGTGATGATAAAACTCTTGGACGAATTCACGACGTGAGAGTGGTGGGTACTGGGGAGGGATAGAGATTGGAAGTTGGTGAGACAGCGACCTTAAATTTAAAACTTTGCAAGAGCACCAAGCTCGGGGCCCCACCCACCCACCCACCCCCACCCCACCAGAAAACCTGTCGTCTTCATTCCTCTTCAAGTTCGTGAATCTGCCACCTTGTCGCGAGGGCGTGTAGGCCATGGCTTAGGAGCATGCGTAAGCGAGGCGACGGCCGGTGACCGAACCGCGACGGCCGGAACAAATCAGGACGAAAGATCGTCGCGCCATCCGATTTGGTAGATTGATGAAGCTACATAGGTCCGGCGACGCTAGGGAAATCATATTGACCGAGCGATTTCGGAATCGATTTGTGCCGTGGTCGATAAGAAGATGTTTGGAAGATGAAATGGGCAATCCATGGTGGGCCCCCCCACATCGCCCCATCATTTTAGGAACTCGGGAAAACCGACGACCCTGTCGTGTGGGTCTTCGCGCGAGGAGGGGCCCGCTTGGGGTTTGGTGGAGTTGGAACTGCCCGACCCGACCGACCCGCTCTCCGCCACTCGTCGGTGTCCTTGCGGGACTTGAATTCCGTGCCCTACCGTGTCAGTAGAGCAGAGAATTTTAGAGATAGAAGTAGAGTCCATCCCTTTTTACCTTTTTTTTTTTTAAAAGCAACTGTCCGATCAAGGAACGGACAGTTACCTTGGGTAGAGCACCCTGCTCAGCTCAGCAAAGCAAGGAATCTGGGTCGAGTCGGGGCACTTGCGTCGGACCCATCGTGTCCATTCACGAGATCTCGAATTTCTCCAATTGCCCATGGCCGTAGCCGGCGCGGTTCCGTAAATATTTCGAAAATAATAGGATCGGTGTTTTAGGAACCGCGTATGATTGCGCAAGATTTGACCTGTAATCATATTTAATCGGACTAAATAGATAAATTTATTCGCCTCCAGCATTGACCACGCCGATGTTGTTAAAGTCAAACATCGGCGTCTGGAATCGCTTTATAGAATAAGATTATGTGCAAATTCAAGTGACATCGTTCCCCCAGAAGAGGGCTGGAGAGAGAGAGAAGAAAAGATTAGGACATATAATGAAGTTTACACGAGCATGGAGACCTTAATAGGACCTTAATTAATTCGGGCCGGGTATTAAATTGGAAACGCGCACATTCCACGAATCTACGTGGGAATGACGGTTTGGTATAATATAAAATGGCCTGGTCAAGAAATGGGGGAGGACGTTTGATTAGTCGTCCCTAACGCCATCAGCTCCCACCTGCCGCACAAAGACTCCAGGCGACCTCACACAAGTCCGGTGCCAAGGGAGAATTGGCCTTGTCATGGAAAGGAGTTTGACCCATAAACGAAGTTCTCGGTCTCGCTCAACCTCCGCATGAAGAAAGACGCGTACTACGGAGACGATTTTCCCTCCTACTAGGGCTGAGCACGACAGACCTAGGAATCGCCCCGGACCGCCCGGATTGGTCCAGTTTTTGGGAGTGTTGGTCCGATTCTCGATTCCTAAAAATGAAACTGATGTCCAAGCGGAACTGGACACCGGAACCGAATCGAACAAATTTTATGAGAAATCATGATTAATAAAGGAAGGATCGAATTGTCAGGTTGGGTAAATCATGGCCCTCGCCAATCTCTCTCTCTTCCTCATCGAATGAAAAAGCTTGAATCTTCCTATTTTAGCAAGAAGTTCTGATTTTTTATCCTTTATTATGCTGGTTTATGAGCACACAAGATCGATCGAGCATTGGCATTGTGAATCTTTGGGCCGTTTTGGGTTTTGTGATGGAAATCATGAAAAGCACAAGCATGCATTTGGCGGTTGTTCATGGCTTCGGTGGCTGACCACTTTCGATTTCCGTAGTTTGCTCGCGATTGTGTACAAAACATATTTTTGTTTGAATTTTTTCCGGTCCGGTTCTCGATTTCGAGGGTAACTAGACCGCTCGGGGAACCAGACCGCTCGGGGGAATCGCTCACCCCTACTTCTTACCGATGCATTGCCCATGTCATCCACCTATTCATCACGATCATCATCTTTGATTCGAGGGGGCATCCACAACACGAAACTCACAACTACCCCTCGGTGGATCCATGGATGGAGCATTATCACATAGGAATTCTCTTAACTTGGTGCGGGGGCCCATCTATGACAGTTCAAGCAAGCGAACCGCGCCATTACGAGGGGCTGCATAAATGAGCATAAGAAGAGGGTGTGTTCGTGTGGGAGCGAGGGACTTTAATGGTGAATTCAAGTTGATTTGATTGGGGAAGCCCATCGTCCCACCAACACGTTGTAGATCTGAGAAATTCACGGAGTGACATCCCCATTACAACATTGCATTGCTCCAACACGTGCCCTGGCCCTGCTTTTCCATATCAACCATCAACCTCCCAACCGTAGACGTGGACCAACTTTTGGGAGCTAGCTCTTCGATTCGATGGCCACAATTTATTAAGGTGGGCCTCCCCGATTACAAACTTGCACGAGTTCTAGATAACATCGTCATATGTCGCTATATGACAAAGAAAGTTAATAACGCGGAGGTGTGCAGGTGGAGGAGGAAATCATCATGGGATCAATGACAAAACATCGATCCTGATCGAGTCCCTAACTCATACTTGAAATTTCTCGACCTGGGACCGTGGAATTGCATCTTTCTCACGATTTCATCGAGCGAAATTCGTTCATAGTTAATGTTGAGTAGATAAAATGATATTATCTTGTAACATGAGCGTGCTTATGAAATCCGAGCTTCGCTCGAGATCGGGATAAAGGTCCTGATGACTTGAGTCTAGCTCAAGCAAATTGAAAAACATAAAATCGAGTGGAGCTCGAGCTCGAGGGCTATTAGGAGGTTTGAAATTGCAATCACCCCATATATAGAATAAAGTTGCCGATCACGTAAGTCTCGATCGAGCAAATTGAAAAACATTATCGAGTGGAGATCGAGCTTGAGAGTCCTAGTTTTGTCGAGGATGAGGTCGAGCTCGAGAGCTAAGATAGGTTCGAAAATGCCATCACTTCAGATTAGAATGAATGTTCCAATCACTTAAAGCTAGCTTGAGCAAATCGAAAACGTAATCGAGGGGAGCTCGAGCTCGAGAATCCCAACTTTGTCAAGGTCGAGCTCAAGCTTTAAGGCTAAGAGATTTTCGAAAAACGGAATCATCCGAGACCATTATAAAAGGTCCCAATCACTTGAGTCCAGCTCGAGCGAATTGAGATGATGATCAGGGGAAGCTCGCGCTTGAGAATCCCAGCTTCGTCGAGGTCGGGCACGAGGGACGAGAGAGGTTCCAAGATGCAAAAGGCTCTCGGAGTTCTATTCCAGAAAAAAGATGAACCAAAGGCCCAATAATACTGGGCTTTACGGAAAAGCCCACTGGGCCTCCATCGTCGAGCTAGACTCAAGTGATAGTTTTGCATGACTGGCGCGATTGTGTGGCTGAGTTTCCTCAATCGTACTATGGCGATTCGTAGTTGGAGAAATCGCTCGGTCTTAGCTGGATTAGCTTGCTCTGGTGTATCTGCAGTGACTGTAATGAACATGTTGAGCATTTTGAAGGCGCAGATTGGATTGAGTGAACATGTTTTGGCCTGCATTCGGCGGCTTTGAGGCTCTTGGTTTGGGCTGAAGTACGATTTTGAGTTCATTTGTTAAGTGCGCAGCTTTCTATGCGACGTGCGGATGATAAAGTTGGAGCTGTGCTGGCTTCCTTTCATGATTAATAAGTAGGCGCTGGTGAGATACCAGCCACGATAAACTTCTAATTTTGGGAGGTATTTTTATCAATTTAATCTTAAACCTTTTTATTTAGCCAATTCAGTTATAATTTTTTAGAACTTTACTAATTCAATCCTTCCAACTATAAGTGTGCATGGTCTAGGGCGGTCCAAATAGATAGGATCGGCCCGCTATCTCTAGGACCGGACCGGATTGTCTAATCTTGGATCAAACCGAACCGGCCCTAATCAACCCTGTCAGTCTGGTCCGGTTCTTAGAAAATCTAACGAGATTGGTTGGTAACGGGGAAAATTTTTAAAGGACAATTGAGTTTCTTTACTTTTTAAAAGAATTATATTATTTGGATAAAATCGGGTAAAGACAAAACTTTAGAAATTTAAATTTACTTTTACTAAAATATATATATAAAAAATTCAGTTCGGTCCAATCCGACCCTAGATAGCCCGGGCATAGGTTCCACTTTTGAGAATTGGGGACTAGACGGAAACTTCCTGTCTAGTCCAATTCTTGGCCAGTCCATGTTGATCCGAGTGATTCCTAATTCAGGAGGTCCAAATTGCTCGCCTAAGTAGATATAAGTACATGCAAATGAATTTTGATTAATTTTGATTGGCTTCTTCTGATTAATTTTGAATTTCAATTATCCGACATAAGTACATGCAGATGAACCAGGAACTTTTATGTGCAATTGTTTCTTTAATTGATGCTGCCGTTGCTTAAATTCGGGGGAACTTTTGTTTTCTATTTTAAGCCATGACTTGCTGATTCACAAATTATTGTTATTATTATTATTTTGAGAACTATGATTCACAATTGACCGGGGATCTTTTCGCTTATGCTCTTCTATAGGTATGCAGCTGCAAACAATTCAGCAAAAGCAATCTGGACAAAAGATGAACCAAAGGCCCAATATTACTGGGCTTTAGGGAAAAGCCCATTGGGCCTTCATGGTCGAGCCCGATGTCGACCCGAGATTAGAAAAATCTCGACTCGTGGAAGGGGTAACCACTGCACACTGGTCAGGCAGTACCGAACAATTCGCCAATCAGCGAAGCTCACAATCATTCCACACTTCTACTAACGGAAAGCTCTCTCTCTCTCTCTCTCTCTCTCTGCGCGCGCGCTCGGGTAAGAAGTGCGGCGTCCTTAATCCGGAGAGTGAGTTGATCAACCTGAAAATCTTGCTCTCCTTGCTTCCCTGATTTTGCTGTCAATCGCGTCGCATCGGGTTCGCATGCTTGTTCGCTTCCTTCACCTAGCGATAGTTTTGCATGGCTCCGCGCGATTTTGTGTCGGAGTTTCCTCAATCGTACTATGGCAATTTGTAGTTGGAGCAATCGCTCGGTCTTAGCTGGATTAGCTTGCTTTGGTGTCTCTGCATAGGTTGAAGGCGCAGATTGGATCGGGTGGACATTTTTTGGCCTGCATTCGGCGGTTTTGAGGCTCTTGGTTTGAGCTGAAGTACGATATTGAGTTCATTTGTTAAGTGCGCAGCTTTCTGTGCGTTGTGCGGATGATAATGTTGGAGCTGTGCTGGCTTGCTGAGTGAAAGGATTCCTCGGCACTCAGCGGCCGGTTCAGCTCTTGATTGCAGGTTCTTGGGGAGTTGAGTTGATTGAGTATTTGTCCTTTTGAGGTTCTTACTCGATTCTCAAAATCGAACACCATAAGTTGTTTTAATTATAATTTTCATTCCTATTTTCCATCCATGCAGCTAGATAGAAGAGAGAAATAGCTGTTTGCTTTCCTCCATTCCTCTGCCCATATGTCATAGTTTTGGGGCCGTCTAGATATATTGGCTTTTACCTTATTGACCAGAGGAAGTCAGATCACGAGTTCTTCTTTTTGCATTGTAATTGGCTGCAGAGTTTTTATGTGCGTTGCAGTTAGATATGGGCATATACCTCAGCTCTCCGAAAACTGACAAGTTCTCAGAAGATGGTGGGAATGATAGGCTTGCTTATGGGCTGTCCTCCATGCAAGGGTGGCGTGCAACCATGGAAGACGCAGTTAATATTCTATCTATGTTGCTCAATGTTGTTTCGATATTATTACACTCTTAATTAAGCTGCATATTGGTAGCTGAGGTCAGTTATTTTGCTTTGCCATTTGTACAATCTATTCCGTAAAAACCAGCGTCCTTGGTTTTAAATTTGGCAAATATTGATAGTTGGTCCTTTGTAGCTCAAAATTTTTGAAGTTATTTCAAATGCTGCATCCTAGGTGTGCCTTTGTTTTGGTCAATACAAGTATTGAAACTGCTTGTGAGTGCTCTTAATCTACTTGTAGAATTTACTGGTAGTATTTGCAATTATGAGGTGAAAAGGCTAAATTTGCCAATATTACTTGTGATGTAGTTTCTCCAACGGTTGGCTTATTTTATATTTGGTTGCCTGTCGCTTTTAGCTGTGGTCTTAAGTTTCAGCTTTTTAAATAACTTTTTGCTTGCACCTTTTCTGCCAGAAGCTTTGGTTGGGCCTTTTTAGTGCCCCCAACTCCCGAGCAGGAGCTTACTTTAAGTTACTCATGAAATCATTATGTTATGCACTCTCAAGCTTGCTCAATCTTGGCACTCAACAATGCTTTGATATGTAGTCTTCTCAGCATGCAGCTTTTCCAGATCTTGATGATTCCACGTCTTTCTTTGGAGTCTATGATGGTCATGGAGGTTAGAACTAGTTCTGATGGTTCTTATTTCTATATGCTTGAGAGACCAATTCAAATATGCCGTTTCATATTCTTCGTCCTGTACTCGCGCTATCATTTTAGATCAAAGCCATTTTTTTCCATAAATTGTGTTAACATTCACCTTTGTTTTCCTATAAGCAATACAAGACCATATCTTACGCAAAGTGCAGGCAGGTCATGATATCTTTATATTTTGACAAGATATATGTGTTGGAAGTAGAATGGTTTAGAATGACCATGCATATCTACTTCCCTTGTTGGGAAATGATCTACTCGCATGTCTTGTTTAACCATTGTGTATGTCTTTCCTCTTTCGATGTGATCATTGCTTCTTGTGAATGATAGGAAGCCATTCTATGACTTAACGATCGGGACTACCACATTGAGATATTTACACGTCATGGCGCAGATTGGTCCTCATAAACCCCATCCCATCCCCATAACCACCAAACCCCACAAACTATTACATTCTCATAAAAGCTCTGTGCTCCTTTCAAAGTGTGATTTCATTCAACCCTATCATGACTTCATCTTTTCACATTACACATTGGAATAGAATTTTTCTGAAAAAGCATTTGATGAAGCTTGTACTCTTTTTCAGTGTTATTGACCATACTGTGTACTCATGGAAGCAATTTGCTTACAGGCAAAGCAGTTGCTAAGTTTTGTGCGAAGTATCTCCATCAGCAGGTACTCAAGCATGAAGCTTATGCTGCTGGAGATTTGAGCACTCCTGCACGGAGAGCTTTTCTCAGGTTTGTACACTGGCTTTAATTGCATCAAAACAAAATTTACACGAGCAAGGTCTCTTTGGAGTCTTTAGGGTTTCTCAGTCATTAAGCACAGTGCTATTTCAGATCTTTTCCTAAAGTGTTGATTGTTAAGGTCCTGTTTCTCTTGAATTTTTTGGCAACTGTAAGCAACAGTTCATTCTATCTTCTGGTTTACTGATTTCATGCTACTGACAAAATGACCGGTACAGAATGGATGAGATGATGCGTGGGCAAAGAGGGTGGAGGGAATTAGCAATATTGGGAGATAAGATAGACAAGTTTTCTGGAATTATAGAAGGATTCATTTGGTCTCCCAGATGTACAGACACAAATGAGCAGACTGATGATTGGCCCTCCGAAGAGGTATTTCACACATCAAGCTTGCTGTCTTCCCCCATGCCTCCATTTAAAAAACAGTAGCAAAAAATAAATAAGGCTAATGAGATGGTTTTATATCACGTATCCAACTTCCAAATTTACCCTAATTTGTACAACTTATAAGTTGAAAGGCTAATGAGATGGTTTTATATCATCTTAAAGAAGTACTTTGAGGCTCAGGTGTTCAAAAAAGCCTGGTGGCCTGAAAACCCAGTTGGCATAAAGTGGACTGACATGATTTTTCAGTCCAGACAAAATCAGTCCGGGTTTTCAGGTCATTCTCAGGGTGGTTCGATCTTTGGGCCCCTGATGACATAGGCCCGAAAAAGACATGCCATAGCATAAAATAACATGTGTATAATACCAAAACTTAATACTTCCAAGTCTTCTCACTCTCACGCACGCCTTTTTCCCTCTTAATTCTCTGATTCCGTCCCTTTTGAATCCCTCTGATCTGTCGACTTTCTCATCTCGCTCAATTGACCTCTCAACTGACTCCTACTAGAGCACCAGTAACCCTTGTGCAAGAAGCGAATTAGTGAATCTCAAAAGGCACAAAAAGCACAGCAGTTCACCTCCCATCTTCTGATCAACAAGTCTAGGATTTGGTGTTTTATGAAGCCATGATCTAATATCTTGGCTTTAGTTTTGTTCTTTTCTGCTGTTGGTGCATCAAATTTTGAATGTGATTAATCTGTTAGTGAATTAGATGTCAGTTATCACTATTTTGTTTGAAAAAGGTGTATAATCAGGTCTTAGTTCTGGGCCCAAAAAATGATCAGGTCTTGATCCTTTTTATTTAGGTTTTGTCTTGATTATTTTGAGTGAATTAGTCACACCTGCTGATCTTTCATATAGTAGTGGGCTAGGCCCAGACTGTATTGATTGAACGTGATTGTTCAGGCCGGGCTATTTTCCCTTCCATCAGTGCCAGGCCTACTGTTCGGGCCAGGACAAAATTTTCACCTGAGCCTGGTCTGCCCATTCTGTGAACAGCCTTATAATCTTCTTGCTTCTTTACATATTTGCCACCTATCTGTGGAACCAGTTTTTTAATAGGCTGCACTTGGTTGCGTTTTAACTGCATCACTTGGTCCATTGTCTTCAATTATTGCATCTGATACAACAATTTGATCTGTTCCACGAAGCTAGACCTAATTGTGGGACCAGCATGAACTTTTTTCTTCTGTGACATGATCCATTGTTTTTATTGGGATCATAACTATCTCATGAATGGACTTGCCAATGGGTGTTGATTATGTTTATATGAAGAGCCTTTTAAGTTATTAGGAATGCTGAGCTTCTTTCTTTGTGTCAGTGCTGTTCATAACTATCTCGTCAATGAAATTCCATAAAGAGAAAGGAGAAATTCTACTCTTTTGAGTAAATATTAGGCAAAAATTTTCTGGATAATGAGTATTTTCGGAAGTTCCTGACGTGTTATTATAAGTTGTTGTAGGCTCATTTTCCTGTTTCTTCTTTCATTTCTGTCTCTAAATTTTTTGGGCATATAACTGATGGGTTCAATTTCCATGTCCAAATTAGGGGCCTCACTCTGAATTTCCTGGACCCACTTGTGGAAGCACAGCTTGTGTCGCGATCATTCGAGACAAACAATTAGTTGTAGTAAATGCTGGAGATTCTCGTTGCGTGCTATCTCGGAAGGGTCTGGTAATTCTTTTGGCATTAATTAAATCATTAAAAAACTGCATTTGACTGGAAAATTTGAGCATGTTCAGGGAACTGTCTCTAAGATATCAAATGGTAAATGTATTTCCCTCAACCATTACGCACCTTGAGTAGATTGGAAAGCAAAGTCAGCTTGGTTTTAAGTATGAAGTCATGTTGATCCTTGGGGTCAAAGATATGTTTTCATTTTTACATTCAATTGGCACTAGTTCTTCTGTGGAAGCAAAAAGGATGGTAATGTGAAGTAAAGTCAGGATGCTTGCTGTCAATCCTACCAAACACCTGGTGGCAAGTGAGGGGAGGGGATAGGGGCAAGACATGGGCTCCAACCCTGACAAAAACCAGGCGTGGATTTTAACATTGACAAGCAAAGAAAGAAGAGATGCTTGGTGTCAAGGATGGAGATGAAGAAAGATGAGATCAATTTTCCCATGCCAAGTTCATGCACTCAACTAATTACCCTCTATAAAAAGAGTAACTAATTCCAACATCATATCTTTGCTTTGGGTTCAAAACTTGATTTCTGGGGAAGCTTGGAAATTTGGCTGTTGAATTTTGTGCGGCATTGTCACACCAGGAGAACTCATGCACTGCCAAACATGCTTGGGTTTCTGTGCGGCAGTACATGGACAGTGTTACCATTAGTAGCTAGTATTCTGCTAGAATAATGATGCTTTTGTTACCCTTATTAGAGAATAAAGAAGAGTAACTAAGGCAAGTGTTTCTAGCGCTATGCAGGCATATAATTTATCTAAAGATCACAAGCCTGGCCTTGAGATTGAGAGAGAGAGAATTCTTCAAGCTGGGGGTTTCATTCAAGTTGGACGGGTCAATGGAAGTTTGAATCTAGCAAGAGCAATTGGTACTACTATTTTGTTTGTTTCCGATGACCAGTTGGTAGAGTGGAGGGAGACTCTCTCTCTCTCTCTCTCTCCCCCCCCCCCCCCCCCCCCTCTTTCTCTGTGTGAGTGCATGTGCATGCGCCTACCATGCATGTGCATTTGTGGATGTTTATTGGGGTTGTAATGTGGCTGCAGGAGATGTTGAATTCAAGCAGAACAAATCACTCCCAGCTGAAAGACAGATTGTAACTGCAAATCCTGACATAACTACTGTATGTGATAGCTAGTCGAGATATAATCTTGCAGTCTTGTGAGGTTATCTATATTTCTTTTATCAAGATGGTTGAGCTCCTGTTGATTTGATCTGGAAATTTAGATGACCTTGTCCATTTACAAACATTATTATCTTTACTTATAATTGCTCCTATGGCGCTTTTAATCCTTTTTTCCACTGTTTCTCCAATCTTGTAGATTGAGCTCTGTGAAGATGATGAGTTCCTTGTATTAGCATGCGACGGAATATGGTACTTCATCACGTCCTTTTGCTGATATCATTTTCTCTACCAATAATTAATCTTATGGCCAACTATTTTAGTGTCCACAAGCTCCCTTTTTAATGAGGAAGTGGACTTGAAACAGGAATGCTGCACATGAAAAAGTTGTCACGTCTTCTCTTGCAATTGTCATCCCTTAAGGCTTGCGGCTTTTTGCAACCAAAATTTCCCAACAGCTAAATTAAAGTGAAGGGGGCCATATTGGAGTACCGTTTCCAAAATCTATCCCCTCTATCTAGAGTTTTTAATTTCTATTGATTAATTAAGTAATCAGCTGGTCATATGACTTGGTGGAATTGTTGGTGTATATTTTAATTCAAGGTGTCTATAATTTGCTAATTCTTGGGAATCCTGTCTGACGACATTTATCTTGTTCACCAGGGACTGCATGTCAAGCCAGCAGCTTGTGGACTATGTTAGGGAACAGTTAAACACGGTAAGTTCTTAATGCATGAGATCTTAGGTTTCCAAACTGATAGCAACGCAGGAAAAACTGGAGACAAAAACATAGGCACTTACTAAATGGAGAACTCTGCAGGAAAGCAAACTCTCAGCCATCTGTGAGAGAGTCTTTGAGAGATGTTTGGCACCCTCTGCTGGCGGCGAAGGATGCGACAACATGACCATGATTCTAGTTCAGTTTAAGAAATCCTCCACGTCCGGTAGTTCTGTGCAAGTGCAGTCTCCTGCGTCCAATCAACTCCCCGAGCCTGTCATGTGTTTGAAAGAGTCGGAAGAGAAGGCCTGATCCCTTTTAATGAATGGAAGGGCCATCTAATTCAGAAGGTCTAGGAGAACATGGTTTTTAGATCCGACACCTTGAGGCAGTGAACTATGACGGCACTTTTGTATATCGGTTTCTTCTTTTCCTGAGTAGCAGTGGGGCGTGTGAGAAGTGCTGCTGCGTATGCATCTCCTTCGGGCATCACCTATCAGATGGCCAATTAATCTTTTGGTGGGGGGTGTGGGCAGGATGGCGATACGTTGCTCAATCTTAAAGAATCTGCAAACAGATAATGTAATCAACCACAAAATCACCGAGAGCGATATTCGGATGAGAAGACTCACCTCCAAGAAACACTTAAAAAAGGATGTTAATTGTTCTCTATCTTCTCATCATTGTCGTGCTTCGTTTGCGTCTTGTGAGCATGTCTGGGAATAGATTTTTATCTTCGTTGAGAGTAGCCGAACAGAACCAAAGCATCAAAGCTGGTTGCTCGGTCGAATGCTGTCAGATCAGACGTGTCGGATCGATCGAAAAGGGGAGCCTATCATAGCGAAAGGAGCATCTTCCGTGAGATTGTGACGGCTTTTGGTCTTTCTCATCGGCTCACTTTGGGGATAATAAGATAAGCCTCTCACCTTGGTACAGAATATCGATTGGGCGAGGTGTTCACGACTGGGCGTCTCGCTGGTGGGTGCCTCCTCCTCAACGATAGGACGGACGCCCAAAATATGGCCATTTTTAAGTATGTTGGCCACGGCATATGGCTTGAGTAGTTAGGGATACATGCCTAGGAATCGAATGAAAAGCCGAAGCATCTCCTATGGACATTCATTGTTCCATATCTTAAGCATCGCCGCCGAGAACATCTCTTTCCAGACACTAGCAATTACTCACGGGAGCGTGCCAGCGTAATCCTGCGACCATAGAAATGCTCGGACGCTATCATATTGCGCAGAATCACGAAGCGGACGGGTGACATTGCAATACTCGTACGTTTCCGTATGTCAACGCCATGTGAGCACGTCCTTTTTACCGTGATCTGTAAGTCCCTTCATACGTTGACATGGTGTTAACAAATTAAACATGCTTTATTGGAACAATTCAAGTTTCAACTATTCCTTTTCTTTAATTTTCTTTTTGTTTAGTTTTGACCGGCTAGTTTCGAAGAAGAAGAAGAAGAAGAAGACGACGAAGAGGGCGGGTCCCGGTTTCGATGCCTCTCGTCTCTACTTTTCGTCCTTTCAAGCGGACGTACAAGCGGCCTTTAATTTCGAAACGTGGCAGCCATATCCGCTTACATAAGTATTCGTCATCGACGCCTAATATCGGCATCGGATCGGATCCACGTGTCGATCTACCTTCCCCTTCTTATCCATTCATGCACCAACCCGTCTGGAGAAAAAAGCCCGAAACCCCAGGAAAACGACCCGTGACTCGCGGTGGCGGATGGTTCAGTTTTTCACGTTCATCCCCCCCACCGTCAATTCCCCGTTTCTGCCTCTTTCCTCTTTCAGCGTTCTTGTCGGAAGGCCATTCATCTTAATTCGAAGGGTTAACACGACCATAATGCTCCGAACTAAATCCGCTCCCACGTAAATGTCTCGACTTTTTCCATGTCTTTGAATACCTCATAATCTATCCATACAAATTTTGTGGCCATAAAAAATTTCAAAGCCATACGAGTTTTATTAATATACAGTGGATAAGATTATAATAGAGGATATTTATACGCGGTAAATATAATTTGGAGTCCTTTCTTTGCGATCCTTGCTTTTAATTTCCGGGATGAGATATGGATCCTTTAAGAAACCGTCAAAGGTGGAGGAATTTAATCGAAAAATCCCGCCTACATTATTGGAGCGCGTGACCTTACATTTAAAGAGAGAAAAAAAAAAAAAAGAACACATCGGCTTTAACACTTGGGACGTACGACCCTCGCCATGACCATTGGATGAGCCCCGACAAAAGCTGAAACCGAATTCGGACGGCTGGATCCTTAAAACCGCAAATCCCGCATGCGAAACACGCGTCCTTCTGGTCGGGAAGCGAAGGGGGGACCATGACCTTTTCCAACCCTTTTTGGGCCCCCTTAAACCCGCAGCTTCGACTTGACCTGGGAAATTGGGGGGCAAAACACTGCATTTTCCACGCCCCCGCATGTCTCCCGAGCAAAAAAGGCCACGTTTTCGAGCACCCATTAATAGACCAGAGAAAAAATCCGTCAATAATTTCTAAATTCATGCCCATTGTCATACTATTAATTAAGTCTCTCTCTCTCTCCTTTTTTTTTTACATCAGAAACTCTAAATTTATATAAATGTGATATATTTACCATTATCGCCATCCACGTAAGCAAATCTCTAGCGGCATCCATTGATGGGATTTCGATGGAGGGTAAATGTGTTGCCTAGATACAAAATTTAGGACCTTTGGTGTAAGAAAAGAGATATTATAATAAATATGTGGCCATGGCCATAATTTGAAATTCTTTTACCGTCTTTTCCCTAAAGACTTGGACGAGTTCCTCCATTTCTGTGCCCGTGTTCGACATAGCTCCGCTTATAACTTTGACGGGGAATTATTGGCATTGTGGTCTGTGTGCTCTGGCTCCCGCTTCGATAATTTTTTTACTAAGATCGGTTCGAATGATTAAATTGACTAAATATCGAAATATTTCATATTAAGTTGGCAGGACTGATATGTTCAAGTTCGAAATGGACATCGGATTCTGTAATTTTCTCGAGACGCATGGCTTGTAACTCGTGTGATGCCGTCTCTCGACCGCTTATGTTATCGTGTCCGGAGTTTTTTTGAGCAATTATATAACTGTGTTTCAAGAAAATAGGAAAGGGAAAAAAACGTGCCCACCTTGTTAGTTATGCCGTCTCAACAAATTAGCCGTCACATCTCGTACATATTTAGCGAAGGATCAAACCAGCGCAACAAAATAGTACAAATTCGTAGGAATATTCCCCAAAATTACAGAAAAGAGGAAAAAAAGAAAAAAAAATCAAAACCTTGGAAAGAAGAGTCATTTTCTGATACGAAGCTGACTGGGCACCCGACAAAAAAAAAAAAAGGCAAAAGCCCGGATAAGATAAGAAGCCAAAATTCAAAAAAAAATAAAATAAAAGGAAAAAATAGAAAAGAGAGAGAGGACCGTTTTCCTGTGGCTCCACAAAACTCAACGTCAACACGTCCGCCATTAGATAAGCCCCGCGACCAGCATTCACTCCTCTCTCTCTCTCTCTCTCTCTCTCTCCCCCTCTCTCTCCCTCTCGCTTTATATTGAGTAACGCGCCTCGTTCGATCGTGCCATTCCTTATCCAACCCATCTTTTCCATCTTCCATTGCTGTTTATTCGGACCAGAGATCCCCCCCATTGGACGAATCCCTCTTCTACAGCATCATCATCGTCTTCGTTTCGTAGTTAATCGGGATTTCCTTCCTGTTGATCCATTTTCGTCGTTGTTCCTTTGATCGTTTTGCGGGGAAGGAGAAGGGGACAAAGAGAAAAGAAGAAGGGCGTTGCGGCAATGGCTACTTCTGTGGTTGGCGTGATTGGGAAGAGCGGCTCCCAGTGGATTCGGGTCGGAGACCGGAAGATGAAGAACAGGGTCGGTGGGATTGGTGGGGTTAAAGTCTCCTGTTCTTATTCTTCTTCCGTGCTGGATCCGTACAAGACCCTGAGGATTCGACCCGACGCCTCTGAATCTGAGGTCAAGAAGGCCTTCCGGCAGCTCGCTCTGCAGGTTTGGTTTTTCTCGAGCCCTCCGTCTCCGTTCCGCGTTTTCCGGATCTTTTCTAGGAGAAATCTGGCTTAAAAGTTTGGAACTTTACGACGTTTGATAGAAGTTCGGTTTTTTATTCTTTCGTTCGTTTTCAGTATCATCCGGACGTTTGCAGAGGAAGCAATTGCGGGGTGCAGTTTCATCGGATAAATGAGGCGTACGATGTAAGACTTCCATTTTCCTGTCATGCTTCTTTGGGCTTCCTTTTCTGTCTTTAGCTGATCAATAAGATGGCGACCCATTTATCCCGACAGCTTTCGTTCCATTACAATGAATCTTGAACTATTTATCTGAAATGGTTTCGGGTTTTAGCGATTGATGAAGTCAGGAACCACCACCATGGTCATCTTTGAAGGTCTTAGTTTTCCCTGAAAATGGTGGGTCGGGAGGACTTGGTGTTCTGTTCCGTTACTAACTAATTGCATCCATGGAATTTTAAGTCATGCGGATTGGATCTACTTCTCTACTTGTCTGATGATACAGCGTGTAGCCAAAAAAAAAATTGTTTTATGGGTATTTGACTTTGTATTTGCACTACAATTAAGATGAGGCCTTTAACGATGCTGAATACCGAGACGAGCATTCAAATGGCTTCTAAGCTCGACAACTGGAGGATTTCAAAGATTAATCACTTCTCTAACATGTAATGGGATGAGCACTCAAAACGGATTATAAGCTGGGGCATATCTAAGATTAATCGGTTCCCTAACTAAAATACGGAGGTGCTGATCATTTAACTGGAGGTCAATCTCTAGCACAGCGAGCTGAAAATGAAGGAGATTGAAGAAAAAGCCACAAGAGCGGCTTGTTTGTCAACTTTGTTCTTGGGTGATTTTGCTCTATGGCTATAATAATCGGTTGCCCGAATTTGTCTGTAATGATATGTTCATGTTGTGCAGGTTGTGATGAGCAGTTTGAGGGGCGAATCGAGTGAGCAAGACGTGTATGAATCATCCTATGCACCCGAACAGGGAGGTGATGAGGAGTTCAGAGGGATGAATGATCCAGATTGGGACATGTGGGAAGAGTGGATGGGATGGGAGGGTGCTGGAATTCGTGATTACTCCTCTCACGTCAATCCCTATATCTAAAAATTATTTGCATCTCTCTTTTGTTTTGTTTTTCAATCATGAATGGTGGCCCGCATTTCACTCCCCCAAAGAAGGGATCTTCTTGTGTGTATGTAGTAGAAGTTGGGTGATGGGGTCATTGTTCTATGTAAATATTATGCAATCTCTAATGGAAGTAATTCCCCAAAGTTTAAAATGACTTGGGGGTATCTTGTATCAAAGAGTTTTTTTTCATGCCTTCCCATTGTCATATGTGCGTTATCCATCAAAAAGACTGCCCATGGTGCTCCAGATATTCTGAAGGCAGACTCGAGTTGGTGTATGTTTTATTTTCCCTCGGTCATCGTAGGCGCTAGTTGTTCATGATTTGTGTGGCTTTGAAAGTTGATTGCGTGGGAGAAGCTGCTTGAACTTGGGCTCCTGGGTTTATTCTATTCCATGCAACTCGGAGAGAATGTGAGAGAGCCATGCATGGATTTTCAAATCCAGTTGGAATTTGGAAATAATCTCAAGCGAAGTGCGGAGTAAGGTGACTGCAAATGATGGGCTTCAGTGAGAAGCAAGTTCCAGACAAGCCAGAGGCAAGTATACAGGCTGATCCAAGTTTCCTAAACACATTCTGAAGCTTGAATGTCCATTGCCAAATTGCCTATTAAATATGAGCCTAAGCTCATCTCAATAAGTTACAGGCTCGGCCCTCATTTCATATTGTTCTGTTCACTCTTTTGATGATCTTCTAGGCCATATCTGCGCGGTTAGTGATGGGGAACTCGTACCGTCGTTAGTCTTTCTGTTAGATAAATTGATGGGCAATCAGCTGTGATGTTAAACCAGATAAAAATCCTGAGCTGTGATCGACCACATCCAAGTCTCCATCGTCAGATTCGCGTTCATGTTTCCGTGCATCAAACTTTGATGCTCTTTCTATCAGCCATCTCTTCATTGGTTGAGCTCAACCAGAAGCTTCCTCTGTGATGCACTCTTCATCAGGTGGTTTGCCCTTTTGGTAGCAAATGTTGCTGTCGACTCGACTGCATGGAGAGTCCGTGCGCATGATGTGGCCCTAGCTTTCCCCTCTATCTTTTATTTTGCTTACCAATCATAGAGAAAAGCGATGTCTTATATGCCAGATTCACAAATTTCTCTAATGAAGTAATGACTTCATCATATTCCTTCCCGCAGTAGATTGGACTTTAGTGGTATTCGTTCATCTTGACTGGACTCGGTTTCGATTCGCATGCTTGGCATTGGGACTTCGATGGAGGATATTATAGCTTTAGCTTCTTCATCGTTCGTCGTGGCTGAGGAAAAGTTTAGGGAACTGCGGCAAGAACCTAAAAAAGGATACGAGGTTAAAATGCTTGACAAATTAAAGCCCTATGAAAAACTAGCCAACAGACGCAAAAGGAAGCTTATAGAGAGGCAAATTCATTAAACATAAATTTTAACTCAAGTTTCAATTTTGGCTTGAATCTTTTTTTTTTTTAATTTCATTAAAAAGAACACCAATCTTAGGTGGGTCTTAATATGGTTTGAACTTTTTTTGCTTCATAATAACGTACTTGCTCTAGAACGGAACCAAAATATATCTTCTCTCAAGTCTACGCTAAGTATACATTGAATGATATGTTGAATTATTCGTTGCATTATTAAATAGAAGCTTGATGAGTTCCTTAATATCTTTTCGAAATATCATATTCTCGAATAAATAAAAGAAGCCTTGAAAAAGTTCAAATCAGAAACTAAACTGTCTTATAAAAATTGATGCTTTTCGAGAAAATTAAGCCAAATTATATCCTTGTAGATATCATGTATTCTCTCAAAGTAAAATGCAATATCTTCTAAAGGATCAGGAATCAATTAGGAGGTCGATTAAAATAGAATGTCGTGGGAGGTGCGGAGCAAATGGGGGCAAAAGTTCAGGCAAATATCAAATTGGATCTTCTCCTTCTCTTTTCACCCCACTCCGAGGTTACATTATTATCTCCAGAAAGGAATGATAGCTTGCTGTTGCTTCCTGGAGTATTTGGTGCAACAGGAGACGTGACCCATTTCCCTTTTCCGATTTCGCATCCATCGTCTTCGCTCCCAGGACGCTGTTTCTCAATCTACATGGGTCTGCTTCGTTAGTTCTGCTCAATTCGATTTGGAAAATCTTCGTTCAAATTCGAGAGACCCCAAGTATTAAAATTGGAACTTTGCTTTTGTCCCGAAGTGCTAGGCTCCTTTCAGCTCCGCTCCCGAAAATTTCCACCTCCTTCCATCGCGCCTCGTGCTCGCTTGATAGCTCCTTCATCCTTATCTTCGCTCTTTCTTCTCTCTCTCGCAGGTACTTGCTGAGTCGGGTTCCTGTTCTTTCATCTAAAAAATTGATCTTTGTGGTTTGCGGACTTGTGGGCGGTGCTCTATGTTTTTCCTTTTCTAATCGGCGATCATTGTTTGGTTTGATTCTATAGTTTGCTTGAGCTGAATGGTGTCTGAGATGTCCGTTGGAAAGAAATGTTAGTGAATTGCTATACATGTATACGAGCTATCTGTTTACCTGGCTCTGGGGATGTGATTTGTTCGGTCACAGCGCTTTAGAATAATTCCCATTCTTCTACCCTTTCCCGGAGTCGATGACTATTCGTAGCTTTTACCTTCACAACAAAGAACCTAAAGGCGCTCGGTATGTGACCATCACCGCTTATATCAGCAATGAGAACGCGACAAATTATTGATTTGGTGACGTTCGATCATAGAGAAGAAAGATCACCGCGTAGAAAAGAAGGGAGAAATTGTTTTGGTTCTGTTTGCTTTGCCCAGGAGGGATGCGGGAATAACATAAATTGATTTTTTGGGAAAATCATCCTTCACGAGCTAAGAATTGGAAGGATATTTGCAATGCAAAGAGTCCGGGTCAGTCAAAAAGAGTAGATGTGTTAGTTTGTGTTCCAGATTGATACTTGAGTTTTTCTCTGAAGCTGTCAATGTGGCCGAACTTTGTCTGAATAAAATTTGAGGCTATTGTGATCTATTTTTCTGATCAGACTTCTGAGAACAAACCATCTGTTGACATTGTTTTCTCTCTTGAAATGGAAAGGGGACTTGGGGCAGATTAGACCATAATAACTGGCCCTTCTCTTTTGTTCCTGACCCAAAGACTAGGTATATTGTTTGAGGTAGATGTTAGGATAATTTGAATCAGATGCTAGTTGTTGGTTGGTATCTGCATTCGTATCCCTTATCTTTACATAGTAAGGGTAACTATTTGGTTGTGCGCACACTACTGTTCTTATTTTGTGCACTTGAGCCTCTGTTTTTTTTATATGCTAATGGCTAGGCTCATTTTAAGGCCAAACGGTTGGTCTTTCATTGGCCCCAACTTTGGCGATTTATGCTCTTGCTTGTTACTTAATTTCAGCTCTGGAGCCAATCAATGGCAGACCTGAAGGAGCGTCTCCTCCCACCAAAACCAGCATCTGCTATAAACCTTAGAGAGTCATCTTATAGACCATCTGCATCAGGACGCCAACCTTTCCAAGGTGTGGATGTTTTAGGGCTGAAAAAGCGGGGCCAAGGCCTTCGCTCTTGGATTCGCGTCGACACTTCTGGTAACTCAGAGGTCATTGAGGTGGACAAGTTCACGATGATGCGTCGGTGTGATCTTCCTGCCCGTGATTTACGCTTGCTCGATCCATTGTTTGTGTACCCTTCCACCATTCTTGGTCGAGAGAAGGCAATTGTGGTTAACTTGGAGCAGATTCGGTGCATTATCACAGCAGATGAGGTCCTGCTATTGAATTCCCTCGATAGCTATGTCTTACAGTATGTCGTGGAGCTACAACGCCGGTTGACCACAGCTGGGGTGGACGGAGTCTGGAAATCTGAATGTGCTGACTTGAGCCGGAGAAGAGGAAGCAGAAACTTTGACGATATTTTTGGGAATACATCCCCAGATTATCTTCCTTTTGAATTTAGGGCACTTGAAGTAGCACTTGAAGCTGCCTGTACTTTTCTTGATTCTCAGGTTTGTGAAAGATGCTGATCGAAACATAAATCCATACCACATTTTTGAGAGCTTTGGTCGCATTTATTTTTATTTTAAGAAAATGTAATATTGTGTCTGGACTAAATTGCTATGAATGAATCATGATTTATGTCTCGATATCTTCAAAGCTGATTTTGTTGTTTTTAGTTGCATTCAAAGCTGTCATGGAAGGCTTTGCTTTGATTATCAAAATTGCACTTACTTTCGTAATGTATCAGAATTTGAAGGTCTGTTTCTCCTAATTCAAGCAGTTCTCATTGATTTGAAGTTAGCTGGGCAAAGTAGTAACACCGTCATGTTCATATTGTATAGGCAGCGGAACTCGAGATTGAAGCTTATCCTTTGCTAGATGAGCTTACCTCAAAGATTAGCACGTTGAATTTGGAGCGTGCCCGTCGACTGAAAAGCAGACTCGTTGCATTAACCAGGAGAGTGCAGAAGGTGACAGGAAATATATGTTATTCTTGTGATGACTTGTGCTGGTGAATGATATCAACTCTCTCTCTCTCAGTGTTGTTGGGACTAACGGTTTCTAAGATTTTTCTGTTACATGTCCTAATGTACGTAGGTTAGAGATGAGATAGAGCAGCTGATGGATGATGATGGAGACATGGCAGAGATGTACCTCACTGAAAAGAAGCGAAGGATGGAGTCAACATTTTATGGTGATCAGTCTTTGTTGGGATACAGATCAACTGACGGTACTTTATCTGTCTCCGCACCAGTTTCTCCCGTTGCTTCCTCTCCAGATGGGCGGAAGCTGGAGAAGAGCTTGAGTATCGCCAGGAGCCGGCATGAGAGCATGAGGAGTTCAGAAAGTGCCATGGAGAGCATAGAAGAACTTGAGATGTTGCTGGAGGCATATTTTGTTGTGATTGATAGCACATTAAACAAGTTGACCTCGGTATGGCCTCACCGTCATCTCCACTCAATGATTCTCCTTTGTTTGATTTTGGAGGACACAAAGTCACAGGACTTTCTTATCACCTCTTGTTTCAGCTGAAGGAGTACATTGATGACACAGAAGATTTCATCAATATTCAGCTGGTTGGTTGTTTCTGTCCTCTTCTCATTGCTCGTTGTATCTCATTGACCTGTCGTTTTGTAGGGTGGCTTATTATTCGAGTGAAATTTGCCTACATCACTAAAGGAGGCATAGGCAGATTATGACACATCTCTGCTCAATTCTATTTATGTTATGTAATTTGCTCATCTTTCCACTATCAAAGCCTCGTAAGAGTAAATAAGTAGGCTTTGGATCATTCCGATCATTTATTGACTTCAAGACCCTCGCGCTAGTCTTCAGAGAAGTAGACTAGTCCATGCAGTGGAAGGACGTAGTTTGATGTTGGGAATTCCTCTTCAACTTCACACGGTGTGTTTGAAAAACTTTTGCAGGATAATGTCCGGAACCAGCTAATCCAATTCGAGCTGCTGCTGACGACCGCAACTTTTGTAGTCGCCATCTTTGGCGTGGTGGCTGGGATCTTCGGGATGAACTTTGAGATACCATTGTTTGACGATGCAGAGGCCTTCAAATGGGTCCTCATAATTACAGGAGCGACTGGGATCACCATATTCCTAGCATTTTGTTGGTTCTTCAAATATAGAAGACTAATGCCGCTATAGACAGATATGCAAAGGTTGAATTTGCCCTTAAAGTAATTGTATAATCATTCGTCAGCATCATTCTTATAGTTAGTCAATGAGTAATTCATCGACAGTATAATTGTAGTGAGCATCTGCTTCTTTCTTGGGGCGAATCTTTTGAGTACATTCCTTATTTTTTCTTGGGTGGACGAATGAGACGAAGTCGGAGGCACTTTAAATATAGTATACCATCATGAGTGGAGAAAATGACAAATAATTCATAAATTTTAATTCAATGTGTTGTAGACTTTTAATTTATTTAATATGATCTATTGATTTAATATGCAATATAATTCTTGATATTTTTATTTATTCAATGTGATTTATGAAAATATGGTTCATGTGTTGAAGACTACATTAAATTTTAAAGTTTAGGGATGATGATATACGTCGGCATGAAATTTAAAAAGTACATTGTACAAATTAAAATTTTAAATATAATATTGCCTGCACATCATGGGAAAGTTTCTAGAAGATTTGTGCTATTATCTCTCCTGACTCTTTATGTTTATTAATCTAACATGGCATTTAATAAATGCCAAATTCCAAAGAGTAATGTCAACTGAGTCTGGGTTATGTAAATGGATCCAAACGCAACTTGGTACAATCTCTTAGTTAAAAGTCGTCGGATTTTAAAGAATGACTCGATTTTCAAATTATCATTACGTTTTATATAGATAAAGAAATATATATCAAAAACTTATTTTGTTTGAAATTCCATATTTTTCCCAAAAAAATGGTTGTTTGAAAAAAAAAATTTATGAAAAATAATCATTTATGTTGTTTATACTAATTAGTCAATAAAAGATAATTTCATTGTCAACGATAATTTATGTCTAAATACTTTTAAGAACGATGAAAGCATTTTTAATTACTTATTTTTACAGGTGATATAAGCGATTAAATCATTTATTTTTCACGATATAAATGCACATAATTATTTGACAGGGACAAAATGGGCCTAATTTACTATCGAAATGGTGCTTCTTCTGTTGACCTTCCTAAACGGGGGAGGCAATGCTGCATTAGCGACGGTACACCAGTCGCGAATAAAGCGAAGGAGCTTGTCGCTGCAAATGGTAGACGATGGCCCTCCATGTCCTTACAAGAAGACTGCGTCAAGCAACATGCCCTCATGTCTTCCGTACCCTTTCCATCTTCCGCATCTCCACCCTTCCATCGGTTTCGTCTCGCTCACATCCCGCCTACGATCAATTCCGGCATTCACTTTCTGGGGCATTTCGTCGAAAAACTTGTGAGCACTCCCGGTGTTCCCATCTTTCTTGCATTAGGTCCTTCTCCATCCAGATTTGCGGCGGGCCAGTTGTCTTCCCCGAGCGGAAAGCAGCAGAAAGCGACTCCCGAGAGTCAACCGCTATCGAATTGCTCAAAGAAGTCGCTCTACTTCCCTCGGAAGCCGAGGCCATGGAATGTTTAAGGACTTCTGGGATTGTCCCGAGTGGAGACTTGATATATTCGGTAGTGTGGGCGTTCAGGGAAGAGTGGAGGCTGGCTTTTTGGGCTTTCAAATGGGGCGAGAAGTGGGGCTGCATTGACGAGAAAGTTCTCAATTTGATGACTTGGGTATTGGGAAGTCACGGAAAGTTCAGTATTGCCTGGTGTTTGATACGGGATTCGCGTCGATCTTCAGTGGATACGAGGCAGGCTATGCTAGTAATGATTGATCGGTGAGATGGGTTTCTTCCGATTACTTTTGAATTTCGGTCATTCAACTCAATATACAAAAGAACCAAGCATGCAGTTTTATTGTTGTGCAATTGTTTATTTTAATGATGATGCGTTGCTTAAATCCAGTACTCTTTTTATGAAGTAAGCCTCGAAAGTTAAAATCAAGACGCGCTGATTCACAATTGATTATGGATCTTTCACTTATTCTGTTCCATAGGTATGCAGCAGCAAACAATCCGGCAAAGGCAATCTGGACATTTCACGTTATGGAGAAATTCAGAACTGCTCCAGATGAGGAAGCATACCGTGCCCTCTTGACTGCTCTCTGTAAGAATGGAAACATTGAAGAAGCCGAAGAGTTCATGTTTCTGAATAAGAAGCTCTTTCCCTTGGAAATTGAGAGCTTCAACATTATTCTGAATGGTTGGTCTAATGTCACTGTTGACGTGCTCGAAGCCAAGAGAATTTGGAGAGAGATGTCAAGATGCTGTATCACACCAAATGCAACTTCGTATACTCACATGATCTGCTGCTTCTCGAAGGTCAATAACCTTTTCGACTCTTTGAGACTGTATGATGAGATGAAGAAAAGAGGTTGGGTTCCTGGACTTGAGGTGTACAACTCTCTAATTTACGTGCTTACCAGGGAGAATTGCTTTAGTAAGGCCCTAAAAATGTTGGAGAAACTGAAAGAAGTGGGTTTGCAGCCTAATCACGCCACTTATGATTCCATGATACGTCCTCTATGTGAAGCCAAAAAGCTAGATGAGGCAGGAGCTGTTCTATCTTCCATGATAGGTGATAACATTCAGCCAACAATTGATACGTACCATTCGTTTCTTGAAGTCACCGGTTTTGAAGAGACACTGGAAGTTCTTTCTCTAATGAGGAAAGCTGGTGTAGGTCCTACTGGAGATACATTCCTCTTAATTCTAGAGAAGTTTTTCAGACTGAGCCAAGTGGAGAATGCTTTGAGGATTTGGGTTGAAATGAGGCAATATGAAACAGTGTTAGTTGCCGCACACTACCTCAAAGTGGTGCATGGATTGGCCACATCTGGTTATCTCACTAAAGCCAAGGAAATTTATTCCGAGATGAGAGCCAAAGGGTTCTTAGATGATCCAAAGCTGAAGAAACTTTTGTACAGAAATGCTAGACATAAGAAGGATAAAAGGGAATGGCATGCGGGAGAAGATGAGAGCGGGGCTGGTGTGAACATTAAGAAAAGAACTATGTTGAGATAACAAAGAAAATTTGTGGAAGATCAAAAACGGAGAGTGGGAGGACACTACATGGAGTTTCCAAATTAAATGTCTATGCCTAATCGGAAGTCACAGTTGGGATCTAACGTGTGGGGAAAGAAGCACTTCCTGCCAACACTCTGGCGACAAATTGCCATAACCAAGCGTGTTGTGCCCTGGAGGTGGTATCATGAAACAGCATGAGTAGTGAAAGCTCATAGATTATTGAAAAATGGTTTATATTAGATTGCTCAGTGGAGACAATTTTGTTGAATGGCTGCAATTTTTTGGGTAGTTTTCCTTATTCTTGAGCATAGATGCTGTCAACTTGGTTATAGCCATCCTGCGGTCTACTTTTCATATGGTTACCCCTTGAATGAGGGATGTCAACCTTCTGCTGAGGAAGCAGTGTCCTCTGTTTATGAACGACGGTGTCGATGAGTTTGCAAACGGAATTCTGTGCCTACACGAGAATATGGCCATTTGTGGAGCTCTTGAAGTTGAACTTGATGTTGATTTCTTCAACTAGGCACATGAAAAACTCTACAGAAGTGGACTAAAAGACAATGACAGAACCGTGCAAAGCAATTGCTAGTAACAGAGATAAACAGATGACCGATGGATCTGGGGCAGCACGCACATTTGTTGTAGAGTTTCCAGTCTTCTTGGTGCTTTGTCTCAGGAAGGTGAACAAGTTTTGTTTGCCATATGGATATGAGATAAGGAACAGACCGACCGGTAAAAACAGCAGGAGCCATGGATAAGATTCTCCATCAACAAGGTAAAAAATGTAATATGTGCTTATGTAACTGTAAGTCTAGAAGCATCTTCCGTGGCTCTTGTAGTGGATACTCTCCAGCGAAAGGGGAGCTATATTATACAGTATTGTGGTAGCTGAAAAGGCGGATTCCCCAGCTATGTTGCAATACCTCACTCTTTATACAGGAGCAGCTCTCGTTGGATGTTTTAGTTTTTCGTAAACAACACACTTTCATCATAAATTGAGTAATATATGAGATTAATCAGTAATACTCGACCAACAGTGATGATGAATTGTTCTTGAAACTGCTGCATAGACATGCCAGATTCATGGCAATTTTTGGTATTGTGATAGCTAAACTTCTTGGTGGGGTGCCATAAACTCGCTCTTATGTGTTAGCTCATCATGTTTCAGAGCCATCAGTTAAGATCGTCCTGCTGGTGTGCTATGGCGTTTACCGTGTTTCATCACTTATGCATTGACGAAAAATCAGATCGAGCAATGTATAACCCACTGTTCAGTTCACAACTTGATGGTCAAGATCTCCAGAATATCACTTCTGAAAATAATTTAAGACATTTTAAATCAAAAACAGGCAACACCAGACACCAGCAAGTGCACATAGTTATTTGGTAGTAGAATACTAAGACGGTGAACTTACATATGTTGCACCGCCAAGGCAAGAAAGAAAAGATTAGCAATTCGCAATCGGCGGCGAAACAAACTTATTGGAAAGTTTTTATCGTTTTTATCAAATCTATCGATAAAAACTTTCAAATCCTCAACAATCAAAACTGGTCAGTAAAACATCACTGGTTTTACTGTCACTTAGAAGATGGAGAAAGCCTTTCTTTCCGAGCCTTGTCCGCTTTCTCCATGTAATCTTGGTGGGACTGGTGCTTTGACCCTGCAATAGAAATTGAAATTGTCAGGTTGATATTACAAATACATGTCAAGAACCTAAGAGCGACGTCTTCCTACAATTAATTATCAAAGGAAATATTAAGTGTGACACTGTCAGTATCTCAAGTTTGCAGTCCATAAGGATCCGTGGCTCCATATGTACAAGGAGTTGCTTATACACAATAATATATGTGAGTACTGTACAAATAATAATAATCCCCACATGCACGAAATAACATTTTACACGGCATTAAAAGCCCACTTCTAAGAAAATCACTGTGGCAATGATAAAAATGGTAAGTATGCACTAAAGACTCAATATAAACAAGTTTCTTATCTGCATTCAGAGACATGGAGCACTGCTATAAGGAAAAAAATAGCACATATGTCCATGCAATCAATCACAACATGCTTCGATTGAATTCCTAAATGATACTAAAAGCCTCAAAGAAGGCCATCACAAAAATGAACAGAATCTTAGGCTAAAATCATCCAAATCTTTGCTTCTTCTCTCCCACCAGACGAGAAAATATAATACTCATCCAGAAAATTAAGCAAACAAACAAGCCAAATCCCAATGTTACACAGTTTCCCCAGGTTTTAACAGTATGAATACTTGGTCTACCAACCAATACCAGCAACTAAAAACCTGTCCTAAACTTTTTTTTGTCTCTAATATGTTCACATGTCCAAATATTAGACTGTGCATGTACTTTCATCATACCAGATGGACGATTAAGAGTCTTTTTGTAGATTTCAGCCAAGTTTTTCCAACAAATGAGTGGTCCTATTCCTCTGTCCAAGTTTAAGAGAAGGAAAGAAGTGAGAGCGGGGGGTGTTGGAGGAGTGGGGGTTGTTGGAAGTTGAAGTTGGATAGATGTCCAGGCTTATTAATTTGTTATATAGGTACTGACACACACTATTAGCTGAATAGAAGATGAAGGGATCAAAGCATGACATTTTCCCTGCACACTAACACAAGGCCATAAGTTCAAGGGATCAATAACGTCAGAAACTACCAGTGAAAATTACCCTGCTTCGTAGATTTTTCAGGTAGAACCACCAAAAAATGTCAAAAAAATTTACCAGAGAGGACATAGAGTTCACATCAAATCATTTAAGTAGTTGCATGGCAAATATTGACAACATAAGGACATTTCAACTCAGAAAACAATAAGACATCCGAGGCATGAGAGAGTTGAATAGCATTCAAGCTGAGAAGTTCTCATCCAACCGATATCTTCATCATTCATACTCACAAAAGCACATTACAGAAGCAGGAATAGTGATCTACGGTTATGCAAAAGGGGAAGTACAAAATCCCTACACGTGTATGAGCAACATAGAATTTCTGGGCTAATTCATGATAAAAAAGAGTTTGACTTGTTAGGAGTCCAGTATGGATGCAGGAGTTCTGAGAAAAATAGTGCCATTTCCATCTGCTAAGTGAACTACAAACCTAACTGCTGTTATATAAATCACCGCAGCCCAGCATTGAGCAGCATTTTGCTTATTAGAAACCTTTCATATCTCTACTCGCCTATTCGCAAATTCCTCACCGAAAGCTTTTAATACGAATCAGAGCTATCAAGGAACGTCCACAATGAAGCAGAACAAATACATGATATTCTACCGATGAGCAAGATTTCGTCTTCCCGAAACCATAGCAAAGACCATGAGCAATAAATGCAGGGCACCCATTACCCACGGCAAACATCCTGCTGAATAAGAAATGAAGAACAATCTTTCTTTTCAGTTCTGTCCCACAAGCCAAAATAGCAGCTTTTTCCCTCAGCTTCCAATCATTCTGCACAGAACATTCAAATGGAAATTCCTCCTCCAAATCAACGCGATCCAATCTAGAGAATGTTCTAAAGCTTCCACCTAGTGATCGCTCCACAGATCATCCAACCAAACATTTCCTCCAACAAACACCTCAGTTCAACGCTACAATAGAATTTTGTAAAGCAGCAGGAACCCCAGAAGCCAATCAAGGCCAAGCACAAGACGACGGATCAGAAACCACGAAAAATCTCAACTTTTTCCACTACTATGCCCCACATGCGACCAAATTCGTAATTGGAAGCTGTAAGAGGCTGCGAGCAGAGCGAGCGAGAGAGAGAGAGAGAGAGAGAGAGAGAAGGGGAATGAAACCTCGATTCATGAGGAACCATGGAGCACCGAAGAGTACGGTGATGACGGCGATGCCGGCCAGGACATGCTTCTTCTCGCCGCTGTACAAAAAGTGATCCACCCTCGCCCTGAAACCACCTGCTCCCCCTCCACCGTTGGTCTTTGCTGCGCTCGCCATTCTGGGTATCAATTCTCTCGTCTTCTCTCCTCTTCTCTTCTCTCGCTCGACCAGGGTTTTCGTTGGAAGTGAAAGTGCAAGTCCCACAAGATATAGAGAGAGAGAGAGAGAGAGAGAGAGAGAGAGAGAGAGAGATACAGGGAGAGGCTGCCACCTCGTCCAACCGTGAAGATCGAGGTTAAAATAAATAAATAAATAAGAAGAAGGGGCAATTTGGTGGGAATGGATCCACTGTGCGGTCAATGTCAGCAAGCGAGGTGGTCTACTTCTCAATCATCCGATTTGAATCGGAAGATTAAAAAAAAATTCAAAAAAAAAGTTTTAAAAAAATCCCAACCGTCCGATAATCCTTATGTCTCCTAACATAATATCATGTAATCGACCATGAATTTTTAATTTAGTATAGATATTATTTTGATTTGTGTTTTTATAAGTATTTAAAAGAAACATCAAACATATAAATGATCTTTTTATGTAATGTTGTTTCCACTTGAGAGTAGAGTCCAAATTTCATATGTGTAGTATGCGATACAAATTAATTAAAAATGTCTATTTATCGAAAATCTAAAATATTTAAAGCACCTCGAGTCTTTTAGTATTAATGATATAGAGTGAATGATTGAATAAAGATATTATGACAAAAGAAAATCAATATCTTGAAGAAAATGCTTTTTAAAGGGATTTTAGGAGGGGGCGAACAATCCCACTTAATTCTATCTAGAACTTTTTTTTTGTCTAAAAAGAAATCTCAAGTCTTGTTCTAATCATGCATCCAAAAGTCAATACTGATTTTTTTTTTAATTATGAACATCTAGAGCATGTTGTTGATGAAGAAGCAAGTTTTGGTGATCGATTTATCACTTTCATTGATGGTGATATTTTTAAAAATATTAATTGAGAGTTTTTGCAGCATGAGCATATTTGAGATTAAAATAAAAGTTGAGGATTTTTAATTAAAAAATTGAGAAATAATCACTATTAATCTAAATTTGAGATTTTCTAGGGAATTATGATGGCATCTATTGCCGTATTTCTATTGAAACAAGAAGTAATTTGTCATTCTAGTGTACAAATGATATAGACTGTTACCTTCGAAACATTAGAGGGGAAATTCTGATATTTTTTGTATTATAGCGAGCATTATGATAATTTTTGTAGGTGTTTCTCGGCGTTAGTATACAATAAGTTTTTTTCTAATATTTATTATGTTTTATTAAGGACTAATGTTATGGGTAATCTCTAAATTTTTACTCGATATTCAATAATGATCTCAAACTTTTGTTGCATCTACTCTTCAAACTTTTCGAGCTTCACTTTTTTTTTTTGGTAAAGCTTTCGAGCTTCACTTGATGTACACATTTGTAAATAAATAAAAAAGCCTGAAGGATACATATAATATAAGTCCTAAAACTTATTAAGAAAGTGTAATTAAGTTTTAAAATTTTGAAAAAATATAATTGAGCCATAAAACTTATTAAATTGATACAATTAAACTTTTTTGTTAGTCTAATTTAGCTGACAAAAATGTTGACGTGACTTTTTTTTTTGGTTATTTTCCGTCTACTACATGGTAATGATGGGTTAAAACATAAGGTCAAAAGGGCACTATTTGATTAGAATATAAATTTTATTTAAAGTATATTAAACAATGGACAAAATTTTGTAAACGCATACAAAAAAGAAAATAAATAGAAAAAACCTAGGCTAGGGAATCCAAATCGTGGGGTGACGTAGGCCAATTACAAGGGACATGGTTTTGGGCTTTTTTCACAATATCCCTACCTTATAACAGGAGATTCATTTCGTAGGCGAGACCACTACTTATACAAAAAATTGTATTAAATATAATATTGGAACCAAACATGGTTTTGGCCGTGTCGCTACCGTGTATGATGAAAAAAAATAATCAAAACAATCACATTAGATTAGATTGAGTTAACAAAATAATTTGATTACATCAGTTTAACAAATTTTGATATTTAATTATACTTTTAAGAAATTTTAAAACTTAATCGTCATTTTACAATAAGTTTTAGGATTTTCAATATACATATCTATAACTTAAGTAAAATGGACAACGACCAATCAATTTACTGTAACATCCCGTTCTTGAACATCTGGAAATCTACGATTTATGCAACAGACCGAATTTGATTATGGGAAAATTTGTGTAATGAGGAATGTGTGCTTAAAAAAAAAAAAACAGAGAGAGAGACTGGTCAACGTTGACCGTGTCGATGGTTGACCGGGTTGGTCTTTGACCGGTTCGAGGGAAAGAACCGAACCGGCCGGTTCGCCACTCATGGGCCGGTCCACTGAGTTCTTAATAATTTTTCCCCCACTCAGACATTCCGGCGAGCACGTGGCGAGCGAGGACGAAGACACCTCGCCGGAGGCAGATCGGCGTGTTCGCTCGCGAACCACGCGTCCCAACTCCCGCAGCCAACTCGACCAAGCCTCAGATTGCTGGCGCAGAGGCGGCCACGTGGTCGGAATCGCTCGTTCTCTCTCTCGGCCCCTCCGCCCCATGTCCAAACATTGGCCACCGAACGAAGGGGAGAGAAGGGGGAAGCCCGAAACGTTTCAGGCGAAGAGTTCTCCACTCGCGCGCACGACTCGACACGCAAAACCCAGGAAACCCAGAAGAATTTGAATCTTTGGACGGAGATCGCACGAAACAATGGTGTGCAGGACGGTGCTGCGCTGCGTGTTCCTGGCCGAGCCGTGGAAGCCTTCGCTCATGGGTCCCGCCCCGCTCTCCCTCTCCCTCGCCACCGCTCCGCCGTCCCCTCCGCCGTGCAAGCTAGGCTGCAGCTACAGGCCTCCCGGGACTCCGGGTTTCCACCCCACGAGACGAGGTCGGGCGCTGAATTGCTCCGCCGGCAGCGCTTCGTCGTCCGAGAACTCGGAGGACGATCAAGAGCAAGGTCCGCCTCAGGAAGCCGTTCTCAAGGCCAATTCAGAAGTTTCAAAGGCGGAAGGGAGAGTGGGGCAAACGACAAATGTGGTTATTGGTGGTACAGTAAGTGACGATTCAACCAATGAATGGCTTTCTTTGGATAAGAAGGTTAACACTTACCCAACAGTTAGAGGGTTTACTGCCATTGGAACCGGTGGTGATGATTTTGTGCAAGCTATGATTGTTGCCGTTGAATCTGTCATCCAACAACCAATTCCCAAGGTCGCGTAAGTTCGAGCTTGTCAACTGACATGACTATTGATCGTAGGCTTCCGTTCACATCGACGCACCACCATCAAGTGTCAGGTACTGCAACTCCAGGTGAGTGGACCTTCTAAACCCTTATAGGGTACGTTTATTGCCTTAATAATATTGTTAGGCTTATCGTATGATTTTAGTCAAGGAAATTAAGTGAATAGACAATTTATGATTAGGTGTCGGTTACTGATTAACTGAGATGAGATGGAAGGAAAATGTGGTTGTAGGTCGAAATGGAATGTAATGACATTACGTTCTAGGCCACTGAGTTTGAAATAAGTGAACAAAAGGTAATTGAGCATAAAATGAAATAAATACGAAATTGTGGAATTGGAGGTACTAAATTGGACGTCGAGGTCCAATGAGTGTCTACTGAGACTGGATCCAATAGTAGTCGAAATGGACGACTGAGTAGGTTTCAGATCGGCCTTGAACGGTCTTATTTGTTGATTGTCAATTTTGATACGTGACTAATTTATTTATTCGTTTAATTTGATGGCCAGCATATTATTTATGATCTAACATTTGACCAAGTTAGAAGTTCGACTAAGTCTCAGACCGTTCAAAAACGGTCTTATGGTGTGGTTTGGATAATTTACCTAATTGTCAATTTAATTATGCAATTTATTTACTCAATTAGTTGCTGGTAGATTGTATCGATCAATTTTATTCACTCATTTACGCCACTAAATCTGAACTTGTGTTCGAATCTGCGGGACGAGTAGATTGTGAGCCAGCTGAGACGGCAAACTAGTAGGCTCACGGACATAGAGAGAGTCAGGAAGAGAAGGTGAGAGGGTAGCAAGCGATTGGCAGATTTTATAGGCAAGAAGATGAGGACGAATTGTGCCCTAGATATAGTTGAAATGAGAAAGGACGATTAAGGACCCTAGGGCAGTCTTTGTACCTAATTCGTGATTAGGTGGTTGCTCACTGAGATACCGAGTATCTCACCCCACCACCCCAACCATTTCAGGAGGGACCACGTAATCAAGGGAGGAGTCACTGGAAATAAGAGACGGCGAAGGAAGATAAAGTCCACAAGTCGGCATCAACCGCCTGAAGACAAGAGGATGTCGTATATGGACTAAAGCTCGGAAGAGTGCGGCGTCAAAGTTTAACTTGAAATCAAGTTGTACATAGTTTTACTTGGTTAGAAAGAATTTATCTAATGTTCAATTACCTCGCTTCCGTTGTAGAACTCTGATTTACCAAGGGAATTATTGGAAGAAAAATTGAGGATTTGCGACGTGCCTAAAGGTCAGGGCGTGACATTTACTGTCAATTTGCAACACTAGACCAACGCGGCACCTCCGTCTTCCCTATTCCCGCTTTATGGAGGTCGAAATGCCAATCCCTCTGCACTACATGGATTTTGCACCATATCAATGGCAAATTTGAATACCTCGCTCTCCTTACCAGATGAATCTACGTAATTTCATGATATTCTTCTTGCTTAATAAACTAGTACTATCCACTTCTCGAGCTAATAAGAGGGAACTGATCCATGATTGCAACGACGGATTCACGAGGGCTAATTCATGGTCAAATTTCAAGAGAAGACTGAGGAAATCAAACAGCAAAAGCAAGTTGGACTGTTAGTATGGAAGTCGGACTTGTCATCTTCGTCCATCGACTTTTCAACTTTCAACCCGATGAAACGTTACGAAACAACAGAAATGTCAAAGAGCGCACGCTTAGACGGATGTATTGGAAAAATTGTCAAAGAGAGTACACGAAGTGCTGCTTTCAGGTGTCAATCCTCATCGCAATGAATACTATGTCAACCGAATTGGAAATTCAACTTCCAACAATGGCAAGAACCATCTGCCTTCTGTTCTGAATTGTAACTTTAACGATTTCCAACTTGGAATGTTCAACCCAAGCAGCAATTAATGGTCGACCTGGACAGAAGCTGAAGCTCGAGACTTTTCCCGTTTACTTTTTCCCTACTAACGTTGTATGTACAAAGACACCCTGGAAATCGTTTCGAGAAACAATAAGACAATCGTCCTGGTCTCTACATTCTATAACCATTTTTCAGTTGGATATGGACGGATTTTCCCCGATATAGCTGCGGCGAGAGCGGATGTAAAGCCCGGGTCTTTTGTCAAGGAAGAGGCCATTTGTTCTATCAAAAACTGCCTCAGTTCTGGTGAATCTACTTCCGGTTGCGAGCTTTTGACATCAGTTTCCAGCTTGGGTTTCATCAAGTCAAGAGTTACAGTTGTGGGTCCAGGTCCAGATGAACTGAGAGAGGCAGAGCGGGGAACTGAACCGAGAGTAGCACGGGCATTTGAGCCACAGGTCGCCTCAAGGAGATATGAACTTGGATGGTTGTGCTCGCCTTCATAAGTCGCGACTAAGACCGATTGGTCTTCAGCACTTCTTTGCACCTGAAATTCCAAGTGTGATCTTTTGAGTATTCTTCTCACTAACATATCATTTGCACGTTAAAATAGGAAAGGCAAGCAGCTAGCAAATAGTAGCGCTGTCCTAATCTGAAATTTCACAGAAAGAACAAAGTGGGAATGTTCTCGGCCGACCTTCTTCTTGACGGGGCAGCTTGGAGCGTGAGCGCATTTGAAGTAAGCTCTGGGACAAGGGTTGTCCCTGGTGATCTTTTGTCCATACTTCCTCCACTGGTGTCCATCTTTTGCAACCTGCCACACCCACGAGATAGCTCGATGAGCAAAGAGTTGAGAAGCTGGAGCTCTACTCTGGAACATAACTCTATGAATGCACTTACAAGGCTAGTGTTTGATGCTTCGGTCTTATAATAAACCCTCGTGATCTTCGCCTTGATTGTTTCCTCCCTTGGTTTCTTGTACTGATCATCATCATCAGTTGAGCTGCTTTCCGAGGCCCTATTAACTACCATCTCATTGACATTGTCGTTAGTGCTGCTCTCGGACTTTCTCTTCTTGGATGACGGGCTGCTCTCTCTCTCAGCATTCTTGCTCATAATTCCAATCACCTGGTCTCTCAAGGCATTGTAGTTCTCACACACCGCCATCAGCATTTGGGTGAGCTTCTTGTTTTCAGCAGCCAGCCGATTCAGTTCCTCTAGTAAAGCACCAGTCTGGAACATGGAAACAAAACACGACATAAAATTAGAAATGTCGATTAGTATGCGAAAGACAAGGACTCTACATGAGTTGCTGCTTTAAACAACACAGAAATCGTCACAGCGGCAGGCTTCTGAAAATTACTTCAAAAAGAGAGAGCGCACCATCGTTAATTCAAAGCTGATTTGAGTAAAAACACGAATCTTAACATACTTCGTGTTCTTGTTTTTGTGAATATTCTATCAGGGAAAGCCAGTGATTAAGAAGCTTCGGAGGATCAGAATAACAGGCTTAAGACTTGAGCACTCGCATGGCATCTATACAAATTACGGGCCAAGAATCAAGCATGAGCAAACAATTACAGCAAGAGAAGGAGCTAACCTCATCTTTGTTCCCGGAAAAAGTCCCTCCCAGTTCCATAAAATTGCTCTCCACCACTTTGGTCTGAAAAACAAGAACCCAGAAGAAATAAACATCAGAGATTTGTAAACAAGAAAGGCCGATGCTTCTGCAATTGCCAAGGCGTTTTGAGTGGAGGCGGCACCAGCAACCTACCGGAGCTTCATCTGGGTCTTGCGACGGCCTAATGCTGAGATCCAGAGAAGTAGTAATCCAGGAAGAAGAACCCATGGAGCACCACAGACGCCGAAGACAAGTGTCGGCTGTTCTTGTTCTTGCAGGATCAGATGGAGCGCTCAAGAAGCAAGTTTCTGTTGTCAGACCCCCCAGGCAAAGCAGACGAAAACGATGACCAAGCGAACAAGAAGCGAACTTCTCCAGAGACAACCCTCTCGAATGCCGAAGCGCCGAATTTGTCTCAAATTGACCGAGTGCAGAGTCGAAGGGCGAACGCGACCATTTATAGAGCTCAAGGCCCAAAAAGGCTTTGAGGAACGGGGGAGGAAGGAGCTGATGAGATGAACGAGGGCCGTCAACGCTTCAATTTCCACGTGATCTTTAGAGGAACCCGATTACTATATCCTTAACTTGTCTTGACGAGACATTGTTTCGGGTCGGTGTTGCGTATAGATTACGAGCTGGTTGCTGTATATGTATCACAACGATTCGCTTGTAAAATTGGTACGATTTTGTCAACGGATGTTTCTTTTGACATTAATTAAAATATTCAGAATAAGCTGTCTCAAAACGTTCCTTAATTAAATCCAAGTATACTGAGCAATATGACAAAATGATACTTCGATCGAGCTAAGTACAATCCATTGACATGAATAGTCGCCCACGATTTTTTCATGTCATTTCATATGTAGATTTCACATATGTATCTTGATTAAATTACTTTTACATGTACTTTGATCTTGTATTCTTCTTCTTCTTCTTCTTTTATGTATTTACCAAAGAAAATGGATTGGATAAGTGGTTCCCTTCGCGTCACAACTCAACATAAGATAGGTCGAGCTCTTGTGTGAATTAGCCATATCTAGTAAATGAGCGGTGTATAGATTTGGAATGGTACGACTCAACATAATGTGGATATTTAATGAGTTCACAATTTATTTAAATCCAACCCATCTCTATGACTCTCTCCTTTTCACGCGATCTTATGCTTGCTCACTCTGCATTCTTATCCTCAATTTAGTTATGTATTTTTCCAGATTTTATTAAATATAAAAGTATTTTAGTAATATGGATCGGAGTCGAACATGAGCCAATAGATTTAATCATAATGAGTTAGATCGATCGGTCTGGATCGGATCATTTTAAATCAGATCCGAACTCGATCCGATCCGTCCTTTGACGGGTTAGGATTAGGTGATGGGGGCCGGGTCGGTGGAGTCAATTCTCGGTACGCGGGAAAGTCAAAGTCAAGCACGACATGGGAGACAAGTATGCGCTTTGCTGGACACCCAGCGTTGACCTGAGGTACGGACTCTGTGGCCAAATAGAATGTGGATGGCGACGACATGAGCATTAGCATTAACGGGGTGGCTTGCTCTTTCCCTCTTGCCCTTTTCTTCTTTTTCAATGGGAACGTGTCTTTTCTTTTCGCCTTACTTGGTTTTGTTTTTAGCCCTTTTAATAAGGCCGAAGGTCGCATTGGATCGTGTCTTGACTTTGATCTCCCCGAATGGTATTTCTCGTTGCAAGAAAAGCCGTCTGATAAATGAGGTTAAGGAGAAAAAGGAGAAGGTGCGAAATACTTAAAGAGTGACTCGTGACTCTTTCTCTAGTTCATACACAATTTTGACCAGTCCTGCTCGCATCACGCCCTAATCTAGGCTCAACCGACCCTTTAGGACGTGCTGAATTCTTTATATTGCTTCTTCCGTGCAATGCGGAATGGTTCGACAATTTCCCTTTGTCGGTATCGCTTAAAATAACAAGTCAATGATACATGTTTTTCATTATTGACGGACACTTATATCTGAACATTTTTGTGGACGACGAGAATGTTATTTGATATCCGGCGGCGATTTGATCATTTATGATTCCTACAAAAGATCGGAACGTGGATGGGGGGTGTTGCCGGCAATGGCGCGACGTCGGAAGTGAGGTCACCGACGAATTGATGGACACGTTCCGTGTCCCGAGTCAAACCATCCCCCTCCCAGTCGCTGCTGCAGCGAAAGTCGTAGGGAGGACCAGATCAGCCCACCCCAAATGGCACCAGACGGTGAAGACCCCACCGCACCAGCAAGTGGCCAAGTTGGTGGCGGATCCACCTTCTTCTGATCGGAAAGGACAGCACTGGAGGTAAAACAGCGGTCCCCCCCATTCCAACTCCGTGGTCGCCAGAAAGGTTCGATCGGAAAAAGAAAAGAAAAGAAATCCTCTGCAGAATTCAGCATCACTCCTTTGAACATGGATAAGGTCAGCCATCTCGTTCTGTTCTCCGCCGTTTGTCTATCCTACCAAGAGAATTCCTACCTTCTTCCCTTTGCTTCCCTTTAAAATATTACCCCCCAAAAGAAAAGGTCCAAAAGTCCAAATTGTGTGGAAGGGACGTGCCGTTCTGCACACTGATATTCCTGTAATTATAGAGGTTCCGGATGAAGTCTTTCTTTTTCTTCTTTTGTGATGAAGATAATTCTCATTGAAAAAGCTTAAGTAATAAAAGCTTCATAACAGATAAGAGCCCAACGTCTCGTATTTGGGCTTGAGCGGCCCAGTCCGCAACTCGGTCGGCGTCGCGATTGCAATGGGCTACACCGAGATGAGAGAAGAGTTCTTAACGGGCCCAGGCCCCATTGATAAATAAGTTTGCATCCCTTCTCATTTGATCCGCGCTTAACACCTCGCTTATCAGTTCAGAGTTATCAGACACCGACTCCCGACACTCTCCAATTCATGCTCGCAGGTGACTTAGTGGTTCCCACGAGAGTTGCTGCTTCAACCTAAATTTGCACCCAATAATGTCTGAACCGTAAAAGATACCAAGGTTTAAAAAGAGAGAGAGAGAGTAAAGGTTAGAAAGAAAAAAAAAATCACTAACAAATTAGGAGAACAGGTGTATAAATAGAGGACTTCTATAATTTATTTTGCAATTTTATAACATCTGAGAACTATTCTTTTTTTTTTTTAGGCATGGTGTTGGTGTGTACTGCTATTTTTGTTTGGACAGTCCAAACACTTCGCCAAAAGGAAATTACAGAGACTTACTCTGCTCTGCTCCACATATAGTTGTTACATAATAGCCAGTCTTCTTTAGTGGAGGTTGACGAGAGTCTTCATCCACATACATGGACTTAGAGACAGAGACAGAGACAGAGACAGAGAGAGGCGCGCTACCCATTGTTCGTGCAACACGAGCGACTCTTCGACGATGTGCAGCACGTGCTAATTTTAATTTTAGGCAAGCGAGATGTGTTTAGACCATAGAGGACGCGGCAATGACGTGATGTACTTTGCCAATAACTTGTAATGTGTCATGTTGAAAACGCTCAACATTGATCGTTCCTAGTCCATCCATTCTCACAACGACTGGAATGCTTATTGCCCTATTGAAGAGAATATGGAGGTACCTGCCTTCCAAGCACAGAATTACGTGCTACAATCCAATGTTTCTTCAGGGTAAAGTGCAATTCTAACGAGCTAGAGAAAGTAAAAGCAGAAAGGATCCGAGTTTCTAAAGTTTGGTGCTCGACTAGGAACCCTGGAGGGGCCTTTTCTCGTTTATGGGCTTACCAAACCCCCAGGAGGACAGCCTGGTAAGCCTAGCCCGATTATATATATTACATGATTTTTTTTATTGATTCAATCTTGCATCTATCCATCGATATTGTGTCCACTCCAAGGAGCACATTAAACGTTAAATTGAGATTCAAATTATGTCATTAAATGGGGGTTAAAACCTTATATAAGATAATCAAGTAACCGCTCCTAATCTTGTAGCTCATTTAGGGTTGATGGAGTCATCCCTTGTGCACAAATTCCGGGATGCACTATCCCTATTTTCTCGCCAAAAGAAATTATCAACATCTGAAAAAGTACTACTCCCATTCACCGAACCATCCGCGCTTTTTATCCAATTTCAATTTCAGACTACTAAGATTTGTTACATATTTCCAAAATTCGAAATAGGTTTACATCTCCTGAGTCCTCTTGTTTTTTTGGTAGAAAATGGGTTTAAACAAAAAGAACAAAATCTCGCATGGTTGCACTGAGTGATTTCTTCAGTATGACACAAGTATAACAAAATATCAGTGTCTCCAAATAGAAGAATTTTTTTTTTCATAGTTAGAGACACGGGCGTCCGATATGCTTCTGGGGAAGCCTCTTCCTTTTAGTACTTATAATTCCATCCGTGAAGCGACAAAGAATGTCCATTTTTGAGGTGGTTCCGTTTTGGGGAGGAATTTTGCCTGGAAACGTGAAGATCAATTTTCTCTAATTAACATCTTTCTCTGCAACTGTTTGTTGACTCTCTAAGTTGTCCCAACACGGGTCCCAATGCCGGACCCGGCTCCGACGCCGGTTTACAGATGCGCCGGACCGGCGAGTAAAGTCCAATGACAAGTCCCATTCTATCTCTCACTCATCTAAACATGCCATGTCCCTGTCTCCCCCAGTCGAGGCCCCTAAAGTTATGTTGCCAATACCGCCCTTGATTGATAGTCATGATTTTGATTGGCATCCATCTTTCTAAGTCCAATCTCACATTTGAAGCTTGAAGTTTAGAGGGCAGGTGCTTGGCATGAGATTGGGATCCAAGAACATCCAACTTCCTATATCCAAGTTCACCATTGAATTGCACTTTTATTGATGACCCAAAATGAATAGGTACCATGTCGTAACGACTCAAAGCTGCAACTATTATAAAGCTTACTATTATAAAGCTTATATATTGACATCATTATTTGAATAGGCTCTGCTATCAAATCAAGGGACTAGCAATCAAGGGCGATGGTCAGCCGTAACCAACATGGCCAAAGCTAATTGATGTGGATTCGTGAGTTCTCAACAATTAACATGCGCTTACAGTGTCAGAGAGTTTGTCTTTGTTTAAGCGAAGATTTCATAGCGATTTATAAATCATGTGATACATGGTACATGGATAGGCCATTAAGTTTTTAGTTGTGTCAATTTAGCTAAGTGAAACAATTCAACTAATACATCATAGGCCAAAGCTTCTAAAAAGGGGAAAACAAAATTACGGCCCAAACGAGACTCTCGCTGATTCAAGCCATTAATTGGCTTTATGCTCAAATACGATGCAATAAATAACTTAAGGGCCAACAGTTTAGAACCGGGTGTCTAAAGAGATTAAAAAGAGGATCTTTCTCTTTTTCTTTTTTCTAATTTTCGAAAAACATCTGAAAAATCAAAGGAGTTTGTTCCCATGGCATAAAGAGTTTGCTAATGCAGACAAGTAGAGACAGTAATTCAACTCCGGGCCAAAATTGATAGTAAAAATTGAAGTGGAGTAAACTGTTATAGTAAACCGGAGATCTTTCAGAATCAGAACCGTAAGATAATATTGTCATGAAATGAAAGTTCTGGGTATTTTTGATAATGGTGATGTGGAATCAAATGCAACTTCACCAGATGGGAAGCTTCGCCATACCCATGATTTCAAAACGGCTGAAACAGAGTCCAAGAATGTCATAAATCATTCATGTCCCACCCGACCGACCGGTCCCCATCTCACAATTTATTTTTCTTCTCCAGCTATTATAAACTAAGAGAGATTACTGTGTGCTTGCCGATACCCTCCAGATTCACCCACTGCTCGAAAACCATGTCCTCCAATGGAGACCGGACAACCATCACTCCATTTCTTTCCCTCTACATCCACTTCTGCGCCAAAAGATGATTTGAATCCATCATCCATGAGCTTTGTTTTGAGTTCTATAAACTTCGTGTTGAGTTTTGTGCTGGGGAGTGAAAACCCATCGTCTTTCTGCTTATTTTCGCAGAGACTCCATTAATTCTCGAGGAAGGTTTTGTCCCCTCAGGACCCAGATGGGTGACAAGACAGAGCCCGATGGAGCACCAAATGGCGAAACGGAGTCTCCAAGAAACGTTCTGCTTGGGAAGTACGAGATGGGGAGGCTGTTGGGTAAGGGCACTTTCGCGAAGGTCTACTATGCCAAGAACGTGTTGACCCAAGAGAGCGTGGCCATCAAGGTCATCAGCAAGGACCAGGTCAAGAAGGAAGGTCTGATGGAGCAGATCAAGCGCGAGATCTCCGTGATGCGCCTGGTGCGTCACCCCAATATAGTGGAGCTCAAGGAGGTCATGGCCACTAAGCAAAAGATCTTCTTTGCGATGGAGTACGTGAAGGGCGGCGAATTGTTCGCCAAAGTTGCCAAAGGTAAATTGAAGGAGGATGTGGCCAGGAAGTACTTTCAGCAATTGGTTAGCGCCGTCGACTTCTGCCATAGCCGCGGCGTATCGCACCGCGACTTGAAACCCGAAAATCTCCTGCTGGACGAGAATGAGGACCTTAAAGTCTCCGACTTTGGCCTATCGGCTTTGCCGGAGCAGCTCAGGAATGATGGGCTGCTGCATACGCAGTGTGGGACTCCAGCGTATGTTGCGCCGGAGGTGTTGCGGAAGAAGGGGTACGACGGGGCAAAGGCGGATTTGTGGTCTTGTGGGGTGATTCTGTACGTGCTGCTTGCAGGGTATTTGCCGTTTCAGGACGAGAATGTGATGAGAATGTACAGGAAGGTGTTCAAGGCTGAGTATGAGTACCCACCTTGGTTCTCGCCTGATGCTAAGAAACTGGTTTCCAAGCTTCTCGTTGCAGACCCCGAAAAGAGAATTTCGATTCCAGAGATTATGAGGACCTCATGGTTTCAAAAGGGGTTCACTAGGCCAGTGGCTTTCTCTATTGAGGAACAGGAATTGGAGAAAACTGATGAGAACTGCAGTTGCGAGTTGAAGCTGGTGAGATCAAACTCAAAGCCGCCTTTTTACAACGCCTTTGAGTTTATATCGTCCATGTCGTCAGGTTTCGACTTGTCCAACATGTTTGAGAGCCAACGCAAGTCGGGCTCGATGTTCACTTCCAAGTGCTCGGCCTCAGCGATAGTTGGGAAGCTAGAGGCGCTGGCCAGGAGGCTGAATTTCGGGGTGATGAGCTTGAAGGACTTCAAGCTGAAGCTGCAGGGGAAGAAGGAAGGGAGGAAAGGGAAGCTGGCAGTGACAGCGGAGGTCTTCGAGGTTGCGCCGGAGGTCGTGGTGGTTGAGTTCTCAAAGTGCAGTGGTGACACTCTCGAGTACAAGAAGTTCTGTGAGGAGGATGTGAGGCCTGCGCTCAAGGATATTGTATGGAGTTGGCAGGGGGAGAATGACTGCCACTAGCTAACTGTGAGGTCAAGACTCAAGTGCCGTCCATAAGAGTAGAAGCTTAAAGTAGACCGTATAACCAGTTGAAATTCCATTTCTTGGGAATTTCCAATTTCATGCTTGTCCATGGTTATGCCAATGTTTTTGTTCTATGTAAATATTGCTCCTATACCGGTCTGTGCAGTTGGATATTGCTCATATTGAACTCGTGTGGGTCAGTAAGCCCCCACAGATTTTCCGGGAGATGGGAATATAGCTTTTTGGGCGATCTTCATTGTAATCTACTGGTTTTATGAAAATTGAGTTGCGGATGATATCTCTGGTGTAAGTTGGCCCTTAAGTCATGTGAATCTCACTGACATCTCCGGTGGTGACTGACTTGCCGATGGATGGAGCTGAGATGCTTTTGTCTCTCCTTTGCAATCCAGGGCCTTTATGGAGGCTCTGTCTATTGATCAAACTTTCGGTGGATGTGGAAATTAGGCACACAAGAAAAGGCAATGGAATTTGATCTCCTGAAAGAAGCACACTAGTTGCAAAATGATGCCCTGAAGACAAAAGTGTTGTTATGAATCTAGAAAAAAGATATGGCAAGATGAAACTGTCTCCACTAAACCTTCCTCTAAATATTTAATTAGCTAATCATACTATCACAGAATCACAAGTGTGGTGCTAGTCCCATCTTTAGTGACTTCTGTTTTCTGGTTACCTTATTTTAATTGCTATTTTCTTGTTCTTGTCTGCTTAGACATCATTCACAGGTTATCGGACATATCGTTCTGCTGGCAGATAGAACGGGTCGTCACTTTCAGTCATGGCGGTATTTTCCACATAACTCTATCTGATGCAGTTGGAGCGGCCCTTTATTTGACAATACTGCGTTTAACAATTAGTAACACCACAGGAACGATCTAAAACTGTGGCCTGGTCGCTTTTCCTGTTACTTCAGACGGTCAAACTTTGTTCAAGAGGCAGGACTGAGGGCTCACGAAGAGCAAAGGGAGAGACATAAAGTGGATCTCCATGATTAGTAGTTGCCATACTTGAGGCATTGACTGGTGGTTAAGTTTCTCTTTCGTTATCCTCCATGGTTGTTCCTTATCCATGTTATCCGATGGCCACCGATCACCCAGAGAACCAAAGCTTTATCAGGGTCTGGACCCTGCAAAAGGGACCCAAGAAAGAGCGGGGTTTTACTTGTCAAGCCCTCTCTGGTCGGTCCACGATTCCTCGTGGAAATAGACCCCGCCTGGCCTGTCTTCTTTACTTAACCCTGAAGAGAAGGCGGTGCCCCGCTTTGCCAGCCACAGCTGCGATTCGGTCTTGTTCTTGGGTTGTGCTTTCTGGAATTTTGGACGGTCTCTTTGTCAATTTCTACAGTCCTTCATTAGGACGGCGATAGCATCACGACATTCGGCTTGATGAAGGTTACTTCACTTCCGCAGAGGAGATGTGCCACATCTCTACATTAGAAATCAAACTGAATATCACTTTAAAATGTAAAGATACATTTATGTTAACATGAAAGGATGCTGGCTCTACATATAACTGAAAATTTTCTGATTGGAATTTACAATCGAAAGTGATATTGACTTTTTCTAATGAGGGTTCCGTGCTCATTTTGACAACACAATTAACACAATGAAAAAAAAAATCATTTTTTTGACTTGAAACTAAATCATTTATGTAAAAGTGCCACGTAACGATCCTATGATATCATAAAACTCTTATAAATTTAAATGACATCACCTGACGGTTTAAGTTCGTTTCATGAAATAAGTTGAATCAAAATTTATATTCCTCTAATATATGCTAGAAGAGGTTCGTGCTTGGTGGTGGTAAATCAATAAATGCTCGTATAATCTAAATTCATTAAAAATGATAGTTTTTACCGTCAAAAATTCACTTTGAAATAGTTGAGTCATCTTGTCAACTTACACGAACTATTAAGGATCCATCAAGAGTGACTTTTCATGTTCATTTTCATAGTGTTTCTTTTCGGATGTTACGACTTGCACAATTTTCACATTTATTTCCAATTAAACTTGTTATTTTCTTATCTTTGAATTTTTATGAGGGAAGCGAAAAATTATAAGGAAATAGATCCTCTTTTTTTTTGTTTATTGATTCTATTGCTTTGCGTAGCTTCCTACCCAATATGTACTACAAGAAAATTGTGTAACAGGAAGAGAAACAACCAAAGGAGGTAAATAGTACAAATGAACACATCAACGGCTTCCTGGCCAAAGGTCGGTACATGGAGGAAGGTGCCTTTCGGAGCACCACTTGTACCGGGAAAATGATTACCTGACCGTATATTAAGTGACCTTTCCCCCACCCTTGGATTAAAACTCCTCCCTATTGCATGGGAACCCTCCTTGGCCATGGATCCCCTGACCTGAGGTTAGGCGATTCGGATCCGTACTGAGAAAAGAATCACTTGACATGGAGTCGTCGTTCTCAACGTTTTGATCATAGAACTGCAAGACAAACACTTGGCGAGATCACGTCGAGTCATCCGTGAGCCGACATACGGTGTTTTCCGGTCATGTTCGAGTCAACAGTGCCGAAGACACGTGCCTTTTGTACAATTATGTAAGTGCAATTATGTAATCACCCTGTTCGAGAACGCGTAGAGACATATCGGCTTATGGCAATTTTGAGTTTGGTGATGTCGTGTCGCGTTCAGATTTTTCTATGTTCATTCATGTCGCATCGGTAACATTCATCGCTCCATGAATGTTGTTCAAGGGGCCCACAAGGGGTGGCGGTGTCGGCCGTTGCTGGAGCTAATGCGGAGTCAGCCGCGTGTTGGCTCATCCCTTATTTTGTAGATCTTTGATCGAGAGATGCAATTTCGAGGGTTCATCGGCATTCAATCACGACAAGCATGTATAATCGCAGCGAAAAATGGATGATTTAGAAAATATTTTCTAAAAAATAATTTTATATCACTATAAAGATAAATGAGCGAAATTATTTCTACCAATTCATGGAAAGTATTTTCGGTCAAATGATTAATTATTTTAAGCGAATAAATGATTCACTCTTAAGAATGATTTTAAAAATAATATAATTTTTACGAAATAAGATAGTGCATATCCGCCTATTAATAATGCATCGATCGTTTTTCTTGTTTGCTGGCTAAGTGCTGAGTGGAGGCCCCGGAAGAGGATGACGACGAGATTGAGTCGATCGCATTTGCATAAAAAGAGAGAGAGAGAGAGGAAAAAAGTGAGGAAAGGAGGGGAAACGACAAAGCAAAGGCAATAATATTTGATTCGGATCAGCAAATCGAGTCCACGTGGCCAAACGATGATGGCCTGCGTTGATCGCGAAGGAGAAGAATGACCGGAGCAAGCTCGGCTTGGTGGATCACCAGAGGCTCAATGCGCTTGCAGTCGCCACCTGTGGAATTGGCGACTGACGTTAATGGAGTGATGAAGGAATGGAGTAGCCCTAAATTACATCCACGGAAATTGATGTCCGCACTTGCATTTTGATATGATTAATCGACGGAATATGCAATTCGAGCACCGAGATAATAAAATCAATTGATTTAATTAGTCGAGCTATCGTAACTTTTTGTTATTTATTTCCTGTGAATTTTGTACTTGATTTTGCAAATCCAGCGACTCATTGGATTTTGACAGTCTATCGAAGATGTGAAGCTGAATTGAAATCGAAGTGCGATGATTAATAAGGTATATGGCTAGTGATATCTCGTGTTTAGATATAATTTAATTTAGGATAGGAACTAGCAAATCGTCATGGGACTTTGTTGTCCTTTGTTATGACTTGCGATAAATTAATTCCGGCTCTGTTTCTTTCTTTCAGGTAGAGTTTCTGTCGTATCTACAGATGATATGAGATCTGAAAGTGCTTTTACGCGAACAGCATTATAGAACGTCACGTGTCATCGTGCATCCACTAAAACATACACGGGCCCCATGAATCTTCGCCCAACGAGGTCTTACTTTCCAATGGGTTGGGCCACGAAGGAAGCAGAGTGGGTCTATGAGGCCCCGACCTCTTTAATCTGGGCTCGTGGCCTAATTATCTTGTGGCCCATTCGACATTGAACCTTCAATGGAAGTCATTGTAAGCCCGATTGCAATCATAAGGCCCACACAACTAAGAATGAAGGAGCATTGATCACAAACCTGCCCGCCATGCTACACGCGATAATTGCCCGCCAAGACTGAGTCAACAGACTCACGAAATAACACCATACAAAGAGACTCTTTAGATTATCACCTTTGACTATTTACCTTAACTGCGACTATGAACGACTTAATTTCCTGGTCCACCTCGACAATCAGCTACAAACATTAGCCAGTCACTTTCACGGTCCCGAACCATAGTTTTTTTTTTTCTCTTTTCTTTTCTTTATGCCTTAGAATCCCATCTAACGCGAAGACCAGGCTTCACAATCACATCTTGCTATGAAGGCATCGACCGCATTTGAAGTGGGGTTCTTTATCTCTTCGATCATTGAAATCTTCGTGGCGAATAGCTGCCCGATCGTATAGCTTTCAGATAGATATGCCCATTTCTTGGAAGTTGGATGTGCACGTGAAATGGCATAGTGAACCGTGGATATAGGCCGTAATGCACATGGCCACCCACTACATTAGTGATTGGAGAATCTCAACCTATTTAAGTATTTAAACAAAAGCGGCAATCTCAATCAACCAATTAATAATTTGGCAGTCCAATATTTTCCCTTGAGCGCATTCTTCTTCTTCTTCTTTTTCCTTTTTTGTCCCTGACGACCCAAAACGAAGCGACACGATCAAAAAGGAATATGTCATCCGGACTGTAGCGACAGGACCGTCGACACAAAGCGGGACAATCAAATCTGGGGACGCCATCGCCACCGCTCGTCGATTTGACCCCATCCGACTTCGGATCTCGCGGCGCGGATTATTCTTAGGGGATCATTCCCCTCGCGATCACACGCGTCCGATCGTCCGCCAAAGTACAATCGGGAGGACCCCGAAGATCGCGGCCCCACGGGAATATAGGGACTGGAAAGAGTACAGTGCGGGGGCAGAGGATCGGATGCGCAACATCAGAGGTCGACAGTGCAAACAGCGTACCCCTTCATTTGACTGGCGTCGGGATCGCGTGGCTGTGGCCCGCCCAGGGCGGATCCCTTTTTGCTCACGTGGCTGATTTTCTTACGTGGCGGGTTCTTACTGGGTGGGCCGCACCCGGGCGCAGATGGTGACGCTGGATCACCGGGTCGGGGGAGGGAAGCGAACTCCCGACTTCTGCGGGCATTCGGACTCCTCCCCCATCCTGGAGTTCAAGTTCACACAAACAGAATGAGCCAGGTATTCTTGTGTGTGTATATATACGCACGTAGAGACAGAGAGAGTCACAGACCCTTCAGAGACGGCGACGACGGCGGCGGCGGAGGAGAGCGCGACTGGGCGTCACTCGGTTTGGATAAGCGTCGCCGTCTCTTTCCTCCATCCGCAGAATCGAGGTCCCGCGCTCCCTCCCATTGTTTTTCTGCCTGGAGGAGTCGCCGCCTTTCTGATTTCCGAGTTCTTTTGTGCTTTTTCTTCTTTTTGGTTTTTGTTTTGGTTGCCTGAACCGTCGCCGATTCGGTTGCCGGGGGGGTCCTTGCGAAACACAATTTGCTTTTCCATGTCAATGGAGTCGCGAAAAGTCGCGAGGAGAGAATATTTTGTGGTCTTAGTTTTGGGCGTTGTCATGTTCGTTGTTGCACTGGGGAAGTTGATACGGGATTAGGGATTGACGAGCGAGTCTGTTCGCACGTTTGCTTTTGATCGAGCAATGAGTTATATTGGCTAACGCTAGCCCGTACTGTATGGTCTCGCGTTTGATTCGGTGACTTTTTGACGCTTGCTTCTCTGGACTTGATTTGACATCCTGGGCTTACAGGATAAAGCGACAAAAGGACGTCTTTGATGGCTTTGCCGCCTGAGCGGCCGCAGTTCATTGCGAGCACGGGGAATCACAGCTTCTCCAATGCCCCGTTGATCCAGGACTCCGAAGATCAGATTGTCGTACCTGACGTGAGAACCGATACATTTGAACTCCCACTTATTATCATTATTATTATTATTTTCAGCTTGGTGCGCGTGATCAGCTTAGAATTTCCTGTGAACTGAATTATTGTGCCTCTATGCAATCTGTAGCTCACAACAGTGAAGCACTATTTAATGGAAAATTTGGAATTCTTGCATATATAAAGAGTGTGTAGATTCTCGTGTACTCAGTCATAATCAAGTTTACTACCGAGTGTTCATTAAATGCGATGAATCTCCAATATGAAGAGACAAACCCTAGGGTGTGTACAAAATGGAAATTTTGGAGTCATCTTTTCAACGAGTCGCATTGAGGGGTAGAGAAGTCTAGCTAAGATCTCAAATGGGCATGCACTAATTTTAGCTTGCCTGTAAGTAATTTGCTGAGTGACAAGTAGGATTGGATTTGCAGGCAGAATAATGCCTGCCCAAGCAAGCTTTACCTTTAGAAACTTCTAGGAACAATAAATTTGATGTCACTTGACTACTCCATGTGCAACTTTTTCCATGCAGAGGAAGAGCTGGAAGAACATATTTGCATATATTGGTCCAGGATTTCTCGTATCGATAGCTTATATTGATCCTGGAAACTGTAAGATTATCATTCAAGGAAATCTTGTTATGTCACAACTCATGAATCTTATGTGGTGGTACTTAGAATAGCCTTTTTTGTCCAATAATGCAGTCGAAACGGATCTACAGGCTGGAGCTCAATACAAGTATGGGGTATGTGTAATTTATCAATTCACAGACCCTCTTATCATTGAATTATGACCTCAAGATTTAGAAACTTTGGAACTTTTCGTAGCATAGTCTCAAAACTGAGAGTGAGGATCCGCCAGCAATAAACACAGTGCTTAAGTGGTATGTGAGGATGAAGTCCTTGCCATATTTCATGCTGACTGATGATTGAATGGCTGCCTTAATTTTCGCCATTGATGAGACATAAGATGACCTGATACATCAACGATGATGTTTCTGGTGGAGAATTGGAGGGAGCTAGCAGTGAGGTTTCATTTGTATGTGATGTACAATTAATTTACTTCATTCTCTGCAGTTACTTTGGATCATTTTAGTGGCTTCTTGTGCTGCCCTAATTATTCAGTCTCTCGCAGCCAAACTAGGGGTTGTTACAGGTAGGATCTCCTGACAAAGTTGCTTTCTGCATCTTTACGAATGCTGACATCATCTTCTTTTATGCCCCTCCACATGAATTTGGAAAATTCTGCTTATTAAACTGTACACCACAGGGAAGCATCTGGCAGAACATTTCAGGATGGAATATCCTAAGGTGCCGAATTTCATACTATGGGTTCTTGCTGAAATTGCTATAGTTGCCTGTGACATTCCTGAAGGTAATATTCCCTGTTGACCCTGACTGATTTTAGTGGGTCTAATTTGTGGCGCCAGTTAAAGGCTTTGATAGTCGCAATTCCCATGGATGCACACCTACGCACATTGCATGATCAACATTCATCGCCCATATGTATTTTTCAGGATACGTAGCTCATAAGCTGGACTTTTATGCGTCTTCATTGCCCATATGTATTATTAAGGATATGTAGCTCATAAACTGGACTTTTAAGTGTCTCTTTACATGTTTTCAGTGATTGGAACTGCCTTCGCATTAAACATGCTCTTCAAGATTCCAGTGTGGTGTGGTGTTCTACTGACAGGGCTCAGCACACTGATGCTTCTAGCATTGCAGCAGTATGGGGTACGTTGACGTGTCTATTTCATTTCAGGCTAGAGTATTTCCTTAATTCTTGATATCTAATAAGATAGAAGAAAGTACACCAGAGGATACATTAACTCAGGTGTATGTTGTGAGAAGATCATAGATGAAAAAGGTCAAACTTATTTTGGGTTTACAATTCACGGCGTATACATTTTACAGGTCAGAAAACTTGAGTTCTTGATTGCCTTTCTTGTATTTACAATTGCGGCCTGCTTTTTCGGGGAGCTTGGCTATGCAAAACCGGTTGCTGGTGAAGTTCTTGATGGACTTTTTGTTCCCCAACTAAGAGGAAATGGTGCAACAGGTCTTGCAATATCATTGCTCGGGGCTATGGTTATGCCGTAAGTTTCTTAATTACTTGTGCAGATATATTTATGAATTTTTTTTCTGCTCAAATTCATCTGCTACTTTTTGGGTTCTATTCAGGCATAATCTGTTCCTTCATTCAGCATTGGTGCTTTCACGGAAAATACCACGATCTGTTCGTGGCATTAAAGTAATTTCTTTTGTAACACTACAGTTTTGTACAGTGTAAATTAATGTAGTAATTTCATGTGGCAGTGCCTTGATTGTTTAACCATCTCTTCTTTTAGCCTGTATCTCCCAAAGGCTTGATTGCAATATCTCGTTTTTCATAGAAGTCCTTTTTGTCAAAGGTAGAGTCCATGTTGATCTTCCCAAGACCCTAAGACAATTAAAATCACTGTATGACTCCATTTCCTTCAAATATCTTAGATCGAACCATATCTAGTTATTCGCTTTGTTCTCTGCTGACTAACTCATTTACATCAGTATAAAAACAAGTATTTGTGGAACCTGAAAAGATCCTTCACTTGTTTTGCTTCATATCGTAGGTTAATGGAAAGACGTAGAAAAATTTACATTTTCTCTCGTGTCTTATTCTCTGGCTGTGATAGTTAGCTCAGCAAATTAATGAAAAGCATTGGTGGCACTTTTGGGCAGGAAGCTTGCAGGTTTTATTTGATAGAAAGCGCCTTTGCTCTCACGGTCGCATTTCTCATTAATATCTCAATAATATCCGTAAGTGGTGCAGTTTGCAATTCAACGAGCTTGAATCCACAAGATCAGGCTAGCTGCCAGGATTTGGACTTGAACAAGGCCTCCTTTTTGCTAAGAGTATGTGATTTTAGCAATGGAAAATATTTATAAAAAAAAATACCTTGCAAGTGCTGTTTGGACTTTTTGTTGTGCATTTGTCAATTGAAGGAAGTATTAGCCATAATTTGAATCAATCTTTGCAGAATGTTCTAGGTAGTTGGAGTTCTAAACTCTTTGCAATTGCCTTGCTAGCATCGGGTCAGAGTTCTACCATAACAGGAACTTATGCCGGGCAGTATGTAATGCAGGTACTTGCAAGTTGATTTTCTACAGTATGGACGCGAAATAATTTAATTATGCTTCGGTTTCTGAAGTTCAATAGCCACTGTAAATTCGAATACACTTTGCTGTTTGGTTCGGTAAAAGTACGTATACGAGAGAGATTGAATAAAATATAGTTCTTTCTATTTGTGTAATACGAGAGCAACGAGAAGTCGTCTACTTTTTATCAGGTGGTAAATAGGTACTTTTTGTGGAATATCTCTAGTTTACCTAAACAGTCGTAAAAGCTAGGGCTTAGAGACAACTTTCATAATCAATTTGTTTGACAAGTTTTTTGTTTCCTTCTTATGCACTTTTTGATTGAGTTGTTTGGTGGCCTTTCTAAGTCTCCAGCTTGTTTACTAATCTTTGCTTATTGTAAGTCATTGCCAGGGCTTTCTAGATTTACGATTGGAACCGTGGGTTCGCAACTTTCTAACGAGATGCTTAGCAATAATACCCAGCTTGATTGTTGCGCTTATTGGTGGCTCTGCTGGAGCTGGAAAACTAATTATTATTGCATCGGTAACTTCCTTGCCTTACAGCTCTCCTTGACTGTTAATGCACTGGTCATATAACTATATGACTATGGCTTCAAATGTTGAAGCATAGCCAATTGAAGAGGTGTACTAGAGGCGCCACAACTTCTTGAATCCCAAGAGAGTGAATGTTGACGAATTTCTTTAGGTACCCATCTCATATTCGATTGGTTGATTTGTTCTTGCAGATGATTTTATCATTTGAACTTCCATTTGCTCTCATTCCACTTCTGAAGTTCACCAGCAGCAAGACCAAGATGGGGCAATATGCAAACTCAACAGCGGTAAAGCCTAATGTCGAGATGGCTATAAATGCTAGTGTGCTGGATGTTTTATTTTTAATTAGACTAGAAGGTTAATAATCTCCCTCTCAAGTGGATGTAGAAGTTTGCACGGTTAACTTTACTAATCATGATGATGTAGGTGTCCTCGACTACTCAAGCTGGGCATTAGAGAAGCTACACACTGCTCTTGCCTTTGCCTTCTCTCTCCCCGCGGGGTTTGTTTTCTTCCTTTCATTGATTTGTGTTCTCTACAGGTAGCTGCAGTTACTTGGTTGATTGGTTCTCTGATAATGGGCATAAACATATATTACCTCTTGACTGGCTTCGTCAAGTTGCTCCTCCATAGCCATTTGAAACTCGGGGCCAAGGTTTTCTGCGGAATTCTGGGCTTTTTGGGGATGGCCGTGTACTTGGCTGGAATCTTATACTTGGTCCTACGCAAGAACAAGGAGGCTTCTCATCTTCTGGCATTGACAACAGGTGAAAGCCGGCAATCGGACAATGGACAAGGTGAGGCATCGATGTACAGACGAGAAGATATAGTAAGGATGCAGTTGCCTCAAAGGACTCTGGTGGATCTTGACTAATCATGGTTAGGAATGCGGAGAGAGAGAGAGAGAGAGAGAGAGAGAGAGAGAGAGAGAGAGAGAGAGAGAGAGAGAGAGAGAGAGAGAGAGAGCAGCTTTAAATTTTAGGAATAAAGATGAACATGAGTCACTCTTGACTCCAACATGAAATAGCAAGGTTTTTAATTTTTATTTTCGGAATGACCCGTTCCCCTCTTTTAACTTGTTTTGGCTGGTCATTTAGAGGCGATCAATGAGTATCACCGCCGTTAGAAGCCACTTTCGTTTCACTTTGAGAGTACATTTCCTCGTTCCTGAAAACCTGAGTACCATTTTAGGATGAAGTGCTTCTAGATGACTCCTTGGCTTCGTTCCCATTTAGATTCTTTGGGGGCAGATTCTGCACACTGCGACTGAATGCTGACAACGCCAAAGACTGTAAGATGGAGCATACAACACCACGCGCTCACCCACCAACCCTCCTTATAAATTATTGACATAACTTAATGGTTATGATGGGATAAAAATTATTCAGAATGGAGCTCTTGTTCTTTATTGTTAATCGTGTAAAGCTTCGTCTTCGACGGCACAATAATATTAAGTCCTACTCACGTTCCCAACTGCCAACGTGACCCGTTTCACCAGGACAACTACCAAAAACGAGGTCAAAACATTCTTATGGATGTGTAATTTATAATTTAAGCCAGTCGGTGTTCGACCAATTGGCTCGATATATTATAATGGTATGTTTGAGAGATTGGGTTTCAAGACTTGGACGACGTAGACATTCTTCAATTTCATCGACTCAAATGGTGAAAAGATGCTTCCATGAACCGATGAATCGAGGCAACAAATCCCATGTATTTCAAGGTCTAGATCTCAGGAAGAAAATCCGGACAGGAGGGAAGAACTTGATAGACTGACCTCCAACATGGATTTTTACCTCGAGAGATCATTACATTATACTTGCCATAACCCGTCACACGACATACATGAAAGATAAAAGTATCTACTGGTTAAGTATATGCTGCCTGGGAAGGTAATTGTCATTCCATTTCTGCCTGCCAACGGTAACTTACAATGAATGATCAGTTGACAACTTCCATTCAAATGTAGAAATAAGAAAAGTACAAACAAATTCCCACATATTGATCTCATTTCTCCACATTACAAATTCACATCATGACGGGTCTAGATCATGCCTGAATACGCACCGAATCTTCTGGCTGGGGCGGGACAGGTAGGTGACCTTTCTCCTGCAAGCTCTTGACGGTTTCGTACAGGCACTGCTTCACTGGGGTGAACTCAAGCCCCAAGTCTCTCAGCTTCTGGTTGGAGAATTTGTATGGTTTTACTCTTGGATTCACCTCGTCAGAGCACCTGCACATAAGGGTCATCAAGACTTCAGTTGAGAACGACCCCGTCCTAGCCTCAACAGATTTCTTAAATGACTTCACACGTTCGAGATTTATGCAAAATTGTCCACCAACATGCGATGTTTCATGAGGATTGAAGCAGGGAAGAGAAAATGATTGATCGACGCCATTCAAGTCCAAAGCATCAGCCAAAGTGAGGTCTGCCCAGGCTCCCATGATGGGATGGAACCAGCAGGACGGGGACGAGGGTAGGTGAAGGTCCAAAGTAGGGCCCAATTCAGAGAAAGAGAGACACGGATTGGGTTGGGGAGTTAGGTGAGGACACTCCTCCTCCACACAAAGTACATTAGTGAACGCGCATTAGTGCATAATTCTCTATCGTTGTTTTTGTAAGTCAAAAGGTCGGTACACCAACAGCACGCAACCTTAAAAAGTAAAATTGGACCCGAAAGACGAAGAAGCAGACATAATGGTGTCGATCGGACATTAATGGGTCGTCCCCAATAATCTTTGTCCTTTTCTCAAATTACAAAATTTCCCTACCCCCTTTTTTTCTCCGTTCCTTTGTTCACTTTTCTTTTATAGATCTAATAATGATAATAGGATTGCGTCATGAAGCTCTCAGCAGAATTTTCTCTATTTCCTCCCTGTTGCCCTCACCAACTAAATATATGTGGCTATCTAGACGGGGAAAGAGAGATGGCACCAGGCAATTGGTGCTTATTTGAATAAACCAACGCCCCACGCGTGCCGTCTTTACAATCTTCTGTTTATGTTATGTCCAAAAATATGCAAAATCGACACTTGGACCACATATTCTTGAGTAATCCTAAGAACTTAGCGTTCAAGCTATTTGACCATCGAAATCATTTTGCTCATACGTAAACGTTGGGCTCCACAAGATTTACCATGGCTTGTACTCTTGTCATTGACTATCGCGTCCACTTGCAGTAATCAATCCCACGACTACCTAAGTTTTAGCAGTCTCTTATCGAGATGCTCGTTGCGGGTGGTAGTAAAAGCATTGAGAACCTAGCTAAGTGAAGCGTCCATCGAGATTACTTACTTGGTCGGGAAGGGATACTCGGGGAAGAACTTGGCGAGGATTTCCACCACATCGCCGCGGTGGAGGACGCTCTCGGCGCACAAATAGCGGCCTGAGGCAGATGGGGTCTCGAAGACGAGGATGTGAGCGAGGGCGACGTCCTTGACGTGCACGTACGCTTGGACGGAGTTGGCGTAGGTCTTGGCCGACCCGGTCAAGTACTTGAGGATGTGGATGATGCTCGCGTTGATCGTCGACTGAAGCATCGGTCCGAGCACGAGCACGGGGTTGACCACCACGAGGTCGACCCCTCTCTCCTTCGCCTCTTCGCAAGCGGCCTTCTCGGCCACCGCCTTGCCGTAGCAATACCAGTTCTGCAAGAGATCATACACGGGATCAATTTTGATCACGGGGAATTAGTATGTGTGGGTAAATGCTGGGTATGTGGCTAGGTCTTCGGTCAACGATGGTTCAAGTTGCGCATGGACTTCGTCAAGTTGGATGAATGCGAGTATCAAGGAGAATAAATCAGATATGACCTTAGTATTCTTGCAAAATTCGAGGTCGCTCCAACAAGACTCATCCACCACGACCTCTGGACCCCGGTTGGGGTCCATGGTGACCGCGCCGATGGAGGAGGTGAACACCACTCGCCGGACCTTGGCCTCAGCCGCCGCAACAATCACGTTTTTGGTCCCGATCACCGCTGGCTCCACCATTTGTTCCTTCGCATCCGAACAATAGATAGATTGAGACCATCGAAATGTTGTTAATGCAGCCAAAACATCTATAATGTTCCCAGGCAACATTGAGTGTGGAACTTACGTAATGTGAACATGTTTAGATGGAATCAATGTCGATCCATGTCTCATGGTCGACATCATAATTGCAGGTGAGAAAGATGTCGTTCTCTCTTCTAAGCGGGGACCACCGAACACATCGTTTTGAGGTAAAGGCAATCAAGCACCAGCATGCATTAGGTTTGATGTCGCTTTTGATGTTTGGTCGAGTGTCCATATGGCTGGGTTGGTGGTGGAGATGAAAACAGAAGAAAGAGTACTCGGGATTGAATCTTTTTACTTTATTCTATTTTCTCTCTAATAATTACCTCCCTTAATCGACCCGAGTGATCGTCTGAAAATCTTTCAAAGCATGCATACCCGTTAGTTGCAACATGGGATGAAAAGGGTCATCTACAACTGCAAAAGAAAATGGTATTTTCCACCCAAACTATACGGTTCACGATCCCACATTCTTTTAATCAAATCCAAAACGTAGTCCGGGTAAACTGGAACGGTTTCCGAAGCACGTCTCGGCCATCTGTCCCTCGAAAAGACCGGACGAAATGTCGTGTGTCAAGCTTAAACACCTCCTTCCAACTTCCGCAGAAACAAGTGGCTAGAACCAGAAGTAGAAGAACTAGCTAAAGGAGGAGGATGAGAAGAAATGATTGAGACTCACAGGATCATCGGTGACCGGAGAGGCTGTGTGGAAGACGCCATCACACCCCATGATGGCTTCTCTCAAGCTCTGGTAGTCCATCAGATCACCCTTGTGCAGCGTCAATCTCTCACTGGCTCCTTCCAGCTCTCTCAGGTGTGCATTCTTCGGATCGTCTGTACATAATCACATCATTATCTCCAGGAAGAAAGTCGAAACACCGATTGACTCTATCTGACATATCGACTGCATCGACTTTGTTTTTCTTTCTATCTACCTGGGTTCCTGACGGTTCCTCGCACCGCGTAGCCTCTCTCGAGGAGCAGCTTGACCATCCAAGAGCCGATGAAGCCGCCAGCACCGGTGACGCAGATGGTCTGGCCGGAACCGGGGAGGGTGTCGACGGGCATGGTGGGTTTTCCGGCGAGGGGAGAGCGGGGTTCAGGGGAAGGAAGATGCTTCCTTTTGAGGGGTAGTTGGGGAGGGGAGAGATATGAGGAGAGGGCTCTCTTGTCTGGCATGTAAAGGAGAAAGGACTCGTGGATGGCTTGATCCGAAGTTGCCAAGCACTCGAGCTAATTTATAAGGAAAATACAGTGCTTACCAAGACTCACCTACCACGTGAAATGACACATCCCATAAAAACCCTCTTCTCTTGAAGAGAGAGAGAGAGAGAGAGAGAGAGAGAGAGAGAGAGAGAGACTCTTATTATATTTTCCATAATCAAACGATGAGATTCACCAACAAGGAATTTTACATATTCGTGTTTATGGGTGCATTTATTTTACGACTAAAGTAACGATTGGAAAAATATTTTTTTTGAATAATTATTTATATAACTTTTGAAATATAATCGACAAAAATATTTAGGTCGTTATTTTTCCGGGAAATGCAGGCATGCCATGTTTTTCATTCAAGTGTGTTTTATCATAATTATTTAGCAGCTAAATGAGAAATAGTTATAACTCTTGAGGCTCGATCGTCTCTTTTCTTCACGTGTGTCATCAATGCCGCATAAGTTAGACCATACCCGCTTGTTAAGTACGTCAGACTAGCAAAAGGCAACTAACTATTCAAAGGAAAAAGGTCAAGAGTACTTTTAAGGCACTGATTTAGAGTTACCAATCGTGCTTCGAAATGTATGATATTTTATTCAAGATATTTATTTTCCTTAAATATTTTCATATTTTCTTTTCAAGGTGCTTGGAAATGTATTTTTACTTGTGGCACTTATTAGCGAGGCTCTTATTAGCGAGCAGCACTTGGTAAGTAATGATTTTAAATTTTCGAAAAAGAAATTGGTTACATATCTATATTATGAAAGAAGAAGAAGAAGAAGAAAAATCGATATATTCGAGAGAATAATCTTTTCCTCCGAGAGCTCGTAGGAAAGAAAAGCCCTTATTGGGGCCGTGCACGTAAGCAAACAAATTAAAGCCCTTCTTGGATCTATTCTATAAGCATATATAGGAAAGGAAAGTCCATATTTTAGCAGAAAAAGAGTTGGAATTTTTTGTGGACCTAGATGATTTTAATGTACTAGGAAAGCAAATGAGAGGCTTATACAAGAGTTGTCCTATTTGGCTTTTTTCTTCTTCTTTTTTTATGAAGAAAGAGAAAGTATCATCACGTGGTCATCTTGAAGACCTCAAATGTTGCCATGTTTGAAGGGGGAATGTCCTTTCTGTTCCTGGATCCCACGAGTTTGTATCCTCACTGGCTTACGGAAATCTACATGTAAGCAATCTTTGGCAAGTAATTTCTTCTCTTTCAAGTCAAAAGTGGCATGAATTCCTTCATATAGAAAGCAATCCTTAAATTAACAAGCAGGTTCTACACAACCGAAAACCTTCTCAATATGATATGGGGTCAATACAATCTTTATGGCATAACATGGTTGGTGAAATGACGTTGACCGTACGTTTTCCTTAATTGAATCCCTTGATCTTTAGATGGTGCAAGTAAATTTTAAGCTCATAATTGGATGGACTCTTAGGATGAGGCCCTGCGGCTATTTAGACCAGTTGAAGATGGGTCATTGTTGTGAGCACAACGAATCAAATCGATGATTTTAGCATCCTAAGAGTAAAATCACGTGTGTGAAGAGAGAGAATAAAATATATAAATGAATATAAAACTTCAATTTGTCGGACGAAACTTGCGCACTTTTCACAAATAATTGCACGATCTAAGGTTTTAGGACGAAACTAACTAGAACTCCGACCATGAACTTTACTGCGTTCATGGCATGAAATTGCATGATCGATCGACATGCAAGAACCATTCCATCGATCTACGATCAAGAATGCCTTGTGTTTTCATTAGCGCTCGAACAATCATACATACACATGCTATTCGACATAGCCAGTCTCTCCAATATAATCACTTAGAATTCTTGAAATTCCTCGTAACGGAGGAAAGAAAGAAAGGGAGGGTGACTGAGCGAGTTCTACTGAAGAAGAGATCCATTCCTTCCTTAAAACGCAGTTCATCGAAGACAAATCATATAAAGTAAGAGGTCAATTCGCCCGAAATTAGCCAAAGCCAGCAAATCATACTGTTGTTTGAAGTCCGAAAGACACGAAAAAGAGATGATTCGCAGGAGAGCACAAGGCTGCGCCAAGGCGGAGGATGGACGATGAAGGTGAGCTGCTATCGTGGTGGGTTCCACGTATGTGACAGATCAAGCATTTTCAAATCTAAGTTTAAATTTCCGAGATTTTGTTGGTGGGAGGAGAGATTGCACTTCACCAAATCGAGTGATGGGGGACAAGGCCGTGAGCATGAGGTTGAGGGCACTATCAGTAGAAAGAAAATCATGCACATTTTACATTCACCAGAAATCGCTGATGTGACAGTGTGCTGTAGCCGAGCCGGTGATGACTACTCCGTCATGTTGGAGACTCTCGACAAAAATTGGCCGGAAAAATCTACATTAGAATTTTGCACAAATTTCTAGAATTAATTCGATAAGATTGAAAAATTTAGGACTGAATTGACATCCTTATTATATATATTTAAAACCGACCAAGCAATTCTCTCCCGATTTTCTTGTAAAATCACCCCTTGATTGATCCGTGCATGCGTGGGATTTTGTTGATAGTCTTAAGGAAAATAAAAGATTGCGTCCAACATCAAGTGAGATTTAGATCAAGTGTGTAATTTCAAGCAGCGCTTAATTTGCAATTATCCTTTATCATTCTCAATCGGCGTCTAGACTCACCAACACCAGCAACCTTCCCTATATTATATCTTATCGAACAAAACCACGATTAATTTACTTCTTGTGCGAAGGTTGGAGCTCGGTACGTGCCCCACTTCTTTGACCCGTCATACCACACCATACCCCCCAACAACTCCCTTTACGCGGTCTTTGCATCCATCTCTTCTCTCTTCTCTGCAGCTCTCTCGTACCCCTTCTTTCACCTTCCTCGCAGCATCGAATTTTCTCGGCTTTTTTCTTCTTCCTCCCTCATTTTCCGGGAAAGTTCATGGACCGGTTTGAAACTTGATGGTGGGGCAGATCGGAAAGGGTTGACGTCTTCCATCACCAACCCCCCGCGATCAGCAAGTCAATAAAGTCATCTGTGATAATGAAGATATGGTGGTTATTTGATTTATGACTTCTGGAATCAGCTACGCCACATTATTAAAGATTGACCCAGCGATCTAGCCCCGGTCAAGGCATACCTTATAATGCTTTCGCCTCCAATTTTCTCGTGATTTTGGTTTGGGATCTTGGTCATCTTTTCACTGCGCAACCACCGCATTCAAGTGAAGGCGGGGAGGTCATCCTATTCAATAGAGTTTGCAGGACGACCAAGAAATTAATTGGACGAAAGGGGTTCGTCGGGATCAGCTGGATTCTGTCGACCGAGGATCGACATTGACTATTCCCACTTGTGTATGCAAAGGGAGAATATGCAGTAACATGTGTAGCTGAGCCGATTCCTTTGTATATGATCGAGATAGCACAACAAAATAATTGTTGCAGTGGACGAACATGGACAAATACTCGTATTTATGTAGCTAAATCATAGCTAGAGGACAAAGATGACCCGACGACATTTAAACCATCACGTGTATATGATTGATCTTCAGATCATATATAAAAGAGTGATCTCCTGCAGGGTGCAGGAAGATTAGATGTAAAATGATGATTTTCTAGATGATCAGATATACAAGTGATTCTCACGTATGAATGAAGGACCAGGAATTATAAGAACTCTTGCATGTTTGGAATTTTTTCAATCTCTATGGCTCGGGATAATAAACGAGTCTCTCCTCTTTCCTCGCCGGATGTGACTCCCACGTCTGGAGAACAGCATTTGGATCCCTTGCCTGGGAACAAATCAAGGCCGTCTGATGGAGATCGGACAGCCCTGGTTTTTAAAAATTTGTACCCCCAAAGCATTTACCTCCTATTAGATGAGGGATCGTCTGATTAAAAGATCAAAGGATCTCTGATACCTAACATGTTGTCAAGAGATCCGGATCCTGAAGAACGACTGTTGGTTCCATGATCCCGTCAATCATTCTGCCATTCAACCGGATATTCTAGATTGTGCAAGAATCATCCGGTCTCCAGCAACTATACTCAGCCGGCGGTGAAAAAGGAAGAAATTTTTGTCTCGAATCCGTCAATCCCCTTTAAGCCAGGGTAAGAATAAGCCAAAATCGCCAACGTGATCCAGGCCGAATAATTGAATTCGAGGCACTGAAGCTTCTTAGCACCCGATTTTGACTTACGAAAATTATTGACTACTCGGACAAGTGAGTACCATAATCACCACGCTTCCCCGTGAGACTATAATAACCCGCTTTGAAAAGGGCGATGAATGATCGTCAGGCCCAAAGGTTCTGGACAAGAAGCGGCTCCTAATAAGCTTTTACGATGACAAACGGGGAAAGAACAAATTGAATTGTACACTAAATAAAGAAAAACGATTATGACATATATATGCACGCGTGTTTGAAAATTGGAAATAACTTAAAAGGCTCTTTTTGATGTAGCGACAATACTTAATTTTAAAACTACAAAATTAAGCAAGTTCATATAAGATAATATCAGTTCACCCAATTCAGCAATTTCACTCGAAAATTTGACCTAAGCTATTTTAGAATTATAAATATGTCACACTTGTACCGATTTGGGGTTTTCGGTGATAAGTAGCTGCAGTCTATTTTTACTATTTGTACAATGCTTCTATAGTACTGCTACAGTGCTGCTACAGTGTGCTACAGTGCTATGCTACAGTACGCTACAGTGTTTTTAACCATGACTAAATTTGTCAGATGTATACCCGTTTTGGGGTGTGATCCAAAAAATAGGTTGAAATAAATTTGTCAGGAGTGTATCAAATTGGGGTTGTCTAACCCTTGCTTATAAGCAATATTCTTATTGTAAAATATGTCATATGTCGCTTCCAAGTGTAAAAATCCCTCGTTCTTTTTTATTCCTTATCCAAAAGTACCGATCAATTTAAAAAATTTAAGGGTTGTCCATAAGCATATTCTTGCATTAAAAATGTAAGTCACCATGGAAAAACTTTAACTCTTCAGAATTCATTCTTATTTTTTATTTTTATATCTTGCCGTGCGGAGAATCACTAAATACAAGAGCTACTAATTGGCAATGCTCGGAGGTAACCTTTTAACGTAACAGTACATATAAGAAAGCGTGGAAAGCTGAATGTAAATACATCAATGCAGAAGCAAGTTAGATACAAACAAATTCATGTTATCAACTTTTGAGGATGGACTTGTTATTCCCAAATCCCCTGGGTACTGTATATATCCACCAGGGATCATCTGATGGTCCAAAGCCACAACTGTGCAGGAGGAAAGATGGAAGTAATGGCTGAATGAGCTCGACTCATGCTTGCTCTTCAATGATCCATCAAAGAGTATAGCTTCCATTTCAGGCAAAATGAATATGAGCCAATAGGCTGCTCATTAGAAGCTTGCGTTTCTACTTTGTAGCGAAGGTCTGTAATCATCACACATTTACAAAAGCAAGGAAGAATCTATGCCTGTACAGGGGCCGATAACTAAAAGCTCCTGGACATCAGGAGCTTCTTCAACCTCTGTATCTTTGTACAGGGGCCAAATTGTACGCTCTTGCATTATGGATGCCTTCTGGATTTATTACTTATATGTTTATTTTTTCTAACCAAAATTATAGCTGTTTCCCGTGCTCTGCTCCCTCTGCTTTCAAGTTAGTGACACCAAGATCGAAGCCGCATCAGTCCCCAAGGTCTAGGCAGGCTAGCTTCTGGAGTTGAATCATTGGATGTGCTCTGTAGCCGGACATCCTTTGATTTCGACCTGATATATCTTAACGGGCTGTCTTCCGGAGTTGATTCACCATATGTGCTCGTAGAAGGATTTTTTATTTGCAGCTCCTTTGATCGAACCCTGATCGCTCTCGGTGGGCTTGCTTCTGGAGTCGAATCATCAGATGTTCTCGTATCAGGGCTTTCTAGTTGAACATCCTTTGATCGAGCCCGGATCTCAAAGACATTATCGTCATTGCTTTTGTCATCACTGGACTCGTCTCCGCCTATATTTTGGTTGCTGGAGTTGGGAGCTTCAACTTTTGGTAATCTGATGGCTGCTCTGGCCCTGGAGAGGAATACGAGACATAAGCTTGAAGCCGTGAGGACGATAAAAATTGTAAAACAGAGCGGGTCGAAATCTAACCGCTTAACATTCTCTTTATATTTCAATTTCTCCATTGACTGTGAACTTTTACCACTTCCGCTCTGCTTTGTCCCTCTGATGTGACGATCAGGACCAAACAAGACATAGTTTCATTAGGACGAAAAAGAACAGAAAAAAGCATACGCAGGCACACATATCAATGAGAGGCAAAACTTACATGACGGGTTAAGTAACGGGTTTGGGATTATCAGCCTCCTGTCGATGTAATATCTGAAAAGCACAAAAGCGGGGAGTTACTTCTGACTTGATGATTGGAAACAAGGCAAGAGAAAACAAATCAAATCAAACGCTTACTTCATCTGGCAGATCATAACCAATAAACTCCCACCATACCTTTTCAAGGTTTAAGGTCTCTTGTCCCTGTCATCGTACAAAACCTATAGTCCCCAGTCAGGCCATATATATTTAACACAACATCATAGAGTATGCAATTGCAAGATCTCAAAGTTAAAGATGAGAGATAGCAGTGGATATAGCAAGAGACGCCTCCTCAGACAATTACATAACTCTAAACAACTAGCCATCATACCAGACTTGAGGATAACAAAAGGACTGATCTGCATAATGCAAATACATGCAAGAAGCTGACTGAATTGATCAATTCAAATGTAGATCACAAATGCAAAAGCTTCTGAAGACAACCATAGTGATCTCACCTTGTGCTTCTTCTTTATGGGGTCGTAGGATTGAATAAGGCCATTGTAGAACCTGTAAAATAAATTATTAGGAATAGGAAGAAAATCATGTGAACAACCATTAGCTCTAGACCATCATTGAAGCAACAGCGACAGCGGCCTATAGCTGAAGGAGGACCAATAGAAAGTGCAAGAAGGAGATGAGCATTGAAATCATGTTCTCAACCAAGACAGAATTAAATTATTTGCAAGTGAGGTTCTTAGAGTGCTCACATTTCGTCCAATGGCCACCAGACCTTTATTAGACGACCAACTAACACTCCGGCAAGCATTCCAGACTCCTGAAAATTGTCGAGAAAATGCACGACCTTATAAAAGGTCAAGATCAAGCCACATAGCAATTAGGATAAAGAGATTTAAAAAAACTTAATTAAGTGTCAACACTCTGACAACTATAACCACAAAATATACAAGTTTATACATAATGCTCGATAACAGCGCCATATTCGTTCATGGGGTGAAACTCGTCGTATTGAATTGACTGGCACAAGCTGCATACATGTTACCGATAACGGCCTGAATTTCTTTTCAAAACATTAAACTAATACTTTTTAACACTCAATAATAATAATAAAATGATGAAAATAAATGAAAAGCAGAAGTTCAATTAACTTAAATTGAAATACGCATACAATTTTAATTCTTTTGAAATATTACCCGTAATGGTGGTCTAACAACGATAACTCATACATTGCACAAAAAGAGAATGTCTAGTAAATTCATTGTATCCCTCAACGTGATTTGGATGATAAGATGTCAACATTGACTTCTTGTTCATGTTGGGCATATTTCTTAGGAGTTAATTTTTACAAAAATCTATCATGCCATTTGAAAACCATTCCTAAGTTTTTCGCAAACTAGCTAGACTTATTGTCTTCTAAGTTATGTTGGCTAATGCCGAACGTCAACTTGTAGTACTATAAACGGCAGTGGGGTCAATAAGTTATGAGTCACATTGGAAAAAATAATAAAACTGATAAAAAAGACGTCGTTGTTTTTGCCAATTCTACCAAAATATTTGGAGTAGCTTGTTCCCAAGTATGTCTGTTCATTGGCAAATGAAAATTAAGACCAATCAGAGGGCCGTGGGGGTTGTTCTTTTTATGAGGCACAAAGAATACAAGTTTATGTATACTGCTGAATGAAAGCGCCATATTGGTCCGAGTGTTGAAACTTGCCGTATTGAATTGACTAGCATGTGCAGAATATACATTGCAGAGCCAATTCATTGCCATCACTAATGTCTGTTACACTTGGACCTTGTTATCAACTCCCATGGAATAAGGAAAAGTTTTGAGCCCCTCTAACTTGAATGCGGGATCTAATTAGACAGTTGATGCCAAAAACCAATGCAAACATCATTGTGATATTTGTGTTCATAGCCAAGAATTTCGTTAAAGAAGAGATCACCCTGTTGGTTTACCAATTGAATAGACGTTATGTATAGAAACAAAGTGGCTCGGTTTCTTGAGGAAATACGAGACATTTCTTGCACCTTTACATCCTGTCATTATCCCCATATGCATAGAGATCCAAACAATCTAGATGTTCTAACCCCTAAAAAGGTGCTTATGTGAGTTTTTTTTTTCTTAAAAAATATGGAAGCGTATATCACATATAACATAGGAGATGGTCTGTCGTTAAACAAAGGTTGACCATTTTTATATACCTATGTTGCCTAGAAGTCAGAGCACAAAGGCTAATAAGAGAACTGGCTTTCTTCCTATTTATCTGGTATTGGCCTTAGCAAAGTTTGGTTTTTGGGTTTGGGTTGGCTTGAAAATCTCCAATTCATGAGAACTTGCAGGAAGAGAATGTCACTGGGGACCAAGCTCAAACTTTTGATTATGCAGCCTACCGGCAGAACCATACCAACTCCAAAGTTTAGAACAGAAGTGAGGCATTTGATTGAGTAGCCTACCGGCAGAATCATACCCACTCCAAATTTCCTCAAACCATTTGAATCTTGACCAAAGGGATTTCGTAGTCGTCAGGAAAAATCACGTGCAACATAGCCTATCGAGGAAGGACCGACTTTAATCCGCTCCACAAGACGTCGATTCATATCGTATCATTGGACAGTCCGATGAAACGAAATCTGCAATGTTCTATCAACAAATCAAAAACCATTTGGAAAGACGAAAACGTCAAAGGCGAGACCAGGATCAAGCTTCAAAGATGATTGAGGCGGATGGCGGTTCTTGATTTTGGCCCTCAGACCTCCATGATTGAAGAGAGCTACCCGTAAAATTCAGGAAAAGAAAACAATACACGACCATCAACGAAGAATAAGAACCCGGGAATTCAGGATGGAACCAGGACTCGAATTTCTACAGTTTGGGGTATATAAAAGCTTCAACGTGCATACTGAAGTGGTCAAACTAGTTCTCTTATATAAACTGCCGCTTTGATCATTCTGATTACCTTTAAAAATTATTATTATCAATAGCAAAATTCACATTGTAAATATATTAATCACCATTAAACACTAGACTTTTCAGAATTCTTACTTACTTCATTTTCATATTATGGCATGTGGAGAAACTACTAAATGCAAGAGCGCTACTAATTTCCAATGTTCGAAGGTCTCTTTTTAATGACACAATACATATTAGAAAGCGTGGAACGCTGAATTTACAATTTCAATGCAGAAATAAGTAAGATACTACACATTCATGTTACTGCATTTAAGGGAAGGACTTCATTATTCTGAAAGCCCTCGGCTCCGTAAGTAGGGATCATCCGACGATCCATAACCACAACTAACCCGGGGGAAAGTTGGAAGTAATGACTGAACGAGTTGACTCACACTTGCTACTATGACCAATAAAAGAATCTAATTCCATTTTTAGACAAAATAAATTATGAGCCATAGCTCATTACAAGCCTGCATTTCTGTTTTGTTCCTGAGGACTAATAATCAACAGACAATTACAAAAGCAAGAAAAAAAAAATGTAGGCCTATACAAGGGCTGATAAATAAAATTACCCAGACATCCTAACTTCTTAAGCCTCTGTAACTTTGTACAGGGGCCAAAAGGTAAGCTCTCGCTCATGGATGCCTTCTTAAGATCTACTACTCATGATTTTGCCAAAACCATAGCTGCTTGCATGCTCTAAACCCTCAACTTTCAAATTAGGGACGCCAAAAGTGACTCCAACACAGTCCCCAAGGTCTAGGCGGGCTACCATCTGGGGTTGAATCATTAGATGTGCTTTGTATGGGGACATCCTTTGATTTTGCCCTAATACATCTAGGCGGGCTGGCTTCTGGAGTAGAATCATCTGAAGTGCTTGAGCTAGGATATTCTAGCTGGACATCCTTTGACCGGAACCTGAGCTCATATACATTATCTTCAGTGCTCTCATCATCACTGGACTCTTCTCCGCCAACATTTTGGTTCCCATATCGTGAAACTTCTATTTCTGGGAATCCAGGGGATGCTTTAGCCCTAGAATGAAAGCATTGGAACTAAGCCTCCAGTCAAGTGAAGCAAACAGTGAAAAACATTCAGTCCAGATCAGACCTTTCAACGTTCTGTTTAATTGATAATTTCTGCGATGCTTCTGACTTCTTGCTGCTGCCCATTTTGTATCCCGGCCTGATGAAAATCAGAACCAAACAAAATAGGTGATAGAACCATGCAAAACAGGAAGTGTATACTGGCAAAGATATTGAATGAAAGGTAAAACTTACATGACGGTTGGAGGGTCAGGTTTGGGATGATCAGCCTCCTGCTGGTGCTATAAAATACCCAAATAGGACATTAAAATGGCAGTAAATTCTAAGTTTCGAGCTTGTGAGGAAACATAGAGAACATGAAGTAAACTGAACACTTACTTCAGCTGGCATATCATCCTCGATTAACTCCCACCGTTCCTTCTCAAGGTTTAATGTTTCTATGTCCCCATCATCGTACAAGACCTACAATCCACACAGGTGATATATATACACTTCAATATCAAAGAAAATGCGATTGCCAGATCGCAATGGGTAGGAGCAAATTTAGGAGAGCAAACTAGGGTGAGTTTGGTAACGTTTTCATTCCGTAGAACAATTTTTGAATAGAAATAGTTTTACTATCTCTGTTCTCGCAAACAATTTTTGAACAAAAGAACGCATTTGGTAACTGAAGCAAAAATAAAAAAAGAAACAAGTTTTGAGTTTTTGTTCTTTTATTTCTTAAAAAGTATTCTTGAGAACAAGAAACAAGTTTTTTCTACTTCTTGTTTCTGTTCCAAATCTGTTCCCGGGAATAAAAAAATAGATTTTTTCTTCTCAGAAACAAAAGTGTAAACAAACGCGTTTCTATTCTTTTTTTGTTCCCTGGAACAAAAGAACATAAAATTTTTGTTCCGGGGAACAGAAATGCAAATAAACAAACACGCCCCTAGTAGCTCAAGGGACAAGATAAACCAGTTCAGCAAAAGTCATATTTCAAAGAAATCCCAGCAGACAGGAATTCTGGATAATTGTATACCGATCTGCACCATTCAGATGCATACAGGAAGCTAACTGAACTGATAAGAACATATGGTAATTGACAGTGGAAGAAGTTTCATTTTATGAAATTCATCTCACCTTGTGCCTCTTCCTCAACGGGTCATAGGATTGAATGACACCATCATAAAACCTGTAAAGAGAGAGCGATATGAAGTAATTGACAACAACTGACCTTAGTGCTACTAACCATCACAGGAAGCAACAGCACTAACAGGTGCAAGAGCAAGGGGATTGAAAAATAAAAAAACAAGCTAAACCCAAATGAAGATGTAATATCCCAAAGTGAAGGTCCTAGAGTACTCACATCTTGTCCAATGGCCACCAAACCTTTATTTTACAGCTCACTAAGCGTCTGCCAGGCAACTTAGACCCCTGAATAAAGTCGAGGAATTTGAGCTTGTCAAAATCAAACTGAGGGGGAAAGAATATGCTGCAGTGCAAAGAGAAAAAGAGAAGCAGTTCCAGTACTGTTTGATGACTGCATCAGAAAACTTCACTGGAAACTTTTTGATATACTTCAGTATGTTAATTGATACAAAGGAAGACTTCATAATTAAGAAAAGATGATAAGAGTACAGCATCGCAGCAATTATTATAAGCAGATTATACTGCAAAAATTACAATAGTACCTCTGACACAGCATTGCTCAAATTGCTCATCCTTCCCCCCACTATCGAGAGCTTTGTTTTCTTGCCTGCAAGATTGCCAGGGACTGGAGCTTCCTCATCCTGAGCAACAGTGCTTTTACCTGCATCTGGCTCCACATTCAATTTTTGCCACCTTTTTCTCTTTCTCAAAGGAACTTTAGGGGCATCTGAAAGATCATGTCCATTCACAAGGGGCCTTCCACAACCAGATTCTTGCCTCTCTGCATATCGCCAAGAGAGGTCGTAGCCTTCGTCAGGGTTCATCAACTTGTTTGGTTTCCATTCCCTTTTATTTGGAAGCACCCCTAAGTCAATTTTCAGCTTCATTGAACCCTTGGAATGTGCGAAATCAGCCTTGTCTGTACTTGTTTTAGCAACAGGAACGATAGAACTGGGGAAAAGAAGTTCAGCAGCATCACTCGTGTTCAATCCAGGAGCACTATCCAGATCAGGAACAACTTCTCCAGGGTAACAAATGATCCCATGAGCCACCTGAATGAAAGACTTTCAATCTGAGAATAATGGTTCTGTTCAGTAATCTAAAAGTTTCATTCAGCCAAGGGTAAAAGAAAACATATGGAAGGACTAGCAGATAGAGAGAAAGCCTACCGGAATAGACAACAAGAATGAAAATTAAATGAGGGATTTAATTGTTAACAGCCAACCCTGGACGGCACATCAGACAAATGGTGGACATGAGCTGGAGAAAGGTATGTTACAGAATAGTTCTCTATTGACCTTCTATTTTATTTTGTCTAAAGTCTTTTACCTTCTCTCTTTTTTCTTGTCCAAAGTCTTTTCTGGTTTGTTTTGTCTTAAGTCTTTTGCCTCTTTCCTTTTTCTGTCTAAAGTCTTCTCTGGCTCACGCAGCCACTGAATATGTCATAGTAGCACCTCCAATCGATATAGTCTAATTAATGTAACAACAAATATAAGGATGCGTGTGTTGCGCAGAAAATGAAAAATTTGGAAAATATTTTCCTTAAATGATCATATTCGAAATGATTAGTCAACGAAATTTATTTAATACCGACAACAATTTATATCTAGACATTTTTGTAAATGATGACTATTCTTTTTTTATTCATTTTTCTAAACGATATAAGCAATCATTGTTAAAAAGAAAGTTTCCAAATCATTCATTTTTGGCGAAATAACTGGAGCCAAATTGTCATCAACCATGTTAAAGACCTGAAGCAAGGTTCACCTCACTAGTCGTTATTATCCCAATCAGTTTTGAGGGAAGTGATACATGAATGACAGAAACATGTGCAAAGCGAGACATGAAGCGAGACAACTCCGGTAAAGTTAAAAGTTGGCAATAGTTAATACATCTTACCTTTACCCAAAAAATAAAAGCAAGACAACTCCAAGAAATGAAGCCCTGTAAATTGGCTTTTGTACAGCAAAGCATTGTCTATCCACCATTTTAGAGAACAACAATCAGAACATAAGGAGGCAGAGCAAAAAATTTAAAGATTTTTGCAGCTTATTGTAGGCAATGGAAATAATTTTATCATAAAAGACTAAAAGATCAGCATGAAGTCCATTTCTTCTAGAAATTTATTATATGGGATGGATGGTCAGAAGCAATACCACTGCATTTAGCATAAAAAGAATAAATAGGGTCCTCTAAAAATCAAGAGACGCACCTCCGGTTGTGAAGAACCATTAGCATGATTATTCTCCATAGTTGTAGGCTTATTTTCACATATAGAAGCCACAACAGGAGAGTAATCATCCACAGTGGTGCCATTGGACTGCAGTGCTTTATGAAGAACAGGTCCAAGCTTCAGTGCACACCTGGTGATGACCCTCTCTCCAAGCTTCCAACAGGAAGGTACAACATTCTAAATGACAGTATGCACCCTATTAGAAACTAAAGCAAACAGAAACCACACTGAAATGGCAAAGAAGAACAAGACAATTACTTTATGTTCTCTTAGAACACTAGCAAGAAGAGGACTGAGAAGCCCCAAGGAGATGTCCTTGCTTTCACTGAGGATGTCCATCATGATTTGCTCCACTGCCCGCACAACATCATCTGAAGGATCCAACCTTGAGAAGGGAGAGATCATAAAAAAAATGACAAGGTACCAAAAGTGAACACTACAGAGACAAGAAAAAGGAGAAGAGATAGCAATACGTCAAGAACTACAATGTTATTCAAATAGGCCATAAATTGGCAACATTGACAGATTATCCTATCAAATAAGTGTTGATATTGAGACAAGAAAGTAACCTCTTCCTCCAAGATGAATTGGATAACTACTTTAATGCACAATATACTGCAAAATCCTTACTCAGGGACTGTTTCCTTTTCACAAACATTCTCCTCATAATTCTTCATGCTCACAACATCTCACCAATAAAAGTAGGTACACGTCTTGCCAAAGATGACAAAAGCTCTCGTGTACAAATCATAAACATTGCCCCATTTCACACTAGTGAGTGTTAGGATCACGAAAAAGACACATGAAAAGAAGAGCCAATATAGACAGAGAAACACGAAGACAAAATGCTTAGCAAAGCCCTCATTAACTGAGTTTGCAGGAGAACCTATGCCTACATTACCAAACAGAAGGTCCTAAATACCATGGAAACCATGTGAACTGGTTAACCAGATATTTCCAACCATGAAAAGGCAAACTACCTTAAGATTAGCTCTGATGAATGTAATCAGCAAAAAATTCATAGTATCAGGCTCAACATATTCGAATCAAACAAAAGTTACCAGGATAAAAGGGCATATTTCTACAGCAACCTTGAAGGACTCGAGCAATATTATCCTCTAGAATTACCAATAAATTACAAAAGGTTCCCACCTATTCTCATCAATAGAAGAGCTTTCAGTCTTTCAAAACAAGTCCAAATATTATGCTGAAAGAAGAATACAAGTTAAAAAATAAATGTTTTTGGTAAGCCTTTTACCTAATGATTGCCCAGAAATTTTGGAACATTTGGACAACTAGCTCATCACATTTAAGGTCAAGCATAAGAAGGCATGCTTTGACCCTTGCAACAGTCTCAAGAATGGACAGGGCCTTTTCATAATATTGCGTGGATGGCTGAGTTAACTTAGAAAATGCCTCCCCAATTAGCTCAAAAATTACCTGCACGTTAATGAAATGGATTGATATGAAAACCATTCGATACCAACAGGCTACTTTTTTATAGCTTGAAAAGTGTTGTCCATGTTAAAATAGCCATTTCAAAGTAAGATATCAGATATTTAAACCTTCATCTGGTCATCATTGAATGGTTCTTGAGGTGCACTTAGCCTCAGAATCTCAGTGAGGCAATACGTTACAGAAACTCTGACACCCTCAACAGAATGTTTCAAAAGAGAATCAGCAATCAGTGCCTTCATGAGTGGAAAAAGGGAATCTTGGAGAGGGTCTGATAGTCCTTGCTCCATGTTAGCCAAGAGGTCCTCAGCATTCTGAAATGAAGTGGAACATGTAAGTCCACGCAAACAGTTATTTTTGTGAATAGAGCAACAACATTAGTTTATAAGAGAAATGCTTCCAAAATCATAAGAAGAGAAGGCAAACTCAGAGAAAACAGCAAAGAGGTGGATGATTGATGTCATTGAACAAATAGAAAATCATCAAGTGTACGCAGAAAAGCATAAGTAGAAAAAGTAGAGTTTTCCAGCTCACGGTGGCACTAACTATTATTAATCATGCAAAGAAGCAAATGCTAAAGAAACATAAACCACAACAAGCAATTTCATGAAGCATTCAGTTGCCCCCACAAGCAAAAATAAATAAATAACTGAAAACACCATTTATCATTCAAACAGAGTTTGAAATCCACTATGTTACTTTAAAGTAGAAGGTAGATATTATCTGAATTAGGCCTCCAAATATAACTTATCTACCAGATAAGTTTATCTGCCGTGATTTTTTCCTGATGGTTCCTGACATGTTCCAATTGCTAGCAGTTAGCAAGAGCCAAGACCCAGCAAGCAGCAAAGAGGCATTTGACACAAAGGAATTAATGAGTAAGTAGCAGTACAAAGTCAACAGGTTCACCCAAAAAATGCACCATATGGATCACCACAATGTAACCTGAATACATAACATCAGCTGACAGTAGATATCATATGCAGCTGAAAAGGCGATTAAAAGATCTCAAAGCTGAAACCTTGGAAGGAAAAGGACATAATCTACAAAACCATCTGAAGAAATAGCACATGCGATACAAAGGAATGATGGAAACATTCAGAACGGAAAATGACAATTAGTTCCAGAGACAAAGAATGCTGATAAGTAATTCAGCACAATTACTGCACAGCACCAAACAACTATCAAACACCATCTAGCTATCTTTTTTATCCCAATGAGCACAGCATATACATGAAAACCCAATGCAAGTAAGGCAAACAAACACAGCACACCAGATAATCATATGCAAATGCATAATTGGGCAAATTGGGCACGATACATTGAGAAAAGCGAGAAGCTTGTCAACAGAAGAAGGGGCATTGAGGAGGCCATTGCCAACCAATCTGAGCTGCACTGCCAAAGTCTTCTCAAATGAAGAAGAAGATGACGCCATTTTTTCTCTCTTTACTTTGTGCGGCCACACACTAAAAAGCTCAAACAAGCAGAGCACAGCAAGCACTAGTATTCTCTTGCAGATTTGCAGAGAGTAATCTGAAACTCATCTATAATTTATAGGTAAATTAAAACTGGGCAATTCAAAGGAAGAAATGGAAACACAGTAAGTTTCCACCAAAGCTATGAACTTGGTCTTTTTCTAGGATTCTCATTTAGCTGTCAATTTTGGTTTCTTGGTTGGGCTCTGGCTGTATGCTCTTCACTTTCGTGAAAAAATTAAAAGAAAAATGATAGCTTCAAATGGTATTTCGAATCCTGGGGACTTAGGAGGACCAATTACTTGCCTTTCCATTGGCTTTTGCACTTTAAACCACTCTTAAATTGCACACTAGATTTTGATTTTTTTTCTTGTTGTCCTAATTATTAACCTGCCTATGTTGGTTTCTAGATATTCCCTAATGAGATAGGAGAAGACATTACTTCCAATTTATTTATTTTTATTAAAAAATGCATATGACATGACCATAAAATAATATTATTCAGTGAAGATCAATGTACACATATCCATAATCAGCAACAAAATAAGCCCTAGGGGTCCTAAAGACCGCTTTACCCTTAATACTTCTAACCACCTGAAAAGAACACCTTATACAAATATCACCATAACCAATAATTTCGGTGGAGTCACACAACTAGGGATGTGATCAAGATATCTAAGCCACTCACTTAGATAAACATTCTCTTTACGTCAGTTTTTTCCATTCCTCCTGAATTGTCTTATTTTAGGGCACGTCTGGATAGACTTTTTGCTTAATCTAAATTTCACAATAAACGTGCTATGATGTTTTTAACCTGAAATTCAAAACCTTTGCTACACCTGAATGCTGACAAATAGATTTTATTCTTCATAATATTAAAATTCAGATAATGTCAAATCTAGGCTGAAAAAACAAAGTATACTTTTGCTTTGACTTAACCCAATACGACAGGCCTTTATTTGGTTTTGTACATGATGGACTACAACAAATATGAAGGTTCTGGTTGAAGCCAAGTGGAGTGTACGGACCTGCCCTATTGTATAGTTGACTTATGTATGCTTCAAAAAATGTGAATAACTCTTAAGCTAGTTTTAAACTTCGCAAATATTGATTGCAAAGTCCTAAGAACCATGACTCTAAACACTTAAAGTACCTATATATCAGTATAATTATGTTGTGTTGAAGCTCAACTGTAAATAGTTCATCTACTTTTGATCTTTTGCACAACAGAGTGAGTCAAGTACAAATTTGTGCTGAGGCAATCACCATCACAGTCAATTGCAATTTCAGTATGACTTTTAAGAAATCTGTTGCATATCGCGCTAGATAAATGCTATATATAACCGTGTCAGTTGAAGATTGACAGCCTAAATGCTTCAATAAAGTTCTTTTCAGCAGCTATGAAGTAATCCCTATACCTGCAGCATTTTGTCGTAGAGCTTTCTCCATCCTATCCTTTGTCCTTTTTATCAGGCATGACCAGGTAGATTGCAGATAAATACTAAAGAGAAGTATGCAGGTTTCAGTCACAACAAACCAGGTAGATTGCAGATAAATACTAAAGAGAAGTATGCGGGTTTCAGTCACAACAAAATCACATCAGCCGCTTTTTCAAATGACAAGCAAATCAAGGTAATAGCTAACTTATTTGATCTAACAAATATTACATATATATGGACAGTAATAGAGAAGATTCCAGGAAACTCACACAAGCTGCTTCTCCAATTACTTTGGCAATCCCATGAGAAGGTCTCTGCTAAAGTTAGTTGCTCCATGCCATATGCCGACTTTGCCAATTCTGAGGGGTGCAAACAAACTGAGCTGCTCATGACTGCTGGGACTCACTTAATAGATAATTGACTTTGACATCTGGATTATTGTTCAATGTACTTTAACTGTGCATACTAATGCATTAGATTTTAATTTGCATGAATATACATGTTTTAATAGGTAAGATGCAAAGAACCTAAAAGGATTCATACAACCAACTCACTTAGCAAGAAAAGTCTTCATTCAAAGCAATCAAATTTTAATTCAGAATTGGTCGATCTCAAAACTTGGCTCATTAAAGATAAGTTGGATATACAAGTTCATCTCAAGTCCAGTTAAACCATTGAATAGAGCTCGTGCATGAGAAATCAAACATTATTTGTTCAGGTTATAGGTTAAAGCAGCACATTGCATCGACTCCACTTGGTTACACCCCTGAGAGGCAGACTTTAACATGTTATGGCCTTCCTGCAACGAAACATATATATCTAACTTTGCCTTAATGAATCGCATATAAGAAAATGAATGCACTATTCAATTGCACACCTTTCAGATCTATACTTTCATCATATTTATCTCTAGATTTTAAGCTAAGCCATGAATAATTTACGGTGCATATTATATGTCACCTAAATTTCCTCAGTTACTGGATTATGGACAGTCTCAATCAATCAGATTCTTTTCTTGCTTAGAATGCATATGAACTTAAGTTCCCCACTTCCAATAGAACTCAGAATACACGTAAATGATTTACAAATGCTGAAAAATCATAACTTTGGTTTCAGTTACGAGATTGGTTCTTACATCATGTTAAGTTTCTGAAAAGAATTAGACGATAAAGTGATCTTGATGTACATTGAAATCAATAGCAATTTGTATAGATGGCTCATTGTTAATCAATAAAAGCTGTCCGTGCTATTTCATTTTCCAAATTGAAAAATTGAAAAAGAGTAGGTACCTGCCAATAGAGAGTTTCTTCTTATCATTGAAACAGAAGGAGAACTGCTGCAACAGCATTTCAAACAGATAGAAATAAAAAAGAACAGTGTGATAAGTGGAGAAACATTTTACTGAACGAGAATGACAAGAGATATGTATCTTGGCTGATTACCCAGATATTCACCTTCAAATTTTTCTCCAACCAAATATCTGCAAACACTTTCTTTCTTGCTTTTGAACGATATACTGTCGTACTCCTATATCAGAAGGATTTTCCATCAACAGAGTCCTTCAGCAAAATTATTCGAGCAAAATGTATACAAAAGCTAGGATGGAGAATGATCAGTCTTGTAGATTACCGAAAGTGCTATGTGTGAGCTGACACAGTGAGGATATAGGGGTATTTATAAAGGATTAAAACCATAGTGTGCCGCCACCTCCAATGTGATATCTCAAGATAAATCTAGGTTAAAATTGTTTGTTCGATAACTCCGCACGTGACATGCTCATGTCAATAATTAATGCTGTGAATGCGGTATGTTGTGACTCGTTTATCAATCATATTTGATTTAGCTTTTTTGAAGTTTGATTAGCAATACCATGAAAAGCTATTATTTTAACAACTAACACGAAGTGACACTACCCCACATTAGCTATTGCCTTCTTCTTTTTCTGGTAAAAATGTGCATAACAAAATTTCTATCAGTCACATCGAGGGGAAAAAAAAGAGCAGCAGGAATGAGGATATGTTTTGAAAGTTGAGGAGTAGCAGAGGGACTGATTGCAGAAACTCTGGAGATCATAATCCAAGATAGATGTGGATTACAAATGTAGTCAATTGTTAAAACAAGACTTCCTCCTTTTAGTGGATTTTCACGGCAAATTTCAGTAAGAAGACCAGTCTTTCTATTCCTAGATGATACCAAACATCGATAATGATTTTATTCTATCTAATAAAAGATTAGTTTCCACACCTTCATTGGCAGGGTCAAAGAGTTTTTCAACTTGCCTCCCAACCTAAGATGATTTTCAATGAAATTTAGACAACAATACTTGGCCAAACTGTTTAAGCCTTGATTTTCAGTGAAATTCGGATGACTCGCTTTATTATACATGCCTAAAAATTTTAAACTTGCCTCACAGCTAAATTTGTTCAAGGGGATTATCTTCTTTATAATCCGGATTGTATAATCATTTTCATGATAGAATTTCTTCCAGCTTTTTGTTTATGTTATGAATAATGTCAGCAATTATTGAAAAGTGATGAAGTCTCACAAGGTTGCAAGACTTCGGCAATCCAGCCTTTTGTTGGCAAGAAGGTTATTAGGAGGAAAAGTTTGTGGATACACCATCAATCAAGAATAAAATCTCATTGTTTATAGCAAATTTGAGAGCCAAACCAAAGAAACAATTCCACCATCTACTCTTGGAAGGTTCATCAATGGTTCAATTCTAACTTACCCTATCTGGTAGGTGTGGAAAGGAAAAATAAATTTACATTTATTATGATATCTGAATATTATTCCCTTTGCATGTATGGTAACATATATGAGGAAAACCATTTTGGATAGACAGCTCATGTTGAAAAAGAAACCTCATTATTATCAAAACAAATTTGAGAAAACCACATAAACATATCAAAAAGGTATTATTAGATATCTACAGCTGGAAAAAGCTCGAATTAGTACTTCTCCTTCTCACACAGGCCTGGAAAATGAAGTTACTCATTTTGCAGTCAGATAAAGTTCTCTATTTTTCCATTTGGATACATAAATACATCTATCCATATAGATATCCCCATGCAAACCCAACACAAAAACTTGTGACCTTTCATGTGGACCTTTAATTCAATTACATTCTACATCTTCTAGAAGGGTAAATTGTGACTACCGTTAATTAGTAAGCTTTAAAAGATATGACTAACTATATCAGGGTGAGGCAGGTAACCGGTGTAGCTAACAATTTGCAACTATTGTGTATTGACGATTAACCCCATTAAAGTTCACTAGACATTTACCCTCACTCATTCAAGCCAGCCCTGGGTATGCAAGAAGGGAAAATTGTGACCAAAAAAGAGATCTTTTAAAACAGTTAAACTAATTAACATATTTTGAAAAGATGCCATCCTTTTGGGAGTGGAAAAGCAAGTTAAACTAAACCTATAAGTGGAAACACCACAGCTGCAGAAGTTTCAAGCTAAAGCTTTGTGCTTTACTGTTGCTCTTCGGGTTAGAAGCTTTGTAATTTACTGTTGCTCTTCAGGTTAAGTCCCTCGGCATTGATCACTACTAATTCCGTGAGATCAGATTACATGTTAATATCAACAAACACCTGCATTTTTCAGGTGCTTGTTGAAACTCACATCTGAGCATTCAAGAGATATTAGTTCAATAGAAAATTTGGACAGATCTTTTTTCATGTCATATCGACTTCAAAAAGATGTAACAGTATGGTGTAAGAACAGCAGATCCTATTAAATTAGCCAAGCTAAAGATTCATGTCAACCTATCGTTCAATTAATTTGACACAAAAACATAATCCATACTATTGAGAGAAGGGATTTCATAATTCTCAGGAAAAATGATATGTAATAGAGCCTACAGAGGAAGGACTGACTTTCAATATTGAGAAGCAAAACATCGACCCATAAAGGATATTTATCCAATAATGTTCACTCCTATCACGATAGGCCTATATGGGTGTAGTTCTTTTGCTTAGATGGAAAAAGAAAAACAAATATCGATGGTCTGCAACCAATGAAACTTCCATTGACGAGTTGTGCAGACGGGAAAACAAAAGGAAAAAACTTCATCTAACTCAACAGGAAATTGACAAAATCAACTTAAGCATGCACACGTGAATGTCGAAGCATACTTGTTTAGAGAATTTCAGGTGGGCTTTGTCAATAATAAGTTTCAACAACCTGATCATATCCGCAAATAGCAAAAAGCAGAATTTTTTTAGCAGAATAATGGTATCTTCGCGTTTTGAGCCGCGAAAGGTTGAATGTAATTCTCCTTTTCTTAGAAAAAAAAAAAAAAGGAGCTAGAAGAGCACCAAGAATTCGACAGTGATGAAACTAAGCTGCAATGCCAATCGACAAACAGGGAAAGCGAAAAAAAAAAAAGGATTCACGACCATCATAGAAGAATACGAACCTGGGAATAGAGAGAGGAACGAAGCGGTCGACTAAGACCATCTTCCTCTTTTCTTTTCTTCCTTCCTTTCTGGCCATCGTCTTCCTCTTTTCCGAGACTTCCCCTGTTCATGCAAGAACAGGCGCTCTGTGGAGTGAGGAGAGATTCCTAAATTTAGTGTTTTTGGCAGATGGCACGATTTGGATCGCGACACAGCCCATAGGAAATCGTGCGTAATAAAATGGTGGGTATCAAATATAACCAATGAAAAAATTCCAAATAAAAATTTGGAGTGTCCCCATTTTCTTAAATAAAAATGTAAAATAAATTTTACTTAAAATAAAAAGATGAAATGATCGTCACCAATAAGTGGCGCACCATCATCGCTAGTCAACTAGAGGGGAAGAAGGCTCTTTAGAACTTAGGAATTTAGAGTAGAACTGAAACAAAATTCTTTGCGCTTTCTTGCTTATATTCATTTTCATACCTTTTGCTTTCATCGAACATTTTCAAAATCTTGCCATGTGGAGAACTTACTGAGTCCAAGAGCCACTGATTTCCAATGTCCGAAGGTTTCTTTCAATTAAACAATACAAGCGCGCGGAAAGCTAAGCTTACGCCATCGACGCAGAAATTATTATCTTTCAGGGAAAGATTCTTAAAGCCCTCGCCAAATTATCAGGGATTACCAGATGACTATGGAGGGAAAAAGATTAAAGAGTAATAATTGAATGACTTAACTCAGCCTATTTTACAAGCTTGCATTTTTCTTTTTGTTGCTAAGAACTATAATCAACTCACATTTACAAAAGCAAGAAAGAATCCATGCCTATACAGAGGCTGATAACTAAAAGCTCCTGGACGTCAGGAGCTTCAACCTCTGTATCTTCGTACAGAGGCCTTGATTGTAAGCTCTTGCATAGTGACGTCTTTTAAGATTTATACTTCTATGATTTTACCAAAACAGTAGCTGCTTCCAATGCTCTGCACCCTTGATTGTAAGCTCTTGCATAGTGACGCCTTCTAAGATTTATAACTTCTATGATTTTACCAAAACTGTAGCGGTTTCCAATGCTCTGCACCCTTGATGTCCAAATTAGTGCCGCCTAGGCTGCCACAGTCCCCAAGGTCTGGGTGGGCTAGCTTCCGGAGTTGAATCATCAGATGTGCTTTGTAGTTGGACATCCTTTGATTTCGCCCTGGTATATTTAGGCGGGCTGGCTACCGGAGTCGAATCATCAGATGTCCTTTGTAGTCGAACATCCTTTGATTTCGTTCTGATATATCTAAGCAGGCTGGCTTCTAGAGTCGAATCACTGGATGTGCTTGTGCCAGGATTTTCGAGTCGTGAATTCTTTGATCCAACCCTTATTGCTCTTGGTGGGCTAGCTTCTGGAGTCGAATCATCAGATGTGCTTGAACTGGGATCTTCTAGCTGGACATCCTTTGCTCGTGCCCTGAACTCGAAGACATTCTCCTCAGTGCTTTCATCATCACTGGACTTGTCTCCACCTATATTTCGGTTGGCCAAATTTGGACATTCTTCAACTTCTTGAAATCCAGTGGCTGCTCCAGCCCTGGAAAGAAATGTGAGAAGGAAGCTTGCAGCCACGCGAACAATGAAGATTGTAAAATCATGCGTATTGAACTCTGACCTCTTAACATAGTCTTTGTAGTTCAATATCCTTGTTGACTGAAAACTTCTGTCTTTCCCATTCATCTTCGTTAGTCTGATAACGACAATCAGGACCAAACAAGACAGGTAGTTTCATCAGGACAAAAAAGAAACATATGCATGCACAAATATAAATAAAAGAAAAAAAAGCAGAACTTACATGACAGGTGAACTAATGGATTTGGTATTAACAGCCACCTGTCGATGCTACAAGATATCCAAGAAGCACATAAGCAGGGAGTTACTTCAAACTTAATGATACGACAAACAGAAAGATAACGTATTATTCTGAACACTTACTTCATCTGGCAAATTATCCTCAATAAACTCCCACCATTCCTTCTCAAGGTCTAAGGTTTCTTTGTCCCCATCGTCATACAAAACCTGCAGTCCCAATTAGGCCATATATATTTAACACAATATCAAAGAACATGCAGTTGCAAGATCTCAGAGTTAAAGATAAGAGGTAGCATCGCATAGAGCAGGAGACACCTGCTCAAACAATTAAATAATTCTAAAATATTGGATGGAACTTGTGGATAAAAAAGGACAGATCTGCATAATGCAGAGGCATTTAATAAGCTAATTGAGCTAATCAAAACAAATGGTAGGTCACGATTACAGAAGCTTCTGAAGACTATGATTGTCATCTCACCTTGTGCTTTTTTGTTATAGGGTCGTACGATTGAATTTGGCCATCATAGAACCTGTAAAAGAAGCAATTAGGAATAGGAAGAAAATGATATAAACAACCCTAGTCCTGTAGACCATCATTGAAGCAACAGCAGTAGTGAGAGCAAGAAGAAGATGAGAATTGAAATATAACATGCTCAACCAAGATGGAAACAAAGTATGCCAAGTGAGGATCCTAGAGTGCTCACATCTCATCCAATGGCCACCAGACCTTTATTCTATGACCAACTGATCCATCAGCAAGCACCCAAGACTCCTGAAAATTGTTAAAGAAATAACATGATTGTATGAAACTTTAAAAAAAAAAAAAACACAAGACTATGCCCTGTAGCAATTAGAGAAAAGTAAGAAATAAACCGTGTGCCAACTTTCTTTGATAACCATAACCACAAAATTTGGCAGAGCTTTGCAAGATACTGCAATCTTATAGTAATGATAATGAAGATAATAAAAATCGAAGAAGGCATATTTAATAATACAACAACAAATCATGTAACCGATATATAATATCACATCCAATAAGCATATGAAAAACATACTGCAACAGTTAAAATCATACCCTTGAGGTGCCTTTACTAGTGTGATGTCCTCCTTCACTGGGCAGCTTCATTTTTATATCTCTAGGATCAATAGGGATCAGAGCTGCCTCACGTCGCACAGCCTCCATGTTTGACTTTAGTGTAGTTCTTCTCTTTATTATAGAAATTGTAGGCATAGCTGAAAGATCAGTCCTGCTTATGGAGATCTCTCTTCTATGGGGCTGTTTAGTTGTTTGACCTTCCTCGGCCCTCATAGATGAATAATGCCCATTCTCCTTTTCCCTGGGAAGTGATGAAATGTTGCAGTCTAGGAAATCAGGAATGCCTTGTTTAGGAGAACCACTAGTATCATTATGCTCAGTAATAGACTCATTTTGGTATAATAAAGTGACTATAGGAGAATAATCATCCAAAGTGGTGCCTTTTGATTGAATTGCTTCCTTAATAATAGGTCGTAGCTTTGCTGCACAATTGGAGATCAGTTTCTCTCCCAATTTCCAACAAGAAGGTGACACTTTCTGCAAGATGGCATATTCCCTTTTAGAAAATGAACAAATCAAAACCGAGCTAAAACAGCAAAACTTCAAAAAATCACAGTAACCTTATTCTCCTTCAGCAAACTAGCCAGGAGAGGGGTGAGAAGATCTGGGCTGATATCTTCACTTTCAGTGATGATGTCGGCCATTATTTGTTCCACGGCCCAGTATGCATCAGCAGAGGGATTTAACCTTAATAAAAAGGAGCCCGTCAAAAAATAAGAGAGTATCGAAATGTTAATGGTAAAATGTCAAAGATAAAAAGATGTCGAGAACTATCACATAGAAAAGTCATAAGAGTATTGCCGCTGTCTGTCATAACATAACTGGTGAGCCAATTTATAATCCAACTACCACAAAGTGATTTAGGTGTGATTATTTTTCACTACCCGAGAAATAAAGTCACGAGTTCGAACAGATATCACTTACTCTCAATCTCTCTTTTAAAGAATCTAGCAGTGTAACATCTTATACAAGAAGTCCTTACTACACCAAGTAGAACATTGAGTTTAGCAGGAGATTCTTCAACAAAACTGAAAGGTTTAAAGTACCAAAACAAAACCACATGAAGTATTCCCAAGATTTCAATCAGCAAAGGCGAGCAAACTCATAAATGAACACTGATGCACATGGAAACTCATCTGCAATTAACTAACTGCAAATAGCATACTTTTGAGTCATAAGAAAGGTTACTATACAGCAAGACAAGCCACATTGTGATGCTCCAGAAAACTAAAATGGAACTCAAAAGAGCAATTTCAATTAACTACTGTTGTTGGTCAAAGATTAAGAAAGCTATCCTTTTCTTATGAAAAGGACTGCTTAAAATGTTACTGACAATAATATTACCTAGTAAATACCCAGAAGTGTTGCCACATTTGAAGAACTAGTGCATGGCATTCAAGGTCAAGCATTAGCACACATGCCTTGACCCTTGCAATGTTTTCAAGTACAGAGAGGCCCTTTTCATAAAACCATGTCGACCGTTGAGACAGCTTCGAAAGAGCCTCCACAACCAGTTGAAAAATTGCCTGCCCATGAATAGATACTTAAGAAACAGTGAAAGAACAAAATTTTATCTAGACTAGAGTCAGTTTATTGTATCAGAAAATCTCCACAGTTTAGTTTTATGCACCTTCATCTGATCATCATTAAATGGTTGTTCTGGTGATGTTATCCTCAAAATCTCACTGAGGCAAGATGCCACTGTAACTCTAACATCCTCATTAGAATGTCTAAACAGAACTTCACCTATGAGACCCTTCATGACAGGAAGAAGGGCATCTTGGAGGAACTCTGATGGTTCTTGATCCATATTTACCAAGATATCCTCAGCATTCTGTGGAGGGGATATGTAGATGAAAGAAAAGGTCAGTTTATATATCTAAATAACAACTTTAAATAGTACAGAAATGTTTCTGCAAACGTGAAAGAGAATACTCTATCAGATGCGCCAATGATAGGTGACATATGTCCTTTAAGCTGAAAACTGATGGTAGCACAAGAATATCATCCAGTGGATGGAGAAGTGGATAGCAGAGAACACCAAGTACAAGGAGCAATGCTTAAATGATATCCGTTTAAGCTTATGGTGGCCATTCCATGAACTTGTTCTCCTATTCAATATGAACTAGGTGCCTTTGCGTACAAGCATAACCACCTAGATTAGCATTGTTGACCAACAAAAACAACAAAGATGCCTGATTAGCAAATTGATGAGAAACCCAAAGATGGGAGATGAATCATCCCCCAAACAACCATCGACCACCCTCAAGCATTCAAATTTATCCCAATGAAACACAGATCAGAAATCCCAATGCAAGTAAAGCTTTACAGCTCAGTAAATCATTATACATATGAATTGGTAAATTGGGGGCAGCGTACATCAAGAAGAGTGAGGAGTTCATCAACAGAAGAAGGGGCATTGAGGAGGCCATTGCCAACCAATCTAAGCTGCACTGCCAAAGTCCTCTCAAATGAAGAAGAAGACGCCATTTTTTCTCTCTTTACTTTGGGTGGCCACACACAGATAAGGCTAAACAAACACACAGGGTACCAGTATTCTCTTGCAGATTTGCACAGGGAGTAATCAGAAACTCATCTACAATTTATAGGGACATCAACACAGGGCAATTCAGAGGAAGACATGGAAGCTGAGTAAATTTCCACCTATGCCATGAACCTGGTCTTATTTCTTTTGTTCTGATTTAGCTGTCGATTTTGGTTTCTTGGTTGGGCTCTGACCATGTGATTTTCACTTTCCCAACAAAAAGTGAGTATGATAGCTTGAAATGGTATTTCGAATCTTGGGAACTTAGGGGACCAATTAATTGCCATCCCATTGGCTTTTGTGCTGAATTCTGTATCTAATCACTCTTAAATTGCACTCCAGATTTTGATTTTTCTGGTTCCCCTAATTATTAACCTGCTCAACATCAATGTCTATATTAACAACTGAGACAGAAGCAGACACTGTTTCCATTTTTAACATAAACTCCATATCTTGTCAAAACAAAACATGGTATATAATATCACCAAAATAAAGACTTACACATGTACCATAATGCCAAGCATGAACAGGTGCAGATATTACAATTTGGCGTCTGTGATGACTGACTTATAAGGTTGAAATTATATCAAATAGAGTATGATTTTTTTTTTGGAGGGGTAGACAAATTTGGTAAGGGTGAAGTAGGAAAGGCATTGGGTTTTAATTAAGATGCATTTTCTTTAAGAAAAAATTACTATCAAAAGATCTACATACAATTACAATTACTATTTCCATTTTCTGTGAGGGACTGATTTCTGTAATTCCAGTAACTGAGCATCATAATCAGAATAATTGGATTTTTTACTCAAAAGTACAAATACCTTCTTCTATAACCTGAAAAGAAAGAATTACACATAAACAACTGTAGTACTAGCAAAAACCAATAAACTTGGTGGACATACATGATTGTGGATGTCTTTAAAGTTTCTGAGCCACTCACTAGGAGAGTTCTCTGCATGTCAATTTTCACCATTCCTTTATATTTGGATCATCTTATTTTAGAGCATGTCTAGATAGAATATTACAGTATGCTCTTTGCTTAATCTAGATTCTGCAACAAAAACTTCGAACTTTTTTAACCTGAAACACCGAAACTTTTACAACAATTGAATGTTGATACATAGATTCACATATAAGTTCTCTACAATATTCTAAAATTCGGATAATGTCTCAAATATTGGCGGCAAAACAAAAGTGTACTTTGTGCTTTTAATCCTATACAAACAAGTCCTTACTTGGTTTTTACATCATGAACTTCAACAAATATAAAGGTCTTGTCTGAAGCCAAATAGAGAGTATCAACCTGGGCTATCCTATAGTTGACTCATACATGCTTCAAAAACTGCTAATACCTCTCTTAGGCCAGTTTTGACTTAGATCTATATCAATTCAAAGTCCTAAGAACCATGACTCTATACACTTGAAGTACCCAGATATCAATATATTTATGTTGTTAAGCTCGTGTAAAGAGTTCATCTAACTTTGATCATTTGTCCAACAGCGCGAGTCACAGTACAAATTTGTTTTGAGGCTGTTACCATCATAGTCAATTGCTTTTCCAATCTGCGCTATTAAATTATTCTTTAGAAATTTGTCCCATGTTGCACTACGCAAAAATTTTATAGTGCCATGTCATTAGAAAATTGACAGCCTACATAAGCTTCAATGAAGTTCTGTCCAGCACATTTTAGCTGATCCCAATACTGGCAGCATTTTGTCATACAGCATTCTCCACCCTAATACAGGTTAATCCTTCAACCATTTTATCATTTATGTCCAGATATATTGCAGACAAACAATATAGAGGCAGTGTATGGGGTTTCAGTCACAAAAAACTTACATCAGCTGCTTTTTCAAATGACAAGCAAATCAAGGTAATTACTAGCTCATTTGATCTGCAAACATATATTTATTTATTTTATTGATACTAAAAGAGTAAATTTCAGGAAACTCACACAAGCTGCCACTCCAATTATTTTGGCAATCCCATGAGAAGGTCCCGCCACCAAGTACTTTCTGCCCAAATTAGTTCCTCCATGATTTACCAACTTTGCCAACCCTGGGGGGTGCAAAAAAATTGAGCTGCGTATTACTACTAGAGCTCACCCAATAGATAATTGACTTCAATATTTCGATAATTATTCAATGTACATTTTCCAAGCGTACTAATGTTTCAAATTTAACTTATGTGAACACACTTGTCTAACATAAAAGCATTCATACAACAATGAAAAGTCTTTCCATTCAACATGTTTACAACAGTTGTCTCTACTGAATATGGTTAATGTGTTGATAATTCTGAACGTACAGTGGTACCACCTAATTGGAGATAGGTAGTGAAATAACTATAAACACAAATACAATTTTAACATGACACGAGCACAATGACTCGATATTAAAATGATTTCACTTGACCTTGAATTTCTTTATAAAAAAAATCACTATTACCATGTGCAGTATTTGCACTTCAAATAAAGCCAAAGAGATAAATTGCTAATTAACATGACAAAGAAACCAGATTTCAATTCAGATCATGTCGATCTCAAACTTGGCTCAAAATTCATCAAAATTAAAGATAAATGGGATCGCTGAGTCCATCTCAACTAAAGTTAATTGCCAAGTAGAGCTCGTTAATGAGAAATCAAACATCATTCGTTCAGGTTTTAAAAAATGAACAACATTGCAACAACTCCACTTGGTCACACCCCTAAAAAGCAGAGTTTATCTTATTATTGCCTTCCTACAAAGAAACATAAATAAACTAGGCTTGCCTTAAGGCATCGCATACGAAAAATTGAATGGACTATTCAATTGTATAATAAGCAGATTGTACTTCCATCAAATTTATCTTTTGATCTTAAGCTGAATTATGAAGATTCTAAGGTGCATATAATATGTCACCTCAATTTCCTCAGTTACTGAATCATGGAAGTAATAGTCTCAATCGATCAGATTCTTTTCTCACTTAAAGATACACATGATCTCAAATTCCCAACTTCCATCACAACTTAGAATGTGTGTAAACAATCCACAAATCCTGAAAAATCAGAACTCTGGTGTCAGTTGTGAGATTTGGCTCTTACGCTATGTTAACTTTCTGAAAACAATTAGATCTAAAAATGATCTCGATGCACATTGGAAGTTATAGCAATTTATATGCATGGTGCATTGGTTAAAAACAAAAGCTCTCTGTGCTATTTCCTATTCCAAATTGAAGAATAAAAAGTAGTAGGTACCTGCTCACAAAGAGTTTCTTCTTATCTTTGTAACACGAGGAGAATTGCTGCCAGGGCGTTTGAAACAGAGAAACAAAAATAGATTAGTGTGATAACCGCAGTAACATTCCAACAAACAAGAATGAAAAGATTTATGTATCTTGTCTAATAACAAAGACATTCACCTTCAGTTTTTTCTCCGACCATATATCTGCAAACTCTTTCTTGCTTGCTTTTGGAGGATGAGCTATAATACTCCTCCTATATGTCCGAATGATTTTCGATCAACGGAGTGCTTCAGCAAAATTATGCAATTCAAAAATAAATACAAAACCTAGGATCAGCCTAGTAGATTATCGAATGTGCTATGAGTGAGATGATAACAGTGAGGATATACGGGTATTTATAGGGGATCAAATGAAATAGTGCGCCGCCACCTCCAATGTGATTTCTCAAGATAAATCTAGGGTAAAATTGTTCTTTGGTTGACGCTGCACATGACATGCTCATGTCAATAAGTACTGCTGCAAATGTGGCATGTCCTATGACACATTTAAAACTCACATATGATTTAGTTTTTTTGATGTTCAATTAGCAATACGATAAAAAGACATTATTTTAACAACTAATACAAAATAACAAAGTAACATTAGCCCACATTAGCTATTTTGTTTTCTTTTACAGTAAAAAATATTTATAAAATTTATATCAGTAGCATCAAAAAAAGTAAAAAGAAAGAGAGAGAACAGCAGGAATCAGGATAGGTTTTGAAAGTTGAGGAGAAAGCATACCATAGGAAGTGATTGGAGAAACTCTGAAGATCATAATCCAAGATGATTATGAATGGCAGTAGGCAGTTGTAAAAGCAAGACTTCCTCCTTTTAGTGGATTTCATCCGCAAATTTTGGTAACAAGGCTAGTCTTTCTATTCCGAGATGATACCAAAAGTTAATAAAGATTCTATTCAATGCTGTGAAAGATTAGTTTTAGCACCTGCAGTTGGGTCAAAAAAAAAAAATTCAACAAGCCTCACAACCTAAGAAGATATTCAATGAAATTAGATGACAATGCTTGTCTAAACTTTTTAAGCCTCGTATACATGAGGATATTCAGTGAAATTGGATGACTCGCCTTATTTTCTACTTGCTCACAGCCTAAACCTTTTGAAGGGGATTATCTTCTTTATTATGCACGTTGTACAAACATTCTCATGATAGCATTACCTTTAGCCTTTTGTTTAACTTATGAAGGATGTCAACAAGTATTGAAAGGTGACAAAGTCTCGCAAGGGTGCAAGATTTTGGCAATTTGGCCTTTCGTTGGCAAGAAGGGTATTAGGAGGAATGATTATGGATATATCTATCAATTGAGAAAAAGATAATATCGTTTATGACAAATTTCAAAGCCACATCAAAGAAAACTTATCCACCATCTACTTTTGGAAGGGTCATCAATGATTGACGTCCAACTTACCCTATCAAGTAGGTCTGAAAAGGAAAAATATCTTCTCATTTTATCACCAAATCTTTTTTTTCTTTTTACTTCACATGATATCATAATTTAATATTCAGAAGTCCAGTTTGGTTGTACAACTCATTTCCAAATGAGACCTCGTTGTTACCGAATATATTAGCAAAATCACATAAGCATATCAAGAACATATTTTTAAGTATCTACAACAGGAAAAAGCTCGAATTAATGCTTATCCATTTCACGTTGACGTGGAAATTGAAGTTACTCTTTTCACGGTCAGATTAAATTCTCTATAGTTCCATATACATATATATATATATATATATATATATATATATATAGACACACACACACACACACACACACACACACACACACACACACACAACATGTCTAATATGACCTATCCATTCAAACCCAACATAAAAAAATGTGACCTTTCGTGTGGACCTATATTTCAGTTATTATTCTACATCTATAAATCCGAAATTGCATACTCTAAATACGACATGCATAAACATCTATGTATAGTCAGAACTCTGCTTACAGAAAATAAACTATCTTGTGACAAAATCACTAATAAGTATAGTTGTTCCAAAACCATGTACTAACCACTTGGCCAAATTGCAGGGATATTGCTATGGCTACACAAGGTCACAGTTTTAAACCCCATGACCTCAAATCTAAACATAAAGGGGTTTATCACATCAAAATCTTTATTTTCGAGAAAGGGACAAAGGGACAGCCACATAACAAAAGACTGAAAACTATATTGGACATATTTTGGTGCAATACTAGTGCAGACCAGTGATGCCAGTGGAAGAAGGAAGAATTACAATTAGCCAGGTAGTAGTATAAGTATTTTTTCTCATCCACCATTTTTTGTCTTCTCCCTTATGATGTATGAAAATATTGCTCCTCTTATCCCCATAGATTATCATAACCCAAATATCTAAGAGATCTTCTTAGACAGACCAGATGTTCTGATTCCCAAGGCTGTTTTTGGTATGAATCTTTTCTGAAATAATGCAGAACCGCAGATCAGATACAAAGAATATGATATCTAATTTTCTACAAAGGTTGACCACTTATAGAAATTTGTGTTATGCAGAAGCCACAGCACAAGGCTCAAATAACAAGAGCAACTCTGGCATAGGCTATTTAGAGAGTTTAGTTCTTGGGTTTGGATTGGCTTCGAAATTCCAAAACTCAGAAGAAGTTGGAGAGATATATGCAAGGCTCTTATATAGGAAAGAATGTCATCGTTTTTTTTTAGGTAACCGAGAACTCCACCACGAGCCCTCTGTGCCCGGACAGCACTAAAGGGCCGGGCCCCTATACTTGGGGGAGACTAGCACAAGACCCCAACACCATGGCTCCCTACTAAAATTACCAGCAACTGTGGGTTTCAAACCCGTAACCTCAGCGATGAGGGATAGGTTTAACCTTGCGGCTAAGGGAAAACATTTTTTTTCCTAATAACTACAAGACATCCAAAATGGAGCATGGCTATATGAAATTTGTTAAGAAAATAGAGAGTAGTCACAAAAAAAAAAAAAGAGGGGATATATAGAGGGCTCTTATATGGAAAAGAATGATACCTGCGACCAAGGAAAAAACATTTTTTCCCATAATAGCTAGAAGACATCCAAAATGAGCATGGCTATTTGAAATCTGTTAAGAAGACAAAGAGCAGTCGGAAAAAAAATTGAAGATTGATGTAATCTGAATGAATGATCGGATACCACAATATATCCAAACTGTTGTTTTATGTGAGTCTCACCATTAATTAGTAAACTAAAAAGATATGACTACTTATATCAAGGTGATGGAGGTAGCTAGTGTAGCAAACAAGTCGTAATTATTGCGTATGGACAATTAATGCCCCTTGAAGTTCACTATGATTCAACTCTTTGTGGCTTCTGCAGAACTGTGACCAAAAAAAGATATCTTAAGACGGTTAAATAGATGAACACCATCTCTCAAAAAATGCCTCGCTTGTAGGAGGGAGAAAGCAAGTGCAACTGGAACTATAAGCAGAGATACCTTAGCCCCAGAAGTTTCAAGCTAAAGGTGTATGCATAACTGCTGCTCTTCAGGAAACGTCCCACAGCAGTGATTACTATTTTCTCTGTTAAAACAATGGATTACATGTTAGGGTCGAGGAATATCTGATTTTTCAGGTGTTTGTTGGAATTTGCATCTGAAAATGCAATAGATTTCAGTTCACTGGAAAGTCTGGATAGAACTTTTTCCTTCTCCACTTCAACCCAAAAGTTTGTCTGTTCAGGGTCGGTGTAAGGACAGTGCATACCATTAAATTAGCCAAGCTACAGATTTATATCGACATTTCCTCAAACCTTGTGAAAAAAATAATAATAATCCATTTTATTGTGAGAAGGGATTTCATAATTCTCAGGAAAAAATTTTATGCAATATCCCACAGAGGAAAGACGGACTTCTAACTTTGAGAAACAGAACATCAACCCCAAAAGGAGACATATGCCCTTATGATTACTCATATTATGAAGTATTATATGGGTGAAGTTTTTTTTCTTAGCGAAAAAGTAAATGTGGTCTGCAACCAACGAAGCTTACATTGACGAGTTATCCAGACGCGAAAGAAAAAAGAGAAAAATTCATCGAACTCAAAAGGAATATGATAATATCAACTTAAGCATCCACACATACACGTTGAAGCATACTCGAAAGAAAGGTTTGCAGGTTGGCGTTGTCAATAATGATTAGCAGACACCTGATTTGATCTGCATATAGCAAAAACAGCAACAAATTTCAAGCAGAACAGGGGTATCTTTTCGTTTTGAACCATAAAAATACGAATGCATTGTTCTTTTATTTTGAGAAAAAGGATCCTAGAAAAAACCAAGTACCTGACACTGATGAAACTTAGCCGCAATGCCCATCGATAGTCAGAGAAAAAGGATTCACAACCATCGTAGATGAAAACGAACCTCGAAACATACAGAGGAATGAGGCAGTCGACCGAGACCATCTGCCTCTTTTCTTCCCATTTCTTCTAGCTTTTTTGGCCATCGTCTTCCTCTTTTCTGAGACTCCACTAGTCCCATGCAAGAGCAGAGGCTGGGTGGTGTTGAGACAGAGAGAGCTAGAGAGAAACAGAGAGACTCGAATCTTTTATTAGTATTTTTCAGTAGATGGGCCGGTTCGGACCGTAACACAGCCCATGGGAAATCTTCCTCCGATTAATTGCAGATTCTTCTTTTCGGGGGTTGAGGAGGGTTGGGGCTCGAAAAAGATATCCATTATTTTTAGAGAATGACCCCATTATTATTCTGTAAAATGCAATTGACTCCCCAAGTGAGGTCCGTTTCTCAAATTGCCCCCTGAACTTAAGTTTATCGCAAAACAACCCCATAAACCTGATAAGTGCACATCATATAGCACCCTACGACCATCGCGGATGAAAAAAATGGCCGGTCGTCAAACATGTGCACCTCGCGTGCACATTCCGCTTCAATATTCCAAGAGCGTTTTTGCCCGAAAATAAACTCAAAAAAATTGCACGGAAAATTAAAATTAAAAAAAAAATGACATAGAGAGAGAGATGGAGAGAGGGGGCATAGGGCGTGCTAAGCCGGCTGGCAGAGCCACAGACAAGCATAACTCACCGGACTCGTCGACGCTTCGAATTGGGAGATTTATGAATAATTAAAACAGATACAATTCAATCCCAAAGTGACGAGAAATACCAATAGAAATACCAAGAACCTGTCTAGTTTATACAAAACAAGACCAGTTCATTCATTGTTTTTTCCTTTAGATGCATCAATGCCGCGCTAACGGAGAAGCTTAAAGTGGGAACTTGCCCCCACTCCAATGCCGAGCGTCAAAGAGGAGTTCACTAAGACGCCCCCAAATCCAGAACGGAGCAATTCTCTTCGCGCTCCACATTCACACGGAATCTCAGAGGCACCCACATGATAGAATCTCAGCCGCGCACTTTAAGGGGCTAACTAGAATTTTTCCCGTATTATTTTCAAAAGAACCACCACTCATTTGCCCGCATTATTATCGCCAGGGCAAGGATCAAGGAAGCAGGGGATATATGATATCAGGGGTTTCCCCAATTATGCGGGGAGAAAGAGATCAAGTAACATGACTAACAAAGTAAATGACCCGCACTTCTAGCTTTCCAAAGAATGAATAAATACAAATTCCATTTCCAGACCATATGAAATGAACGTAAGCCATTGCTCTTACAAGCCTCACAAAAACTTGCATTTCCATCGTTGCAGACATATCCAGGAGCAATGACAAATCACTGATGCCTATACAAGCGCCAGAGACTAGAAGCTCTTGCACATAGACCTCTATACTTTGGGGAAGGAACCAAACTTGTTAGATCTTGCCCATTACTTCTGGTAGTTCTACCACTACACAAAGCTAGTCTACTCCCAAAGCTGCCCCAAAATTTTCTAAGCTGATGGTGAAAATGCTTCACTTCAGCCACCACGGTCTAGGAGGGCTAGCTTCAGGAGTGGAATCATCCGACGTGCTTGAGCTAGGATATTCTCGCTGGACATCCTTCGACCGGACCCGGAACTCATATAAATTATCTTCAGTGCTCTCATCATCACTGGACTCGTCTCTGCCCACATCTTGGTTTCCAAACTCTGGAATTTTAACTTCTGGGACTCTGGAAGATGCTTCGGCCCTGCAATGAAAGCATTGGAATCTAGTCAAGTGAAGCAAACAAGACAAAATGTACAGTATCCCGATCAGACCTTTCAACGTTCTGCTTGATCATTGATTTCCTCTGTGACTGTGATTTCTTGCCAGTGCTCTTTTTGTATTCCCGCCTGATGGAAATTAAAATCAAACAAAATAGGTGATATCGATATGCAACACAAGAAGTGAATGCCAGCAAAGACATCGAGTGAAAGGCAAAACTTACATGACATGTGAAGGTTTGGGTTTCAAATGATCAGCCTCCTGTCGGTGCTATACAGCACCCAAAAAAGGACATCACATGACAATTACTTTTAAGTTTTGAACTTGTGAGGAATCATAGAGAGCACGACTTAAAAGTGAACACTTACTTCATCTGGCAAATCATCCTTAACGAACTCCCACCGTTCCTTCTGAAGGTTTAACGTTTCTATGTCCCCATCACTATACAAGACCTACAGTCCATGATCAGGTGACATGTACTTCAATATCAAAGAACCCGTGATCGCCAGATTGTAAGGGGTAGGAGCAAAGTTAGGAGGTAGGGACTAGCAGCACAAGGGACAAGATATACTAGTTCAGCAAATGTCTTATTTCAAAGAAACCTATAGACAGGGATTAAGAATAACCATAAAAATATCGATCTGCACCATCCACATGCATACAGGAAGCTAACTGAACTGATAAGAACATATGGGGAATGACAGTTGTATAAGTTTCGGCATATGAAATTCATCTCACCTTGTGCCTCTTCCTAAATGGGTCATATGATTGAACAACACCATAATAAAACCTGTAAAATAAGCAAGAGGAAGTAATGGATAACCATCCTTAGTGCTACTGACCATCACGATAAAGCAACAGCAGTAGCGGGTGCAAGAGTAAGAGGATGGAGAAAGAAATAAAACAAGCTAAACCCAAAGGAAGAATAATATCACAAAATGCAGATCCTCGAGTGCTCACGTCTCGTCCAATGGCCACCAAACCTTTATTTTCCGACCCACTAATCGTCTGCCAGGCACCCCAGATCCCTGAATTGTATCAATAAAGGAATTTGAATGTGTGAATATCAAACCAAGAAGTAAAAAATAAGCTGCACAGCAAAAAGAAAAAGAGAGGTGGTTCCAGTTCCAAACTGTTTACAGCATTAAAAAGTTCGACAGTAACTTTGCAATATACTTCACTATGTTAATTGAAAGAAAGGAAGACTTCATACTTTAGTAGTGATAATAAAAGTACATCATCACACCAAAATTACAAAAATACCTCTGATACGGCCTTGTTAAAATTGCTCATCCTTCCTCCGACTATCGAAAGCTTTGAATTTTTCCCTGCAGGATCACCAGGGACCAGAGATTCTTCATTGTGAGGAACGGTGCTCTCACCTGCATCTGGTTCAACATTCACCTTTTGCCGGGTTCTTCTCTTTCTCAAAGAAATTTTAGGAGCAGCTGAAAGATCATGACCATTCATAAGGACCCTTCTACGACCAGATTTTTTCCTATCTATGCATCGCCAAGAGAGTTTGTAGCCCTCATCGGGTTTCATCAACTTGTTTGGCTTCCGTTCCCTTTTCTTTCGAAGTCCCTCTAAGTCAGTTTCTAGCTTGGTTGAACCCTTGGAATCTACAGAATCAGCCTTGTCTGTAGTTGTTTTAGCAACAGGAACAATATCATTGGGCAAAAGAAGGGCAGCAGCATCACTCATACTCGATCCAGGAGCACTATCCAAATCAGGAACAACTTCTCCGAGCGAAAACTCAAGCCCATGAGCCGCCTGATGGTAAAAAGTCGAATATGACAACAATGATTCTCTTCAACCATTTAATAGGTTCAATTAAGCCAAGGGGAAGAGAAAACAGGTGGAGGGACTAGCAGAAAGAGAAAAAGCCAAACGGAATGGAAGATTTAAAGAAAAATCATATTAAATAAGGGATTTGATCATAACAGCGAAACCTGGAGGACTCATTAGACAAATGATGGAAATTTGCTGGAGAAAGGTATGATACATCATACTTCTATATAGATCTTTGGTACTTTTTTCTAAAGTCTTTTACCTACTTTTCTATTTTGTCTAAAGTTTTTTCTGGCTCATACAGCCGCTGAATATGGCATGAAGCACCTCAAAATACATAAGCGAAAGAAAGATGCACAAAGCTAGACATGAAGTAAGACAATTCCAAGAAATCAAGCCCAGTAATTCAGCTTTTGTAAGGCAAGCATTGTATAACCAGCATCCAAGAGACCAATGGGGTGAAGAAGCCACGATAAAAAAATTCCAAAATTTTAGCAGCTTATCATGGGCAATGGAAAATCAGTATGGGAAAAGACAATAAACAGTCAGCACTGAAATTCCATTTTATCTAGAACAATATTACATAGAAGGATAGCAAATCAGAAGCAGTAAGACTGTATTCAGCATAAAGAGAAAGGACGGGGTCGTATAAAAATCAAGATACACACCACTGGTTTTGAAGAACCATTAGCATAATTATTATCCATAGTTGTAGGCTCATTTTCACATATGGAAGCCACAACAGGAGAGTAATCATCCACAGTGGTGCCATTGGATTGTACTGCTCCATGAAGAACAGGTCCAAGCTTAGCTGCACACCTAGCAATCACCCTCTCTCCGAGCTTCCAACACAAAGGTGCGACATTCTAAATGACAGTATACACCCTATTAGAAACTCAAGCACACAGAAAACACGCCAAAATGACAGAAAATAACAAGACAATTACCTTATTTTCTTTTAGAACACTAGCAAGAAGAGGACTGAGAAGCCCAAAGGAGATATCCTCACTTTCAGCAAGGATGTCCGTCATGATTTGCTCCACAGCCCACAGTACATCATCTGTGGGATCCGACCTTGACCAAGAAGATATCATCAAACAATGACAGGGTATCAAATGTGAACACTACAGATAAAAGAAAAGGAGCAAATACAGAAATATGTCAAGAACTATAATTTTATTAAAGCCAGCCATCAAATGAGAGCATTGACAGAGTGTCCTATCAAAGAAGTGTTGATATTCACACTACAAAGTCACCTTTGTCCCAAGATGAATAGGATCACTACTTAATTTACAATATACAACAAAATCCTTCCTTGGGGACTGCTTCCTTTTCACAAATATTCTACTCGTATATTCTTCATGATCACAACATCTTACCAGTTAAAGCATGTAATCTTCATGCCAAAGATGACAAAATGTGTTATATAGAAATCATAGGCATTGCATCATTCCACACTAGTGAAAAGCGAACTTAATTTTTCAATGATACCATCAACAAAAGCACACAAGAAAGAAAGAGCCAATATTTGATAGAGAAACAGGAAGACAGAATAAGAAAATAATGAAGGCACTGGCAGATAGATCCTAGAATTTACCTTCTACATCCAAAGAGTTGTTAACGCCTTCCAAACCTCCAAACCACACCCCATACCACCCACCCTCCCCAAAACGCTTCCCGGAAAAAACAATATCAAAAGAAAAAGAGATAGTCTTTTGTAGTACTATTTTTTTTTTATACCGAGGACTCTACCACAGACCCAGTGCAAAATGAAAGGGACATTGTAGTAATATTTCTTGTGCTTCAATATTTTGATAATAAAGCCACCATAATGTCATTTACAATGGGATATTTATGCCATTCTAATTGGCTTAAGGCCAAGTGTTTAGTGCAGACCCCCCTTAATTGAGTTTAGCAGGAGAATCTATGCCTAAATTACCAAAGAGAAGGTCATAAGTACCAAGGAAAATTAGATGAAATGGTTGGCCAGATTTTCCAACCATAAAAGGCAACCTATCTCATAGATTAGCTTTGGTGAATGTAATCAGCAGATTTCATAGTATCAGTCTCGACATATTTCAGTCAAAAGTATCAATAGATAAAAAGACAAGCCAAATTTGTACAGCCAACTTGAGGACTCAAGAGAGCACTGTTATCCTCTAGAATTATCAGTCAAATACAAAAGGTTTCACCTATATTCTGATCAATAGAAGAGCTTTCAGTCTTTAAAAAAAAAACAGTCCAATTATTATATGAAAGACAGGATATAAGTTATAACCAACTGTATCCAGTAAGCCTTTTACCTAATGATTGCCCAGAAAATTTGAAACATCTCAACAACTAGCGCATTGCACTGAAGGTCAAGCATAAGAAGGCATGCTTTGACCCTTGCAGCATTCTCAAGAATGGACAGGGCCTTTTCATAATATTGCATTGATGGCTGAGATAACTTAGAAAACGCCTCCACAATTAACTCAAAAATCACCTGCGCATCATGAAATGGATTGATATGAAAACCATTTGATACCAACAGGCCAATTTTAACTAGAATGAAAAGTGTAGGCCGCATCAAAGAAGGATATCAGATATTAAACCTTCATCTGGTCATTATTGAACGGTTCTTGAGGTGCACTTATCCTTAGAACCTCACTGAGGCAATATGTTACAGAAATTCTAACACCCTCAACAGAATGTTTCAAAAGAGAATCAGCAATTAGTGCCTTCATAACTGGAAGAAGGGAATCTTGGAGAGGTTCTGATGGCCCTTGCTCCATGTTAGCTAGCAGATGCTCAGCATCCTGAAATGCAGTGGAACATGTAAGTCAAAGCAAGAACATAAGCTGATAAGAGAAATGCTTCCCTACTCACAGGCACACTAATTGAAAATAGGAAAGAAGTGATGTCATAGAACAGATAAAAAGTTAACAAGTGAACGAGGGGGATGAGAAATTATAATTAGAAACACAGTTTTGAAGCTCATGGTGGCACAAATATTACGAATCATGCAAAGAAGCATATGCTAGCAAAACATCAAACACTATGAGCAATGCAAATAAAGCAATCAGTTGCGTCCATCACAATCAATTAATTAATTAATTAATTAAATCACCCTGTCTGATATATTATCTCACAGCACAGAGTTTGAAAGCCACTACACGACCTTAAAGTAGAACAGAGATATTATCTGAACTAGGCCTCTGAGTAAAACTTTATCTACCAGATATCTTATCATATCTGATACAATTATTTCCTGATGATTCCTGACATGTCCCAATTGCCAGCGTTTAGCAAGAGAAGACCCAGCGAGACGGCAAAAGGACATTTGACACATAATAATTAACAAAAGAGTAACTAGAAGTACAAAGTTAAAATATTTCACCCAAAAAAGCACCATGTGAATCAACACAATGGGGACTGAATATATAACGTCAGATTGACAAAAGATATTCATATGTAGCCAAAAGACAATCAAATGAACTTAAAGCTACAATCTTGGAAGGCAAAGGACATACTTTACAAAACCATGTGAAGAATCAGTAAATGTGATACAGAAGAATAATGGAAAAAGTTCAGAAAAGAAAAGGCATTCAGTTTCCAAGGCAAAGAACACCGATGAGTAATTCAGCGCAAATACTAAACAGCACCAAACAACTACTCAAATACCGTCAAGCTATCATTTTTTATCCCAATGAGCACAGCATAAACAAGAAAACCCAATGCGAGTAAGGCAAAGAAACTCTGCACACCAGATCATCAAATGCATGAATGTGTAAATTGGGCACCATACATCGAGAAGAGCGAGAAGCTCATCAACAGAAGAAGGGGCGTTGAGTAGGCCATTGCCAACCAATCTGAGCTCCACTTCCAAGCTTCTCTCAAGCGAGGAAGAACCAGACGCCATTTTTGTCTCTCCTTACTTGGAGTGGTTACTCGCGCGCGCCCACGAACTCTTACGCTTAAAAAAACACAGAAATCACCGATATTTTCTTGCAGAGAGCAATCTGAACCTCGTGGTGTATTTAAAGGCGAATCAAAACTGGGCAGCTCAAGCGCAAGGGTGGAAAGGCAGTGATTGGGGATTGGAGGCAAAGTGTAGACCATGCACGAGGATGCATCCGAAAACGAAATTAAGGAACACCCACATTCGGATTCCGCCAATACTATGAAATTGGTCTGAATTCTTGGGTTTTGAATCCGCTCCCATCTTTCGTTTCTGGGTTGCCTCCGACTGTGGGACTGTGCTCCTCATTGGCGCTTTCACGTTTGCATTTTTTGAGTGAATAATAATAAAAACGAGGGCTTCGAAGGGGTGTCAAATCTTGGGGACTTAATAATTTGGAGGGCAAAAATCACTCGCCACGTCATTTCTTTTTTTAGTTTTCCCCCAGGATTTCCTTTTTAATTACTCTTCCTTTGGACTCCTGAACTCAGAAGATGTTTACCTATATGCCCTTCATGAGATATTTAACTTTATCTTTTATAATCACTATGTAATAAGTCACATGACATATTATATTGACTCATAATCAATCACTTACAATCCGTTGAGTAATTTTTCATTCTTTGACATAATTTTAATAGTATTAGTTACAATTCCGTTTGTAAATCATTATCAATTCAAATTGCTCTATAAGATTTTTAACAGTTGCTTTAGATAAAAATATAACTAAGTTTATGATTATCACATTAATATGAATTTGGAATTTAAAATGTATAACGAAATTTAAGATATTGATACACGGGGTTTAAATTTTAAATCTATGACTGCAAACACTCTTTCAAGAGTTGCAAATGAGACATTCTCTCTTTCTCATTTTGCTCACACCGCCCCATGCTCAGGACGGAGCCTATCGCGAGCTTACTACCTCGACTCAAGCTTGCTCCGGTCAACCCTTGATCCGGACAATCCCTGCGGTGCGAACTTGGAACTCAGAAGTTGCAACGGCAGAGACAAGGAAAGCAGCCGGAAAGCAATTATCCACGAACCCCGACGGGAGAGAAGTGCGGGGCCTGTGCAAGCGGGAAGTACGTAGAGCAAAGAGATGAGACCGGGAAACCCGTTTGGCTACTTTTGTCATTGTCATTTCTCAGACCGTGTAATTAGCCAAAATAAAGGTGGATCAAGAACAGAGGCAAAGAAAATCCAAGAAAGACCACGGACAAATGAAACGCGACAGCAACGACAAAATTTGATTGTTCAAGAAGAATAGAAGCTGATTAAAAATTTGTTCTTTCCGTCTCGCAGCCGCCTTCAGAGGGAGAGAGAAAGAGGCCATTCATTTCCTGTCTCCGTTTCTCTCTCTGTTCTTCCTCTCCGGTACCGCCAATCTTTTCTAGCTCGAGTTCCCCGCGTCGACCCTTTATCAATACCTTCTGATTCCGAAGGCGAATTTCGACAACCGTATGTTCCAGTTTCGCTGTTTTGCATGTTGTCCATGTTTCTGCGTTGGATTTGATTTTTCTCTTTATACATCTAGTTGGGTGTCAATCGATTTCGTTGTTCATCTTTAAAGTGTGGACTTGACATTGCAGATCCGGTTCAACACGATAGGCTTTTAGATAAGTTTCTCTGCCGAGTCGATCGCGAAAGTCTCTGCTTAGAGGCCTGAAGTTTCGTCCATTTGGGTTTCATTTTATGCCTCGAAGGGATGTCGCCGTTGCCCAAGTACGACTCAATTCATATCCGCGATGTGTGGAACGATAACCTTGAGCAAGAATTTGAGCTAATCCGCGCGATAGTCGACCATTATCCGTACATGGCGATGGATACCGAGTTCCCTGGTGTTGTACTTCGCCCTGTGTGCTGTGTCAAGAGCTCGAATGACTACCACTACCAAACATTGAAGGACAATGTCAATCTGCTGAAGCTGATTCAGTTGGGTCTCACCTTCTCTGATGAAGAAGGGAACTTGCCTACTTGCGGGACTGATAAGTATTGCATTTGGCAATTCAACTTTCGGGAATTCAATTTGAATGAGGATGTCTTCGCAAGCGATTCCATTGAGCTTCTCAAGCGGTGTGGCATAGATTTCAGGAAGAACAATGAGAAGGGCATTGATGCAATGCGATTTGGGGAGTTGTTGATGTCATCTGGCATTGTGCTGAATGATAGCGTTTACTGGGTGACTTTCCATAGCGGTTATGATTTTGGCTACTTGCTCAAGCTGTTGACATGTCGGGATTTGCCCAGTACACAAGCGGAATTCTTTAAATTAATAAACATGTATTTCCCAATGTTATACGACATCAAGCACCTGATGAAGTTCTGCAAGAGTCTTCATGGAGGCCTGAACAAGCTTGCGGAGTTGTTGGAAGTGGAAAGAGTGGGGATTTGTCACCAAGCTGGATCAGATAGTTTGTTGACATCCTGTACTTTTAGAAAATTGAAAGACAATTTCTTTAGTGGATCACTGGAGAAATATGCTGGTGTATTGTATGGCCTAGGTGTCGAAAATGGACAAAGTACACAGTGAACATAAACTAGAATTTAGTAGAAGGGTTGTTTTTGAAGCTGCCTCTTCTACTTTGTATTATGCAAACGCTACTCTGTGAATCTTTGGCGGAGTATTGTAAGTTTGAAATTGATGAAATAACCTGGTTTAAAATTGTTTTTGGCTTTGATACATCTCAAAGAAGTTTTTTCAACACGTTTGAAGAGCAAATTATGTCTGAACGAGGTCCTTTTGTGAGTTCAAATTATTTTCAAGAACACGTGAACAAAATATCTGGAAGTAACCTGGCAAGATTTGCCATACTCCTGGATTTTGAAATCTCTTCTTCTGATGCCAGTCGTACCATTTTCCACTTCTCTATGATGTTGCAGAAGTATCATAAATTCATTCGTGTATTGGTGAATTCTGCAGATGATGAACAAGAAAGACACATGTTTCAAGCACAATACCTAACAACGAAATAATTTGCACTGCATGTTGGGGCAGCTACTCTTGCTGTCTGTAGATCTTGCCATCTGAAATGGCTGTTCTTGGGGATTTGTGTCCACTTTTTTTGCTATGTGTCCTTCAGAAGTTTTGTTGTGCAATGTCCTTGATATCTGATTGAGTAACCTATGAGGTTCAAACTTTGAATGATATGTTAGATAATATATGTTGAAGTTCACCAAGCTGATAGCGTGATTATTTATAAATGGTACGAATCATTATTGAAGTTGTCCTCAGGACCAGGAATGCCAGTTCATTTGCTCTTTTGTCTTTTAAGCATTGTTACGTTAAACCATTAAAAAATGTTGGTATTATCCTTGCTGCTGGGAATTTTAACTTTCAGGTCAGAAGTCCACCAATATATGCCTTAAAGGGACCAAGTTGAAATTTTAAACAAAGTTCTTGTTTTCATTCTTTCTGGTGAACTTGTAGTCCCTTCTGAAACTTTGTTTTACCTCAAGGTTTTGTTGTGCGCCCTCTCCGCTAGTTCCACCGAATGCAGTAATCTTTCAGTCCCAACATGATTGAGTGCTGTGTTGAGCATTGGGACGCGATCATTTTGTGTCCTTGTTGGGATAGGATGATTTTCTTTTTCTACCATTGGGTGTGACGATGGCATTTTGCATTTGTTGCTGTTCTATATTCACTTAGGCTGCCTATTTTCTTGCTGAAGATAGGTGGCTTTTATCACCTCCTCATGTTTCATATGCAGATAATATTTGGGTTCTCAATATAGCATCCAGGTAATTTAATGAAATTGTCCTGTGACCCCTGCAGAGCATGCTTGGCTCTATGATCTCGCCACATGAAAGAAAGAATTTGTTTTAAAGGCCTTTTTTGGTCCAAAATGACTGGCTAGCAAAGGCCTTCATACTCTGTGTTTGATTTCCGTAGTCCGTGTCCATTGCTAACATGAACAACAAAATCATGGTCCTTACAAGAATGCTCTTGGTGTTCTTTTTGTGCAATTGGTTGATTTGACAATAAACCTTTATATCCGCACAAAATGTTCCTTCAGTCTAACAGGATCTCACAGCTTTGGCGGAGACTGCAGTCAAGAGAAAAGGGAATTTAAGGCATAGAGCTTTGTTTTTAAGCTGAATTGAAGTCCAGGAGATGAATGGAGGAGGAAACAGGTAATCTTGGGGGCCACACATCCTTCGATGAGGAGAATTTATGCCCCCCTAGTTTAAAGGTCTTTTCTTAGGTAACAAGTAGGTATAAACAGTCTTCACTGCTGATTCTCCTGGGATTTGATGTGCAACTAGAGATTGTTTCATGGAAAGACATGTGGAATCATGACCACTGCTATTAGTCATCGAACCATGTGAATCCCACATGACCTTTACCGTGGTCAAGCTGCCAGTAGCAGATTCCTAGTTTCAAAAGTTTAAGTCATAATGGCTAGCAAGAGAACTGGGGATCGAATCATCTCTCCGTCTCCATTGACATTGCATCCCAATTCCGTATCCATTTTTGTTACTTAATTCGGTAATTCAGCTGGGTTCGGATGCCTACCTAAAGCATCATGGTATTTTCATTTGATGAATGGATTGTCAACAGTGAGGCACACTTCGTCTTTTGAATGCTTAATGAAAATGTCATCTGATGAAAGCTTTGTTGCAGAAAATAAGAAATCAGTTCAATGCATGAGAAAGAACAGGAAACCATGAACGGCTCGCTATAATTCTGAAAAAAACATATTTCCAGAGGAGAGAACAAGGATGACATTATTTGCGAAGCTCGGGCTACTTTTTCTAGACCCATTATCATGATCAGCGGTTGTCTGTTATCTCTTCTTCAAGAAAGAGACCAACAGTTGCATCAAGAATTACGGAAAACAATCTTAGCCTTTAGCTTCCAGGTCCACAACATAAACCATGTCGACAAGTCTGAGGATCTCGGTTTCTCGCAGACTGCTGAGGAACAATTATTCTTGAACTCAAGGTTCGAAATGTGTTGATTGGCATCTAATTCAGTTTGCTTTACGTCCTTGCAAATCTCAAGAATCAATTGTAATCAAGTTTATTGAGGCACTTTGTTGTTTTATTATTTCAATGGTTGACCAGACCACAAACGGGATGCTTTTATTAACTATATTTAAGAGATGTTAGGTGCACAATTTGCGGTTCACACGCTAAGAAAACGAAGATTCCCTATAATTGATGAAACTTTCATATTACCTGCATATGTCTGCGAAGGACACGCACCGAAAAACTTGAAACTTGGTTTACCATTCTGTCAAAGTTTGTGGCAAAGATGACGAAAAAGTTTTTTTTTTCCTTTTACTAATGTAATAGACCAAACAAATTCGAGTTAAAAAAAAAGTATGATACACATTTTTCAGGTACTTGATACAAGCTTCCATTGATCCTCAGATGGTGATTAGCTTAACAGTAACGCCCGAGAGAAAGCTCAATCCAAGCCATATTTGACCAAGCAAATGCAAAATGTCATCCAAAGATAGCTTTGCATAACTATGGCAGGTAAAGTGAAAAAACGCACATGACATGATTGCAGGGGGACTTGCCAAGGCCCGTCTCCTCCGCACGTATAACCACTAGCGAGATAAAAAGAAAATGAAGACAAGACCCAACCATAAAAGGAAAAACAGAAATCTTAACAGAACAATTTACGTGGCAAGTTCTCTATGCATCTCCAATTCCAACCACCGATCCCCCCCCCCCCCCCTTCCCCCCGGGTTTCTTGGGATTTTCCAAGTCAACCATCTTTCTCGCACTCTAAATACCTGAAGGCAGAGTTTTTGCTTTTCAAACTTAGTTACAAAGAAGTACCCCTAAGCTTCAGTACTTGCCCACCTACTGGTTGTTGAATTACTTGGTCCCAAAAGAGTACTGCTTACAGCTTATCTGAAGTGAAGCTGGAAACTTAAAGATGGAGAACGAGGAAGTCCCATCGGCTCGTTCCACTCCTGTTGCTCCTGGAGGTCCACTGTTTGGAGGTGGTCATAATGCAGAGAGAAGTCATGGAAGGAAGTCACTTCTCAGGAACTGCTCTGGTTGCCTCACTGTAAAAGCTTGGTCCATGGAAGGAGGAACGCCCAGATCTCTATCTAGCTCATTGCCACACTCACCTGTTTCTCTTGCAAGAAAGGTACTCGTTGTAATAAAAGTCCGACCTTTTAAACTGACCCATTATTTTCATTTTATGAATTTCGCGCCATTGCAAAAAACCAGGTGGGAGCAGAATTCATTGGCACCCTCATACTAGTATTTGCTGGAACAGCCACACCCATAGTGAACCAGAAGACTAATGGATCAGAGACTCTCCTTGGCCTTGCCGCCTCCTCAGGCCTCGCTGTCATGATTGTGATACTTGCGACCGGCCACATCTCTGGAGCCCATCTCAACCCGGCTCTCACCATTTCCTTTGCAGCTCTCAAGCACTTCCCATGGAAACACGTATAGAAGTTACCAAGATAACATAATTTATTAATATGAAAAATTTTCTGCGGGTACTGATAGTTTTGCTCTAAATTCTTTTGGGTATAGGTGCCTGTTTACGTTGGAGCACAGGCGGCAGCCTCACTGTGTGCAGCGTTTGCGCTGAAAGCAATATTTCATCCGATGCTGGGCGGAGGAGTGACTGTTCCTTCAGCAGGTGTGACTGATGGTCAAGCTTTTGCGCTGGAGTTTATCGTCAGCTTCAACCTCATGTTGGTTGTCACTGCAGTGGCCACCGACAATAGAGCTGTAAGAGACTCTTCATGTTTGAACTACTCTCTTTTGTTTTGTCTGAAATATCAGTCCTGATAAACAACCATCACAGCTCCGACAGAACAGATAATTGTACTCATTGCCATCACTTTATCCCGTCAGTCCTCATTTTGGTTAGAAGGTTTCTGTGAAGATAATCATCTTATTGATGCAGTACATGCTCTTTACATCCCTGAATAGCTCCCTCATGGCACGGAAGTTACTTCTAATATCAGTTATGCAGTGGAATATCATTTCCTTATAGGAGTACAGATCTGCAATTAATGAGATACAACGTGCACTGTCCTTGATGCAAGACAATCTCATCCTAGTTTAATCCGGGGAAGAGGAGACATCTTCGGTGTTTCCTTCTTTATTTCCTTGAAATCCAGAGATAGTGGTCAACTATAAGCGCCGCTTTGGCACGGTAATATTGCAAAGAATTAAAAACTTAAACCTGTGCAGAGATTGACCTCTCAGGCTCTCACGTGCCCATGGAAAAAAAAGTCGGGTATCTAAAAGTAGGCTTGCTCTTTCCTTTCTCTATGATCGAGGTAATAGATCCGTAATGGATGCAGCAATGCCTGCTCATTCGCACTTATAAGATTCCTGATCTCAAGTTCTCTTGTCTGTTGCTTTTTTTTTTTTTTTTGCGAGTAAAATAAACACATGCACATATGAACAAAGTGAAATAGGATGAAAATTCCATTCGCCTACCCATCAGCATAGTCAATCAATTTTCGATTGAAAATGTACGTGCAGGTCAGAGAATTGGCAGGAATTGCAGTGGGAGCTACGGTTATGCTCAACATCCTCATTGCCGGGTAACCCAAAATTCTCAGTGGTTTTATATTTTAAATTGGTCAGGGAAATTTTATCGTCCCAAATGCATGCCACATAAATGCATATGATTTCCAAGAAATCCACCTCCGACTCAGCTCGTAAATCACCTTTCGATTGAGCAAATAACAAGAAGTAAAAATCAATCTAAACTGGCAAAATTAGGTGTGTTGTCCATGCTTCTCTCATATAGAAATCTATTAGACCTCCAAAAATATCAACGCCAGAGAAGTTTTGTGTGACCAGCACGAGAGGTCTTTCCTGCAGGCTGGATATCTAGTACCTTAAGACTGCATCTCTGTGTATTTCAGGCAACAGGGTTTCGAGAGAAAATTACTCAAACAAGCCAAAGGAGCTCGAGGGAAAAAAAAAAAAACCGGAACGAAAGCAAATTGATAGCAATAAGCACAAAAAGCTCTCTTTGCCTCTTTGCGTTCAATGAACAGACATGGATAAAGCTTACTTTTCAGTCCTTAGCTCATGCTTTTACAAATAAATAAGACCAGAAAAGCGATGGACTTGATGGACCAGAGAAAGGAATAGGGAATATTGTTGAGTCAGTTTGGAAACAACGGTACATAGAAGTCAATATGAGCCACAAGGACATCTCTTTTCTTTTCATTGTACAGGCCAACCACAGGAGCTTCAATGAATCCAGCAAGGACATTGGGACCGGCGATAGCAGCAGGAAATTACAAAGCCATCTGGATTTACCTCACCGCTCCCATTCTCGGCGCACTTTGTGGAGCCGGAATATACACTGCTATGAAGTTACCAGATGACGGAGGAAACAACCACGAAAAGCCTTCAACTTTTACGTAGCTTCAGGAGGCAACGGGCAAAGATAACACCATACTGCCACAATTAACAGAAATTCCAACAAAATAAGCACAATGCATGGATCTACAATATCAGCAATGTAATAGGTCGGCCACGTGTATAACGAACTTAGCTATATTGTTCTCTTCATTTCTATCTTGTTTAGTTCCTTTTTTGCTTCAAACAAGAACATTGGTCGGTAGCTACAGTAAAGAGAAGTCATGCATATGCGTACATTTGGACATTTGGCCTTGATCTCTGTAGCCAGGATGGCAGAGACTATATGTAATAGAATAATATTTGTCAAGTATAACAGTCATTAAACAGGCAATATTTTGCTTCGAAAGAGTAGATTGGTGGTCATTGATAATTTTGAATTTCAATAATGTTGCGGGTGAAATTTGCGATCTTGTTATGGTCTAAACTATGCTTATGAGACTTATAGAACTGATCGCCGTGCACAATCCATGTAGAATCTTATGTGGCTTTCTTGGGAATGCTACTTGAATTTTAAAAATTTGACTATTAGGGTCTCAACATCAGTACAACACTCTGAAACCACAAATAAACTCTAGATGTGTAAAGGAAGTTTACAAAGTTAGGAGACGTTTCAAGCATTCATAGATACTCAACTGCGTTGTTAATGTAAGTCATGTATTGGATAGAAATAGATTCATGAATCGAGCAAACCAAGTCAGCTTTTAGATCATGCATTTAGCCTAGTAGTTGGCGATATTGATGGTTGCAAATGCAAAGCTAACTTACTCAGCGGCAGAAAGAAACCACAAATCAAGCAGTGACATCTGTAGTGCCATGTCATTTAGCATAAGAACTAAATCTAAGCCTCAGAATGTATTTACTTGATATTCATCTCACTTCAAAGAGTAAGATCATTCTTAACATCAGCTTCTGGCAATAACCAGGAATTTAAATCCGCAATGTTTCCATTGAAAATGACGAACACCCCAACATCTCCTGTGTCTAACTGAAGCATAGACCACACTCTGCTGTCTTAACACGAACAAAATGAAAAAAGATTGAAGCTTGTCCCAAAATTCTGAGCAACACAGCATAATCAGTGCCGTAAAAACTGGACTAAGGTAAGCAGAAAGAGTTATTCTCTCAAATTGCACCCACCTCAAATTTCAAAGCTTTTTTCGAGTACCTCGCTGGAAGATCCAGCATTAAGGAGCTTCATAACCATCCTTCTCCATTGTAGCATTCAGATCGAGATAAAAAGAACCGCAAGTTCTTCACCAAAACGAAGCAATCAAACCCAACTACCCGCTTAAACGAGTCAAACCATCGAGGCAACACTGGGCTGACCCGTTTCTGGTGGGGATCGGGTCGAGGACCTGCGGCCGCGGAGGGAGAGGGCGCAGGCGGCAATAAGGACACCGAGGATATCGGCAAAGGCGTCCTTGGCGGAGGCGCCGTCGGAGGGGAAGATTCCGAGCTGGTCGGCGGCCTCCTTGGCAGCGCCGGCGAGGAGGGAAACGATGGATCCGACGAGGAGGGAGTGGCGGCGGAGGAAGGGGCGGTTGGTGAGGGAGGCAAGGTGAGAGAAGAGGAGGGTGATGGAGAGGCAGAAGAGGACGTGGTAGAGCTTGTCGCGCGCAAGCCATGGGTCGTCGCGAGCAGCCATTGTCGTTCACGTCATGCTCCAACTGAAAATTTGGGACTTCAAGGGTGAAATGGCGACTGAGGCATACGTTAGTAATTGCAAACTGGAGAGGGAAATGAGAGTGCCTTTTTCTTTCCTTCTCTTTGAATTGATGCCTAAGAAACCAGCAAGGAGACACAAATACGATTCTCAACCTTTGATCTTAAAAGAGAAACGTGGATACGGACCAAACAATCAAAAGCCAAACCGAACGCTTTCTTACTTTCTGACTAGACAAATCTCAAAAAGACCCGCGTATAGATTTGTTTTCTATACATAGACGTATCAATTGATGCATAAGCAAATCTTAATTTTGCTAACAACAGTAGTATAAGCTTAAGTAAATATAAATTATGAAAATTTCAACACCAACACGTCAGATACAGAACAACAAAATTCAAACATTTACGTTGTTGTAATACATAAAATCTTACTCATATCCTTATATTTGCATATAGTGCGTTCCAAATCATGATACTTCGAGGATATATTTCACTGTTCCGGTTAATAAGAAAGAAGACTAAGATAGCAAGCTGCTGAGATATTCTAAAATCACATGACGGTATGCAATCACCATGTACTCAGCATTCCACATGGTTGTTGCTACTCAGAGAGTGCAATTCTCTCTAATTAATAAGGGGGCGAAGGAGGAGGAGCAGAAGAATTATTCTTGAGTTTAATCACTATAGATAGAAGAAAGCAACAAAACCAACACTGCCGCTAATTTCAAAATTTATATAAGAGCCACAGAGTCCACGTCTGTCTTCACTAACAAGATCAGCCTACGCTAGTTCAATTTGCCGATTAGTTCATTGATGTGATCCTCTCGATTGCCTGTTTCTCCCCCATCCTTGTACATTCTTTTAGTTCTTCTTAGGCCTCCTTCCGGCTTGTTGAGCATAAAAGGCCACAAGAAGCTAGTAACCTCCTTAAAATGTGGACCCACGGTGGCAATCTCATGAACTATATCCTCATTGCATAAGATGCCATACTTGCCCAATTCCTGCCCAAAACAGAATAGCAAAATAAGGTTCTTCACACACAATAACGCAAGACAACACACTGATACTAAGAGTCCGCGAAAAGTTTCTACGAAACTAAGCAAATAAAAGCAGATGCTTTGTGAACAAATTCCGTCAGTAAGATTTCTTGATGAATTACCTGCTCAATAATGTTATTGTCCGTTAAAGGAACTCTCTGCTTGTCAATGTTTGCAAATCCCTTCTTGATAATAAGCTCCCTCACACTGGTAAGGTTAGGATACCTTCAAAACGAAAAAAAGTTCCTCCATAAAATGCTCGGGTGCAAATGACTAAGGTTAGGATAACCATGAAGCCATTAACAGGGGTCAAAATACTCACAGAGAATATGTCGAAGATGGCATTCAAATGCTAATTGCGATGCTAACATTCAGATAAGGTCGGATATTTAACTTTACTACAAGGAACCGCCACTGATGACCAATAAATTTTGATTATGAACTGTCAAAGAAGGAGACATTGAAATAGCCAAGGAATATGCTTTTGAATCATTAAAAGTACTTACGACTCAAATGCTCTTCAGGCTAAGGGGTGTTACTATGCATTTTAGGCTTGCTCTGCTAATAATCAGCAGCATGTGATATATGGGCCAGGGACTGAAAAGGCGATTTGTATTTCTATGCCATCTAAAAACTTTCAGTTTGTTCGACTACAGAGGGTGTTCTGCAGCTGAACCGCAAGTTGAGGAACAACCCCGAAAAATGTTACCAGCTCCTAAAGCTGTCAGCAACATGACAATTACTACTACAGAATCAAAGAAGAACGGGGAGCAAAATTTAAGTTGCCTACCCATATGTGACATATGGCTCCACCTTTTGCAGCATCGCCAGGATTGCTTCAGTTGGTTTCACAAAGATACCGCTAAGGACTCTTCTTAGTCTCAGATTGTTTAAGATCTTTTTAGTTTTTGGATGCATGTCATTTTTCCTGGGAGGAGGAGAAGATAGTGTTCAGATTGTAAGTACAACAATAAGAAACTACCCATAAGAAAGAACCTCGACTAGGTATGAATCCCACCCTTGAATGCGGATAACGAAAAGCAGCTTCGAGTTCAATGGTGCTACTGGCGGCACTCTTCCCTTAACTCTGTGTTTCATTCGGATGATATCGAGTTCCTACACAAAAAAGCAAGGTGACTGATTTTTGTCCTGTTTCATTTATCTTCCCATTCAGAAGTCAATGGAGGACCACCAGGACATCATCAAGAAACCAAACAAGATCCATATTCTGAAATCACTTAATTCCCACAAAAATGAAGTTGTACACCATTTAATTCAATAGTGAGCATAGTCAATCAAGAAAAAAGAAAGAACAAACGGAAAGGGACAAAGACCATTGCTGCAACACGAGAGGAAAAAAGGTCGAACTAAGCCGAAAGTGTAACAGAGTCCATATAATAGCCAAATATCTGTGGAGCTTAATGGAAGTTTACAGCAAAGTCTTCATTCCATTAGTTAGGTTACCCTGTGGGTGGGCGTTAAGAGAGACATCAGACTCCAAAATCACTGTGGCCAACACTCTAACGCTGACTCGCCATAAAGGAAAGTCGAGTCTCTCAACAATTGTGCAGATGAAGCAGCCCCCATCATACACGAATGTCTCCAAAGCACCAATTATATCGACCCCGAACGGATATACATGGAAAGGACAAACTAAAATGGCCATCCATACACTAGCGAAGCACGCATGAGCAATTGAATCACATAACCTTCGACAATGATCGAGATTTAAGCATCTAATCACAACTTCCCGTTTCCAATTCCCGGTTAACCCACAAGTATCCACACAAACCACATAGAACTTAACCAACCACCACGATAATATCCAAACTAAACTAGAAGGTGACAATACCTTGTCCCTATAGTCTTTGATAAACTGCTCGGGCATTTTGAAGTCGTTCGATTTGGATTGCTTCGACCTCTTCTGGCGCAGCTCTAGCTGGGCTCTCCTCCGGAGCGCCAACTCCTCGGTGCTCTTCCTCTTCTTCAGAATCGCCTCTTGCACGTACGTCAATGGCTGCGCCGCCTCCGCCGCCTCCGCCATCGAATTCCCCAAATCAAAGAACGCTGGACTAACAGTACCCAAGCACAAAACGCGTCGATGAGCCAAAGAAACGGCAATTTCTGCAGCAAGCAGTCGAAGCGGGTGGAAGAAGAAGCTACCTGATCAGCGGATGCAAGCAACAGAGCGACCCCGGTGCGTGCTTTGAGTGGCGAACTAGGGTTTGGCCGAGAGGTTTAAGGGAGAGAGAATAACGCTGCCGATTACCTTTTCTTCACTATTACTTTAAGTGATAAATAATTTTAGCAATCCCACTTATGCATTTACCGTGAAGTATATTCTAGGATAGGTTTTTCTTTTCATTCATATTTTAAATCCCACTTATGCATTTATTGGGAAATATATTGTAGGATAGTTTTTTTCTTTTTATTTATATATTTAAGGAGAAATATCACAAAAAAAATCTCAAATTATACTCAATACGTAACACACGAATATTTCAAACTTTTTTTCTTTTTTTATCATAAAAAAATCTCAAATCTATACAAATATGACAAATACATTGTGAATGAAATTGAAAGAGAAAGTGCATATATTACACATATATAAGTTTAGAATTTTTCTATGAAAAGTTCATGATATATGTCTCATAGTGAACATAGTTTGAAAACTTTTGTGATGTTAATTTTATATTTAAGTTTAAGATGGCTAATAAATATTTATTGAAAATGGACTAGTGGATAAAGAATTCTTTATCAGTCAAGCGTAAATTGCAATTATGGGTGAGAAGGAAGTTGATATATGAGGAGTGGAGAGGCAATTAGTCTTGTGCTTTGACTATTTATTGTAGAATAATTTTAAACGGTGACTATTATGATGGAAAATCAACCAATATATTGATTTCGTATTAACTATTCAAGAAAGGGTGATGGAGTGGATTTGGAATTGGGTTTAGCTTAACAAGTCTTCCTTATCAATAGATCTCTTTTTGTTTACCGATATTGTATCTTGTAAAATAATTATCGACCTTTCTTGAGAGTTATTTAAAAATTTACTAACTTCTAATCATAGACATATTTCACATTGTAAAATTAATAAATACGTAATGGGATTGTCTTTATTGTGAATAGAAGAAAAATACACTTTTTAAATAAAGAAAAGGTAACTAACCTTATGTGGAAAACTAAGATTGATCTCATTTTCAATTGATTATAATACTTTAATTTATTTTTAATCGAGGAAGTTATTATGCAGGTGGAAAAATAACTAAGATAGGAGAAGAATGATTTGCTTTCTAAGAAATGAATTTTCATTGGGTTTAATGCCACTATAAGAAATAACTTACACATGAATAATCAGAATAATTGTTATGTGAATGAATTTCACTATGAAATTAATTTCAAGTAAACATTTTACTCATCCAAGGATGAATATATGAGATAGTTTATCACATTGACCGATGGATCTTAAAAATATCCCAAGACAATTCATCTCATACATTACATTGGAAGTCGGAATCTATTTTTCTTATATAAAAAATTTGTCCAACATATTTAAAAACAATGAATTAATTGTAAAAAAAAGCACATCGAATTTTTAAAATCACTTGACATGGATTCAATTGATGAAAATATATTCGATCATATTATTTGAAAGTTTTAAAATTTAATTACGTGTTCGGTTTGATTTTTACGACATCTGATCATTTTTCCCATACATGTGTATTGGTCGAGGTCGATAGGGATGAGAAACGACCGGCGACCGGTCGGGGAAAAATGGCGGCAATCTTGCAATAAAATAAAAAATAATTTGCCGCAATTGGAAAAGAAAAAAAAAAAGAGAAATCGAGAAAACCAAAAAAATTAAGATTAAAATTAAAAGGGATGAATTGAGGAAGAAGCGAACTGGGCCAATTGCCGTCGAGGATCAGGCGACCTGTCTTCGTCTCTCTCGACAAAGCCACGAAGCCAAATCGAGATCAGCAACAAAAACCTCCGATCACCGCCGTTTGCATCTGCCGCGAGAACCAGAGAAAAGTTCCAGAATCGATCCAGTACAAGGAATTCTCGTTGCGTTTGTGGCCTTCTCCGATTCGATTTGGCGATAAGTTTAGTTCGGCTGTTCGATTCATGGATGTGCCGAGCTCATGGGATGCCCTCCGCAAGCAGGTTCTAGTTTCTTCCTTATTGTCCTCGTCGAAATCGATTTCCGGAGCTGGTCTTCTTGTTTTTTTTTTTTTTTAAATGGTTGAGTGGATGAATTCTTTGTTGACTTGCTGGAGATCGTCTGAGTTAGGCCCTCGTTTTGGTTGATTTAGGATTTCATTTGACTTGAATGTCATTTTATTATCTCTGACGTCGAATCTACGAGAAGTCTAGGTTGGGTGATGGAGTTGATTTTATCGATATCAGTTGATTAAGGGTGATTGTCTAATCTGGTGGGGATTTCACTTAATGACTCTGGAAAGTTAGATTCTTCGTTCCTCTGAGTTTTTAACACTCCAGATGCTTTACATGTGAAGTCCATAAGGCTTGATTTTATCACTCATTCGGAAGTAGTGGTGCTTTCATCTTGACATCCCCGATTTTGTTTTCCAAGAGACGTCTGAAGTGCCAGGTTGTTTGCTCAGTTTTCCTATTCTGAGCCAAGGACTATGACAATGTTGGATTTGTGTACGAGGCTGCATAGTTTTTAGGGGTGTTTGGATTCCTAATCCAAATGTTTCGCAGCTGTTTGCGAGTTAGAATGACAATTATCACAAAAGCTGATGAGGAGAGCATGACCTTTTGTTGCTGAAGTGGAGAATGGTCTAAATGTTCCCAACTAGACAAGCCACTATTTTCTTCGAGCCTTCTAACCCATTTATAAATTCCTTAGAATCGGACAGTTGTCGGAATGACTCAATGACAGTTCATGGATCTTTTGTTCCTGTCTCTTCACAAGTCTTATCAATATCCCCACTACATCTATCTTTTGCTTCTAATGCCTCTTGACCTTTTGAGTGTAGGCAAGAAAGATCGAAGCTCAGTTGGATGAGCAGATGAATTCCTATAGGAGGATTGTTTCTGCAAAGGCTTCTTCTAAAGCTGATGCAATGGAGACAGATGTTGAAACTGGGATAGATCAACTATTGAAACAGCTTGAACAAGTAAATATTCAAATGCAAGCTTGGGTATCATCTGGAGGATCTGAGATGGTTTCTCATACATTGACACGGCATCAAGAAATTCTACAAGATCTTACGCAGGTATTTTTGACAGCTTGATATTGGTTAATAGGGTCCTTGTGTTGAGATTTGATTTGGCCTAAGCACCACATGGTACTTCAATGTTGGTTATTTTACAGTCAACTGGAGATCTTTGTGTCTTGGCTGCGGTTTTGGTCGCAAATCAGAATGTCAGACTGGAGAAGATAGAATAGGACTGTGCAATAATTTTTCTTGATTGCTCATATACTATAAGCTCATCCTAGTAGAATAATTAAATGAGGGAGTCAAACTTATTGTGTCCTATCATGTTTCACTGATTGGTGTGCATCACAGGATAAGTAATGAGCAAGTAAATCGAGAACTGAACTGAAAAATGCACTTGTTTAAAAAATAGTTAAACCTTCTGTAGGAAATTATTGATTTATTGGGAAATTTTTTATCAATGCAAACCATCAAAATAGGCAGATGGTCTGCCCACTCCCTTCTAGATTTAATTTCATGAAGGTGACTAAGCATAATCATAAATCACACTAGCTTCAATTGGTTACAGACTGGACGGCAGATGAGATCATTGTTGTTCCTCTAGTGCCACAAATTCTGGAGCTACCTCAGCATTCGAAACTCTTTCCCATTTGAGACAGAGCGTTTGACTATTAAGTGGTGTCAAATTTGACTTTGTGTATTGTCAATATGATCAAAATAGTCTATGTTTTTAAAGGCTCTTGCACCCTCACCAAACTTGCCAATTTTAAAGGCCCTGCAGATTGCCACCTTGTGTCCTTTGAAATGAGAATGTTTCTTCTGGCGTACCTTGACTGCAGCAGTGGTCCCAGCTCCATTCTTGTTCTTCATAATTTATTTCCACATGCCTAACTGCAAACTTCAATGTTTCCCTCCTGGCTTTCAGATTATCCTTCATGTGGGCATTGCCAGTGTAATAAAAATTTTGCATCTTGCTCTTTACTTTTGCTGTTATTCTTGGCTGTAGGGGAAAATTGTCTTGCTAGCTACATAGTACCTGTAACTGAAATAGTCTTGTTCTGGTCAGATGGCTGTGTAATATGTCATTCTGAGCAGAGTTTGATAGTCTAGTGGGATATTTTAGATGGGAATTTTAATGGACTTATCCTTCATATTTCTATCGGCATTCTAGTTTATTTGGATAGTAAGTAGAGATATAAAAGGCCACTTGTACTTAGACATGAGATGCTCAAGTTCATGAAGATTACAAGACACGACTTCATCTTTTCTTGAAAGGGCATGACTTTGTCTTCTCCAGTCTCACGATTTAACTAAAATACCTATCTTGATTAAGTAGCCTCTTTTAATTTCCTTCTCTCTCTCTCTCTCTCTCTCAATACTGGTTGCTTTATGTAAGAACCGGGGGATTCTGTTTTAAATTGGAATCTCCTACGGGGATGTGGAATGTTATTCTTCAAATTTTCCTGTATGGGCGAGGGATTGTAACTTTCCATGACTAAATTTCTTTTGGGTAAATTTTTCACTACTCATATGGGTATTGAGGAAACTTCTCCCTTAAACTTCCAGTTCTTTGCCTAATTCAATTGGACAATTGGCTGATCTATCTTAATTTACATCGATGCAGGAGTTCTATCGACTTCGATCCAGCCTAAGAGCTAAACAAGAGCATGCTTCACTCCTTGAGGATTTTAGGGAGTTTGATAGGACAAGGCTGGACTTGGAAGATGGCCATGGTTCTCCAGAGCAAGCCCTCCTTAAGGAGCGTGCATCCGTTGGCAGAAGTACAGGACAAGTATGCAATATTGGCTTCTATGATTACGGTGTAACAATTTGCTTATTGCTGTTGAAAATGAAGATAAACTATGACGCACAGTGTGCCGGTAGTGAGGTTATTGTTTGTTTTGGTTGATGAGGTATCACATGTAGTTTTTTTTATCTTATAGGGTGTTGACATTTTGGTATAAGCTTACAACAAGAACAGCTTGGCTGGCTGTTATGTACATCCGATGTGTGTTATCTGGAACTCTTAATTTCATGGGCATTTCACTGTTTGCTATTTTGTTTTTAGTCACATTCTGTGGTTGTTATGGAAATCTCTTCAAATATTCAACTGGAATCTTCACCATTAGGTTATCAGCTTCAATCATGGCTCTATATATTTTTTGCTTTTGGTATGTTGGGTAGAAGATGAATATGTCCTTTCCCAGTTTCTTTAGTATCAATTTCATTTTCATCTGCGCTCTCCTCATCTGGGCTTCCTTAACATCAAACAACATGATGGTTGTCCACATGTTCTTTTGTGGTTATTGCTTTTTTTGCTGTATCAATGGATGCGTGAAGCTATATATTTGTGAGCCACTAGCTGAACAACCTTAGATGATCAGTTCAGTGTGATGTGGGAATGCCAATTTCTACCCCACTATAAGAACTTAGATTTAAACTCAGGTACTTAGTATGGTGAATATCTTGGCAAAACCAAAAGCCTTATTTATTTGTTGAACCAGCTTATTAAACATGTATCTCTGTTGCAGATGGATAATGTCATATCTCAAGCACAAGCAACACTCGGTGCCCTTGTTTTGCAACGTTCCACTTTCGGTGGCATCAATTCAAAACTTAGCAATGTCAGCAGCCGCCTCCCTTCAGTAAGTGATCATTTCATTTATAATATTTTATGGAACACAACCAAATTTTCTAAAAGTTCGAAGTGTTAAATGAATATATTGTATACATTTAAACATAGTGATACTTCTCTGACATGTAGACTGGACTTTGATCTAAGACTTAAGGAGGAAAATATATAGTGAGGAGGCAAATAAGAGATCTGGAAAGATCTGAGCTCAGCATCACCCTGCTTTGATATTGTGAGGTTTCATGGGATCACAGTTTAAGATGTTAGATGAAGGTATAATTTAATATTCAAATTTGCTAACATCAGTATATGTATTAGGGATAGCACATTTTGGGGACTTGAGAGAATGGCTTCATAGGGAGCCACAAAACGGCACAGTGATGGCATAATGTAAAATTTAGTGAGTGCCTTTTAATGAGTTTTTTCTTGGTATTCTCCTTTAACCAAAACAAGATGTGAAAGATACCGATGTCAAGAGGGTAAACATGAGGGGAAACAAAATCTATGTAAATAATACATCAAATATAAAGGATGGATGGTTCTATGTTTCTTAGCTCATATGTAATATTTCTACATGCATTGTATGAACTGATTTATTTTAATCTGATGTTGCTGCAGGTTAATCAAATTCTCTCAGCAATAAAGAGGAAAAAGTCTATGGATACCATCATACTCTCTCTTGTTGCTTCTGTTTGCACATTTCTCATTTTCATATATTGGTTGAGCAAGTAACGATGTCATTTTTAGCATTACTAGTGGGTTGCCGGTATGGGCCAATTTCTCGATGTTTTGTAATTAGTTGTTCTTTAGAATGCCTCAACTGTCTTTTTATACCGTTTCTTTATCCTCCAAATGGATACTGCATCTTCATTTTACTGTTTATAGAGACAATACCAGATGCACTTCAAGGCGGGTCCACCATTATCTTTGCAGAGCTTTCGAACTCATTCTCCATTATTCATTGCTTGAAGAGAACATTCTGATAATTCCATAATGGTGTTGAGGCAATCCAAACTTTGATCAACAACTGGGTAAATCTAAAACACATTCTGTTTTAGTCATTTACATGCTTGCCTGTTTTTGTTTCAAGGCCACAGCAAATATTGAATCCAGTGTTTGTTATGAGCAATGTTCATGATGATACGCTTTATGAGCAGCGAGGCACTATCAAGTTGGAACTATGTTTTTCTCAAACATTCTTGAGTTTGATCTGGATATTAAATTTGGTACTTTGGGGATAAATTGGCGATAGGGATGATGTTATCACTGCCGTAATTTTGCTGACGTTTTTATGACTTTGAAATTGATTGTTCTCCAAGGGTAAATCAATTGAAGATGCACATTCAAACTTATTCTCATTGATGTTATACTCGAGCTTGTTTAGATTATCTCACTTGAAAACCTCTGATGTCCATGTGGAAAGAAAAACTTTTCTTTAATATCTCACCACTAAAATGAGCGAAGTAGAATTGTTCTCCAAGTCGGCCGTCAAGGGAGGCTGAAATCTGAAAGCGAATAAGCGAAGAAGATACCATTACAACTACATCTGTATTTGATGACCGAGCCAGAAAGGGAACCATTCTTAGGACCACCTATTCAAGACATAAAGCTGGCCAAGGTCCACTCAACTTGCAAGGAAGAGGCAAGGGAGGGGGGATGCGGCGATACCATAATGCGCGCCCCCTCTTTAGAGAAAAGAATTCCACGTACACTAGGTTGTGCCTGATGTTCAAAGCTGAAAGCGACAATCCTTCTTGCTTGAAGATGTTTAATACCACTGGTTCTCTCCTCTTCATTACGTCGTGAAAACGATATGTTCAACATGATTGGCTAGGGAGAACAATAATTTGACGACTTTGTCAAAGGCGTGCCTAATAGGAAGGTCTCCATCGTAGGACATTTTGTTATACTTGTGCTATACATCTAAAAAATCCAGGGAAGCAAATCAAGGAAGAGGGAATGACATTCCCCGGGGTCATCATAGAACTGCAATTTCAATAGTCAAAACAAAATTTTACTTGTAGGATTCTACTTGTGGGAATTGTGAAGGCATTTGGTACAGCATTTTTGAAGCCCATTGAAGAAATATTAGGTTCCAATAATGCATTGGAAAGGTGAAAAACCCGAAGTGTTAGATGAAATGTTATTTTTAGACTTTTTCTTCCCATCTTACCCTCATGTTTTTATGATTTGTGGCTAGTTAGTGCCTCGAAATCACACGATACCAATAACAACACTTCGGTTTACCACGCTAAATCTAGCTAGCAAGTGGCAAATAGTTTGCTTTTTGTAATAAAAATTAGAAAAATTACAGTTGAAGCTTTTGCAAATATTTTTTTTACCAAACAATACTTAGAATCAAAATTATCTTGTAAAGGAGCTTTTACCAAATGTAATTTGTGTTTCTCTAAAAGGTCTTAGCTTTCGATATTTGCATTATACCCTCAGCATTTGTAGAATTTCAAAAGCATGAGGCTTGGTGTTAAAAGAGATGGGGTCTTATTTATTTCAGGTCCTGAGGAGAAGACAAGTTGTCGCCGCTTGGCTTGGATAAGGCTGAAGTTCCGTAACTTCAAAACTATTTGAAATACTTTAAATATACAAATTGAACAGACAGAGAAATCTAGAGAGATGCCACGGTCCAATTTGATTAGACAGGGCAGGCTTAGCACAGCCTAACAAAGGAATCAAGTCTGACATGCGTACAGGAGAAGATCAGACGGTTCAAAAGCAAGTGCTTTTGCTACCAATTAGACTGTTATGCATGCCCATCATTCAGTCTTTCCCGATTGATCAAACAATTTGTCTCAGTTCTTGTTTCATATTTCAATAAAATCAGCACGACGTAAGACGGCAATCCGGGAGCATGTTAAGGGCCCTTTCCATCAACTCCTCCGTCCACCTGTCTGCCACTTGTTTGGGAACTAATCTCTTTCCACGCCAGACGACAAACGAATCTTCTGTTTCCACCTGGATTGAATTGGACTTTTCGTTTGCGCACATGAAGTTCTTTTTATTGTGGACTATGCCACCAAGTTTACTGTCAGTGTTGGCAATAGAGACAAAAGTCTAGAAGAGAGGGATTTTGCACTTCCAGTTTTCCTTGCTATCAAGATTTTCAAGGCCCGAAGGCCAATCAAGAACCAGTTTACTTCGAGAAGGATGCCCAAAGTTGAAGTGATGTTAGGGTCTTAGGAGTCATACTTAGGTGTTTGTCAAAATCAGGTCATGTTGGTCTGAAAAAATCACACAAGGGAGGCAAAGCTTTACATGTGTCCGCTCTTGACAGATACCTATTTCTCTACCCTGCTTCTGGCTCATAGCTTGCGATATTACTGTGGGAGGTACCCAGTAATTGCAAGAGAAACTACGACTACAAGCATAAGGCCCTTTGCGATATTGATAGTGGTTCTGCACTTAGCAAATCCGTGGAATTCAATAGAGATGCTGTAAAATCTTATGTGTCTTTGCTCCTATTTACTAGATGCTAACTGCCCATGGAAAGAGGGGCAAAAAATCATTTTTAAGTCGATACACCAATAGGTTAAGTTAGACATACGAGAGTCCATAGAGTGACCTTATTCTAAGCATGCTTCGACAACCATCTTGGAGTACTCTGGTTATTGCATCCTAGTCCCTCTTCTCTATCGTATGTTCTTGAGTAACAAGATACACATGGTCATGATCTATCTGTGGATAATTGATATTCATATCATAAATCTTCAGTGAAGACGATTGCTGCAGCTTGATGGATGAAATTGCGATGGTTCGCGTAAAGAACCCTTGAACAGTAGCTGATTACCATGGTAATAATGAGAAGCACTTTGAAGGGCAACATCTCCTATGTACATTCTGACATTCCCCCCTCCATCTACTTGTATTTGTCTTATTGCAAAGCTCTGCAGTGACCGCTTTCTGTCACTATCTCATTACACACGCAGAGAGGACACATACCGAACAAAGAGTTACCTGTACAACCCGTGTTTCCAACCCTCAATTTGCCATCCAATGTCTGTGAATCGATTCCCAAGGAAAATATTGTAGATGAAAAAGAAAGGCAGAGGTTTGTATTTAGCCATCAATTCTGCTAGCTCGTAGAGGATTAGATATTGACTGAAGCAGATTCCTAGGCATAGAAAAGGATATATATGTAGACTCTACCTTCTCAGCGTGGGAGCTTACCTAACAACGTGCACTGATCGTTACAAAATTATGTCACTTCTATGTGCCACAGATCGATGAACTTTCTGGTGCCACAGAGCTAGGAGAGAGGAAGGATGTTGCGAAATTTCCTTTTTTTTCCCCTGCTTTGTTGAACTTGAAAAAAAAGTTTCCCATGAAATGATGAAATGGCAATTTAACAATAGATTAAGGTTAAAGGAACTTAGTTTAGTTAAAGGCAGGTTAGGACAAGAACCCCTTCAGGTGAGTTCTTGGATGGCGCCTCGCAAGCAGCTGATGCAAGCTTTTATGGTCAGTATGCTTTAACCTTTTCAAAAATCATCCGTTGCAATAACGAGAATATCATTTTCTGCTCTCAGGGTCTATAATCTGCAATTTAAAGCAACAATAATCAAACTATATATGCGTAGGCACCCACTAACTTTTTGTGTGCACTGAAATAGTATAGTGCGAAGTATGGGCTGCTCCTACAATGAATGAACTCTTACGCATGATAAAGACATGACCTTTTCTGTGAAGATACTGCATAGCCTTCAATTGGTTGCCAAACTCTACAAAGCCACATCTTTTTTAAGATAAGTCTATTCCCAGACTCACATAACTCCAAAAACAGAATAGGCAGATTTGTTCGGTCTTGGATTTAATATTTGATGAGCCTAAAACACAAACACAAGAATGGCAAGAAGACAGGTGTTTGAGGCAAAGAGAAGAATAGAAGTACACGTTTATAGTGCATATATGGATATAAGTGCACGACATTGCTCATGAGTTTCTATCAAGAGTTTGTAAACATCTCTCTCTCTCTCTCTCTCTCTCTCTCTCTCTCTCTCTCTCTCTCTCTCTCTCTCTCTCTCTCTCGGAAGATGTCCTAGTCCTAATATCCTAGTCCTTCTATATTAAGACCTTGTAACTGCAAAACAGGAGCTGTTCCTTCCTTTCATAGCTCAGAGCTTTTATTACTAGCCCATCAATAAGCATTTGAATTTGCATACATTTCTCTGCTACATAACCTCCATGGCACGTATAGGAAGCTGCTTTGGCTAATAACCCCACATGTACCCTCCAGAGTGAGAGCAGATCATTCAGAAAACCCTACATCAGCCTGTCATCTGAAGTTCCATGGAGAGGATGCAACAGCTAGAGAAAGATCATCAGAGAGAGAGAGAAAGCAAGAATTCCGCTCTTATCCTGGATCTAAGCCTTTCAAGGGAAGATTCCTGTCACGGGTTGAATCTGGAACTGGATCTCATCCGAGGATTCGACTCCGGTTCACCTCGTGACTCTGAAGACACCCTTCAAGTTAGTGAAAACGAGCCAAGGGTGTTTTCATGCAACTATTGTCAGAGGAAATTTTACAGCTCTCAAGCACTCGGAGGCCACCAGAATGCACACAAGCGAGAGCGGACACTGGCAAAGCGTCACCGAATTAGTGGCTTTGCCTATTCCAGCATGGCTTCCCTGCCTCTGCATGGCTCTTATAACAGATCTCTCGGCATTCAAGTGCATTCTATGATCCACAAGCCGTCTCACACTTGCAGACAAGATGGGCAGACTCGGCAATCGCTGAATCAGCAGCCTGCAGTTGGAAGACTTGTGGTACAGGATTCTTTTCATGTGGGAATAACCACCACAGAATCATCATCAAATTCTGGGATCGGCAGATTCGACCGAGTCAGGAAGATTCCTTCTGCTGCTGAAGGGATGGGAGGATTCTGGTGGGGCAGTGTGAACCATTTGGATACCAAACAAGATGAAGTGCAGACGATTGACTTGTCTCTGAAACTCTAGGCTGCTTTTTCTCTACCTTTTTTTCCCCCTTTTTTTTGCCTTCTCCAAGAAAAAGTACTGGCATCGTCTTACTTCTTCAGGCAACGTTGGTTTATTTTGTTTCAGTTTCATCATGCTGTACATGCTTTACTGAGTGTAGGCATAAATCGCCGTGGGATAGACTAATTTCTAGTACGCTTCTACTGTCTCCTATAAGCTGGAAATCTGAATTTCTTGGTCCAGAATTAAGTTTTCTTAACAGGAGCTGATACGAGTGGGAAGAAAAACAAGAACTCAACTTTTAACAGCTACAGTACCTCTCACAATGTTAAGAGATTCTCATGCTTTACCGCTTGCTGTAAAAACTAGTTAAGACAACCAGTGCATAGGGCATTTGTAAAGTTATGTCCATTCACCTATGAAAATTTGAATATTGCCGCTATTAAATTAATGGAGGATGCTAGTTGGAGTTCAAGAGGAGAGCGAGGGACAAAGATTGGAACGAGTCTCTCAAAGCATGACATGCATTAAATTTTTTATTAAGACCAGTAGCATTTTTTCACATAAACTATTAGTTTCAGATGGACCTGATGGTCCACACTGGCAAGGATGTAATCTCAAAGCATGTTCTTGTCATCTCTTGTTGTCATGAAACACTATGCGCAATGCTTTTCAACAAAAAACATATATTGTGGTTGGATGGTCGTGATTTGTTTGAATAGCATTACGGATACCCACTTACAGTTGATTATAGACCATTTTGGTTTGGTATGGCCATGTGAAATGGCGTTGTATGGCCCACAAAAGCTCTGCTATCACATCATGCACGAACTTTGGGTAAAATCTGCATATTCTTCTGATTTCTCACCTAATAAGATTTCTTGACTGTGGCCATCAAAGCAGGAGGCCCACATCAGACCCCGATGTGCACGGGTTATATCTTTTCATTAGTCATAGTGCAACTTGGATTTTCCACAATCAATAGTTAATGTGACAGAAACAGTCTCATCATTATGACAGTTAATTACCCCAGTAATCCGACAATAGTGAGGACTATGATTGAGTTAGATGCAAGTCATAATGGAAAGTTGCAAGTGTTGAATGCTCACCAAAGTTAGCATTTCAGGTGGAAAGTCCTTTTTTTATGTTAAAAATAGGAAACGGATTATTTTGTAGTTAAAGCAAGAAACACCAAAAAAAAGTAGCACAAGTAGGAAGACGTCTGCCTTCAAAATGGAGTCATCATTGGCTGAGATTAGGTGGAAAGCTTCAATGCAGAAAATGGTCCTCGCTTTTGTAATCTCAACCTTGTACTGTAAAAGCATTGTTAGCTTCTACAAGTTGGGCATGACTTCCCAAATTACTTAAGGGAGACTAATAATTACACACCATCTTTTCTATATCCATCAATCAGATTGCTCGACCATGCATGCCACTATATATTATGTATTCACACAATGTACCAGACTCATGATATTAAATTACGTGAGACCGGATTGCACGCATGGTTTCCTCTCCACATCTCCTTAAGAGTATGCGTGGAGAATCAAACTCAGAAATGGATCAAACTGAACATGTTGTAGGACTGGAAGCACTTATTGATCCATGCTTACTTTAATTGATAATGAATTCCATCTAAAGAAACATATGGCGAGTTTTAATAGCAATCAATTTTTGTCTGAGAGGTGGCGGCACGTTTAGTGCAACCATGAAGCATCAAGAAGCAACTAAAATTTGCACTGGTAGCAAGTGATCAGGCTTAAATCACCTTCAAAGTGAGTATGATTCTCTAGATCTGCATATTGTAGAATGTAGCGTTAGGGAGCTTGTCACTTGATACAAGAAGGAATCAGGATCCATTCATAGAGGAGCTCACTTCACATGTTCATTCAAATTAACCTCTGCTCACCATCATTCTTCCATAAATCACCAGCCTTTCTTCATATGCAATATATCATGACCAAAAAATACCAGGTTCCCTTCAATGGTTTCCTGATTTACAAAGAAAACAAGTCGGCCCAGATTACACAATAATAGCATTCCGCCAATTCATCATAAAGGCTAGTAAAATATTCTCATTAAATAAGTAGAAAGGACAGATGATGGATAAAAGTTCAGAAATTTAGCCCACAGCACACGATCAACTCGTGATACCGGCTGCTAGACTAAACAACTGCTCGTATCAATAAGAAAACTCTCTGTAGGCATCTCAGTTCCCCTGTCTACAACTTTGTTAAGCAACTTTTGGACATGGATTTCTGTTAAGCTGGAGCATAATTTCTATTTCCAGAAAAAAGAAATCACTCTTGGCAAAAGCTTCATTCAAACTTAGCATCATGGAAGTCTCATTTTGGGTCTTAATTGGTCTTCCGGGAAGAAACCGGAACTGAAGCTGACTTGCCTCCCTCTTCTTTACCATCATTGCTTTTAACCACGGGTTTTCCAGGTTCTGGTTCTGCAGTGCTGGGTTTGGCCAGTGATTGAATTTCTTTCTGCATTGCATCCTCCTGCTTTGCAGGAGAGCTGCCACCTGATTGTTTCTTAGCTTCAACAACTATATCTTTCACAGTCTCTTCCAGCTTGTCAAGTCTCACTTTTACCTCAGAAAGCTCCTTTTCTGAATCCACTTCTCTTTCTTCTGGAGTTTCCACTTCCATCTCTTTCAGTTTCTTTTCTTCTTCCAGCTTCTTCTGCTCCAGTTCCTGAGATAGTGATAAAAACAACAGAATGATAAATCATAGCTATCCCAAAGATTAGGTTGCTGAAGTATCAGATTGAGAATATGAACAGATTCAACCCTCTAATTAGTCAACATCACACGTGAAACCAACGAGACACAAACTATCCTATCCTCCTTTTTCTTTTACAAGTCAAACATAAAGAAGCAGACTGAAGTCTCCATGCATGTAATAGATTATTGACTGACAAGAACTGTGTCATCAAGTATCAGTATCACTGGTTAATAATGTAAAGAGCATCGCTTACAGCTTCCATTCTTCTCATTTCATAACGAGCATACTGAGCCACCAAGTAAACGGCTGTCACAAAAACCATTTACTTTAAGACAGGAGCACCAAACCAACAGGCAACATTGTAAATCTGAAATTCAGTAGTTGGTAGACTTCGAAATACCCAGTGAAGGCATGCAGGCAAAGAAAAGCTGAACCAGATGGAAATCAAACCTGACCATGCAGAAAAGAAATTATGAGAAGAAAGTTCAACATTAAGTGAGAAAAATAATAAAATTTGAAGAATTTGAAGTACTTCAAATTGCGGACCAAGTACAGTTAAGTACTATAACGATTCGTATAATATGCAATCCCAATTTCATCTTGCATATGAGTCAAATTTCATGTTGGCTACAATAATTATGACAAGAACACAACCCGGTTTTAACATATCAAGAAAGAGCATCGTAGTGTCCAATGGAGCAATATAAGGGAGAAATGCAAACTCCAAAATCATGAAAAGGAGCATCTAAACCTAACCTACCCAAACTTCTTTTTCTTCGTGGGATCAGTGAACAGGATCTTAGCAGCAGTCACGAAATCCAACTTGTCCAGCTTCTTGTAGGCCGCATTGTAAGTGCCGATGCTCGATTCAGCATTTTCGCCGTTGCTAGAATTGGTAATGAAGTTGCTGGATTTATCACCATTTTTGCTTCCAGAGCTGCAATATCTCGCCTGTCCAAATCTGTATCTCCTGGTGAGATGAACCCAAACTTTTTGGGCACAAAACATCACTAGCTATCCCCCTCTCACTTTGAACTACATTCTGTAAAACCCAAAGGGGCTCTAATTTCACTTTCTTCGAATAGAACACACAAGGCATACCATGTGGTAAGGACTAAATGAAACAGCCCAGCAAAACAAAGAGGCAGCGAATTTTGCTCTTGGTAGTTCAATGACTCTCTCCTTACCAACATGTTAAATTGAAAGCTCCATTTCTTGCTACGCACGCGAATGGATTCAGCATTTCAACGGTTAGGACCGCCATTATCGTTCAAATAACCTGTCAAACCATCGGAGAGTTGGAAGACGACGCCGAGAATTTTTCTAAGCCTGTCGGATGAATCAACAACCAAAAAAAGTAATAAACTTCAGCAGACTACACTGGAGGCTACTTCGTAACCATGTTGACTGCAACTTCAAAGGCTAATATCCGCTAATGCTCCCAATCAACAACAAAGTGCATCAAAACACATCCAGCACGCCGAATCAGACTTCGATCCATCTCAACAGCAGAAAACGCTCGGCGGTTACCAATCATGAATCACTCCCAAGTCGCCCAGAAACTACTCGGAAACGATGACCGAGATTGAAACCTACCTGGTCGTCGACGGAGCAAGGTGGACAGCGAGATCAGCGGTGGCGGTGGTGGTTCGTGGCGGAGTCGTCCGCTTAAGCGGCCGCGGTGGTTGGGGTATGCTTGAAGTCGGGATTGTGGTGGGCCATAGATTGCTGGGCCAAATCCACAAATGAAAGCCTTCCTACTTGCTAGAAAGAGAAGGATGCCACGGGTTGAAGTGATTTTCGCCTTTTCGCAGTTTAATTATTAATTTGGATTTGTTGATAATTTAATAAAATTTTCAAAGAAGATATGATTTAATTACGTAATTGTTGCAAATTATATTTTTTATTTTTTTGGTAAAATGAAAAATATATTTTTAAAGTGCTTCTATTATCTAAAAGTGTACAACCCTTCAGATTTTTGAAACTATTTACTATTGCTATAAAATATATTTTCACCCATACATCTCTAGATTATATCAATCTTCAAAATAAATCGTATTAGTAAAGTTAAAACGATATATTGGATTATTGCGCATCAACCGATGCATTAATTGATTAACTATTATATCAATTGATGCATTTTAAAAAGGTCAAGTGAAAAAATTGAGGTGATTAATTTATTTTGTCTTGAAAATTTATTAAGTACATCTAATGAGAATTTTCAAATTAAAAACTCAGCAATCAATAAGAATAGAATAGCCTTTTTTTTTATCAAGATATAATATTGATAGTTTAAACATTACACAATTTATCTACAAAAGAAAAATGTTAAAAGAGTGCACGTTATATTGATATAATTTCCTAAAGAAATTCTTAGTTTTAGGTTCAGTCATGATTTTATCTTGAACTTTTATTATTTCATAAAAAATATACAACTTTTAGTTTAGTCCTAAATCTACTCATACTTTCAAAATGGCCATTATTTTAATTCAAATTATCAGAGCTAGTTATAAAGTTCTTTATTAGAATCTTAACTTCACTCTAATCGCAAATTTGCCCATACATTTAAAAATGAGTATCAATTTATTCAAAATTATCAACTTCATCACTAATCTTATCAAAACACGCATTTTTTTTTCAACACCCTCACCTTGTAAGATGTAATACCAACCTAATGATGTTGATAATATTGAAAGAATTACTAGCAATTTTTTGACGTATGAATAAATATGAGATTTTAGTGCAAGTTGCACATTTTTATGTGACAAAAAAATTAGATTAAATTTGGGAGTGAACATAAAGTCAAGAGTTTTAAGTGAAACTAACCCTCTTATATTATGGGAATAAAAATATTTTCACGATGACTCTTTAGAAAACTTAAATTTTTAGATAACATTGATTACGAGGATGATGGTAAATTTGCAATTTCGATCAAAGCCTGACTTTCACGCAAGCTGAGCGACGTCGCAGCGACGCTGCGCTCAGAAACGCCAAACCAAATCCCAACACTCACAAATAAAACACAGCTCTCCAGAGCAGAACTCGAAATATTTTTCCCTCTTCTGAGAAGTTTCGCCGCGAAGCTGAGACTGTGTCCGCTCTGCTGGCTCCGTCGCTGCCATGGCCACTTTCGGAGCAGCTCCTGCTGGGAACCATAACCCTAACAAGTCTTTCGAGGTATTTGATCTTCATTGTTGTGGCTTTGGAGTTTTGATGCATTGTTCGAAGTTAGACGGGCGTTCAAAATGACGAAGATGTCTGATCGGTTTCAAGCTGGAGAGCTACCGGTGTTATTGTGCGTGCTTGCAGTTGTTTTTCGCGACTCCTTTGGATGCTTTAACGAGTTAAGCTTGTTTTTGGATTTCTATTGGAGAGAAGGCGTTTCTTAGTGAGCTGCAATTCGTAGATGTGCGTTTGGTAAATTATACTTTATGCTGGTGTATGATCGGGAGGGGCAAAGTAATTGAATGCCTGCTTTTGGTGATCTGATCGTTGTTTGGTGGACTTTGAATTAGTTCGGATGGGATGGTCGGTTGTAGGGATAGTTTGATGTTTCTGGCTAAGCTCTTTCGAATGTGACAATGTCAGGTGATTCAACCTCCCAGCGATTCCGTTTCGAGTCTCAGTTTCAGCCCAAGGGCCAACCACTTAGTTGCTACTTCGTGGGATAATCAGGTTTGCACAGCTTGGTTTGTGCTTGCTGAAACCTTCTGGGGAAAAATCAATTGCTGCCGTGTTCCAGCTTTTAGTTGACGCCATCTGCTTTTTCCTGTTGCTGTCTTGAAAATCTTTGTAGGTGCGGTGCTGGGAACTTACAAGGAACGGGACTTCTGTTACTAGTGTGCCCAAGGCATCAATGTCACATGACCAGCCGGTGATCGTCTAACTTTGGTTTCTTATTATAAGGATTTGTCTGAGTTTTAGTTTCCATGAGCTAATATGTTTTCATATACGCTCTCTGGGAAATATCTCCATTCCTTTCAAAAGGTACTTTGTTCAGCTTGGAAGGATGATGGAACAACTGTCTTTTCTGGAGGCTGTGATAAACAAGCAAAAATGTGGTCTTTAATGTCTGGAGGTCAGCCAGTGACAGTTGCCATGCATGATGCACCCATTAAGGAGATTGCTTGGATCCCAGAGATGAATCTCTTAGTTACAGGAAGCTGGGACAAGACCTTGAAGTAAGTGTTATTTTGCTCTTTCTTTGTATGCATGGCATGGGCATATTTTATCATAATCTGTTGCTCTTTTATTGTTAATTCAGATGATGTACATTAGGTGGTACAAGTATCGGCAGTGGTGCCGCAATCAAATTTTCTTTTATCATGATTCCAACATTCGTAATTCTAGAATAGAATTGCAGCGCATGGATGGAGCAGCAGTATCTCATGACAGAGCTAATGAAGCATTATGTAGTATATTTGGTCTTTTAGTTTTCTGCTGCTATAGTGGGAATATTATGTTGAGACTTGCATTGGTCATGCTCTTCTCTCTTTGTTGTATTGATTTTGTGATACTACGACCTTACATTATTTGCATGAAGATGTGTACATATAAATATTCAAACAACATACCATGAGTATAGGACTTGCAATGTTTCTTCCCTGTTGATCCATCATGTCTGCAGCCTGATGTTATTTTTTGGAGAAATTTATTAATGCAACTTGTTTCAAGTGCTGATAACATTTTCTTTATATCATTGTGACGTGATTAAGGTACTGGGATACAAGGCAGTCAACTCCAGTACATACTCAACAGCTCCCAGAGCGCTGCTATGCACTTACAGTGAGACATCCGCTGATGGTTGTTGGCACTGCAGATAGGAATCTTATTGTCTTTAATCTGCAGAATCCTCAGGTAAAACCTTCTTGATTCTTCATCTAATTGAATGTTTTCATTTCTTTTAATTAGTTTGTTTTCATGGAATATTACTTGGAATTGCAATTGTTATCCTCATAAGTGGCCGCTTATATGTGTTTTAAGCTACAGTTCAGGATGTTATTGGTCCCTAAATATATATTTTTTGATGTGCATGAGAAAGACATTCGATTTTTCTGTTAATCGTGTGCCCAGACATCATGTAAGCTTGGCAAGCACTTTTCATGACCACTAAAAGGAAGAGCATAGGATACTTTGCACATCCAATCAACTTGCATGCTGATACAGGTCTTGGAGATGGTTCTTGCTTACGTTTACCTTACACTCAAGATAATGGATATTAGGCGAAGTTTTCCTCCACTTGCTATACCTATTCCCCAGAAGGCTAAAGCAACTAAATAGTTTAATCTGTTCATAGGGCTCTCGATCGAAGTACGTTTACATCACTTAGCACATGACAGCTCAATTTCACTCCACACATCAGATGGCAGTTATATTTATCTACCCAAGATTGTATTATGATAATGACCTATTTAGCCATTATTCCTCACAACTTTTTTCTATTTTTTTAAATTGTCTGAATTTGCTAATGGCAGTTATAAAACAATTATTTTCCTTTCAAGAAGAAATAGAAAGAAAAAGAAGGCCTCTCTCATTCTTTACTCACAGTTGACAATTTTACCTCAAATTTTCAACACTACTGGAATGAGTTTCAAGCTATCCAAGTTTCACTGTTTGAAATTATAACAGACTGAGTTCAAGAGAATTTCTTCACCGCTAAAGTACCAGACAAGATGTGTTGCAGCCTTCCCTGACCAGCAAGGTTTCCTGGTAAGTACTTAGTTGCAGCTAGATTATCATGTGTATGTGTGCATCATTATCTGCTATCCATTTGCTCAATAAAATATGACTTATAGTGATGAGAATATGTAGTTGGAGAGATTAAGCACAAGATGTTTGAATATGTTGACATGATGAGAATGATATGCTGGTCAATTGCTTCTAAACCTTATTTTGTGATATAATTCAGTTTAAACCATGCTTTCTTCCTTTTTCCATGATTAAGTATACTGGTCTTTGTCACTCAATGACATTAAGTTTTCTTTGTCTTGTGCTCTATTCTTATTCTGGTCCTTTAACTTTTTGGTCCTATGGTAATAGTAGAATTCTGTTGACTCTAGGTTGGATCCATCGAGGGGAGGGTTGGTGTTCATCACCTGGATGATTCCCAGACTAGTAAAAACTTCACATTTAAGTGTCACAGAGATGCCAACGAGATTTACTCTGTCAACTCCTTGAATTTCCATCCAGTAAGTCAATCTTCAATAATCCATATTGGCAATCTGAACGAGACAGTCATTGTTCATCCAGAGTATTACTTTCTTGCTTCAGGTGCATCATACCTTTGCCACTGCTGGATCTGATGGTGCTTTTAACTTTTGGGACAAGGATAGCAAACAAAGACTTAAGGTCTCTCTCTCTCTCTCTCTCTCTCTCTCTCTCTCTCTCTCTCTCTCTCTCTCTGTGTTGATGTGTGATGCTGTATCTCTTTTTTTTCCCCTGAGTACATCATAAGGTCATTGGCTGGTTAAATGATGGTAAGGTCCCAGATTGACATGGTTTTGGATATCATAGTATAAGGTTTTCAGCGCTTTCATAAACCAAGAGTACTTTTTGGGTGGTCTTAGGGCTCTCAAATCTCCACCTGTCTCTTGTGCTATCGCCTGGTTTACCCATAAAGTATTTAGTAGATCATCTTCATTTCCTTTCCTTTTAGGCCTTAGAGAGACTCTGCTTATGTTAGATATGACCATGCTTGTAGAGTCTAATGAAATATAATCAAGTCATCTTAATTAATCTATATACTGGATATATCTTATGCAAAACTTTAAAGTTCATGATTTATCTCTGAAGCTCTCATGTCAAGGGTGAAGATATGCTATTAAGTAATTTTCAAAAGCATAGAAAAAGTACTTAATGAAGCTCTCTTTTGGGATAGACTGGTAATTGTTTCAGAACTACTTTGGTGCAATTCTCAGGCAATGTCAAGGTGCAGCCAACCAATACCTTGTAGCACCTTCAACCAGGATGGCACAATATATGCATATTCGGTGAGTCTCTTTTCACATTGTACATAGATTTGTAGTCCATCCTGTTTCTGTAATCAAGTTATCTTCATAAGATCGATGCATCATGAAGAAGGCAATCATACACTTCGTCGTATAAATATCAAGAGATGTTCTTATATGCATATGTGGAAATATATCTGATGTTTGACTGTGCTGAGAGAGATGTTATTGTTACATACTTGGGTATTTGCCAACTCTGTATCACGACAAATCAATATAGACTAAAACTAGGGTTTTCACTAGTCTATTGTAGATTCACTTCATATGCGATTTGCTAAGCTGCCACCCTCTCTTTCAGTTTCTCCTTGCATACCCACTTTGCTTGTAGAATAGACTCAGGCTCATGGTGTTTCTGGTTATTTTCTTGGTCGCTTATGATTGGACTTTCTCAATAACCAAATCTTCTCGTATAAATTGAGATGAATAGAGGAAGCAACTCTTTGTGATAATATTGCTTTATCCTAAAGAAGATCTATGCAAATGGAATAATTTGATCATAAAGACATCTCTGTGCTTCTACAGGCTGTTCAGTTAGAGTTTGCTAGAAAACATTAAAGTTGTTGTCTAGTTATATGGCATCTACCTATGTGGCTCCTTTAGCCTTCTGCTGATAGTAGCCTCTCTCTCTCTCTCTCTCTCAAGTCAAATGTATACTGTTTGATTTATAATTTGTACAGTGATCCCTGCTACATATTTGGGATATTTTATGATGCAATTTGCACGCATGGCCAGGTAGGGCTCTCCTTTTGGTTTTTCCTATGTATGCAAGAGGACTATGATTGTATCAAGGCCAGTAAGGGACATGACTAGCACTGAAATTTGTGGTTCAACTTGCTTGTAGGTCTGTTACGACTGGAGCAAGGGGGCAGAAAATCACAATCCTGCTACAGCAAAGACCTACATCTTCTTGCACTTACCACAGGTATTTTATCTTCCTTTCCACTGACTGCTCTTTTACTTGTACCTAGATGCCTGAATGGGGATTACTTATAAGTGGCTACATGCATCTTGATTGGATTGCAGGAATCAGAGGTCAAAGCGAAGCCACGGGTTGGAACAACTAACAGGAAGTGAAGTTGCTGATTAGTTTAAAATAGGAAGGTTTGAGGAAAATTTGTGGCAGTGAAGAAAATGGTGCTATTCATTTATTGGAAATTGTAGGATAGGAATGGTCCTTCCCTCTGATTGTGGTTTTTAGCGTTATAGTAATCCATTGTTGATATGTTTTGTCATTTTCATGTACCGGTAACTTTTGCTGTCTCCGATAGGCCAAGTTCTATTCACTTTGGAGCACAGGTAGCGATTATTTCGGCATTGTTTTTTTTCAAGTCATGTCTATCATCTTGATGTTTAAAGAATGAATATAATTAGTACTTCTCAGGAACAGGAGCAAAGTTTTCACTAGTATCATCAGAAATAAAAGATGTCTAGAGCTGACTTGCTCACCGTTGTGTGAAGTTCATTAGTCCCCAAGCATATGAAATACTGATAGTTATCCCTGAACTTCCATTTTAGCTTGTGGCTGATCAGAGCGTGTCCTTGATCACTGCTTCTATCGTGACCCAAACATAGGCCATGGTAAATGATGTTTGCTTATGAGCAATTTTCGATAAATTGCGATTGAGGAGCCAAGCTTGAGAAACTGATGATTGACCTCAAAAGGCAGACGATGCGAGCAATATAATAATTTTTCAGATAACCTGTTTCAGTTTAGCCGTTCTGTCCCACACTGTTATGGGAAAAGGTCTTTTGAGTCTATTCTCTATTGATAGAGAAAATATACAGTAGTTTGATCGGTGCCTGTTGATTGAGATTTTGATTTTCAGTGGCTAAAGCAGCATGCCAACGGCGCTAATTTTCAATCCACTTTACCGAGATTGGATTGGCATATTGGCATCTATAATATCTGAGGTCTAGGAATGAGATTCTCCGTGGTCAGAGCTTGCCCAATGTGTGACGACGACTGCTGTAAAACACAGTACGGTCACTATCGTTTTTTTCCCCTTGCTCTGTTCCACATGCTATATTGCTCTTAGATGTTCTTAATCTAGCGTCGTGGTTTCCTTGCTGTGCCGATCATGCGTGGGGCTTGTCGTCATGGCTCATGTACGGCCTCCTTGGTATATTTCTTGTCTTCTGCAATTGTTCCTCTGCTGCTTTCCACGGCGTTTGAGGATTGTAATCTTTGTTGACCTTGGTTGGAAATGCAAAGCTTGATTTACCTGGAAGAGCAAGCTCGAGAAAACTGTCTATTCAAGCTCGAAAGAGACTCAAAAAGATAAGACACGATGCAACATGTTTTGCTTACTCGAATATTCGTGCCGAAGCTTGGTCGCACAGACCTATTGCCTGATAACTTAGCGTGCTAGTCCCACTTATATAGCAACGTGGCACTGGGAAACAATAAACATGACCTGGTCACATGCTTTGTGAAGGAAACGGGTCGTTTGCGAGTGACGGTCACGTAGATTACATAGCAGCATGGCATTTTGATTGTTTGTTGTGTCGTGATGAGAAAAAGAGTAAAGACTTGATTATGTAATGAATTATGTCCATCATAATTCCATTGCTTCATTTGATAAAATCTGAATAAAGAAAATTCATGATAGTAATAATATAATAGTTAAGATAAGAATAATGCGGAAGATAAGAATTGAGAAATTCCACATGTAGCCAATTTATAAACTTTGTTAGATGATTATCCAAGGAAATCAAATTAGGTATGCATAACTAAATAACTATGGAATATCGGAGTGAGTATCCTAAATATTTTCAAAAATATATATATCTAAATATCTTTATCAAGTTAGTTGAACCAAATCTTCTAATATATATTTTCTAAGTAATATTACTTACTTTTGATCATCTAATCGTGAATTAATGGAAAATTAGAGAAAATATAAGATACTCAAATATTCCTAGCAAGTTATCCTGAGTAACAAGATCTTCTATTGTAAGATACTCAATATTCCTAGTTAGTTGAACAAGATCTTCTAATATATTTCCTAAGAAACATATTTCCTTTACTTATCCGGATCCTACTTTCGATATCAGATCTTAGATTTGGTCATCATAGGAATTTGAACCAAAATAAAATCTCACCCTCCTAATTCAAAATGAATGAATAAATAAAAAAGAATCTCCATCTTGACACGCGCAGGAGAGAGAAGAGGAAAAGAGTAGCCACGTCAGCCAATAGGGCGGGTCAATCCTTCGTTAGCTCTTCTACGTCAACCACGCTCGTGCATGTGGTTTCTTCCCATTCACGAACTCGCTCGGTGCGCTCCTCACCGCTCCCCGCTGGATCACCGCCACCCACCACCTTCCACGCAACCCGCGGCCCCGAAACGTGGCGCCTCGCTATTGGGCCTTCAGTCGCGGAAACCAACCTCCCCGCCGTGAGAGAAGACTTCCTTTTCCCTTTAAAACCGAATGACCGGGGCTAAACAGCTCACAAAAGTCCCGCTCGTTCGCTCACTTGGAGTTTTCCATAAAAAGACGAATCAAAGTTTGTTACAAGAGAGAGAACACTTCAAAAGAGAGAGCGAGAGAGAGAGAGAGAGAGAGAGAGACAACTCCGACACTCTGCTTTGCTACTCTATAGAATGATCTGACGAAGAAGGCGAAGGCGACAGGAAAAAGAATGCAGAGAACGAGTTTCACTGGTTCATCGCTCAGTCGCGATTCTGCGCTCTGAGTAGATTTTTGGATAAGAAACGTGTTAGGATCGATCGGTTTCCGATAATAGAAGCGGATTCGTCGGCGCGTGATTGTTTGGTGCGTGATCGGAGATACCAGTGTTGAAGGTGGAGTGTCAGCTTCCTTTGACGGAGCGATGGCGGGAAACAGCTTGGAGGAGATCAAGAACGAAAACGTCGACCTCGTACGTTCACGCACTCGTCCTCCTCGTTTTGTTTTGGTCGCTGATCCTTCGTTCCTGCTTTGGCGACCGCCTCTTTGCTTCGCAGTGTTGCGGATTGTTTGGTGTCGAATTTAAGCCTGCATGTGCTTTGGATTTAAATCTTAGCCTTCTGTATTAAGACTTCCTCTTCTGTGGCTTCTGTTTAGCGTTTGAATTAAGTTTTTGGATCAATGTTTTGCGGCTACTGCTGGTTTATGTTGTGTGATCTCCCGATTACTCCTCTTGGGTGATCTCACGATAAGCTATCTTTTGGCTCTAGGCTTCTGCTTGATTCTCCATGTGTACAATGCAGCCAGTGAAATTTACGTCCATAAGTTTTTCGCAAACCTTCATCGACCGCTTCCTGAGTACTGCTTCCATTTGATAGCATCGTCTTTGCTTATTTTATACGTTGATTGCGCAAGTTGCATTGGATCTATTGTTTCAGTCTCTTTTGAGTCTGTTCCCTCCGATGTGTTTAGCTTAGCATTATGTCGACATGTATGATTTGTTGAAATGTGTGCGTCACGTTTCTGTCAAATATTTGAATTGCATTGTCTTAGATCTCTAATTCTCACTCCCTAAAAATACAACTTACTAGACCTTGAGATGAAATGGTGTTGGTTAAAGTATCATAAATCTGGGCAGATCAGCGATTTCCCTGCTAGTTTCTGAATACATTTACTGGATACTGTCTATACTATTCTTCCCAGGAGCGCATACCAGTTGATGAAGTTTTCGAACAACTGAAATGCTCAAGAGAGGGTCTGTCGACTGAGGAAGCACAGAGACGGCTCAACATTTTTGGCCAAAACAAGCTAGAAGAGAAGAAGGCACTGCATTTTACATAAATCGCATCTTCTCCCCTTTGACAAATTAGTTTTTGTCTTGTCAGAAAATGACTAACTCGGTTAATTGTTTTTCCACCTGAAACAGGAAAGCAAGGTCCTGAAATTCTTGGGATTCATGTGGAATCCACTTTCTTGGGTCATGGAGATGGCTGCCATTATGGCTATTGCTTTGGCTAATGGAGAGGTAGTTAGCAGTGCCAGCCTCATAAATTCTACGACACAAGCATGCACATAAATCATAGATATTTAGGAAATTGCACACAAAAAAGAGATGTACATGCAAATGGGTGACTGAACTTGATGTCATGCAGGGTCGACCACCAGACTGGCAGGATTTTATGGGCATACTAGCCTTGCTTATCATCAATTCTACTATCAGCTTTATCGAGGAAAATAATGCAGGAAATGCTGCAGCAGCACTAATGGCTGGCCTAGCACCCAAAACAAAGGTAGCTTGCTTACAAGTCACAAATAACATTTTTCAGTGAGCATAAATATATCAGAGAGCATATCGAAACCGAATTTTTTTGTTTGCTTTATTAAATTTTGAAGGTTCTTAGAGATGGAAAATGGAGCGAGCAAGAAGCAGCAATTTTGGTTCCTGGAGATGTTATCAGTATTAAGCTTGGAGATATTATTCCAGCAGATGCTCGTCTTTTGGACGGTGACCCTCTTAAAATTGATCAGTCTGCTCTAACTGGTGAATCTCTGCCTGTGACCAAGAACCCTGGAGATGAAGTTTTCTCTGGGTCAACCTGCAAGCAAGGGGAAATAGAGGCTGTTGTCATTGCTACAGGGGTTCGTACCTTCTTCGGCAAGGCTGCTCACCTTGTCGACAGCACCAACCAAGTGGGGCACTTCCAAAAGGTACTTGTTTGAGAGAAAATTATGTCTTCATGCTTGCAGCAAAGACAAAAATGTGACAATAATTAAAGTCGAACGACCTTGCCAAAATGAGTGATAGAAAGTGCTTGCTGTGAAGGGAATCCACATTATGTTCCATGATCTCATGGAAGTAATGTGCTCTTTGCTACATTTATCTTTCTTTCTTACGGTGTTATGAATCTAGATGATGACGATGATAATGATGATACACTCTGGAGGCAAACTCCTGACTACAGCATTAACTTTATGCATGGCCAATTGCGAACTACATTCTTTTTGAAATTTTCCGATTCTGATGAGTAATGAACGGTGACAACTTAAACCAGGTACTTACTGCCATTGGGAACTTCTGCATATGTTCAATTGCCCTGGGAATGATAGTGGAGATAATAGTCATGTACCCAATTCAGCACCGAAAGTACAGGGATGGTATTGACAATCTTTTGGTTCTCCTTATTGGAGGAATTCCTATTGCCATGCCAACAGTCTTGTCAGTGACGATGGCCATTGGGTCGCACCGGCTGTCTCAACAAGGTGCCATTACCAAGAGGATGACGGCTATCGAAGAGATGGCTGGGATGGATGTCCTTTGCAGTGACAAGACCGGGACTCTTACACTTAACAAGCTGACGGTAGACAGGAACCTGATTGAGGTTAGTACCGGAAATGCCAAGTTATGATAGCACAACCGTGTGCAAAAATCTGATATTTAGTACCTCAAGAATTAAAAGCAGTTTTTGAGCATCTGAGAAAGCCAAAAGAAAATGTGAAAATAGGTTTGAGATACCAAGTTAGTCCCAAAAATTTTTACTTTACATGCTGACAATTGTATCAACCATCAGGTATTTGCAAAGGATGTAGACAAGGACAGCGTAATATTGCTCGGTGCTAGAGCTTCCCGGGTTGAGAATCAGGATGCAATTGATGCCTGTATTGTTGGAATGTTAGCTGATCCCAAGGAGGTATCCATATTTATGAATATAAATTTGTCAGACATTGCTCTACATTGTTAAAGCTCATCAGACAATGTTGGTTTCATGTCATCATTTCAATGATCTTCTGCCACATGGCCTGGATCTACTGTACCAGGAGCATCATGTGATTTTATCATCATAATTTTTTTCAAAAGCCCAAAAAGACCAAAAAGGGAATGGAAAAAAAATTTCAAAGATTTTGTATACCTTATGAAAATAGTGAGGGAAACAGAAGTTTCAGCAATGTGCCTGATTAGATTGAGTTTGAGTGATCGGACCAACATGCTATAATCAACCGGTTACGCAAGGACCCCATCTTTGAAACGATTTTATGTCAGTTCTTACAAAAGTGTTGCAAAAAATTGCTTTCCTTGTTCCAAATTGATGAAGTACCTCCAAGTATCTTTTCTAATTTTGACATGTTATAACTGCACATGTTGGTCATGGACACCTGTAATCAACACAGGCCAGAGCTGATATTACCGAGGTCCATTTCTTACCTTTTAATCCTGTGGACAAGCGAACAGCTATAACATACGTGGACTCCAGTGGTAACTGGCATCGAGTCACCAAAGGTGCACCAGAGCAGGTAAACATTTTACTCGCTAGGCTTTGTTCTTGTTCTGGACCTAATTCTCATCTAGGCTTTTCATTGCTCTGTTCTTCCCACTATACGTAAGTTCTTTTCCAGTGACTTTCTTTGCATTTTCATGGTTTAAACAAGTTTTCAAATATCTACCAGATTGTTGATCTCTGCAAGGTCAGGGAAGATGTAAAGAAAAAAGTCCATGATATTATTGATAAATTTGCTGACCGTGGTCTTCGCTCGCTAGCAGTTGCCAAACAAGTGAGCCACAAGTTTACCCAAGTGTTAGTTTTTATTATTACAATTATCAATGGATGAACTTAATGGTTAATATATTTTTTTTTGCCCACAGAATGTGCCAGAGAAAACCAAGGATAGTGCTGGAGAACCCTGGCAATTTGTAGGCCTGTTGCCTCTTTTTGATCCACCTAGGCATGATAGTGCAGAGACCATCAGGCGAGCACTTAATCTTGGAGTCAACGTCAAGATGATTACTGGAGACCAGTTAGCCATAGGCAAGGAGACAGGTCGCCGCCTGGGAATGGGGACCAACATGTATCCCTCCTCCACACTCCTAGGCAAGCACAAGGATGAATCAGTTGCTGCCCTCCCTATTGATGAGCTAATTGAGAAGGCTGATGGATTTGCTGGCGTCTTTCCTGGTTTGAACTTGTCCTATTTCCTTTGATGTAACTTTGCTAGCCAAGTGGCTGAAAGATACTGTTTTGTGCCAAACGAACAGAGCACAAATACGAGATTGTGAGGAGGCTCCAAGAAAGGAAGCACATATGCGGGATGACTGGTGATGGCGTGAATGATGCACCAGCTTTAAAGAAGGCAGACATTGGTATTGCTGTAGCTGATGCAACTGATGCTGCCCGAGGAGCATCTGACATAGTACTCACCGAGCCAGGGTTAAGTGTGATTGTCAGTGCTGTCTTAACAAGCAGAGCAATCTTTCAGAGAATGAAAAACTATACCATTTATGCGGTCTCAATCACAATCCGTATTGTGCTGGGTTTTCTGTTGCTTGCTCTTATATGGAAGTATGATTTTTCACCTTTCATGGTGTTAATCATAGCCATTTTGAATGATGGAACAATCATGACCATCTCTAAAGATAGGGTGAAACCATCTCCCGTACCTGACTCCTGGAAGCTCAGAGAGATTTTTGCTACTGGTGTTGTCCTTGGAACCTATCTGGCTGTCATGACTGTTGTTTTCTTCTGGGCTGCACATAAAACTAACTTCTTCTCGGTAAGCTTATATATGCGGGGGAATGAGTGCTTTCTTTCAGACTGCATATGTAAATTACTTGTGGCTTGACCTTTCTCCTTTATGATTGAAGATTGTAACTCGTTATCTGACTTTACAGGACAAATTTGGAGTGAGGCCAATTAGGGACAACTCCCACGAACTTACCGCAGCTGTCTACCTCCAAGTAAGTATTGTGAGCCAGGCACTCATCTTTGTTACAAGATCCCGCAGCTGGTCATACGTTGAACGCCCAGGTCTCCTGCTTATTTCAGCCTTCATTGTTGCACAGCTGGTGAGGAATGAAAACTTCATGATAATTACTGATTTATTATCATTTACCAGTAACAGGTTGTGACCCATTGATCTGGTTTATGCTTATCAGATCGCTACTCTGCTAGCTGTTTATGCAAAATGGGGTTTTGCGAGAATGCATGGCATTGGCTGGGGATGGGCTGGTGTTATATGGTTGTACAGCATTATCTTTTATATCCCTCTGGATATTCTCAAGTTCATCACCCGGTACGCACTGAGTGGCAGGGCTTGGGATAATTTACTGCAGAATAAGGTACCTATTCATCAGGCTTTTCACTTGAGAGAAGGAAGTTGGCAAAAATGAGCTGTTTGTAAAGAGCTTCATAAATTTTGCCTCTCTCGCAGTCTATTGCTGTGTAGCTTGCTCATCACTGCATAAATTTTTCCCTTGCAGACAGCCTTCACAACTAAGAAAGATTATGGGAAAGAAGAGAGAGAGGCTCAATGGGCAAGGGATCAACGCACGCTCCATGGCCTCCAACCACCTGAAACATCAGAACGCTTTAAGGATAAAAGCAACTATGCAGAGCTGTCTGAAATAGCAGAACAGGCTAGGAAACGTGCTGAGGTTGCGAGGTAGGGACTGGAACGAACAAATTACATCTCTAAATTTAACATTTTGTTTACCAGAACTCCTGATTTTTTATTTTTCTGCTTCTATACTTGCCCAGGTTGAGAGAGCTTCATACCCTCAAGGGGCATGTTGAATCAGTTGTCAAACTTAAGGGGCTCGACATCGAGACAATTCAACAGCATTACACTGTTTGATTAAGGCTGGCAAAGTTTGAGCTGATGGCTGCATTTTTTAATAGGCATTGGTCATAGAGATAGGAGGAGGAACTATATTGATTGCGATATTTTCATCCATTTTTCATTAGATGCCATTGGGCAATAATCCATCAAGAAATTGCCTCAGGCAATCATGAGTAGAACAATGGAGAGAACTAAGATGTTCTGTCGGTATGGAGTGCCAATGTATTTTGCTCCTGATCCATGTTTGCTTTTTAGAACCTTAGTTATGCTGTCTCCATCAAAATAGTTATCAATCGCTTCCTCTGGAGAAGCTATCCATTCTGTTGTGTTTTCTCACATGTGAGGTGCGGCAAGGTATCAAGAAAGTTCAGCCACCGAGAAGTACTTTGACAAAATCGAAAAAAAATCATTTGGCTTCTCTCACTTGCTCCTTCATGGAGTAGTCATGGCTAGCTTTGTTGGCAATATCGCTCACCTTGCAACCTCCAGAGCAGTTTTAATTTCGTAAATCCTTTGTAGTTTAGTATTCCTGTTCAATTTCAGAGATGGCATCTGTCTCACCAGTTACCCTGGCCTCTAGTCAGACTTGTCTTTCATCTAACTGAACTTGTGCTTTCACAAGGGGAAAGAAGAAGAAGACGACTCAGCTCACGAGTCGCCAGTGCTGGTGCATCTCTAGAGCATCCCTCAACAAGGCGAATCCACCTTACAGACATGGTAACTAACTAATTAAGGACATGTGATATTTTCGGGGATTTCAAATGTCAAGAAGTCCAAGGGTCGTAGGAAGAGCTGGGTGCCATCACTCTGTGAATTTCGTGTTTCCGGAATATGGGTATGCGACTTGTCATTTACCTCATTAAGACCATTCTAGGCAAAATCCGAGCCCGATGCCATCATTCTGTGAATAATGTATTTCCGGAATCTGAGTATGCAACTTGTTATTTACCTACTTAAAGACCATTCTAAGCAAAATCCGAGGCAAAGCAACTGTCCTTTTATGCTCCCATAAAAAAAAAAAAAGAACCTTCTGGTCACATAAATGTGCGATCAAATCATAGGACGATGACCCTGATCATCTCTACTTCTGATAGCGCCGTTGCAACAAACCTCAGGACTCGTCAAGTGCTAAAGCTACGTCAATGAGTGCCAGCAGGACCAAGGAAGAAAGCAACTTCCATTAGTATTGAACTAATAATTTACACAAGAATGCGGTGTAACTTTCCCATCTTTATGAGCTGATACCTATCGTAACAACAAACCTGATCACAATTACTGTTTCCAGCAGCAAGATGACAAACCAAATGAATAAACCATCGCAACTTCTCGCTTTTCTTTTCACCTTTTCTTCGGAAAATACCCCAGATGTTTCAGGTACCAGAGTGCCCCTTCAGCAGCATGCTCTGCGGCAGCTTTTTTCTTTGACCTAGGTGCACTAAAGCACTCCAATATCGTGACTTGGGATTCATCTTTAACCTCTGTGATCACTTTGAATGAGAATCTGCAGCCAGATCGTGACAGGAAAATTACTTTGGAAGCAGATAGTGTACATGAAATTGCTAATGATGTCGAGAATACGATCAAACACCACACAAATTTGTTAGTCGATCTTAAAAACTCAAGAATAGAACACGATTCTTTAATCTGTCCCAAATCTATTATGTAACTCAGATTACTGTCAACACATGCTTACTGTCTCAAGTGGCTTGGTCCTTCCTCTTTGTAGCACTCAAAGCAAGGGAGCTTCCACTTGTTTGCAGCACATAACTCATACAACTTTGCTTTCGCCGATCCTCTCTCGGCATCACCTAAAAATTTAAATATGCAAGTGCATCTATTTAGAGGCCTTTTATTGCCAAAAGAGCAAAAAGATCCTACAGCCCTTTACTGAAAACAAATAAAGACACGACCCGAATCAAAGGTCAATCAAGCAAGCTCAAAAGGTGGTCATGATATAAGGCTCCATATTTAAAGACATGATGCAGCTGATGCTAGAAACTCAATGTAAACTCGCTTTCAGGGACTGCAGGTTTCTTTCAATAGAAACTTCAGATAGGACCATCTATCCTATACGTTAAGATCCCACTCTCTAACATTACAAAAGATAACTCTATATAAAAACAAGAAGATTCTAGGTATACCCTCAAAATTAATATCCGGTAATCAACTTTCATTCACTGAAACTGGGGTGATAAGAAGGAACACAAATTACATAGCTGGTTATACCTTGAGGACTTGCCTCAGCCTCACTGGCGTCCTTCTCTTTCTTGATGGTGATGATCTTGCCCTCCGCGCACAGTGCAGGGGACACCAAAGAAGATTCTGGATTTATGGGCGATTGTTGCGAATCAGCTTGCTTTTCTACTGGGCTTGGGTTTGCCTTCACCACCTTCCTGTACTGGTTGGTGCTGCTGGCTTTACCCAACTTATTCTGGAAAAGTTCGTCGTCAACAGAAGCACGGTTCCAAACAAATCGACATCATAATTAAGGTACCAAAAGGACTATAAAACAAACATAACGACCCAATATTGTAACTTGCGAGGGGCAATAGATACTATAGAATTGGCTTAGCCAGAACTAGAAGAGAAGGATGGAGAAAAGAGAGGGAGCGAGATACAGAATTGGCAATAGATACAGTAGATACTATCTTCATTTTTCAGGTCAGCAATCACGAATGAAGAAGCTCTTTACCTGAAAATGTGGCTTTGCGTTGATGATGTGCTGTGGATCAATGGGAGGCAGGTTTCTCAAGTCGAAGCTTTTCGGGTAGTAATCCTTCTTCTCCATCTACTCTTCCCTTATTCCAACAACTCATCCTCATCTCTCTCTCTCTCTCTCTCTCTCTCTCTCTCTCTCCCCGTCACGTTAATATCACAGAGTAAAATTTGCGCGAGAAGGGCGTGCAAGTGGCATCCTGCTTCAATGATCTATGTACCTGTTTTTTAAGTCTGTCCTACTCTAGCCGAGAGCTTGAGAATCCAACTCCAAACTGAACGTTCTCGCTCGAGGGTAGGGCCCACATATCTGTCAAAACTGTTGGCGAGAGGCAATGCAATCCGCTTAAATAGCAAAGAAAGGGGAAACTGAGAAGCTCAACTACCACCGGTCAGTCACGGGTTAACTTTGTTAATAAGGGCCTCAAGAAAAGTTTCCCTCTCTCCTAATCCAATTGGTAATAAGCCCATCAGTTCCGCTGGACCAGGATAGGTTGCTTTTCACGCCAATGGGCCTAGCTCTGAAATTCACCGATGAACTCTTTCGTCCCTCCCGTATTACAGTGACGTCTATCAGGTTGCCTGGGATCACAAGTTCAATTCGTAACTGACTTTGATTAATTTAGGCAGGAATAATTCAATTTGCGTAGTTTTGGAGGTCCTGTTGTGGGAAGGACCTTTAACCTCCTGACCTCGACTGATTTTGTTTACCTATGATTTTATTACACAGCCAATTAAGAAAACTTTGCTGTAGTTTTCAACGCAAGATTGTCCTCGTGTTACTCACGACCGGTGTTTTGAAGAATAATTTCGGATCAAGTAAATATGACAAGTGTCCAATGACCCATTTATGAATGGGTCTCTGGTGTGATTTGGTTGATGAGTGGAATGGTCACCCTCTTTGACAAAATCCAAACAAGAGAGACAACCTTGAGAGAAGCAAACAGCATTAAACGTGGGTCGAACCATCAATGAACGACGGAATTGAAGATGGAGGAAGAGCCCCTGCTTCTGTACAGTCGCATTTAAGGAGAATTCATCATCTCCAAAATGGCACATGAACCAATGGAACCCCCCCTCTCTCTTCCATTTGCCGTTTCTTCTAGCCGTAATAAAAACCGAGTTCAGCTCTCTGTCTCTCTGGTATCTGATGGGCATGGGTAGAGTTTACGTGCCCTTGTTTGCGGGACAGAGGAGAAACGGAGTCAATCCATACCCATCCACACGCATTTTGACCTTCAGTTATTGGCTGCAATTTCCTGTATTTACCACGCCAGACGGGCACAACCATATGCACATATCTCAACAAAACCCCTGACGATTTTCTCAAAGTCATGAATATGATCAGCTAAGGTCAACATGCAGCTCACTCCGTCAACTGGTAAGCTCCCCCTATATATACCACCAGGTAGTCCATGCATAGACAATGCACGATGATAGTAGTGAAAAGTTGAAACCAAAGAGGAGAGACAGAGACAAACCAGAGCGGACCCAATATACATCGACCATGAAGGCTAAGAGAGTCGTCGAAGTCGGAGCTCTAGTGCTAGTGGCGCTGCTTCTCATAACTCCGACGACCCCACAAGCCATCCCTACACGAGATGCAAGTCCAAACCACCAAGAATCAATCCTAACCCAAGACAAGAGAAGCCGACCGTCGAGACGCGGCGGTGGCCGAGGAACAAGGACTAGACCAAGAGCCAGCTGCGACCCCTTTTACCGCTTCCTCTTTGGAAGCTGCGGCCAATGGCCCTTCTCGACCTCCCCTTCCTCTCCGGACAACCCGTTCTGGCGGTCCCGCCCTCGCCCTCGGCCATCCCCACGTCGGCTTCCCCCGCCTCTCGTCCTCTCTCCTCCCCCCATCCCCCTCCCACCCCCGTTAGTCTCATCCCCTCCGCCCCTACTGCAACCCCCTCCTACACCGTCCTTGCCCCCGCCGTCACCGGAACCAAAGTCACCACCCCCACTGGTTCCTTCCCTACCACCGCCCTCCCCAACCCCTCCGCCGCCCTCCCGCCCTCCAACCTCCCCACCTCTGCCCCCGCTCGTCCCGTCACCGCCCCCGCCGGCAGAGCTCCCTCCACCCCCCCTGCTAGTGGCCTCTCCTCCGCCTCCGTGGTTCTTGTCTCCACCCACCGAGTTCATTTTCCCACCGCCACTGGTACCCTCTCCTCCGCCACCACAAGTCCAGGGAGCACCGCCGGTGTTCCCATGGCTGTCACCACCTGACTTCACCTCAGAGGCACCCCCACTTCCACTGCTGTCCTCACCGCCTCCTTTCACCCTACCGGGGACGCCGCCGGACTTCCTCCCGCCAACGCCGACGATCCCATTCGTCCCCATTCTCTCTCCTCCAGCGCCTGAGCCGCCTGTCTTTGGATTGCTGCCACCGGAACTTCCGCTACTACCGGGGACGCCGCCGGACTTCCTCCCGCCAACGCCGACGATCCCATTCGTCCCCATTCTCTCTCCTCCAGAGCCTGAGCCGCCTGTCTTTGGATTGCTGCCACCGGAACTTCCGCTACTAACGCCACCAGCATTTCAACTCCCGCAAACGCCGGATTTTGTCTGGTCGCCTCCGCTGTTCCCCGACATTCCGACATGGTCAGCACCGCCAATTCCGTTTTTGCCTCCCTTTCAGTTCTCGCCGCCATCTGACTCACCGTCAATTAGGAACTGATCTGTTTGCTCTTGGCTTCTTGGTGTAAACGAGCACTTGGTAATTGTTTGTTTTGCATGTCAAGAAAAATTAGCATAATTTTATTCGTAAGTCACGAAACATTTGCGAGCGATCATGGTGTTTGTACATTCCTTTTCAGTTAGATGGCAATAACAAGAAAAATGATCACCAAGCTGAACAGTGTCAAGGTTTCAAGTCCCAATCCCGGTGAATTTACGTCTGACTTTGGAGCCTTGGTATCCAACATGAACATTCGAAATAGCAGTGAAAATTGAATTATATTGCTACTGGATAACGGATCGGCCCATCTTAAAAGTTATTTCTCTCTTGCCATATAAAAGTTTCCAGATATTCATAGCAGAGAAACTGTCAAAGTACAAAATCACAGAGCATGTTGCCCACTTCAGACACTAGCGACTGCTTCAGAGGAGATGATGAGACTTCAAGATGCCAATTGATCGGTCCCACCTTCTTCCGTCTATAGTATTGTGAATCTACCCATTGGCCCACACATGTTTAGGCTTTTCTAGGAACAGCAGAAAAAAAACGACCAAGCTTTTCTAGGAACAGCAGAAGAAAAACGGCCAAGCGCTCTAATTCCTCTGAAATGGCTGCTAGAACAGGCTCCGGCTTACAAGGCTTTCTACCATGCCTGTGTCTTTGCTTATTATGCATAAAAAGTGAATCCATTCCGATGCTGATGTTGACCCGGGAAAACTCCTTAGCCGCTGTTTCAGATGTCCACATAGCAAGAGCTTCTGTTATGTCAACTGAGTCTGCATCAACCACAATGCCTCCGCCACCAACAAGCTCTCCATCAGAATTCCCAGCCACTATTCCAACTGCTGCTCATGACGTATCATGGTCGAAAGCCCCATCACAATTTGTTCTTGAAACATCCCAAAAGGCTTCTTCCATTTCTGTAAAGAATCTACTGTAGCTTTAAGAGCACCATTCGCAATCTTGCCTGTTGCTTCCACAGCCATGACAAGCTCCTTCAACGCAGTTTTAATCAGGGAAACCACAACTTGGGGATGTTGTTCAACCGAGTTAAAATCCTGTCTCATTTCTACTCTTCCAAATACACTGCCAATTGGTGTTTAAATGACAATCCCTCGGCTTAACTAACATCGGAATGAGATCCCTCGGTCATCTTTTAACCACGCATCAAAAGAAGAAATCTGCTCTTTGTAAAATAAGATGCTAGCATCCCCAAACCAAATAGTCTACTTTCATCACACGTTGACAAACGGTCTACAGTCTCCTTTTCTCCACAGAAACGAAAACAAGGATAATCTTCCTTAGGATTAAGTTCTTGTTGGTAGCACAAACGTTGCTGCACTTTAGGAGCGCATTGGGCTTTCCAGAATTACTTCCCACACCTGCTTCTCAACTGCATGAGAACCGGAGGCTTTTCGTCTCACCATACCTCCGCTTTTCGAGTTGTCCTACAGATGATGAGCAGTTTGACCGATCTCTGTCCGAGGCAGAGGTCTCGATATATGCTAGAAACCCATTTTAACTTAGCAATGGTGGGCCAGGTCGCATTTAAAGTAACTTCAATTTTTCCAAATAATGAGAAATGGATTTAAATCATCTAGGCCCAGTCTTATATGGGTCGTGGCGGGTTTGCACGAAATCCATATCCAACCCATTTTTTAAACCAGTTCTCGCCCAAATTCTGCGAGGATGAAACTTACTTCCGATGCATTCAGAAAAAGTGCTCTCTGCACTCCATCAATTGCTCCCTCTTCACGACTCTCACGTCCACTCCTTCACGTCGGCCTTCCCACAATCCGACTCTGTTCGTTCCTGCATTTGTATGGTCTCGAGTTTCACTTTTGCGTGTGCCCTTAGTATTTTGATCGATCGATTTCTTTCGTTCGCAAATTCTGGTTGCAGCGCCGCTGCCCCCATGCACGTCGATTTTTGTTTGGCGGTGCGGTATCGGCAGGAAACAAATTTGGTCGAACGCTATGCCCTCGGTATTTTCATCTGCCGTAGGTACACAATGTTTTGAGTAATTTGTGTAGCTCGCCTGTGTTGACAGTGGGTCCGCGAGACGGCGAGCCATTCATTGTTCTTATGAGCATACATTGGCTCTCTAAGTTTGCACACGAAGTGTTTGTTTTCAGAGTATGATTGACTTACATGGGATTCTCTGACCTAGTGAGCACACAGAGAGAGAGAGAGAGAGAGAGAGAGACGGAGACAGAGAGAAGGCAGGGAAGGAGAGGGGGGTTTGTTGTAACCGTGAAGAAGTTGACGTTGAGAGAGATCTTACATCTGTTCCACCAACTAAATGTCACTACTCAACACGTGCTGAAAAAGGATAATTAGGCCGTGAAATTAGACTCGAATTACTGAAAACGGAACAATTTTGTTCGATCAGTAACGCATACATATAGAATATATTTTATCACTACACATGTGCGCACTTTGCGCTTCTTTATATGTTATTTGTCTTTCGGTTTCATTTACAATTTCTATTTCTGTTTACTTGTATCTTCTTATTTTGTTATTTTACTTTGTAAATTTGATATAAATTTTTATCAAAGTGATACATTTATGTAAAAATTTTAAAGCGAGTCAAATGGGTGGACATAGATTTTCACGAATTGACTTAGTTACTATAGATTGGATATGAGTACGGGCCACTAATTTCTTTTGAATAGAAACTGATCGATTTAATCGATTTATTTTTTACTAAACCCGTCTATTTGACGGGCTTAGTTCGAGGGTCATCCTAATCAGTGTTCACATTTACTCCAATTTTATACTAGGTTAATTTAGTACTTTTTAGCACGTTAACTCGTGAAGATAACCGATTTCGATTTTTATAGTTTCAATGCGCACGGGCAGTTTTTGCTTCAACAAGCAAACGAGAGGCAGCTTAAAGTCAATTCTCTTCCCTGTGAGCGCCAAGGAACCGTGGGTCGAGTTTCGCTCCGGTCTCTTGACATTTGGTCAAAACTAGGTTTGATTAACAGGAAAGTTGGTCGAACCAGACGAAGGGAATGGAAAAGTGCGAGGAACTAACTTCAAAGTTCCCACTGTTTTCCTAGCTAGAGACAGTACTGCCATTAAACGTGTCGTGTCGGACATGGATGGAGCGGTCGTTTTTCGTCGGGAACCTCCGCGGCAACAACTTACCGATACGGTCACGGAGTCGGGCTATTCCACAACCAGGAGAAGTGAACGCAACGCGAAAGAGACCAGATGCCACGTGTCACTGTTCCACAGGTGGGCCCCGGACACGGACCGGAGAGAGGAGAGAGAGGAGGGGAAAGATCAATCCAAGTCCATAATTCCTCCGCAGAGGAGAACGCGCGCGCACGCGAGCACACACCATCCATCATCAAACGCCATTATTATGGCCTTTCTTCTTCTTTTTTTATTTGTTGAATTTTTTATTTTTCATGACATTCAGCACAACCTACGCTTCCGTTTTCCTTCTTTAGCCTCCACCTCCTTTTCCACCCCCATCCCTTTTACGCTTTTCTGCAATCTCCAACCCCCCCTCCCCCCCCCCCCCCCCCCCTCTCTCTGTCTCAAACGACCCGCAACATGGCCTCCGACGACGAGGCTGAGTGGCTGACCGTCGCCATGACGGACGACTCCGCGGTGGCTGAGCTCCTCCTCCGGATCCGCCGCGCGGAGGCGCTGCCCCACGCGGCGGCCCCGCGCGCTCTGAAGCTCGACTGGACCGTGCGCCAGCCGAGGTCGTCCAACTCCAAGCCCGCGCTGAAGGACGGCGGGCGGAAGAAGCGTGACGGCGAGCCGGCTCGAGCGAGTCCGACGACTCCCCTCTCCTGGAGCGGCGCCACCTCCACCAGTGGCGGCGGAGGAGGCGGCGGCGACGAGGGGTGCAGCGTCCCCGCCGTCAAGTTACCGGAAAGGGCAAGATCTAAGGTGTGTACTGTAACCGTACTGTGCTCGTGCGATTTCTTTTCGACGTCGTCGGCTCTCGCGGCCATGTGCCGCCTTTCGATAGGCTCGAATCTGATTCGCGAGGCTTGTGTGTGAGCGAGCGGGCTGTTTCGAGCCGGCGGTATAAGGAGATCGGCGCGTCGGTTCGCGTAGCACGAACCGTCAGACACGGCCTGCTGACCGCGGCGTCACCATATTCAACGGTGGAGATCGGGGTCGGCTAGCGCTTACGGCGTCAGCGTCTGAGTCGAGGTCCCAGAGTACAGTAAAAATTGGGTGGTCTCTCTGTTTCCCATCTGTGGACGAAAATGACCCATGTATCCTCGGGTATTTGCCTGGGGTCGGCGGATGAGCGGAAGAAACATTTTGAAAGAGACGTTTCGTTGAAAACGGGGGAGCCCTTCTTTCCGGGTCGTCACTGACCCGTTCGGATCCTTGCTTCGGTCCTATATGCTCGTAGAGAAATATCGACGGTGCAAACAGAAGGGTCTCTTTCCTTAGCTCTCGAGATTTTCAACTCTTTTCTTTCTTTTTCTCTCTACCCGCAATCTATCGCGAGGGTCAACCCACTGTCTGGCTAAACGCCGTCGTGAGCTACAAGGGGCATTTGGGTAAAAAATGGGCAAGTTCTTCGGGTGGGGTGGCGTGTTGTCGTGGCAACGAAATGGGAGTGCGTGCAGTTTTGGTTGGGTAGTGGTTGTGCGCTTTATGTTGAACTTTAGGCTTTAGAGGGGCCGAATTATTCGGTGCTTTCCGCCTCACTTGACGGTCCCCTGTGGGCGCGAGCGAGTTGCGCTACTTCGCCATTGCTCGCGTCTACGAGGAAGCATCTTCCTGGATCGACAGCAAGTACCGCCGAATCATTTCAAGAACAGTTTTCCGTACTTGCTAGCGACAACCCTGAAACCATTTCCCTAGGGGACGATCAGCTTGCTCTTCGTCTCGTCGCAGCATGAAATAGTCGGCCTCCATACCTTGCCCTGGTACTCTCTCGAGCCATGTTTGCAACCTGCTCCTGTGTTTTGCTTTCTTTTCACGTGACAGAGCAGTGCTGAATAGCATCGACTGCCTGTCGCTTTTTCAAGGACTGCATCGCATGACAAACCCCCCCGTCACCGATTTGCACAGAGGGGAAAAAGACAAAAAGACAAAGAGCGAGTCTCTTTAGACGGTTTGGCGGGGTTAGAAGTTGGGATGCGAAAGCCCTTTTTGGCACGATGGACGGTCTTGATTTGGCCCCGGCTCTAGTCCCTCTTTCTGGTTGGCCGGACTCGTGAACCTGTGGATTGGGTTGGGTCTCGGCACGTGAAATTTTCTAACCACTGAGTTCAGGTTGTATAAAGGTTTTTCTCATTGTTTTTTAGGTAAAAAAAAAAAAGTACCACGGTAGCGTTATCATTACGAACCTGAGGCATTGGAGTTGCCGTTATTCTAGTTAAGGGACCACTTTGCGAACCTTGTTTATTTTCTTTTCGTGCATGGGCTGACTTTTGACACTTGCGTGGGCTCGTCCCCTGGTATTGGGCTATTGGGCTCGATTTGAGTTGCTCGATATGGCCGATGACCAAAAGCATGTAGAATGGCCGATCGTCAACGAACCCAGCCGAAGTTATTCAACCGCCAGCTTTCTTTTTTGTCCCTCTCCAGTCGCTGAGTTGTTTTTCTTATCTAATCAGACGAGGCTTTCCAGTTCGAGTGCTTGACATTCCCAGTTTCGCTTCTGCTGTTTGTTTAATTTCACCATGATCCGAATGACTTGACTTTTGGGAAATGTCATGCAGATCACCAATGGGAGCACGACCACGAGCGCTGCCACGCCCAGCAAGAGACCGAGAAAGAAAAAGGTAACGAGTTATCGGTCTTGTGAACTTCCTTCGTGGTCTCTGTAGTCCAAGTGAAGTTTTTAGGAAAGTGTCCACAGCCATACAGTTTCTAGAGTGGTGCTCCAGGTGACGTGAGTGTTACATAGAGATTATAGGTGTTCAGTTGTTTGTTCGCCTTGTTTGAAAGTGGTATACATTGTCATACTCCCTCTAATTTGCGCGGATTGATGGCAGACACTGGCTGAACTGAGGGAGGAGGAGAACAAGCTCTTGAAGGAAAGAAGAAGACTCAGATGGGTATCTTTTCTTCTTTCCGTGCTGCATGTTGCCGTCCTTTAGCATCGAACTAGAACGTCTTGACTTAGATGGATGGCTTTTCACTTTTCTTGATGGGCAGGGATTGGCGAGCTTGCGTCTTGTTGTTGAGAAGCAACGACTCGCGAACGAAAGCCTGAAGAAGATGAAGGTGAGGTTTCTTTTCTCGTGTTAAGCTGTATGAAGTTGTACCTTTTCTGTAATAATTTGGAAGGTCGATTAGTCTATCGATTGGATATTAAGGAACTATATCAGTAATCCATATGTATTCTCACGTTGATGATCAAACCTAAATCGTAGAGTTGGGTCTTCCAACCATAAGAGCTTTGCATATATATTTCTCATGTGCGTTTGATTGGCAAATGACTGAAATAACTGTTTAGCTTTAATCTCTTTTCATGTTTTCATTCCTTGATTAATTGTATCTGAGTCAACTAAATAAGAAACAAAAAAACCAAAGTGGCATTAGTACCTTGTGACTGATGAAACTATCTTATTACGGGCAACTTGTTTGTAATGGCTACACATTCAGATTAGTGAAATATTCCTTCAAATCTTGATGCTGATGGTGATATTGTATCGCTTCACAGCTTGATATGCAATGTAAGCGGGAAGCCGAGACGACTCCTGATGAGCAACCGGGCCATATCAGTTGCTGTTCCACATGCAGTAGCACATCAAAAACATGCAAGGTCGGAACTTGTGAAGGACTCTTTGAGCTACCTGATCTCAATTTGCCAGTGGAAGGTTCCGGCTGAGAGTTCATGCAATCATGTGGCAGGAGAGTTCGTTGAGGGTCGGTTCCCTAAATTGAGAGTCCCGATTGTGTTGTAGGACGAATCCTGTAACAATTTATTGCAAGGGTTTCACACTTTTAGGTCCATTCTTAACCTTTCTAATTGCATGTAACTATGTAAGTAAATTTTAATCGCGCAAGTTAGGGGGAGTGTTTTATAGATCTTAACATGTCGAGGTCGGTTTTTCTGTCTTTAGCTTTTCGTGGTATGAGGGGAGAGTCCGACCTGATCTTAGTCCTTGATTAGTTGTCCTCTGATCTATTAGTAGATTTGTTGATCCATCCGGAGTTATGGTAACGTGGATTCTACGTTGTATACAGAATGCGAATTTCCTGTTGATGATCGTTTCGGATCATGAGCTTAGAAGATGTCCTTTCACTGGTGAAACGTCTTTTAATTGTTTGCTGCGGCTCTGTGAATACTCGTCACAACTCCTTTACGTCCGTGGTCTGATCTGGTCGGAAATTGGCAACCCAAATTAACTCATTTAATTCATCTTGATACATTCTTATTAACGACGCTTATCAAATCAAACGCACATTGTTAAAATGCATCCATATTTAATCCACTTACGAAACTTCATGCATAACTATTTAACTCATTTCAAGCTATTCATGCGAATGTGGTGCTCGTATCTTATATTAAGTTAAAAAAATAAATCAATGAAATTAAGGGTTGCCACTTGTCGGGGCTTGCCCCACCCTTCTCGGGAGCGTTTCTTTAGGTAATTTAATGGTGTTTTACTTGTTAATTATGATTTATTAATTTACAAAAACGAACAGGTTGTACGATGATAAGACTACAGTTGTCCATAAATGCAAGTAATTGTAATTTCTGAATCGAACATATTTGGATTTGTTATTTGAATAGATTTCCACACGATCAAACAAGAGAATCATAGTTTCACCCTATTGATGCAGTTTGTCTTTTACAACCAAACAAGATAATTGCATTTTTCATTACATTCTAGTTCATAATTTACCAATTCTATTCCATTCCTATCAAATATGAAATCCAAGATATTAGCAAATGTCATTGTCGACTTATTAAATCTACTATTAAGGAATGTCAACCTTCTTTGTGTGTTTTGATCGGTTTAGACGATACATCATTGATTCATTAATTGGCTCAATATGGCATTTACCCTCGTCACAAAAACTTACAATATAATGAGTAAAAATATGAATTATTATTTAAGCAACTTATCATGACCCGAAATTAATTCATTTTATCATGCCTTAATGAACTCATTTTGCCCCACTTTCTTACCAAAAGAGTCGGCCTCATTTTACTGACTCTATTTTTCGTAATGTGAAATTATAAATGCCAACACTCATATGATTAGGAAGAGTTAGGTACTTTAAACACCTTACAAATGCCATAACTGAAAAATAATAATAACAATAAGTAGAAAAAGGAACAAAAAAAAATCCTCAAATGCATTCACGTGGAACCCAAAAAACGGCACCGTTAACTTTTACCAAAAAAATAATTTTCTTGAAAGTCTTGGTGGTGGTGGATCGAGATTGCTCGCTTAATTAATCCGCGTGTGGCTGTCAAAAAATTTACAGGCACGAATCTTGACATTGGTCATCGTACGGCATAAGTCCTAGCGGCGCTACAAGTGCACTCGGCATAATCACGGCCCTGAAATCGAATTCGACCTCATCGGCCGCCTCCGACGTGCGGCTGTCGTTTCGGCTCCTGCGTCGCCAACCTAATACTCCGCCTTCAAATCTTCAGAGACGGTGTGTCCATTTCAAGCTAGGGCTCGCCGAGAGTTGATTGGGCGTGGCCTCCGCGAAATTCAAGCGTCGCGCGCAGCTGACGCTCTTTGACGATTGAGAAGCCACAGGGTCGTCTTCTTCATCCAACTTCCCATTACGCGCGGGCTGCTTTGTTCTGCCTCTCGCGAAAGCTAGAATTGCGAGCTCGGTCTTCTTAATCGGGTAAATTAGTCGATTTCAGCGGGACTTCAGCTTGTGTTCTTTGACTTCACTTTTTGGGAGTTTCGTGAATTGGTAACCAACATGGTTCCTAAATCGGAGTTTTTCTTGCTGTTAGGGTTTCTTCTTGCTTTGGCTTTTCAGTTCCACTTTCGCCGTCGATCGAATCGTTTATCATCGTAAAACTGATTACATCCCTAGTTCCTAGTTGTTCCTGTTGCGAATCCATGGTTTGAATCCGTTGGGCTACGCCTTGAGTTTGCTTTCGCGTTACTATTTTTTAGCATCAAATAGAACTTTGTTTACGCACGTAAGCTGCAGACATAGAACTTTGCTTCAATGGATGGTAACATTAAATTTTGATTTATGTTGATGATGAATGCCTTTGTTTTTCGAACAGTTCAGGTAAATATATCAATCACTGGGAATATGAAACTACATTGCGGAGCATTTTTTTCTCGTGATTTTGGCAGGAAGTAATAGCATTTCCATCTTGACTGATGTCCTCGCATTAATCATCTTATACAGACAACCCTACTTGAACAGGCATCATTGACAGCACTTGGCTGAAGGTCATAGCATTGGCATAGAAGGTTCAAAAGTTGAATAGAGTGAGGAGATGGACTTAGATGAATCTCCATACAGAGAGAAGCGAGATGTGGGAGATGGTGATTCCGAGGAAATTGGTGGGCATAAGTCTAGAGATTCGAGTAAGCATAGGAATAAGGATCGGAAAAAGAGTGGTCACCGAGAAGGGAAGGATCAAGGGAACAAAGAAAAAGATAAAGAAGCAAAAGATGATAGACTCTCAAGCAGGGATAGGAGGAAGGATGATAGAGATGAGCGTGAGAAGGATAGGAGGAAGGAAGATGGAGAAGATCACGAGAAAGATAGGAGCAGGATTAATAAGGGTAGAGAAAAAGAGAAAGATTATGAACAGCGGGACAAACATAGAGACAAGGAGCGGGAGCGGGAGCGTGAGAGGGAAAAAGATCGTAAGGATAGACGCAAGGATCGAGAGGTAGAAAATGAGAGTGATGACAAAGAGAAGGGGAAGGAGAAGAGCATCAGGGAGAAAGAAAGAGAGAGGGAGAAGGACAAGCCTAAGGAGAGGGAGAGAGAAAAATATAGAGACAAAGGGAGAGAAAAGGAGAAGGACAGGTTGACGGATGAAGCAAAGGAGAAGAGCAATAGACAGAGGGACAGGGAGGAAGATCATGACAGAGACAGGTCAAGAGATAAAGAAAGTGTAATCAGGAAAGGAGATGCACATGACTATGATAGGATTAAGGATGATAGAGTGGAATTTGACACTGTCAAAGAGAAGCAAGATGCTGGGCGTGGGCACAATCCTGATAGTGCTTCAGATGGAACTAGGTTGTCCTCGTCCGAACTACAAGACCGCATCTCAAAGTAAGTAAACATTCATTGTGCTTTAAGGGAATTGGTTTTGTATGTTCAGTCGAGTTGTATCTGAATCTTGATTGCGCTAGTTTTACCATCCTTTTGTTCCCAAGTACATGTTGCAACTTCGCTAAGCTATGTTGTTCTGATCCTCAAAGCTCAAGGAAAATTGGGGTTAAACATTCTCAATTTTTTTTCACCATGGAATTTTACTAAAGACGCGTGATATGCATATTCCCCCCTACTTGCTCAGATGAAGAGAAATTGCTGGTTGTGAGGTAGAAGGTGCTTATTGCCCTGAATTTATTTGATATTGGTGCAAAACTTGATAATTGAAATTTCGTGGGGAGAAACGCTACGCCTATATCATGTTTCATGAAGCAAGTTCAGTGGCTAAATTTAAGTTACAAACTTATTATCCGGAACACTTCTTGCATTATGATATGTCGATGAGCATTCCTTAAGTACTAGTGGATAACATCTCAAATATTTCTATATATCCCGAATTGGACTTTGAAAATCTTGCAAACTTGGTACCGCTTGCATTTACCCATTAACATGTGAAGTCGCTATCTTTTTTGAATTGCTCTGTCTCTGTGACGGGAAAAAAGAAGTTGAATATATCTCTTCCATTTAGGGCAAAAGAAGAGAGACTGAAAAGACAGCCTGAGTCTGAGGGTGCTTCTGAGATATTGGCATGGGTTAATAGGAGTCGTAAGCTGGAACAGAAAAGGAATGCAGAAAAGGAGAAAGTCCTGCGGCTATCAAAAGTATTTGAGGAGCAGGTCAGATTTGATTTTAGATGTCTTTTGATAAATAGGTGATATATAAAGGTCAACTAAGTAACTAATCCTCTTATGCTCTTTCTCAGGATGATGTTGGTCACGGAGAGAGCGAAGATGAGCAAGAAGTTCCCAGAAACGCGCGTATGATTTCTTTAACTCCTGGATAAAGATTAATCTTTGGGAGAACTTTTGTGAATTACATCATACATTTTCCTTGCTTTCTGCTTTGACTTTCCTTGAACTAAGAAGCATGTGATGAGTTCCACTATATGCCCTTGTCTAGCTTACACAAATGCTTTGCAATTGTGTTGGGAACACTGCAATATCAGATAATTAGGACCTAATGGTGCGTGCGTACTGTCGTATTTGCTCAGCCTTCATTTTCATTCACGCACTTGCTAAATGTTGCTTATTTTGGCCAGAATGGTATTATCTCTACTTGATTTATCCCTGTTTATTGTTGTAGGCAAATTGGTATGTATTTCTTATTGTGCTTTAAGCTTCTGCAAAATTGATCTTATTGTGTATAGATCGACTTTGTTGACAGATGATCTAGCGGGGGTGAAAGTACTTCATGGACTTGATAAGGTTATTGAAGGTGGTGCAGTTGTTTTGACACTTAAAGATCAGAATATACTTGCAAATGGAGACATCAATGAAGGTAAGAATTTAGCAATCGCATTATCTTTGTTTCTTATTACTTGTTTAATTTTATGTTTGATCGAGTTTTGCTTGTAAATGCAGATGTGGATATGCTTGAGAACGTGGAAATTGGGGAACAGAAACAGAGAGATGAAGCTTATAAAGCTGCCAAGAAGAAAACTGGAATCTATGATGACAAGTGAGCCAAATATTTCTTATCCGTTGTTGTGTATGCATACTCTCAACTTATTATTAGCACTGTCATTGTTTCAGATTTAGTGATGACCCTGCATCAGAGAAGAAAATGCTTCCACAATATGACGATCCGGCTCAAGATGAGGTTAGTTTTTTTTCTCTCATCTGATTACAAGTGTTATATCTAGCTATTGAGCTCCCACTTCTTTTGATGGTTTCAGGGGGTAACTCTCAACTCAAGTGGACGTTTGACGAATGAAGCTGAGAAAAAACTGGAAGAGGTAACTAGTTTTTCTGCATGGTGTGGTTCAGCATTAGTTAGAATAGGAATGAGGTCTGCTTGGTTGTTCTAAAGAAGTTTCATGTACTTCTTATACAGCTAAGAAGGAGGCTACAGGGTGCCTCTTCAAGTAGTCATTATGAAGATCTCAGCTCATCTGCCAAGACCTCGTCTGATTATTACACCCAAGAAGAAATGCTTCAATTCAGAAAGCCCAAGAAAAAGAAATCCTTACGGAAGAAACAGAAGTTGGACTTAGATGCCCTTGAAGCGGAAGCAGTTTCAGCAGGGTTAGGCGATGGAGATCTTGGATCACGTAAGGATGGGAGGAGGCAAGCTAGCAGAGAGGAACAAGAGAAAATTGAGGCTGAGATGAGAAAGAATGCCTACCAGTTGGCCTATGCTAAAGCTGAGGAGGCATCTAGGTCACTGCGGGTGGAGCAAACTCTTCCTGTTAAGACAGAGAATGATGATAACATGGTCATTGCCGATGACGATGAAGATCTTTCTAAATCTTTAGAGAGAGCTAGGAAATTGGCTCTAAAGAAGCAAGAAGAGGAGGGCGCTTCTGGTCCTAAAGCAATAGCTCTTCGAGCCACTAGTATTCCCAGCACACACAATGCCGAAAATCAGAGTCTTGTGACTGGAGAATCACAGGAAAGCAGGGTTGTGATGACAGAAATAGAAGGGTTTGTTTCCGGCCTCGAGGTTGATGAAGGTATACACTTGATTAATTCTCTGTTGGCCTGGACAATTTCTGATCGTTTCGTTCTGAACTGGAGAGCCCTTACTTTTTTCTCCAGGCTTTTTGGGTTACTGCTTTTTGCTGATTTGGGTAGCATCTCTGCATATTGTGTCAAAGCTAGTTTAAGTTGGCTGTTTAGGTTAGGATCCTGGAAATGATTGAATGTTTAATGAATAACATATTTTGTTCTTTCACTGTATGCATACCAAAAGATTGTTCGACTTATTTTAGAACTCACCTTTTGTGTATGTGTGCACAAGCCGTGCACTTGATGTGCCTCATGGAATAACACATCCTGCACAACTTGCAAACGAGCAAACTTTTCTCATACAACTTGCATTCTGTTGCTCATGCAGTCACAGTAGCTGGTTTATTTGGGATGCAATTAAACTTTCAACTATCATGAAATTTCTATCAAGGGGATTGCTGTCTCCACCACTTATTCAACTTTTTTAGCCATATTGGTGTTGCTTAGTTTGAAAACTACAAATAGTACTCAGGATATATTCTGGCTAAGACTGCTGTTGCTTCTACTGAGAAGGCGCAAGGGATGTGCTTATTGGGCCAGCATTGCAGTTATGAGAGCACATTCGTGTAATTGAAATTGCTATCTCTTCAAATTGGTGTTATATTTGCTTGATTATGGTCTCTTGATTTGGTCTTTGATGTCTGAAAGAAAATGTGATGTTATTTGCTCATCAAGAGAGTTACTGAAATTGTGTCATTGCCCCTTGTGTTCCAGCATCTCGTAAGCCTGACGGTGAAGATGTCTTCATGGATGAAGACGAAGCACCAGTAACATCTGATAATGAAATAAAAGATGAGCTCGGAGGCTGGACAGAATTTAATGAATTTGGTAATGAAGAAGGTTCTGGTGATGAGGATAAGGAGGAGGTTGTTCCGGATGAGACGATTCATGAAGCTGCAGTGGGCAAAGGGCTGTCTGGTGCCCTAAAGCTGCTTAAGGAACGGGGAACACTCAAAGAAACTGTTGAGTGGGGTGGTAGAAACATGGATAAGAAGAAGAGCAAGCTCGTGGGCATTGCAGATGGTGGACAGAAAGAGATCCGCATTGAAAGGACGGATGAATTTGGCCGAATAGTAAGTTTATTGAAAGAAAAAGAAAAATTAGATATCATTGAATAGCTTTGAAATACTAAATTCTCCATTATATATATATATATTTTTTGCATATGACAATAAAAGGCCAAATCAGTACGTTGATATTTTTGTACCTGTCTTCTCACTTTGATTGTTTTGCAACAGTTAACCCCAAAAGAAGCTTTCCGCTTGCTTTCCCATAAATTTCATGGAAAAGGGCCTGGCAAAATGAAGCAAGAGAAGCGCATGAAGCAATACCAGGAAGAATTGAAGTTGAAGCAGATGAAGAATTCAGACACACCTTCTTTGTCTGCAGAGAGGATGAGGGAAGCTCAAGCTCAAATGAAGACACCTTATCTTGTGCTTAGTGGTCATGTTAAGCCTGGGTATGTTTTGCTATGTTAGAAAATCATGTTGCTATTTCTCTATTCACTGGCAATTAAGTACATAGCATCTTTAGATTAATTCCACTTTATAAGATGTCATGTGGCCTGTCTTGTTCCATGACCAAAGTGCTCAACTGTCTTTTTGCTTTGCTCCTCCAGATTTTCTATTTATCCCACGTTCCTGGGAGCCTGGGCTCTGTCACATATACGATTCTGCTTACTTATGCACAGCTCCATACATCACTCCCTACAGGACTTTTCCCAGATTATATTTCCCCAGATTTTTTAGAGGAACTTTTAGTATCTAGACTTGTGCATTTATTAACTTACAAATCATAGCCAATGACATGCATCATAGATCAGCCTATAGATGTCTCTCATTATACCTAAAGGGGCAGCACCTTATTGGAAATTTGAGTGGTCTGACTAGCTTGATTGATGATAGACAATCTATATCTAAGAAGACAATCAGACATTATCTATGAAGTCTAGGCTAGACTTTGTGCAATGTATATTTACCATTGTAGTTGGACGATTAAACTAGGATTAGATCTTTGTTACTTTGTGCCTTTTTATCAATTGAATTTTTTTTCCTTCTGGGTTATTTCCAGTCAAAACAGTGATCCTAGAAGTGGTTTTGCCACCATTGAGAAAGATCCTGGGAGCTTGACACCCATGCTTGGAGATAGGAAGGTCAGTGTTAACACAAGATTGAATGTAAAATTACTCTTATTTTGTTGCAAAAAGGAAATTGGCTCTGGTTTTGTTGCGCCATAATCTTTGATGCCAATTATCACAATGCACCTCAGGTGCAAAGTTTTCTATGTGTGTCACACTGCCAGGCTATACTTTTAACACCAATCAGAATGATTTTTATGAGTACTTGCCACCATCTGATCATTTTTGTACTTCTGCTTCCAGATACATTTTAGACTAGTCACTAGACTTTTAGAAGAAAACAAGGTCTTAGGCATCACAATTTTAGTGATATTCTTATCAAGCTGGGTTTGTCAAATGGTTTTGGGGTTTTTCTCTTCTTCTTTTGTTTTCTTTTACCTGGGAATTTTGTTCATCTATGTTCTTATTCCTTTGTCCCGGCTTTTGAACCATCTGCCCTTGTTCATACTTCACGGTTTTGATATTCGGCTGGATTTTAGGTCGAGCATTTCTTGGGGATAAAGCGGAAGTCTGAGCCTAGTAACTTGGGAGCACCAAAGAAGCCAAAAACATGAAGTGTTCTTGCCAGGTCTTCTATTATTTGTTGAGTTTGGAGCAACTTCCTTTTGGGGCTGGGAGTAACTTCTGGCTCAGGGCGTCAATTACAGCACTGCATGACATTACTCTATATGCCTTTGAGCTTATCAACTATTAAACATATAGATGCCCTTGTTGCTTTTGAAGATTTACTTAGACCTGTAATGCCAACAAGACTACAAGGCGGCAATTTTTTAGAATTTTTTGTTGCCCAAGAATGTCACCATCATTAGCGATCTTCTTCATTGTTACTTTTCCTAGAGATGTACAGATTTTGTGATTTGCAGGTGGCTATTCGACAGATGCTACTCTTGCTGGTTAGTCGAATGACCGAGCAAGTGAAATGCTTTGCATGTGTTTATGGAGAGATAATGGCCAACAGCGTAGACCTTGCTTTGATTTATTGCTATAGATAGGACGTGCATGCTCATGCACGAATCTGTTTGGGTGTCTGCATGTCTCTGCTTGTATACAGCTGCGTTGCATGATTTTGAGAACCTGTAGAACACTCGAGAATCTTGCAATGGGGACGGAGTTATCTTTCTAAAGGAGGGAGAGTCACTCATCTTTATATCTCCTCCGCTAAATGGTGTGACTCAATGACTGGAAGCAAGCCTACCGGAATGTTTCTCAACAATTTAATTCGTATTATGTTACGGAGTAAGATAATACTTTTATCTTTGAGAGTTCTTAGTGTTGATTGCTTGCAGATAAGCTTAACTTAGGCACTGTCGATTGAAGGTTCATGAATTAGCAAAGTTCGCTGACTACTGAATTTCTTGAAATCAATACAGCATTGAAAGTCGGGCAATATGTCCCATGTTCATTTGACTCCCTGAAAATTGGCGTCTTTACCCCAAAGGAGTTTTTTCATCCGACCCTCCAAACACGCTTTGTCAAGCAGCTTCTTCATCATTACTCTTCCTCTGGCGTTCTGAATTGTGTAATATCTATGGTACTCAATCCTTTGTATGTAATATGGTGCGAGCAAGCTCGCTCCACAACAACAATCAATGCATTTGAGTGTAGAAAAATGTTTTCTACTTAATTGGATTATAGTTCGTTTCATTAATGGACACGAGAAAAGGAAAGGAATCTATCACAAATCATCGACATGCCAAGTTAAATATTGAAGTTGGACCGAACATTTGAAGACAAAGGAAGTTAGCCTCATGACAACTCATTTATGTTCAGTGACATGACACTGTTTCAAAGCTGTCCTCAGGCCGTGAGATCTCTGCCATTTTACGTCTGATTGAAATAATCTACAAAGCAAAATTCATCGTGAACTCTTGCTGTCCTCAGGCCGTGAGATCTCTGCCATTTTACATCTGATTGAAATAATCTACAAAGCAAAATTCATCGTGAACTCTTGCTAGTTATAACAATTTCCAGAAAAATTACCTTGTAGGATTAATGAAGTCAACAAGCCTCAAAACATAGTTAAAAGCATTCACTTGTACATCATCGAGGGACTTTGCTTAAGCAACGAAAAAGAAGACAAGGCCTAAACTTTAGATACCTTGGACGTACTACACCAGTCCAGCAACTAATGACAGCACAGTTCTTTTTTTCTCTGACCACAGAGCGCGATTTTTTTTAATCATATACAAGTCAATCAAACAACTACAAGAAAACATATTTCACTACTCAACCAAATAGGCCCAAGGATGGAACAAGTGCCACAATGGCTTCAATACATCCATGACAAGTCTTGCCTGAAAGAAACAGATTCTGCAGCACCTTGAAGGCCCCTTTCTGAAATTTGAGGACAATCTTCCACCACAAGCAACTCCAACTTTTGTGATCCCACGAGTGGCTTCAGGCCATCATCAGTAACTCCCAGGCACTTTACCAATCGCAAGGTTCGCAAAGAAGGAAAGTGGATCACATGCTGCAGTCCCTCATCACTTACCTCTTGGCATCTGACAAACTGCAAGAACTCCAAATACTGAGCAGAGCACAGTGCCTCCATCCCATCATCATTGAAGGAGTCTACATGGTCGAGAACTAGTTTGCGGATAGGGCACAATTTAACCAAACTAAGAATACCATTTAATGAGAATGAAGAAAATGAGGGAAACTCCCCATCAGAGAAGGATATCATTATCTCTTCAAGCATCAAACAATTCTGAGCCAAAGCTTTTAGACTCTCATCTGTCAACCTCAACGGGTTATTCATCAAAAGCGGTAGTGAGTAGTCTGATGGGACTCGAAGTGACAGAGAACGAAGGTTCCTGGACTTTTGTGATAAATTGATGATATCGCAGTCCCTGATTCCAACACACATGTCCAAGTAAATACTCTCTAGTTTTTCACATTGACCCAGCACAGAAGCAAGACCTCTCCCAGGGTGGATGATGCAATTGACCAAGCTCATCTCCAGCATATTTTCACATGGGACCTGCTGCGTTTGCCATCGATCCACTGAGCGATCATGCACCTTCATGTATCTGTAGTTAGCATCTACTTCAAACTGTAAACGCCTTAGTTTTCTCCAACTAGCACCTAACTTAACTAAGTCACCCTCACCGATTGCCCTACAATTTTTTATTGCAAGATCTTCTAGGGTTTCAAGCTTTCCAATGTGGTCTAACCACTCAACACTGGAAACATTTAAACATCGGATAAGATGGAGAACAGTGAGACTTTTGCAGCCCAGCACAAGAGACAATATGCCACAGCCAGTAATTCGTGGTGTAAAGTTCAACTTCAAAGTGGAGAGCTTCGAACATGAAGTCAAATGGCGAAGACCCACATCCGTTATGAATGCACAGTAACTTAAGGTGAGATTCCTCAAAGAAGGACAATACTTGGAAAGAATAAGAAGCCCTTGGTCATCCAACTGTTTCCCCAATTTGGACATCCAGCCTGAGTAACTTATCTCTACCTTAGCCAAATTTGGGAATCTGATGCAGAGAGCAGTCAGAGCTTCATTCGCAGGGTCTAATCCACAACCGACACGAAGAGATCGTCTCTGTTCATTGTCCAGCACGTAAAGCCTTTTACACGCTAAAGAAGTAGCATTCCTATCTGCGGTTTTCATGATCCTGTCCAAGATCTCGCAAACCAATTGATCCGGTAGATCATCCATCAGAAACAGGTAACCTCTTGCTACATGCAAGACAAAGTAGGAATGACCTGAAGATATTAAAATATATATATTGATGAGTGAAAAAGGTGTGAAAATTCATATCAACCAACTGACTACAACTTTCTCTCCTAAAGCCAAATGAGACAAATTCACAGCAAAGTCGTGGCAAATCATTACTTTTAACCAAGTTCACCAATCATTGGTAATTGATATATTTATCAAATCTAATCAGTTCCCACCTCTTAGATCTAAACAAACCTTATAATAGCTCAATCAGTCTAGTAAGGAATGAGACAACTCCTATAAAAGCAGATATACATGGTAACGAAATACGCAGAAAAAGCTCTATAAAGGAAGTTTTGCAGCAGTCAAAATTATTAATACAACTCAGACAAACAGACAAAACATTAGCAGTCTATAAAATCATTCAGTTGCAACTCGAAAATCGAATCAATCTAAGTACCCAAGCACTGTGATATAGTGCTCTTAATATGACTAGCGCAAGAATTTGAAAGAATCGCAATTCATCCTTTCAGAGATGAAAACAGAGAGACCCTGCCACGCTATGTCAGGCCAACAGACAAGGGTATCCTCAAACGCTACAATTCCTTGACATGGAAAACCCAACAAAATTTGCAAGCAACAACACCTATACATTAAGAATCGTGATTCGCTGATTCAACATGCCACCAGTTCTAACTGCGAGGATAATCCCTCACCATTTAAAAACACGAGTAATACTTATCCTACTCAGTCTACGAAGACGAGCAACCACAAGTCATTGGGAGAAAGCTTTTAAACGTCAAATTACATGCAGGCCAGTCGAAGAATTCATCCACATCGCGTCAATTTCACATGGTTCTATAACGATGGCAAGAGAAAACAGGGAAAACAACGAGACGGTTTAGAGAAAATTAACGAAAATGAAGCACCCAATAGCTAAAGAAGCCATACTTGACGAGGAAATCAGTTATAAAGATGATGTGATTGGAGATTGCAGCCAGAACTGCCGATGATGTGGAAAAGTTCGAAGTTTTAATGACAATCCGGAGCTCGAATGTTTGCTCCGATTCGAAGATGACGAACGGTGCTTGAAGGGGGACGCTGAATATGAATTGTTCAGAATTACGTGAATATCCTCGTCTTTCTTTCTACTTTTATCTTTTCTGCTTTTGCTAGTGCAATTAACCTTTCTATATATGTAAAGGAATAATGATATTGACACGGAATGGTTCATTTGAAAGTAAAGATTTGTCACTCGTAATTAATAAAAGTATGCATGTTCTACTGTTCGAATCCAATCTTGCAAAAAAGGCCTTCTTTTCCCGTAGATGAAGAGTTCTATTAAAAGAAAAATCACTACTTTAATAACAAATCCAAAAAAAAATAAAAATACAGACGCTCCATTTATTTAAAAAAAGAAAATTTTGAAAAAAATTAAAAATTCATTGTGCATATCACTTTAGATAATTAGTCTATGATAGATATTTTTATTGTTCACAATAATTAATGTTAATAGTAAAAATATTTTTCGTTCGTTTATTTCTATATTATGATATAAATTTAAAAAAAACATATGGAGCTTGAATTATGCGTACAACTGTCCACGAACATGATTAAATGCGCAAGGATTAGCTAAGGAAAATGTTTCCTAGAACGGATATGGGAAGCGGAATTTTCTTAAAAGCTGATCAAATTCAAGAGCAACGTCGAGCTCCGATTACCGAGTATCCGTGTCCCGGACGTTTCGGGGAAGTTCAATGAAACATGAAGGGGCAAATTTGTCTTTTTCAAGTGTCCGAAGTGGCTAAAAAAGAGAATAGAAAATATTTAATGGGGGGCATATGGGGTCCGGCCAGCTATCATCTGGTGGGGCCCTAAAAAAGGGAAAGGGAAATATCTTCCTCCTCGTCCCATTTCAAAACCTCCCTTCAATTCTCCCTCCTCCTCCCCCAACCATGGAGTCCTTCGAAGCTAACTACGCTTCGTCGGCGACATCGCCGATCACCAACCTTCGCTCCCGTCTCTTAAGCTCGACTTCCATCCTCTCTTCTCCACCCCATCCTCGATCATCGCCTTCTTCCGTTTCTCTCTTCTCCTCTCTGTCAACAGCCCAACGATAACCCTAAATCCTCCTCCTCCGCCTCCCCCTTCCGCTCGCCCTTCTCTCACGAACTATCCGCAGTCGATAATGAAGAAGGAGATGTGAGGATGAGAACGAGAAGGAGAGAACGGAGGAGGGAATCTGGACCTGCGGCTCAGGCTTCCTCCGCCATGTCCTTGCTTTCGAGCATCCCTGTGCCGGAGAGCTCCTCCACTTTGGGCGCCCTTCCTACTGCTGGATCTGGCCAGGGTTCGTTCATTCAAACTGAAGCGATCGCAGCGGGCTCTAGTCGCTTGGATTCGAGCAACCGAGGTACATGTACGTAGTTGTGGCAGTTACGAGACTTACGATTTGGGGCCTGATCAATATGCAGGGGCTACTGAGCGCGTGAGGTTTGCGGAAGTTATAGAGGTGGCTATGATCCGATTGGTGGCGGTAGTGATAATTCGTACTGCGGAGGATACGAGGCAGTAACTATGGGGATTATGGAATCTGTAAGACTATTCAGACGGCTGGGGTGGTGCAGGAGACGAGTGAGAGTCTCTGGCGATAGAGGGAGGAATGAGCTTCCAGTGAAAATAGTGGAGGTGAAGTGGGACGAGTTGATGAAGCATGGATCTAGGGAGGACAAAGCTAATTGGCTGGGATAGCTTTTGGGCCTTCTTATCAGGTATGAAGACCAGACTCTTGATTGTCAGTTGCACTGCAGTCTTTTTTTTGTCTTTTTAAGTTGTTCATTTGATGTCTCTTTTTTATTTTTTGGTAAGTGTTGTTCATTTGATGTCAACCTCTGAGATTGCAACTATTAATCGAACTTTTAATTGGAGTTCCTGTGGGGCGATATGTTTTCCTACAGTATCTATGGGTTTAAACTAGGCAGATTGCTGTTCCGGTAACCTTGTGTAGTTACATGGGAAGCAGAGTTTATTTTAAGCATTCTGGAAAGGAGGAAGGGTGAGTTTCTCTTCCTTTGTTCGTACGTGTTATGAGAAACTTAGGTGAGGCCTCTGTTCCTAGTGGATATTATTTCACGTGCTTAAAGATAACCATTGACTTAGACATTGGCGTTTCTTTTGTTGAAAAAGAGAAACTAACAAATTGCAGTATCAGCAGAACATTAATTTAGTTGTCCGCCCCTCTAGCTGGAGTTCGATGACCAATGTTTAGTGTACTATAGACAAGAAGAATTGTCTGAGCTGTTTATCTTTTTTGCTGACATCTTGCATGTGGTCACTGTTGCTATAGTTTTCGGCAGCATTTAATTTATTCTCTTAAATTTCCTCGTCATCATCAATGACCACTGAGCAAATTCTCTCTAAGTGGGTCTCCCACATGGATCTTTTTACTTCATTTCATTTGACCCGAACTATATCTTTCGTATATTAATAGTCAAGATTTTTCTTCCAGTATACGCCACATCTTGAGCCTTTTATCTCATATCTTCATCATAACATTACATCTTCTCACCGATGCCTCTAGCCAGGTCCAAACCCTCCCCAACGAGTTTCGTTTCTGTTATTCTCACATCCTAGCCTCAAATGAAGTCGCGCCAACTTTTCTTACGAATGCACTAAATTTTACTTGCCCTGGGTATCCGTACATCCACAGTAGCACTTCCACTCTGCCAAAACCTTTTTTCTACTATTGCTCCCATATCAGCATTAAACAGCGCAATATTCTGCGCAGTAAAAAGATGGCGTTGCTGCTGGAAATATCATGTAGTATCTTCATTGATATTTTATTATTGTACGAGAAATCGCATATATAGGCTTCTCTACTGCATGTATTCTTCTTGTATTTATTGCTGCCATTCCCGTTTCTCCTCTTTTTGGAAAATGGTCACAGAACAGCAAAAAACTCTGCTCTTCAGATACTTTCCTTTACTAAATCTGCCTTCCATTTGTTCTGTCTTTGGACCAGTTGAATTCCAAAGTTTCTCTCCATGTTCTGAAAAGCATATGCGGAGGAATATTATATTGGATATTCTTAGCAAGATTGTTCTTTTCAAAGCTAAGACTTAAGGACTTGAAACTAATCGCTGATGTAAGGCTATTGCTTTTGGGAAATGCTCGGCTCCTCATCCTAAAAGAAGTTGCGATCAGTCTATCATTGATACCCTTATTGCTTGTAAGGAAGCCAAAAAAAAAAAGCCCTTTCTCCTCAATGGCCTCCAAAGACTTCTCTACGAACCATCTGCTTAAGCCTATTATGAAGGTATGGAAATTTTGGGCAAATCTTTTTTTTTTTCCTTTTATGGATCTACCATCAATTAGAAAAATACTAAAACCTGAGTATAAGGACCATTTGGACTAGTTCTGAGGATGTAGCTGCAGAAAAAGGTTATCATCTCAGTTTGTGCATATTGTCTTTCATTCTAAGTTATATTTGTAACTAGAAATATCAAAATTACATTTATGACTTATCTGCCTCAATACTTTTATGTTTGCATGCCTCCAAAAAAAAAAATGGTCCTTTTATTTTGCATAATATGTGTTTAAGAATGCAAACATATAGCTGTTTGACCTAGTGTCACCAAGATCCAGGAGTTCTTCAGCTTGATTACTATTTTGCTTCTACCCTTCTGTCTTAAACATCAAAAGAGAAGGTGTCTCCAATAGAGCTACAGTGTGTTGGTTATGTAAAAATCAAAAGAGAAGGTGTCTCCAGTAGATCTACAGTGTGTTGATTATGTATCTGCTGAAAGAAGTTGAATCATGTAATATACCTGAATTCACATGATTTAGTTGACATGTATCTGGTAATAGTGAGGCGTATATCAATATCTTGAGAACCTAACCGAACTGGATAGTCAACTAGGTATTGAAAGCTGGTCCAGTTCAATCTTATTGTGTAAGATGTCTAGCTCAAGAACCAGATATCACCTCATTCAACCAGGTTGACCTGGTTGTGCCACATGAACCAGCAAGTAGGTCAACCTAGGCCTTTGAAATTAATATGTGGGTTCTTTCTGGGCAGGGATTTGATCCCCTGACCTTGAGTGACCTCCTGTTGCTTAACTTCCAAGAACCTCTCTTCCTATCTACATGCTAGCAAAGAAGCTATCACTGGTGGCAAATTGGAATTTGGTATTGTGGACTCGAACCCAGGAGCCATGACCTCAATCGGCTGTGATCCCTGTACTTATCACCTCTTTCGCTAAATCAGCTGGATCAGCTGGTTTCAACAATTAAACTGGTTTCCACTAGCTTCATTGTTTCTAACACCTGTTTTTCTTAACAACACTAGTGTATACCACGATGGCCCTCTTACTGTCAAATACACACCATTCTGTACTTGTGAATCAAGTAGTGTAACTGAGGATAGACATGCTGCTGGTTTAAATTGATGTGTTGTTTATCCTAACTTCTTCAGTGGCTTTGCATCTTCTAATTTTCAACTGCTTGCTTTGTCAAATCTGTTGTGGAGGTGTTAAAACCATCTAGTTTAACTGGCAACACACACTATATTTTACAATTATTTAGCCCTTGGTGGTATGCCTTATTAAAATTTTTTGAAGAAGAAAAAAAGGAAAATAGGTTAATTTCCTTTGCAGAAGGTTACAAGTTGTGTCAAGCATGACACTCCTTGCGTTACTTGTGTTTCATGTTGCTACCGTTATATGTATAGAAATTTTTGGGAATGGGTCCATGTTAGGATTATATCCATATCACATCGCTTGGGTTTTCAGGAAGTCATACCTATGAATTTCATCTCCTTTGATGAATGTCCTGAAGCTATTTTATAGATATATGTTTTTCATGTCAATTTCTTTTTGCACGTAAAGTTTTCAACAAGGGCTTTCCTTCTAAAACCGCATAAAAGAAAGCATCAGATTGTTTATACTATCATAGGAAGCAGAAGGAGATGGAGCTTACTGAATGGTGTACTTCTTATAAAGGCTCAAAACAAGTGAAGTATGGACGGTGACGTGCAAGGTGTGTCGTGCTTTGTAGAGATTGGCTTGAAACAACGGTAAGGCAATTTTTTCCAAGTTATGGAACATGTATCTTTTGACTGGCGTTGTTTTTTTTTTTTTTTTGGTAAATCTTTTGACTGGCGTTGTTGTTGAACTGTAATCACAATGAATGTGGACTTTGATATTTCAATTTTGGAAAATTTCTCTTGTTTTCCAGGTGGATGATGAACTTCTATGTGATGAATATTATTGTAAGGCAGGGACCCTAGGACATAATCCCGGTAGCTCGTTGACGTGGATGCAACTGCTGAGTTTGTTGATAGCACAGAGAAGACATGAAGAAGGCAAAAATGGTTTAGCACAGGAATTACAATGTTGAGCAATTGTCCATGGCCTTGTTATATTTTTTTTGTGGGATAGTTTATATTGTGTCTGTGACCATACTCGAAGTTTGAGAAAATACGTGTAAGGTCTCGGATGGCGCCTTGTCCATGCAGAGCAGCGAGTAGGTGAGATGGGCCTCAACCGAGCTTATTAGGCCCACTAATGATGAAGCAAAGCCAAGGCTAAAGGGGGAAACGAACATGCTTATTGTTTGCCAAGACTAGCAAAATAAAAAATGATAGTTCCTATGGAAGGCCCAAGGAGCTGAAAACGTATGCTACTAGATCACTAAGCTTATAGTACTAGCCAACGGATACTGGCCCGGCCCATTTTGAACGCAATTAGAGAGTGCCGCCCGAACAATGATTGGGCCCACCGAGCTCAAACTTGATCGCTGAATGTCTTTCCGGCCCAGTCATTTGTGCCAAAGACGGCTTGGGCCAAAGGACAAATTGGACCGATAAGAAACTCGAGGCAAGGCTCATCTCGGGCGCGGCCCTATACTATGTGAACAATAGGTAACTGCCGCACATACTCATTGGGCCCGAATCCGAGTCCAATGAAAATTAGATCCATCGGGGTTGGGCCCAACTCTAGGCCCACTTAAGCACATTGGGGCCCAACCCATATTTCCGTGGGCCCAAATCTTAAGTCCTAGTCCGAATGTGGGAATTCTGGCCCATATCGTATTGGGCCAAATAAAAGCCCATTTATACAACAAAATGGGCCCAATTCAAGCCCACTAACTCGATGACAGGCCCAGCTCGTATGTTAATGGGCCATAGTGAAAGGCCCAATCCAAGCAAAAGAATTCAAGCGAAGCCCATAGGGTCCAAATGATTGGCCCATTAAGAGAGAACGGCGCAGCCCATGATGGCCCCAAAGACAAGTAAAGCCCATACTCGTAGGCCCAATCAGAATGGGTCAGCCCCATCAGGTATTGGGCTCAACTATGGGCCCACTAATTCAATTCAGGCCCAACGGGCATTGCGCTGGGCCCTAATCATAAGTCAATACCATTGCTGCTGGTCCATCCCCTTTTGGGCCGAAATCTAAGCCCATTTAGATAAAATTTTGGCCCAAAGATGTAGTAGATCGAAAACTCTGGAACCACTCTGGCCCATGCCTTGTCGGCCCAAGGAAGGGTAGGGCCGTACGTGGGGCCCAATATAATACTTTAGGCCCAAACTCCCATATTGGGCCCATGTTGTAAGACCTGATCACAATATGAGAATCCTCTCCTGCTCATGTTGGGATCATCTACGAGTTGGCGGCGTGAAAAATTCAGGCCCAGCCCGCATAGGCTCATTAAAGAGTTCCGGCATGAAGAACGCACTGCAGGTCCACTAAGCTCACAAGACACCTAGGTCCAGAATAATTGAATGGTCCATCAGCACAAGGGCCCCAAAACAACTTACCCAAGATGGGCCAAGAGGAAGGTGCTACCATCCTATGCCCAGACCATCAAGATCTCAATAATTAATTTAGCAAATAATGGGCCCATAAAATTGCATTTCTCTTCTGCCTCTCAGCATATAAGTATAAACCCAGGCAGGCACAGCACATACGTACAGACCCAGGCAGGCGCAATCTAACCCCCTCGTCTTTTAAGGGACTGTACGCTCCAAAACCAAACCAAGGTGGGGAAATTATACACCAAACTCGCTACGCGTGTAACCTTGCAAAACACAAAAAAGAAAACGCAAAAATATGACAACATAACAAACTAGTGCAGAGCTCATCCTATCATATCAATTACATGGATTCCAAAAATTTAGCACGCTGCGATTGCAAATGACAGATTCCTAGCAATCACTAAGCAGCTCTCCACTTAGAAGGGACAAGGTTCGAGAACCTTTTCCCTTCCTTTCCTTTATCAGAAGATCCCTTCTTTAAGCCTCCTTGCCAGCTGCCACTTTATACTCCATTCCACCATGTGGAGTACCATTGCTCGAATGGGCACTAGCTCCACAAAAGCTGCAGCCACAAGGGGAGAGGAGAAAAGCAGAATTGAACCCAATCTTCTCTCTTTAGTTGAAAATTTATATCACATACAAAAATGGATACGAAAAGAAACGCCCACTAGCATATGAGATTATGTTGGAACCTAAAAAGGCGTCAAATCACCAAAACCCTTTATATTGGATGTCAAGGCAGTCATGTGCAGCTTTATCCCATCAAACTCTTGTCATTTCACGGAAATCTTAGACCCAGAGATGCAGCAAACACCTTTAGAAACTGAACAAAGATCAAAACAAATAAGAACAGGCAAGCAGCAGGTATGGCTAAAGGCACGGAAGGTAAACTTCAGTCAACAATAATTCGGTCTAAATAAAAAAAGTAATACGCCTAAAATGATCATGGACCTCGGAACTGGATTAGTAGATCTTTCGCAAAGAAGAATTAAGTACATCTACTGACTGAAAAAGACAAGAATATTACAAACTCAACCATCATAGTTCTGCCGTGCCCGTGCTTGCAATAATTCACGAGAATACATAACATACATGCTGTTCAGAGAAAATGAATCACTAACTTCTCAGAACACTTCTGCACATCTCGCCCTTAATTCAAATAGTTTGTTCACTTCATAAAAACTTGGTGGCAACTCCTTGAAGATTTATATTTCCTGAAGAGGAGATTAAAGTCAATCCACTTATCCACTAGAAAACCATAAGAGGAAAGATCTTTGGGTATGCATAGAGTGCAATTGGGTTCTCAACTTCATCTTTGTTAGACAATTGCAACTTAGCACCAAAAGAAGCCCACCAAAAATAGGCGTATGCCACTGTTTGCGGTGAGCACAGAGCGAACTATTCTTTCGCCTTTTAATTTGGACAACAATATTGTAAAAACTAATGCAATTCCATGTTTTGTAAAAACTAAAGCTGATGACCCTAAAAAATTTTAATTTGGACAACAATATTGTAGAAGCTAATGCAACCAACAAAAAGCAAGACTGATGGAAAAAAAATATATCTGAAAACAAATATCTAAGTTGCTTTATTATTATTATCTCACAAGGCAGGCTGCATATAAAAAATGGCAGAGCAATGCCTTCCGGTAGCATCTACCCGATTAGATAAAATTGGAGTCCATAAACTCAAGTTAGTGACAACAGCCTCAAGTTACTCATTAGAAAGTACAATACCACATTGCAAAACATCTATATTATTAAACCATAAAAAAGCTAGACACAAGACTCTAATGCTAACGGTCACTGCAGCCTACCTTTTCTTCCATCATTAATAAAAATGTTGCCAAATCTTCTACCAATATCTGTTCCATTCTTTTTCTCATTATATAGCAAAAGAATGGCATGATAATATAGGCTGTTATTGATAGTCTATAGGCTATGAATATTAATAAAAATGTTGCCAAATCTTCTATCAACATCACATAGTCTGTTATACATATAGGCTGGAGTTCATATACTACATGCTGCCATCATATATCTCAATTACAGGCACATTAATGTAACTAAGATATGTTAGTCGCTCATCCTGGCTACGCTCACTCATTCAGTGTCTCCACACCCTCTTCTCCTGAATGCAGTAATATCTCAATTATTATGCAGCAAGTAATACATGCCACCCCACTACAACAATCTGATCCTCCCTTACATCCAGCAAACTTAATCAGGCTTTTCACTCAAAAATGGAAACCATCCTGCAACACTATTACAAGGTAAAGGATACAGCTAAGCCAGGTTAGCGACTAAAAAGTACCTATACGTGTTTGCAAGTGGACGTTCAGAAAACCACCACCCCCCACCTCCCCCCCCACACCCCAAAAAAAAAAATTGACACCCAGATCCATAGTTTCCTGCTATCAAGGCATAATTCACACAACAGGATGTGACGATTGCAACAGCAAAGATTTTAACAAAAACAGATTTTACCTATGATAAGAACATCAATCTGTACTAGCATGAATATTATCGGGCTTCAGCTTTAATCACTTTCCGCTGTAATCACCTGGCTCCCATTTGGAACCAAGATCTTTCAAGACAATTCCTACTTCAATTAGCAAAAACACATATAGACCATATAGTAAGTCAAGAAGTGGTGAGACACTTGTCACGCGATGTTCTTAAGGGAAATTCTTAAGCCTTAAGTCAAAAGATAGTGAGACCACATGATATCCTTATGCTTTATGAGATACATTTGGAAAGAACCAAAGAGAAGACTGTCTGAGATCAAATTATATTCTCCAGATTTTGCTACGTTTAAGCATTTTTGGATACATGCGCTAGCTTTCTCCTGTTGTCTAGAAGAGTTTTCCTTTTCTTTGTTCTCTACTCTTAAAAATTTCTGATATACTAGAACAGATTCACTTTTAAAAAAATTGAATTCGAAGTTCTGTAACATTCCTTATGTGATATTAAAGTTGTCTGATTCATATACTCATCTTCAAAGACCTACAAAACAAAATAGACAGATCCCTTCACTTAACAAATACTTCAAAGAAAGCAATTCATAAGAGCCAGGCTACAGTGTCTAGTTCGTCTAAACATCTACAATAGCCAATCACCAACTTTCCTTATCCCACTCTGTTACTGCTTGTTTAATTTCCTAGATCCACACTTACTACAGTCCATAATGAGTGCGCCCCCTTGTCAAGCTTCTTTGAGAAGAAAGCCAGATACTTGATCCCCACAAGCAAACAATAAATGCTCCTTTTCAGGATTCGTTAAAAAGAAAGCCAGAACAAGATCTTCTGTGAAACTGAAAGTAAAATTTTTTATCTACCAGTGGCTAGCGCATAACTCCAAGCATGAGCAGTTAAAGAAAAGCCTTATTTAAACTCCAAACTTAAAGAAGAAAACAGCTGAAAGAAGATATATTCACTTGTTCTCACTTAGTTGTTCGAAAAACCTCTCAACTCATCCATAGCATGAGCAACAAGAGACTGACAGGGCTCCCGGAAAGCCAAACAGAGGGGGATGGCTGCAGAAGGATAATGATAATAGTTTGATCTTAAGGGGATAATTTCAGTTTGATGATGATTCCAATAAATGCAGCTTGACACAGGAAGGAAATGATTATCACCTATTATAGAATAGATATTTCAATATTCTTTTTAACTGTTATGTGATAAACTAGTATTCCCAATCACTAGTCACTTATGCTCGCTGAATTACAAAAGATGCAGGCATTATTTGTTACGACATAAGTTGAGTCAAGTAGTTTGTACATGTAAGTATTTCTCACTCTCTATTAACCACAAGATGCTGGCATTTAAGCAGCACTTTTTTAGGTTAACCTTCATATGTTGCATCATGACTAAATATTGTAAGTTCAGGGCTATTACTGTCTTTGTGTAATGTAGAAGGAGAACATGTTAGGCTCCCTCTCTTTGTCTTGATCCTTGAATCTCGAGAACAGAACCCATAACAGATGGCTCTGAGTCACATAATGTTGTAAGCGATGTCCTCTTAAGGACATTCAAAATGGGTGAAAATGACAGAAGAAAAATAGACCAAACCAGGAGTAAGCAGTGCCCTATTAATACTAAGGCGTTGGAGCAATGCACACTCAATCTCTTCAAGCAACCAAAATGACCCTAATTGGCAACTTTGCAAGATATTCCTGCCCAAAATCAAAAGAGGCTAGAGTATACTAGTAACAAGTAAATCCTCTGCAATAAAGTTTGCGATTCATTTATTTACAAAGTTTGTCACTTCCCATCCAAACTAGACACAAATAATTATGGTTCCTGCTAAATCTACTATGCTTGATGGTATATAACTCTTCACTGAAAAAGTTCTATGCAGTGGAGATCTAAAAAATCCAATATTTGGAGTCTTGCCCATATGTAACATAGCAGCATGTATTCACAATGCTACCAATTTATTAGATGCACATTCAACTAGACCTAATTTGTACATCATAAGGAGAGCAAATAAATTTTGCTTTCAATCAGCCACTTAACAGCTACTTAAACGGCCTCAAACCATTAAAATAGAAGGTCTTACTACCTCAAATATTAGAAAGATTGCCATATAGTAAACAACTGGTTTGTGAAGATCACATGCCATGTAAATGGCCCCATGGAACTTCCAATAAAACTATACAAGAACATATATATTTTTTCTTTTTGTAGCAGAAAGGAAAGAAGATAAATGGAAAGAGAACTACCCCAAAGGTGGCAACTATAATATTTAGGAGCAAAACACTGCTTACCTATTGACCACAATATTGTTGATTATGATCTTCAACAATCGCATTCCATATTGTGTATGATCCAGAAAATTCCTGCATATAATGCACCAATCACATGCATTGTAAGAAACGATCAATCATCAAGCAATATAAGTTCTCCAATATAAGCTGGGACAAAATTAACTCTAAAATGCAAAGATTCTAACAAAAATAGAGTCAAAAGGCAACATATTTAAGAATTAACACGATTATCCACTTCCTCTCCTGTGCATTCATTCTTTTATTAAAGCGGAAAGTAGCACAAGTCTCTTCTGAACTGTTCATAAATTTTTTAAAAGAAGCAGCACACAAGTGTGAATATCAGAATGGAGCACCAAAGCATGAAATCAAATAAATGTAGAAAATGTATATCACCAAAATGAGGATTTGGAACTTTATGCCTTGAGAGGGACATTTTAATCAAAGACAAAAGCCACAAAAATATCCGTAGTGCGAGATAAAATTGAGCAACTTGAAAGTACAGTATTCACAGGTAACAACAATGAGAGTAGCCTGCCTATTTCACTTAATGCCAAACAGTTGAGCAAATTATTTGGTTCCTATTGCTAGGCCCCCAGATGCCATTCCTTGCCTACAATGCAGCACCCACTCTAGAGGAAAATTATAAGGAGAAAAACACAACACAAATGAGGTTGACCTCGGATATCCATTTCCATGCCAATGGAATTGCCAGAAAACATAAGGGAATTAACTCTAGAACAATCGATGGAATTTGCAAAAACTCTGCCTCTTAAGTACCTAAATGCAAAAGAGTGATCACTCGTATAAAAAAAAGGATTTATGAATCTCGAGCAAGTTAAAGCACCAAATGACTACTCTCCAACTTCATAAGCCATTGGGAGATTACATTTAAGGTCTTTAATGAGGTATACGAAAGCTATTTTCAGCAACTCAGAACACGGTCAAGACAGATTACTAGAGAAGTGGCTAACAGTTCAACATCCTTTCAAACCACAACACCATCCATAAGGAAAGGACGGGCGAATCACATTAACTCTCATATGAGGACCTTATTCGTACATTGCACCAGCAGTAGAAGCGGGAGCATATCGAGCGATCAAATGGTCTCTAATGAATCCAAAACGCTATACCTCAGCAGCGAATAGTGCGAAATTGCACACACTAGCACCGGGCTTGTGGCCTCTGAGGGACCAATCGAAGAGGCGGATAGCGTCCTCGGAGCCACGGGACATGCCGAGAGCGTTGGACGGGTCAGGCGGCGAGGAGTGGACTCCGTGAGGCCTCATGTTGCGGCGTTCGCGATCGAAAGAGGGAGGTTAGAGCGAACGGCACCGAACTAGTCCCTGGCCGTGCAAGCGGTGTCACGAAAGTAGCGAAACTCGGAGCATTTCTGAGGCGGCGGACTTGCTCTTCTGCATCCGGTCGAAGAGGACGCCGAATTCGGCGTCACCGGGCATTCTCGACGGCGGCGAGAAGGAACTCGCGGCGTGATCTTGCGCTTTCTAGGTTTCGTTGATGGAGCGATCAGGCGAGGGATTTCAGATACGCGATGAGATTGGGGAAGGCAATGGATGATCAGGTTGGAGTTGCGGAGAGAGAGAGAGAGAGAATCGAGTGCGTAGGTGTTGCGATGGGTGCGAGTTTTAACCGCCAAGAAGGAAATTGAAAAGATGGACGGGTCATCGAGAGTCCGATGGGCGATGAGATGGGTCGGGTCGGAGGACTGCATAATGGTACGATCTGTTTTTGTGCGGAAACAGAAACAAAGTAATTTTATGGACATATGCAAAACTTCTTCACCAAAGATAAAAGAATTTTCCATAGTTTGCATCTCTCTCTTCTCACACCAATTGTATGATCACTTATATTGATTGAATTTTTTAGTCAATTAAACTACTTTTTTTAATTATCAATGATGAATTATGTCTAATCATTTTCATAGATGACTGAAACATTTTTTTTGTAATGTAAGAATTGTATTGACGACTAAAACATTTCGTGTCCATTCATTTTTGGAAACAATATAGGTGATCATTTTTTGGAAAGTAATTTTCAAATCATTTATTTTTGGCGAAACAAATTGAGCCTTTGTTTAAAAAAAATATTTCTAACGCAGACATTTTAAGAATCCCTTTCATTGCTCAACTTTAACCCTTTCACTTTATTAATTAGGGGTGATCATTTTTTCAGGCAGTCCGGTTACCCCCCGAAATCAGGAATCAGACCGACTAGACCAGTTCCCATTTTTTAGGACCATAGACCGGACCAACAAAATATAGAACTGGACTGGACCAACCGGTCCAGTCAGGTTCTTGGTGCAGTCCAATAGGTCCAAGATAAGATTTATAAAAGATTTTGCCAAATCATTTGATGAAAAGGGATAGTGCTGCTGGGACGTCTTATTTTACCAAAGTTCCTTTACAGGATTAAGCTTTGGGAGGCCCTGAGGAAAACAACTTCCAAGCTCTTGGACAGCAAGCAATATACTTTGCCTTACTTCCAATGGACGGAGATCAGCAGTAATTGATATTATGAGTTTGCTAAGTGCAGAAACTAAGGACAAAATTGACATGTTTCTCAACAACACCAAATATAAATGTGAAAAAGGGAAAAACATGAAAGCAACAGTAACCCTCTTGAGGGACATGATTGACACTTACGCAATGGCCTGCCCATTTGAAGAATAAAATATGGGCCGTCTTAGACGAAGTAAAAGGAGTAAAGGACTAGAGCTTGGCTGGTCTTTGGTCTGATTCGATTCAGTCCGGTTCAATTTTTTTGAACCGCGGACCAGATCGGAAGTCTAATGAATCGGACCAGAAGTCTGAAGGACCGGACCAACCTGTTTGGTCCAATCTGGTCTAATCCGATCCTGAGTTAGGCTATTCTCGATGCTCACCCCTATTACTAATGAAGGTCTTGAGACAAAAGTAAAATGTACAACCGAACTTCCACATGTTGAAGAATTTTAGCAAAGATAAAATTCCTACGGAAGGCCAGGCTCGTACAAATAATAAAGAGTTACTATAAATCTGTAGAAAACAAATCGAAGGATTCTCGGATAATTTTTCAATTGAAGAAATATGTAAGATAAAAGAAATCCAATAACTATCACCCCATTTATTTCATGGGATATAGATAACTCTGAAGATATTTCCTAAAAAATGATCATTTGTAAATTATTCCTTTTCACAAAACAGCCGCATATTTAGAAAGGTGGTGGGAAAAGAGTTCACCGATCCTTGCTTCTATTGAAAATAGAAGATCATCTCTTTCTAAAGGGTGAAAATAGTCTCTCGTACGGATAGAAGGTTTTTCTCTATAATTTGTGAATTTCGTATTTAATTTTTCATTGGGAACTGCTTAAAACAAAAGTAATTCATTTTACTTCAAACGGGTCAAACAATCAAGACATGAACGTGGGAATCCTAGTCCAGCCTCGCTAGGCCAGAAACAAACGCACACGACACGCTAAGGACAATCTTAATCTAGTGATGCTTCCGTAGATCAGAACAAGTGATGATTTCGAGTGAGATCATGTCAGATTTTGACTAAAAATTATTGTACGGGCGGCCGCCCTTAGTATATATTTATAAGGAAATCATCGGTCCGAAGGGACGACTTGGCGCCTGAAACACCATTTGAATTCCATGGGCTAAAACAGAGGTTTCGTGGTTCTAAAACGATAGGCTGCTTCTCAATTCTATGTGCTCCCCATGTTTGATTTCCCAGTTAATCCAATTAAGAAGAATCCTTGGCAAAAAGGAAGAGGTAACACCCCCCAAAAATCAAAAAGAAAAAGAAAAATCAGTCCCAACAGAATTCAGAACCGGGGGGAAATTTCTTTGTTTATTTTTTACACAGCCATCCAATCCGGTATCATGGTCGGGGAATCAATTCCCATTCCAACGAGCTTCTTATTGACGGCATGTGCTTGTGATTTGCCTAATGAATTGTTAGCAATTATAAAATGAATAAGTTTTATTTTAGAAAATCACTTGATTTGCTTGACGTGACGACATATTCAATTATGTCTACACATTAACCGCGTGGCATCACATCATTATACTTCGAATTGCTTTAGCGCATCACGTGATGTTTTGCTCTTCATAAAATGAAAATTTTGGAAAGCCCTTTTCTAAAATCTTATTTTGCGAAGGTAAGCGTCGATCGATAAAGGTTAACGCCAGCGAGCCCATCTACCATGATTATTACAAGGGCCAGAAAGAAAAAAAAATTGGTACCACACACCAGCTAAAAACCCATTTCCACATCATCAGCAACGGTTTTAATGATATGACGCCAATACATATTTAGTGTTAATCAACAATAATCAATTATCAGTACAAGCAAGTCCTTTTCCTTTTCTTGAAAACATGCATGCATGTGAATCGGTACGTAACATAATTTGTTCAGCAAGAAATGAACAAACTCGTAAATATTTTCATAAAATTCATCATTTTTATGATTTGCAAAATAAAATAAATTACCAATCACGAAAATACATGCATGCGTACGTATATCCCGTCATTGTATAAAGCAACTAAGAAAACAAAGATGTTTTGTTGATTTTGCTGGATATCTCTGCATTCTTCGAAAAAGAACATAAATTTCGTTTTCCAATTTCATAACTTCTCATAACCAACACACCTGCCCTCGTCCGCATGAAAACGACGATACTTCTGGACCCTTTTTCATTTCTTGCGCGAAAAAACCGATCTTGGCCCATTTTTACAGCAGTATTCTTCTTATTTTTTCCGCATAAGTGTGGTTTCCTTTTCGTTTTTCCTTTTACTTCAGCCAGCCAAAGTAGACTCTTTTTTTTTTTTTTGCCTTAGAATCATTTTAAATAATTTTTGAGGTCTTATTCACAAATACCTTGCGACGTTTGTTAAGTTAATCAAAATCTGGAATTACACTTTGGTAAACACTTTGAAGAAGGAAGAACTACGCATTATTATAAAATCACTAGCTTCAAATGGAAAATTTTAAATTTTCTGAGTCACACTCTTTAACATTTTTCACAATCTAAAATGAATGCGTGCAAGTTTATTAGTTGATATCTAAAATGCTTTATTGAATTTTTACCAAGTAAAATGGTATCGGTGTTGAGCACGAGCTAAACGGTGCAAAATTGAATGAATATGTAAAGGATATCGACATTTAATTCAAAAAAGGAATACGATAGTAATCTTACAAGAGGAGGAACGATCGAATTTAATTATTGTTTCGGTGGTGGCAGTGGGTGCCGAGGTGGTTTGCCGAGTAAATCAATTAATTCTTCCTTATTATCCTATAGAGGATCCTTTTAGAAGTGATGGGAAGCGAGATTAAAATGAGATCTCTAGTTATATAGTAGATTAGATATCGTCTGGTGATTTAAATTTATGAAATTGACTTTGTTTTTCTAGCGTCAATGTTGTCCGCAATGGGCCAACACAACGCCAAAAGCATGGCCCAATATTACGGAGAAGAACGTCGTTCTCTGTTATCTTTGCACTCATCGATACATCGCTGTCCACTTTTGCTGGATTTTGCCACGAAGACGGCTGCGTTCGGGAACTGCATTCTGGAGGGATTTTTGTCAAATTGTATTTGATAAATTTTTTTAATAGGTTTGAGAGGATATAATTACAATTACAAAGAGCCAAGGCAACCCAACCCAAGGACTTTAAAGATGGTGAATATGGGGGGCCCACAAAAAGAGTCCAGAGACTCAACACCGGCTTTCCTCTCCTCTTTTGACCTGCGGTGCAAAAGAAACTTACCAAGAGTGCCAAATTCTATATGATTGTTCATATCCGGTCAGAGAATTAGATTTGTTTGAAATATGTTGATTATATGTAAAACGAGAAGATAAAATACTTTCAAGAGAGAAATCTTCTTTTACTTTGATATTTGTTTTGTGGAAAAATCAATAGAATATCGTATATGTCCCTATTAAGACGGAGCAGTAGAAGTCGGATATATATGAGTCGAGAGGAAATTCTAAATGGAATTTATTAATGTTATAATTGTATTTGTGTTCACTTTAAAATTTGAAGTTGATGAACTATACAAGCCGATGTATCAACTATTCCGCACGGTATTAGATTTCTGGCGTGGAACTCTACTTAACATCCTTAATTTCCCAATCAATTGATTGCTAACGCGTCAATGATTAACGAGGACATCAGAAAAATCATACAGCCGGAGAGGCGGCGTGAAGGAAGAAAAAACAGAAGGAAAAACCCACAGGCCGTCCCGAGAAACGACAAACTGGGGTACCATGAAAAGTCAAGGAATGGCGCGAACAATGTCTCGACACCTGTCGACACGTGGCGCCCAGCCGCTCATCGCTTTGTGATTCCAATGGGCCCCCGACCATTGGGAATGGACCACAGAAATCGATCGCCACTCCCGATGAAACGGCCGGTCGTGCGAGCTTTGGGGCTGATGAGCTGTCCAACCGGATTGGTCGTTTGCCTGCCGAACTCCCAACGAACCATTTTCAATTTCTAAATATTATCCCGCGTTTCCTTAGTTACCTTCTTTAATGATAATAAAAAAAAGTGCTCAAGTCTTACCCACTTCCTGTGGTTTTGAAAGTGACATTACCGGATTATATTATTTAAGTTCAAAATTATATCCCGCATTATCCTTAAGTGTGCCTCTTGTGATTGTATTATTAAAGTAGATCTCTCCTCGGTGAAAGAAAATGTTTTTCCTTATTTTCTCTGTAAGAGTAGTGAAAGGTATAAATTATTAATCGATAACCTCTTATCCTTATTCTTTCTCTTCGTTATTCTATTATTTACCTATGACTCACTCGTATTTAGGAGGTATTTTTTCAATTTTACTATAATACCATAATCTATAGTTATTCCTATTTTAGTTATTAGACAAATACTTTTGCTGTTGATGTACATTTCGGAGAATATGTAATGCTTTATGATATGTTTGTGAATTTTCGTTTTTAGCGGATAAGTAACTTTATACCATGACGATTGTATGCATAGCTGTTAAATTAAGATTGTATTTACGCTAATATAAATTGTACTCAATTTTAATAAAAAAAAATTCGCATGATAAGTCGTGCCACGTGGAAGGTAAAGTCTAGGCATCGATAAGAATGAGAACCTTCCCATTATCTTCTTTTGCGTTGCCATAGCTCGTAGCCAAATTTCCTTTGAAAGCATGCATCGAATTAAAGAGCGAAGCCATCCCACAGTGGCTGCTATTGCAGTCAAAATTCGAAGGAAAGATCTCCGTCTTGAACCACGAGGCCTAAAGCTTAACAGCGTCGCAGATGCGGCAGCGACTGGAGATGGCATATTGTCCGTACGGAATTGAATTCTTCAACAAATAGAGTTGCTAACCCGAATAGTCAAGTTCAGCAAGTGTCAGACTCTAATATTTCACGAGTTACTTAGATGTCTTGAGATATTTGTAGGTTATCTGCATCGTTGAAAAAAAAATTAGTACTTTGAAAATTCATAATTCATGAATTGTTTATAGGATAAACGTCACAAAAAACTACTTAAACTTGTAAATTACGACACAAATGCCCTTAATATTTTTTATGTTACGAAAAAAATCCAAACTCATACATAATTTCATATAGTGTATATTTATCGTACCGGTGTAATTTCGAAATCTCTATGATATAAATAGAGTTCTGGATATTTATATCGCAATAAATAAGTTTGGACAATTTACACGATTTGAAATTTTTGGTGATTCTAATTAGTATCTAGTGGACTCGCAAGTTCCAGCCAGTACATGCCAAGATGCAACGACTTTGTGGCTCCTCCATCCCAACGTCGACAACTTGACATAGTTGTACCAGTACACGTGGTAATGCCAAATTAAAAAGAAAATAAAAAGAACCATGATTATCTTGCCGGATGGAGGGGAGAAGGCCGGTCGACAAAAGACGGAAACAAAGCCAAAAAGCTTTTAAAAAAAGGAGGACCAATTTGCAAATCGCAATGGAGATGACGGGATAGGGGCCCACGCGTAGCGTGGCCAGAACATGGAGTTTTCGAACGCAATCCGATCCAAGGGCAGGCGCATTGTGTTTTCCTCATACGTGGCAGCCTCGCAGGTATCTCCGGATTCTGTTGGACAGGTGGCGCCAATCTCGGCGCCTAACATAAATTCAAGGAAATCCCCCCCCCCCTCAAAACTCCTCCATTCATTCCCAGCGCGCGTTCACTGCACCGCCCAAACCACGAAAGTCTAATCAAATAATTACTCTATAATAATAATGGCATTTTGAATTCGATGCTCCGTGCGTCTACAGGTGAGGGGAGTAAATTGGCGTCCGCTCATCGTTTCTGGTCGTGGCGTGTTGCTGATTAAGCAACCGCTTTTTCGACTCGCTTTGAATGTAACTTGTTTAATATAACGTATAGATCGAGTGCCATTTGCATGATTGACTTGATTAAGTAAAATCAAGTTAGATCAGTTCGGTTCCGAGTTGAAAATGGCCGATCATATAGAATAAGATGAGTTTTTAAACAATTCACAATTTTTGCAAGCTTGCTTTCTTAAAATGTGAGAATAGTTCACTTTTCATGTAAATAATCTAGAAATAAAATTATACTTATAACATCTGAGTGAGATGAAGTAGTATCGCCATTCTATTGCAATGTGGTTTTTAACTGGAGGTTACGATGTATTGGCGATTAGTAAAATAGAAGTAAAATCTAAAATGAATTTAAAGCAAATAAGTCGATATTGGTATGATTGAATCATCATGAAGCGAACAAATCTACACGTTGATATTAAATCATATAAGTTGAATCTATCATTTATGAACTATCTCAAATAAGTTGCTAGAGAGAGCCTATTACATTGTGATTTTTCGTTGATTAAACTCCTATGGCTTAAGCGCCTTAAAAGTTTCATTATATTCGAAAATTGATAATCTTTTGTAATATTTTAAATGTTGACAGGAAAATATACATAATTTTTAGTAATATTTTCAAGTTTGAATAACATTTTAGATTTTGATGAGCGCTTTCGTGCAGTATCGGAATTTTGCATCTTCATTTAGGCCGTTTGGCTTTTTATTATTAGACCTTAAATGCCTTACTGAATTTAGCAGCTGAAAAGCTTATGATTTGAATGGCGTAGTTATTTTGTACCCGAAACACCGCGACACGTGTCCTCAGGACCCCTCACTTCCTCATCAAGCACGCACCGCGTGTGCATCACGCGCCCTCCGGGGAGCGTGATTAGTGAAAAATAGGACGGGGACGCGGAAGGGGAAACCCTAACTACGCTCGGTTTCGCACTCCATCCAGACAAACGAACCGAAGCTGTTACTGGGACCATGCCTGCATCCAAAACGGGCCGTATCTTTACACAAATTACGAACGCGCCACCCCCCTCGGTCCTATATATTCCCTCCTTTCTTAGTACTGCTGGTTAATTTGCCAAATTGCAGTCTCAACCGTCGCTCTCTTTTTGAAAAAAGAAAAAAAAGAAAAAAAAACCTTCAAGCTGCTGCTTCCGCTTCTCCTCCTTCTTCGTCACTGAGTTCCTTACTGGTACAGCCATGGCGTCCTCATCGAGAAGCAAATCCAGAGGCTACCTCTGCTCTACGTTCCACGCCTCTTCCCCGTCGATCGCTTCCTCGTCGTCTTCGGGCTTCGCTTCATCAAGTTCGAGTTTCTCCACGCGGTCGTCGACCTTCTTCTCCCGTGGCGCGTCGCCGCCGCGCGTGAGGATGTCCGGGCACTCGAGCCAGTCGTCTCCGTCCGTTCGCTTCTCGATCGACCGGCCCACGTCCCCCGGCCGCTCGATCTCCGTCAGGAACCAGATCGGCGGCGGCGGCGGCGGTAGGACGACGACCGTGCCGAATCAGAAGAAGACGTGCATGTGCTCCCCGACGACGCATCCCGGATCGTTCCGGTGCTCGCTGCACAAGAACTCGAGATCCAACGCTCAGCATCACTCCGCGTCGTACAATTCGAGCAGGACCTTGAATTTCAGGAGATCGGCGATGACGAATTCACTGGTGAGGATTGGCGGAGTGGAAGGCGACTTGGTGAAGAGAGCGCTCGCTGCTTTGATTAGGCCTTCTTCGCATCAACTCAGGCGCCGAACGGATTTCAAGCCGAGACCGAGCCGACTCTCGATCATGTCCAGAGCCGAGGATTCCTGAATTTTGTTTTTCCAGTGGATCGAAGCGACAACATTTGTTAAACTTTTTTGGCTTTGGAATTTGTGGCAGAAAGTAACTGACGAAAGGGTTCCCTCGCTGCTAGGTTTTTTTCTTCCCCTCTTTTATTTTTTTCTATTGAGTTTGTTCCCATATTTGAGGGGATCAAATCAGTAAAGATCTCGGCTTTTTGCTGTAAATAGATGAGAAACATGGCGAGCTCTTGGTGTTAATGTGAAGGGGACGATGGTTGGGGATTGACCCTTCTACCTTCGTTGGGTCCGTAGTGATCGAATACAATGGTGACGACGATTCATCAGGGTTGATTTAGCTGCTAACCTGCCCGTAAAGATGGTACCAGGCTAGGACATTGTTGTTCTGTACATATATATTGTGCCGTCGCATGTGTTTTCAGGGTACGAGACTGTTGACATTGTTCTTGAACTGATGCTACATCGAAATCCGAATGAGAGTGAGATCTTCGATGCTATGTAATTACAGAACAAGGGCATCTTCCTTTGCCTTCGTATTTTCCAACGACTGTTGTTCTTGACCTATGGGATAGTCCTTTCTAGTGAAATTGGAATGGGTTTAGTTAGAAGTGCCTTCTTTGTCGAGCGTGGGAAGGACTCGTGGTCCAGATCCGACTCCACTGCGGGAATTCCCTGTTCCTCCGGCAGAGGGGACAATGTCGCAGGTTGGTTTGAGAAGAGGCCCTGTTAATCCGGGGGACATGGCAATGCCGATGACATTAAATTAGGGCTTTGCCTAGTGCTCTGTGTCTTCTGACATATGCTTTTGAAAAGAAAATCAGTTTCATAGCAATTATATTGCCGAATAAGCCTGTCTCGGAAAAAATCCGCACCGGAACAAGTCGAAGTCAGGCAAACCAAAGCGTCCCATGTGACCTCCATTTGGATTCGCCGCCTAAAGACGTCGCCTTGGATTTGTCCGATTGCAGTCCTGTATAATTTGCAGATGATTTGATCAGATGGCTATCTTCATTTGCGATGATCTAATCCTCAATATGCTAAATATTTGCTAGTGGGGTTATTATTAGCACAAGATGGTAAAGAAAAAAGAAAGGAAATTCACGGCATTTCAATAGCAATTCACGGTTGAATATGAGATCTTGTGCATAAGAGATGCTTATTTTTTAATGTTGGATGTGTTTAAGAATTTCTGTAACTGTTTAGAACTCAACTTAAACTTTGTTCGTTTTACGGAAAATATTTTTTCGGAAATTGTGGTGTTCGGGGGTGGAAAATGTTTTACTATGGAAAATGTTTTTTCAATCAGGAAAAAAGTTTCCTTTTAAATTTGAGGAAAATGTTTTCCTTTTTTAAAAAGAATAAAACATTTTCTAACTCATCTCTGTCTCTCTCGTCACGAGTTTTTAAGTAATCCAATCATTAGACTGTTGGATCGTCCGATTGCCATCGAGCCACCGCCGTCGGTCGTTGGCAACCGCTGGCTAGCCGTTTCGAAAAAATTTTCGGAAAATTTTTAAGTTGCAAACAAGTATCAGAAAATATTGTCATTTTTCGAAAAATATTTTTAGGAAGTGCTTTATTTTCTGCGAGACGAACGGAGCTTTAAGTAATAGATATTGGGTATAAATATTGAATGTGTTTAGTGCAACATTTAAAAAGTTCTTTGGAGCTTTGAGCTAAATGCTACTTTCATATTTTTTTCTTCCTGTCTTACTCTCACGAAATTTCCCATATTCCCCATTCCCCATTTTATCCTTACTTTTTCCTCTCTCTCTCTCTCTAAGGATTTGACTAGTTGCCAATATTGAGATTATGGAACACTTCACGAGCAATCCCATGCCCTGAGCGCCGGCTGTTGAGGTTGCACCACCTTAGGCTTTGTTATTGCAACCCCATGCAATGGTCATCAAGGTCGCGTGACCTCAACCCTCACTTGAGTCATGCCACTCAAGGCGATGAGCAATGGAGGTCTAAGGTCCCGATAGCAGGAGACAACCGATGAGGTTGCACAACCTTGTCACCTGGGGTCGTGAGGCTGTGAGACCCCATGCAACAATCATCGGTGAAGGTTTTGCTCTTTTTAATTTAAAATTTTAAAATTAATTACAACCAAAGCTCTTTGCTAATTTTTTTTGCCAAACACTACTAATCTCAAAATTGCTTTGGCAAAGAATTTTTGTCAAAAATAATTTGCATTATTGTATCTAAAGCCCATTTTTAAAACTAAACCAAACACACCTTTAAGCCATTGATAGTTTGAAGTTGAAAATAATAGTCTTGCTGTATGTATGACACAACTTCTCTAGTGAGATGGGCGCTTCGTTTTTTAGTTTGTACCACTTGACGTGAACCAAAATTGATTATGTTTTGTATCGAGAAATCAGAACTGAAATCGGGCCTACACTAAAGACCCTGAAGAATGTTCCTTTCTTTTCTAGAATTATGTCATCCCTCCTTAATTTCTCGAGACACTCTCAGCTTCTACAGAGACCGCTAATTTTAAGTGCATCATATCTTTTAGATTCGCCATCCCACTAAAAAATGGTGTGCTTATACGAGCGCTATCCAAAACACGGATGTTTGGTGGAGTAGCTGACTCTATCTCATACCGTGTAACACAACGGACAATATTTCAGAGACAAAGTTGTCAGTGGTCCTAAAGTAAAGACATGGAGAAAGAAAAACTTATGTTAGAAGACTGCATGGGTTGCTGAACAGTGAAGAGCAAGTATGCCCATCGGGACTGGCTATAGCTATGCTGCATTATCAGGACGTGGATTCCAAAGCAGCCCAAACTTTTTGTGCTGAACTTGGATTCGCTTTTGTAGGCTCTCTGTTATGGCCAAACCCCACATTGGTTCTTGGTCATATAAAGAGAAACTATAAGCTCACATCACATATGCAAGCATAAGCAAGGAAGTATCTTGGTACTCTGTAGCCGATAAATAGAAGATAAATCTGTTTACTTTGGTTTTGTTGCTTAGAATCTGTAAGTGGCGACTGATCTGAATAGGAAACTATATACCCAACAAGCCAAAAAATTATGTTCTTTCTATTTAATTAACCCCAATATAATGTACTAACAAGCAGGGACAGTCTTTTGAAGGGCTCAAGCTCAACCAATTTAGCATTACGTGCGACACGAGGCTTTCTGCTTAAAACTCCTGTCATGCTAATGCCAAGATAGAACTAATAGGGGATGCGGGAATTGGAGAACGCTTGGCATCATCTAAAATTCAGAACTTTGCAGTCGGAAAGCATACAAATCACCTACTGCTTTGTTCTGTCTTGCACATAGCGAACGATATGATTTACACAAAAATAGCGGTGGAGACAAACTGACAGCTGATACAAAAGCTTAAATGACGAATTATGTGCACGACGTCACGACCCCCGCACTGAAGGAAGATAAAAAAACAGCGGGAGAGAGAGAGAGAGAGGATACAGAGGATGTCAGCAAGCTAACTTGAACACACAGACACACTATTAATTACCAAGACTCCTTTCTGGTGGAAGAACCAAAAAACCCATCTCTCACCAACTATATTAACATAAAACCCATTTTCAAAATAGGGAAAAGTCATCGAAACATTGAATTTACCAAAATCTGCAAGACCTTCATGTTGGTTTCAAATCTTGGAACATTGTATCCCACCTGATCTCCTCAACACCATTTGACCAATACCCATCATCAACATACGCTTTGTCCTCGTTGCTCAATGTATAGACAACTGGATAATCAATTGAGGCACTTCCATTTGTGAGAAGCAGCCTTGGTGGCTTACTATTAGTATTTGCCGAAGTCAGCTTCCTATTTCTCTTCAACATTGCACCTCTTCCTTTAGTGCTTTTAGTAGGCCTTGGAACCACAACAATTGCTGATTTCTCCCGATGAACCCAGGTCCGGACGTACTTGGTTAGATACCTCTTGGTCCTCTTGATCGCTACAAGGAACCTCGAGATGGGCCGCGGTGAGAATCTTGATGATGGCCCTTTCTCTTTCCTTGCAAGCTTGAGGATTTCTAGTCTGTGCTTGGCTATGGCGATCCCCATGCTCTGTAGGAACTCATGGTCGAAGTAGCTTATGTCTTCTTCTTCCAGCTCATTGTTGGCAAAAGCAAGGCCATACTCATAGACAAGTGAAGGGTCAAGGCCTGTTTTGTTTAGCCAAGTGAACCAGTCCATAGCTGATTTGAGGAAAGGAGAAGCAAGGGCTGGTGTCACTGGGAAGGCAGCTATATAGTGGAGAACCAGCGGGGAAGGGGGTGAGTTTGCTGGGGAGTTGGATCTTTTGTTTTTTGAGGTATAGCTTTAGTTTTGTTGATTGAATTTGGATGTTAGTTGGGACTTGAGAGTGACTTGAGAAAAAGAAAGGTGTGTGGGGTACTATCCATATAGTTCCCTCCAAAAACAGGCCATGTGTTATCAGACTCTTTAGGAGTGAGGCCTATGGAAATCCTCACTGAAATCCAATTGCCCATCAATTATGGCACGGTGAAAAGCAAGGAACAAAAGAACAAAAGAACAACATGGGTGGGTCTCCGCAATTATACTAGCTTGTCTCGTGGAAATTTCGGGGTATGTGTATATGAACGGGATGAAAGACTTCGGATAGGAGACTCTAATAGAGTAAAAGTAAAACAGGAAGACCCGCCAAATGGGTGTGTACTTGTCTGAGGGAGATGCTCAGCATTTGCTGATATAACTCCAATGGGTCTATACCGGTTTCTCTGAGTCTCATGATGTTGAGTCGAAAATTTTAGTACAAGTGCAGAGCATATTCACTACTGATTCAGCCTGAATAGTGAATGTTAAATCTCAATCTCGTTAGCCACGCATTGAGATAAGTTTTCTTCTTTTCTTAGTTCGACCCTCAATATGTATATATCCAGGTTCAAGGTACCCTTTTCTGCGATCAGGCTTATGTCAAGTCTCATTGAATACTTCTGGCGCGACCAATTTCCATGAAGTTTGAAGATTGTCTCAATGATGTGGAAGCATTTTTCCTTTTAGAAAGATTGATATCGGCCCAGAATCGATTCTTTTAGCTGATTGAGAATCTACTTTCTGAAAGGGAATGCAAGGTGGAGATGAATAAAGATGATAGTATAATGCAAAGGGTTTCGTTGGAATAGAAGGATCGTCGCATCACTTCCTACCAGTTCCACCATCACTAGCACTAACTACTTGCACTCCAGAGACTTTTCTAAAGCGGTGGCCTATGAATTTAGAATATGTATTCAACTGCACATAATATTGATGTCGGTGTATTGATCTGTCTATCATGGCCAGTCATCTGTACTTTAATTATTCAATATATAATAAGAAGAAGAAACAATAGAAAAGAAAACGCTCAGCATGGCTTGTACTCGGTCAAAAGCTGGAAAAGAACTTGCCATCTGCTACTTTTTTGAGGCTGAAATACTTGACCATGGTCTTTGGAATACAACTAGACTAAAGGCTTTCCAAGTGTCTCGTCTTTGTTACTCTGTTCTCAGTTTCGACTCCGATAAATCCTCGTCTGGAAAAGTTCGTGAGGCACTAAAGGTATCGCTAATGACGGAGGGCAGCAGCCATAACAAGAAGAGGATTTCTTTATGAACACCTGTCAATTTAAAGGTGCTCAAATGAGTTTGCAATTTGAATGGAAAAGGGACTAGACCGGCAACACTGGAATAGTCTTAGTCTTACTAGCATGACATAATGGACTAAACCGAATAAACATAAATAATCAATTTGAAGCCTACACTGAATTAACTGGAAAAGGATGGGCATCTCATCTAATTAATGATTCCTAATTAGCGTCCACCGCTGTATTTGCGAAAACCCAAGTCTAAACGATGTCTTCATCTTTTTGTCTGAACCCCAAGCATTTGCTTTATCTCGATACTGAAGAATGATGGGGATTTTGTTTTCATTTGTTCTTATATAAATGTAGCAAGCTTGTGAGTCAATTCTATACTCCACTGCTAACTGCTTTTGTCACTTGAAGCATCGAAGCCCCGTGCCTTCTGTCCTCAATTTTGCCTACACGCATTCACATGGATCTATCAACATTAGGTTTTGGACATAGAAAAGAGCCTTCACGTGACTTAAACCCTCAAAAAACTATTCCCATGTGAATGGATGTGCTCTCTTCAACACATTCATTGAGCACTTTCCTTTTGGAAATTGGACCCTTGTCTAAAGTAAGTAAATGGGACAACTCATGTGCATCGTCCCGTGTCGTTAAAAGAGAGAAAACTACAGATGTGGACAAAATCCCAAATTGATTCTTCATAGAGAAAAACTTTCCCATTGCCAATCTCATCCTCATGGATTGACTTAGTTACCATTACAAACTAATGGCATGCATATGAAGTCAATAACATAATATTTTGTAGATCTTTCCGTAGGTGTTTCTTATAGATGTTCGCAATATTGTAAGCCTACCTGTCTATTCCTTCGTTCGGCCAAAACCATAACTGACGTTTTCGCAATTGAAAATCAATAGCCACATGTGAGGACATTGCACATACAAAATGTTCAAAATGATCCATGGGGTCGAGTTCTGGATGTAATGACCAGAGCAGCAAATCAACTGCTCCAACATAATAATCTCCATATCAGTGTCCATTTGCGTTTGCCTTTCTTGTGAGGCATCATACTATTTATCATCGGTTGACTCAATGGTAGAGACACGCTACTTGCTTTTTGAACAAAAATAAAATAAAATACTGGGGCAAGATACTAGTGATATCAGCAAAAGTAATCATCATTGTAACTTATGCAGAGAATTCTTTAGTGGGAGCAATCATCATCCCAACCAAACCAACTTCCAGAATTCTAACTGAATAATGCGTGAAAGTTGTTGACGGCCATTATAAAGATCGGTGTTTTCTAGCATTTGCTCCCAATGCACGCGCGAGTGAAATTAAAGAAGATTCAGAGATTTGTATATTAATCATTACAAAGATCCGAGATGAACGTGGAATAATAATTAACATCAAAACATCATCTCTTCCAGCACTTGAAACTCAAGAAAGAAGCGATTTGATCTCTTGGGCATGCTATGGGAACCGCTTATATCATGCCAGGGATTGGATTAGTGGGAGTCACTTTCAGTCATCCAGCTTGACGATCAGTGGAAACATGGATAAGGCAGAATACAATAATAGCTCAGATACTTTCTCTGGTATGATATGAATACGAAGGATAATCCTATCACGATCAGACGGAATGTAGTAGGTAATTTCATTCAATTAATCCCTCGGTTATGCCAAATAGTTGTTCATAGCTTTTCTGTAATGGTGTTTTGAAACAATGTAAAATACGGATCATGGAGATGGAATGCCTCTCTAAGTTACCTCGTCCATCCACGTGTGAATTCGAGTCAAGTGAGCCGTGGGGATCACTCTCCGTAGAAGAATGGGACTTCGGGATCCGATTGTCTGGCTCATTCATTTCCAGCACCTTTACTGGATTCAGACGTACATCATTCAAAGGCAACAAAACATCATAGGCATTTAAGGAATGTTGAAGACTGCTCTTGAAACAGTTTTCACAAGGAAATAATACCAGATCGTCACATAATAATGCGTCCAGGAATAGCGTTAAACACCCACGCTTAGGAAGCATATCTACATTTCTTTTGGCACAGAAACATATCAGTGCAAAAGAAAGCTTCACGTGAAGCATAGATAACCTAGATGCATCCCACACGAGCCTCGAGCACTCAAGCCACGCATGAGTCCCACTCGGGCTTGCAAATATTTACAATTTACCGGTGCTCCCCCACCACCAACGTAGCATGATCCCATATTTACATCACCAACCTTCCGCTTGGCAGCAATTATCCACAAGAGAGAGAGAGCTATTCAGGTCGGAAGCTTACGAGGTTGGGGAGATCAGTCAATTGAAGCCTCTTGATGTCGCCCCCAGTCACTTTGCAACTATCCAACCACAGCGACCTTAAATTCTTCAGGGTTCTCAGATGCCGCAATCCGGCGCTTGTTACACGAGAATTAGACACGTTCAACGACACTAGTCCAGTTAATCCTGCATTCACATGAAAAAAATCACTAATGCATTGTGGAGAACCAACTCAACAATTATCCAGGATCTAATAAGAGTTGCTGTACCCACTCTGGCCTAGCTTTGATCCATGGAAGCCCTGATTTATCTCGGGAGAGCTAAAATAAGTCCCATGTATATGAAACTCAGCAAGCATATTTCTCCCAATAGGAAATTATTCACCAGAGTAAACTCAGCCTACTAGAACATACCAGTTTCTATTGAAATTTCAGTAAATAATTTTTAACTTTCACTTCCACCAAATTCTATATTTTACCATCTTTACTATGCATTCCATAGCTATTACAGTCTTTACTCATTCCTAAAATGTGCAATATATTACATTATTGCCGTTAGTTCTATGCACGAACCACATTCAAAGCTCAGCTGTGCACAAATGTCATGTTATTCAAGGTAATGGATGACCCTCAAATGAAATCTAGATGAGCTAGAGTTTATATTCTTTTCACAAAACAGGGGTCAGGAAGTACCAGAAATCAATTCCAGGGTCTTGTCCGTCAAATTGCAGTTCTGCGTTAAGTTTAGGAGTGTGAGAGATGAAAGATCTTTGATATTCTTCATGCCTGCATCAGTCAATCCTCCACCACATATTTCCAAGGACTGGAGTTTCTTGAAGTCTTGAGTCAAACAAGCACAAATGGATAGGCATCACAAAAAATGCAGAAGTATCAGTCAACACTCAAAATAGCCTCCATCAGCCAGAATATACACAGGAAAGGTCCATAGCGTACCAACAAGTTTAGAGCTATTGATAACGCATTGGCTACTGATACACATGATACGCAGATTCTAATACATTTAAATAAATGTGTTTAATGGTGAATTTGGTTTTCCCATCAGTGGTATGACAACTATAGCTCAAATTTAAGGTATCTGTTTCATAGTTTGAACCATCTTCATTGCCAATATGTCTTAAGTATCATGGTTCGCAGGTCGATACCTGCAATGCCAGTTTCACAGCACGAAGCATGCTCTTATTAAAAAGAACCCCCCCCGTGATAGTGCTTTTTACCAGAATGTGTTTTTATCACCAGATAGTTCATCGTACAAACTTGACAAGGAAAAAGAAGAAACGCCGCAATTAGATAGGAACATACTCCGCAAGTAGGTGGTGCCAGTATCAGTGATGCGAGCTCCAAAGAGATCAAGGTGAGTCAATCCAGTCAAACCTGCATTAGCAAACTTGATGACACAGAAATCAGTAAACCATGGAAATCATTAAGTGTCGTGCAAATAATGGTTCAGAAAGTTCAGTAGGTCAAAGCAATTCTTGAAAAACTTCAAAAAAAAAAAAAGGGTGTTAAGACAACTCCATCTTTCCAAGGTATAATAAGCTAAAGGTAAAACAGCAAGTAGATAAAGCAAAGCAGCAGTAACAGAACAAACTAGAATGCACATTTGAAAAAAAGAAATTAAATACACAGACCCGTGCTAGATCTTCGCAGTTTACTTAGTAGATCATTTATCCAAATACAGGATCCAAGCAATCTCAACGCCCAACCCATAAACAACACTTATCCCATAAAATAATCCAATCTTGGCTCAAGGAGTAAAAAATAGTCATAAAGAGAAAAAACTTGCCTGTAAGGGCAGCAAGTCCAGTGTCCGTGATTTGCCGAGCATCCAAACTAAGTGATTTAAGGGCAGAAAGTCCAGAAAGTTTTCTTAAACTTCCATCTGTAACCGAAATGAAGGACAAATTGATACTCTCCAGATTGGTCAGACCTACAAAAGGAAGATATACAAATTTGATATGAGTAAACCTCAAGTAAATTAACTAAAATGAATTTCTAATATCCAACAGCAACCGGAGAAAAAATCACCTTCATTTTCATGGGAAGAAAGACCAAGAACAATAAACTTATACTATAAGGCACTTTGATCACTCGAGATCAGGGTCAGGTACCAAAAGTCTACATAAGAACATGGAGATGCAAATGACTCAGCATCCTAGTGAAACACCTTAAACTTAAAGTCGGTGTGGTTAGGCAGATGTGAATCACACCTCACAAATGAAGAACTCTACATACAAGGCTTATTTCAATCTCAGAATTTTATGTCCCTCCTAAAACCAGACAGACTAGATCTAGTTCGAGTTTGACTATTGCCATATATGCAAGGATACAGGGGAAATGGATAGTCTCTCTTAATGTATGGCATGATTAGCTCCCTTTTCTAAGAAACAGTCCAACAAAAATGCAACTGACCTCCTCCATTGTTCCTATGTGCCAGAGAAACTCACTCACTCTGTCGACAAGAGCACACTAGACAATGACTATCTAACAGGAGAAAATATTAAGTAGGACAAAAGTCGAGAGTGCTATCTTATCATTCCCTAGAATACACAAGCAACTTAGCAGATCAGAAGTTGAGAAAGAATGCCCAATAAAATCATGCGACACTAGAGAAAATGTACAATGCACTCAGACAAGTCATCCATTGTTTTATCAAATTGACTTCAGAAATAGGCAATTGCCTCACCTGACAGATGGTGAAGCCCATTGCTCCCAACATCAGTATCAGGCAACTCCAAGCTTTTCAAACGCCTAAGGTCTACGAGAACACAATTCTCAGTGCTAACTTTCAGCAATGAGGCTTGTCATAAAAGCATGAACAGAAAGTACAGCAGAGAGAAGACACACGAAATACCAGATTTAAGGGTAAATAAAAACTTCAATACTCATTCCAATTAGACATGAATTGAAGCAATTCCAATGAGATTAAAGAACGTTGAGGCTTTAACTCCACAAGATCCAGGATAAAGATGTATACACACTCCAACTTAAACAAAAAAATCACAAATTGAACGATTAAACTGGGATATAGGTGTGTATCAATCCAAAAAAAGAAAAAAGAAAAAGAAATCACAGGTTGAATGATAAAACCAGAATAAAGATGTATATCACTCCAATATGGTGATCTCTATCCCTAACACATGAAATTGAATGACACTGACCTTTGTTGAACTGCTAATCCTATTTCAAGGGAAGGGGGGTTTCAGTGGGTTTTTTATTTTATTTTTAAGGGTAGCAGAGCACAAGAAAGCAGAGATTTTGAGGGGAAAAAGAACATAAAAAAATGTCTACCTGCCAAATTAACCAGACCTCCATCACCAATCTTGCAAGAATCTAAGTTCAAGCTCTCCAAATTTGTCATCCCTGCTTTAGATAAAAAAATTATTACATGTAGCGTGCAGACCATAGAATAACCTATGCTACCTCCAGAAGACAAAACTTTTTTAGTAAGTAAAAGAAATATTCAGAATAATATCTAATAAACACAGTAAATATTACATATCTCACAAACATAAGTAGTTGCAACTCTATGAAACTGCACTGTGACACTTCCACAATGTATATTGACCACAAAGTTTTAGTCTTTTATGCAGCTTTTGAACAAGAGACTGCTAAAATAAGATAATTCCCAATCAAAGCTAGAGGACAGCATTGAACAAACAAGAATGACCTCCATCACATGGTCAGCCACTAATGTAAGACATTTCCCATATAGATCTCTTATCCCAGGAATACTGGTAGAGTTTTTAAAAGAAAAAACGGGGGGGGGGGGGGGGGGGGGGGAGATTTATACTTCCAAATTATACGAAAGGGAAATGACAAAGTACCTTTTAGGTGCACCAAGCAAGCATCTGTGATATTATTGAGTCCCAAGTCCAACGACTTCAAATTACCAAGTCCTATGCAGGCAACAAATGTGGTTACAAAGCAAACAATATAACAGCATACATAATAAAGACTCCATGTAGCTTACGGGAAAACTTGTCACATCCGTCATCAGTGAGATGACATCTGTTAAGATTTAGATATAAGAGGGCTGAGAGAGCTGCATAAAAAGAGGCCAGGTCAGCTTAAAAAAAAGAAGGGAAGGAAATGAGAAAAGGAAAACAATACTTAGAAATGGGGAGAGTTCAGATGTAAGGTTTATTAAGGAGCATGTAAGTTAGCCTGTCTCAGCTGGTGAATACCTAAAGATGAGCCAAGGACCACTTTGATCATCAAGATGCTTAGTTATGCAGCTTAAATTCAGAAAAAGGGCAAGAATGAACTGTTTAACATTTCAATAAAATAAGAAGCATCATAGACCCCCATACAAATGTTGGTCTTTTCTAACAGATCATCATTTGACATTCTCATTCGAAAAGTCACTCAGCAGTCTCCAGTTACTTATAGAGCAACGGATAATCTATATCCTGTCTCCCTGACGAGCAATTACGATTAATATAATCGTTATAACAGAATTGATAAATTGCAAACCTGCCAAAGAGTCCAAACATGCCGCAGTAACAGGACAGCCCTCCAAGTTCAACAGAGAAAGCTTATGGAGGCCTGCAATTATAAAAGGATCATTGTATGTCTTGGGTGCACAGGCAAGGAGTCTCAGCAATAAAAAATACATTAATTAAAGATGAAGCCAAAGAAGATAGCTACACAAATAAATTCAGGTAGTTCTATGCCAACAAAAAATATCTAGTTAAAATAGAAAGATCAACGACCTTTTGTGGAGAGAAGAACCCTGTTTTCAACAAACTTAAAAAGGAAGTAATTCTTGAAAATGCAACAGCAAGAAGATTTTGCATTATTTCTTCCTTGAAAAAAGGAATTCACGCACATTGCCCAAAACCAATAAGTCATGGCTAGCCATGCTTTGCCTATAACTAATGGACTGAATTTTCCATAAATCCATCCTTCCATTCTATAAGTTTCATCTTTTCAATCAGCCATTTGAGAGCTCCGCATATTAATATTATGTCAAGACATTAGTAAACACAGTGGTTGCTTCATGGATTTTGAAGTTGCTCCTCAGGAGCCTAATATCATCTACTACATCCTAAATACCCGTTGCCTCAGAATAAAGCTTGTAGGGACATGTAAATATGCTATATCAGCTGCCACTCACAACTGTGTGAAAAGCACCGGAACTTATCCAACACAGCCAGGCACAAGGGCGGTCGTGTGTAAATTAAGAAAGAGGGAAGAAGTGCTTTGCATGTGTAATTCAATCCATGCTGCATATGATTATGCCCAAATTCCTAACAGAACTTCATGCTGTTGCTTTACTCTTTACATTCTCTATATTTGGCTATCAGTCAATTCCACGTGATTAACCGGAATTACCTTTAAGATGCGTGATCCCAGAATCTGTAATCATACCGCAAGAAACTTCCAATGATTTCAAGTTTGTAAGGCCTGAAATGTCAAAGATGATCAAGAAGAATTAATGAAGCATGCTGACTTCTGCATAATTGTGATAATCTAATACAACTATATCACAGTATGCATCTATATATGCATCCATGTATGTAATCCAACTCCAATTTCTTTTAGTATCAAGGCTTTAAACTTGACTCATGTGATTATTGCAAAAAACTCACAAAAGAAGAAAGGAGCCGTTAGCAGTTGAAAGGGAGACCATGAGGGTTCACGACCTATTGAAAATATGATCTGTCATATCATGACGGACAAATTAAAAGTAGCTGAACTAGGCATTATGACCAACCAGTTTATTCGAGTGTTGATTCCAACACAAGGAAGACCTTCACCAAGTACCAACCTTAACAAGACAATTTTACAAAACATAAGTACCAGAGAGTGGCCTCATATCAGCATCTGTTATCGAATTGCACCACTTGATATTAAGGGACTCCAACTTTGATAAACCTGCAAGACATTTACCATAGGAAAGAGAAAGATGAGAAATAGAACAGGTCGAATCACATCATGCTTATTCTGAGAGGACATCAATGATATTCACACCAGAACCAATGTATACTTCAAGAGCACACCTTCAAGAAAAATGAGCCCGCCATTAATGTTCTGACATCTCTCCAAATCCAACTTTGCCAAATTAACTAAGCCAACAAAGGCACTCATTCCCTGACTTGTAATTGCATCATTTCCCCTAAAACTTAGAGCAGTCAAGTTTGAAAGGCCTGCAGAATGAAAAGTGTGATTACATTTATCCATGGAGAAGGATATCCACGAACTTATATCCCTGAGACACAAGACTGAAGCAGAAGGTCCAGAACACAGCCATCCACAGTGGACATTTTAGCTGAACTATATCACTAAGAATTCTTATTTCCCAGAATGTTCATTCTAAGACAAACCTCGAAGACACAACAGGCTAAAAAGACACGCTCCTTAAATAGATTAGTAAGCTACATATGGTGTTCATGGCGGTTTAGAAATCATGCAGCATTGAGCTATAATAATAAACACACGGAATCATCTCATATACTCATTAGGCAAGTATCGGTTTTGCACTACCTCCTTGAGTCACAAGCATGTTACAGTCGTTTGTCGGGTACTACATGGTTATGCATGTAAGCTCTAACAGGATGAGTCTTGACATCTTCTCTAGGTTATTCACTGCATTATTAATGTATCGCAGAGAAAATACTCGTACACTTACTTTCATCGACTTTTTCACTACCAAGAACCATTGCTCCCGCTTCTATGGGGGCAAAAAAGTCTTCAAAGGACCAAAAGAATAAGCATGGAAATTGAAAACAAAAACCTAAAGAGAAACACTGCCGGGGCCTACCACTAAGGAGTTGCACCCCTCGATTTGATATATTTCCACAGTAATTAAAATTCAAAGATTGAAGGTTTGTGCAATCTTTTAGTAGAGTTATTCCACTGTCAGAAATTCCTGATCCAGATACATCAACAGAAAGCAATGCTGATCCCTGAGAAGAGATGACATTCAACCAATTGTCACCAACTCCAGGGTACTTGCCCAAGTGCAAATCCTGCCAAATTCAGCAGAGACAAACATCAACTAGATATCACAGAGCACAATAACATCAAAAGAGGAGGACAATTTAGGTATAAACCGTGCAGGCCATGCTGTAAGGCATTACCTGGAGAGCACAGTCTCGAAATGCTTCAAGAGAAACATCAGTCAGACGCTGAGAAGACACCAATTCATTGAAGATAAGCTGAGTAATATCCCTTGGTAGCATTGAGAAGGTTTTATACTTTCCAATGTCCTGTCAGGAGAGAAATATGTGAAGATAAGTCAAGGGAAGGAAAAGATAAGGAAGGTATATAAATTGGGCCAACAACAGAGGAAGCTGTGTTTCCCATTAAAAAATGCGAATTGAAAGTACCTCAGTTATCTTCTGGACACATAGGTCCATAAGAGTTGGGCATGTCCCTCTGTCACGCTGCATATCACTGAAGGAACGAGAGAATGAAGTTGAAAGCCACTTTGACCTGGCACCCTTGGTACATTTAGGTACACCTCCGAGCTGGACATCTTCATCGTCCTGTTGATTCCTCTTCCTAGAACAAGCTCCTCCCATTGAGGAAATTCTTCGAGTCAATACAACATAAGCCTCATGAATAATAGAGCACAGTGCTACCGCAATCCATTGTATCACCCAAAATGAAAAGGCATTTATTATCCCCTGTAGAGTATAAAAGAGACATCACAGCATAACAAGTCAGCCCAAACAGTCAGCTCACGGCAATTATCCTGAGAACAGTCAGGCGCCTACAATGAAGTATTCAACCACGAAAGAGAGTGACCTCTCGCTCAGAACAAGAAAATGCAGCAGACACGCCCCTCTAGAAAAGTTGTATTTTAATACAAGAATACTTATGAAATGTTCAGACTTTCAAAGAAGATATAAGGAGAAAATGAGCGTTCAGCTTGTGATAATGACAGTCCAAGAGCGCATAGTAGTTGGTAGGAAAACTACAACAAAGACTCGATCTCATCACTCTCTTGGACGCCACATATAGGATCAATATGAGTAGAAATGAAAGAGTAACCTTTTTTTCTATAAGTAAATGAATGAGTTCTCTGCTTGTAATAGAATCCTACTTAACAAGTTAAACCAAACTTTCGGCAGAGAGTCTGACCAGGAGACACTGGAAAAAGGTGAAGTTTCCACAAAAAAAAAAAAAAAAAGAACATCAACTGCAAATTTTGCATATGCATAAGTGAATTACACATTTAAAAGAATCTTGGGACATAAACCCTGTATAAACATAAAGTTTTGAGTCGCTGAACTAATGCTCAAAAGGGGCGCCAAAGCAAATTGGCCTACTTTAAGAGAATTAAAATCACTTTTCCTTTTCACTTTTACCTACGAACGACGCATTTTTACACTATTCTACCGACATATCAAACTTTTCCACGAAAAAACTCGTATAAAAGGAGCAACTTACGAAAGAAACGGACAAAACGTCGTCCGGAACTACGCAACAATTCGAGCAAAAGAACACGCCGCCGGCAAAAGAGGACTCAAAAGCCAGTTCGAAATAGGTACAGTAGCACAGCGTAAAAAACGATGAAGCAAACAAACACAGAGGTTGAAATTTATTACAAAAAAAAACAAAAAACTTATGATCATCTAAGGCTGGAATTGGAAAAAAAAAATCCTCACTATACGGCAAAATCTGTTCTTCGATCACGGCTCCCCAAGACCTCGATCCTCCAGACCGACCGAAAGAGAACATCGCCGTGTCATCTCACGCTAAAACTACACCTTAGGAATAAGCGAAGAGAGAGAGAGAGAGAGAGAGAGAGAGAGAGAGAGAGAGAGCATCGCCGTCAATTGATACCTCATCCTGATCATAACAACTGAACTCAACGTCAGAACTCCATCGATGGAGGGAGAGAGGGAGAGAGAGGGAGAGCTCGAGTGACGAAGAAGAGAGGGGAGCTCTCGAGAAAGAAGCGAAAGCCGAGGCAGAAGGGAAGTACCCACCAACTTCATTTTCCACCAACTTAGCTTCGGGAGGCCCGAACCAAGGGACGCGCGCCACGCGCCGCTCCGAACCAGTGAGGTGTGGGGCGAGGCTCGGGGTCCGCCAGGAAGAGCTTCGGGAGGAGGAGATAAGGGCGAAATGGGGTCGGGCCCCACGTTCCCGGGGGCATCGTTTTCGTCCGCCTTTGCTTTATCCACGGGGCTACTTACGGGGGCCCCGCCGTTTTGGCCTTGCCGGATTACGCACGCCAAGAGATTTTTATGTAACCTTGAAGCAATGATAAAGAAATGGCTTAGTGGCAAATGATCACTGTACTGCATCCCCCGCACAGGTTCAACGAGTGGATCAATTATTCTAATGATCGGGCAGTCCGGGTAAAGCGAGACGGCAGATGGGAGAATCTGCGTGCTGCTGAGTCGTGAATACTTGTCGTCTGTCGATCGCTGACGTCTCTGGCGAGCGGCAAAAGAGCTTCGATCGCTCGCCTTCTCGTCTCCCTCTCCTCGTTTTGGGCTGCTTTGTCGTTACTTCTTCCTCTGCTCTCTATCTCTCTCTCTTCCTTTGAAGCGCGCATCGAATTTGATAGAAGAAAAGGGAGAAAGAAAGCCTTGAAAGTGGATTGTCCATGACGCAGGCTACCGCCTCATCTGGCACGAAATCACAAACGACGATCCCGGAAGTCGTGATATTTGGATTCAGCGGGGGTTGGCTGTTGATGGGTTTTTTTCTAAATTTTCGGAATGTGTCAGTGATTTAGATTTTTTTTTAGCAGATCTTAAGGTTCTGAAAAATACCGCTCAACCTCGTCCACAGAGATGCTTTTCCTTTTCCATGGTAAAGAAGATATTCGACTTCCCCGACAGATCGGACAGTTATGAAAGGAAAAGGTTAGGCGAGAGTTTGGCGGAGCTCCAGTACAGCAGTCAATGCTCACAACAAGAGCTACTCGGGGAGCAGGGAGATTTTCCTCAACCGCGCATCTGTTTACTCTGTTACAGAAATCTTCACGACACGATGAGGGAAAAAAATGTATGGGAAGGAACCGTCGCTTTCGGGGGCCATCGATGTTGAGGAAAATATCAATCAGATTGCTTGATCGATACAACCTCTGAAAAGTCAAAGTTTTCTGGGTTGGAATCCATCTTGCTGATTGTGCTTGCAGTTGAAGTCTTTCTCCTTCCTACTGTACATCCCCCAGAATTGCACAATCTTGCAGCCAAGGAGAGAAACCCACGACCATGGTTCTTTCCATAATGGCATGGATTGACCCGTTGGCTTCGCTTGCTGTGACTCATGTCCCAACCACCCAACCAATTTTTTCCACTTCTAACGCAGAATCATTTGAATAGATCGACGTTCTCGATATACCTCCGTAAAGTAGATCATTTTTGCAGATGATTGAAGATAACTACTGAACCCAGTACATCTTTTGTAGACGGCGAACATTCATAGATCTAAGTTGTCCAAAAAACATAATCCTTTCACCAAATTCACTCACAGCCAAGAAAAAAAAAACAGGGCCATACACGAAGTAACAGTATAGACCACGATTATATAGTCCCCATTCGTCACTAAAGCAAGTGATTTGGGCAAGCGAAGCAGTTTAAATCATATTTATGCTGTTTCACCTGCCCCATAAGCCACCACTTGACAACCTCTGTATTAGTCAACCAAACCTACCATTCGCGAGACAATTCCAGAAACAAAAGCAGAATAACAAGTGATGTGCGAACTTTTACACCGAGACAATTCCAAAAACAAATGCAGAAAAACAAGTGATGTGTGAACTTCTCTTCTCCACCGAGACAATTCCAGCCAAAGTGATTGACAATTCCAGAAAGAAAAGCAGAATAACAATTGATGCACACGTACACCGCAAATCTTAGATGGCCTGAATTTCCATGCATTATTGTTGAGCTACAAAATGAATGCTCTCTACTGCCATGCAACTGAGCAATTGCCCACCATTATCAAATTCATAAGCAAAAGTGAAATTTAGGAGCAACACAGCACGGTATTGGTTAAAGCAATTTTGGAAATCAAGCCACTACTGCACTTTAAAACTGTCTTAAAGATGGTTCTGCTTGCACTTTGATGCTCTAGAGCACATTCCTATGGGAAAGTTGATGCTAGCAACAGAAGTACATGAGAGTTCACCTTCAAGGACCGATTTAACAATACAATATCCACAGTTTACCAATTAAGAGCTAATTTCTGTTTACCTTCCCCACTCCAGCTTTGCCAAATTGATGATCTCCTTAATGATCCTCAAAATGCAAAGCAGCTTTGGGCAATACAAAGAGCTATGAATGAGGTTATCAACAAACGCAAGAGCTAAATCCAGAAGAAATATCATCAGAAGTATAGAATCTGCAGAATTTCTATCTCAGACTGCATCTGAAAGGTGAAACAAGAAGCATTTTTCTGATAGAGACAAATGACAGCACATAATTGTACATGCATAATCAATTGTTACTCCTCATTTTCACTAGCATTGAAGCAACAACAAGACAACCCAAGTAAACAGAAGAATTCTTAAAATTACTATGACCAAATGCTACATACAAAACCGGTGCTGAAACAGTGACCACGAGATCCTCAATAACAACTAAATATATTCCAATCAATTAACGGTAGCTTACACTGCATTTCTTTCTCTAAAACCCACATTAAGGGAAGAGATATTATTGCCAAAAGGTAACGAATATGCATGAGACTAGATTGAACCTACACCAACTGAAGCACAATAACTGAGGCTCTTACACTGCATTAATAATCAGTCAGGCAACTTCCTTGACCGGAAAACTGCGAACTTGTTGACATCTGAATCAGAGTACCTTATACCATTCTCTTCCAAGAACCCTTCAATCAATTTCTTATCCTTCTCTGGCTTCGTGCTCTCACATTCAATCTCATAACTCGTCCCAAAATCATATATTGTCTCATCAAGCTCCAATTTCAATCCCTTCCAATCGTACACTGCCCTTACATTCCTAAATCCACCCAGACACACCAAACGCTTCACATTATACTCTTCCCTCACTCTCTTGATTATTTCTGACGAGCCAAACGACAAAAGGCGCCCGGGTTCTTCGACACACGCGCGGCCCACAGAAGGGTCTACCAATTCTTCCTGCTCCTCGACGCGGCTGATGCCGCTCGAGATAACGGGTTTGGCCTTAAGGGAGAGGACGCAACTGGAATCAAGATCGTAAAACCGGAGGCGCAGTGCCGCGAGGTTCTTGACAAGCTCCGAGCCCTCGCCATCAAAGAAGATGTTCTCCTGGGCAAGGGTTTTGACGTGGAAGGGGGAGAGGGCGTCGGAGACCTTCTGGTGAGCGGCCAAGTCCCGGAGGCGGAGCTTGATCTCTACCTCTATGGGAGTCGCGGAGCTCTTAGGGTTTGGAAACGATGCTTGGCTGGTGGTGCTAAAATGGAGGGGACGGGTCAAGTTCTTGTTTTGGTGGGTCTTCCCCCATTTTCCCACCAACCCAACAAGGGAGGAAGGAGTTGAGACTGATAGAGCTATGGTGACTGGTTAAAATAGAGAGCAAACTGAGACAGAGAACTGAAGAGCAAGATCTTAAAGGGAGAGGAAAATCAGTCAAAAGAATCAACTTGAAGGATTGTTTCTGATATTCATGGGCAAATTCAGAATTATGTGGGTGTGTTGGAATTGGGAGTTTTGTAACTCAATAGAAGCGCGATTCGATCAATAGGACATCACAAGAACTCAAATTCCTGCAAATTACCTGAACTTCTCAGCATCAGGACGAACAGCAAACAGGCTTAGAGGACGTCAATGCATCGATGGCAACGTCCAAATCTTAGAGGCCAGGCGTTTTGATGGGTGGCGATGGATGAGTTCTGCCACACGATCGCTATCGGCTTTGCTCTCCTTGGGAGATTCTATGGAAGCGAATCAGGGTCGACTTACGTGTCTTTCGAGAAGGAATCGAACGGCGTCGTAGGAGTGGCGGGAAGTAAGGAGGAAGCTCCGGGAACACTGGCTGCTCATCGAGTGATCTGATTACATGTTTACACGACATAAAACTGATATTTTAGTACTACTATGACCAAATAACATGAGTTAAGAAAGAATCGGGACCGCTGGTTTATGTGTTAATCCAAAGATTTATACAAAGGAAGCGGCTTACGATGAAAAAAAAAAGGAAACTTACGACAACAGTGGGATAAATTGCATTTATAAAGTATTTTTATTTAATTGTGAAAAATAACTAATGCACTATCAATTTATTTAATTTGATTCTTAAACTTTTAATTTTATATGTAACGTGGCTCAAGAATTATTTATTTATTTAATATGATTTTTAGATTTTTTATACGTGTTCTATTTAATTTTTGAACAATATAAATGTTCAATATTATTTTTGATTTAAAATTAATAAAAACATAATGCTGTATTCAATATCGATATTGAATATATTCACATTATATTTTAAGTTAAAATTTAAGAAAATAAATTAAAAATATGAGAATGCATTATATATCTAATTAAAATTTAAAATTCATTTATCTCATTATATCGCGATCAGAAAACGGCAGCAAGTTACCGGGTCGGTTTACCGATTTTCGGGTTCGGATCTCCATTCTCCAATATCTAATATCTCTCTCTCTCCCCCACGGTCTCGCAGAGCGTCGCCGCCTTCACCGGTTCTATAAGCAGCTGTCGCCGCCGCCGGTCCCCTCTCCTGCTCGGCCATCAAAGCGATTCGCCGAGCTCTGCCTATCACTATAGGTGCTGTGTCCTCAATCCATCCGCTTCTTCATAGGACAATCGTTCAACCAGTTCTATAGCTCCTACCATTGTCGCCCGAGTAACATCAGATTAGGGTTTCACGTACTTCTTCGTGGAGGAACTCGACAGTACTTTTAGCATGTCCATCGCCGCGGAAGGTTCCGCAGTCATGGAGGAGGAAGACGATTATGTCGATTATGTCCCTGTCGCCAAGCGCAGGGCGTTGGAAGCTCAAAAGATCCTCCAGCGCAAGGGAAAATCTTCTTCTCTTGAGGAAGACCACGAGAAGGCGAAGCTGGCAGAAGCCAAACCTAGCCTCCTGGTGAAGGCGACGCAGCTGAAACGGGATCAACCCGAAATCAGCCCCACCGAGCAAATGGTGCAGCAAGAGAAGGAGATGATTGAGCACTTATCTGATCGCAAGACCTTGATGTCGGTCCGTGAGTTGGCGAAGGGAATTACTTACACTGAGCCGCTGTTGACCGGCTGGAAGCCGCCATTGCCGATTCGGAGGATGTCGAGGAAGCAGTGCGAATTGATTCGGAAGCAGTGGCATATTATTGTTGATGGAGAGGATATTCCACCACCAATAAAGAATTTTAAGGATATGAGGTTTCCAGACCCCATTTTGAAGAAGTTGAAGGCGAAGGGGATCGTGCAGCCGACACCGATTCAGGTGCAGGGTCTTCCTGTGGTCTTAGCGGGGAGAGATATGATAGGGATTGCATTCACGGGGTCAGGAAAGACAATGGTTTTCGTGTTGCCGATGATCATGATTGCTCTTCAGGAGGAGATGATGATGCCCATTGCTCATGGTGAAGGACCATTTGGATTGATCGTCTGTCCATCAAGAGAGCTTGCGAGACAGACATATGAAGTTGTAGAGCAGTTTTTGATTCCAATGAGAGAGGCTGGTTATCCAGAGTTGAGGTCCCTGCTTTGTATCGGCGGAGTGGATATGCGCTCGCAGGTGGAGATTGTGAGGAAGGGAGTGCACATTGTTGTTGCTACTCCTGGTAGATTGAAGGATATGCTGGCAAAGAAAAAGATGAGCCTTGATAATTGCAGGTAGATTCCCTTGATTCATCCTTACGTTCCTTTCAAACCTATACAGTATGATCTCCTGCTTTCAGTCAACATCTGGCTTTCTCCATTACAGCTGTTGGTGTATGATCGTGCATGGGCAATTTGATTGGTTTGCTATTAGTAGGAAGTTATTATGGGCAGCAGCCTTGAAACTGCCAACTACTAATTGTTATCCCAAGTCTGAAGCAAATACTTAAAATACTTCCGATCTCCAATAGCTAATGAATCTGCATTGGAAAAAAGTCAATAGCACTTAAGCCTAGTTGCGTTACTGGTGCTTTGTACTTTTGCTTGGGTTTTATGTGCGCCATTTGGGTTCCAGTCACCAGTGCTGACTCAAAGTTTAAATAGTGTCGTATGGGATGTCAATTTAGATTGCTTTTTGAGTTCTTATTTTTGCCTCCTTTGCCTTGAGGTAATGGAACTTTACCGAACCTAAGTTTTTTGGTTTGAACTTTTTCCTTAATAAGCCTCAATCTGAATTTTCTATTTATGCAGCACTGTCGTCTTGGAAATTCAAATTTGTTGTTTGTGGGGACAACTATAATGATCTGTTGGTTTCTGCAGGTACCTTACTTTAGATGAGGCTGACAGATTGGTGGACTTGGGATTTGAAGATGATATAAGGGAGGTGTTTGACCACTTCAAAGCTCAACGTCAGACACTCCTCTTTTCTGCCACTATGCCTACCAAAATACAGAATTTTGCAAGAAGTGCTTTGGTGAAGCCTGTTACTGTTAATGTGGGAAGAGCAGGTGCTGCAAATCTTGATGTCATTCAGGAGGTCGAGTATGTCAAACAGGAGGCGAAAATTGTTTACCTTCTTGAGTGCCTCCAGAAAACCCCACCCCCTGTCCTTATATTCTGTGAGAACAAGGCTGATGTGGATGACATTCATGAGTATCTACTATTAAAAGGAGTTGAAGCAGTAGCCGTTCATGGTGGCAAAGACCAGGAAGAGAGAGAATATGCTATTTCATCCTTTAAGGCTGGCAAGAAAGACGTCTTGGTTGCCACAGATGTTGCTTCAAAGGGGTTGGACTTTCCTGATATTCAACATGTGATCAACTATGACATGCCTGCAGAAATTGAGAACTATGTTCACAGAATTGGTCGAACAGGTCGATGTGGAAAGACAGGGATTGCTACAACTTTCATAAACAAGAATCAGAGTGAAACTACACTTCTTGATCTGAAGCACTTGCTGCAAGAAGCAAAACAGAGGATACCTCCTGTGCTGGCTGAGCTGAATGATCCAATGGAAGATATCGAGGCGATTGCTAATGCCAGTGGAGTGAAGGGATGTGCATATTGTGGTGGTCTTGGTCACCGTATCCGTGATTGTCCAAAGTTGGAGCATCAGAAAAGCATGCAAATTGCCAGCTCCAGGAGGGATTACTTTGGATCCGGAGGATACAGAGGGGAAATTTGAGATTTCCAATATTTTTGAATGTATCATCTTGTCTTCTACTTGTTTGTCACCCTTGCTAACAGTTGTGCATTGTATGTGTTAATGGTTGCTTAGGGGCTGCTTTCCCTTCAATGGTAATATGACACCCTAGTTTAGTGGAAAAAGAATCATTATGGTTTTGAATTGTCCACATATTTTTTTGTACTTGCCATGTACACGACGGGTATCTCATACTACAGCCATACTGGACTAGCGGGTTTAATTTGTCAAAGATGATAAACAAATTTCAACGAAGTCAATTTACTAACGTATTCATGGGACCACATGCATATTCAGCATATTCGTTACCCTTATCTCCTCGAAATAAAAGTCACTTCTTGTCCGCAAACTCAAACATTTCAAGCAGGGTGATCCCTTCCTCATATACGCAACTTAAGCATATCCAACTGAGTGGGTTATTGGCCTTTACAGTTACGTGGGAAGTTTTATTTAAAAGGTCATGTATCAGGACATTGTTGTATCAAATAGTGCTATTGTATGACAAACAATGAGTATCAAAATATCAAATTCGTATCTCTGATTGTTCAGATCTTCCCAAAGCTCTAGAGCATGAAACCATTTCGAGGATAATGCGGATGACACCTGCTTCCTGTTGCCTCGTCCATCCGGATGCTTGTATACGGTATCAAGAAGAAATTTATGAGGGTTTTCTCTCATCTAATAACTTTTTGGTTGCTTCGGCAAATTGGTGTGGTAGTTCTGCATTCTTTGTTCAACACAAGAGGATTTGAATACTGACGGAGAACTAGTGAGAGGCCAGTCCCAGATCTTCTGATCTCCAAGTCCTATTTGTATGCAGAAGCAAAAATTATTGGTAAGAAAGGCATACAGTGAGATTTCATATCTATAGCTGACTTCTTGAGCATTGTATCCGATTACCCAGGAGGTAATCTATCTGTAACAACCAGTTGGACAAGACACTGTCACTTATTTGAAGTTCTCCCAAGTGTAAAGCCTCAATGAAAGAGTCGGAATAGTTTCCTTCTAGTTCCAATGACGAACTCCTCGCGATTGCTGTCTGTGTAAGTAAGGAGGAGAAGTCCAAAAAAGTGCTTTACCTTGGAATTGCTGACTAGTGAAGAAGCGTGAGTTCCTTGAAACTGGTCTCTAGAACGTAGAGAGCGATCTATGATCCAGAACTGCTCATATATCTCATCTGCCAACCGTTTCCGATCCTCCACAGCCTCATAGAATGTCCTTTTGAGAGCATCATTTTCTTCTTCAAGAATCTTTAATCGCTTGTCAATCACTTTGATATCAGTAAGCCGAATCGCCCGCATTTTCAACTGTAACTCTGTACTTGTATCTCTTCTTTGAGGAGTCAATGAACTCCTACCAGCCTCTTTAATAACGAAAGCCTTCAAACCAGATGTTGGAGCTTCATTGCTAGGTCCCTCCATATTGCGTGGCTCTATCTCCTTTCCTACCTCTGCATTGCCGCGTCCTAAAAAGGACGATACCATTTCATGGTCAAGAACGATATTTTGCCACAGGCCTACTTGAGATTAAACGATTTGCCGTCAAACATCACACGTACCTGTACTGCTTGAAGGCTTGAAAAACTTGAACCTTGAACTATTCCTTGATAATGAGTAGCCCTCTAGTTCAGCTGATGTCCTCTCCATGCCTTTTCATCCAAAAGCACCTTCTGCCCAACGCTGAAGGCATACCAGTACTTTCTTTGCACCTACTTCATCTTTAAGCACTGACCTTCAACGACCGACACTGGCCTTGATGGTACAAGTGATCGATTGTTAATCAAGTTGGTAGGCGTTACAAGTCCCGCAGGACCAGTGAACCTTACCACTGAAGATACTCATTTTCACGCATTTCAGTGTACTGCAGAAGTTGGTGCTGGAGGGAAATTTCCAAGCGGTTGCGGACAGCAGAAGTTTGATCTGAACGTGGCTCAACATTATGGGTTGAAAAATGCAGCTTAATTTGGCCGTATGCTCCTGAGTCGGTTTCTTCATGATAAATCCACTGAAGCGTGCATAGCAGCTTTTAATTTGGCTCTTTGCTGTGCTCGGCAGGCAAACTTTCTGGCTCCATTCAAGCAGAGCGAGATACTACGACTCTTGTTATCATGATGTCGAATTGCTATTCGTCACAAATGGTTTAGGTTCACTCTACCCAGGTCTACTGACCGCACTAAATCCCATGAATCTTCGCTGAAACAAACACATATTTAATCATTCCATATGAACATGGCCAAAGTGCCTCAAGCTTGACAAGTGCGCATATTTAACCATATATATCCCACAGAGAGAGAGAGAGAGAGAGAGAGAGAGAGAGAGAGAGAGAGAGAGAGAGAGAGAGTTTGCAAGGCCTTAAAGGTATTCCTGAGGTCTACCATCCAAAATATCAAGCATCATAGAATTCGTTTCATTTATATATGATGCGTTTGTTTCAATTCATGGAGAATTTCATAATGAAGGAACATATTTTCTATGGAAATTAATTTCAAGAAAAATGATTAGTTTTCATTTATTTTATGATTTGCGGAAAATAATTCATTATTGTCATAAGGGGAAGTCGTCTTTTTCAATCTGAACTTATCGTTTTTAGTCCACGGAAGATATTTTTTGTAAATCGATTGGTTTTCCATCACTCAAATACCGGAAAGTCGTAGAATAATTTCTCAAAACTTAATTTTCTTTCAAACAAACGGAAGTGCTGCAGGTCGTCGAATCTTACTCCATGTAAAGTTCTCCATTGACAGCTAGGGCTATTGGCCGGTTGAAGCAAGGTTATAACGTTGAAATTTTAGGGTTGAGGATGGATCCTCGATAGAGCAAAATAAATAAAATGAAAGCTCTTTGGGAGTAGGCGACATGGGGATTTGATTCAGCAATAGAAAATCTCAATTCTATGTATTTTCTTCAATTCATAAAGTACACTCTTATACATATTGTTTTCCTATCCTCAGACGATCTAGAGAAAAAAGAAACTTAAAAAATAGCAAAAGTCATCCTCACTAATCAGACCAATACTACTTTTAGGAATAGTACTCTAGAACCGAACTTTCTATACAGAATACAATCCTGTTCTTAACCTTTTCATTAGAGTTTGAGTGGTGTTGCGATTGTAAGAAATGTATGACTATATAAATAAATGAAGGCTTATCTTACCACTAATGACTAGAGATCTCAGAAGTTCTCATATACTGAGTGTTCAACATTTCGGAAAAGAGAGAAGATTGTTACTTTGTATTAAGAAGTGTAACGCCCCATCACAAGAAAAAATATTAGTTTGCTAAATGTTTTCTTTGTTAATAACTTTCCCTCTTTTTAAGTGAAAGCGTGCATTAACGGAGGGGCGTCAACGAAGGCATGAATGCTCGTCCCCGCCTGACAAGTTTCTGCGACCGTTTTGACAGAGCCTCATGAGCAAAGGGGTGGCATCGTGTTCCTCAGAGGCTCGGACCAGCCCACCGAGGCTTGTAAAAACCCAAGCGAAGGGCAAACGCCATTTACTGAAAACAGTATGTCTATGTCTTAGGCTTTGAAAGGTTGGTCTCTGGTTTTGAAAAAATAAAATGGCAAGTGGACGGTGGATCTCATCGGTGCAATCAGTTGCACATACCATTTGACTCCTGAACAGGTCCTTTCCTTGTCTTGGAAAAAAAAACCAATCTATCGCCATTTCAGTTGCATGTTTAGGCCTAATAATTGTGGAGTTCGGAGTCAGTGGGCCTCAGCTGAGAAAATGCTGAGACTCGTACTGATACTATGCATGATGACCCTTTAGCGGGGAAACGAGACACGAGTCCATGCACGGATGCACTGAAGATGATGACGACACCACACGTCCTCTTCAGTCTCTTCCCATCGTTTCAGTAGCTTTGTGAATTTATCTACCCGTGATCTTGGAGTTTCCCCAAGGAGCCGAAAGAAAGATGGGCGCGAGAGCTCTCGTGATCGGAGTGGCGGCCGTTTGGGCAATCTGTGCCTTCGTATCTGAAGCCGGGGCCTTTCAGGACGATGCTTTGGCGTAAGACGCTTTTTCTGATTCGATAGTTCGATGATCTTCTTAAAACTTCTGTTCATTGCACGTATGCATGGAGCAAACAATCCCTCAATTATGATGAATTGTTGCGTTCGGTTACTTTTGGCACTTTCGTTTGCTATTATGCAATTCATAGGGTCGTCCCGGGGGAGCCGAGACCGGAGCTTTTACCTACTGGAGGTGGTGAAGGGATCGCGAGAAAAGCTTTCAAGATTTTTAAAGACGACTGGAATCAATGTTTCTCCGTAACGGACGTGGTGAACTACATCACCAGCGTCTGTTCCGGTCTCCAGGAGACGATCTACTGTTGCGCGACAACGGCTTTTCCCTTAAACCAATACTGCTTAAGATGCTGCTCCAGCAATTGTGACCCCAGCACTTGCAACTTCTTGATAGAGTCCTCCAGGGTTTCTCTATACTCTCCACAGTATCCCTCCCCACAGTCCACGGTCGCCATGCGTGCTCCGCTGGCTGCATCATCAGCACCGGCGTCGGCTTCGATCCCACCTCGAAGGCCGACCGTCTCCTTTATGGTCCTGGCTTTTCCACTAGTGTGTCGTCTCTATAATTAGCACAAATAGACGGTTGCTACATATTTAAGTATGGTTTTTGTGTAGTTTCGATTGAAGCGCGGTGCATGCTATTGTCCATGTCGAAACATCATCTTTACGTTAGGGTATGTCGGCGAAGATTGAAGAGGCATATATATGCATGCTTGGTGTAATCATAGTCGAATTTGGATCTTTAGTTTAATTAAGTTGTTATCCTCCGAATGTTTAAGCAGCTTTGAACTCATTATCTTAATGTCGCATGCCTACTTTGAATGGCCAGGACCAACTGCTCTTATGCTTTTCGTGATATTGCTCGTGGAACAATAATCAATCATGTACTCTCAATTCATTTGAGGCACATGCCAAACATTTTATAATTCCCATCCAAGGAAGATGTGATTGCAACCGTCAATTATTTTCTATTGAAATCAAAAGACAATGGAAATGCATACCTTGCATCAGAAAGGTTGCATAATTTCCCATCTTATACGTCATATCTAATCAATAATTGACCCCACTTAACACTTAAAAAAACTACTTTCATATGGGATAAAACATATTAGAAATCGTCGAAGTGAACTAATTTCTCTTCAATGACTCGAGGAAGTTTTCATATTCCACCATATTCAACCACCCAGTAAAGTCAATAGCTTGATGAATAAGTAAGTCAAGGGGACACATGTTATTTGCTTTTCATATTATCTTCCCAATCTCTACTTGATGGTTGATCCTCTTGCTCTAAAGCTCCGACGACACATATCCAGGAGGATATTACTTGAGAGCCACGAGCTTCCGAGTCTAAAAGAGTTTCCTGATAAAACCAAGCTGCTGGCTTTGAATTATATCTCTTACTTATGGAATGTTGAATGATGAGACAAAAAGAATGCAAGGTCACATAGTTCGCGAATCTCTCAGTGAAATCCGTATGTGGATGAGGGAGTGTGAAACAAGGTTAATGTCTATGGTCAAGACAGGCAAAAGCGTCATTCTTCACCGTGACGGCGGCCCAAACTTTCGAGATTGCAGTATAATGAGGGAAACTAGAGAGGAAATACTAGCTGATCTTTCGCCGCTATTTCTCATTTCCTACTTCAATTTTCTCTTTTTTCCGTAAAGAAATTATTGTTTCCTACAAATGTGGAGCCGCAGTTCTCCCATCTCTTAACCACAACCAGTTCGTTATATGATTCACATAAATAATCTCAGCTTCCAAAATTGTGTTCCGGAAGAGGCAGCGTGCTAGAAAGAACGGAAGGGGTTGGGGGTTGGGCACTCTCGTGTTTAAGTTTTCTTAGCAGGTCATTGAACCACCACAGACCAGTATTGTAACAAAAACTAGCTTTGAGAAGTCGACGCTGCTGCATACCTCTATATACTTCGCTTTGTCACATGCTCCACCAGTGTTGGATGCCAGAACTGCCAGCTAATTTACGTTTCCCAATACATCTTCGGACTAGTGAGAGTGACCTATAAATCAGGAGATGTACTCTGGAGAGAAGGCGAAGCCATCCGAACTTCCAAGAGGAGAGATGGGCAATTAAATGAAGAAGCACTTGTGTGAGAAGTAGGGGTGTCAAAATGGATCCATGACCCATCTTCTAAGTCAGCAATTTCTAACTAAATTGAGGAATGACCCAATCGATACTGATGTAAAAATGTTTCATGATTAAATTAACCCAATTGAAAAGTTGAAGACCACGTTTACTGATCTAATCACGCTCCAACGGCCCTGCATAGCCCCCAGTAGAAGAAAGTGGTCCTGCTCATGCTTCCTTTACTTCGAAGCACACCAATAATGGCGCACTCATCGTTCTTGGAACATGCCGGTGGAATAATAACACAGAGATCTCCGTCAACAAGGATCCATCGCGCAGTTGCATCGACTTTGATCATCCTCCTGGATCGGTTTTGAGTTTTCGGAGAATTACGCCACATCCTTAAAGAAGTGGGGTTGTGGCCATTCTCTCTTCGCGATGGAAGTTAAAAGGGACAGCTGGAAAAATCGGATCCGGATCGCCTAACATGGAGTATTCATGTCACACGATCTGGACCATAGAAATGGGGAAGCAGGCCCCCTCCTTTATTTGGGGGGGGCAGTTTAAGGGTTGGGATCAGCTAATGTGCTCCACATTCTCGTTAGCCGATCCCTTCGCGGAAAAATCAGGATCCTGCATGCTCACGAAATACTAGGAGTACTGTCCCCCGGTAAAGAGGCTCACACAGAAATTTCCCTTAATCTTCCTCCGGCGTGAGGTGATCTCAGTACAGGAACAATAAAAAACATTCGAAGAACATTATACTTCCAAAGAGGACCATCATAACAAGTGGACACTCCAAGTTATAAGGACATCAAAAACAAGATTTAAAGAATTCCACAAAGATCATCAGCTGAAAAATGATCCCTCTTGCATAGAAAAAGGCATCGATAACTGTTCTTTTACGGGGAAACATATAAAATACACTAAAAGTGAAGACTCCGCCAGTACATGAATCAAAAATTGCCAGGTACAACCTTAAAACTCAGGTTGAGATTCACATGTTAATATAAATTCCTAACCATCAGAATCATCATCATCATCCCTAAAAATCAGAACCACTACAACTATGGAGAACTAACATGAAATGGATACCAAGGGCAAGTTGAGTTCATGACGATGCTGCCACGCCAAAAGGAAGTCATCCAATCCCTCCCCTCAGAATATCTTGAAAAGTAGACCACCGTGAGTAGCGAAGAAGGGAGCAAACACGAGCGACTCCACTGCCATGAGCTTGATGAGGATATTGAGCGATGGGCCTGAAGTGTCCTTCAGTGGATCGCCAATAGTATCTCCAATAACAGCAGCCTTGTGAGGCTCCGACCCTTTAGGGCCAAGGGTCCTTGCATGCTCCGAAGCACCAGCCTGAAAGTGAATATGAAGATATTAAGGGAAAAAATCTGCAGACTTACAAAACTTCTCTAAGAAGGCCATTGAACCACCACAGACAAGAATATCAACCAAAACTAGCTTTCGAGCCATTGGACTAGCTGCATACCTCAATGTACTTCTTCGCATTGTCCCATGCTCCACCAGTGTTGGATGCCGAAATTGCAATCTGTTTACAACCAAGCCCAACAAGCAATATTCATCAGGAAAATAGCATAAAATGAGACAACCGATGTGAAGCTCCAACATTGTCGTAGATATGATGAAGAGCATTAATCAACGTTGTTCACAAGCCTCACAAAATTTTGTGCAAGAATGAAGAAACTGAAACATCTTAACGTATCTTGCACAATGCAAACTAGCAAAATAGACAAACATTATTTTAATAAAGCTATACCTGGACACCGGAAACAAGAGAGCCAGCCAAAACACCAGACAGGGTCTCCACACCAAAGAAGGTCCCAACGATAAGTGGTGTAAGCATGACTAGGGCACCAGGTGGAATCATCTCCCTGATAGATGCATCGGTTGAAATTTTGACGCATGTAGCATAGTCAGGCTTTGCAAGACCCTCCATGAGCCCTGGAATGGTGTTAAACTGCCTGCGGACCTCCTCAACCATCTTCAATGCTGCACTTCCTACACTTTTCATGGTCATGGCAGAGAACCAGTAAGGAAGCATGGCTCCCACGATCAAACCAATGAAGACCTTTGGTGTCAGTACATCAACGGTAGAAATTGCTGCACGACTCACAAATGCACCAAACAGAGCGAGGGACACCAGGGCAGCTGATCCAATGGCAAATCCCTATGTACCAGGAGAAAAAAAAAGGTCGATCAAATATTGAATTTGAATAACTGGAAACTAGAATTTGACAATAGGGTTAATACTGAGCATGATAGATTAAAGGCAGCGCATCAGGGGGCAAAAAGGTGATTTTAGCCAAACATCATGCCACGCCAGCAAGAATCCAGAAATAATTGTATAATTCACCTATCTATTTAGTTATTCATGGTAAAAGGGAAAATAACTGGGCAATGTACAGACACTCCGGATGATATGAACATGGTCTCCTGAAAAAACTCCTACAAAGAGACAATCTTTCCTCACCTATGTCCTGAATTTTACCAAGATAAGCTACTAAAAGACAACAGGACAGTGTCCTTTACTATATTCATATGCAAGGAATGACTATACCTTTCCAATGGCAGCAGTAGTATTGCCAGCAGCATCAAGGGCATCAGTTCTCTCACGAATTCTGTGACTCATGCCGGCCATCTCAGCAATACCTCCAGCATTGTCGCTGATGGGACCATAAGCATCTATGGCCAATCCAGTGGCAATGGTACTTAACATTCCAAGGGCAGCCACAGCAATTCCGTACATGGCAGCAAAACTAAAACTCACAAATATGCTAATGGCAATGGCAAAAATTGGGATAATGACAGATTTATATCCCAAGGCAAGGCCAAAAATAACATTGGTCGCCGCGCCAGTTCTGCAGGAATCAGCAACATCTTGGACAGGGCTGCAGACAATATGATAAGTACATGGTCAGCACATGATCATCGACAGTCATAAAAACTCATTCAGTCTTTAACTTCAGCGATTTTAGTACCTGTAGGCATTACTGGTGTAGTATTCAGTGACAAACCCAATAATTAACCCAGCCCAAAGACCAACACCAACACACAAAAACAGCTGCCTGCATGATTATACCCATAATTAGCGACTAGATACACTCGATAGATTGATCCAATCCCGTACGAGTCCACTGACATTTAAAGCACGTCACTTGAACAATGTTAGAAGAAAGCAGCACTTAGAATCAGAAAGAGATAAGCATCGCCAAAGAATTTACCAATTCTTCACAACTTTCTGCGACCCAAAGTTATAAATTGTGAATGATGAGGGCAGAGCAATCCAGCTAATGATAGCTATTCCGACAGTCATAAGAATAGTGGAAATAATAAGTTGCTTCTTCAATGCAGGCTCAATTTCCTTCACTGCCTTGATTTCAAAGAAATCAGTTGCAAAGAGAGTTGTAATTAAGCATACAATGATACCCACAGAGCTGATAAGCAGGGGATAACACATGGCAGTGAAGTCGTGACTGATTCCGAAAGAAGAGATAGAAGCAACAACGAGGGCCGCACAGGATGATTCAGCATAAGAGCCAAAAAGATCAGACCCCATGCCAGCAATATCCCCAACATTATCACCAACATTATCAGCAATCACCTGAATGATTAAGGTCAAACCCATATATGATTAAAAGGGAATGATATACTTAGGAGATGGAGCTACAGGAATAGAGTACGTACCGCTGGGTTTCTCGGATCATCTTCTGGGATATTTCTCTCAACCTTTCCAACCAGATCAGCACCAACATCAGCGGCCTTCGTATAAATTCCACCACCGACTCTTCCAAAGAGAGCCATGGAAGATCCACCAAGACCATAACCGGTGATGGCCTCAAAAAGACCTTCCCAGTCGTTGCCATAGTACAACTTGAACAGATTGATTGCAATATAGAGAACGAGAAGACCATTAGCAGCAAGAAGAAATCCCATAACTGCACCTGACCTGAAAGCAGTAATGAAAGCTTTTCCAACGCCTTTTCTCGCTTCCAAGGTTGTCCTTGCATTGGCATAGGTAGCAATTTTCATGCCAAGGAAACCAGAGATGAGTGAGGTGATACCACCAAGCAGGAATGAAACCGTACTGAAAGCGGCGGTGGCCAGTGCAGGCTTGCATAATCTTGAAGGATCATATGTGCAAGGCTGGCTTTCGGTGCTGAAGCTCTCAACAGAGCCAAGGAAGAGGAAGATTAGAACCGCAAAGGCAACCATGAAAACTCCAACATACTGGTACTCCGTGAACAAAAAAGATGTTGCACCTGTTACAGTCACAAATGATAATTTAGGATCTCCATTAAACAAATAAAGCAACAAATCCGTACCTCGAAATTCTATGTTATGCATGACAAAATAAGATGTAATTTAGTAAAATCCAGTTACTTCATTCCGTTGCCTAGTTTTGTTCAAACTGGTCTCAAGAAATAAAAAAGCCTAGCCTAAAGTGCCTCCAAAAGAGTAACTTAAAAGATGAAATGGTTTCTGATTCACCTTTGGCAACCGGGACAGTTCAAGTGTTAAATCCAACGGTGAAAGAATGACAAAAACATAATGAGTAGGACAAGATGGGAAAAGGAATGACAAAGGTACACAGTTCTGCAAAAAAATTAATTGAAGAAAAAGAACTGAAGATAAATTACATCATCCCAGACCCAGAATATTATTGTAAATACATCTAAACATTACTTGAACTTAAAGCATTAAGAACAAACAAGAATCTAGGGAAAAAAAAAATTATTGCCTACTATAGTAGACAGAGGGTTAGACCCGAAAATAAAACCAAGAGTATGGAAGACGTCAATACTAAATTTAGAACTGAAGTTCAATGATAGAACTAGAAGAGGAGAAGGGTGAACTACTGACGGGGCAAATGATTGGACCAAAAAAAAAACAAAAAAACAAAATTAGTTTCACGATAGAACTGATAATAGTCAAATTTGAAAGATTATTTTAATCAGAATGAAAGAAATAGGTATGAAAAATAGTCACCTATAGGGAGTTCAGTTAGGAGAAGCAAGAGTGTAACACAAGAGAACCTTAGAGAAATATAAGAATGGTTCCTCACCTATATATTCTTAACTAATCCTACAGAATTAGTGTTTTGTCACAAGCGTGAGAAAATAAAAAATTACAATATGCAAGAATGAGAAATATTCTGGAAGACTTAAAATACATTCAGTGACAAAGAAAATGAGTACTTTCAAATAGAAGGTTGTACATCCTCAGCGATTCACATTGTAATTCTATATGCTTCTACTAAAGCCCATTGCATATGAAAATTATGATCCTAAAATCAATTGACTTGACGGTGACTCATTAGTGTCATAAACAAGCTTCTATAACTAATACAAAACAGATGGAAGAAAAATTAAACTTAATCTATCACATGGATAACTTCAAATGAATCAAATTTGTGGAGAATGATTTTGCGCACGTACTCATATTGGCTTATTAAACTTAACCTATCTTCAAATGTGATGTTCTGCTGATGTACGTATGCCAAAATGCAACGCTCACATACTCAACCAGTTCTTGGGCCAATAAACCAATTAATCTTTTGACATGTAATCATTCAGAGCATATTCTCTAGCATTTATCAAAGGCTTTTGAAACGGCTATATTATATAAATCGTTGTCGTATTCTGCCATAAAATAGAGTGCCTCCCAGTACTATGGGAACCTGCAGCTAGTGGGTGAGTAAAAGGACGAAAACACAGAAGGCCCACACATGGCCCATACCGTGCGTCACAACATTCACGTGAACAGCACGTGCATTTTCCTCATCCAGAAAAAGCGCGAACTTTATGTGCATAAGACGAAAATAATTACTCATGTAGATGGCAAAAGCCAAAAGGATAAGAGCTGCACCGGTTAGCACTCCCCCAAGAAGAAGCCACAAAGACCCCCAACATTAATCACACCACCGTTCCCTAAAATAATTAAATTACCTAATAATAGATCTCACGAGTAATACTATAGTGCTCTGCTAAGATACGTTACTCAGAGCTCTAGCAGCTGTTACAAACTCTTAAAATTACTCGCGTCACATGCAGCAAAAGCTCATAATTTTGCTCAGTGTTATCATCAGTTTACAAGCCTTAAATCTGTTGCTATTGCTCACGCAGATGGGAGATATACCCTTAAAAAATCTGTCAATGAACGGTGCGAGTGAGACATAAAGAGGGGGTTAAATCATAACCTCTTTAACGCCGAGAAAAAAAAAGAGAGAAAAAGAGTGATTGAAAAAGAAAGACTAGCAACCCAGAAAATCAAATCTTCTTTATTCGCTGTCGTCGTTTCTCTCGGACAACGAACAGGAGATAAGGGATACGAACTTCGCTCAAAAGACCGTGCTACCGAAAGATCTAAAGGAAAAATAAATTAAGAATTTAAGACTATAAATCCAGAGTACGCCGAAACGGAAAAATTCCAGTAAGGGGACAAGTCGCGAAGCTCTAGGATCTGTATAAAGTCACCTTCGGAGATGGCGCTCTGTATCTCAGCACACTTAGCCACGACGCCCTGGTCGTTAACGCCTTCCTCTTCCTCGATGAGATAGTCGCCGTAGCCATTCTTGTTGCTGTTTGGGGACGAGGACGACGGCGTGCGCGGCTCCGGTGCGAGCCTCACACGCGACACGAGGAACCACTGCACCAGGGAGAACACGATCCCGACCACGGCGCAGACCGGGATCATGATCTCCGTCCCGAGAGCTGAGAGCAACGCCATCCTCGCCGGAACCCTAGACGACTAAGGAGCCGTAGCCTCTGGCCTCAACGCCGATTAGAGAGAGAGAGAGAGAGAGAGAGAGAGAGAGTGAGAGAAACGCGGAGAGGAGTGAAAGAAGGAGTGAGCTCGTTTATATGGAAAGAGGCGAGAGTTCCATGAATTGAAGGGTTACGTTAGCGTGCAACCCGTGCTAGAGTGGAGATCTAGGCCTTTCGATGCCGTCCGCCGGATTCGCCAGAGACGGAAAGTCGTTCTAGAGTAGGACTATCGGACGGCGGAAGTGAGAGCCAGTGTAATCTCGTGGCGTATATTTGACGCATCAATGTCGGAATAGGTTTTCTCACTTTCCTATGAAACCTCCATCCGACATATTTCTCTTTAATTAATGGTCGGTTCCCAAGTATTTTGTCCTTCGATTGTTGCAATTAATATTATCCTATACCAATAATTAAAAAGAAAAAACCAAGCACAATCCAAGTTAATAAAAATGATGCGTTGAAATTGCTATTTTTTTGTCTACATATATATATATATGATAATTTCTCGCGTTAATAAAAATGATGTACTGGAATTGTCGTCTTTTTGTCTATATATATATATATATTTCTTAGTCATAATTGTGAATGCATAAAGGAATATGCGATTGAGAACTTCAATGTGGTTAATTTTTTCGTTCCTTTATCGAGAGGAGTATTTCGAGTCTCAAATCACGAAAAATGCGTGGATGAGCAGAATCTCAAGCGCGCAAGTAGCGTGTTCTTAGATTACAATATGAAAATCCTCCGTGTCCATTTCTTGATTGTGTTCTTCCCGGGACGGCTCGTGAGTCCGTCCGACGACGTCGCTCGTGTTGAACGGCGTGCAGAGCATCCCATTCCCGACCGCAATCGGATAAGGCGCTGAATTCTCTCCCCGTCTGTTTTCCTTTTTGTTTGTATTTCCCCGAGAGATTCTGCTTTGGGGGTGGTGGGGGGGACTCTTTCCTTCGTCGGAAAAGATTAGCCCTTCCTCCAAGGCCCGGTATGATTCTCGCCAACTCGATCCCTGGTTTGAGAAGGCACTCTTTTGATACAAATCACAGGTTCGCATCGGAGGAGTCGACGTCTATTTTACTCCGTCAAATCTCAACCCGCCGATCTCAAGCAATCGACGGTCGAAGCATCCTCCCGGACTCTGCACCCATCGCCGCCTTCGGAAGTATGACTCGGTGCTTCGTGGATCGTCCGCGGTTGATTGATGGGCTTAGCGAGGAGCCACACACGATCAGTGAGGATTGACGTCTCTCGATCGCACCGTTTTCCACAGGTCGCGTGCGATCGTGGAGCGTGATTGACGATGGATTTGAAGGCATCCCCCCATTCGGACCCCCGAGTGGCGTTCCGACGGGACGTGGTGGGGGCAAAAGGGCGACTGCAATTTGCGGGTTTTGGAAGTTGGGGAGTGGCCGCGGCTCGTCCGCTTCGTCTCGAAGGAACCCAGAGACAGAAGATGGCGCCACTGCAAGAAATTGCATAGAAGGTCGTGCCGGGCTGGGCCCACGGGACCGGCCTCTCGAGGTTGGTCCGGTGGTCCCCCGCCTACCTTTAGATTGGGCCCGCTCGAACTGCGAACTTCCAGCTGGCTTTCTTTTGAACCCATGGCTGCGTGGAGCGCGGGAGTGGTCGGGTCATCCGAGTCTCTTTGAGATCGTATAAATTTCTCCCAAGGCTTGTCCAACATCCATGGTTAGGATGAATCGAGTTCATGGGGGCATTCGGATCATCAGGAGATTTTTCTATCCTGCGTTTCATCTTGCCCGACCTTTGGACGGTAGCTCTCCTGTACGGCTCGTCCAAAACACGCTATCACATTTCGTGATATTGAGATGATAAAAAAACAACACTCGTTCGGCAGCCACATCTGGCCAAAATTATAGCTCGAGGGGACATGCTTAACCCTTTTCTGCGTTAGACAAGCTTCGATTGTTCCTAATCAGTCCGGCCACGGATCCTTATAATTCTATGCCCCTAATAAGCCTGCACCAAAGACGTGCCTTGGCCCTTGTGGCTCGGTCTAAGGCTGGATGAACCGATTGAACATTGTGCTTCAAATTTAAGTTCCTCTTTCACATTCCGCAACCCAAAAAAAAAAAAAAAAGAAGGAAAGCTAAAAAGAGGTCCTCTTCCACTTCATAAATAGTCCCAATGCGCTTATAAAATATAATGCTGGCCTTTGAGAACATCTTTGGATCGAATTGAGCAATAACTGAAAAAAATATTTTACATTCCTATTAAAACTTGAAAATTTCATTAAAAAAAGACGAAAAAAATCGGCATGCGAATCTATGTGCTAAAATTCTTATGTTGTGTAAATTTCAATCTCTTTCTTTAACAAAAATTGGAAAATAGGTTCACTGTAAATTTTAAATTAAGCAAAAAAAAAAACAGTCAATTCAAAGGAGCCTCGGATGTTGCAAATAATCCCATTAAATTTCAAAACTTCCTCTTTAGTTGAGTTCTTGAGCTACATAATTCTTGTCGTGTTGGTTCTTCGATCAAATATTCGAAAGAAAATGTTGGCATGGAACACTAAAGTTGGTGCTGCGACGATTATGATTGGATAAATCGTCGGTGTGCATGAAGAAAGTAAAAGAAAAAGAAAACGTCAAATGGAAAGAGAGAGAGATGCCCGTACCTTGCCAGCTTTCAAGCTCCATTACTTCATTTGTCTTTTCTGTTCCATTATTTTTGGAATTTGTAGAATATATATTTTGTCAATGTTTTAAAGTAGCACTTAAATGATCACCTCAATGTCTAGGAAGCCATTTTTCAAAATATATAAAATGACAATATTTGTTCATATTTGATTGAAACCTATAAATAAACTTAGGAAAATATTTTTTCACCGATTGATATGAAAATTTGATTTGATTTTCTTGGGAAAATTTATCAAAATAATAAAATTTTTAATTTTTTTTGCTTTTCCTTTTTCCTTAGTCGATTGCTTATCATGGCGTCAACCGATGAGCTCGAGTCTTACACTATTACGATGGAACTCAAGTTCGCTAGATTAGATAAGCTTGAACCTCGCAAGTTTGAGTACGATGTTCATGACCCAATGCTAGATTAATTATCAAAGCATTGATCCAATAGAAAAGAGTGAAATGGAGGACTCACTTTATCTCTATCTTCTTTTTACAAAATGGTCAACCAATCCCTACCTTTGTTTGACCGCTTTTTCTAATCGTTAGTCATTCCATTGAAACATAAGTTACCAAGATTCTGGTGCTCAGACAAATTCAACTTCTCTTGGGGTCGAAGACAGGCTTCTCATTTTTGAACCAAAGCCCCGCCAATCTATATCTGAAGTCCCACATTATTGGAAAGGAAATCTGTCTAAAGTTCTAAAGAGGAAGAAGACCTCCCTTTGTCATCAACCCAATCCCATTTCTTCAAATACTATTTTACATCCGCCATCAGAACTGTTCCTGGGTACTTCCACGATGTATCCAGAGAATATCATCATAACTCGTTACTTTCTCTTCAACCTCGAATTCGCCACGTGGAGAGCAACATTACTCGATCCATATCATGAGAAGGCATCGATGGCAAATCAACACCACTCTCTCTCTCTCTCTCTCTTCCCTTCTTTATTTATTCAGCAAACTTTGGTTTTTCACCCATAGTCAATTGCAATGATGAAGAGAGACAATCCTCCCTCGGTCCCTGGAATGGAGCAGAAGCGGCGCGAAGACATTATTGTCCTGGAACAGCAAATTGAGCATCCCTGCGTCTCTGCGTTCCCCGAAAAGCCCCCCTGTCTGACACCCGCATGAACTTAGTTGTTCAATCAAGAGAAAGAGACATCTTCACCCGTGCACTCAATGATCTCCTCGTCTAAAGGGTTTGTCATGGGCCAGAGAGACTCTGTTTCCCGGTCCTGGGCCTCATTCGTGGGCTAGGCCTAACGTCGCATGATTATCTCCATAAAGAGATTCGTTCTCCTGTTTTGCATACTTGGTTGCCTATCTCTTCCGCCACTTCCCGCTCGGCAACGTCCCGGCAAGTTCGTAGGTCCGTCTGCACTTAACCGTCAGCTCGCGTGGATCTCAATGTCGAACGCTACTGCAAGAGGCGGCCCTTCTTTTACAAAGTAGAAGCTTTCGTCAGGAGGAACAAGAGGATCTGCACATAGTTTGAGGGCAGTATGTCTTGACGAAGGTCGACCCGGATCGCCACTCGAAAAATAAGTTGAGATGATAAAGAGTATATGCCGAATGAATTGGCGTATGTACTGGAGTCTGTACAACAGTGCTTAGGTAGTAAATCGAGTATCAACCGAAACCTGCGGCATTGGGTAAGGTCGCTAATCAGCTTCTGACCCAACACGTCAATAAAATAAATTGCTCAACGATTCTTTCTGGGTAGCCTTGGTAGTTGAAGCAGCTTCTTTTGTTTTTGGTAGCGTTCGTGTTCACCTTTGTTGAAGTGGTTCTGACTTTTCAAACGTGTGATGTCCGATGAGCAAGACTGTCGGATCCACTTTGTAACACTCATTCTGGGCGGGTGCATGACCTTCGACTTTTCAACTCACGGCAATTCCAACATCGATGGAACCTTTAAACAGGATGCAAAAAATGCCGGATTATACTTGGGCTCCATTTGTTTGGCGATAAAATAAATAATTTGAAAAATAATCTTCGCTTTTATGGGTTGAAAGAATTAGCCGAAGAAAAATACGTTTATTGTCGATAACAATTCATGTTTCGGTACTTCCTTAAGGGACATAAATAGTTTAGTGAAATGATTTTTCAAATGATTGTGGGACTTCGACTCACTAAAAGAGTTACTCCGATCCAATAAGACGTATTCGAAAGTCACTTCAGCATACAAAAGATTTACTAATCATGTATTTGCACCGTGACTTGGATGAATGGGCTAAAATTCGTTTGGTTAGTGAAATGATTAAATTTCGTTCATATTTAGATTAATACGATTGGCAATGCAAAATACAGAACAAGAGGGACGGTCGGATAAGGCTCAGGAGTTCACGGATCACCCGGGAATTAAATTGGAGTTCCAGGTCACTTCCTCAATCTCAAAGTCATTGACTGCACCGTCCGTCAACACTCGTAAGCCAATCGGAGAGGCCCACGTGGAGGCCGTCCCTCCATTAATGGCACATCCTCGTGTTTTCCGCCCAAGAACGTTGAACCATGATGTCTCCGCTCGACGTCGATGTCGATTGCCGATCGCTCACGACGGCTGATTTGTTCCGAGTTAAAACGGAGCATCGCTGTGAACTGATCCCTTTTTGCTTCGTCACGGACTGCATCGCAACCGCATGATCGGTTGCTCGTTCGACAGAACTTCCTTTCTTGATTCTAGTTTTGGTCGAGGAGGAGAAGATAAGATAACAATTCCCGTTCAACGCCCCGAACGTCGGGATCGAAATCGAAAGAGTTCTCAGCCTCAATCCCGGAGGTCGAATGGTCGTCATCCACGTCATGTTGACGTCTCTACTTTGGAAGCGTTATCCATTAACATTGGAAAAACCCAACCGTTGAAATGGATGACACAGTGATAGCGATGAACATTGAAGGATGAGGATCGAATTTGTTGGAAGATGAGGAAGATTTCTTTTTTGGTAATGCTCAAGCAAAATGATTGGATAAAGCCGGCCAGCGATTCCCAATATTTCTTTCTGCTATTTAGATTTTACCAATTCCTCGGATTTGTGCAGCTGTAATCTTCTTTATATCTTCGTCGTTGACTCCACAGCTCCCCATACTAAGCACCGCTTCTACCCTTTTGTCCGTCGTTTCTGTTTCGCACGGGTACTCTGTTCCCTCTCGCAAGCAACCGGTCGGAGGACGAGTGGAAGGCAATGTCGGGCGAGGAGGTTTATGTGGGTTCGATTGATCAGGGGACCACGAGCACCAGGTTCATCATCTACGACCGAACCGCTCGTGCGATCGGATCTCACCAGGTCGAGTTCACTCAGTTCTGCCCTCACGCCGGGTACCCTCTCTCTCTCTCTCTCTCTCTCTCTCTCTCTATACATTCCAAATTTGTGAGTTTGTACTTTGTATCGGTGTCGCTTTGAGATCGTGCAGTAGAAATGGTTCTTGAGTAAGAGAACACGATGACGATTGCCATGCGTTTGATTAAAAGAAAAGGTCATGCCTTTCTTGTTAACTCTTATGTGAGGATGCCCAAAGTGTAATTCTGCGCTTTCTGTGCTGGTTTCAAGATGGGTGGAGCATGATCCGATGGAGATTCTGGAGAGTGTGAGGGTATGTGCGGCCAAGGCTCTAGACAAGGCCACAGCTGATGGCCACAATGTGGATAGTGGACTGAAAGCCATTGGGTTGACTAATCAGAGAGAGACTGCTCTAGTTTGGAGCAAATCGACCGGCCGCCCTCTTTACAATGCCATTGTTTGGATGGATGCTCGTACTAGCTCTATTTGCAGGTAATTCTTTCTTCGGTATTTGGCTGGTTTTTCGTCCTTTCATTCTAGAATTGGACTATTGATGAGACACCTTGGAAGTTCGACATCATCAACGGCCAAATACAATCCTAAATATTATGCTGTTCACATTTTTGTTTTTGTTTAATGAAGGGAATGACACAGTCTTGATATGCCTTTTTATTTACTTACAGAAAATTGGAGAAAGAACTGCCTGGGGGTAGGACCCATTTTGTCGGGACCTGTGGTTTACCCATTAGTACATATTTCAGCGCACTCAAGCTTCTGTGGTTGATGGAGAATGTCGATGCTGTTAATGAAGCTATTGAGAAAGGGGATGCTTTGTTTGGAACCATAGACACTTGGTTAATATGGAATCTAACAGGAGGAACCGCCGGTGGTTTACATGTTACTGATGTATCGAATGCATCCAGGACTATGCTAATGAATCTCAAAACTCTCGAGTGGGATAAGCCAACATTAGATACTCTGGGAATTCCTCCAGAGATCCTCCCCAGAATTATCAGCAATTCTGAAATGATTGGCAAAATAGCCGAGGGATGGCCAATTGCTGGAGTTCCAATTTCGGGATGCCTTGGCGATCAACATGCTGCGATGGTGGGACAAGCATGCAGAAAGGGGGAGGCCAAAAGCACGTATGGGACAGGAGCTTTCATTCTCCTTAACACCGGTGAGGAGATGATTCATTCAGATCATGGGCTTCTGAGCACTTTGGCCTTTAAGCTCGGACCAGATGCACCAACAAACTATGCGCTTGAAGGTTCTATTGCCATTGCTGGAGCTGCTGTTCAGTGGCTCAGAGACAGTCTTGGGATAATCAGTTCCGCCAGTGAGATCGAGAAGTTGGCATTACAGGTTGACTCCACTGGAGGCGTATACTTTGTGCCTGCTTTTAATGGTCTTTTTGCTCCATGGTGGCGCGATGATGCTCGTGGGGTTTGCATTGGGATAACAAGGTTTACAAACAAGGCTCACATTGCTCGAGCTGTGCTGGAGAGTATGGCTTTTCAAGTGAAGGATGTGTTGGACTCCATGCACAAAGATGCAGGAGAGAAGGGGGAGGTTAAGAACGAGAAAGGGGAATTCTTGCTAAGAGTGGATGGAGGAGCCACTGTCAATAACCTCTTGATGCAGATCCAGGTAAATTAGCTTCCCACGCCTGTTGTCATGTTCATGACTTGCGCTTCATTAATTGTTTACATGAGTCCACTTGGGGTATTTGCTTTTTGATGTTAAAATTTTCAAGGAAGGTCATATATTATCATGGGATCTATAGATATATACAGAACAGTGCCAATTGTTAAGGCAGCTTCACAGGACAATTTCTTGGATTGCTTTACTTTTGAAAAAGTTGTCTCGCTTAAGCTCAGTTTTGGCATTCTGTCCCTAGAAACTACTTGACTAGATTTTGTTAGTTAGGTGGATGGTAAATAAGTCCTACAAACCCCAGGACCACACCCAAATCGCCTCTTTGAAAAGGACAATCAGTGGACCAACCAAATGAAGAAAACTATAGCGAAAATATTGTTATCGTAGATCTTCTTGAAGATATCTACTAGACTGATTGTGGTTTTCTGTGCTTTTTAGACAATCAGTGGACCAACCAAACGAAGAAAACTATGGCTAAAATATTTTAAAATATTTTTATCGTAGATCTTCTTGAAGATATCTAGTATACTGATTGTGGTTTTCTGTGCTTTTTAGGCGGATCTATTGGGAAACCCAGTTGTGAGACCAGCTGACATAGAGACGACTGCACTTGGAGCAGCCTATGCTGCTGGATTAGCTGTTAATATATGGACAGAGGCTGAAATTTTTGATTCTGGAGCAAGGAGCAGTACCGCAACTACTTTTCATCCTAAATTAGATGAGGAGCTGAGGAAGAAGAAGATGGATTCTTGGTGCAAAGCTATCTCAAGGACATTTGATCTGGCTGATCTTTCTCTTTGATGCCCCTACTTAATTAACGTTTGTTCATCTTTTCAGTCTTCAATCTCTGATTGTCATGGCTCGTGCCATCCTACACCTTAATAAGAGATTGTTGGGGTCGATTCATATGTGGACGACTGACACCACCTGTTTATACTATTCTTCTTGGCTAGAGTCCGAAATTCTCAATTATACACCATCTCTTGCTCTTTTCTGTGTTTGAGAAACTAATGAGCACTGCGTCATGTTCTATAAGACTTCTATGAAATTTCCCTTCCGTTCATGATTGTACAAGTTTTGACATGTCATCTATTCAGCAATTTGAATTAGTGAAACATTGCACTCTTTGCTGCCACGAAGATCATCACAGCAGAGTGTGATATGTCGAGGAGCTTGTTTGAGTTTGCTAACTGGTTTGAGAAAAGAAAATTCGTCATTTCTTTTAATGTGTTCTAGTTTAATTGAGACGGTCGTGTTTTTTACCTGCCAGAAAGAGGTGGCAGTAGTCTTTCGGATTCTTGCGTCTTGTGCCGTTATTTTGTAGGGTAAGGGCTTCTGTAGCAAGTTCTGTTTTTGGTGTTGAGAAAGCGGTGTAATGTGGGTGATAACGCATACGTCATGCTTATCACTGCAAATGCGACTATTCCAAATACGATCTCCTATTCATCCTAAAGTAGATATGTTTTCTCTCTAACGAGAAATAATGCATATAATACAGAGTCAGGAGCATGCGTTCTTCAAGCAATTAAGTAGTTATCCTATCATAGTTATGCCATGAGACTGAGTCGAATGAATAATCTGCCTCACCCTCGGTGTCCTCCTGATATCCATGCGGTAAAAATACTTAAGTATGAAGATTTGTCAAGTATTGAAACTTCAGAATCTCTTCTGGAAGTAAATCTGATTTGTCTGTTTGCTGGCCAGTGTCCTGCATTCCCCACATATACCAACAGTCAAATTAATCCGTGTTGTTTACCAAGAAGCTGTGCAACAATTTAGTCTAATAGACTATGTCAACCAAATGTCTAGACAAAGTTAAGAACAATAATGGTTCCACTAAAAAAATCAAATTCTTGTACAGTTTTTGCACCGTGATACAATCTGCCTGTTTACCACTGGCATTTTGGATGGTTCCTTTTGGTAGTGACAGAAACATATCTATCTCAGAGCTTTAATGAACTTCTGAATATTATGCAATTTCCAGCATCAAGTCTTGGAAATAGCTACTTACCTTTAAGAACAACAAAAGCTTTAACAGGGAAGATTATCAAGACTGAATATCTTCATAGCAAGAACATCCTCAAAGCTTCCACAACTTTTTCAGGCCTGAGAACAAGGCAACTGTCAAAACTAAGCATAGAGAAACAATCAGCTACGATGAAAAGCGCCTTAAGAACTTGGAGAAGCCCACCAGTCTTCTTGTGGCATATGACCTGCACCCTCGATCAACTTAAGTTTGATCATTGAAGGGTTTCCTTTCTGAAATTCCTCAGCCACTGATTGCGGCAGATACTTGTCTGATACACCCCATGCGAGCAATACGGGTTTATCCCAGCTATGAGAAGAAAAAAGGCAGCAACATAAGCAGAGAGCAAAGCTAATCTCAGATGGAACGATGGAAACTCACCTGCAATTCTTTTTATCTCAAAACTACATTCTACCAATGCAGCAGCAGTGAATTTAGAAGATTTCCCATAATGAGGTCTTGGCATAGAAAAATATGTGAAAAGGTATGGACACAGAGAAGTTCAGCAGCAATAGGAATTACACTTTTGAATTGCTACACAGTAATCTCCGAGGAAAAAATATACGCCAGAGCATAGAGAATGTCATACCTCCCAGACGAAAAGCCAGAAGCAATTTGAGTTGCCGTTTCCTTGAAGTTAGCTTTTCTTGCAGCTTCAAGTAAGGCTTGTCAAAGTGAAAGAAAAGACACTTCAGGCTTGGCCGTTAGAACTATGCCTGCTGCATTGGCTACTAATACAGGCATTCAGAAATTTATCAACTTGATGACTAAATACTCTTGACTTTACTTATTCCATCAACTTCTTTTTGTGTTACCGAGAATTTGACATACATTATATCTCCCGTCAATCAAATCTGACAGAGTTTAGAACTGATGTTTTGTATTCATATGAGATGAGAGTGAGACAATGTCTCTTGCAGAAATGTCAATTTGGTGGTAGAATTTTGTTTTTCATGAAAAGAATATATTATTTCAATTAAAAATTATCAGTTTTTTTTCCAGGATTTTGAGTGCTTTCATCAGAGTATTGCAACAGAAAAAAGTTACAAACCAAATCCAGGTCCACCGCTTGACAAATATGGTAGCCGGTAGACATCTGCCTTTTCTACCTTCAGAACATAACTGCAAGACGAGATATATATTTGTCAGATTTTTAAGAGAATTTTATGGTACTTCAGACGCAGTGGAACTAAAGTATGAGGATGATGTTTATGCAACCGCATTTTAAGAGGACACATTTCTGTCGGTGGTTTCCAAATTTCATCTTCATATGTTTGTACTTAAAGAGTCTATATTCCCATGAGAAACTTATTAATGCAGTTCTTCCGCTTTGAGGCGAAGTAAATCTCATTAGGAGTCCTGGGACGTCTATCTTTTTGGCCAAGAGCAAACTAAGGTATTGTGTTACAATCCTCAATAGCACCATTGCACTCGTTCTGAAAGCCTTATTAAAGGCCCTCATAAAGTGTTGAAAAAAGCGCACTAGTTAAGTTACTCTGAAAATCCTGTAAAACACGATATGATTCTTAAGCAAAGAAGGCAGACTCAAGTATCACAGTCCTTAGATCCAGGGGAAATATTGATGGCATTTAAATTAAATAAGATGCTTTCTTGGATACCTACGCGCTACCTGCTTCAATGAACCGCTCCGCCATCACAGCATTCTGGCATGTGAATTCACCAAATAGAGGAATTCTGTATGTAGAAAAAAGAATGAAAAAAAAAGTGAGAGAGAGAGAGAGAGAGAGAGAGAGAGAGAGAGAGAGAGAGAGAGAGACGAAGTGGCACAGAAGAAACTGCAATTGGTTCGGCTCAGTTGCCAAAATGCCATGTTTTGGCATAATTCCAATCTCACTTTCTGATGAGCAAAATAATTTGGCATATTTTATGAAAGTGGAGATATAGTCCTAAGACGATAGATAAATAACATCTCCTTCCTACGTAGTGTAAAATCTCACCTCAGTTGCTGAAATAATCCCGGGATTGGAGATGAAGCCGTTAATGGACTGTTTAATATCGCCAGCTTCAATATCCTGCTTGGGTTCTTCAAGGCCCATGTCAATCCAAATGAACCTACCAGAAAGCCCTTCAAGAAATACCAGATGCATGCGTTAGAGGCAGAGTTCCTGAAGTGTTACTTAACCTCGAGTTGCTAATCAAATTATTGTGGTTTTCTAATCTTCATCAATTGCACAAGTCTTACATGATCAGAAATCACTTTGTTCAAACCTGAACAACTAGGAAGAAGGGGGATTTAACACCCAGAACATCAAGTAATTTATCAAGCTCTTCATGGAACTCCTTTTCTGCCAGGAAATGCTCAAATCATGTCAGAGTAGATGAACTAAATGAGAGGAAGAACGGTGTTCCTTAATTAATCATGCTTGCTCCAAAGCCACGAACCTGTGTAATTAAAGCCATATCCTGGTTGTGGCTTGTCGCTGAAACCAAATCCTATCCAGTCTGGAGCCAAACAGCGAAACCCGACATTGGACATCTACTCAGTCCACAAGAAAGCAACCATCTTTTAGAAGCCAAAATAGAATAGCAAAAGTTGAAGACCAATGCGCATGTGAAAAGATTTTCGTGTAATGCCTACTCAGCCAATCAAAGCTCTTTCTAGGAAGAATTTTCCGACAGAAATGCTTCTGAGTCTGCCAGTATCGATTCCGAGAAGAGAGCATAAACTTAGCAAGCCAGAAAGAGAGCTACTTAGGTGGGAAAAACAAACTTCAGCTTCTACAAAGGCATGTCTTCATCGATGCAGAAAAGAGAATGTCGGCTTAACAAGCCTCAAATATCCACCAAGCATTAATTCTAGAATTTTTAAGGCTACCGTAGTCACAGGCTAATGAAGGAAAGCTGGAGACCTCAGACATGACGACTCTGTAGCTGTAAGATTGTGTCGGAGCACCATGAAGGAAGACTATTGTCCCACGCCGGCTCTCAGGTGACCCTTCAAGGTGTAATGTTCACTAATCAGAGTGTAATGTAAGAATTACGAAAGAAAATCCAAGAACAATTCAGGAGAAGCAGAAAGATTCACCTGTTTCCCTAACAAACCATCTCAACTTGCCAGACTTAATATAGGAGCCATATTCCTTTCCCTTGTCCTCGATCCTCTAGAAAAATACAACCGTGTTATGGTTCCAAGAAACTCCTAGAAATGAATAAAATCTATTTGAGATGCAACAGTCCCAGCTAGAAATTAATAACGTAATGCTACTTAACGAAATTCACTGAGCCAATAATGGAAGCAAAAGATGAAACTAACCAAAATCCCATGGCCAGTTCGAAAAGAGTACATGAAAACATCAATGAACTTACCGTTCTTGCATTGTTGAATCAACGTGAACAAGCCGAAACATTTTACTCGAATTAAGAAATCGCATGCTGCATACATATACAATTGCATAAAGAAATTCACTTCACTCACATAGAGCATTTGGCCGACATTGCCGTCTTCGGCGGGGCTCTCAGGGAGCTGAATGGCGGTCCTGCTTGACGGGTTATCTGTCACGAAACCAAAGGGATTGAATGCTGGGGTGTCTTCGTCAGTCTCTTCCTTCTCCTCTGAAGCTTTAACTATAATCGTGGCGTGTCTTTTCTTGGTAGTCAACTGGTTTCTGGTGTAGAGTTTGGTGGCGGACGTGTAAAGCAGAGAAGAGCAGAGGGTCTTGAACGGAGGGGGAGAAGAGAGAGGCAGGGAGAAAGCAGCCATTTTGGGTTGCTGCTTACAAAGTAAAGGCCCTGAGTTCCGTGACTGAATATGCACCAGGTTTTGTTAATTGTGCGTGCTGTACAAAGCCAAGTGATCCGAATCTTCTTTGGGATGATGTGAGCCATGAACTTCTGATTGCTGGGTCCTTCAAGAGAGAGAGAGAGAGAGAGAGAGAGAGAGAGGCATGGGAAGTGAAATTGTCTTTGCTGATATGAAAATAGAAAATGAAGTTAATTTGCTTTATGGCCGTGAAAATGGCACCTTGGTTTTGTCATATGACCCTCCGGGGCAGTCAATTGTTGAAATAATTGTGTTGTAAACAGAAAAGGGAAAAAATTACAAAGAAATCTCAAATTATGTCATTGTAATATATGAACTTTAAATTATTTTTTGTGATACTATAAATCTCACATTTATACTCATACGATACCTTTATATTAAAAAAATTCATGACCTTAAAAATCTCAAACTTATACTTGAGCGACAAATTCATTTTAATTTTTTCGTAACGTCAAGAATTCAATTTTTTTTTTCTATCAAATGTGTTTTGTGGACATGAGTTTGAGTTTTTAATATTATAAAAAATTAGCGTAAATGTGTTTATTGTATTAGTTTAGAGTAAATATATCATGTAGATATAAATTTGAGATTCTTAATATCACAAAAAAAAAACTTAAGATAAATGTGTCATTTTGAGTGTAATTTAGGGTTTTTGTGGCTTTTACCGAAATTGAAAATTAGAAAAGTATAGCCTTAGAAAACATTCATAGACATAAAATTAATTTTTTCAAAACAATAAAGTTCAACGATAAATTGCTCCTAATAAACACTTTCTAGCAAGAAATATTTTTAGCTTGAATTTATAATTCTCGAATATTGCCCCTAAACATGTTTTTCATTTCTTTTTATCACTGGCCTTCTTGATTTGAGGGAGAAAATATTCAATAATATCATAACGCCACGTTAGATGTAGTTTAGTTGGACCAATTACAAATTGACACGTGGTATTGCAAAAATAAAAGAAAATATTTTTTTTTGAAATATCTTATCATCGATAAATATTGGGTAGCTTTTGAGTAGCTTTTGCAGTACTACGGGTCAAGTTGTGATTGATCTAAATGAAAAAATGCGCGTCGGGTCAACAATTGACAAAGCTCTTAACAACCATAGAATATTTTTTTCGATTTGAGATTAATACAAGTTTTGGAAGGAAGCGAATTAAAGAAAATTGAATCCAAAAAGTCACTGACGGTCATGGACTCTTATTTATTTCATTCTTCGGAAATGGGAAAACAACCCAAGTTTTAAACATCCTTAGCTTATATAATATCCGAAATTAGATATAAAATGGAAACAACAGCACTGTTTTTAAATGATTAAAAAATCCGAATTAAAGAAACTTTTCACAGAATTTTCATCAACCGAGAAAAACGAAATATATTCGAAAATACGCCCGTTCGTTCCTCGAGCGATCCTCGCTCAACGCTGTGGCTGCGCATTTCTCTATGTTCCGTTGGCCAAGATCGGTATCGCCGGAGATTCACCGGAGGCGGTGAGGATTCCGGCGTCGAAATCTGGCGGAAGCAGGAATTACGCTTTTGTTGAAGGTAATCGAATGCTTCCTAGGTTTTTGAGACAGTTTAGTCGATCGCTGGCTGGTGAGAACATCAGGCTCGTTCTGCCGCCGATTGTGCGCGTCCGTCGCAGTGCCGATTGATCGAGTTAATTTTTTTCCTTTTGTGATGTCGATGGGACCGTTGGGTGCGCAGGTTGTTCCTTTTGTTGTTCGTAGTTTCAATTCGGATGCCGTATTCTTTGTTTGATTCGGGTGTGCGGTGCTTCCGTAAGGAATATGTGTCGCCGCTGAATAGCTGTGCTTATGTAGCTTGTGAGTATCATGTCTGAATGAATTCATCGTCTTGTTAAATGATGTATCAGAGGCAAATGTGCGTCTCGAGTACGAAGGCTCAAAGTCGAGGGAGGTGAGACTGAATTAAAGTTGCCTGTGGGGACTTGGTGCATCTGGCTGAAATTTTCTTGTGCTAAGCTGCTTTTGATTTGTTTCGGGTAAATTTTCTTGGGTTGAACTTTTGATGATTTAGTCCAAATCTGGGAATGTACCATCTTTTCAACAGTTTCAGAGATGCTTCCTGGAACTCGAGCACTCCTGAACTAGCTCTTAAAGGATGCGCATTTAGCTTCAGCAATTTCTTTAGAATTCACTGTGTGCACAAACTGATTGGACCTTCATGTTTGCAACACGGAATTAAAAAGGATTCATATTGTCAACGATGGGAGCTATTGAAAATGGAAGGTAAAAGAATAGAGGAACTTGTAATAAACACTTGAATAGCTTGGCTAAAATACATGATCTAACCAGCAGTTCCTTCTTCCCCAATAGCTTCCTGCGTGGCCTAGCTTTAGATGATGATCGCACGATCTTACACTAGTGTAAGTTTCATTTTGGTGTTTCTCTTTGTGAATGCTGTTCTTCTCTTTTTGTGGTCTGCCTTTCAGATATCACTTTACGTCTCAGATGGAAGAGGCTTCCCTTCCAAGTGAGCAAGGTAATGACGGTGAGTGCAACACGAGTCAAAGAGGGACAGATGGCGCCACAGCAGTATCTGATGAACAGAATGGCAAATCTGTCGAAAGAAAGGAGTTTGTTGCTCCCGCCGTTGGAATGGAGTTTGAGTCGTATGATGATGCATACAACTACTACAACTGTTATGCTAAGGAAGCAGGATTTCGTGTCAGAGTGAAGAATTCATGGTTCAAGCGAAATAGTAGAGAAAAGTACGGGGCGGTACTCTGCTGCAGTAGCCAAGGCTTCAAAAGAGTTAAAGATGTAAATCGTCTTCGAAAAGAAACTCGAACTGGCTGTCCAGCAATGATCCGGATGAGGTTAGTGGACTCCAAAAGATGGAGGGTGCTTGAAGTGACACTTGAGCACAACCACTTGTTGGGCTCGAAGAGCTACAGAACAATTAAGAAAATGAGTGCTGGTGGCAAAAGAAAGTCCCAATCTAGTGCTGATACTGAAGAAAGAACAATTAAGTTGTACCGGGCACTTGTCATTGATGCGGGGGGTAATGGTGACCAAAATTTCAGTGAAAATGAAGCTCGGAGTCTGTCTGACCATCTTAATCAGCTGAACCTTAAGAAAGGCGACGCACAGGCTATATATAATTACTTCTGCCGCATGCAATTGACCAATCCTAATTTCTACTATCTCATGGATCTAACTGATGAGGGGAATTTGAGGAATTTGTTCTGGGCTGATGCTAGGTCTAGAGCTGCATGTGTTTATTTTGGTGATGTTATATATGTCGACACCACGTTCTTGTCTAACAAGTACGAGATCCCGCTAGTGGCATTTGTTGGAGTGAACCACCATGGCCAATCAGTTTTGCTAGGCTGTGGCTTGCTTGCAGGCGAGACAATGGAGTCTTATACTTGGGCGTTCAAGGCCTGGAGCTCATGTATGTCTGGATGCTCCCCTCAAACTATAATTACAGACAGGTGCAAGATTTTGTACGGTGCAGTTGAGGAGGTGTTTCCAAGATGTCACCATCGTTTTGGTCTTTCACACATCCTGAGAAAAGTTCCGGAAAAATTAGGAGGGTTGAACAACTATGACGCAATCCGAAGGGCTTTGACTAAAGCAGTGTATGAATCTCTGAAGGTGGGTGAATTTGAGACAGCGTGGGGGATCATGGTACAGCGTTTCGGTGTTGGTGATCACGAATGGCTTAGAGCTTTATATGAGGATCGAGTCAGATGGGCTCCAGTCTACTTGAAAGACACGTTTTTTGCTGGGATGTCTGCTGCTCGGCCCGGCGAGTCGTTGAATGCATTTTTTGATAAGTATGTGCATAAACAAACTCCATTGAAAGAATTTCTTGACAAGTACGAGCTAGCTTTACAAAAGAAGCACAGGGAAGAAGCCCTTGCGGATAGTGATTCGAGGAACTCAAGCCATGGACTGAAAACGAGATGTTCATTTGAGTTACAGCTCTCCAAGGTGTACACAAGAGATATATTCAAGAAATTCCAGTTCGAGGTAGAGGAGATGTATTCTTGTCTTAGCACGACACAGCTGTATGTCGATGGGCCAGTCATTATATTCTTGGTTAAGGAGCGGGTCTTGGGAGAAGGAAGTAGAAGGGAGATAAGGGATTACGAGGTCCTGTACAATAGAGCGGCAGCGGAGGTTCGTTGCATCTGTAGCTGCTTTAACTTCTATGGCTATCTATGCAGGCACGCCCTATGCGTTCTTAACTTCAACGGGGTGGAGGAGATTCCATCAAAGTACATCCTCCCAAGATGGAAAAAGGATTATAAGCGCTTGTACATCCCTGATCCAGGCCCTGGCGATGCCGGCGCTGCTGACCGCATGCAGTGGCTTAATCAGTTATACCGAAGCGCCTTGCAGATCGTCGAGGAGGGGGTGATCTCTATCGAACATTACAGGGCCGCGTTACAAACATTTGAAGACGCACTGAATAGGGTTCATCAGGTCGAGGAGAAGAAAGAATGAAGGTGACCAGACAATCTTTGCCGATTCTTCGAGTGACCCAAGTCCTGTGATGGCAACGTTTTCTTTGTGAGGACAGCTCCAGTACTGTCTCTGTGAATATTATTGAAAACTCCTCTATTCATCTCAAGTATGCACGCTGCCATCCTGATTCCAACCCTGTCATCCTCAGCAGAATGTCTGAATGTCTTAACAAAATCAAAAGTGACTTAAGAATATTACTAGAAATAATTAATGAGATTTTTTGACTTTTTCTACGGTTGTTTGTCACAACTTCATATTTCTTACTTTCCTGCCTAACTCTAAAAAATTGCTCAAATTGTGATTTATCCTGAGAAAAATTGTATGTGAATAAGTGCATCGACATTCGGTTATTGCGAAAAGGAGTTGTGAGATTTTTTTTTTAAATGTCAAAATTTAATAAGATCAATAGAAAATTCACAACTGAAATTACCATAATTGTCTATAAATGGCAAAGGGTGGGGGAAAGAAAGGGGTGCGCCATATCTTGGGGTATGCCACAGGAGAAGCAGAATGAATTTTCCAAGCAAGCGGGGATGGCCGACGACAATTTACAATCTCAGCAGTACGTAGGCATCAAGCTTTGATATTAGTCTCAAAAGTCCAGAAGGAAAGTCGAGGCATTGAAGCACCAGGAAATGACTTGTTGAGCTGGGGAATCATGGGTCTCTGAACAACATGCCAAGACTATCAATTTGCATTCAACGGTTCGAATCATGTAAAAATGGAGGAATTGAATGATGAACTGGTTCTGGCGTTCAATTAGTGCCGGGGTCAAGTATAGGAAGCCTGCAATGCAAGCTGATCGACTTATCGGTTTGCCGCGTCCCCGGTACGAAGAACTGGAAGATCACGATCAAGCATGCGCCCTGCTCCGCGATTCCATAGAATGCACAATCCGGCTTGGCCATGTGACACTGAAGGCTCTTGGCAAAGTGCTTCACGCTCACCTGCACAACCTGGGCGTCGCCCCTTGAGACCGCCTTCTCGGTCCGGGCCTGCGCGCTCAGGCCTTGGTCCTCCGCAGGGGTCTCGGCTCGTCGCTCACCGAGGACCAGCAGCTTCCGGAACTCGGCACCCAGCGTGATCAGAGTGGTCGAGATTTGCAGATGCAGGTCTCCGTACTTGCTGATCGAGACGTTCAGCACGTCCCCGACGTGCCTCATCCTTTCCACGAAACTCTGCAGTTGGTTCAGGTCGTGCACCTGGACGAGCGTCTTGGGGAGCGCCTGAGCCGAGTCGAGGGCCGACTGGAGCTCCGAGACCTGAGCCCTAGACATGGGCTTCGAGATGGGCACGTCCTGGATGACCGCGGATTTGTAGCCTTTCGTCTCGAAGGTGAGGAAGGGCATCGGCTGGGTGCTGTTCGCCGGCAATTTCTTCACCAGCTTTATCTGGAGCCGTTCGGAGGCCGATCCGTCGGCGGCGGCGAGCTCGCTGCAGATGCTGACGCTGCTGCGGATCGCGCGGTGGAGAAGGGAGAGGTCGATCGCGAAGGCGATGCGGTCGTCGTTCTGGCTGGAGATGCGGTAGCCGTCGAAGAGGGCCTCGATGCGAAACTGAGCAACGGACTGAACGCCGTCGCCGTTGAGGAGGTTGTGGAGGAAGACGGCGTGGTCTCGGGTGAGGTAGAGGTGGCACGTCTTGTCGATCTTGTCCAACGCCGGCAAGAACCGTTTCTCGAGGAGAACCACGCCGTTGTCCGTGAGAAACGCCTTGAACTTCATCGTCGTCAGTTTCTCTCTAAATGGAAAACGACCCTCGGAAGCACAGAGAAAACAAGAGTGAGGCGGGAAAACGAGATTGAGTAGGAAGGCGACGAGGGAAGAGAGGGGGTTTTTGCAGAGAGCTCAGTTGTGGGCTTCGAAGCTTTTCTGACAAGCCCGGCCCAATCAATTTGAGCGGTCTTTCTTTTAACAAATGGTTGATAGATGTATGGATGCATCACCTCGTCGACAGAGAAAACATCCACTTTCTCATCCAAATATCAGCAGTGAACATGATGATGTTGGGTCAAATGTTACAGAGACCTCCAGCCTGCGCAAGATTTTGAGGTCTCGATTTAACAGACGGTCATTCCGGGCAATCTTTCGAGAGTTGGATCTTGCTCAGCATCTCATCCAATGCCTGCATCGCCACCTTATAGCGGTCTTGTGACTTTCTAGCTTCATCGATGACCTGCAGAATGCATTTGTGCAGATGCTCATGCCGGTGAACTGGGTTGTCCATGTCGATCCCTGCAGATCTCTGATCGAGGACGTAACTGCGCTTGACATCCTTCCTCCAGCGCAGAAGCACATACTGAGGCGGGACCTCTTCTACCCTGTTTTGGTTGAGGACATATAGTGCGTGCCTGCACAGATATCCTCTCAGGTTAAATAAGCCACAAGCACAGAATACCTCCATTTCGGATACATTGAACAAAACCTCGAAGTCTCTTGCTTCCCTCCGACCATCCTCAAGCTCAACGTGTTCTTGAACTGTATAAGTTGCGACTTGCCCGTCCACATTTACCGGTCTTGTGCCGAAACAACTATACATTCCTTCTACCTCTTTTTGGAACATCATGAAGATGTAGCTTGTATACAATTTTGAGAGCTGCAACTCATAATCACACCTTGAGTTCAGCACAGAACTTAAATTTCTTGAATCTAGATCGGCCAGTGCTTCAAGCTGGTGACTCCTTTGCATTGCTTGATCATACTTGTCCAGAAATTCCTTTAAAGAGGTGCAGTTCCCTATGTATCCCTTAAAAAATGAAGTCACGTCTTCATTTTGCTGGATGGTAAACGATCCTACCAAAAAGGTCTCCTTCAAGTAGACTGGGACCCACCGGTTCCTGTCCTCGTACAAACTTTGAAAATATCGGTCATCCTCGAGTCCATGCTTCTGTACGATATCCTTCCAAGCCTCTTCAAATTCTTCAGCCCTCTGGGAAACGCAAATTGCTCTATACATTGCTGCTTTAATTGCTTCATATTGGTATATATTTTCCAATCTCTCTGAGATTCTTCTCATGACCTTTGTCAAATCTATACAATGAGAAGCTCTGGGAAACACATCAGAGATAGCGGCTTGCAAGGCTTTGCATTGGTCGGAAATGATAGTTTGGGGAGGGTGTCCCAGCATACACGTAAGCCAAGCCCTAAGCAGCCATACACACGACTCGACAGTCTCACCTGCTAATAAACCACAGCCCAACAGCACAGGTTGCCCATGGTGATTTACCCCGATAAACGAGACCAGCAGGACATCAAATTCTTGTCCGAAAAATGTTGTGTCGATTGCAACTACATCACCAAAGTAGCGATAAGTGACCCTGGACCTCGCACCAGCCCAAAACAAGTTTCTCAGAAGTCCTCTTTCGTTGAGGTCTGCCACATAAAATAAATTAGGATCCATGAGCTGCATCTGACAGAAGAAATCAAAAGCAGCTTGAGCATCTCCTTTCCGTAGCTTCAATTTATTGGACAGGTCAGAATTCCTTCCAAGGTTACCATCATCACCAACTAATTCCCCACCCTCAGCATCTATGATGACAGTCTGAAACAATTTGACAGTTTCTACTTCCTCAGAACCTTCCAACTCCAATGGCCTCTTGGTCCCAGCACCTGCGATCTTATGCGATTTATAGAATTTCCCATTAGTTGGGCTGATTAAGTGGTTGTGCTCAAGCTCAACCTCAATGATTCTCCACCTCGTATTGTCCATCAACCGGAACTTTATCATTGCTGGACACCCAGTTCTTGTTTCTGGTCTTGGGCGGTTTGCCTCGCTTTTCTTCTTGAAACCTGCACTACTGCAGCTCAATTTTCCTCTATATCTCTCCTTACTCTTCCTGTACCATGTATTACTTACTCTAACTCCGAACCCGTGTTCCTTAGCATAGCAACTGTAGAAATAATATACATCCTCATACGACTCAAATTCCATCCCGACAGTGGGAGGCATGGGTTTCTCCCCTTGAATTACACTAGTCTGACCAACTAATTCAGTCATTGCACAGTCTCCCTCAATCTCAAGTTCCTCGGCTTCATCATCGCCAACTGGCTCAGCATTGAGAGAAACTTCATCCATCTCTACAAAAAGGAGGGAGCCAGTAAAAAAATCACATAATAAGATGCAACATTTGGAAACCCATCAACTTATAAGAAGTTATCATATAGTTCATACAGTCGCGTACGCAGATTACTGTAGCTGCAAATTAACTGCTTCCACAATATATTACTTCTTTTGATTGGTCTTTTGTTTCTCTCCTTCCTACTTGAGCATCTTGGAGTTGGATCATGGTTCTTTCAATGGCATGCGCATGTTGGAATTTCCCGGATAACTCAAGTCTCGGTCTGATGTGCCAGCTGCCTATAAACCACACAAAATTAACAAAAGGCCAGTGCAAGATTTAGCTTTCCATGCCTCCTTTGAGCAAAGAGCAGAGGGTGGTGACCATCGACCAATCTACATTACTTTCACTTCAGGAAAAATAAGCTAAAAATTTACATGGAAAACCAATCAGACCCAAATAAAACCTAATAAACCACCAGTTCCAACTATTACTTGAACAGGCGGACAAAAGCAATTCGGCGGGCAGTTACATCACGAGTTGATGATCGAATAAATCTGAACCAGCGATGGATGTATCGGATGAACCCTTTCTTCGTCAATCTGAGGGCGCGGCGACAGCGAGTCTTTGTCCAGTTCACGGTCAGTACAGGTGGCAATTAATTGGTTAACGCACTCGAAGCAACCGGTACCTCGAATTCATCAAACATCTGGGCACGTAACTCATGCATGCGAGCACAATTCGCCAAAGCCTTATCAAAATCAACGAGCAATCGCCGAATGTAAGAAGCGTTACCTCGTAAGACAACGCAAAGATTCTCCGAGCGCACTATTTGGCCGGCGTTGGTTGCGCCACCGCAGGTACCCTGGGGGCCGGCGTCGGTCGCGCCCGAAACGTCAGCGGCTCCGGGGAGATGTCGTTGGACGGAGGGCGGAAGCCTAGGACTGAAAAGTCAGAATATAAGTTAACGAATCTGACGTGGAATTTGTTGTCCATGTTCGGATTTGGGACATTGACGACGACGATTTTGGGTCTTGTCCAAAAAGGGAAATTTTTGTGCGAGAGTTATTCCTATTACCGCAGCTGTGGTACGATTATTGTTATTATTACTATTATCGCCTTTTTTTCCCCCACTATATGTGGTTTTGGGGCCAAAGCCATACGTAGAAATCTTTTGTTTAAACTGGTAATTCGTCGATTTAAATGAGAAATTTCAGCAACGGTTAAATTACATCCATCGTGGGGATTATCATCAAGAACTAGTATTTCTCTCCGTTGATTTCTGCAGCGGCAAAATTAGTTTCTTCAAAGCGCGCAAATCCTACGTTGGAGGAAATTAAACCTAAGGAAGAATGATTCTAGCCGAATACATCAACCGTCCGTTCCTAAATATTAGGAAAGAAGAAATTTATTCATATAAATATGAAATATGAAATATCACGTCATTAGCATGAAAAGGCCTTCATTTTCGAATGCTATTAAAGTAATCCAAATAAGAAAATTTGGATTTATCATTGGACCAACTTAGCTAAGTATACATGAGGATCAATGATCCAGACTATCAAACTCGCATTTCAACACAAAAATTATGCTCCGTAAATGTGTCCGCCCTCCGTTTTTGAAAGTCGCGCCATTGGAAATCTAAAAAGAAGTGAGCGGAATTTGGGAGCATATTGCCTTTTTTTTTGTCATGTTCTAAATCAACATCTCACATATTTGCAATCCATAAGTGCACTTGGCTTCGAAGTTTGAACCTCTCACTGCCTGTGTAACAATTCCGAGGTAATGAACTTGCAGGGATGAACCCGTTATCACCTGATCAATGGCTAAAATTTACAGTGACAAAAAGGAAGGGAAAAAAAAAAAATGAAAGAATGACCACCGGGGCTGTATCGTTTGATTTTCTGGAGAACTCTGAGAAGACTGAATGCCTAAAGCAATTGATAGCTCCGTCTTTTGCCAGCGAATTTTTCAGGGGACAGACAAAATTCCAGGGCAACTACAATGTGCAAGGACGAATGTGAGTTTTGGGTTCGATATATGGGACACCTCAAATTACAAGTTGTCTTTCATCCATTTTAGAGCTCCATTCGCAACAGACCTGCAATTCAAATCTTTCTTATGTCAATAATGATACTTTGTGCATGTATGTGAAAATGCAGTCTCCAAAGTACAAGACCAGCAATTCAAACTAAGATGATCAGATCATGACACAGCTATATCTAACGACTACTAAAGGACTAATTCTTTAATGAAACAGTTCAGGTTCTGGAAAAAATTAGGACGATTAGATTATTGCATGGCTACATCTTTCTGAGCATTGTTGCAGGGACTCTATGCCAAGAGCTCCGCCAGAAGAGTCGCATGCTCCTCTGAACATGAAGAGGGAGTAGATGCAGATTTACCAAATAAAACTGGCCCTTGAAAGCAAGAGCAAATATCTCAGCACCCAAAGAACAAGAACATGAAGTATTATTGTACCTGTCTCGACTTGTGGATTGGGTAATGATACTCAACTACATCTGGAAGTCTAAAAATTTTGGAGGGACAGTGTATCAAGCATTCTTTTAAAGTACGCGGGTAAGTATGCAGAATGACTTATCAAGTTTCAACATACGCACATAAGAACCTAGCCTGAAGTAATAACACATAATTCACATGCTAAATGAAACCCATCTAATAAGAAGTGAATTTACCCCAAACCCCTGTTTTTTCCATAGTACACAAATTGTTTTTTATGGCTTTGAAGAATTCAACACGAAGTGGCAGAATAAAGAAATGACTAAAATTAAAGAAAAGGAAAATTACCCTGCCAAATCTTTCAACTTCTTCCACAAGTCATTTTCATCTCTTGATTCTTCAGTATTCTTTATGTCAGAATCCACCTGCTGCTTCTCAGGAGTTGGAGCTGCAAAGACAAAGCTCTACCGTAAAAGATAGAACCGATCTTGAACTTGGATACACTTGTCAGTGCTACGTAGGTCTCAAGGTCTGAAGGTCGTTTTTAACATCCATACTGAATATAATATGTGAATTTCTGGTCAAATCCACATCCATTAATTTTTTTCCCTTGTTTCTTTCACGAATAATAATTAGTAGTACATTACGTAGTAGCAAAAAAGACATTTTCAACACTAAGGAAAATCACAATTAGGCATATGAAGAACACAGAAAGCAACCATCTTACCAGGTGGTGGTGTTCTTGGGCGAGTTCTTGAGCGACTGCTGGTAGAGCTACTCAAGGAAGCCAGCTCTTCAAGTAACTCCCGTTCACTCGAACTGTAAACATTAGCAGTAACTTTCATGAATTGACATAACTCAGCTATGTCAGCGTCCATGCAAGACAACCCTCTTTATAGTATATATAGGACAAACAGAGGTATGCCATTCGTTAAAAAGATAACAGTGCAGAAAACTGTAAAATCTCACCAAGTAAAAGAAGCCTAGAGGGAAAAAAAATTGATAGGGTTAAAACTTATAATCGAGCATGCTTTGTCAATTTATTGACAGAGAGTAATTCAACACAGCAAAATTGCCTGATTTTGACCGACATTAAAAGATTTGCCTGCTTAAGAGAGTCCATCAATATAAAGGAAAAATTAAACAGATCAATGGATGGACTTACAACTCCAGCAAGCAACATTAAGTACATTGATGTGATCGATCCAAGGTAAAGCAAATAATGTAGAGACAAAAGACATTTACCTTGTTTTGGATGTGTCTGTTTTAAAGTGTATATGAGATGTATTGATGTTAAGATTTGGCAACCCACGGGAGAGATGAATGTACAAATGAACAAAATATAAAATAGAATCATAAATTATTTGACCAACTATACAAGCCAAAGAAGTAATTAGATAAGATTTACATACCTCACACGCTTTGGTACAGTGACCTTGACTGTAAATAAGTGGTCGCCACGTATTGAAGGTCTATTCAGTTTCGGTGCACCTTTTTTTGCAAGAACCAGAACATCCCCTGGTTGTGTACCTGGAGGAATCTGCAGTTCAGAAGTTCCTTCAACCGTCTTAACCTGTTCACATTCAAGACATTCAATCAATAGGTAATCTGAAAAGCCTCAGCCAAGTACTGATATAGATGGACCACCAAATTATCCTATATCTGAAGCTATACAATACTTGTTCTTGATTATCTCTGAAAGATAGGTGTGGGAACTCCTTAGTTCTGACCATCAAAAGGTATTTCATCTAGTCAGGTAACTTCATATAAAAAATCAAGTGAAAGAATCCAACATCCCTTAAAATTTCTATGGCACCACTTGATTTCTATGAGAAAACCATCAACTTTTAAATTTATCAATCAGATAGTGGCAAAATTTTTCTACTAATTCCCAGAGAATGACATCAGCAGTTTGGTCACGATCAGAAAAATCATTTGATCAGCATCAACTAAATAATCACAAAAAAGAAAAGAATAGCATTGAAAATCAAGTCAATTTCCATCATTCAGAAAACCCTCGTATATGCTCCATCTTCCATTATTGCATTTTTATTGAAGTACTTTAAGAGAGAATAAGACCAATCAGCGACAAGTTTGTTGCTCTACAAGCTATTTTACAGTTCTTTTGGCACATAATAAAAGCATTTTGGCCATAGTTGGCAGATGAGCATTAGTGATGCCCTGATTGCAAAGTTTTCCAAACATCAAATTCAGAGGAATAAGGATCATTAAAATGGCGATGTGCCTCCAGTTGTCGTACTCATGCTCCTACTTCAGGTACTTGGATGGACAAAGTACTAGAAAGGGCCAAGGCTTTGACTATTGGGGGTCTCCCTTCACCACCCCCATGTATATTGGTGAAGGTTGATGGCTTTTTGGCTAATTCAGCTCCAAAGGATAGCTTTGCCAAACTCAGTGCAGTTAGAAGTCTCTACCTTTGATGTTTGTTTTTCTACTTTTTGGAACATTTAATTCAGCAGGCCTTACTCTCCCTATAACTGCATTTTCAATCCCTCTTAACAATTCTCCCTATCATAAATACAAATGATGCAGAGTGTAAAGCTTATCAAGGAAATCTGAAGTATTACCTTCACCACCGTACCCAATATAGCATCTAGATAGCTAACAGTTACTGTAGAATTGAGATTTATTCCATCTCTTTGAATCTCCGGGATCTCCTCAACCTCCAGATATACAAAAAGATCACCTGGAGGACCCCTGATGACGAGAACATCAAACAATTACCAATTCAAATACTTATCAAGTTTATGATGTCATGCAATATAGTGTCAATTTGTCCATCGATGTAATTGTTTCTATATGTATGAGGAAGAAAATAATAGACAAAGAAAATGCCCTTTTGTGTGAGGGAAATTAAACTGAAAAAGACTTAAACGATCAAAACAAATGAATGTTTTTGTATAGAGTTTGAAGAAAAAAATGACTTGATAAAAAGGTAAGAACTTTGTTCCTTTTCATGAACCATGTTCCAGACTGAAGTACAGAAAACAAACATACAATCCACAGTGCAAAGAGACTACTTATGACAGTCTTCCTCAACAATTGACCGTGCAGCGGGCCTCGACAGTGGAATACCCCAGATTCAATGAGTTGGGCAAGGGCAAAAAAGGAAGGAGAATGACACTCATAAGCCAGAGGTCAAAAAGAAGGAAAATGACACTGGGGGGAAAGAATTCAAAACTATCGATTGTACATAAGAAGTTGAAATGCCAAAGAAAACAAACAACTGAGGCATAAATAAGAGAGTGAAGAAACCTTTGCCATTTGCATAGACGAAGCTACTAAAGTCATCAAAATGTCTTTAATTTTCAAGATTTTTCCCTTCAAGAAGTAAGATGAGAGGGAATTTGAGAGGGATGTTACCCATTGGATACAAGTGGAGGAAAGGGGAAGTACAAACCCTTGCTTATTGAGCCATCACTGGTGTCTAGTCAATTCAAAATACTAATCACGTTGAAGACTTTCTGGGAACCACAATGCATTACTGGCTAATTAAAGGGAACGTCATGATCGGGGTGACAAGAAGTTGACATGAGCAATTGCATGAGATCGTATTTTTCCCCCATTTAATTGCAAGAATAAAGAAAACTAGGCCAGCCGTTGTCAAATATGAAACTGCAAACTGACTCGCTAATACAATTTTCACATCTCTGTGAAAAATTGTAATAGCAACAAATATGTGATTCTACAGATATTCATTAAATCCAGGCAAAGAAATAGCATCTTGCAATTCTAAAGTTTGTTTCTTAAAGCCCATATAAATTTGTCAAAAAATCCACTCCAGTGATTCATTAAAGTGCAAGATAGATTACAAGCTTACAAAATGATATGTCATACCCTCTTGGTCCAGCATCACCTTCTCCAGCAACTCTGAGAATACTTCCCTTGCTGACTCCAGGTGGAATTTTCACTTTGATGTCCTTTTTGACACGAATACGCCCTTCGCCAGAGCACTTTCGACAATATTCAGAAATGACTTCACCATCCCCACCACAATCGGGACAAACAGACACCTAACATAAACTTTTTTCAGAATTCTGAAGTGCCAGTCTCCTTATAAAATAATTAAAGAAGACAACAAATTTGACAAAGGATTAAATTCTCCTCTCAAGGAAGTAAAAGGACAAGATAAAGTAATATGACATGGCCAATTGCGATGAGAATTTCTGGGTCAGCCCATTCTCCTGGTCATAAGTCCAATTAACCACTTATAGTCATTTCTGTAAACGATGCTTAGCACATCTGAAGCATAGTCGATCTATCAATATCTGTCTATTTCACTATTGGGAGATATAACATCTCCTGATGGGCAAATAGTTGCAAGTCTTGTCCACTAATACACAAACATAAAAAGAGGTCATCATAGACCTGACATGTATGTCCTGTATTACTTCGACTACAAGAACTACATATTTTTAAAGAACCATATATCTTGAAACAACTGATTTCTAGTTTATTTCTAGCCAATTGCAAGCACCAAACAACCAAACCTAGGACAAGGAAAGTCAAAAGCATTTGTACAGTCATCCTAAGAGGACTGAAATCTGCTGCTCATACCTGGGAAAACATGCCAAAAGGAGTCTGCTCTGTTCGCATGACCTGGCCCCTGCCACCACATGTTGAGCATATCCTCATCTTGGAACCAACCTTTGCTCCGGTACCAGAGCAAACTCCACATATTTCCAAGTGGGATAGGTTGAATTCTTTCTCCGCTCCAAATATGGTCTCAGAAAATTGTAGAGTTATGTCATAACTGAAAAACTTTGGAAACACGAGTTAATATGTAGAGATTTACTTTATAACCCTGTCTAGGGAGACAAGGAAAAGAAAAGGAAAAAACACAAGAGAAAGATAAACGGATCGACATCAATTTCCTACTAATCATACTTTTGTGAAGGATGTCTTTTATTTATAAAAGTGGTTATTTGACCAACTTTGAATTCTAAAACATAAACAAGAATGGCTGCACAGGAAAACACAAAGAATGATAATTACAATGTTCCACGCAATGGTCAAATTTCCTGAAGCAACAAGTGCACATACGGCAAGGAAGGGGCCAATGAGTAGTTAAACAATAGTTACCCACACTCACCGTAGATCTTCACCCTTCATTACAGTGCTACGTCGGCTTGTTCTGAATCCAGTTGGGTCCATACCCGCAAAACCACCCATACTTGGGCCAAAAAATGTTTCGAATAGATCGAAAGGATTAGTCTGAGTGAAGGACAATGCAAAATGTGAGGAAAGAACTGCATATAGTGCAGCAGTCGTAAGGTTTTATAATCTACTATAGAGCAAGTCTTCCATGCATAAATTATGCATTGGCAATGACTATGATCTCTCTAGTACCGTATAAGCATTTGATGGGCCCCCCACTGTACTCTTTACTCCTGCTTCACCATATTGATCATACAAAGCCCTCTTTTTATCGTCAGAAAGCACCTGATGATGGCAAGGATTCAACAATATAGATAATACAACATCAGAGAAGCATGAAATAGACAGCAGAATGACAGCAAAGTTGTCTACCCTATAGAGATATATCCTAAAAAAGCAAGGATTAGAAAAATAACAGACAGATAAATATGTTCTTGCCAAACCACGAAACGACAACATGACCAATTTGCCATCATCCAGTAAAGACAATTCTTGTACAGCGATAAGCTCTATTATGAGTATAAACCTGCCAGAACATGTTGCTTATTGTCTATACCAGTGATTTCTTATGCCTTCCTTTGCCACTTTCATTATATGTAACTTCAATAGAATCACATCTCCTAGTTTGAGCATCAAAATGTCACCAATTTACTTATCCACTGCACTTTAAACAAGTTCTCTTCCTCCCTATCTTATCCACCAGTGCCAAAGCCAAAATTGCAATTCAAAATGAAGCGGCTCAGCACGCCAATATTCTTCCTACCGCTTGAGAACAAGCCAAGGACCAAACTTCTAATCCAAAATCATTACCAACTACTATGCACTGAGCATCATTTCCACTCGATTGTGAGATGACTTTATCCAGTATGTGTAATTTGAAAGAATACTTTGAGAGAACATTGGAAATTCTCGTTCCTCAAAGCTGATGCATACCTCGTATGCAGCACTTATTTCCTTAAACTTCTCTGTAGCTCCCGGCTGCTTGTTGACATCGGGGTGGTACTGCAGAATATAGCAAGAGAACTTGAGTTTCCATGAGGAGGATCAAAGTAATGCCCATTTCTAACGACAAGCACTGGCACATAGCTTGAATGCTAATACTAGTACAGCCGTACAAATAACCGAACTGCATCAATTGTTCACCAAACAGATAAAACCCGAGTAGCTCACTAAGTCATCCACATCCATAGCTTCTAAATCTCAACATTCGCTAAAATTACTCAGAGACAACTTTACGACGTACCACGTCCTGAAAAGTACTCCGACAGCCGGTCTGAGCTACTACCAAAACATAACTGATTAACGAAGCCAGTCACTAAAATTTGCATTCCCTGATCAATCATTCATTCCGTCGTGTCCCAAAGTTCACAAACGCGCGCTCCATTCATCGCTCTATCTTCGCAGAGCTCCCCCAGCGATCAACTTGCACTAAGCAAAACCGGGAAAAAAGAAAACACGGAGACTCTTTACCTGGCGGGCTAACTTCCGGTAAGCAGCCTTAATCTCCTTACTGGTCGCGGACTTGGGGACCCCGAGAGTAGCATAGTAGTCGGCGGAGGCTCTAATCGCCGTCCCGAAACGCCTCGCGCAGACCTTCGAGGCGAGCCGCGAGGATCGGAGCGGCAAAGGCGGCGAGAAGCTCCTGCGGCTCCTAATGTGAATTCCGCCGGTGCGGAGCGAGGCGGAGGACGAAGATAAGGACGGAGGCACAGAGGGAGCGAGCGGCTGAGAAGAAGGGAGGAGCGAAGCGGATAGCGTCGCGGCCATCGAATCAGTTCCGCTGGACGTTTGCTGTCTGCGAGCGATGAATCTTCCTACGAGAGGGTGGAGAGCAGAAATGCAGCAACTGTAGCGTTCATGGCGTTGCGCTGAACTTGGTGGGAGGGAGCTCGGAGGAGGCAGATGAAGGGGAAAACGAAAAAGAAAAAACCAGGAGGGAGAAAAAGAAAAATGGAAAATCGGTTTTTTATATGTGGATGAAAAGGTATGGTACGAATATAAAATGACGTAATTGAAAACGAAAAATAGCTTTTCAAGTTTTGCTCGTGCGGTGTGGTGGGACTTTTCTTTTTTTCTTTTTCTTCTCGTCGTACAGCACGAAAATACAATTACGACCCGTCTCTCGAGTTGGGCCTGGCCCATCCCACGACGGACCCAATAAATCATGGGCCGGACGGGTTGAACGTCCAAGGTCTGAAGTGGCCGTAACCCTTTGAGTTGGTCAAGGAATTGTAGAACAGCCTGGTCATGCATGCGCTGGTCGGTCCGTCCTTTTGGGTCGTCAGGACTCAGGCCCATAAAAAGGGAAAGTTCTAGCACTTAAACGCTCCGACTCTATCATCGCCTCTTAATCATTTGGAAGACTACAAGAAGAATGCCAAGCGGGCGATAATTAATTAAGCGGGTGGTGTTTAGGCTCCGTTCATTTCGCGAAAAATATTTTTCGAAAATTGTGGTGTTTGAAGGGTGGAAAATAATTTTGCAAGTAAAATGTTTTTTAATCAATGAAAAATATCATTTCAAAAATGAAGAAAATGTTTTACTTTCCCAAAAGGCAGAACATTTTTAGTTTTGCTGGATTGTAACAGTCTCCTTCTTCTCTCTCCCTTTTCTCTCTCCTCTCTTTCCCTTCCATAGTTGAACTCCTCTCTCTCTCTCTCTCCCTCTCCCTTTTCCCATCCCAATGTACTGACATTTCTCTCTCTTCCCCTCTCTTTTCTTTCCCTTCTCCCGCACGCCTCCCCTGCTGACTCCACCATGGACTCCCACCCTCTCTTTCTCTCCCTGTGGCCATGCGAAGGGGGCCCACCAGTTGGCGCCCCATCCAATTTCTCTCTTTCTCTCTCTTTGTCCTCTAGCGAACGCGAGGTCTTCTTCTTGTTTCTTTTGGCCGTTCTTCATCCCTCGCTACCCTAACCTTGACACTCCTCCACGCCGTGTCTACTCCTTCATAACGCCGCGTCTGCCACCTAGAGCTTCACCCCAACTCACCGTGATGTCTCATCCTTTCTTTCCTTCCTTGTAGTTCTTCCTCTTCGATGGGTGAACGGACGTTGCTGCTTCCTTGCTTCTCCACCTCAGAGCCTCGCTTTTTATCCGCCAACCGCCGTTGACGTCGCCCTTGAGCTCTACCTCAGCTTGTTGTGGCTAGCTACCTCCAATGCTGCCCAAACTCCCATGTCGTCGTTGCTTTGCAGCCCACATCATTGTCTCCCCTCAGCGGCTCGACAAGAACAATGCCACAAGAAACCGACCAGCTCCATTTTCTACCTCCTTTGGCTATGATTCAGCTCGCCGTTGCTTTGGAGACAAAGGAAGTCTATAAAAAAATTTCTCTACCGAATAGCGAAAATATTTCTTGGTCTATTTTTAAGTTTTAAGTGAACACCAGAAAACATTGTTATTTTCTGTGAAAGTGATTTTTTGGAAAATATTTTCCGAAGATGCTTTATTTTTCACGAAATGAACGGAACCTAAGAGTACCGCAAGTATCTTTGTAACGTCGCTATCTTGAAATGAATGTCATGAACCCAATTTGGTTTTTCCCATTTATAGATAATTGTAATTGTATCAATTAATCGACCGTTTAGAGGAGCATATGATGGTCAAACCAAGAGGATTGAATTAAAATTGGGCAATACTTTAACTCTGTCGGGTCAAGACACTTTGCCAATCTCTACCGCGGGTGTACCCACCAGAACACGCTACAGATCATCTTTATCAAAATGTCAAAAGTACTGAACATGAGAAGGAGACGGGGGTTGAGCTTTGGGTCTTTCATAAGAAATCGGCAATGCCGCATACATTGACTTTTCCCCGGATGCCTGGATTCAACGTCTCGGGGGAAAAGAAAAACGATGTTCTCTTGTTGAAAAAGCTTGAGTGGATGCTCTGTTTTGGTCGAAGGAGATAGAAATTAATGTGGGAGGACTTGGAGGGATTCATTCAATAAGGACGGCTCCCTCGCCAGAAGGGGTCAACCCGTTCGCAGCCAAAGACCAAGTCAGGGTTTGCTACATCACAATTTATAAAGCACGACGCGGTTGTTTATATAATGCACACTCATGCTCTCGTGGGGCGTACATATACTGATACACAGACATAGAAAAAGAAGGAAAAGAGCATCAAGGAATTCAAGGGAATGGCACGACTGCTTTCTCCTCCCTCCTCCTCTTTCTCCTCTGTTATCAGAGTACTGTGCTTTCTCTTGATTCTCATGAGCCTTCACTTGCTCGCGCGAGGCTCGCGGCGTCGCAATTGCCACGGTCAGTCTTGCTCTCTGGTTATTTCTTCTTAAGGTATTCCGTTGGACATGATATAAAGGTCGTAGATGTGCAGTAGAACGGGAGTCGTGCAATCTTATACTGTTTACTATGTATGAGTTCAGTTCGGTAGTTCTTCTTAGTTGAATCGAGATATCTAAACGTTGCAATGAAGCGTGTTTTGCTTTTTTGAAGTATCGAATCATAAAGGGTGATTTAGCGTTGTGTGCTTTTGATAGCATAGCGAGTCCATGAATGGGTTTGAGTAGAACTTAGCGAATGCTGGATGCTGCAGGTCCGATGATCCCAGACCACCCACACCATGGCCCTGGATGTAGTGAGTAGTTTCTTTCTTATTGCCAACCGATTGTCGTATGAGAAAGTACCGTCGTATCACTTTGTATCAACATAAGGGAATTCATAACATCAAGTACAGGTTGGCAATAGCAGTTTGGGTGGATAAGGATTACGCACACGAGAGTGCCTGAATCTCTCTCGTGTTTATTGGAGTATATGAATTTCTAAAGATGCTAATATACATATATTTTCTTCATGATAATGTCTACTACAGGACGTCTCTGACTTAAACGATTGAAACTTGCAGCCAAGCGATTTTGAATGAAAGATCTTCGCAATGATTAGAGACGCATGATAGCCGGTATCATACTTTGCATAGATCTTTCCTGGTTTGCCCATTAATGCATTTGAGAGCCCCCTAAGTTAGATTACTGAGAATAATTCGATGCTAGGAAGTAGCGTGCAATGTAAGTGTACCAAGAACCTGTGCATGGATTTTCTGCTTTGTAAGTTCTGGAACATATTGTTTTGAATCCTTTGATGAGTTGATATGCTTATCTCTCAATCTCAAGTCTATATACCCATGGAAACCGCGTGACAAGCACTTACAAAATGTGTCATCTAATTCAAATGCTTGAAACGTTTAGATTTCATGATGAAAATGTGGTCTCTAATGAAGTTATCCGCGGTGCCCGTGGACAAAGAAAGATTAATCTACAAAACAGATAATGATCTCATCATGTATGGGCCTCGACTCTCAGCTTATTATGGGCCTTACCGTAAGGCCTTGTTTCAAATTTGTTTAATAATTGTATATTTTCTTTTTCTTTCCTTTTCTTTGTCCTCCGTTGGTCATCGGCATGGCCATAGGCGAGGGCCAAACTCATTGGCCTTGCCTACCTAGAGAGACTCGAGGTCACCTCTGATCAGCTCTTGCTTGTGATTGGTCATTAGTCATCGTGGAGGTCTAGTGACTGAGAAAGGAAAGAAGAAAAAAAAAACAAATATGTAAAAATTTCAAAAAATTGCTAATGTTGTGCATGTAGGCATTCGCCGTGCCACATAGAGTGATTAGCATCCACATTGGTGCTTTTCGGCCAAAATTGATTCGATAGACTACATTAACAAATTATCAAAATGTGTAAGATTAAATTGTCCAATTAAAAGGTTTATAACTGAATTGACACAAATGCAGTAGATTAACGGCTATTTTGATAATTTTATCATATTAACAAATTTTTTATATTAGTATGGGAAAGGGATAAAATCAAATATAAAAATATAATTTTGTAAATTTATTATTCTGATTCCATCAAATATGAAGTTACTCAAGACAATTGTCATTTTAGTCCTAAATCTTTTGTAACTTTGCCAAATAAGTCATTTCGACAGATTTTGATCAGAAAATGCCTCTGTGGAGCGACCGGCCGTCGCCGACGACGACGTGGCGACAAACTTTTTTTTTCTCTTCTTTTTTTTTCAAGGGGGTGGGTAAGGTTGCAAAATCGAAGCAGCACATCAACATCGGAACTTGGACAAGCTGATTCAATAGAGACTGAGCTCGCATCCTCCATGATTGGTGGTGGAGGAGCTTGAGAGCCTGATTTTCAGGCTGCACGCAACAAAACTATGACTGTCATGTGTTTGCTTTTGGTCCAACACACGCGAAGTCGGACGATTCTCCTCCTTCATTCCCCGAAAAGCTGGACTGTTTTTCTTTGTTAGTAGATTTCTCCAAGAGTTGTTACATGTCAAAAATAGTCTGTCAAAAAGAAGGGCGATTGCATCACAATCACTTCAAATTCGTCCGCTTTACAAGCGATAGCTAATTATTATTTTTTCAATCAAGTACATTCACTTTTTAAATTTGGCTCAACGTGGATCCTCTCTCAAATTAATCACCACGTTATGCAATTTTGTTTATGTGGCTAGCTTACTTAGTATAAATTAAACACAATAGCTTAAGTGGTCCGTTTTCTCAATGATGTCATCTACATTGGTGATCAGAAGGGGAAATAATGCTGACTTGGACTATCTTAGCCGTCTAATATGTTTCCATTAATGTGGTTTTTTCTTAAGAGGCTATGTCAGAAGATATTGCAAATAGCCAACGGCTATTTAACAAGATTAGCGTCCACGTTGGCATTTATCATTCTTGATTTTAATAGGGGCCTCACATGGAGCATGGGAAAATGATCAAAACTTGAACTTGTTATGTTGTCCCCATGTCTGGACGGCACCAAAGGGTCGAGCCCCTATACATCGAGAGAGATTAGCATAAGACCATAACATCATGACCATTTACTTAAGACACTAGTAACTATGGGTTTCGAACTTTCGACCTCGGCGATAAGGGAGAAACTCTCAACCAACACAACCATCCATCATTGGATTGGACAGTAGCCCTAAACCATTTAATAATTCGTAATGTAATCGTTCCAATGAATTTTAATCGGAAATTATTAACATAGACGCCTACTAAAATCATATGGCATGGTTGATGTTGATGTGGAAAATTTATGAAATGTTTTAATTTCTTTAAAATTTTCTAAATTTTTTATTAGAATTGTGTTTTATTTTTATTGTTAAGTGCCACCATGGGCTGTCAACTATTGGGGCCACTAGAAGAGGGCTTGTGACCCTCGCGTCGTGCCAAGCAAAGATTTCGACCCTTGCCCACACTAACTATGGCAACGGTCATGACCTACTTAAAGTTAGGGGTCACAACCCCCGCTTTGCTAGCAACTGGTAAGGGCTTCGTGGCTTTATCGCCAGCAGGGGTCATTGGGTCTCTGTTAATGGCTGATGCTAGTCCTTAATAATAGAAATTTAAAAAAGAAAGAAAGAAAATAAAATGTTATTCAAAATTTAGAAAAACTAAAAAATTTCTAAAATTTTCTATATCAGTATTGATCATGCCATGTAGGATAGTCAGCGTCTGTGTCATCAATTTTTTAATCAAAACTGGCTGGATGGACTGTGTTTATCAAAAGATTTAAGAATTGATTAGTCAAATAATAAGGTTTATGATTGAATTAATACAAATATCATTTTTTTTGGTAATTTTCCCCACAGAGCCTAGTTTGAAAGTTGAGGTTAAACAAAAAACTATTAGATTGTAAGTGGATGAACTTTAGGTACTTACAGTATCATTATCCCTAAAAAGGATATCTAGATTTTTCGGTAACATGTTGATAGCTTACTAATACTTCTATGAAATTAACAAATTTTCTTATCTTTTACCAACTTTATTTGTATTTCTTACCAGCGCCTTAATTTTACCAGCTCTTACATAAAAAGTACTAATCTTTATTAATGATTTACTAACCTTTTCTATTAAATTACCAACTGTTTTGGGTTACAAACAATCATTTGAGTTACTTGTCGATACTTATTTGTTTATATGTTAGTTTTTGTTTCGCTTACTAAATTCTACTTGTCTTTCTTGCAAGCAACATAAACTTATCAAATTTCTAATGAATTTACCGATCTTTATTTGTTTGATTTATCAGCTTTTCTTCAATTAGATTACCGATTAGTTTAGATTTATCAACTCTCGTTTGAGTTACTCACCAACATTTTTTAACTATTTTTTAAACATACCAACTTTGAATAAATTTAGTGCACTTGTATTAATTACTGTCGCACTCTAAATTAATTATATCCAAAAGAGTCAATGGACGAGAGCAAACGGCAAAGACTTTAAGTAATTCGACAGATTCGTCAACATAAAAATCTTTACAAAGTAGGAAAAAGGAAAGGAAATAAGACCTACTATGTGACATCTAGATTATCACAACGTGGATTCACCATTGATGCATTCATGAAAGACAACTGCTCCTTCATGACTTGAAAACGAACCGACCCGTCATTTTACTTACTATCCAAAACATAAGGAATTCGATTCTAAATCACATGGGTCGTTTTTCTTATACCTAAAGATCTTGACCTTCTATCGTGACAGATGTGATCGACATTTTGTGGAAAAATGGTACTCTCTCGTTACGAGTTCATGGAAACGGGACCCAGCTTGAACGGGATGAAATTGATGGGATGAAATTTAGTGATTGACCGGTTCAAAGCCGAAGACCGAGTCATGGACGTCGCAGCAAACGAGTAATTAAGGACGATGATGTTGTTTATATATATAATGATCTTGTTGTGCGGAAATCCACATAGACATTAAATTTCATGTTAGTTTACCCAACCCAATTTTCTGAACATTATAATTCCGCACAACCATATAATGCTTAACATTATGAACTTTACTGATCTCTTTGTTTTACCCAACCCAATTTTGTTTTACCCATTTACAAGGAATTTTGTTTGCATGCGTTAACCGACCGTTCAAAGGTGCATGTCATGGTCAAATGGAGAGAACTAAATTGAAATGGGGCAAGACTTTCAACTCCATCGGATGCCTGATGTCAACGTCTCGGTGAAAAGGAAATCGATGTTCTCTTGTTGAAAAAGCTTGAGTTGATGCCCTGTTTTGGTCGAAGATGAAATTGATGTGGGAGGACTTGGCGGGATTCACTCAATAAGGACGACTCCCTCGCAAGCAAGGGTCGACACGTTCGCAGCCAAAGACCAAGTCAGAGTTTGCTCCATCACAATTTATTAAGCACAACGCCATTGTTTATATAATGTACGACTCATGTATGTTCTCGTGGCGCGTACATATACTGATACACAGACATAAGAAAAGGAAAAGAGCATCGAGGAATTTAAGGGAATGGCACGACTGCTTTCTCCTCCCTCCTCCTCCTCCTCCTCCTCCTTCTCCTCTGTTATCAGAGTTCTGTGCTTTCTCTTGATTTTCATGAGCCTTCACCTGCTCGCGCGAGGCTCGCGGCGTCTCATTCTCAATTGCGCCGGTTAGTCATGCTCTCTAGTTTATTTCTTCTTACTTCTAAGCTAATCTTGGATATAACTCGAAGGACATGGACGTGTCATCAAACATTAGCTGTGCGATTCATGCTTTGTATTATGTTATATGCGAGTTCAGTTCGGTTTTTATTCCTGCTCGAGTCCAAGTATCTGAATCGTTGTGATATGAACTATATATGTTTCCCTTTTCCAAAATATCAAATCATTAAGGGTAAATTTGGAATTTACACTCTTGTAGCATTTGATGATATTGTAAATATATTATAGTAAGTTTAACGAATGATTGATGTTGCAGGTGGTGTGAGCCCAAGTAGCCCAATAATGAGCCCAGGATGCAGTGAGTACTTTTTTTCCTTTTAAAATTAGTATATCAAGAGATACAAATAGTTTCTCTCGAAAGACAGGCATTATTTTTCCACCCAATGAATTGAGACATGAGAATGAGAAAATTCATAATGTTAAGCATATATGATGTTTGGCTTGGGTGGATAAAAACTACGCTACAAGGATACCTAAATGTCTCTTTTGTGTATTAGTGTAGGACAAATTTCTAAAGATGCTAATATAAAAATATTTTCTTTAACATGATGTTTATTGCAGGAGATCCCTGAGTTCAACGATGGAAGCTTAGAGCCAAGCCATAAAAAATAAAAGGTCCTCGAAATGCTTAGAGACGCATAATAGCGGATAATATGAATTGCGAACCCCTTTAAGTTAATTAATCTATCGATGTATATGTAAGTCTAAGTTAAGATTAGGGAGAACATTTCCATACTTGGAAGTAGCGTGTAATCGCAAGAATATAAAGATGTCTACATCAATCTATTCACGGACTTTTTTGGCTTTGGAGTTCTAAAACAGATTCTTTCGAATCCATTGATGAGTCGGTATGCTTATTTTCTAATATCAAGTGCGTGCCTTTCACTCCATCTATTCACTTGGGAATATATTAAGGATCTAAACATTACTATTTTTATGATACGTGCCATCCGATTTAAAATTTATGGGCCTCCATCTATTCTTATCATGTATGGGCCTCGACTCTCAGCTTGTTATGGGCCTTATGGTAAGGTTGATGTTGATGTCGAAACTTTATGAATTTTTTTAATTTATTTAAAATTTTCTCAAATTTTTTTTATAAAAAATGTCTTTTATTTTTATTATTAAGGGCCATCATGGGGTTGTCAGCCATTGGGGCCCCTAGGGGGGGGGCTCGTGACCCTCGCATAGTGCCAAGAAAAGACTTCGACCCTTGCCCAAAGCAACTGTGGCAAGAGTCGTGACCTAACTTAAAGTTAGGGGCTGAGACCCCCACTTTGCCAGCAACTAGTGAGGGCTTTATGCATGGGGATCACCTAATATGGAATAGTCCACTAGCGGATAGCATCGTGGCCATCGAATCAGTTCCGCTGGACGTTTGCTCTCTGCGAGCGATGAATCTTCCTACGAGAGGGTGGAGAGCAGAAATGCAGCAACTGTAGCGTTCATGGCGTTGCGCTGAACTTGGTGGGAGGGAGCTCGGAGGAGGCAGATGAAGGGGAAAACGAAAAGGAAAAAACCAGGAGGGAGAAAAAGAAAATGGAAAATCGGTTTTTTATATGTGGATGAAAAGATATGGTACGAAAATAAAATGACGTAATTGAAAACGAAAAATAGCTTTTCAAGTTTTGCTCGTGCGGTGTGGTGGGACTTTTCTTTTTTTCTTTTTCTTCTCGTCGTACAGCACGAAAATACAATTACTACCCGTCTCTCGAGTTGGGCCTGGCCCATCCCACGAACTGACCCAATAAATCATGGGCCGGACGGGATGCACGTCCAAGGCCGTAACCCGTTGAGTTGGTCAAGGAATTGTAGAACAGCCTGGTCATGCATGCGCTGGTCGGTCCGTCCTGTCGGGTCGTCAGGACTCAGCCCCATAAAAAGGGAAAGTTTTTGCACTTAAACGCACCGACTCCATCATCGATTTCTTAATTATTTCGAAGACTATAAGAAGAATGCCGAGCGGGCGATACTTAATTAAGCGGGCGGTGTTAAGAGCACATAAGTATCATTGTGATGTCGCTATCTTGAGATGAATGTCATGAACCCAATTTGGTTTTTCCCGTTTATAGATAATTTTATTCGTATGCATTAATTAATCGTTCAAAGGATGGTCAAACGGAGAGAACTGAATTAATATTAGGCGAGACTTTCAACTCTGTCGAGTCAAGACACTTTGCCAATCTCTGCCACGACTCTACCTACAAGAACACGCGTCAAATCATCTTTATCAAAATGTGAAAAGCATTAAATGTGAGAAAAGAGGCAGGAGTTGAAAGAGATGAAATTGATGTGGGAGGACTTGGCGGGATTCACTCAATAAGGACGACTCCCTCGCAAGCAAGGGTCGACACGTTCGCAGCCAAAGACCAAGTCAAAGTTTGCTCCATCACAATTTATTAAGCACGACGCCATTGTTTATATAATGTACGACTCATGTATGTTCTCGTGGCGCGTACATATACTGATACACAGACATAGAAAAAGAAGGAAAAGAGCATCCAGGAATTCAAGGGAATGGCACGACTGCTTTCTCCTCCCTCCTCCTCCTTCTCCTTCTCCTCTGTTATCAGAGTTCTGTGCTTTCTCTTGATTTTCATGAGCCTTCATTTGCTCGCGCGAGGCTCGGGGCGTTGCGCCGGTCAGTCTTGCTCTCTAGTTTATTTCTCCTTACCTCTAAGCTAATCTTGGATATAACTCGAAGGACATGGATGTGTCAATCGAACATTAGTTGTGCGATTCATGCTTTGTATTATGTAATATGTGAGTTTAGTTCGGTTCTTATTCCCGCTCGAATCCATATATCGGAATCGTTGTGATATGAACTATGTTTCACTTTTCCGAAATATCAAAACATTAAGTGTAAATTTGGAATTTACACTCTAGTAGCATTAGATGATATTGTGAATAGGTTACGGTAAATTTAACAAATGATCGATGATGCAGGTGATGCAAACCCACCTGACCCAAGAAGGGGCCCGGGATGCAGTGAGTATTTTCTTCTTTTTTTAAACGAGTACGTCAAGAGATATAAATAGTTTCTCTTCAATGATGACTTTCTTGTTCACCCAATGAATTGAGACATGAGAATGAGAAAATTCACAATGTTAGGCATATATGGTGTCTGACTTGAGTGGATAAAAACTACGATACAAGAATACCTAAATTAATTGTCTCTTTATGTATTAATTTCTAAAGATGCTAATATAAACATATTTTCCTAACATGATGTTTATTGCAGGAGATCGCTGAGCTCATCGATGGAAGCTTAGAGCCAAGCCATAAAGAATAAAAGGTCCTCGCAATGCTTAGAGATGCATAATAGCGGATCATATGAATTGCGAACCCCTTTAGGTTAATTAGTCTATCGATGGATATGTAAGTCTAAGTTAAGATTACGGAAAACATTTCCATACTTGGAAGTAGCATGTAATTGCCAGAATATAAAGATGTCTCCATTAATCTATTCACGGAACTTTTTTGCTTTGGAGTTCTAAAACAGATTCTTATGCTTATTCTTCGATGTCAAGTGCGTGCCTTTCACTCCATTTATTCACTTGGAAATATATTAAGGATGTTCCCTGTTTTACCGTGGACGGATGGAGCTCGTACTTAAACATTACTATTCTTATGATACGTGTCATCTGATTTAAAAATTTACGATTTTTCATGAAGGAAATATGAATATCGTATATTTATATTATTGATGAGACACGGATTAAAGAAAAAAGAATCCATTAAACACAATGGCCTTCACAATCCTCGAAACTCCCTTTGCGAGGGTTATGAGTGAGATTGGTTGAATTCCAATCATAGAGCAAAAACTCCCTTTGGAGTTGACAATGTGTGTCACTCGTTGTAGGGTTTGAGGATCTTTCGTCGACTTGGAGTCGGCGATGAAGAAAACCTTTGGCCTTCACACTGTTAAAGTCTCCAAAAAATCTACGTATCATCCCTTTTTCTTTGTGTTATCTTGGTCAACTCATTTCTTTTGTAATTTATTTGCCATAACATGATGCGATTGATAACATGTACATTATTAAATTGCACCTACGGAGAATGCGTATTAGGGAAAAAAAGTACTTTCTTTCATCCTATAAAGCAGTCATCCTTCTAATTTGGTCCCTTTACTAAAGCTTTTATCTTTCAGTAATACATATCGCCTGTTGAATCAAATTTTAAGCATAATCGGTCCCTTTCTCTCAAATCAATCTAGACCATATATATATATATATATATATAAAAGAAGCTTTAGCTCTTTGGAAGCTTTAGCTCTTTGGCCAAAAAGTTACCTAAAAAGTCATAAATTTAGTGCACTTGTATCAATTACAAAAATATCTAAAAGAGTAAATCGACGAGAGCAAACGGTAACGACTTCAAATAATTCGACAGGTTCGTCAACATAAAAATATCTACAGAATAGGAAAAACGAAAGGAAATAAGACATGGTACGTGGCATCTAGATTATCACAACATGGATGCACCACCGAACCATCCGACCCGTCATTTTACTTACTGTTCAAAATGTACGGGGAATTCAATTCTAAATTTTCGGTTCGGATGGTTCGTTTTTCTTATACCCGAAAAGATCTCGACTTTTTATTGTGATAGATGTAATTGATATTTTGCATTTTTTCTGAAGGGTATTCTCTTGCTACGAGTTCATGGAAATGGGGCCCCCGCTTGAACGGGATGTAATTGATAGAATAAAGTTTAGTGATTGACCGGTTCAAAGCCGTAGACCGAGTCACGGGCGTCGCAGCAAACGAGTGATTCAGGACTAGTGTTGTTTATATAAATGATCTTGTCGTGCGGATGTCCACATAGACATTAAAAAAAAGAGAGGAAAAGACGCATCAAGGAATTCAAGGAAATGGCGCAACTGCTTCCTCCTTCCTCCTCCTTCTCCTCTGTTATCAGAGTTCTGTGCTTTCTCTTGATTCTCATGAGCCTTCACCTGCTCGCGCGAGGCTCGCGGCGTCTCGGTCAGTCTTGCTCTCTAGTTTATTTCTTCTTACTTCTAAGCTAATCATGGATATAAATCGAAGGACATGGATGTGTCATCGAACATTAGCTGTGTGATTCATGCTTTGTATTATGTTATATGTGAGTTCAATTCGGTTCTTATTCCTGCTCGAATCCATATATCCGAATCATTGTGATATGAACTGTGTAAGGGTAAATTTTGGAATTTACACTCTCGTAGCATTAGATGATATCGGGAATAGGTTATAGTAAATTTAACGACTGATCGATGTTGCAGGTACTGTGGACCCACATCGCTCAAAACCTGGCGGAGGATACGGTGAGTACTTTCTTCCTTTTAAAACGAGTATATCAAGAGATATAAATAGTTTCTCTCGAAAGACGACATTCTTTTCCACCCAATGAATTGAGGCATGAGAATGAGAAAGTCCATAATGTTAACCGCATATGGCGATTGGCTTGGGTGGACTAGAACTGCATGCGCTACGAGAATACCTAAATGTATCTTTTGTCTATTAGTGTAGGATAAATTTCTAAAGATGCTAATATAAACATATTTTCCTTAACATGATGTTTTTTGCAGGAAATCCCTGAGCTCAACGATGGAAGCTGAGAGCCAAGCCATAAAGAATAAAAGGTCCTCGCAATGCTTAGAGACGAATAATAGCGGATCATATGAATTGCAAAACCTCCCTTAGGTTAATTATTCTATTGATTTATATGTAAGTCTAAGTTAAGATTAGGGAGAACATTTCCATACTTGGAAGTATCGTGTAATCGCAAGAATATAAAGATGTCTACATTAATCTGTTCACGGACTTTTCTTTTTATCAACCAGTCTTTCTTTGGCGTTGAAAGAATCACATGTACATCTTTTGGGTATAACGATGTTCATGTGATGAAGATGGTTGTGTGCACGTAAGCGATTTCAAAGCAAAATCGATCGGATTGACTCAATTGGTAAATTGTGAAAAATATTTAAAATTAAATGGATACAATTGAAAAATTTAAGTCGGAATCGATATAAGTAGAATGGGTTCCTAACTTTTTTTATTTATTTTTCTGTCTTTTGGCTATAAGCAAAACATGCTTGAATTTAATAACCACTAACTAGATATAAATCGAGATTAGTCTCTTTAAAATTAATTTATCAAGTAATTCGGTAGATTGTAAAATTAATATCTAAATAGATGGGTCATATTTCGTGTTCAATAAGAGTCCATCACGACACTCTCGAAATTAATTATATTAAAAAGAGTCAACTGACGAGGGCAAATGGCAAAGACTTGCATATGATTGGACAGGTTCGTCAACATAAAATAATAATTTTATAAGACCTGATGCATTCACGAAACGCGGCTGCTCTTCTATACATCAAGGATTGAAAGAAAGAAGATAAAAGGCATAAAACTGAGGGAAAATGGTAAGCAGAGCTTTGCTCGCTGATATAATATGCAGCTTACTTGTGGTTCTGCTGCTCCACCTCCATTTCACCTCTGTAGCTGCAAGGTCTGTCACCCTTCAAGGATGTGCAGGTAGATAAATTCTCTCTCTCTCTCTCTCTCTCTCTCTCTCTCTCTCTCTCTCTCTCTCTCTCTCTGTGTGTGTGACTGTGAGTGATGAGGATGATGATGATGATTCTATTTTGTGGATGGATCGGTGATTATTAGCTTAGCTTATGCCACCACATGAAACCGGATATATCTAAGCGGCGGACTCGTTATAATTTGCTTAACGCGTTGGACATGTTGCAGGGTTCAATTCTTGTAGATTGTATGTGTTGATAGCAGATTAGGTAACTTTATTTCTTTCTTAAGCAAAGTTTAATCAACAGTTCATATGATTCACTGTTTGTGGATATAGGTGGAGTGGGTGGAAGCACCCCAAAGCATTCCCCGGGATGTCGTAAGTTGTCTATAAGCTTCGTGACGATTATGTATCATTATTCCTGCTTTAGTATTTTAATTGCATTACTTTAATGGTTGGGGCTGCAGATGATTGATAATGGAAGCCCTTTGCTGTTCCAGTGCCAAAGGTTCCGCTATGAGCATATTTGATCGATGAGAGCATGGAAGATGCTGAGACCTTTTCCTTAACACAATAAAATAGGAAAAAGTGGCTCTTGATTACCTCTAGCATAAGTCAATAAGAAATCATCTGTACCTTCTGCCACAAGGACCGAGGGAGTCATGTCTTGTTCTTACTAATGTTGTCACCGGACATGGTAGTTGCTCTCGATCCTTTGGCGTTGATTCTACTGTGAAGTTATGGATGTTCTGCAAAATTCTATGGGATCATTGTGAATTCACGATAAGCCTCGCTTATCAGCATTTCTCTTCATGCATATTCCAGTCCGAAATTAGAGGAGGAGAAGCAGATATAAATGGGAACACAAATGACAAATAAAGGGTTGCATCAGACTTTGGCGAAAATGACTCCGTTGGATGTCCATTCTCGCTGACAGATTGAACATAGTCAGGGACCAGCTGATTCTTAGTTTCACATTGTCAAATTTGAATGTGAAATTTCCTCGTCTTATAACCATTTAAGTTGCTTTCCCGAAAAGAGTCTCAAGTCCTCATTATTCTGTTTTCTTATCGTAAAAATTTTGGGATACGACCCTAGTTAACCGGCTATCTCAAGAGGTGCTAACACAACAGCACACCACCATAGCTCCCACTTAAATCTGATTTCCTGGAAACCAGAATCGAAACAACAAACATCCCTCCCACTGAAGTAACTAAGATGCTCGTGCCTCTTCTTCTCTCGTCATCCTCATCTATTGCCCAATGTGCATGACCTTGGACTTCCTCCCTCGCAGCTCCGCCGGTCCACAAGTTCTAGTTTTGCCTTACTCCGGCGAGTTCTATTCCCCGCTTCTCAACTCGCGCCATGGCAAGTGTAAACGATAAAAGAGTTGAACTCCTTTATTATTTCAATAAAATAATAGGTATTTATAGGCTTAGGGTTAAGCCTAGTACATTTACTTAAATACCCCAACTTGCTAAAGTAATAAACCAACACTCCCCCTCAAGTTGGAGAGTACATATCAAAAAGTCCTAACTTATGACAAATATATGAAACTCGTACGCCTCGAAGAGGCTTTGTGAAAATATCTGCTAGTTGTTCTTCAGAACTGGTGTGCACCAATCGTATGTCTTCACGATTCACCTTCTCTCGAACAAAATGACAATCCACTTCTATATGCTTGGTTCGGTCATGAAACACTGGATTATTAGCTATATGAATAGCAGATTGATTATCACAGCATAGAAGAGATGGTCCTGTCATAGGTAGTCCAATCTCAGCTAATAACATACGAACCCACTGAAGTTCACTAGTAACATGAGCCATAGCACGATACTCAGCCTCTGCACTAGACCGAGAAACAACGGACTGTTTCTTACTTTTCCACGACACAAGATTACCACCAAGAAATACACAGTATCCCGAAGTAGACCGGCGATCCATAGGACAACCAGCCCAATCTGCATCAGAATATCCTGTCACCTCCAAATCTTTAGGATCACCATAACCAGCTATACGAAGATGACCATGATTATGGAACACAAGTCCTTGACCTGGTGCTCTCTTCAAATATCGAACAATTTATAGAGCAGCTTGCCAATGAGTAGTACGAGGAGAACTCATAAACTGACTTACCACACCAACAACAAATGAAATATCCGGATGAGTAATGGTAAGATAATTTAATTTGCCTACTAATCGACGATATTTTTCTGCATCATGAAGAAGTTCGCCCTGTTCATCATCAAGTCTCACTCTAGGGTCCATAGGCGTGTCAACAGGCTTAGCATCATGTAAACCAACTTCCTTCAGAATGTCAAGAGCATACTTTCGTTGGGAAAGAGCAATGCTGTCATTAGCATAAGCAACTTCAATACCAAGAAAATAACGCAAACGACCTAAATCTTTAGTATTAAACTCCGTCTGAAGAAACTGCTTGAGTCGTCGTATGCCTTCAACATCACTTCCTGTGACAATGATATCATCAACATAAACAACAAGAATAACACAGCCTTTTGAAGATGACATACTAAACACCGAGTGATCCACATTACATCGATGCATGCCAAATGTAATGACCGCATCACTAAACCGACCAAACCAAGCACGGGGAGATTGCTTAAGCCCATAAAGAGCTTTTCGCAACCTACACACCTTCTCCCCCTGAGCAACAAACCCAGGTGGTTGCTCCATATATACTTCCTCGTGAAGAGCACCATGAAGAAAGGCATTTTTGACATCAAACTGATGTAAAGTCCACTGAGACCTAGCAGCCAAGGAAATAATAACACGAACAGACGGAATTTTGGCAACTAGAGAAAACGTTTCATCATAGTAAACACCATAAGTTTGAGTGTAGCCTTTGGCTATAAGACGCGCCTTCAAGCGCTCAACTGAACCATCAGGATAGTGTTTAACAACAAAAACCCAGCGACAACCTACTAATTGCTTATCAACCGGCAATGGAACAAGCTCCCAAGTCTTATTATGATGTAATGCAGCCATTTCCTCCTCCATAGCACGAGCCCATCCTGGATGGACCAAAGCCTCCTGAACACTATTAGGCACAGGCACAGACACAGAGCCAAGAGCAGACACGAAAGCAGACATCTGATGACTTAAATTATGATGGGACACAAAATGAGATAGAGGATACCGGGATCGAGTACGATGAGCAATAGGAGAACTGTCAGGAGATGGTGGAAGAGGATCGGAAGCCTGGACCGAAGTTGGTGGTGGTGGTGGTGGTGGTGGTGAAACGCTGACTGGTGAAGCTGTATGACCCCATATAGAACGAGAACCACGTGTGTAGACCTGAAGAGGAGTCGGTGCTGCTAAGCCCGGATCTGGTGGAGCAACATTAGAAGTAACAGGTAGTGGCGCCGATTGAGGTGTAGGAGCAGAGGACGGCATAAGATCTAAGGTAAATGATCCTTGAGTATGATCATCACCAAAAAATGCTTTATCTTCAAAGAAGGTCACATTAGCAGAAACATACTCCCGACGACGAGTAGGACTATAACAAACATATCCCTTTTGAGTACGAGAGTAACCAACGAATATGCACTTTTCAGCACGAGGTGATAACTTGTCTAATCCAGGAGACAAAATATGAACAAAGCAGACACTCCCAAAGATACGAGGACGAACAGACCATAAAGGACGATCAGAGTGAAGAAGAGCATAAGGAATAGCTCCTTTCAGCACTGAGGAAGGAAGACGGTTAATAAGATGACATGCTGTAAGAAGCGCATAACTCCAGAATGATTTAGGCACATGAGTATGAAGAAGGAGACTGGCGGTTCTTACGTTCAGCAACATCGTTTTGTTGTGGAGTGTGAGCGCAAGAACTCTGATGTAAAATGCCATGAGACTGGAGAAAAGGAACAAAGGTAGATGAAGAGAAGTACTCACGAGCATTGTCGGTACGCAAACATTTAATAGAACAATCATACTGAGTACGAACTTCATGATAGAACTGATAGAAAGAGGAAAAAAACTTCAGTACGATCTTTTATTAAATATAACCAAACCGTATGAGTACAATCATCAATAAAGGTAACAAAGTACCGAAAACCAAATGAAGACTCTCGACTAGGACCCCAAACATCAGAGTGAATCACGTCAAAGGGACGTGAAGCACGACTCAAAACACGAGGTGGAAAAGACTCACGATGGTGTTTACCTAATTGACACGTTTCACAACTAAACTGAAGATTTGAACTAGACACAAAAGGAAATCGCCGGAGAGTATCTGCTGACGAATGACCAAGGCAACAATGCAATCTGTAGGAATTATCCACGGATGTATGCTGAACTTTTGTGGAAGCAGCAATAATCTCAGGGTCCAGCACATATAAGCCACCAGGCTCACGCCCACCACCTATTCGGCGTCCGGTCTTCCGATCCTGAAGAACACACGAAGATGAAGAAAAGATAATATCGCAATCAATGTCACGAGTAATAGAACTGACTGATAAGAGATTGGAAGGAAAGTTTGGAACATGATAAACAAAAGGTAAAGAAATAGAGGAGCTCAATGACACACAACCTGTACCAGTAACTTTAGATCGAGAACCATCTGCTAAGGTAACTGATGTAGAAGGAACATATGAAGTGGACGTGAGAAGGTTAGGATCACCAGTCATATGATGAGTGGCACCCGAATCAATAACCCAAGAACGAGAAGGAGCTGTACTGGACATGAAGCATGCAGGATCATTATGATGTGCCGAAGTAGTATTGAAACCAAATATAGTACCGCTCTCACTCTGTCGTGCCCGAACCAACTCATCATATTCTGCACGAGTCAACTGTATTTTTTCTTGTCCAGGAGAAGGAGCCCAAGGCTCAGTGTCAATAGAAGCATGTAGACCCCGAAGTTCAGGATGAAGGTCATAACAATAATCAATAGTGTGCCCAGAAAGCTGACAATGAGTGCAAAAACGGTTCGCTCGACCACCACCACGTCCTCCTCTAGAATTATTACTAACACCACCACGAACGGTACCTTTACCTTGGAAACCACGACCACGATAAGAATTATCAAGATTCCATTGCCCACGACCGTTAGTACGACCGCGAGTCCCTTGACCTCCACGAGCCACCATAGCACTACTATCTGAAATTGCTAATGTCTTGGGACTAGAAGTATAACGAGCAGCTCGAGAATACACTTCTTCAATGGAGGGAAGAGTACCTTATGAAGTAATTTGTTGACGAAGGGCACTATGATCTGGACCAAGACCGCGAAGAAAGAGCACAGTTAGCATGTCTGCTTCTCGTTGCTGCATCTCAGTAACTGTGGTAGCTGGTGGAAGATAAGACTTGAGCCGCTGACATAAAGATATAAAACGAGCATAATAATCGGCCAAACCAGCATCACTAATCTTGGCTTCAAATAAAATCTCCCATATATCACATACTCGGCTCATGTTATTCTGCCCAGAATACAATAAAGCACACTTTGTCCAAATCTCACGGGCTGTCATACAATCCATGAACAGGTGACGAATAGATTCAGCCATACTTCCCCACAAAAGTGTACGTAAAGTAGCATCTACATACTTCCATTCTTCTAAACTAGCTAAATCTGCCGGTGGTTCTTCTTCAAGCCATCTAGATTGACGATTAGAGTAAACAAAGGTCGAGAGAGCCATCGACCAAGAAGGATAATTGGTACCGTCCAACTTAACCAAAGTATTATGTAAGTTAGCCATACTATAATATGGACCCAAAGAGACTGAACTTGAAGATGTATTAGACGATACCAATCCCGAATTAACAGATGAATCAGTAGACATCCTCACACTCCACCAATCACTTCACAAACCACTAACCACCAGCAAACCACTAAACACAGCAGCCACTTAATTACGTATTAAACCAATAACCAATCACAAACCACTGATAAACATCAAACGTAGACTAAAGCAGCAAGCTTGAGAACCAACATCCATTCACCAAACACCATTCAGCAACCCAAAGCAACAAAAAACAATAAACATCAAAGCTAACGTGCTTTTAGAACCAAACCATGCTCACCATACCAACAAATAGCAACAGAACCACCTCACGAAGGACTTTTAATCATGCTGTCAACACCAAAATCAACCCACGAAGGGCTGGACAATGCCTGAAGCAATCCACGAAGGGCTTTTAGCCCTAGATGACGCCGAAGGGCGTCCACGAAGGGCTAGACGGTCGCCCGAAGGGTATCTCAGGCCTTGGGCGACGCCAACCAGAGTAGATCTCACCAGATCTGCCTTAGGCGACGCCAACCAGAGAAGATCTCACCAGATTTGAGCAACCCACGAAGATGCCGACCTTGGAAGACGCCGGTCGGAGGGTCGCCAGCCCTGGGAAGCGCCGGTCAGAGGAGCTACAGTAACGCTACAGTAATGCGGGAGCTACAGTAACGCCGCCTAGGGTTTCGCCCAGAAACTATTTTAGGTTTTAGAATTTTTTAATCTCCTGCTCTGATACCATGTAAACGATAAAAGAGTTGAACTCCTTTATTATTTCAGTAAAATAATATGTATTTATAGGCTTAGGGTTAAGCCTAGTACATTTACTTAAATACCCCAACTTGCTAAAGTAATAAACCAACAGCAAGGATCGTTGGAGCACAAGAAGCCCAAGGTGTTGAAGACCGTAATTATGTGACCGTGAATGAAAGTGGATGGAAAACGGAGGCAGTAATTATTTTTCTTCATGATCAAACAGTTCCACCATTTTCAATGCGAAAACGAGAGCCCATCCAGAGATTGGTCTTGACAAGCTCAAAAGATAAGACCCAAGTAGAGTGGGTCGGTCACTAAAGAACTAGCACTTGTCTGAGATTTTTCTAAAGTATTTGACGTTTGTAAGCCATATTCTTTGACTAAGTCAGTCTCCTTCTTCGACTTGGATGCTGCCGACGACTTGTTTTCTCACCGGGCTCCTCACGTTGTCGAATTATTCTTTGACTTTCTTCATGAGCTGGTGCAAATTTGCTGCTCTCGCCCGGCGACTTCTTGAAGAAGAAAAGGTGTTTCTTGATTTTGTGGAAGATGGATCACCAATTTCCAGCAGTATACTTGTATCTCATCCTTTTCCTTTACTGACTGGCAATCTCGTCCTTGTTCTAAATAGTCAAGAGTGCCTACCATCTCGCATCCAGGTCGATAAAAAGTTTAAGGACTAAAAGGATGCCAATAAGCAACGCTCGTTCCTCTTCTTCTCTCGCCATTTTCATCTGTTTCCTGGTCCTCCCTCGCAGCTCCGCTGATCAGCGGGTTCCGTATGAGAGCCTTTTCCTTTCCGTCTTTTCCAAGGAAATAGTCTGCTGCCGAAACTCACGTTATAATAATATTTAGTGCAGGCTCGTCGCTTGATGAGTAGAATCTTATTTCTACTACTTTCGAATTTTACACAGTGAAGAAAATCATATTCACTTAGGACAGATTACTAAGAAATGTGCTGTAGTATGGCCGTTCAAACGAAATCGTTCAATTAGCAACTAAATATGGAGGCACAAACCATAACTGTTGCTTTTCTATGTGCAACTATGCCATAGTTGGTTGGCTTCATTTGCTCATCTAAAGTACACATCTCATACTTTCTACCGAGTGATATCATCATTATTATAGTGTTCCGAATGTACTACTGCTAGCCTCATTTATAGAGCATCCGAATCATTCTTCTTTCCTCAAGCTACATCACTGTTCACGGAGGATCATACCTCCTTCACTAAACAGTTGGCTTCATCTGGGGTAGACCTCCATAACATGTAATGAGGAAGGATGTAACCACCCTTGAAGTGTCTACGGACTGAACATCGATAGGACCACACTACTCTGCCTGAAGTGACGAATAAAGACAGCATATAATCTTAACTGCAGATTGTGGTAGAACAATATACAGATTTTATCTCCAAGCAGATAAACCACGAAGCTAACCTGCCAAAGGAAACAGAGAACCCTTACAACGCGGTCTTTGCAGTGATGGAAGAAGAGATTGTACACACAACATATGCCGGGGGATAATCAAGAAAGCAATCTGTCGTCATAATTTTTCTTCGCTCATCCGGAATTTCACTAGCCCACATGGTATGCGGTCAATATCATTTACAGAACCGAAAAAAAAAAACATGGACATTGCAGAGGAAAATGGGAGACGCGAATGTCTAAGCCACCCAAAAAAACCAATCTGTAAGATCCACTGAGCAGCCTCATTCCAGACAGATCTAACAAATAACACAGCCAGCATCACCCTGCATCAGTTTAAGTCTCAAGCTATAGAGTGTCAATTTTCAAAACACAACTCTTCAGGCAGAGTAGCTTCACGCATTGGGATGTGTATCTCGTGCTGCAATCTCCTCCTTGGCCTCCTTGTTCCCATCCTTATCTTCTGAGATGAAGTCCGAACTGTCCTCAGCGACCGATAACCCATCATTATGTTCTCCAGGCTTTGTCCCATTGAAGAGTTCGCTATTTTCTAGTTCGGCTATTTTAATCTTGGGCTTCACCCTTCAGAAGCTCCAACACCTCGACCATGGCGGGTCTCTCGTCTATGGCTGGCTTTGAGCACATATTAGAGCGACGAACGCAACTCGCTTAAGCTCTTCCTCCGCATATTTATCATTAAGCCTCGGATCTGCCGGATCGCTGGACTTCCTTTCACAGGCCAGTGGTAAAGCTCAGCCAGGGATCGTACGCTCTGTGGTGGCGTTCAAATCGGAATGAACTTTGCAGAAACCAAAATCAGACACCGGGGTCTTCAAATCTTAACAGGGCAAGATATCGATGGGAGCACTTTCTCTCTCTGAATTGGTAGCTTCCTAATAACAACGAAGAATACGAACATCAAGAAAAAGAAAGGAGAAACGCCAAGAACAACACAGAATTCATATTCGATATCGACCAGATGATTTTTAAATCCTCGTTAACAAGGATTCCCACACACACACAAAATTCCAGCATCGGTGATTCGATAATGACCAAGATATGAGTGTGAATATTACTAGCGAATGACTCGAACATGGGATCCCGAGATTGGATTGATAATTGTTTCTGCCAATGAATAATTTACGCATTTTTTCCATTACATCTCATCGAATGATGTTCTGTGAGTTTGTGTTCTAGCGGCATTTTGGGCCTTTTTAATGGATAGTAATTGTACCGTCCATGACAATTTCGTATTATTCCACCAATATAATGGCAGTTTTTTGTTTCTGTTTTTAATGAAATGCGCGTGTAATTCATGTAATCCAATGTAATCTAGATCTGATATCAAAATCATACTGTATACTATAATATATGGAGGGTGTATGTGTGTATATATCACGTAAAATCTATGTTTGACATTTCAATGATGTTTTATTTTAATTTTACTATGGAATTCATTTCCATGAACACAATAAAAACTATCATAATAAACAGAATGAAAATTTAGGATAAAACATAGGACGGTCCGAAATTCGGGATCGCCTGAAAGCGACGAGTTTAGGTCTGGAGTCGGTCGACAATGTATAGTTCTTCATTTCTTCAATCTCAGTTATGCACGGCGAATTAAAGAGAAGTAGTATATGTGGAGGTTTCGATTAGGAGGACTGGAAATCAGTGTTCCTTCATGAGCAACCTGTGAATTAAGCGGAACTTCATCATCCCCTCCCTTTTTGATCATAGTCAAGCCATTTGAATCAATTTCTTGACTCCTCGCTGTTCATCCTCTTCCTGAAAAAGGGAAAGAAGGAAAGACAGAGAAGAAAAAGGCACTGTCGATCCTCTAGTGGTGATTTGAACGGCAAGCTAACGAGACTAGATTCGATACTAAAGTGAAAGTAGATCGTTCTTTTTACAAAAAAAAAATGACCGAATCGTGAGTTGATTTAAATTTGGGGTTTTTAAAGGAAGTCAGGCCCTTTCTTTTACGGCTACTGACATATTTATATCCCCTAAAAAAAATTTTGACGTCAAATTGCGTAAATCACTGAGAATATTTCTTCACTGAGAATTCTTTTATTTCATGAAGAATGAATGATTCCAAAAATATTATCCTAAAAAGCAATCGTTTGTATTCATTGGAAATAATTGGCCAATGAAAATAATTTATCTACAACAACTAATATTTAAATATTTTCATAAAAGATAAAAGTATTTTTTGCAATCATTTATTTTCGAAAAAAAAAGTATCTTCCAAACCATTTATTTTTGATGAAACAAAAACAACCTAAAATGACGCGTAAAGCCGCCTATTTTTTATGTGCAGCCATAGCTGAATGTATAATTATGGATATTTTAGGTATGCAAGGGAAGCAATAGGCAAGTGGAAGAAAAGCGGCGCAGTATTGATTTGATATGAAACTTTACTTGACAGAGGAGTGAGGCCTTTATCAAGTTGAACATGAGAGGTCGTCCACCACAGCTTCCTCGTTATGAATTGCAAAGAGTGGTTACCATCTCCCATCCCAAGTCCATAACCAGTTCAAAAACTAGAAAGGATGGCAATGGCCAATGCTCGTTCCTCCTCTTCTCCTCTCATCATCCTCATCTGTTGCTCCCTCTTGGTCGTGACCTTCGACTTCCTCCCTCAGAGCTCCGCCGATCCATGGGTTCCAATTTTTCCCTCCTCCGGCGAGTTCTCTCTCTGTTTCTCAATTTGTGCGGTCGCATGGATTGTTGCAGCACAACAACCCCACGGTTCTCATCATGTGTCTGCTGACGACAGTCACCCTTGTTTAGACTCTATGCATAATGGTAAAACTAATATGATCTCATGAGCAAAAACTGCACCTGGACGCTGTAATAAGATCTAGTGCAGACTTGTTGCTTGATAGCAAGAACCAATTTGTACTGCTTATGATTTTTACACAGCGAAGAAGATCGATGTTTATAGCTTATGATAGCGCATTGAGAATTGTGCAATAGCATGCTGATCCGATGAAAATCGTTCGATTGGCAACCAACGGAGTCTCTATCCACATATGTAGCTTGCTTTTGTGCAATTACGCCCAGCAATCTCCATGCTGTCATCTCTCTTTGCCAATGTCCTGAGTCGAAAACTTTACAACACATTGTGTGCACATATAATATAGATCGTATGGGAAACTGACACTTTCTGGCACCAGTCCCCATCCTAAAGCAAATGAAAGATTCAAAGCCCAGGCGCCCAATCTCAGCTCATAGTCTTCTTCCCTGCCTTTTCGCCCAAAAGGGTATGCTGTGATTAACTCCTTCCCTTGACGGTCGGCTTTGCATGGGCGAGATCTGCCCGACTCGTAAAGAGGAAGTACCTAACCTCCTGTGAAGTGCCTATAAACTGAATATGCCCTGCCACTTTGCTTGAAGGGTCAAACGAACACGGCATATAAACTTAACTGCAGATGGTGGTTGAACAATCTTTAAGCGCATGTCAGGAGCACGAAACAGATTTATTGGAAGCAGATTAAGCCACAAAGCTAGCCTGCCAAACCAAGCCGAGAACCTTAAAAATGCTATTCCATGTAACTGAACTTCCCAATGATGGAAGAAGAGATCGCATGCACAAAGTACGCTGGAAGATGATCAAGAAAGCAACCTGTCGTTCTAGTTTTTCTACAGTAATCAAGGATATTGCAGTCAATATCATCTGAAGAACAAAAAAACAAGGATATTGCAGAGGAAAATGGTAAACACGAATGTCAAACCACCCAAAAAAAAAAAAACCAATCTATCGGATCCACTGAGCAGCGTCTTTCCTGGCAGATCTAATAAATAACAAAGCCAGCATCACCCTGCATCAGTTTAAGTCTCAAGTTATAAAGATTCAATTTTCAATACACAACTCTTCAGGCAGAATAGCTTCACGCATTAGAATGTGTATTTTGCACTGTAATCTCCTCCTTGACCTCCTGGTTCCCATCCTTATCTTCCGAGATGAAGTCCGAACTGTCCTCAGCGACCGATAGCCCATCATTATATTCTCCAGGCTTTGTCCCATTAAAAAGCTCGTGATTTTCTAGTTCAGCTATTTTATCTTTGGCTTCACCCTTCAAAAGCTCCAACACCTCGACCATGGTGGGTCTCTTCTCTGGCTGGCTCTGAGCACAAATTAGAGCGACGAGCGCAACTCGCTTAAGCTCTTCCTCCACATACTTGCCATTAAGCCTTGGATCTGCCAGGTCGCTGAACTTCCTTTCACAGGCCAGTGGTAAAGCCCAGTCAGTGATCGTACGCTTCGTAGTGGCGTTCAGTTTCTCAAGGGGTTTCTTCCCACTGGTAAGCTCAAGCAATAGAATGCCAAAACTATATACATCGCAGCTCTCTGATGCCTTCCCTAGCATAGCATATTCCGGGGCTAAGTAGCCAAGAGTACCCTTAACTCTTGTTGTTACATGTGTCGCACCATCGGGAATGAACTTTGCAAAACCAAAATCAGCTACTCGGGCCTTGAAATCAGAATCCAGTAAAACATTGCTGGCTTTGATGTCTCGATGGATGATATGGGGGGTTGCATGGTGGTGAAGATACCTAGATTGACAAAAGAACAAAAATATAAGCAGTTAGCGACACCTCATACAGAACCATAGCTAAAAAAGATATCCTTTTCTCAAACCACAAAACTAGATATCTTTAACTCAAACTATAAACCTCCGTATAGACCCTTGATATAGTAGAAAGCAGAACCATAAAAAAAAAAAGAAAAAAGAATGAATGTAGTGAAATATATATCGGTAGTTTAGCTCAGTTATAGAGCCCAAGTAGTCATTTGACCTCTTGATAAGAGTTTAAATAGAAGGAAAAAAGACAGGCAGGGTAGCTCGAAGCTTACGCAATTCCCTCAGCAGAACCTATTGCAATATTCATCCGCCTATTCCAGTCAAGAAGGCATTCTGATGAGTGCTGCCCATGCAGGTGGGAAAGTAAGCTCAAATTTGGCATGTAATCATACACAATCAGACGCTCTTGCCCTTCTGCACAATAGCCACGAAGGCTAAGCAAATTGTTGTGCCGTACTCTTGCCAGTATCTCAACCTCAACAGCAAATTCCATTTCTGCTTTGTTGCTCCAGACCTTCAGCCTTTTCACTGCAATCTGCAAATATTTCACTTTAAAATAGAAGCTACACCATATTGGAGTAAAACACAGATGCAAAGTATTAAGATCCATTGTAATGTCCAAAAGCAAAAGGAAAGTATCTCTTCTGATGGTGATTGAACATGCACAATAAAAGAAGTTTTTCCATAGGCACAAGACGTCCATGTCAGAAGGGAAATCAGAGAAAAGGGCTACTAAAGGGTTCGTACCCTGCCCTCTCAAAGGTTGTAAATTTCATACGCCTTATAGTCCCTCCAAAGTTGAGAACTCTTATGAAAAACTTTGATTTATGTTGGCTATTGGTCAGGATGTCATGCTAGCAAAATGCAAACAATAAATCACATCCTAGAAATGTAGAGACCTTTGGAGTTAAATCTCAGAGAACTCCATAGTCCTCCAGCTCCCTAGCCATCTTAGCCAGATACAATCAACAGAAAAAGCCCTATCAAAGATAAGAGTTCAATTAGACCACACTTGGTAAGTGGCCAAGACTATCAAACACTGATAACTCAAACTCCAGCACAGTTGCTGTACTTCATCTAGGAGCACATCCTAGAGAAAAGTCAAAATGCACAGGATTTCACTGGTCAAGATTAATTACTTTAGGAAAGCTTCATCCAGAACAATGCACTAAACCATGCATTCTCTAATGAGCAAGAGCTTAGGTGCCTCATAATTTAGAAATTTTCACTGCAAGCAATCCAAGGATGGATAGGCAAAAACAAACAGCAATACAAAATCAGCATAATCTCAACAATTTTGAATGAAGCAATTGACTATTACTTGAGATCCATCCCAGAGCTGTCCCCAGTAAACACTGCCAAAACCACCTTCTCCAAGCTTATTATCGTAGTTGAAATTATTTGTAGCTGAATGTAGTTCCTTTAATGAGAATATCCTCCATGTCGGCTGCTTCTTGCCCCGTTGATTTCTGTGATGCAACTCCCACAACAGACCATCATTACACTGCTAAAGAAACCCAGAAGAAAAATATGGAGGCACCTCTCCAGAAAAATCAAGATATAATATGAATACAAGTTCCTTCTTTTTCAATCAAGTCAAACAATGGCTGTTAAGCTCAATTTGTCTCAATCTATGGTCCTCTAGCTTCTACTAGCAACTAGCCACTAGACAGAGCATCAAAACAGAACTTTTCTCAAAACACCCATGCAACAATCAGTGAAATCCGAATCGGATCAAGAATCTGAACCTCCCTAGATCACATTTGACTTGAGAAAAGGGATAATCAACACGGAACACGGTTCACCCACAACAAAGTTCACCAACAGTGGAGCGAACGACCCCCAAAACAATACGATCAGCCAGTTCCAAGAACCAGCATAACAATCCAATACAGAAAAAGAGCGAGCGAGCAAACGAACTCACCGATCCAGTCCCTTCCCACAACAGAAGATAGGGCAAAACGCCATTTCAGCACCCGCCCACCAATCAAAACCCCACTTCCCTTTGCCCTCCCTGCCTCTCTCTCCTCTCTTCCTATCTCGGCTCCTACGTCTGCCCGAGCAGCTAGCTTGTAACAGGTCCTTTCCCTCTGCGGTCTCTCTCTCTCTCTCTTTCTATGGAATGAAGCCGGGTCAGCAGAGGAGAGAGAAAAAGTGAAGCAACCGTAACCGACGAAGAGATGCCAAGCGAGCGCCTCTCTTAAGGAACACTGCACTCAACATTTGCTCGTCTTCCTTGCCTTCTTTGCTGGGCTTTCTTTCCTCGGAAAAAGCAGACACAAGCGAATGTCGCGCAAGCGCCTCTGTTTTGCTGGAGAAGAAAGAGTGTAGACCAAGTCTCTCTCTCTCTCTCTCTCTCTCTCTCTCTCTCGAATTTGGTTCTTTGGGTCCATCTCTTTTCAATTTTCAAATCTGCCCCAATTGGGCCCGACACGGGGACCATTTCTTAATTTTTAATCACGTCTGTACCCGTTCTGCAAATTATTCAAATGACATAAAACAATTTCGATGTCCGATCCATTATTGGGTTTTTTTTCTCCCTCGTCTTTGATGAGATCTTTTAATTTGCGGGTGGGCACAGCCTTTTTCACAGCTCTGTGGAGAGGATCTTTTAATTTAAAATAGTTGAATCAGATCCAGGATGTTCGGATTTTTTTTTTTGAAATAATTCCGTGATGGATGGAGCATAATGTCCACATGATTAGCTTACTTATCTATGTACATAATTTCATATTTAATGAACTATACAGATATGCTGTCGCAATTGTATTTGATTTCGACTTCCAAGACTTCCCATCTTTCTAGATGGGTCAAAAGCTAAATTCATTATTGGATATGTGGGATAGCATTAATGCTAAGTTTAGAGTGGTCTTCACATGCCTAGTGTCTCTCTTATCCAAATAAGTGATGAAATTGCATCCGAATTATTGGAGATTTCGCCGTGTGAGTACGAGTATTTGCATTCAAGAAACACTCTAGCTCTCCATCTTATTGACTTGCAAAATCTATGTGTTAAACCTCTCGCGGGTTAGTTGAATGATAAAATGACTAGTATCTTGCACCTGATAAAGAATGAAGTCATGAGTTCGATTCTCACTCTAATCATTTGCTCGGAGTGAGCTAGCTCAACACATCACATAACTACTCTGCTTAGGAAGAAAAAACAAAAAGCTACTTATAATCCTTTTTTCTTGAGATGATCCATCTATAACTTACGTGAATGCCGTCAAGGACTTCCATATACATTGCATGGAATTCATATGAAATACACTTTCTAGATGCTCCAAGAAGCTAATTTGTCTCGTTGCCAACGTGAGGAGACAAAAAGAAGCCCTCTTTTCACTGTTTAAATTCTCTCATTTGATTGGTTTTGGCTAGAGTTGATCTTCCAAACCACACCAAAAGAATAAAAAAAATCGAAGAAGGACAGAGCAGGTATCTTGTTGGCTATGGTGCTTCTTGAGTGGCCACACTCGCTTCCTCTTCTTGAGCAACCAAATTAGCATTTTCTTTTCCTAGAATTTCTCTGGGCAATGTCTATTATCCAAGTGCTGCATTGCATTTTGGTCTTATCAAGGAATAAGTTGCTGTAATCCAAACAACGTCACCTGCAGTCAGCTTGGTCCAAATCCTAGAACTTTGTTCCCAAAACCGTGGGCTCTTCAATGAGATGAGTGATTAGATTAAGATAAATTACTAATAAAAAGTACCCAGACTTGTCCTGCCGGTGGAAATGATTCCCTAATTAAAAGATCAAAAGAAGAGCAAAAAAAAAAAAAGAGTTGTTCACTAGAGAAACGTGCTAGAAATGGTGATGAAGCAATGTTGAGATGGCGAGTGTCGGTGTGATTTTCCAGAGTAAGACATGCATGCTCGAGTTTGTCTGGTTCTCTGGTTTTCTAAAATGCTTCTTTTCACCCCCACGCAAGTGCTGGGGAACAACAAGGACACTGGTCACTGGTTGTGGGAAGGTGGGCGAAGAGATTGAGTCAAATGTTTCCAAAGTACACAGAAAAAATGACAGATTGAGATCGTTGCAGCATAGACTCAGATGAAAATCTAGGACAAGCTTTCGACGTACCACGAAGCTCGGTGATTAAGTTCATAGGATTAAGGCTTCAAGGTTTTAATTTGGACTCCTTCTTCCTGTTCGTAAAAGCCTTATAACTTTCAACTGGGGAATTTTTATATTCCGCATTTGTCAAACTCTTAATATCGCAAATCAATTTATTTAAAATAATTATATGTAAATCGTGAAATATTTTCCTGTCCTCTTTTTGTTTTTTTAACGAAGTGACTTACCTTGGATTTGCAGAGCCGCAAGTTGATGGCGCATTTCTGTGCCCCACCGCTTATTCCACAAGGCTCCAATTCTCCGGGCTGGTATGCCTACCAATGATTGATGTCAGAGAAGAGTGCAAGAAACACATCGTAAGTTTCCCATTCCTACAAGACAAAAACTGCCTCCAAATCATTCTACTGTGTTAATTCTCGATGTCTTCACCGAACTCAAAAGCAAGACAAAAGCTGGAGAGATTCAGACACGCTAGTGCATTCCCTCTCCTTTTCATCCATTTGGACTTCTTTCTCTTCATGTGAATTGTTGATATAGCCTTGTTTTACCAGGACAGTGATCAATTGTCTTCGAATTGGTTTCTGGGTTTCTTTTGAAAGTTCGAAATTCACTCGTCTATTTTTTAATTATTGTTCTTTTCAGCAGCCGCCGCACAAAGACAAAGATCAGCAGCCTCTGAAAAGACAAAAATCTGTTGTATAGAAGGAGAGGAATACTACCGAATTCATGCTTTTCCAGGGCCCATGATTGTCCCAAGATAGGACCCATCTTGACGTTTCCTTTGTATTGTATATAAAGCCTCGCCAAAAGCCCAGCGGAATTGACTGAATTCCTTTTTCCCCCGGAAATGCAAATTACAGTGTTAACTTTTAATGAATTTACCTCTTTTTAACGTGCAAAATGGATATGGGGATACGGGCAATGAGCAACGGATCCATTAATCTTACTTGTTTACGAGCTGCTCAACAAAACTCCGAGTTTAAAGTGAGACCAAGATGATATGACAAGTGGGCGGCTATAATCGGTTCTATGAGTATTGCCTTGTGACCCTTATTAGAGAGCATTAAAAAGGGACATATCATATGATCTTAGGGTCAATCTCGAACATCAAAATTCGTGATCGAAAATTATACCGTTAAGAATAAATACAATCAAAACACGCCTCTATGACAAAAGCGGAATAATTACAGTCAAAGTTGCCAAAAGCTGAGGCAAAACCAGAAGAGAACGATCTTGGGCTTCGACAGATGATGATGCCCGAACCGTCGTCGGCATGTTCCTGTCGTTTCCTTCGGCCATATGTCGCACGGTTCTTGCGGACCCGCTTCTTGTCGTGGCATCGCACAAGCCAACGCCCAAATCGTAAGAAGAGTCCGAGCCATCTTCAAAGCCACTGCCGGCGTTGTAGCACAGTCCTGAGTTGTTGGATAGCCTCAGCTTCCTTCTCATCCTCCAGACCATCTCCCTCCCAAATGGGATTGGCCCCATCAAATGGTTGTCATTCAGCCTCAACTCCGCGATGCTTCTCATATTACAAAAGCTCCCCGGTATCGAGCCATTCAAGCGGTTCCGATCGAGGTGGAGCACACGCAGGCTTGGTAACCGGCCTAGTGATTCGGGGATCGGTCCGTGCAGGTTCATGTTTGACAGTGCTAGAGTCGTCAGAGCGTTCATGCCGGCAAAGGTTTCGTTTGGTATGGTTACGGATTCCATCTGGTTTCCCTTCAGTATGAGCGTTTCGAGAGAAGTCATGCCCTTGAGCGACTCGGGGAATGGACCCGATAGGCGATTGTAGCTCAAGTCCAACAAAATGAGGTCTTGGAGATGGTTGACCAATTCGGGGATTGGACCGGCGAGATGGTTGTGGCTAAGGTCGATTTTGATCAATGAGTGGCATGTCCCTAGGGTTGATGGGATTGGACCGGTTAAGATGTTCTGGTTCAGGTCCAATACACTCAAAGACGGAAAGCTGAAGCCCGGTATTGGCCCGGTCAGTTTGTTTCCACTTAAATCAAGCGACCTTAAACCGGTGGCCCGATCCAGAGAACCAGGTATCGAACCGTTGAGGTTGTTCTTGTGGAGATCAAGGACCCTCAAGCGGGTCAAGTTCCCAATTTCACTAGGAATTGGACCCACATGCCCATTTTCTCTGAGCACCAGAGTTTGTAACGTGGAGCCAAGTTGGCCCAAGAATGCTGGGATCGGCTGAGGATTATAGTTGAAGCAACGGTAAAAGAACAAGGTCCTGATATGAGGGAGCTTGGTCACGGATGGCGAGATGTAGGACCTCGCCGGGTCACAGGTCGGGAACGCGGTGTCGTCCGACAGCGCCCCGAACGAGAGCGAGACGATGTGGTACACGTCGTCCTTGTCCGGCATGCACTCTATGCCGTGCCACCGGCCGCGGCACACGTCGGCAATCTCCGTGGCCCACTCGTTCCCGGTGGCGCGCATGATGTCGTAGACGGCCTCCTGCTCCCGCGCGTCGGTCCGGGCCCCATTTTTCGGCCCGTTTTGCGGGGCGTCGACCAGGCCGGAGTCGGAGGGTATGACGGTGAATGGCGCGGCGAGAGGGACTAGACAAGAGAGGATCGCGGCCGTGGAGACCAAATTTGGTAGGAAAAGATGGGGATTCATCTTTCTGGGAAGGGACGAAGAGGTTGAAAGCGGGAGAATCAAGAATGAATTTCGATTGAAATGTGCGTGGGCTTGGTTATAAGGAAGCCTGGAGGATGAGATTGAATGAGGTTGGTGCAGACATTGAAGTGAACTAATTATAGGGTTCACGAGAATGGAGAGGAAAGCGAAATAAATGTATGGCTCGAGCATTCAATGAGTTTCACGGGATTTTAACCAGGCTTGGGCTTCGAGGACCTATCTACTTGGATAATGAATCGAACGACAGGCTCGATATGTCGTAGACACGAGTTAAAGATCGGCTTTTACTCGAACATTAACCACTAATGATCGGACGAAATTTGTCATATCGATTATAAATGATGTCCATTTAGTTTTAAACTTTTCAATTTTGCTAATATATTCCTAAATCTTCGCTCTTAACTCTTGAATGTAATCCTCTCAGCCAATTTTTAGTAGAAACCACCGATGTGGTAGTGTGCCATATAGGATGACTGGCGATACCTAAACCACAGCGTTGGTAGTTTCTGGTCGGAAGGGTTATATTGATATATTGCGCAAACATTTAAGACTAAATTAACAAAATTAAAAAATTGAGAACAGAAATGACATCCCTATAAGAAATTAAGGACTAACAAGGTAATTTTCCCTTAATGAAATCGACATCATCAGATTGCAAGAGTTTTGGCAAATCTTAGATCCAACCAAAGTTTGGCACAGTTTTTTCATCCTGCCCCAATTGCACAAATGCACATGTATGTCTCTACAGCAAGGGTGCACAATCTACATGCCATTCACAGCTAATTCACGAAAAACTGTTTGAGGTTTTTAGAATAATCAATTCGTCGCCTTTTGGTTGTCGCGCGCATTCTTAAATCGTGATTAGCTTCTCACTGCTACATTGCCTTAGTCGTGAAATTCACTGGATACATTCTCGATAGACTTAATTTACTGTGGACAACGTGATTAAACTAGTTTTCAACGACTTGTCGTTTCATCAATGTACTTGTAGAATGTATTTACTTTGTTGATGTGTTTGCACAGTCATCAATAAAGTATTTATCAATGTTAAGAAAATCTTGAATTGATTCTATAGTTTACTCGGTATTCCTGAAAATAATCGTTTGTTTTAATTGAAATAATAAATCAACAGAAAATATTTTCATTATTGTTATCTTGACGATAAAAATATTTTCCGTCTATTTATTTTTATAAGCTAGTTGTAGGATATGTTTTTTAAATTCTATATATTTTGGAAGACGAAAGAAACCTTTACTTTCTTTTCTTTTCACTTTTTTAAGACCCAGCTTCTAGAAGCATGCGAATCGATGGGACATCCTCGTGTGCTTGTCGACAGTCTGTTAATATAAGCACGGAGGAAATCGGCTGAAAAGTAGAGTGTCCTATCAATGGCTCGTTTCCCCGTATGGTTGTGCCCCGCATTTTCTTAATAACTTGAACGATGAGAAGAAGCGGTTAAACGAATTCAAAAATGTAACCAAAAAAGAGAATACCGATTCAAATCAAACGTTCTTGGCGATCTAATTGTGTTTTGAAATGATTTTTAACAAAGAAAGAAAGAATGTCGACACATCATATTTTATCACTTTTTGAGATTTGGCGTGGTCTTACAAATCTTATGGAATTTCTACAAATCACACCATATACAAGGTAATTCCTAGACCGAGTCCATGATCGAGTGACTTTGTTGGCCAAACTATTTAGGGATTCTCTAGATACATGCTGAAACTTATACCATAGTAAAGAAAGATAGAATGAAATTCAAAGGTAAGATAATATAACAATTCAACAAAAAAAGAAACGCTTTTTTAATTTTTTTTTCATTTCTATTTACCTTTTTAGCTTAAACATAGAAAAAAAAAAGTGGCCTGATGGGCCAGCCTGGGCAGGGCCTAAGGAGGTTTGGGCCTGAGCAAAACCCGGCAGGAGCAATTGTTACCTCAGAAGGTCATGCAAACCCAGTACAGGAGCGAGCGCCACGTGGCTTAATCCAGTTTGAAAAGTAAAAGATCCTTCAATGACACATTTACTAATTATCTCTTTGAGATACTTTGGTAGCGCGACCATAGATAAGTTCTTTTTGGAGGAGTTATTATGTGCGAGAAGAAGGAAAGCGTGGTAAGCGTGAGTATAAACAATGAGCATCGGTAACACTTAGGAGATATGATAAGTGTTGCACATGAAGGATCAACGGGAAAATCATTAGTACGTGTCTCGCGTGAGTAGCGTCCATACTTGGAAGCACTTGATATTATTCCCCCTTTTTGCGTCATTTGTTGCATTTTCAAACACGTTCATTAACACGTTGCTGTGGATTTTCATGGTGAATCGGATACTCTATCACGTAATACAGCAATTTCTAGAGGAAAAGAAGAAGAAGAAGTTAACCAATGAACGGGTTCACGGGGGCATCTTGAAGCCATTAAGTGAATTGTGTGAAGAAAGGAAGTTTTGTTGTGAATGGAAAGGAAATAATTTGGTGTTGCTATGAATGTAACCAAACAACAGACGGTGACTTGATTTGGTTCTACCCCAAGATGAAAAGCTTGTGTGATTTGGTCTCATAATTTCTCTTTGCACCCCATTTTAATTTGGGCTCTATTTATTTTGAGGAAATTTGAACGATTTAATATATATATATATATATATATTGTTTCAAATATGGTCTTGTGCATAACTTGAAACAATTAGCTGATGAAATATGCATTCTTTATATACAACAATCTATGTATAGATATTTTCGTTAACAAGGAAAATATTTCCCGTTCATTAATTTTATAAGCATCATGAGTAATTATTTTGAGGAAAATATTTTCTAAGCCATCGATTTTTCACGAAAGAAATATACCTTAAATTTACTCTAGTTTTCCTTTTAAACTAAATTGAGACAAATCGTGCTCGCTCCTGTACTCGAGCATGCTTCCGTGGTCACACAAGTGTCTCACATGAATAGTTCCTAATTACAAACAAGATAGGACCATTTTCCAGCATGAATTACTCAATATTGTTAGTATTCAAGCATGTCGCCAAAAATAATTCAATGCTAATGAGTATCTCGAAGAAAGTAGCTAATTTGCTAGGTAAGAGAGGTCCTACTTTATAAATCGAATCACATCAGGTCACATTGTGCTCCGTCCCGTACCTAAGCATCCTCTCTCGTGCCATGCAATCACATGTCTCAAGTGAGTAAAATTACGAATTAGGGAGGAGCAACTAACAATTTTTCGTTTGATCCGTCACGTGCAACACTTGTCATGTGTTCCAGTATGTCCGATGTTCACTATCGATATTCATGCAGATCGCGCGCTCATTCTTATCTCATATAATAACTCCTCTAGAAAGAGCTTATAGAAGGTCTTGCAAATAAGGTGTCTCGAGGAGATTAGCTAAATACGCCATTGGAGGTAATTTTACTTTTCAAACTTAAATAAGTCCCATCATGCTCGCTACCATACCATATCGCACTCTCTCGTGCCAAACTAGTACGCGTCTCACGTGAGTAGCGTTAAACTATAAACACAGGAGGAGCAACTTAAAACTCTGCGATTGACCCATCATGTGTAAAACTTGTTGCATTTTCCGGAATGACCGATGTTCATTGTCACTATTCATGCGTATCACACCTTCATACTTACCTTGTATATTAACTCCTTTCGAAACAGCTTATAGAAGGTCTTACTAACAAAATATCTCAAAGAGATTAGCTAAATACGCAATTTAATGAAATTTTACTTTCCGAGCTCAATTAAGCCACATCGTGCTTGCTTGTTTATGAAATCACACTCTCTTGTGCCACACAAGTATATGTCTCCTATGAGTAGCATTCAACTACAAACAAGGCAGGAGCAACTAACAATGTCATGGTTGATCCCTCATGTGCAACACTTGTCACATCTTTGCGCGTGACCAATGTTTATTGTCATTATTCACGCATACACACACCTTCATTCTTGCCTTGTTTAAAAATTTCTTTAGAAAGTAGGGGTGAGCAACTTTGACCACCCGAACTAAGAACTGCTTGGATCAGAGGTGTCAATTCAGTTCCTAGTTCTCAAAAGTGGAATTGGCATATAGGCGGTCTGGTTCCTATAAACGTCGGACTAGACTAGTTAAATTTTTTATTGTTAAAAATAAAGATGTAAAAAAATAAAAAGAATTTAACTTAAATTTTTAAAGTTTTAATCTTTACCTAACCTTACCAAAATAATTTTTTTCTCAAAAATAAGAAAAGAAATTCAATTTTTTTTAGAATCTTTCCGATTCCCAACTGGTCTAAGACTTAGATGATCTGGTCCATAGTCCTAGAGACAGGGGATTGGTCCCATCGGTTTGGTTTCCAATTCAGGAGGGAAATCAGATTGCCTTAAACCATGCACATCTCTACTAGAAAGGGTTTACGGAAGGTCTTGCCAACAAAACATCTTAAAAGAGATTAGCTAAATATGTCATGGGGGCAAATTTTATTTTTCATACTAAATTGAGCTACATTGTTCTTACTCTTGTACTAGAGCACACTCTCTCATGCCACACAAGTTCGTACCTCACATGAGTAGTCTCCAACTACAAAGAAGGAAAGAGTAATTGACAATTTTCCGCTTGATCCTTCGTGTGCAACACTTGTCGCATCTTCCAGCATGACCGTTGTTCATCATTATTATTCATGCATATCACGAGTCCAATCCTTGTCTCATATGATAAATCCTCTGAAAAGAGCTTACGGAAGGTCTTGCTAACGAAATATCTTAAAGAGATTAGCTAAATATGTCATTAGAGGAAAATTTTATTTTTCCAAACTGAATTAAGCCCCATTGTGCTCACTCTTGTACAGGATCACACTCTCTCGTGCCACGCAAGAGTGTTTCTCATGTGAGTAGTGTCCAACTACAAACAAGGAAGAACCCAATAAAAATTATCCCGTTGATCCGTCATGTGCGACACTTGTTGTATCTTCTGGCATGCCAGATGCTCATTGTCATTATTCACACATACATGCATTTCCTCCTGTCTCATTAAATAATTTCTCTAAAAAGAGCATATTGCTAACGAAATATCTTAAAGAGATTAGGTAAATGTGTCATTAGAGGAAATTTTTAATTTTCAAACCACGCCATGCTTGCTCTTGTATCAGAGGACACTCTCTTGTGCCACACAAGTGCGTGTCTCATGTGAGTAGTGTCCAACTACAAACAAGGAAACGGGCAACTAATAATTTTGCCATTAATCCGTCATGTGTAACATTCGTCGCGTCTTCTGGCATAACTAATATTCATCATCAATATTCACACATATCATATCTCATATAATAACTCCTCTAAAAAAGAAATTATAAAAAGTCTTGTTAACAAAGTATCTCAAAGAGATTAGCTAAATATGTCGTTGGATGAAATTTAACTTTGTAAACTAAATTAAACCACATCATCACATCTTGCTCAATCTAATCAGTATCTTAAGGAGATTAGCTAAATAAGCCGTTAAAGCAAGTTTTACTTTTCAAATCAAGTTTAGACACATCGTGTTCGCTCTGTACCTATGCAAGCAGAGTGTCTCGCGTGAGTAGTATCCGTTCGCAAATGAGGTAGGTGCATTTAATACTTTTCTCACCGATCCGCCATGTGCGACACTTGTTGTGTCTTCCGGCACGACCGATGCTCACTATCAGTATCCACGCATATCATGCATTATCCCCCTTTTGTTTTATATAATAACTCCTCTGAAAAAAGATTATTTGAATTTTGAAGACTTATTTTTCAAAACATTCAATTATTTGAAAATCTCGTCTTCAGCGCAAAAAAAAGAAGAAAAATAAAATAAACTATGGCAATTCATGGGATTATCTCACATCATGCGAATTTGTGTTTGCCTCGGCATCCACGATTTCTCCAAATTGTAGGAGTTTGTGAATTTTGATTTAAGACAATCAATTTGGGGGAGCGTGTGACCATAAAATCCATGCAAAACATGGTAATGAGTACCGCTCCCACGGGGAAATGGATCCTCTGCTCTGGGGTGTTCCCCAGAGCAGATCTGATCTGCCTCTTGTGGCCGTCCGATCAACGATCGGACGGCTGCAAGCTTGCAGGTGGTGGGGCCCGACCTTTAATGGGTGTGGGTCCCACCTTTTTCTTTTATTTTTTGCTTTATTTTTAGAAAAAAACACAGCCGTCCGATCGTGATCGGACGGCCGTGAATGGTAGATCAGATCTGCTCTGGGGAAAACCCCAGAGCAGAGGATCCGGATCGCTCCCACGGAGAGGCCAGCTATTTAAGAGGAATTATTCGCGTGCGCCATCGATCTCCTGTTCTCGATCCATATCTACCGTTGGATACGCGCGCGGTGTGGGATCCGACGTGTACCGAAGAGCCAAGCGCCTGACCGCCCGATGTAAAATCGACGGTGACGGACGATGGTCCACGTGGACCCGTGGGCTCAACCGTACCTGATCGGGGTCGCTCTCGTTTATTGCATGACTTGGCGCCAAAGAGAGTCACTACTGCTCTTAACATTTTCCAGGAAATTTGCTCTCCAAAGCAGACTCGGCAGAGTTCCATTTCGAGAGAGAGAGGGAGAGAGAGAGAGAGAGGGAAAGCGCTGTAAAGGAACGCGGAAGGCATACGTTCTGAAACCCGAGAAGCTCTGTTGCACTTCGTCTTCTTCGTCGATTTTCAGTCGAAGGTTGTCCCGCAGAGGTTGCGGGCATTTTGACGTCCCGTTTCCCGTTCCGTTTCGTGCATGTTCTTGCTTGCGCGCGCGGTTCGCATTTGCTCGTGGTTTTCTCTTTTTTTTTTGGAGTCCGGGTCTTAAGAGCTAGTGAAATGTGGAAGCTGAAGCCCTAATTCGGGTTGTTTTCTTTTTCCTTCTATTTTGCAGCGAAAGAAGTGAATTTGCGCGGTGAATCGAGTTGATCGGTGCCGAGCATGTCGGCGCTGAGGAAAGAGCTGGTGCTTCTGGTACTTCAGTTTTTACATGAAGAGAACTTCAAAGAGACTGCTCATAGGTGAGGCTCTCTCGGGGAATTTCGTCGGCGTGTTGAGATCGTTGCGTCTCTTGGGCTTGTCTGCGTAATTTGGCTCTGTTTTCTTGTTTAGATACGAGGGAAATTGAGAATAGGTCTTCTGTTTTTGTTACCGTGGCGACGGCATTTCTGTGCTGCTGTTGCTGTCGCTGCAAGTAATTTGGACTCTGTTTCTCCGTTGTGTATCTCTTGGAACTTGGAGCTCTATACTTTTCTTGTTCATCTGTAATAAGTTCCCATGCTGGGGTTAATTCAGTTTTGATCATGAACTAGCATTAGGCCGCTGAACATTGTCTGTGGACTGTCGTGTTTCTCTCTGTTTGATTGATATAAGAAGTCGTGGGAATGTTAAAGGCTGCTGGTGGTTGGTTTGGTGGAAAACGAGCATTTAGAGAACTAAGGTTGGTTCTTTAGGGCTCCTGTGGTCCTTTCATTGATCGAACATCGTGACATCCTGATATTTGGTGAAGGTGCTTTAGTAAATTTGTCATGCATTAATATATATTCCTTGGTTGATTACTAAGCACATTGAAAAAATGGTGAAAGCCAATGGTGACTTTTTTCCTTTTTTCCTCTCTGGTTTTTACTTTCTGGTTCACATTGTTGTCATGTGAAGATTGGAGAAAGAATCCGGTTACTTCTTCAATATGAAATATTTTGAGGATGTTGTGACCAATGGGGAGTTGGATGAGGCTGAGAAGTATCTTTCAGGGTTTACAAAGTTTGATGACAATCGATACTCGACTAAGATTTTCTTTGAGATGAGGAAGCAGAAGTATCTTGAAGCATTGGACAGGTAAACCAGAGATTCTCGATCTGTGTTTTAACAGGTTCTGGGACAATGCCTTATGGCCTCTTGACTTTGTCTTTTCAGACACGATGATGCTAAAGCTGCAGAAATTCTTCGTAATGACCTCAAAGCATTTTCCACCTATGATGAAGAACTTTTCAAGGAAATGACAATGCTGCTGTCCTTAAATAACTTTAGGTATGTTGCATGATTTTATTGATTTGTGTGCAGCTAATTACAATACATGATCCATGATGCAAAAGTCTGCAATTTGTAAGCTGTAGGACCAAATGTGGGCATCTACATAAATAGCCAAACACTTATTGAGTAATCACTGTTGGCCATTTGATAAGTGAGGTTTGCAGTTTCTGGAAAATAATTTTGGAGATTAGGAAAAAATCTAAATGTTTAACAGTTTTATAAATTTAAGCCATTTTATTGTCAACATAAAGACACAAATGGGGGTAGAACAGAGGTGGAAAGAAGCATGTAATCTTGCTGCTTTTAAGTCCTTTTTCATACAGCTGTATGATTGCTCTTGCAAGGAAGGACAAGCTTCCATGGGAGACTATAATTTGCACCTTGAAGTTTTATGACAGTTTCGGTTTTTCTCCATGGAAACTAAACTGTGTTAATTTTTCTATTAGGTTGACACAACTGCTTTATCTTTCCTATGCTTCTGTCTGTGAGACTTTTTAGGAAAGAAGTCAGCATGCCCTTCTCACTGGACTTGTTCCATAGTTGGTTACATTTGTCAAAATCATTGGTTTGGTCCTGGAGACATGATTTTTAAAGTTGCAAGGCGTGTTTCATTGTGAAAATACCCATTGCAGCAAAAGGCGAGGTAAAATGAAGCTAAGGAAGGTGGTAGAGTTTTGCCTCTGTTGAAAGAAAACTGCCATAGAGCCATCTTGGACTAGTGAAACCTGGGAGACTTTTACTTGCATGTGAGAAGCTTATGGTGGAAATAACCCCGTGGATTTACATGGATCTAATGTGTCCTTGTTTCTGCCTAGGTTTTCGGTTGAGAAACTGCTTCTTCCTTTTCAGTGCCACTCTCGTTAGTATGTTAATGAATTGGCACATTAAAACTCTTGTGTTGCCTTGAGAGGTGCAACTTTGGTGCCAAATCGAATAGTTTTGACAAGCACGTGTTTCTTGAAGTTGGGAATATGTCGCTTACAGAAAGCCTCATGATGACTCACTTTTTGGGAGGTAGAAGGTTAGGGAAACATAAAGTAGTTGCACAAACCTCTAGGGGCAGACTTAAGTTTCCACTTGTCTGTCATTACAGCTCAAGAGTGTAACAAGTAAAGGGACGAAAACCAGTTGAAGAATAACAGCTAGGTACTTGTTGCCTTTTTGGTTGATCCTTCTTCATTTCTTTCTTTGGGACAATTGCAGGGAGATTGAACAGTTATCCAAGTACGTAGATTCTAAGCGTGCAAGGGTTCTAATGCTAGCTGAAATTAAAAGGTTGGTTGAGGCAAATCCACTCTTCCGTGATAAGCTTCAGCTTCCTTCCTCCAAAAGCTCTAGGCTGAGGGCACTAATAGATCAGAGGTAAATCAGTCAACAGTTGTAATAAAGTTTTTCCATATCGCAGCTTTTCGTTAATCTTGTTTATCCTGCATGGCTTTACCGTGTTGCATTCAAAATGCAGTCTGAATTGGCAGCACCAGATATGCAATTATTCCAACCCTGACCCTGAGATAAAGACCCTCCTTGTTGATCATACTTGTGGGACATCAAATGGAGCTCCTGCATCACCCTCTGTAATGAATCCTTTGTTGAGTTGCGCTCCTAGAATTGGTGGATTTTCAGCGGTAGAATCTCTTATTATAATTAAGATATGTGTGTTTAGAAGGTCTTTGCATTTAGCTTTCTGCATTTACCTTTGCTTTGACATCTAGAATTTGGCTTTAATTTAAGATGGAACACTTTAGATCCTTAAAGTAATATCATGGAGAAAATATTTTTCTTGATCTTGTCTGAAAGGAATGTAACATCTCTTCATTTCCTTGGGAAACCTAAAAGGTTGTTTGACATTAAGTCAAGGTCGACGTGAGATGATTAGCTCTTACATGTGTTTTGGACCAAGTATGAACATAATGCAGGTTATTTGGTGTGGCTTTTCTTATCAACAAGACACTTATTTCCCCTTTTTGGTTCTTCCAGCTGGCGACAGCACCAGCAGCTCCAGTGGCACCTTTAGCGGGATGGGTGGCTAATCCGTTTATGACAATGCAACCAACAGTCTCTGGCCGTCCCATTGCACTACCTGCTCCCAGGCCTGCAGGTTGGAATTGCAATTTGAGAAATATCTCTCCTTCCGTTATGCTTACATTCTTGGGAATGAAGTATGCTTGTACATTCTTGATAAGATTAATGCATCATGCCTTTTTAAATCATAATGTGTCATGTTCAATCTGAATAGATATTTAGGCAATTAAGTAGTTTGTCCGAAACATTTGAGTTGTTTTCCATCAAGAGAGTTGTCATTTTCCCCAGCTTATATAGAAAAGCAAAGTGTGACGCAAACATACTAAATATAGTCATGCAAATATGTGTTCTGTGAATTGAACAAAAGTTGACCCAAGTGGTTTACTTCTATATGCATGTTATGGGAGCATCTAGCTGGTGGGGTTTTCTATGTTGTGTGGCTGCTTTCTGGTTCCCATTGTATATAACGACCAATTCTGGATATGAAGGATGTCATTACGTGCCAATTCTCAATTCTTATGCTTTTCCTGAGTTTTCGTGTCCACTTAGTCTTACCATTGTGCATGTTACATAATTGGAGCAGCACCAGTGAGAAAACGCTTTAGAATGCGTCCTTACAGCCCAGCAACAGATGACGAGTGCATTATCAAAAGATCCAGACCTATTGAAATATCAGATGAGGTAATTTATTCCCTTTGGTTGGATTGGAAATCCTTCACATTAAATGCAAAAATTCAGATGAATTTACAATTGTACTACCAATCTCAAAATGAGAATTGAAAAGCCAGTTATTATCTCCTTAAAGATTGAAAAGTTTGACTCAAAAGTGGTTAGAACAAACCCCCATAGTACAATTACTGTCAACTCACAGATTAGTTGGTGGGCCATACTGAGTTTTACAATATTAATGAAATTAATCAGTTTACTGGTTTTTGGACTGAAACAGACACAGAACCACTCACTTCAATAATGAGAAAATAGGTCAACCCAAACCAAACCTATATCCTGATCGCACCAAACTTTTCTTTTGTTAGGTTCAGATTTTCTGACTTTGTTTTTTTAACACTCTGAGTTTTGGTCCATGGGGTGAGGTTGCATATCTACTGCAAATACTCCATGGATGCTGCCTAATAACTACGTGCCACCATATCTATTTTCCTTCTCGTTTGGCCTCCAACCAATGTAGATTGTGGTGGTAGATTTGCAGAGGAAAGGGAGACTTGACAATTGAGATTTGACATTAGGCTTCTGTTTTGGTCTAAAAATTTTCCTGGTTGAGTGCTTATGTGCATTTCCCCCTACATTATATATGCTCATAGTTTTTTTTTTTCACTTAATTTTTTGCCTCATTAAAAGTGAAGAGTGAGGTCAAGCTTTGATTGCTGCACTCATAAAAGATCAAGTTGTAGGTTTAAAAAAGTAGTTCAAGGTAATCCAAGATAGATTTGAGGTCAAGTGGTTTCTTTCACCCTAAGGTTTAAGTTCTAAATGTTGCCACTAATCTTTGGTCTAATCAGTTGTTACTGTGGCTGTGTGTGCTGTTGAGTTTCATTTTGTTTCTAGTGGATGACCACACACCACACTTAGTTTGCTTTACGCTGTTGAAATTTGGGGAAAAGCATGCTGATTTTTTTCTCTTGCAGGTTAACCATCCGGCTGTGCTGCATTCCTCTGACGATTTGCCAAAGACTGTAGTTTGCAATTTGAATCAGGGATCTGCTGTCAAGAGCATGGATTTTCATCCAGTACAACAAACCCTACTTCTTAGTTAGTTCTTGTCTCTGTTTAACCTTTCTGCACGAGCATTGTATCATCAAATCTTTCTTTTGATGTGTAAATCCACATCTGTCGAATTCTGATGAAGTCCTCTAACATGTCAATTTTAAGTTGGAACAAACATTGGTGAGATCAGAATCTGGGAGATTGTCAGCAGGGAAATGCTTTATTTGCAGGGCTTTAAGGTCTGGGACCTTGGAGCATGTTCACTGGATTTGCGAGTATGGGTTTTGATGCCTAAAAATCAGTTTAACAGTTGATTATATGATTTTCCAAATAGTGGGAGCAAATTATTATGCTTATGTCAGTTATGCATTGTATAATAGGAATCCTTGGCCAGCGAATATACCGCATCAGTGAACAGAGTCGTCTGGAGTCCCGATGGAGGCCTCTTTGGTATACTTAAAGAGTGCTTACAACTTGCTTCAGTGAAAGTTTATTGATATTTTCCTTTGGATTGAATCATTAAGGACTATTTATTTGTAGCATTTTAAAAATAAATGATTTCATGTTTAGGGCAGTGTCTTTGAAGGTTTCTATTTCCCATTTAGATGAAAATTGGACTTGTTCCTTATTTGCCGAGGATTTTGCTCGCTTCTCTTTTAGGTGTTGCATATTCGAAGCACATAGTGCAAATATACTCCTATCGTGGTGCCAACATACAGCATCACCTGGAGGTTTGTTTTATTCATGTGTCCCAATATGTTCCACAGTGTATATATATATTTTTTTTGCTTCTTCTCTGACTAATATTTTGCTTAGTGTTCTTTTATCTCTTAGTGTCTGTTCTTCCTTTAACAAAATGCTTTTCAGATTGATGCTCATGTTGGTAATGTCAGTGATATTGCCTTTTCGCAATTAAAAGAGCAACTGTACTTTGTCACTTGTGGTGGAGACAGGACAGTGAAGGTTTGGCTAAAAGGAACTCAGCCCTTCTTCATCCTATATCTTCAGGGGTGTTAGCTGTCCTGAAACTTTTTCATTGTCTAGGTGTGGAATGCTACTACCGGCAGTAGACAATACACTTTTGAAGGCCATGAATCACCTGTGTACTCAGTGTGCCCCCATCACAGGAACAATGTCCAGGTATCAACTCTATTTCTGCTTTTGAAGAAAATAATTGCACAGGGAACAAGATTTCGAAACTAGAAGTGTGTATTAGTTCCTCAAAACTTTCTCTAATAAGCATTTTCAGGACCTTTTACTTTCTTCTGGTCTGACTTTCTTACCCCTGATCATGTGTTTTCTTCCTTAGTTCATCTTTTCAGCAACTGTTAATGGGAGAATCAAGGTATGGTTGTACGATAACATGGGTCCTAGACTTGATATTGATGCTCCTGGCTGTTCTTGCACAAAAATGCTCTACTCTGCTGATGGGACAAGGTACCTGTCTTCTGTGGTTGTTCTTCCCTGTAATGTCTGCTCTCTAGGATCAGACACTCAAGTTTGTCAAGTCCTTTAAGTGTATCTTCCCTTTGTTCATGCGCTTTGGCAGAGTTTTTTCATGTGGGACTAACAGGGAAGGAGAATCTCACCTTGTCGAGTGGATTGAAAGTGAGGGGGCCATTAAACGAACTTATCATGGCCTAGGAAAGTGTCCGGTTGGGGTTGTCCAATTTGATACAGCTAGGAATCAATACTTAGCTGCTGGTGATGAATTTCTGATTAAAATTTGGGATATGGACAATGACAATCTCTTGACAACTATTGACGCAGAGGGTGGTTTACCGGTATGCTAGCTGAGGTCACCCTTGATTAATATGCTAGGATTTTTATGGGAAGGGAGTTACAACATTGTTCGTTTGACAATCTCAAAATCTCTTTTAGGTTTCTCCTTGCATAAAATTTAATAGAGAAGGTTTACTCTTGGCTGTCTCCACAAGTGAGAATGCTGTCAAGGTACTTGCAAGTGATAAAGTTGTGCACCTTCTTCATTCCAATGGAAGTCGTGCGCCGGATGCGCCTAAACTTTTCTCTGGGACCACAGCAAAGGTAGGGTGAGTTTTATATTTCTTCAACTGACCCATATATTAGCCATCGTATTTATGCAGTTTCATTATGCAGGGTCCTACGACGGGGTCTTTGGGTGCTTCCAGTTCAACAGCTGGAACAAGCATTCCCACCAGCAGTAGAAACTCCCCAGCACCTTCAATATTTGGATTGGTAAGAACATCCTTCCCCCATTGAAAGTTGGAAATTCGAGGTTCTAGTATTGAGAGCATGGTGATTTTGATTAGGTCATTATACACTTTTTTTAGTTTCTCATTAACATGTGTCACATGTGCATGTCATTTATTCTTTTGTTTTAATCAAGCAAGAAACACCAAACTGGATTGCACTGATGCACAAAATTTGCAGAATGGCGACACCGAGTATCTTTCAGATGTCAAAACAAGAACCAATGGTGAATTGGAGAATTCTCAAGCCTGGAACCTAAAGGAATATGATGAACAGTCTCAGTTTGAGTCTTTACTGCTTCCAGATAGGCTGCTGCCAACTAGAGTATGTATTAGCTCCTGTGGGGTTCTCAATGGAATATGCAGTTCTCATATATATTCATTTTTTTCCCTTTTGGCTTCTTTGGGTTGAATGTCAGGGAATTCATTCATCGATTCAGCTTTTTCTGTATATCTAGTAGATTACATGCTTGACCTACCTTCTGGATGAATGTGTGCTTCAAGGAATTTTGCAGACATCAGCATAAGCAGAGAGCTTAGTTTCGTTGGGTGGATGTTCCTTCTGCTATCATTTTGGGTCTCCTATTTTGCTTCCCAGAAGAGTTGCCCATAGAGCAAATATCTCTTCAGATTATTTAGGACTTTTGTTTTCTCTCATCTCAACTTAGAATATCTCATCTCTTGTAGATATGTAGTCATCATTTTTAAACTACTTTAAATATACTTGTAGAGTTAACCAAGAGATAGGGACCCCTTTTTTTAGTTTCACGTTTTGCAAATTGCATGATCATATCTATTGACAAAGCAGTGAGATCCATGCGTGTTTGATGTGTGCAGCTGATTATGACTATGTACGGATAAAATGTTTCATACATCATATTTCAGATTATTAGGATGATTTATACAAGTTCTGGAGGGGCTATACTTGCTTTAACAAATAATGCTGTGCACAAGTTCTGGAGATGGCGACAGAATGAGTTTAATCCATCAGGAAAGGTATGTCCTGTGTTTAGATAGTTGCTTGGCATTTATGCTTGTTGATCTTCCACTTAATAAGCCCTGAATTTGTTGCAGGCAACCTGTGCTGTCGAACCAAAGTTGTGGCAACCCTCCAGCGGAATAATCATGACAAATGATATAAGCAACATAATTCTTGACGATGCCAACCCCTGCTTTGCCCTTTCAAAGAATGATTCTTATTTACTGTCGACTTCGGGAGGGAAAATTTCTCTTTTCAATATGATGACATTTAAGGTGTGGCATCTTATGGGGTTTGTTTCTTATATTGCTGGTGTTTGAATTTTCTTGACTGAAGGTGAACATCCACATTATTTTGCTGCAGACAATGATTTTTTTTTTCTGCAGACAATGACGACTTTCATGCCGCCACCCCCTGCAGCAACGTGCCTCGAGTTCCACCCTCGCGACAATAACATAGTAGCTATAGGCATGGAGGATTCTTCCATCGAAATCTTCAATGTCCGAGTTAATGAGGTATTTGGCTTCATCAGAAACTATGGTTGCCAGTTTCATACTTGGTAGAGTCCGATGTGAATTTTCTTCTTGCGACCACTTTTGTAGGTTGAAAGTAAGTTTAAAGGTCATCAAAAGAGAGTAACTGGTCTTGCCTTTTCTGACATTTTGAACGTTCTTGTGTCATCAGGAGCTGATGCTCAGGTATTCTTTTTTTTAATCATATGAAGGAGAATAGTGTTTTGATGTGTTTCGATTCTCTCCCTCCCTCCCTGCCTCTCTGTCTGTCTGTCTGTCTCTCTCTCTCTCATGCACATGCACGTGCGCCCACGCACACATGCACGTGCTTTGCTATAATGTGTATGTTCTTCTCTTTTAGAGCTGTGGGTGGGTGGGTTGGCATAGAGATAGTGATCACATATAGATTTGGTTGCATCATTTTGCTTAAACATTGAAGTGATAGGTTTGGGGTCTGGAAATTATTGTGAGTTTAGATTCCATTCTTGCTATGAGGTCTAACTAAATAGGACACGGGGCTGGAAGTCATTTTTGAGGTAATTCCTATTTCCCAAGTCTCCTACCTATAGCTGGATCTCTGTGACTTTCATCAACTGAGAAGGACCCACATTGGCATTTTAGGATTTTCAAAAATCAGACACTTGAAGTACTTATTCTAGTGCTAGCTAAAACTCCAACTGGAACTTTACCTCTTGAATTTGTGACGTGGCTGTTTGTCTGGAGTGATGATGTATTACCTTTTTGTTAATCTTTAAAAGTGGTGCTTTGTATACGAACTAAAATCAGAGCTTCACTTTGGTTGAATTCAAGTGATTGCCTGGATTTCTTGATTAAATTTTCCTCTCGCAGCTGTGTGTTTGGAGTACAGATAAGTGGGAGAACCTAGCTAGCAAGTTCTTACCAACCCCAACTCGTCATATGTCCTCTACTCTTGCAAAGACTCGTGTGCTATTTCACCAAGATCGACGGCACTTCCTTCTTGTTCACGAGACTCAAATAGCCATATATGAAGCTCCCAAGTTGGATTGTCATAAGCAGGTGTCCACTCGCATCCTTGATGGTTTTTTCCATTTCTTTTTTGGCTTCGACATGTGCTAATTATACAACTCTTGGGATCATAAGTGTACCCCGAAGTGTCCCCCAAAACTAATTTTCACTTTTTATCCGGTAAGAGTGGACTGCGATACGCATCTCCATTGATTGGATCCAATCATTTAATAAGAAGTTCTTGATATTTACATATGCTTAAGGCACTTGTCTCGTGCAGTGGTTCCCTCTGGAGTCCGATGCTCCAATCACGGATGCCACATATTCGTGTGATGGCATGTCGATCTACACAAGTTTTGAAGATGGAAGCATAGGCATCTTTACCGCCTCAACGCTCCAATTGAAGTGTCGGATCAGAGCCGTGGCTTATCTGCCTTCTAATTCCGGGTGCATTATCTGAACATCCGAGGCCCTGTCTATTTTGCAATTTAAACTGTACTAGTACTGATGCTGCTGTATGACAGCTCCCGGGTATTTCCAGTTGTCGTTGCTGCTCACCCTTCTGAACCTAGCCAGTTTGCTCTGGGACTCTCAAATGGCAGGGTCATTGTCCTGGAGCCTCCTGAATCGGAGCGGAAATGGGGCACAGATCCTCCTGATCCAAATGGTTCGGGGCCAGAGCGCCTCCAGTTCTGAATCACCCAAACTGCCCAGGGGCCGTTGCTCATCTCTTAAGTAAATAGAGCAAAGTGTATAGGTTTTCTTGAGGCTTACAAGGACTTCCCTTCATACAAATCATGGATCGAGACTGAAAGGTACAGATATTTTGACATAGCGCAGATACCTAGGAGATGAGAATTGGCATAGCAAAACAAAAGCTTCTACAAAATTTCATCAGACGGCGGAGATATACATAGGTACACCTGACGAGCAAATTTAGATGCAGAATATGACTACATTTTCCTCCTTGTTTCATGCCAAACCCTGTATAGGAAAGAGGATGCTGTTTCGTGAAAGGAAACTCTGCTATCAACAGTTCCAACTGCGTTCTTTCTTGTGCCCTCCTTTTTTATTTTCCTTATACAGTGAGCGAAAAGAAGATTAGAAATGAGGGGATGAAGCGCATGCTCCGAAAGTTTGACCGTGTGGAGAGACTGCCCCGGCTCTTGATGGATTGCATGACAGTCTCAGAATTTCAAGTTCGTCATTACTGATAAATTCACAGCAGGCGTCGAGATAGGTGACAAGAGCTCCCTATACGTGGAAATGGTTGATGTAGACACGTAGATACTGGGCTAATTTAGTCCAGTAACAAGAAAGATCGAATTTCGAATTTAGACGCTCGAGACATGTGCCGACAAGCCTTAATGTTTTCTTTTTCCATGCAAACCTGCGTGGCAAAAGCTAAGCACGTCCATGCCGAGCCATCTTAAACCAAGCCTCGACACGTACGTAGTAACGCAGCGAAGACAGTCTCCTCCTTTTGCACGTATCTCTTGTCCTCCTTAGATGCTCGAATCAACCTCCTTAACATGCGAGTTCAGTGACTTTGCAAACGAGAAACCGAACCCAAGTAAACATATGGCACAAGCTGGCAGCGCGTCACCCGAGCGACTCCCGACGGATCCAAACCAGCCCTTGAGAGACAAGAAAGTGAAGGACATAGTCATCAACGCGAGGCGGCTCGTGGAGGTCCCTTACACGGCGTCGCTCGCCCACACCATGAACATGCTGGTGGCGAACAGCGTGGTAGCAGTGCCGGTGGCGGCCCCGCCCGGCCAATGGATCGGCGCGGGCGGGTCCATGATCATGGAGTCTGACAAACAGACGGGCACCATCAGGAAGCATTACATAGGGATGGTAACCATGCTTGATATACTCGCCCACATAGCCGGAGACGACCAGGTGAATGGCGGCCGCAGTGGTGATGGGTCGTCAGATCTCGATCGGAAGATGGCCGTTCCAGTGTCTAACATCATAGGACACTCTCTTGAGGGTCTCAGCCTCTGGACTCTAAACCCCAATACAAGGTGATATGAAGGTTTGACTTCATTTTCTTATATTGGAATTAATTGTGTATGAACTCAAAATCATTAGTTCAGGATAGTATATAATTCATGTTGCTCCGAATATCCTTATCAAGTCGATCGACAAAAGAAAATTCGGTCCTTTAATTAGTTGTAGCTGTAAATTGTAGCCTGCGGAACCCAGAAATGGTCCTTTTCAGTACTAGTTGCCGAATTGATCAAACTTAATCACCACGACTTACGCTAAAAAATACGCAGCATCCTAGATTGTATGGAAGTGTTGAGCAAAGGCATACACCGAGCCCTGGTGCCACTAGACAGCCACATGGAGAACATTTCTGGGGTCGAGCTCGTGGAGTCGGCGTCGAGGTATCGGATGCTGACGCAGATGGATGTGCTCAGGTTCCTGAAGGAACACAAGTCCGGGATCGCGGCCATCCGGTCTCGCTCCGTCGAGGAGGTTGGAGCGATAAGTAGGAGCGTCTTTGCAATAACGGATAGGACAAGAGTCATCGAGGCCATCAACTGCATGAGGGCTGCCCTGCTCAGTGCTGTCCCAATCGTGGCTTCGGGCATTCTTGAGGAGGAAGATCACAGCCAACTAGTGGATGTATTGCCTCTTTTCCCTGCTAATTCCCTATTCTTTCAGCTTTCGCCCGCATCACTTTTTCGATGACTTTGCAAGTCGAGGCCCATCTTTTTTCTCATCTTCATAAAGGGTTCTCTTAGATATTCTGCAGATCGGAAACGCCTCGATCGATAGTTTTTGGCAAATCAAGGGAATTAACAACGCATCACCTATCGTCGGCGAAGATCTTTGTGTCCAATTTATCACATCGACATGTTCTGCTGCCAGTAGCATAGCTTATAATAATGTTAGCATGGCATTTTTTAAACGAACATCTTTATGCCACTTTTTGTATGCTTCATGGGTTTTTCTTTATCATGACGTCGTGTACCTAATTGTAAGGCCAACAAGATCTACAGACTTGACACGCAATAGGAGTTGTGCGATTGCAACTAGAAAATTTTGGTTGCACGCCGACTGCCTTTTGTTGCATCTGTGTATACCTTGCTTCAGACTATTGTCAGTTACTCTTACTCCTATTTCTGGACTGTGATACACACAGGGAAGAGGCAGGAAGCTCGTAGGCACGTTCTCGGCGACAGACTTGAGGAGGTGCCACGTTTCAGCGCTGCAACCGTGGCTATCGGCGACCGCGCTCGAGTTCACAGAGACGAGATCGACGAGCCCTTTAAACTCGGCTTCTAGAGAGGGAGTTCCTTCCCGGGAGCTCGTAACTTGCATGGCGGACACTCCGCTCGCGGAGGTGATGGACAAGGCCGTGAGCAAACACGTGCATAGAGTGTGGGTGGTGGATCAGCAGGGTTCGCTGGCGGGGCTCGTGTCCCTCACGGACATGATCAGAGTCCTCAGGGCTTCACTACTGTCTGCTTAATGCTTGGCCATAGTCCAACATTTGCAGGTTTTTGTAATGCCAGTTAAGATTTTTCCAGCATACGGTTTAAAATGGCAGAATTTGTTAGTACCAGCGCACAATCGCAGTGAAGCAAAATAAGCGAGGAAGAAGAAATTGAGATACAAGATTTTGTCATGATTTACTTTTAAACTAGGTTTACATCCAGCAGACGATTTCGCTATATCAACATATTGCAATTCTCGTTACGCGTAAAAAATAACAAAAAATATATATAACATTAACTATTCATGAGCTTAAGTCTAAATTATTAATTAAAAAATTATGGATTTATATCATAAAAGCTCTCTGATCGTCGGGGAGTATGAATCATATCACAATAGAATTAAAGTTTTTGATCAACCGAAGAAATTGAAATATTGTCATGTCGCTTGGCAATATATCCTAAATTTTTTTTATATTTATGCAGTCTTAATCTATCCTACACATGAGAGTGGCTCGAAAATCTTTATATCCATGGGGTCTCTCTTTGAATATTCTAACAGGAAAGCTTGATGTTGACCATTGAAAAGCCTTCTTAGCTCCACAAGAATCTCTACCTTCTGCAGGTCAACCTTGGAAGCGTTCCGTGTCAATAGCATTTTGATTTTGCAGGAGTACGGAGTTGAAAACTAGCCAGTCCGACCCTTTTGAAAGGTCGCAATCCTGCATGTGTTTCATGATTTATCGAGGGAGGAAAACTTCTCGGTTTCGTCAATGGTAGCGACATACATGCATCTGAATTTAGGTGGTACGACTAATTGGAACATCACAGACCAATTATAGCTTCGGTTTTGTCGAGATTCAAATGCTAGTTCGTGTTTCTCATGTTTCTTGCTCTATGCGGTAGCCGAATTGTCTTTTGATCATGTCAATCTTACATTTCCTGTACCCTGGTTTTCTGGGGAAGGGAAGATGACGAGAGCAAAACGGTGTGTGCTCAGAGACGCGAAGTGTGACGTGGTACAGAGAAGCTTGCCCGTGAATGGTTCGCGCCTAAAGCACCTTGACTTCATCGCTCTTTGAGTGGGGAGAGAGAGAGAGAGAGGAAAACGACTTGCACAATGCGCATGACACAGGAGACGTCTTCAGCGAAATCAAAACAGAGGAAGATGACAAAACAGAGCATCCCCTCGCAATCCATCGCAGATTGCAAGTATCTGGTTCCAATTCCAATTCCCTTCTATTCCACCCGTCCTCTCTCTCTCTCTCTCTCTCTGTCGCTTCACTATAAATTATAGTGCTTCATTCATGCCCTCGTTGACCGACCCTGCGGCCACAGGAAGTGCCAATTATGTCCTCCGTTCTCCCACTCGTAACCCATTTATCACCCTAACCTCCTCCTTCCACTTCGACGCATCATGGCTCTGCTTCAGGCCAACCCCAAGCCCTTCCTTCTCTCTCCTCGCCGCCTCCCAATTTGCTCTTCAACCCGCCCGACTTCAATCAATAATCGCCAAAAGCTGAATCTGAACTTCCGCCCACCAATCCAACGCATCGCGCTTCCCAAATTTGCAATCCCGAACAATCTCCCTGGCAAAAACAGAACATTCCGGCTGAATGCTGAAGCCGGGTCGGTCGGAGTCTCCGAGCCGGAGGCCACGAGCGGGAGGAGGATCCTGCTGTCGGACGTGGTGGTGAAGAGGAAAAGGCGAGTCTTTTCGGGGAGGAAATGGAATTCCCTGGACATTGGGACTGCTGGTGTCGTCTTGGCAATGCATTTGCTCAGCTTGTTAGCGCCGTTTTGCTTCTCTTGGAGCGCCCTCTGGGTCGCCGTATCGTTGTACATAGTCACTGGTTTGTTCGGCATTACGCTGTCGTTTCACCGTAACCTCTCCCACAGGAGCTTCAAGCTGAGCAAGTGGCTGGAGTATTTGTTTGCATATTGTGGTGTTTTGGCTCTACAGGTTAGATGAGAAGAGGCGGAAAGAGTTTCATTTTTGATGGGCTTTTCTTTGTTGGTTAATTTGCTATTTTTCTTAATGGGATTTTGCAGGGGAATCCAATAGATTGGGTGAGCACACACAGGTATCATCACCAGTACTGTGATTCGGAGAGAGATCCTCATAGTCCCCTTGAAGGCTTTTGGTTCAGCCACATGAGTTGGCTCTTCGATACCAACTCTGTTGTTGAAAGGGTATCAAACATGAGAACTCTCTCTCTCTCTCTCTCTCTCTCTCTCTCTCTCTCTCTCTCACGATTATAAGGGGAACGATGCGTACATGAATGACATTTGTTTACAGTGTGGAGGACCAAACAATGTGGGGGATTTGCAGAAGCAGCCATTTTACAGGTTCCTGCAGAGCACCTACATTGCACACCCCATTGCACTCGCTGTTCTGCTCAACGCATTGGGAGGAGTCCCTTTCCTTGTGTGGGGCATGGTAAGTGAAAGATGATGGCTCCGATCTCATCTTCTACACTTGAAAGAGTCACTGAACACCACTAGATCTGACCAAAATTTTGTCGTCTTCTCTCATATGATGCTCTCCATCTGATGTCTGAGGCATCGGCTCAGTCTTGTGGGCCTAGGTTTACTTCGGCCACTCATTTCGATGGGCCAGCTCAGGCCTCGCATAGTGATCTCCAGAAACTGGGTCTACATTTTTGGACTCTTCTTTGTTCAAATCAAGCACTCGTTTCTTTACTTTAGGCTGTTTTTAGATTGAGAAATTGCTGTTTTAAGTTAAAACAGAGAATATTAAACATTCCATTAATCATAGTTTTCCAACAGAACCATTTCAGATTTGGAATCTGTTGGACTATGAGCGTGCTTTGTGAATGGTTGGTTCAACTTCAGATTTCCTATCCAAAGTCTTGTTGCTTTTTAAGATTGCTCTTTAACTTTTCCGTTCCTCATATGAGCATTCTTTGCTGTGTAGGGTTTGAGGGTCGTACGTGATAAAAACTTAGGATTTCCTTTCCAAATACTTATTGCTTTTTGAGATTGCTCATTAACTTTTCTGTCCCTCATATGAGCTTTCTTTGCTGTGTAGGGTGTGAGGATTGTATGGGTTTATCACATCACATGGTTTGTGAATTCAGCTTGCCATGTCTGGGGAAAGCAAGCATGGAACACTGGGGACTTATCAAGGAACAATTGGTACAGTAATTTTTGTCCCCAATTTCCTGCATGTTCATTCTTCTTGGAGATCTATTTATGCACAGATGTGGCTTTTTGTTTCTTATAGGTGGGTGGCCGTTCTTGCATTTGGTGAGGGTTGGCACAACAATCACCATGCCTTTGAGTATTCGGCAAGGCATGGGCTAGAGTGGTGGCAGCTTGACATGACATGGTATGTGGTGAGGCTTCTTCAAGTTCTTGGTTTGGCCACTGATGTGAAGTTGCCCAATGAAACCCAGAAGCAGCGCTTGGCATTGAACACGGGTACTGCTGGTTGAATCTGGTTAGTCTAGTTGAAGGTCTAATCTCGACACTTTTGAGATGGATTGCCTCGAATTACATATTACAAGCCTTTGCAAGCAGAAGAAGCCACTGATTTTTGACCGAATGAGTACAATAGAAAAACTTACATACATTACGCTAGATTCAATAAGAAGGGAAACTCGATGATGTGAAATTCAACCATGTACTTGAGCTTTGCATTGATAAAGACCCCCGCCATGTTGAACATTTACAGTTACAAATGAAATGTCAAATGTTTGTGACAATGACAGATTAAGAAGACCAGATTTGCAGAATCGAGGTTCAGGAGAAGTTAATTCACAGTTGTTTTTAGGTCTCTAGCCTGTACAGTTTGGACGAGCGTTTGAAAGAATTGGATGTTAAATGAATCAGATGGTTACACGAGGATAAACAAATTGAGAACCTTCAAACGTGTGTTAGGACTTGGAGAGGACTCCGGACTGTCTGCTTGTTACGAAAATGAGTCCAGAAGGAGCACAGCCGCACCAGTTGTGAGCGCCAACATGAAGGAAGAACTAAAAGACTCCTGAAAAACATTATGTGGAAGAACGATACATCAGAGCAAGAACAACATTTCGATGTGCATGAACATACCGATAAAGGGGTATGATAAAAATGTCATGTTGGTGTCTTCTTGTTAGCAGCCCTTAATACCAATGTAACGTCTCCCATTGTTACGAAGATATAAATCAGTAAGAGCAGTAAAAGTTTGGTCGTCATGCGCGATGAAGATTCAAGAATTAATGCTAAATTTGATCATCAAATTTCAAGCCCTTCTGTAAGTACATTCCCAGCTAGCAATCTAGGAGAGTCCCGACACTTTCTCTTTGAAGACTTCATACTGGCAATTACAGAAAAGAAAGAACGAAAGATTGGATAAAATAGGTTGACGGAGAGATCCTGTACCTTGAAAGAGATCCGGGTCGAGGCTGCTTTAGAAGAAAGACCAGTAAACCCAATATCGTATGCGATGCTCCCATCAGCCTTAAACAATCCGAAGTTCCTCTCGGAGGTTGGTCCGGGCTTCAAATTCTCATTGAACAAAGCGAACACGTATGCCTTTACAGGGATCTTAGGCCTGTAAGGCGTGCCCTTCTTCTTAGCAAGCTTTTTACGCAGGTTATAGTTATAAGGGAATTAACAATGCATCACCTATCGTCGGCAAAGGTCTTTGTGTCCAATTTATCACATCGACATGTTCTGCTGCCAGTAGCATAGCTTATAATAATGTTAGCATGGCATTTTTTAAACGAACATCTTTATGCCACTTTTTGTATGCTTCATGGGTTTTTCTTTATCATGACGTCGTGTACCTAATTGTAAGGCCAACAAGATCTACAGACTTGACACGCAATAGGAGTTGTGCGATTGCAACTAGAAAATTTTGTTTGCACGCCGACTGCCTTTTGTTGCATCTGTGTATACCTTGCTTCAGACTATTGTCAGTTACTCTGCTCCTATTTCTGGACTGTGATACACACAGGGAAGAGGCAGGAAGCTCGTAGGCACGTTCTCGGCGACAGACTTGAGGAGGTGCCACGTTTCAGCGCTGCAACCGTGGCTATCGGCGACCGCGCTCGAGTTCACAGAGACGAGATCGACGAGCCCTTTAAACTCGGCTTCTAGAGAGGGAGTTCCTTCCCGGGAGCTCGTAACTTGCATGGCGGACACTCCGCTCGCGGAGGTGATGGACAAGGCCGTGAGCAAACACGTGCATAGAGTGTGGGTGGTGGATCAGCAGGGTTCACTGGCGGGGCTCGTGTCCCTCACGGACATGATCAGAGTCCTCAGGGCTTCACTACTGTCTGCTTAATGTTTGGCCATAGTCCAACATTTGCAGGTTGTTGTAATGCCAGTTAAGATTTTTCCAGCATACGGTTTAAAATGGCAGAATTTGTTAGTATCAGTGCACAATCGCAGTGAAGCAAAATAAGCGAGGAAGAAAAAGTTGAGATACGAGATTTTGTCATGATTTACCTTTAAACTAAGGTTACATCAGCAGATGATTTCGCTATATCAACACCTCGCACGCGTAAAAAGTAATAAAAAAATATATATAACATTAACTATTTATGAGCTTAAGTCTAAACGGATTTATATCATAAAAGCCCTCTGATCGTCGGGGAGTATAAACCATATCCCAATAGAATTAAGGTTTTTGACCAATCAAAGAAGTTGAAATATTGTCAATTTTTTTTTTATATTTATGCAGTCTTAATCTATCCTACACAGGAGAGTGGCTCGAAAATCTTTATACCCATGGGGTCTCTCTTTGAATATTCTAACAGGAAAGCTCGATGTTGGCCGTTGAAAAGCCTTCTTAGCTCCACAAGAATCTCTATCTTGTGCAGGTCAACCTTGGAAGTGTTCCGTGTCATTAGCATTTTGATTTTGCAGCAGTACGGAGTTGAAAACTAGCCAGTCCAACACTTTTGAAAGGTCGCAATCCTGCATATGTTTCATGATTTATCGAGGGAGGAAAACTTCTCGGTTTCGTCAATGGTAGCGACATGCATCTGAATTTAGGTGGTACGACTAATTGGAACATCACAGACCAATTATAGCTTCGGTTTTGTCGAGATTCAAATGCTAGTTCGTGTTTCTCATGTTTCTTGCTCTATGCGGTAGCCGAATTGTCTTTTGATCATGTCAATCATACATTTCCTGTACCCTGGTTTGCTGGAGAAGGGAAGATGACGAGAGCAAAACGGTGTGTGCTCAGAGACGCGAAGTGTGACGTGGTACAGAGAAGCTTGCCCGTGAATGGTTCGCGCCTAAAGCACCTTGACTTCATCGCTCTTTGAGTGGGGAGAGAGAGAGAGAGAGAGAGAGGAAAACGACTTGCACAATGCGCATGACACAGGAGACGTCTTCAGCGAAATCAAAACAGAGGAAGATGACAAAACAGAGCATCCCCTCGCAATCCATCGCAGATTGCAAGTATCTGGTTCCAATTCCAATTCCCTTCTATTCCCCCCGTCCTCTCTCTCTCTCTCTCTCTCTCTCTCTCTCTCTCTCTCTCTGTCGCTTCACTATAAATTATAGTGCTTCATTCATGGGATCCAGATTCCCAGCTTTGGCGCCTCCAGAGCAGGTATGCTTTAGTTTTAATATTAGCCATCGGATCAGATCCGACGGCTGAGATCGTGAGCACATAAATAAAAAAGAAAATATTTTTGTGTCAGTTCTATTTTTTCATCAATTAGACCTTTTCCTTCTCTCACCTCCCTTATTCCCGCCCCTTCGCACGCGAAAAGCAGAAAACACCCCTCACACTTTTTTCAAAATTCACTTTCCTTTCAAAGTTCACTCCCCCCTCTCTCTCCCCGAAAAGCCTTGCCATTGTAGCTGCTCTCGATCTTTGACCACCTCCGGTCACGACGAGTTCTTCGAGTTCTCATCTACCGGGGACTCTGATTCCTTCTTCGACCTCTGCTCCGACAACCGGAGCATCATCTTCTGCGGGAAGCTCATCCCTCACCGAGAATCGCCACCGAATTATCCTCCTCCGGGGACGAAGAGGCCGCTGCTCCCGACTGGCCGCGGAAGCCGAAGGAGCTCGAGCAGGAGGAATTGGTCACCGACGGTCCGGAGGAGGAAGTGCCGGTGGTCCTTGATGGCGTTCGGATTGGCGAGGTTCCCGACGGAGATGGCGCTGGGCGAGATGAGGACAAGGCAGGACCACAACATCGAGAAGAAGAGGTCGTGTGAGGGTGGTGGCGGCGAGATCGTGAGGAGTGGCGGTTGCGGCGACGGGAGAAGGAAAGAAACGGTCTCTCGTCACTACCCCAACCGCCCCTCTGAACCCTTATTTTAATTTGTCTCTTTCGCCTTCCCTCTTCTCTTTTCTCTCTCTCGTCCTTCTTCCCTCATCGCCGATCACATCCCACTCGGAATCTCTGGAGAAAGAACACGGGCAAGGAATAAGAAGATGGCACCCAGAGCCGAACCCCAGCAGACGCCGCCATGACTGCCACCACCGAGTACTAGGGGTGAGCAAAAACAGGGTGGGTAGGTTCTAGACATGGACCCCGTACCCGACCCTGTTATAACCAGTTCCCATTTTTTGGACCCTGTACCCTACCCTGTTTGCATTGGACCCTATACCCTACCCACCCTGTTTTTCCGGTCCGGGAACAGGGTTAACCCTGTTTATTTTAGAACATGTTTTGCTCATTATATACGACTTCAAATTTTATATTAATATGCGAGAAAACATCTAATTTATATTGTAATATTAATCACTTGTAATTAATAAATAAGTAAACTCTTTGATTAAACAAAAATTAAGGATCCACAAGGCAAATTATCATAAACAAAATAATAAGATAAAGCAAAAATCATAATATTACATATATATTGGTAACAAACATGGACCTAATATACTTCTCATTATCATAATATTACGCAAAACTTTTTATTTGTCTAAAATGGTTAACAAATTTATAGTGCAAGCATAAGTTCTCCAAAAGTGAAATCAACATAACTCATCATTTAAAAATGAAATCAGGCGAGTCAATCCACGTGGTACAAAATCTTTAACAAAAAGTAAATTTTATGTATAAATAAACATCAACAAGAAACCATGTTCCAAAGAAATATACAAAAGTTATGATTTAATAAGTTTATTTACTTATAAAATCAGAGTTTTTATTAAATAAAATTTATTTTATAATGATCAGAAACAGGGTCCAAGGTTCAGGGTAGGTTCCACACTTGGACCCTGTACCCGATCCTGTTTTAACCGGTTCTTCTTTTTTGGACCCTGTTCCCGACCATGTTTTCAGGGTGGGCCGGTCCGGGAACAGGGTTTACCCTGTCTGGTTGCACACCCCTACCGAGTACCAAAGCTCCTTCCTTGGCCGCATCAGCATCTGCCGCAACCAAGTCGTGTCCATGGACGGCCCCCATGAGCAGGAGCTCGAGGACCTGGAGCTGTTCCAGCGCAACATCGTCGACCGCTTCTCCGCGCTCCTCTCCTCCTCCCCTCCTCCTCCTACCCCCGCCGTCGGCGACAGAGAACCCTCTGCCTCCGCCAACGCCCCCTTCCTCTTCGTCGCGTGGCTCCGGAAGCTCCTCAATGTCTTCCTCTACTGCGAGGCGGAGTTTAAGGCCTTCCTCATCATGGGCCGAGAGCGTGACCCCTCTGTCATCGCCAAGCCCTCCCGGGTTGCCAGGGTTCCTTGCTCTTTATTTTATTTTTTACATCTAGGAGTAGGTTTTTTCAGTTTCATGTTGCCTGGGGACATAATTAGGGTTTCAGCTGTTTTACACTTGATGGGCATATGAATGGGCATATGCTTGGTTTAGGGGTTTAAAGCGCACTAGCTGATTATCAATAAGGTGTCTAATTTACAAGTCTTATGTTTACCAATATGTAATGTCCTTCCTTGGAGATCGGGCGTTGCTGCCGGTTGCGCAATCTATAAGCAGAATCTAATAATGCGGTTCATTGACCATGTCATTTTCCTTAAGCGAATGGATGATATCATTTACGAGCTTTGTGGGTACAACATCTTCTGTAGTTCCAATTGATATCTAGAGATGAGTTTGTTTTACTGAGGTAACGCAATGAGTTGGACTGAATATATAACGTCAGATTGATAAGAGATATCATATGTAGCCAAAAGACAATTAAAGGTACTTAAAGAAGGAAAAGGATATAATTTATAAAATCTTGGTGTATATAAAGGCAAATAAAAAATGGGCAGCTCAAGTGCAACAGTGGAAAGGCAGTGATTGGGGATTCGAGGGAAAGGGTAGACCATCCACGCGGATGCATCCGAAAACGAAATTAAGGAACACCCACATTCGGATTCCGCCAATACTATGATTTTTGTCCGAATTCTTGGGTTTTGAATCCACTCCCACCTTTGGTTTCTAGGTTGCCTCCTTCGACTGTGGGACTCTGCTCTTCATTGGGGCTTTCACGTTTGCACTTTTTGAGTGAAAAATAATAAAAATGAGGGCTTCGAAGCTGTCTCAAACCTAAGGGATTTAATAATTTGGAGGACAAAAATCCATCAGTTAAATACATCGCCTACTCTCTCTCTCTCACATGTGTGCCAAATACAGTGTTGATTTTGCCCAAACCAAGTCACATGCGCGGGACACGACTTGGTTGCGGCGGACGCTGATGCGGTTGAGGAAGGAGCCCTGGTACTCGGTGGTGGCAGTCATGGCGACGTCTGCTGGGGTTCGGCTCTGGGTGCCCTCTTCTTGTCCCTTGCCCGTGTTCTTTCTCCAGAGATTCTAAGTGGGATGGATCGACGACGAGGGAAGAAGGACGAGAGAGAAAAGAGAGGAGGGAAGGCGAAAGAGACAGATTAAAATAAGGGTTCAGAGGGGCGGTTGGGGCAGTGACGAGAGACCGTTTCTCTCCTTCTCTCGTCGCCGCAACCGCCGCTCCTCACGATCTCGCCGCCACCGCCCTCGCACGACCCCTTCTTCTCGATGTTGCGGCCCTGCCTTGTCCTCATCTCGCCCAGCGCCATCTCCGTCGGGAACCTCGCCAATCCGAACGCCATCAGGAACCACCGGCACTTCCTCCTCCGGACCGTCGGCGACCAATTCCTCCTGCTCGCGCTCCTTCAGCTTCCGCGGCCGGTCGGGAGCGGCGGCCTCTTCGTCCCCGGAGGAGGATGATTCGGTGGCAATTCTCGGTGAGGGATGAGCTTCCCGCAGAAGATGATGCTCCGGTTGTCGGAAGATCGGAGAAGAGTCCCCGGTAGATGAGAACTCGAACAACTCGTCGTGACCGGAGATGGTCAAAGCTCGAGAGCAGCTGCAATGGCGAGGCTTTTCGGGGAGAGAGGGGGGGAGTGAACTTTGAAAGGAAAGTGAATTTTGAAAAAAGTGTGAGGGTGTTTTTCTGCTTTTCGTGTGCGAAGGGGCGGGAATAAAGGGAACTGAGAGAAGGAAAAGGTCTAATTGATGAAAAAACAGAACTGACACAAAAATATTTTCTTTTTTTTTTATAGGCTCACGATCTCAGCCGTCAAATTAGATCCGACGGCTGATATTAAAACAAAAGTATACCTGCTCTGGGGGCCCCAAAGCTGGGAATCCGGATCCGTTCGTGTGCGTAGGGGCGGGAATAAAGGGAACTGAGAGAAGGAAAAGGTCTAATTGATGAAAAAACAAAACTGACATAAAAATATTTTCTTTTTTTTTTTTATGGGCTCACGATCTCAGCCGTCAAATTAGATCCGACGGCTGATATTAAAACAAAAGCATACCTGCTCTGGAGGCCCCAAAGCTGGGAATCCGGATCCCGTTGACCGACCCTGCGGCCACAGGAAGTGCCAATTATGTCCTCCGTTATTCCACTCGTAACCCATTTATCACCCTAACCTCCTCCTTCCACTTCGACGCATCATGGCTCTGCTTCAGGCCAACCCCAAGCCCTTCCTTCTCTCTCCTCGCCGCCTCCCGATTTGCTCTTCAACCCGCCCGACTTCAATCAACAATCGCCAAAAGCTGAATCGGAATTTTCGCCCACCAATCCAACGCATCGCGCTTCCCAAATTTGCAATCCCGAACAATCTCCCTGGCAAAAACAGAACATTCCGGCTGAATGCTGAAGCCGGGTCGGTCGGAGTCTCCGGGCCGGAGGCCACGAGCGGGAGGAGGATCCTGCTGTCGGACGTGGTGGTGAAGAGGAAAAGGCGAGTCTTTTCGGGGAGGAAATGGAATTCCCTGGACATTGGGACTGCTGGTGTCTTCTTGGCAATGCATTTGCTCAGCTTGTTAGCGCCGTTTTGCTTCTCTTGGAGCGCCCTCTGGGTCGCCGTATCGTTGTACATAGTCACTGGTTTGTTCGGCATTACGCTGTCGTTTCACCGTAACCTCTCCCACAGGAGCTTCAAGCTGAGCAAGTGGCTGGAGTATTTGTTTGCATATTGTGGTGTTTTGGCTCTACAGGTTAGATGAGAAGAGGCGGAAAGAGTTTCATTTTTGATGGGCTTTTCTTTGTTGGTTAATTTGCTATTTTTCTTAATGGGATTTTGCAGGGGAATCCAATAGATTGGGTGAGCATACACAGGTATCATCACCAGTACTGTGATTCGGAGAGAGATCCTCATAGTCCCCTTGAAGGCTTTTGGTTCAGCCACATGAGTTGGATCTTCGATACCAACTCTGTTGTTGAAAAGGTATCAAACATGAGAACTCTCTCTCTCTCTCTCTCTCTCTCTCTCTCTATAACTTACGATTATAAGGGGAACGATGCGTACATGAATGACATTTGTTTACAGTGTGGAGGACCAAACAATGTGGGGGATTTGCAGAAGCAGCCATTTTACAGGTTCCTGCAGAGCACCTACATTGCACACCCCATTGCACTCGCTGTTCTGCTCAACGCATTGGGAGGAGTCCCTTTCCTTGTGTGGGGCATGGTAAGTGAAAGATGATGGCTCCGATCTCATCTTCTACATTTGAACAGAGTCACTGAACACCACTAGATCTGACCAAAATTTTGTCGTCTTCTCTCATATGATGCTCTCCATCTGATGTCTGAGGCATCGGCTCAGTCTTGTGGGCCTAGTTTTACTTCGGCCACTCATATCGATGGGCCAGCTCAGGCCTCGCATAGTGATCTCCAGAAACTGGGTCTACATTTTTGGACTCTTCTTTGTTCAAATCAAGCACTCGTTTCTTTACTTTAGGCTGTTTTTAGATTGAGAAATTGCTGTTTTAAGTTAAAACAGAGAATACCAAACATTCCATTAATCATAGTTTTCCAACAGAACCATTTCAGATTTGGAATCTGTTGGACTATGAGCGTGCTTTGTGAATGGTTGGTTCAACTTCAGATTTCCTTTCCAAAGTCTTGTTGCTTTTTAAGATTGCTCTTTAACTTTTCCGTTCCTCATATGAGCATTCTTTGCTGTGTAGGGTTTGAGGATCGTACGTGATGAAAACTTGGGATTTCTTTTCCAAACTTATTGCTTTTTGAGATTGCTCATTAACTTTTCTGTCCCTCATACGAGCTTTCTTTGTTGTGTAGGGTGTGAGGATTGTATGGGTTTATCACATCACATGGTTTGTGAATTCAGCTTGCCATGTCTGGGGAAAGCAAGCATGGAACACTGGGGACTTATCAAGGAACAATTGGTACAGTAATTTTTGTCCCCAATTTCCTGCATGTTCATTCTTCTTGGAGATCTATTTATGCACAGATGTGGCTTTTTGTTTCTTATAGGTTGCTGGCCGTTCTTGCATTTGGTGAGGGTTGGCACAACAATCACCATGCCTTTGAGTATTCGGCAAGGCATGGACTAGAGTGGTGGCAGCTTGACATGACATGGTATGTGGTGAGGCTTCTTCAAGTTCTTGGTTTGGCCACTGATGTGAAGTTGCCCAATGAAACCCAGAAGCAGCGCTTGGCATTGAACACGGGTACTGCTGGTTGAATCTGGTTAGTCTAGTTGAAGGCCTAATCTCAACACTTTTGAGATGGATTGCCTCGAATTACATATTACAAGCCTTTGCAAGCAGAAGAAGCCACTTATTTTTGACCGAATGAGTACAATAGAAAAAGTTACATACATTACGCTAGATTTAATTTCAATAAGAAGGGAAACTTGATGATGTGAAATTCAACCATGTACTTGAGCTTTGCATTGATAAAGACCCCCGCCATGTTGAACGCTTACAGTTTCAAATGAAATGTCAAATATGTGTGACGATGACAGATTAAGAAGACCAGATTTGCAGAATCGAGGTTCAGGAGAAGTTAATTCACAGTTGTGTTTAGGTCTCTAGCCTGTACAGTTTGGACGAGCGTTTGAAAGAATTGGATGTTAAATGAATCAGATGGTTACACGAGGATAAACAAATTGAGAACCTTCAAACGTGTGTTAGGACTTGGAGAGGACTCCGGACTGTCTGCTTGTTACGAAAATGAGTCCAGAAGGAGCACAGCCGCACCAGTTGTGAGCGCCAACATGAAGGAAGAACTAAAAGACTCCTGAAAAACATTACGTGGAAGAACGATACATCAGAGCAAGAACAACATTTCGATGTGCATGAACCTACCGATAAAGGGGTACGATAAAAATGCCATGTTGGTATCTTCTTGTTAGCAGCCCTTAATACCAATGTAACGTCTCCCATAGTTACGAAGATATAAATCAGTAAGAGCAGCAAAAGTTTGGTCAGCATGCGCGATGAAGATTCAAGAATTAATGCTAAATTTGATCATCAAATTTCAAGCCCTTCTGTAAGTACATTCCCAGCTAGCAATCTAGGAGAGTCCCGACACTTTCTCTTTGAAGACTTCATACTGGCAATTACAGAAAAGAAAGAACGAAAGATTGGATAAAATAGGTTGACGGAGAGATCCTGTACCTTGAAAGAGATCCGGGTCGAGGCTGCTTTAGAAGAAAGACCAGTAAACCCAATATCGTATGCGATGCTCCCATCAGCCTTAAACAATCCGAAGTTCCTCTCGGAGGTTGGTCCGGGCTTCAAATTCTCATTGAACAAAGCGAACACGTATGCCTTCACAGGGATCTTAGGCCTGTAAGGCGTGCCCTTCTTCTTAGCAAGCTTTTTACGCAGGTTATAGTTATAAGTCCTGGCATTCTTCACTGTGGCTCCAGCTTCATCAGCGTCGCCCTTGGAAGCCCATCCTGTTTCCGATACAATGACCTCCATTTTTGGGAACCCGGCCTTTTCAAGGGCAGCATATGCTGCATCTACCTGAGCCTCAAACATGTTGTCGTAATGTAAATTAGTCTTAGCATCATAAATTCCCTGATTTGATTTGAAGAGGGCGTAGTTGAGGTCGATGTGCTCAGGATCGCTCTTATATGCTAGAAAGGGATATGCGTTTATGAAAAATGGAGATCCAATCCGGGAGAAGAACTGTAGAAGTGGCTTCATGTATTGCAGGACATCCTCTTTGAAAGTCCCTGCAGAAGGAGGGTACGACATGGCGAAGACAGCTTCCGAATGCGCGGTCTGGACTTGAATCTCATCAGTCAAGCCTAGACGGTGAAGTGCACTATAGACATTTTCAGCTGCTGGAAGCAGGGCTTCCCAAAGTTCAGGATCAGTACTTCCTAAAATCTCATTTCCCACAGCGATTCCACGGATATGGGTACCCGGGAGGAATGGCTGGACATTCTCTTTAATCCAATTCATCGCACGGTCCTCACCTATGCTTATATCTTTCAAATGCTCATTGCTGAGGCCAACGACTATTTCAATGCCGGAGTTCTTGAAGGCGGTGAGGACGGAATTATCAGCATCATAGATTCTGATGTTCTTGATCTTTGCCGCTCTGAGGAGGGTCACCACGCTACTAGGCGCAGGAATATTATCCGCGATTCTTCCATAGCACACTCCGTACGTCCCCGTGAAAGCATGTCCTGTCAAAATAACTGAACGAAGTAGAGCCTTGTGAGCCAAGCATTAGCAGAATGAACTTCTGGAAGTTTATTTTTATATTCATGTGAAGACTTCTTTCTTCTAAACAGATAATGGACTTCTAACACAGCATTTTTCATCCCCTCGGTATCGTTCAGAAGCCACATAGTGTAATCAATAATCAATTACAGAACTTCTGAGCGCAAATTTTCAAATTCTTAACAGAACATCTTACTGCAAGTGCAACTGCTTCAAAAAACTTAAAAAGAAGAGATGGAGATTGTGCATACCATAAGGAGATGTGAAAAAGGAAATTAGAAGGAGCCCGAGGAAGAAAGAGGAGCAATCCTTCATTGTTTTAGAGAGGAGGGGAAAAAAGGTTATGCAGAGAACAGCATTCCACTTGTAGAGACGATGAAATGCGGTTCGACCCTGTATTTAGTAACTCGAACTCGTGACAGCAAAAACCCAAAAAACAATTCTTTGGATGATCCAAATGCTTTTCCTTGAGGCATGCCATGGACCAACCCAGATACTTAACCTTAGTCCAAAGATGATGACAACGACAAAAACGCCACCCCGCGCAGAGATTCTTGACGTTGATCTAAAGAAGGAAAGAGAAATGCGTTGGTTTGGCTAGCTAAAAGGGCTTGGAATAGATTCTTCCTTTACTCTCACTTTTTTCCTTCCTCTCAGAGAAAGATACTTTATCTTCATTCCTTGGTATTCTTTCTTTACTTTGGATGTTTTCATTCGCTTCTCTCTTAATTAAACCATGTTAAGATTCAATCTTTCCCTAATGTCTGATTTCTGCCACATGCTGCAAGTTCATATCAACCAAACAGGGGAAAAATTATTAGATAAAACAAGTTCATGCATGGCGCCAGGTGCCTTTTTCCCTCCTCATCAGCTTATGAAGAAAAGAAGGTATATGAGTGTGCAACGATGCCCCTGGCGTCGTCGATTGATTTGACCACATGATACGAAACGAATCCCGAAACACCAAGAAGAGGTTCTTGGTTCTTGAACAAGCGCGTCGGATTTGACCACATGTTCAAGTTAATTCACAACTGGCTGTGATTTGAGCACATGATACGATACGAAAACGAAAGCCCACGTTTTAAAGATCGTTTTCGGTTCTTAGCCGAGAAGTTCAGAGAACGGTCATGTTCTCTATGGGTCCATTTTTGACTCCTCATTCTGTGAAATTTCTCACTTACGTACGTTCGGGACTGCAGAACTTGGATCGATTACTTCCTCCTAACTTAACCTTAAAAGTTTACGCTGAGTTAGCCCGAAAATTTTTACCCTTTCTTCTTTTTCTTTACAGGAGCATGTGTGTCTGGTCTGACACTGTTCCAGATTAAAGCTAGTTTGCTACAGAATACGTCCAGCGCCATCGGGCAAAGAAAAACGCAAATTGTTCTTTCGCCATTTACTTTCCTTTTGTTTCCAACAGGAGATTCTGCGACCTCGGTAAAAATAGAGAAACCTTATTGAAGCAAAGTTCACTTACCTGATTGAAAGTAGACCCACGATATGATCACACAAAAGTCATAGCTGTAACTGGAAACATGACCAGTTTCCATAGAATAACACCAGTGAAGTTTATGCATTCATGCATGAGAGAAAGAGAGAGCTACCGAACATCTTATTCAAAAGCAAGATGCATCGGTGAATTTACGCAGCATCTCAAGATAATCAAAAGTTAATTGATACCTGTCGGACAGCATAGGAAGCTTTCCTACAAAATGAGGAACAGCAAACGCGCAAAAGGACAACAAACTAGGGAGTCATATTTCCATGTCATTCCTCATAGTCAGTATACAAAGTGTTTCTTGATTAGCTACTTCTCTTTCAAGCAAAAAATGTATGTTACAGAAGCCGAAAAGAGTATTTGGAACCTCCAAACATCTCCTTAAGCTTGCACAATTTCTTCAGTCATATAATCCCTCCTGTTCCCAGGTGTCCACGAGAAAATCCACCATTTCCTGTCAGATGATGAAGTTGCGCAAAGTTAATGCATAATATATATCTCTGAAAAAAAAAAATTAGCCTCCAAATCAAAGACTTACTGAGAGAGGGATAGGCTGCGGGAAAGGCTTGTCGCTCCCAAGTAAGTTATCATATGAAGCATTCCAGCTGCAAAGCCAGATAGAAATTGATTCGACAAGGTAGAGTTGTAAGTTTCACATAAGAGATCCACACATTGATGATGCTCTCTCCCAGAGAACCTGACAATGATGACAATATCTACTCCACAGAGAGTTCCCACACATCAGACAAACTATTAGCAAGACACTAGTGCCCTCAAATTATGCTATTATTAATCAAGTCCATGTAAGATGATGGGTGACGTCCACAGAGCAAGTGTCAAAATGAAGCAGTTAAAGGGATAGAGCCATATCAAAAACTGTCTTTTCACACATTAAGTGAGGCAAAAAGTTGGAAAATGCTAGTATTATTGGCTCTGCTAAATCGTATTTTAGTCACAAGAAACTCACTTTAATTTGGGTTGAGCTTGTTGTGTCCGATTCTCAGACCTTTTGTTACCTATCCAACGCTGTCTAGTCTGATTCCAGCGTATAAGACCTACAAGCAGAACTTTGCATGTCAGGTGAAAAAACAGACATGCATGCTCTAGTGGCAAATATCACCATATACCCAAAAACAACCCAGTAAAGTGGAACGAAACATGTTGACACATTATCTTCATGTCATTGCATACCATCTTAATGCATCTGAAAATTTAATAATATCAGAAAGCAAGTTTAATTTTTAAAGATGGTCCAACCAGGAGGACATATCATGGTGCGTCGGTTTTGAGGCAACATTCCTCATGTTACTCCGATAACTCATATTGTGAAATGGCATCAAAATAGCCATTCTAGCATGCGCCCTTTGTTTCTCTTGTCAATGGAAGCCTGACCTAAAGACCGATCCACAATAAATAATAAAACTCACCATGATTAATGAATTCAGAAGGCATCCCAGGAACTCCAGCTTGTGGGTCAATAGTCTGGTTTGAAGTACTGATCGATGAGATGCTCCCCTGCGACTGAACTGCACTATTGTCCATATCAAAGGTGCTACTGCTCCAGAAGTCTTCTGATTTACTTGGTTTTTTCAACTTCTGATCATGAATTTCTGACCCTTTTGATGGTGCCTCCACTGCAGTAGTCTGTTTGGGCTTCAAACAGCATCCGAAACAACCTCTGCTCTGTTACAAATCATATTAAATCATATAGGTACAAACAACAAAGCAAATCCAAGCTTTTGATATCTATTCGTTTTCTCATGCAATTGGACTAACATTACGAGGACGGTGTTAAGGCTGAGAGATCAGAAGTAGCAGCTCTGGTTCTTTCCCTTTTCATTAGATAGGAAGGGATTGTTGGTAGGAAGCATGACATCTAAATAATCAGCCGGATACCAGAAATAAGGAAAAGACCTTCCAGAAGACGTTATGTACAAGGCCAATATTCAGCGACCCTTTCCACAAGATGAGGCTTAGCTTACAAAAAGAATTCCTAATTGCCATGGAATGACAAACATCCTGACCATAACCATTAACCTTGCTATGATGTGACATCATTTGCAATCTTTCCTAATGGCGAAAAAGAGAGCTCGAATTACAAATTAAATAATTTCTTTCATCCATATATGCATTTTCCAAGTATCACAAAAGCATTACATTTCCTCTAGGCAAGAATAAACCAAATGCAAAGTATATCAGTTGCCAGAACAGCATCGTCTCTCACATCTAATGATCACAAGAGACTGAGTAATCAAAGAAACAGATCCCTACTTCTCACGAACACCTTGTCCCATGGAAGTCCGGACAAACACACAACCAAAGAAAACCTCAAGAACTTCATGTGCAGCATGAAATGCTACATGACCGCTAAGACCAAATAACTTATGGGCTAAAGTAAATTTGTCCCACTGCCCGCGAAGAGTTCACAACTTCCAGAGCAAATACCCACGCAGGAACACAAAACACTCGTCAAGTTCGTCAGCGAATGAAGCAGCAAGCATGCGATCGGCACATTGCAGTCTTTTGGTCTGTATCCCATGATTACAATACAACTTCATCGAGAACTATGCATACAAAGAACTCCCACGACCACTGATCAAAACAAACAGGGCAGATTCTTCATCCACTCCCCAAAACAAGGGTGACTTAAAAACCCCTAACAAGAAAACAGATCAGTCGGTAACTTCACGCACCCTGAACATAGTTCTGGACCATTCATCCAAAAGAGGAAGAGACATTAACGCAAACTCAAATTGCAATACCGAAAACTTTGAAGCGTGAAAATGACCTTATGCATGGAGAATGTCAGAGAAATCCGGGAGCTGGAGCTGACTGGCCTTGTATCAAGGAAAGAGCGATCACAAGGGCCTGACAGAGAATCACAAACCCAAAAGAAGAGGAACGAATCAACTGTAAAAAATATTTAGAAATTCAAAGGGTAAGATAGAAAGATACCCACCTCTGAAACTGTCCCAGTGATTTCTTCTTCTTCTTCTTCTTCTTCTTCCTGTTTTTCTTTTCTTCCCCTGTCCTTTCTTCCTCAATTCTGATCACCTAACGCAGATGGGTTCTTGGATTCTCTGTCACTCTTCCTGTGCTGTAGTGCTATTGGGGAACGCGACTCACGCTCGCACCGAACAGGATATATTTATTTAAAAAGGAAAATTCATCTGCTTATTTAAGTGGAAAACCCCCTTCTTTTTTTTTAATCTCACTTTTTGTATTTTCCAGAAAACCCCTTATAAAAGTGGAAAACCCCGTAAGCTTATTTTTCAGGGCAATTGTCGAAAAAATCTTAAACTTTTCGATTCAGTCCTAAATCTTTCTTTTTGGCAAATTCAGTCTTAAAATTTTTGTGACTAACTTTACTGATTCAATCCTAAACTTTTTTTTGCCAATTCAGTTTAAACCTTTTAAAATCTTGCCAATTCAGTCATAAATCTTGAAATTATCAAGGTCAAATTGGCAAGATTTCAAAATATTTATGATTGAATTGATAAAATTTTAAAAATTTTAGGACTAAATTGACCAATAAAATATTTATTAGAGAATCGACCAAGTTACAAAAAGTTTATAACTAAATTGGCAAAAAAAAAAATTTAGAACTGAATCGACGAAATTATAAAAGGTTTATGATTTTTTCAACAATTGTTCCATTATTTTCCTATTTATAATAAAAAATTGAAAAGAAAGGTAAAATAAAGAACCACTCACTTCTATTAAATAAAATTGTAATTATTGAAACTTACTTAATTATTTTGTAGTGGAATCAACTTCATCCTGCTTTCTCTCTTTTATTTATTTATTTATTTTTCAATTATAATTATTGAAAATATGACGGGATGTTGATTTAATAATTTTCTAATTCGGGAAAAAAATTATGTAGTTATAAAAGGAGAAAATAATGTTAAGTACTTTTTCGTGCGGTCATAAATTATGAATTTTGTTAACTACACCGTAAAGTTGTACGAGGGATACAATTTAATTGCGCACATATCACCCAAGTGCATGAAAACCAGTTTAATTTTTAGAGTAGGAGTGACCATAAACTTGTCCAATTAATAGAATGTTTACACTTATTAATTTCCTAATAGCATCGGAAAGAGATAAGACACGTACTTGTTAAATGAACTAAAGCTACGGTAAATTAGCTAAACCCTCAATAATTTGACTGCACTTACCAAATTAGTAGAGAATTTCATCATTAATAGTGACATTCGTTTAACTCGAGGACGTTGTCATTAGCAGTTATTCAGTAATAAGTAATTTCCCCAATTAGTCATAATGAGTAGTTTATCAAGGTTAGTACATGTTTCGCGTGCCGACGACCGAATTACAAAGAAATTGTCTTGCCATGTTGTAAATTTCCTCGACGGGTCATAGCTTGTGTGTTTTTGTTATTATCATACGTCCAACTATGGTAATTTGTCTGTAAGTCTTCGCGATCTCAATTGCACTGATAGTATAGTATGATCCTTTTTCGTTGTAACAATTCAGCTATATGATTCATATGAAGAAATTCGCATCACTTTTAGCCTACAAAAGTCCATGTAAATTATGGTTAACAATCTACCTTTGGAGATAGTAAATTACCTCGAACTTTCGCAAGCGCTTGGGCCTTTTTTTTTTTTTTTTGTGACTGAGGACTCCATCCGAGCCTCTTCGCACTTGGCAAGCGCTAAAGAACTAGTTGCCTATACCTCGGGTCAATACAAGCTAGCCATCACACTCACATCAGCACTTAAGTCACCTAACGACATTGCTGGAATTCGAACCTGCACCTTTTGCGAGAAGCACAAAGCCCGAACCAACTACGCCCCCACAGCGAGTGGTGCGCTTGGGTGTTTCTTGTAGGGGTGAGCAAGTGGAATCGCTCGGAACCAACGGTTCCCAGATGGGTGGTCCGGTTCCCGATTCCACAAAAAATGGAACCGGGAAATTCGGTCCGGTTCCCGGTTCCGGGGGTGGAACCGCCCGCCCGGAACCGGACCGGTATTGTTAAAAAAAAATTCTGAAGTTTGTGAAGTTTGCATTTGTGAGTTTGTGAAGTTTGTACACGAGTTTTTGCATTTTCTATTCTGTATTTTAGTCTTGAGGTGCATTTTTGGACACGTCCAAGTGGACGTCCAGAAACTTGGACGTCAAACTTGGACTCCCAGTGGACGTCCACTGCTGGACGTCCAGTGTTTCTAGACGTCCAGTAGTGGACCGTGGATGTCCAGAAAATGCGACGTGGACCGTGGACGTGTAATTATTTTCCATTTTAAAATTTTTTTTCGCGTTAATTGGAATCGGGAACCGCTCGGGAACCGGACCAGACCGGCAAGAACCGGACCGGACCGCCCAATCTTGTTCGGTCCGGTTCCTGGTTCTCCATAATAGGGAACCTGTTCCACAAGTCCGGTTTCCGGTTCCTAGGGGAACCGGGAACCGCCCGGGAACCGATCACCCCTAGTTTCTTGACTATAATTTTCTCAAAAATCCCTTTTTTGAAGCAACATTACCTAAATGAACGTTAATCCCTAGATTCATAATCGGTGGAGCTTAATTCAAAATCAAAAGCGATAATTTTCCATCTATTAATCGTAAAAATTACAATCCTATTTCGGTAAATTTCCCTAGATGTCAGAAAGTTACGGCTTTTCCAAGTGACGGAGTGCATATTTTAAAACTGATCTAATGGATGGCAATTGTTCGGCGTTAAATCCTACGGCCCATATTTTGTACGGGACCGTTCCAGCGAAACACCTACTTTAGGACCATAGATTTAATGTGTGCGAGCGATGATAAATGGGGGTGCAAGGGAAATGTGTCGTAACCATATCAACATAATAGACAATGAATTGCCATTAATTCAACAAAAAAAAAACTAATTTTTGTTTGAAGAAAGATGTTTGGACCGTCGCCCCTAAATTGATTGACCACGACATTAATTTTCTGCGGAAGTTTCTTGATGGCTCCGAAAAAAGGCAGTCAGAATTTAAAATTGGATGCAGTGCTGTTGATGTCAGTGTCGGAAAATACAAAATTCAAATGTTTTTTTTATGATCGAATAATTCACCACGTGCCTCCGTGCTCGAACGATACTAAAGGGTCGAGCCCCTAGTACACGACCCAACAACACAATTTTCCTTATTTAAGACGCTAACAACCGCGGGTTTCGAATTCTCGAAACTTTCGAAACCGACGATGAAAAAGAAGCCCTCAAGCAATACAATTACTCAAAGGCACGTGTGTGTATATAAATATATAAATATATAAATATATATATATATAAACCCAAAAGTATTAACATTCGGTGCGGGACATAAGGGAAAAAAACGATCAAATCATTAAACAAATTTCATCTGGACACTTACCATTTGAGTTCCTCCCAAGAACACTTGACCCGGGTTTCAATTATAGACTCACTGGATGGGTGAGTAGAGTAAAAAATAGTCCGATTTTTGATTAGGTCAAAAATAGTCAGATTTTCATATAATCTATTTTGATTCATTTTCATGTAATGCTAAACTAAGGATTCATACCAGACAATCCATATAAAACTCAATTTATATTGCCAAAACACTTATAAATTTTATTAATCCAGGAAAACTCATATTCAAATTAAAGTGGGAGCGCAGGCCGAGTGAGCATGTGATCGAGTGAGAGCGAAAGAGAATGAAGACAAATACATATAGGTATGTCGGGTTTAAGAGAGTTACAAATCTATCTACGACCCATTTAACAATTACATTATATTAAAACGTATTCAATACTCATGTATTGAATATAACTAACCTATTTAACAACTTACCCCCATCATGTATAGGTTTAAGAAAAGGATTTACAACTTATTTCGACATGTCTACTCAATTATAATCCTTAGTCAATGAATGAGTACCGCGATGTTTTTCACCAATCTCAAATGTACATGGGTCCTGGCTTCAATTTATCGCCATGGAGTGGGTAATGTATAAGTTTTATTGAGGATCCTGCAAAAACCGCTCCACCAAAACATTATGACAGATAATGCAGTGGGGGAAAAAGAAGGATTTGACTTTGATGATCATGCCTGCGGGAATAACTATACAGCACTACGTGCTTGTGGCGCTTGATACCAGAGCAAAAAGGATTCAAGGATGTTTTGCAAATTCAGATGCGTTGGATCTTTGTCCCTACAACCCGAAAGCCATAGCGTCGGGCCAACGAGGCGAATGCGCTGTTGGATCATGTGGGTTTCACGTGGAGCGGGCTCCCGACAATCCAAGGCGCGGCGAGTTAATGGTGCGCGAACCGCGGACCGTCCGATAACGACATTTGAACGATCTGTCCGGAATGGAGAGATGGTCAAGATGGATGGCTTGTTATCCAACTTGCAATCAGATCTCGACTGGCAAGCTGGTGAGCTGCAACTTCTCACGAGGTTCCAGCGTACATCCTCTTTCTCACTGTGGCCCATCACCATCAGCTCTGTTTTTTGTTCACCTTCAAATTGCACAACTTGCTAGCCAGCTATGTATGGACCATGTTCAGGGTAGACTTAGCAAATGTCAAGGTACACATAGTCTATACAAAAGAAAGAGAGAGAAAAAAAATTGTGTGGTGTGGTAATTCCATATCTTGGGCGGCGGTACATAAAAGAAACTCAATCCTTTATATAGTTGTAAATTTACCAACCACGTATAGCTCCTTTTAAATAGATATCCACGTTCCAAGATCACTACTGTGCATGAATTTTCTTCTGGGACAAATAAGATAGAGGTTTTCCATGTATATCCATAGATTTGATTTCTCAATGCCCCGAAATTAGGTCCCATCCCAATTCTGCTCCTGAATTGGGATGGGTATGGTGTCTTTTGTATAGCAATATCGATATGGTCATTTTATTTCCTCGGGAGCGGCATAAAGAAGAAACTCAATTCATTATATAGTTGTAATTTTACCAACCACATATAGCTCCTTTTAAATAGATATTTACCTTCCGAGATCATTAATGTGCACAAATTTTCTTTTGGGATGAATAAAATAGAGGTTTTCCATGTATATTCATAGGCCTAATTTCTTAATGTCCCGAAATTAGATCCCATGCCAATTCTGCCCCCGAATTTCTTTTTCTTTTTTCTTTGTTGAAAAATATGATCAACTTTCATTCTTATCATGAATCTACTCGCCACTAGTTTTTTTTTCTTTCAAAATTATGAACATTAGGGCCATTATGGGAACTTTTGTTTTCCTCAATACTTCCATCTACATATCAAACAACAGAGTAGTCTCTTTATGTTGATAATCTAGAAGAGATTGGCGGCAACTTTTTAAGAGAGAAAGTTCAATGATTATTTTTTAGAACAAAAAATAAAGGAATTTAGGACAGAATTTGGATAGAATCAAAGTTGAGATTTTATTTATTCATTTATGAAACGAGCCTAATATTCATATGTAAGCCAAATCAAGGTTTATCTATATGGATTTAACAATGCACCGTCACTTCTCCTGACCATGTAGGGTGAGAGATTTACCGAGTGATGCTAATTAGCTTTGTCTGTAAACCAGATCATGCAAATGCAAATTACTTTTAATCTCCGTTAGTTCGGAAATAGATCCCCTATCCCGATACTTTTTAGAGGGCGTCCTGATTTTTTATTTGTGCCGGACGGTCCTGATACATCCGGGTTTAACTACTTGATACGCTGTCAAGTGATCCGGATCCCGTTCGAGAACCGTCCGAGGAACTTTGACTTCCATTCTAGAATTGTCTGAGCAGCTTTAATTAAGCGATGTGACGGAAGCCCTGATCTTGGTGAAAGTTGGGGAAAGAAGTCTAGAAATCATGTGAACCAAACGACAGCGACTATGAAAGTATTCCATAAGGAAAAAACAAATCTTCATTCCCAGAGTTATTACAAATATTATTTACATCCACAAAAAAAAAAGGCCCAGATCTTTTTTCGTTCCACGAAAGAAGGAACACGAAAATTCTTGTCCCCTTTCTTTCTCTGTTTTCGTAGCCACACATCTGTTTACCGCAAGCGAACAGAGGGGAAAAGACGTGAAAGGTCAAAGAAGAACTTGGAGGTGGATTGGATTGGACGCCCGAAAGGGAAAAGAAAGGGAAAATGATCGGAAGTCGTTGAGCTAAGTTGATCAGTGTGAGCACTCCATCCGGTTGGCTCGATCCCTGAGGATTCCACTGTACAAGGCGATTCTATTTGCAGGAATTTCGCTCCTGCAACTTCTCTCCGCAGGACTCGATTTTCTGATTTTCCTCATCTTCATCCTGAACTCATCCCCATTCCCTCTTGGCTCCTTCACGTCCGCGGCAAACCGTACCTTCTTCTTCTTCTTCTTCTTCCGTTCCTTCTTTCTTTCATCTACCAAACGGAACAGATGATGTGAGACAAGCCCAGAGCAAACCAGGGGATAGAAAGGCCAGAGCAAACCAGGGGACATAAAGAAAAGAAACACTGCCCACCCAAGAACACAAAGGAACATGGATCCAAGTACCTGTGCATAAGCAGGATCGCAGAATTTTCTCAGGGGGCTGAGGCTCTTGGTCGGGGAAGGGGGGCTTTTGCCTGGAAAAAGCAAGATACAAGACGGTGCTGGAGACGGCAGCCATGGCTGTCGTAGCTAAGACCAGGCTCGGTGAGTTCATCGTAGGAGATGATGGTGACGACTGCAATGATGGGGATGATGATGGAGGAGGAGGGAGAGCGGGAGGGAGTGAAGATAGAGTTGAATCTGCTGCATGTGACGAGAGGATTGAACAGAGGAGGCGTCTAGTTATATGCAGGGCAGGAGAGTCCGTTGTCTGTTGAACTCGTGGAAAAGCCGTGGAAAGCCTCTGTTTTTTGTCTTTTTTCCTTTTCTTGTTCGTTTGCTTCGGAACTTTGACGCCTTGGTTGGACCGGGAAAGTAGTGGAGTTGGTTAATGGAACGCAAAATTACCAAAGGAGAAACTCTAGACTATCCCACAGATCACTTTCCTTAGTGCTAGCTCAATTCATCAAATTAGATCACGGGAGAGATTGATCTCGTAGCGAGCCTTTCAATGCCGACACGAAACCGGTTCCGAAACCTCTTTTTCTCCGTCCTAGCACTGAGGTCTGGGACGAGAATTAGATGAAGCTACCAACTTAAATATGAGCCATCGTTGACCTCCAAATCCTTGTGGAGTTTCATGGGCTTGGGGAAAATGTACGGATGAGGAGCAAGGGTGTGCAACCGGACCGGCCCACCTGGAAAATAGAATCGGAAATCAGTTCCCATTAAAACCAGTCCGGGAGCCAGTTCCGAGGAATTACCCACCCGGAAACCGGTTCCGGACCGGTTTGAGGACCGGTTATGTTCCCATGCCCCAAAACAAGGCAAAACAGGGCACTCCTCATTGAGGAGTAGGTGGGTTTTAGGTAGAGTTCGAGGCGTGGGGGAGTAGAGAGCAGACGTGGGCATCTCGAGCTCTCTCTCTTTTACCGAACTCGAGAAAGGGAAGGAAGTGGTGGTGCGTGAACAGTTGGTGTTGGATTTGGCTTCCTTCTCCAATGCACCGCACGCAACAGCTAAAAAGGAGAGACCTTTAAGAACAGTCAATGGGTCGTGGACTCACACCGGTCGTAAGATTAGAGGGTGTCAACGGATCGGGTGAGATTTCATGATACCTAATTTGGAACGCCATAATATATGCTTGGCTCGACCCTCATACTATATAGGAATGTAACCAATACATTTAAGTTGGGATCGTGCTTATTTGTATGTTTTTTTTAATGAAGATTGAGATAAACATGTGTACTCTTTTCTAGTTGATTCAACCCGATCCTAAAAGCATCATAGTATTTAAGAATTTAAGTGACTATTCAGCTCAAAAATTTTAGTCGAGTCAGATTGTGTTTCGGTTTAGATATATTGTTCGATTTTTCACACTCCTATGTAGGATTGGGTTTAGGGGCTCAATATATGGTGCAGTTTAAGTTTATTTATTCTCCTTGGTATTGAAAGAAAAGTGTGGGATATTCTAACGTTTTCTATAAAGAAAAGTAAAAATGTCTTCTATTTGAATGGAAGATGATTAATTCCACCATGAATTATTTAATGGTTATGAATAAGCAAGCTAATAAAACGAATTTCTTTTTTTTATTGGGCTAATTTTGTTATGGATCATCCTATTATTTTAATGAAAATAAAGTAATATGTGCAATATAGTCCCTGAAATTTAGCCAAATTTGTAGTGCCATTCATGAATTTCTAATATATTCAACATAATTTTCGAATATTCAGTACATGTTCAAACTAGTTTATGGAGTATATGAAAATATTCATTACTGTCTCCAAATTAAATTAATACAACAATAATATTACATATTATCATATTATTTGCGGACTAGTTTGAATTATTAACGATGTTCATAGACTAGACTGAATATATTAAAATTTTAAAGGCTACATTGCACTATGATCAATATAAAAAACTTAGAGATCATATCATATATTGAATAAAAATTTAAGGATTATTCGCATTATTATCCGTTTCGTGATCGATCAAGTTTCGGGCCTTTCTCAAAGCTTTCCGGACAGCCCGGTTGCATCTTGGGCCTATCTGAATTGGTTATTGGGCCCTCCCCATTCACGAGAAAGTGGCAAGGAAGGGGGGGCCCATCACTCCGTGACAAAGGAGGAAGGTGGCCGAAAAGGAATATTTCATTATGATAATGAGCCAGCGACCGTCTCGTTGGAGTCTTGTCAATCAATGACCAGCTGTAAAGACAGGTTATAGATAAGAATAATCATACGAATAATTCTTAAATTTTTAACTTTGATGTTGTAATTTTAATTTATTATGTAACATCGACTTTAAATTTTTAATTTATTCAATATGATCTCTTAATTTTATTTAAATTAGGATGTAAATTATATGAAAGTGCTCAATACTATCCACGAAATCAAATTTATAGACGGACAATAGTGCGTATAATTTGTTTATTAATTTGAATATATGTTAAAAATTTAAGAAATCATGTTACGAATTAAGTTAAAATTCGAGAACCCCGTCACACATATTTATTTCGTTTTCCCATTTACAGATTGATTCGTTGACGTCAACGAAAAAGTTATAAAGCATCTGGCTCAAGAGAGTCCGTGACGCAATCTCAAGAGCTCTTCCTCACGGGTGTTCAAGCTTAAGGGTGAAGCAGCAGAGATGAACCAGGTTCTGACTTTTCTCCTCTGTCTCGCTCTGCTCTCGGTTCTTTCCCATGGCAGACCCTTCACTTCAGATGGGTCGGGAACAGCCCCTCATGCCCTCAAATCCTTCAAGATCAATAACACTCGGGTATGAACGCTCTCTCCGATCCACCTTGTTCTTCTTTTGTTCCAGTTTTTATGAATGAATCCATTCACTTTCAAAAAGCTATCTCTGAGGGAGAGAACGACATGGATCCGCAATTTACTAGAAACTTGAGGAGCCTGGATTTCTGAAGTATCTGATGAAGTTCTTACTTTGTGACTGGAGTTGTCCTTTCTTTTCCCCTCTCCCCTTTTTCGTTCTTCCTTTTGGAGACTCGTTTTTTCTGTGCTTGATAACCACTCTGCATCGGGAGTAAAATTGAGGCGTTGCGTTTCAGAACGGGGGAAGCTGTTCTTACACGGTGTCCATAAAGACAAGCTGCTCTTCAACTTCGTATACTCGTGACCAGATCAGTCTTTCATTTGGCGATGCATATGGAAATCAGGTAAACTGCTTGATCATATGTCTGCTCCAGGGTATTTTGTTTCGCGTGTGATTTCCAGTGGGAGAACGATGATGTCTTTTGATGATGCAAGTGGTTTTTTAGTGGTTAAGGATGTAGGCCCATCAAGGATGTTACCTGTTCCTGCAATAGGTGCATCGATTGGCTATCCAAAATAGTCGCAGCCCATAAATCAAGATGCTCCTTATCTTGATAATTGGGTATTTCGTTACTGTTTGTCATTCTAGCCAACAGATGCAAACCCTATTTCCTTTTTCTATTTCAAAGGGTACCATAGCTTAATGAAGTCTGCGTTCATCTTGATACGGCCTATCAGGTTTATGCGCCTAGGTTGGACGATCCGTCGACCCGTACATTCGAGCGATGCTCCACGGATACGTTCGAAATATATGGACCCTGCACGTACCAAGTCTGCTACATCTACCTCTACCGGAGCGGACGGGACGGGTGGAAACCCGAAACCGTGACTGTCTATGGCTATTACACCAAGGCTGTGACTTTTTATTACAACACCTTCATTCCGAATGGCGTTTGGTTTGGTTTCAACTACTGTGGCAGCTATTTAGCTTCAGTATCCTCGTCCGCAATGTAGTAGAATTTGCTTGCACGTTTGCTGCTAGGTGAATTTCTCTAGGTGGACTGCTGGTGGTTTGTATTGAGCAGGGTTGATTGAGTAGGTCATCTTCGGTTGATGATAAGATCAAGATAATAAGACCTGCATCTTCCCTCTCCGCATGGGTGTTGCGCCAGTTGAAATGCAATCTCAGTTTGCATTCGTCTCTATTACCTTTGCGTTCTTAAATATTTCAGGACCAAAATCAAAGTCTTCATTATTTTGCAATTTCTCAAGAACACTGCATTGTGTGCTTTTGGCAGAATCGACTCTTCCATAGAAGCAACTAAAGTTTATCTCTGCGGAGGCACTTGATCCTCAAGTCCTTTACCATCGAAAGTCAAAAGGACCCTTTTGACAGATCGAAATATTGCGGTGACACTCGGGAACAAAGTTACAGGGAAGGTGGGAAATTGAAATTAAACTATAAAGTTTAAAACTTTGATTGTATTTGAGATGATCGTGAATTATGTTAGCTTAAATCGTATAAGATGACAACCATCGGTTACGATATTTAATAATTTCAACATCACAACTCTTTTTATTTAGCGGGAAAAGTACCGAACTTAACTCCCATCCCACCTAAGACTCATTCTTCACCATCCAACCTCTCTCTCTCTCTCTCTCTCTCTCTCTCTCTCTCTCCCTCCCTCCTTCCTCGCTTCATCCTCTGTATCGAAACTAATCAACACAGCCCCGCCAACCACCGTCAAAAGGGTTGGTGCTTCGTGCACTCATCCCCTCCTCTTCTCCTCTATGGCGAAGAGCTCGTCGTCCCCATCGCCGTCCTCATCGCCATTGCCGGCACCGGACGTAGAGAAGGGCACCAAGATGCCCCGTCCTGCCCATCACCATTTTCCTCCACCACCGCCTCCAAAGCAGTGGTTCTCGTGGCTCGTCCCGCTCATCTTCTTGACCAACATCGGGCTCTTCGTGTACACCATGTACGTCAACGACTGCCCCAGAAAGGAGCCTAAGGGTTGCACCTTGTATCCTCTGCTAGGGAGGTTCTCTTTTCAGCCATTGAAGGAGAACCCTCTCTTAGGCCCCTCCGTCGTCACGTAAGAAGGCTCTGTATTTTCTGCTCTACCATTTTCCGTCTTCCTCTTGTTTTAATTTCTTTCAATATAGCAAACTGCTACCTTAATTTTAATTTCTGAACCCTTCTGAGAAGCCAACCGAGGGGTTAGGAATTCCTTCTTCTTTTTTTCCATTTTCGTGTTGTGATTGTTTCAAGTACAGAAATTATCTCTGGAGCCAAATGCTCTGGCTTGCTCAGTGAAGGACAAGAAATGACTGCCCCAGATTCAATAAATGGCATAGCTTGACGAGAGTTGGTGTATTTATCTCTGTTCAAGTTCACTAGAATTTGTAAGAGAGTTAAACAAGATTTTACCTCATTGATAAACCCACCCTGCCTATTCTACTAACATGGAGACGAGGGGGAAAAAAGCTCCATTGGAAAAGTGGTTTTCCATCCTTATGGGTATACAGAATCGATTAGCCTGATGTTTTGGCAGAAGTTAGGCAAAAAAATCTCAAAAGTGGGTTCAAAGCCCCGGAAGCATTAGATGTGAACATGAAATCCGAGGATAACGTCACATTGGATATACCTAGTGCAGCATAGTTGATAATGGGAATCCAGTGCTTCTGAGCATTCTCAAATGAAATACCATTTTGAACAATCTAATTGCATTGTGCAGGCTGGAAAAACTTGGAGGCCTCGAGCGAAAACTCGTGGTAGAGGATGCTCAAGGATGGCGAATGATATCCTGCACATGGCTTCATGCAGGAGTCTTACATTTGGTTACTAACATGTTAAGCCTCTTGGTTGTTGGCATAGGACTCGAGCAAGAGTTCGGATTTTGTAAGAATTAGACTCTAAGAGAGTAGAGTTAAGCTCACTACTATTTCCCAATGTTCACTGATTTCCAGTACTGTGCTTGTGCAGTGAAAATTGGAGCTTTATATGTGCTCTCAGGCTTTGGGGGAAGCTTGTTATCTACACTTACCTTAGATGAAGACTCGAAAATATCGGTTGGGGCATCTGGTGCTCTTTTTGGACTGTTGGGAGCTATGCTTTCTGAGCTGATTACAAACTGGACCATTTATGCGAATAAGGTAATTTCTATCTTCCAGTGATTCTGCTCTAACAGTAATTTGAACCTGCTTCATCAAAGACTTTCTAGTTCAGGGGGCAAGGATGGCCCTAAAAAAAAGTTAGAGGGTATGGTTTATAATTCTTGTCCATTCAGTGCACAGCTCTTTTCACTCTAGTGATCGTTGTTGCCATAAATCTGGCCATCGGACTTCTCATACCTCACGTGGATAACTCAGCCCATATTGGAGGGTTTGTCTCTGGGTTCCTTCTAGGGTTTGTTCTCCTAATTCGTCCCCAATTTGGGTACGTAAGCAGGAGGTACATCCCCGATGGGTACGATGTGAAGCACAAAAAGTCCAAGCATAGGAGCTACCAATATTGTTTATGGGTCACTGGTCTAATCCTCTTAGTTGCAGGGTAACTGAACTTACGTTGATATCCTTCACTTCATTATCAATGAGCTTTCATCGCAACAGTCCTCTGATGCTTTCAATCTGATGACAGATATGCTTCTGGATTGGCTAAGCTGTTTAATGGCCAGGTTCTGAAGAATACGCCATTTTAGAGAATGATGCCATTGTTTTGATCCCACCGCCTCATCTTTGAGCAATAGCAGGTACCAAACTAGCCTCCCTTGCAATTCTAGCTATGCTGTATCTGAAATAATGTTTATGGCATCATCAGTTGCTAAAGGGTGGCAACATGCCAATGAACATTGCGGAAGTTTGATTTGCTTGTATATATGCATCACTGGATCTCGAGATGCCACCCTATATGTATTGCTAGTGCAGTAGTATCTTGATGAATATCTGGTTTTGCTTGTTGCTTGGAGTGAACGAAAATGAACAGTTGCATCTCTTGCTTTCTGCAGAACGTGTCACTGGATCTCATCCACCTTTTTGTGTGTGTGTGTGTGAAAACTGTGATTCTTTTCAAAGTTACATACTTTCCTGAGCAAATCAGCAGAAAGCAACAAAATCAGAAGACCAGTGAAAGCGCCCATCGGAACATGGTTTGGAAGACTGACAGTTTGTGTACACAATAACACAAAATATATCTTTACTTGATCATGTTACGCATAATAACTTGCTCGAATTTGGCTTTTTTTTGTTTCCTCAAGAGTAGAACTTAAAACGGAAGTTCGGTCTCAAGTTATAGATAGAGATTTTGCCCTCCCTCTCAGATCATTTCAAGTTCGTTCCAGGTCTCAAGTTATATACATAGAGATTTGATCCTCCCTCCCAGATCATTTCAAGTTCGTTCCAAGTAGCCATTCTCACAACATACTTTACTCTTGTGAGACGACGGCATAGCCATTCAGGTACATTACGCAAGGAGCATTGCGCTAGGAGCGCGTGAGCAGGAAATATTTGTGAGAAGAAGTGCTCATTAGTAGTCAAAACGATGTGATGAACACCAAACGGCAAGTTCGGTATTTGGAACTTCGATTGTGTTAGAAAGGCTCATCACCTTTTGATTCTGCAAAACACAATCTCATTTGATTGTTTCCTTTGGACCTCTAAATGAAATGTCGGTTAGTAGGACTTTGAAGATAATTTCACTAAACTCATGTTTATGAAACCTGGCAATACACGTTAATGAGTTGAGCATCAAGAATGGCCAAGGCTCTAGGATCTCAAACTTCCATCTAACCAGCCTTAAAATTCAATAGGAGCTCTCAATCAAGATTCAGACATTTCAGGAGATCACGAGCAGAGCAATAACCCAACTCATGTAGGATGTAGATTGCAAACCACAGGAACAAAATCAGCAATAGAAGCTATGCCTGCCAGTATTTTGAACTACTCAATTTAGTTCTAATCCTGATTTGACACGGTGATCAATGTTCAAAGCTTCGAGATTTAAGACGAAAAATTCTCAAGTAGCATCATCCGAACCTCTGAAAGAATTGCCAGGAAGGAAAAAACCTCCTACTAAATAAATGATCAAGTTCATACAAGGAGCGGTCAGTCTCATTATACATTGGCAAATGATTTCAGAGAACCCCGTATAAGTTCACTCATCATCTTCAGAGCTTGCGTCGTCGCTACTGTAGTCACTGCTGTCGTCGAAATTATCTGGAAGTTCGAGGTCGACATGCCGGACCTGTATCGTCTCGGGCTCCTTATGCAATCCTGGCGGACCAACTGGTTGCAATTGTGGCTCCTCAGGCCTGCGTACAGGAAGGGTGTCTATTGGGGGCAATGTGATCGGATCGCCCGGTTTCCATCCAGGCGGTGGAACAGGTAAGTCAGTAGGCAATTCCACCGGCATCCCCGGTTTCCAGCCCGACGGGATGATGATGTTCGGAGGTAAGCCTGGAATTGCCGGCACATTTGCGTTAGGAGGCGGCTCAACCATGGAAATACTTGCTTTCTCATCATCCTGGATGGCCGATTTCGGCAGATGGATATCGTCAACACTGTACAGCTGCGAGGCACGCAGTTGCTCGTCCTGGGGAGCCGGAGGCAAAGCCCCTCTAAGAGGAGCCTGTCCCGCACCGAAATCCGGCGGCGCAAAGGTCGTGTAGCTGATCCTATGCGCATAGGACACGATGTCGGACAGCTTCAGCCGTGAGGCCACCGTGGTCGAGCTGCTGAGATCATAATCCCCATCCTCCTCCGCCGCAGAGGCGGATCTCGACCGCTTGGGACGACTATAGTCAGCGTAATCATCGACCAGGACATCGAGGACGTGCTCTGCGTCTTTGAGGCGGTTGGCAAAGGAGAGGAGGGCGGAGTCCTTGGACCGGATCTCGCGGGCGAGCTTGTGCTTGGCGTCCTGGAGGTCGAGGATCTCCTGGAGCTCAGCGACGGCCTTGAAGAGCTGAGTCTGGAGGGAAGTGAAGAGGGAGAGAATCTCCTTCGTTGAAGACGGAGGTGGCTCGGGAAGGACGACCTTTGGTTGAGCGGACTGAGACTGCGACTGAGAGGAGAGGAAGGAAGGGAGGGAGCCGCGGAAGGAGGAGAGCCAGAGAGCGCGGTTGGGGGAGACGTCGAAGAGCTTGGAGGCGAGGGAGGACATCTGGAGGAGGAGCGATTGGGCTCGCGGGAGGGGCGGGAGGAGAGACAGGAGGGTCGACGAGGTGGCGGGGCCGGGAGCGGCGGCGGCGGCGGCGGACGGGGGGAGGTTGGAATGGAGGTGCGACTGCTGCTGGGCGGCGGCGGCGGCAGTAAATTTGGGGGGGTTGGTGTTTGGAAGAGAAGGAGAGCTGGAGCTGGTGGGGCTCGTGAGGCCGAGCCTGGCCGGAGAATGCGAGATTTGGTGTTGGAGCATCGCCGCTACTTAGGGTTCCGGCGACCGGAGAGATGGAGACGAAGAATCGCAGAGATGCGGAGGGAATCGAGATGAAGGCCGACTTTTGCCCAATAAACAGCCAAAAGCTCCGGCGTGGCGGTGATCATTCCACGTTTAAAGTTAGCAGAAAATAATGTTTTGATTTTTTATTTATAACCTCTCGAACCCACGGCCAATTATGCGTGATAATTTATTTTCCTCCCTTTTATAAATCTATTTTATAGATAACCCAAAGTACCATGCATTTCTAGTATTAATACCTTTATTTCATTATCACTATTTCAAATTCAAGTAAGTACTTTTTAGTTATGCATGTATGATGACACAATCTGTTTATCATATTAAAATGTTATGAGAAAAGAGTATTTGGTAATATCTTTATCAATTATGATTTTTTGGTAAAACGTTGATTTTTTTAGTCCAGACATATTTAGTTTCTTTTTTCATTAATATGAGTCAATTCTATATGTAAATGGAAGTGAGTGGAAACTTTATAAGAAATTATTCAAGAGAAAATTCATATATCTTATTAGTACATTTGATGTTAATATCACATGCTATGTAATTAAATAAAATACCTAGCAATCGACAATATTGAGAGCTGAATTATCTAGAAAAAATCTTATTGAGTCATTAAGAAAAATTTCATAATATTGGTATAATTTCGTGAATGAGATGTAACAATTAACTTGCGATATGATTATATTAATTGATGCTTTATTAAGATTATCCTGATATTTTTCACAATATCAACATCCACGTGGGGAGATATTCTTTTGTTTCTACTTAAACGAATTTTTTGGGGACCATAATCTTATTGAAAAAAACAGTTTAAACGTGTGTCATTTCAAATTTCAAGAGGTTTAAACCTCAAATTTTTTTTGTTAATGATAGAGAAATCGAAAGAAAACAATCAAACATGTATTCTCTGGGCAAACGTTACGCCACGACGCAGGTCCACCAAGAGCCAGTCAGGTAACCAATCGCACGGCGGAAGATTCAAAGCTGGTCCACAGTTGCTTACCATGCACCCCCACATCAAAACCCCCGACTCAAAAACCCCTCCACGAGCCTAGTGAAGTCAGAGACGCAGAGCGCCCACCAAGAATGAGCTCGGCCTCTCTCAGATCTACCGTGTTACACGGTGATTCCAATCTCTTTCTCTGTTACTAATTCGCTTCTATAGGTTCTTATCCGTTCTCTATGTTGAGTCCAAGAAAACCCAGTTTGCCAATCCGATTCAGACGACGATGAACGGTAGCTCTGAGCCGCCGTCGCTCCCATTTGTTCTTCTGTCGTATGGGTCTTCGTTGATGGTGTTCTGTGTCTTGCTGTCTGACATTAAGGACGTTCTTGCAGTAGCCGCCAGCTAATTTGTTGAATTCTGTTCATATAACATAAAGAGAGATACATACTAGTCGGGGTTAAATGTTATCCATCATTGGGCTCCCGGTAAGTCTCGGAGAGGAGGCATTTTTAACATTCTCGGGTGATTGCACCACACTTTATTTGTGGGGGGATTCAAGTTCCTGTTCGTTTTGGTTTTATTTACGGCCAGTGACCATATTCCGGAGTTTATGCTTGGATTATTGAGTTCGCTTCGTGGGTATGCTTCCATGTGAAGAGATTCCCAGAATATGCTTTCTCTGCGTCCCATTCGCAGATTTTGCCATGCTGCCCTTGCTGTTGCCACCATTGCATCTAATAGTGGTCCAGCAGCTGTATCAAACCATATTCATAAGGCTAAGACAATAGAGGAACCTGCACTTTTGAAGCTCAAATCTGAAAGAGACCCTGATAAACTATTTCACCTATTTAGGGTGAATGCTCACAACAGCCTCATTATCGAGAACCGTTTTGCTTTTGAAGACACGGTTTCTAGGCTAGCAGGTGCCGGTCGATTTGACTACATTGAGCAATTACTTGAGCAGCAGAAGGCCCTTCCACAGGGTCGCCGTGAAGGGTTCATTGTGAGGATTATCATGCTGTATGGTAAGGCTGGAATGGTTAAACACGCGATCGATACTTTTTATGACATGCACTTGTTTGGTTGTAAAAGGTCTGTCAAGTCTTTCAATGCTACATTGCAGGTTTTGATAGAAGCCCGTGATTTAATAGCTATTGAGGCCTTTCTTAGTGAGGTTCCACAAAGGTTTAGGATAGAGCTGGATATAATTTCTCTTAACATTGTTATTAAGGCGTTCTGTGAAATGTCCTTTTTTGATAAGGCTTATTTAGTCATGGTAGAGATGGAGAAATCTGGTATCAGACCAGACATAGTTACATATACTACACTAATGTCTGCGGCCTACAAGATTAACAGGTGGGAACTTGGTAACGGGTTGTGGAATCTTATGGTGCATAAGGGTAGTTTGCCGAATCTAGCAACTTTCAATGTTAGAATTCAGTATTTGGTAAACAGGCGAAGAGCTTGGAATGCTCATAAGATGGCTGCTTTGATGAAGGAAATCGGGATTGAGCCTGATGAAGTCACTTATAATTTGTTGATTAAAGGGTTTTTCCTTGCGGGATATCCTGAAATGGCCAAGAGGGTTTATTCTGCATTACATGGCAATGGATACAGACCCAATATTAAGATTTACCAGACCATGATCCATTACCTTAGTAAGGGAGGTGATTTGGATTTGGCATATTCAATGTGTAAGGACTGCATGCGAAAAAGTTGGTTTCCTAGTGTCGCTTCCATTACTGCACTTCTCGAACGCCTAAAGAAAAGTGGGCAGCTTGGAAAAGCTAAGATGATTATAGCATTGGCCCGGAAAAAGACGCCACCTTTTTCTGAGATTCAGATGGATTCTTTTTGCTCCAAATTATTCTAGAAATGATTTTGGCGGATGATGAACATCTTAAATTTTTTTCAGACAATTAGAGCCATCATGCCTAACTTAAAATTTCAGAGCATTGTGATGTCATCACATCAGATCAAAGGAGCAAGAGTATATTATAATCATTCTAAGGGACATTGGTTTCTCTAGCCTATGGATATTGGTTATTGCTACAAAATGAGTATTCCAGGTGGATGGCAACCATGCAATTGCCATAGCTTGTAATGTAATCTCTCTCTCTCTCTCTCTCTCTCTCTCTCTCTCTCTCTCACTTCCTCCCTCCCTCTCTCACAAGCATGTGCACGAGCATGAGCATGAAGAGGCCCTTGCATGTTAAGGCCATGGCTTCCTAGACTTTTCCATATAGAATTACTTTGTGGGAACTAGAGGATGAATTTAACATTAGCACTAGCTACCATCCCCACCTGGTCCCCAGTGTCTGTCTTGATAGATTTGACTTCTGATTTTTCTCAGTGGGCTTGTCTATTCAGCTTTTTTCCATGAATGGATGGCAATGGACACAGAGGGACCTCATCAGGCTCTCAGCACATCTAGCATGGAATGACCAGCCTTCTTCATGGCTTTGTGTTGGACTTAAGTTGACCATGCCTCAAGGTCAGCGGATCAAGGCATGGTGAGAGAGACAGGCTTAGTCAGAATAACTAGCATGGTATATCTCATATTTCCCTTGCTCACTTTTAGTATGTATCTATGCAGCCAAGTATTATGATATATGAGAACATAATCATCTGTCCTTGAGAAAAACTTGAATCTTGAAGTAATATCTACGATCTGAAGTTGTCCTAGGTTGACAATTTTGGTGCAGAATAGCTTTGCATCCCTTTAGCTTGAGCAATAGTTCCCTAAGCTTGTTGAATCCACATATTTTTTGTATCCAATCCATTTTCAGGGATCAAACATGTTGCTAATTCTCTGATTTCCATCGACTTGGTGCAAATATACGTGCAGAAGTCCTGATCAAAGGACAAGATCAAGCTTGATACAATTTCCATGAGAATTGCTGATGCCTCTGTTAGGATACTGATCAAGAGCATAAAGCAAATGACCAACAGATGCAACTCTTTTCTTTTCCAGTTAAAAAAAACGGTTGGTCTCAACTTCTCGTGATTGCTTCCTTAAGATGCTCCAACTCTTTCATGGTGGTTGTGTGGGAATTGAATCCTGCCATTGCAATATGGACCGGGCTCCTCTATGAAGGTAATAGATAAGTGATTGCTACCAGCATCTCGAATCCTCAGCGTAGCAGCAATCTTATTTTGGAGATGAGTGCTTACAATATACTTGTCAATACTTTGATGCATTGGTTTGAACAAGAGTTGTCTTGCATCAAGTTCAGTCACAAGGCATTGACATATTCTTTTGGCTTCAAGTTGAATAATTTAGTATTAGACAAAGTGGAAAGTTCCAGAGCAATAAGATACTTTTTTGTTGTTAGCTGTGTTTTCATGGAAATGCTGTAATTCTTTGTGATCACAATAGGTTCAGTCATACTCTTTATGTGGCTCCCCACAATGTCATGCTGTTGCATTGTATATCCACAAACATGCAACATTTCTCATTGGTGTATATTATCAATTGCTAAAGGTATATAGTGGGCATGATGATGGAGTTGCAAAAAGAGCACACCATGAGCCTTCTGTAGGCATGACTGTAGCGTAAAATGTGAGAATGAGCCTGTTTTTCATGCAAAGTGACCATGCGCTGCAGAATAGTTTGAGCTATTCATTTGCCTATAAGAACTTGTGTTTTGTTCCCAGTCACAGCCTTTTAATTGGCTCCGTGCCATTGACAACTCAAGTACAGTACAACCCGTATGGGAAATGTAATTTGATTGGTTTGACTGGATATGTATGGAGAAGCAAGGTCAAGGAGAACTTGCCAAGCTAGTTACTACTTGATGAGGGAGCATAGAGAGCCTTTGTTAAATTGCTTGCCAAGGCAATTTGGCTAGTGTAGTATATGTGAATTTCTTGAATTCCTAATTAGCAACACTTGTTCTTCAGGTGTTGCGTAGATTTCGTTCTTCTCTTTGCAAAGTGTAGTTTCAAGGCATTGTTTTCTAGATACATTCATAAGGACAAGCCTGGATTTTGGAAGTTAAAGAACTTCTAAAAAAACTAACGCAAGTAGGGAGGAAGAGGAATGGCAGTTAGGCAATATATAGTTGCGTGGAAACTGACTAAAAATCAAATCATGTTGCTTCATTTGATCATGAATTTGTATTATGTACATGACCAATTACTCAATCTATCTTTGTTTTGATGATCGGGTCCTGCGCTGTTAATTCCTTTTGCATATCAGTACGCATAAAAGATAAATCAACACTCAAATGCATAAAAGATAAATCAACACTCAAATTGGGATTTTGTAGATGTGGACATCCCACCCTAACAATTTGCCCCCAAAAAAAAAAACATCTCACCCTAACAATTTGAAACCTTTTTCAAGTCTTATATCATAATTATGGTGCATACTGCATGGGGATATATGTAATAATTAATTTAAAAAATGTCACAACACATGATCATTTATTTTATTTTATTATGGATACGGGCTGCATCATAGAATTTAAAAAGAAAAATCGCAACTAATGATGATAGACCATAAAAATTATTTTTAGATGAATTATGTTGAAAAGCAATTTAAGATCAACCTATCATCGAAAAAAGGAGAAAATTTTCCAAATGCAGCTTCTATCTCTTAGATGAACACTAGCCACCAAATTAATTATCTCATATTATATATATTGAATTTGAATTACTATTGTGCAATTTACATCTCGAAAAGAAAGTGAAGCTATTGATTTCCCGGGCATGGACGCGAAGTTGCAGAAGTAACTGGAGAAACGTCTATAACTATAATCTCAATGACTCAACTCCAAGGCGTCGCCTTTCTTGGCCTCTGCGTAGCTCCCGTTCCCTCTTTCCCATGTCGAAGAACGTTCTCGCCCGAATCAAACCCTTTCACAACCCACCTAGCTCATCCTTCCTTAAGCCCCACCTCAAGAGATTCATCAACGAAACCATCCGCATCCTCAACGACCCATCTCCCCAGTGGCAAGATTCCCTCGGAAACCACTTCGCCCGGGCCGAAATCCTCGTTTCCGACGTTGCCCACCACGTGTTTGATAGAGTGTACGACGCGGGTTTAGCTTTGAGGTTCTTCCACTGGGCGTCTGACCAGCGTTGGCGACATGGGTCTCTTGGCGAGAGCGGTTATTCTTCGCTGTTGAAGCTCCTCGCCAAATGCAGGCTGTTCCTGGAGATCGAATTGGTTCGGAGTAGCATGATGAGTGAGGAAATCAAACCAACTCGCGAAGCCATGAGTGTTCTGATCCGTTCGTATGCAGATTGCGGGATGATTCGTCAGGCACTTCAGAGTTATGATGCCATGCGGAAAGTCTGTGGTTGCTCACCAGATGTTTTCGCCTGTAATTGTTTGCTTAACGCGCTCGTGAATCATGGGCAAACACAGCATGCCCGTCGGGTTTATGATGAAATGCTTGATAGAGAGAATACCGAGGGTGTTGACGCCGTGGATAATTTTAGTGTTTGCATCATGGTCAGGGGTTTGTGCAGTGAAGGCAAAGTTGAGGAAGGTGAGAAAATGATCCGGGATAGGTGGGGACATGGTTGTATACCGAATGTCGTCTTCTATAATGTGCTTATCGATGGATATGTTAATATTAAAAATGACAACAAGGCCCATGCACTTTTCAAGGAGTTAATATCTAAAGGTTTTTTGCCCACACTGCAAACTTTTGGGTCCATGATCCGAGGATTTTGCAATGCAGGTAAATTTGATTTGGTTGATAAGCTCATCACTGAAATGGAGGAGAGGGGTCTCGGTATCAGTCTGTATACATACAACATAATTATCAATGGTCTCTACAAGCATGGTCGTGCAGTGGAAGCTGCGAAAATGGTTGAAAATATGGTTCAAAGTGGTTGTGAACCAGACATTGTGACATATAATATCCTGATTGCTTCTTTGTGTAAGGATCAGAGTCTGAGGGAAGCTGAGGGTTTTCTTGGAAAGGCACTCAGAAAAGGATTCACATTGAACAAGTTAACCTGCACTCCGCTGATACTAGCATATAGCAGACGAGGGGATTATGAGAAAGCCTCCAATTTGCTTATTGATATTACAGAAAGAGGAGAGAAGCCTGACTTGGTTACTTATGGAGCTCTCATCCATGGAAGCTTTCTCCTTGGGGAGATTGATGTAGCATTGACAGTGTACAGAAAAATGATGGAAAAGGGAGTTTTCCCTGACGCAGGGATCTACAATGTCTTGTTGAATGGACTTTGCAAAAAAAGCAGGCTTGAAGCTGCCAAGTTGCTACTCATGGAGATGCTTGACCACAACATAGACCCCGACGAATATGTATTTGTTACTATAGTTGATGGGTATGCGAGACATGAAAAAATTGCAGAAGCTAAGGAGATTTTTGAATTTGCAATTAAGAAGGGTCTGAATCTCGGGGTCGTTGGGTATAATGCGATGATTAAGGGCTACTGCAGGCTTGGAATGATGAAGGACGCGATGTCTTGTTTCCACAGAATGTTAACAGAGCAGCTCATGCCAGATGAGGTTACTTATACCACAATTATCGATGGGTATGGAAAGCAGCTGGACTTGGACAAAGCAATGAGGATGTTCAGGCAGATGATCATGCGAAAATGCAGGCCAAACGTGGTCACCTATACCTCTCTTATAGATGGGTTTTGCCGCAGTAGAAATCTTGATAAAGCTGAAGATTTATATTTTGAAATGAAATCTTCTGGCTTAGAGCCCAATGTGGTAACATACAGTATAATAATTGGCAGTTCTTTCAAGGAGGGAAGGCCTGAAAAAGCGGCCTCCTTTTTTGAACTGATGCTGGAGAATAATTGCAGTCCCAATGATGTTACATTTCATTATCTCGTCAATGGGCTCATCAACAACGTATCTAGCTCAACATCTGAGATAGCTAATATGTATCAAGGAGATAAATTTATTTTTCTAAGACTTTTTAGGGATATGATATTGGATCAATGGGCACCGCAAGCAGCTGCTTACAGTGTCATACTTATTCGCCTTTGCCAACACAAAATGGTTAAAGATGCTCTCATGTTATACGATAAGTTGACAAAGAAGGGATTACTTCCAGATCCTGTCTTATTTGCTTCTTTGCTTCATGGAATTTTCTCAGAAGGTCAATCACAGGCCCTGAAGGGTCTAATTCCATGTAAATTGAGCGAAGAGGATCTTAAGGTCGCTTCAAAATACTCTTCGATGTTGGACATATACTTGTATGAGGAAAGGAGTTCGGAGGCTTCTTGTATTTTGCAAACTCTGGTGGTGAACCATGGTTCTCGTGACCTAGAGGTGCAAGCGGTGGGAGTAACTTAAGAGGACCTTATTCTTCAGTGTGTTTCTAGGATATAAAAGCTTTGCGACCTGGGGGTGATTTATAAACATGTATTGACATTGCTGTCTCAGCGTTGCTTTCTCCAGCGTGAGGACTGTATATTCAAGACACCTTTAAGGTGAAGTGAAGTCCCATCTGGTTTTGAACTGTCATCTGATGGTTCCTTTGGAGTTTTGAGGAGCTGCTTCACTCTTGTTATTAAGTTGGATTTGATGATGGTAGATGCTTTTTTAACTAGCATTCTTTCAGTGAATGGATAGTATAGCAGCTGCTTTTGTCAGAAGACTAACATCAAATTAGGGTTCTTTTGCAGAGACTTTGATGCTTCTTATTGCAGATGATCCTCCCGTTGATTCCGGAGCATATGAATGTTGATTGCTGCCGGAAACAGCTTGTCTTTGATAAATATAAGCATCATGACTGGGCAAGCGGTTTAAGTGAAAAGCTAGCCAGGTCGGGTTGCTTTGCTCAATGAAGCAATGGGTTTTGAGGCAGGAATAGTTGCCAATTACATATTCAGAGTAGCTGTTCAGCAGCAAAGCAAGCTTTATCAGGGAATGCTAAGTTGAGTCCTGATCAAGGCAAGCTACATCGATCGCAAGGCGTTGACTTTTTTTAACATAAATGTATATACTATTGTACACAGCAATGAAATGAGATATAGAGTTCATAAAAAGGATTTTTTTTTTCCCTTTTTGCTGGGGGCATGAGAATTTCTACAATTTGTTTTTGGAAGACAACGGTTCTATAGTCCCTTGGGCTTGAGGCTCGTTCAAAATTAGTGCAGGTCAACCTCACTACTTATAGGTGATTGAGAAAATGAGAATTAGTGATCCTTCTTCCGCTAGTTGCTAGTTCCCTATTTCCAATTCCTTGCAAGTCGAAAATATAATGACCAATGTTTTTGTCAACTGAAATTCTTCCAGTTCCGACTACCCTGACAACTTGGGGCGGTGCCTTTGTAAATCTGCTGTCAAGCAGACACGTCCTTTTACGGTAACCTCTTTCACTTTCTCAGCTTGCATCATCGACATTGCTTGATTATGTGGATCGAGATGACCACGGGTTCTGGTACATGGAATAGGACGCTCTCCAAGGACCTGGGAGGCTGTCGTGGCTCCAACTGTACCTCTAAGTTCACTCGCTTTCAGGCTCAGTTTCTTCACGCCTCCATCTTGCACGCACCTTGTTACCTCTCATCATGCTTGCAAACTCTTTCACCGAGCAACAAGTGCTACGATCCATCTTCCCAGCTAGAACATCGATATGCTCCAAGAGGCCCAAACCTAGAAGTCGATTTCTCAACATCTCCACCGTAGAAGAATATGGAGGTATGCCTTCATCAATCATCATCTCAAAATACCTACAAGCTTCCTCCAATTTGCCCTTCTTCTTGCACAGACCATGGATCATTACAGAGTAAGTAGAGACTGAAGGATAAAACCCGACCTTCCCCATGCTCTGCCAAACAACTTCTGCCCTATCGAATCGCCCCACTCTGATCAGCATTTTGAGTACCATGTTGTAACTGTGCCGGTCTGGCACACAATTCTCTCTCTTCATTCTAGATAACAGTCTGAGAGCCATATTAACTTCATTGTGATTGCAGTGGTAAGCTTGAATAGCATTGTAACTCCATGCATCTGGATTGACCCCTCCTTCAATCATCTCATCTAGTAATTGGTAAGCCTCCTCAACCTTCTCATTCTTGCATAGTTTATGTATTATGCAATTGTAAGTGTACACATTAGACACGAGGCTATATCTTTTCATTCTGTCGAGCACCCTGAAAACCGAATGCAAGTCATTTGCTTCACAGTATGCACGGATGAATGTCGAGTATGTACAAGCATCCGGATCAAACCCTTTAGGACCCATCTCTCTAAATATATTATATGCTTCATCAACATTACCTCCTTTGCATAAGGCCTCCAATAAGCTGTTCCAAGCCTGGACATCCAACGAACAGCCCCTCTGCAGCATTTCATCGAACAGCTTACGTGCTTCATTCACTTCGCCTATATCACCCCAGCCTCTGATGAGAATGCTGTAACTCTTCATACTCGGTTCGAACTCAACCTTAGCTTTGTCGAAAAACTGCTGAGCATGCCTCACATGCTTCCTTTTACATAGAACATACAAAAGCTGGTCAAAATCAGTAGTGCTCGGCTCAATACCAAACTCACTCATTCTACTGAAAGCCCTTATAGCATCACCAGGCAAGTTAGCTCTACTATAACCTCTGAAAACAATAAAAAAGATTTCTGGGTTCAGCTCGAAGTTCTCGGAGTCTTTCATCTCTCTCAGAAAATCCCATAGCAAAGCAAATTGCTTGCTGCTTCCAAGTACATCAACCAAGATCCTGTAGCTCTCGAAGCTGTGTTCGAAGCCCGGGAGACTCTTGGCCCAGAGGAAGAACCTGTGAGCAGGAAAGCCGAGATTTTTGCAGCGTTTAAGGACTTGTTCGACCAAGTTGGTGGATATCTGTGTGGAGAAGGCGGTCAGGGAGTGTTCCAAGTCGTGGTGAGGATTACGATGGTCGCTGAGGACGCGGGAGATCTCGTTCACGAGCTCGGGCAATGGTGGTTCTGGCGCTGAATGCGAATTGCGAGGAGACGGAGCGACAGAACAGAAGGGCCGGTTGCGAAGAGTGTGGAAGAGAGCGTGCAGACATCTTGATTTGGTTGAGAGTGAAGCAACCGCCATCGCCAACTACGTAAGAACCGAACGGTACGGGAACGTGCAATTGGCCTTTTGAGAGAGGATCCAGATATCTGAAAATGGACAAAAGATTGAACTTTGTGGGCCAATTTGCCAGTGAGGATTTCGAATCTGATTTGGTATCAGTGGTCATCAATATCATTGAGATATCCCATTTCTGCATATCTAAAGTTTCAAACTGGAGATTGTTGCATCAATTGGATGTCCGCTTTGTATTGATACTTACTGTCTTAAATTTAATGAGCATGCTGAATTTAGATATTCAATTGATCTCTTATACGATATTATGTCGGCATGTTGTACAATGTGATATGTCATAGTATGAGGTTATATAATTTGTCGGGTACTTTTATCTCCATCAGATGGCATGACTCTAGGAAGAAAATCTATATTCAAGCAAGGCAGCACCACCTGAAATTGGCTGATATTCACAGTGGAGCCAAGCGTACAGACCTGATCATGGATCTCCTGGCTAAAGTGCTCTCTCGAGCTCGCTTGGGCCCAATCTTTATGGGATGGGCCATGGCTAACCAATGAGCTCTTCAACACCCACTTTCCCTCGATCGAAGTACTTTCACTGGATACAATTCTTCGGCCACTTAGCTGCCGTTTTGAGTACTAGCTATGACATGGCTGTCCTTTACACCAACCTCTGAAATGCTGCGGGATATTTTATTTCACTGTAATCGCACTCATATTTTGTATTGTCTCTGTGGTGATGAGCCAACTAGTTGCGGAGAAGAATAATATTTCTCGCCTGTCAAGAGTTGATTTAGATTGGTGCTTGATTTGAATTGAGATGCACTGGTATGTTTGACAGTTGTTTGATTACATAAGACCTGCCTTTGTTGACTACTATCGATTAGGTAGGGATAAGGAATGGGCGTGGGGCTTTTTGACCACCCAACTAATCTCCACCGAGTGTGACGGTCTCTCCATCCCGCGTGCGCATAACACCTAATTACTAGATACGCTTTGTTTCAGCTAAATGAACAGGTGGCAAAGATTGATCGAGATACGGTATATGCATATAAGAAGTCAATCTTGCAAGTTGTTGAGTTAGGACAAAAAGGAGAAAAGAAAAGAGACTGATCATTCTGCATTGAAATTTTTCTCCATCAAATGTTGCCTAATTACTTCTTTTTCTTTCAAGCAGCAAGCCCCTTTCTCTCGGCAGTCAGCACCTCAGGAGGGCTCTGCTTCTGAGGTGGATAGTCGAATAATTAGTTGTTTATTGAATTGAGTGAATATTGTTCAAATGCTTTGCATTGTGTCGTCCCAGTTAACACATCTCCTGTTAAGAACATGACTCATCTTTCGAGATCCTCCCAGACCTTTTAATTTTGACACTGGAGATGTGCTCTTTAGTTGTGACCTGCCGTAAGCTTCTTTTCCAGAATTTTCTCTGTTCTTATTTAGATTTCTCGAATCATCTGGTTGGCCGTTCAATCGTAAAGAACCAGAAGGCCCTTTATCAGGACAAAGTGTTGACAGAAGCGGAAGAAGTGGCCATGCATCATTTTCACCTTTTGACTCTGCGGTGATGGTTCCACATATGCAAGAACTGAAAACGAAAGCGAAACCTCGAGTATACTGCGAGACCCACTTTTCTATCAAACGCTGTCATTCACTCCTAACTTTCCACCATCGACACTCTTTTACACAGGCGGTGCACATTGAGAAAGCTTGGCACGAAAACAAGATGGAGCTTTCACCGATGACATGGAAGCAAAAGAACATTTCGCGTGCTTCATTATACTTCTCGAATTCGTTCGGTGTTGAATTAGGGAGCGTACGAGGGCGTGCGTGTCACATCCCAAATCCTAAAGGAATAGGGATAATGACACGGCCGTCCTTCTCTTCTCCTGAAGGACGCAGCCTCAACCATAATAACCCAAAAGTCCCCTTCGATATCGCTCTCACACAGATGTCTGCTAACTGAGGGACCTGAAATGTTTGGGAAAGAAAGGAGTGAGCAAACCACAGCTCAGTGAGTAGTACGTACATCTTCTAAGCAGATCGAGCACCCACTATGCAAATTTCGCCAAAACCATCACCAAACTCAATGAATTCAAATCCATATAATGACGTACATTAAACTTCATATACAAGTACCTTCCTTTCCGCAAAACATTGTAAAATGCTACTTACTTTCAAATATCACAATTCTTACATGTACAATACTGAAAATAGATTATATCTTTCCTCAAAACTTTACTCATATCAGAATTCAACAATATCAAATGCACATATAGGAAATATTTCTCAATAATATCAAAACAACATATCAATGGTCCGTTCCATTGATCAATCTCATCCATTCAGAAGTCGATGGTCCATTCCATCAACTAATCTCAATTCCCATTGGCCAAACTATTATTGTTGCTCAATATCTAACTATGGTCACGACACAACGCCTTGTGACAAGGCGACCAAGATTCCCCCCTTGGCAAGGTCTCCACCTACAAAGCCGGTGGCTCGGCCCAGAAGGATATCCTAACACCGGTATGCATACCCTCAAACCCCTCACTGGGTTCACAGTGATATTGAGCATAAATCTCATAATCAAAACCATAATTCATTACATAATCACATTTCATAATCCGAATCAAATCAAACTTCACAATAATACATCTTTGAATCCATACATAACTCCCTTCATAAACATGTTCAAAACTAATAGTTGTTCGTAAATATTTCTCAAAATATTTCGCAGATCTCAAAACATATAATCCTTTTCAATCCAGTTCATCAAATAAAATACATTTCACATGGCATGTCTCAACCACTAATGAAATCTTCATTAAATCATACTCATAAAATTGACAGAACCTTTCGTAACCGATTATAACATAATTTACAAATAAGTTTGTAACGTAAATCATATTTGAACTTCATAATCCAATATATATAATCTCGTAACACGAATCGGTTCACAACATAATATACTTTCATAACATATCCAAATTTATTTATATTCACAACATAATCCATAAAGCATCACTCAAACGTTTCTCAAACGATCAAGGTGTAGTAAATGCCCGATCCAGACTTTTATGCAATAAAAATGCTATTTCATAACTCATAACATATATCATTCTTTTTCACTTCAAAGCATGAGTTTTCCAAACTCAAAGAAGAGATAAGACTACTCACCTCGAAATGTCTATAACCACCCAATAATTATTGCTCGAACAATCGGACTCGCGATCCTATCAAATGAGAGAAGACAACGTCAAAATTGAGTAAAATACTTTCCCAATGATGAATCGACTAAATTACACTTTCTTCTTAATCCCAACTACTTGCATATTCCAACAATACTCTCGTCCGAGGATAATTTTCAACTTATTTGCAATGTGGAGTTTTAGCGCGAACCTTAATCCCATCATAACTTTCTCCACCGAACTCCGTTTTTAACAATCTTATACTCCAAAGAAAGCCCTTTCGATGTACAATAAGATTCTTGGATCACCCAACCCAAACTCACACCGAAAACCAACAAAAACGGGTCATGCAGTACTGTTCGCGCACTATTTACTGCGCACGACAAACTTCAAACTTTCATTCCGGACAAACCACAAGTCCAAATCGAGTTCCGTCAAATGCTATGGGTTCCCAACACCCTAAAGTACGATAGCCCCATCATTTCTCAGCCAAACAACCCAAAAATCAGACTTCGGCACTCCCATTTCACAAAAATCCGAATTTAAGCCCTAATGCCAAAAACTATTCCGATTAAGTTGACGAGGGGTACGAGCACTTACCGGGCATTGCAACTTGGAGTTGAATCGGCTTAGTGTAGATCGAGATGCAAGATTTTCTTCTCCTCTTCTTCTCCTTCTTTTTCTTTCTTCTTCTCTTCTCTTCTCTTCTCTTCTCTTTTCGTGCGTGCGTGCGTGCGTCTCTTTCTATCCCTCTCTCTCTCTCCCTTTTTCTTTTATAAAGCAGCCCACTTCCTCCTTTTTCTTTCTCTTTTTCTTTCTTTTCTTTTTGCTTGTCAACCCTTTTCCCTTCATTCTTTTTGACTAAGTCAATCTTCTTTTCTTTTCTTTTTATTTGACCAAGTCAAAATGCAGTTATTACATTCTACCCTCCTTATAAAAATTTCGTCCTCGAAATTTAAATAAACACCGAACATATTTATGTCTTGCCTTATCCTCAAGCTTTCATGTAATCTTTCTCTCCATGTAGAACAATGTTTTGCACATCTGTCTATCAAGACTTCTATAAGAGTTTAACAAAAATGCGTTTCATCGTAATATCTACCAACAAACTGTGATTTTTCACCATGGTCCGATATATTTTGTTGAAATAACTCGAGTCATCACTATTTGTTCTGTCCAACAGCTCATCTTCTTTCATCTTCAGTCCAATTTCCAAAACATGATGGTTTCTTCTTGTTTAACTATGACGACCTCATCAAACAATAATTCTTTCTTGTCACTTCTCTGCATTTTAACTCCAAAGCACGATTATCATTCCAATCAATGTTGGGGCTTGGAATTGTGCCATTTACCCATTTGTCTTGAAATGACATTTTCTTATCCTGTCTAAATCTAGCACTCTCTTCCTTCATTCAATGCTAGAATTGAGAGTATGGTTAACATGTAATTGTAGCTTCAAAATGTTAACTCTGTTGGTCAATCTTACCTCATCAGGAATTTCACATAATCATCTCCTTCTAAATTCTTTTCTCATAGGAAAAAATCCTCTTTAACATAATTAAGCTCCTTTGTGAAGATTCTCAACATTCCATCTCCTTGCACATTTTTTCTTAAAACTCTTCCATAAATTCGATGTCCCAAAGAATGATCACCAGTAACACCATAAAATTGCATATCAATCTGATTATGCTATGTCCATTAATATCTCATTACAACACGCTCCACATAACACTAATGACAATAAATGTTGAAACCAAATGTTAGATGCCACGTCGAACTTAGACCAAATTGAGCACATATTGTCATTGCAAAAATCATTCATTCTCAAACTTTTCAGTCATGTCCATTAAAAGTAAATCGTTCCGATAGAAGCTTTCCTGTATCTTAACTGCAAATCAATCTCAACCCAATGGAACTATGGAAGATATGATGGAAGCCGAAATAACCTAATAGACCAATTTCCAAAATCTCCACTTGAGTTCAAAGGCATTTCAATAGCATCTCAACAATTATATCTAATCCAATTTTCTTTTGGCACTTCTCAAAAAGCCAATAGTTGTTGATATCCCCTTCTTTATATATATATATATAACCATTAACTCTCTTGGATACTCTTTTTGAGACATGTTGAAAATTCCTCTTCAATCTTCCAGAATGTCCTTACAATTTCATATATCGATCTTGAACTAGCTTTCCAATAAGCAAATCAATAAATTTAGTCGCACTTCAAACAATCAATAGTTGATTGTACTCCTTTTCAACTCTAAAGCATTAAGAACACAAAGTCAATTGTGAAACCTCGAAGATTTACTTGTCATTCAACTCATTCTCCTTCTCCTTCATGATACTCGTCAAGTAAAACATTTTTATTTAGAACTATGTACTTCTAACGACAATACCAAGATAAGGATCCACATCTTCAAACTTCAATCTCAATGGTCTCTTAAAACAATTTACCGAATTTTCTCCCAAAATACGAGATCTCCAATCATGAAATCATCTCCGCATCACAAATTCTTATCCAACAATAGGAAACCATCACTTGTGGTTAAATACTCGTGACTTCCCAATTCACTGACATAAGAACTTATCCATTTATCCATTGAATTCAACAAATCCCCATTTTTAAATGTAAACATGCATCACTTGTCACTTGTCACTTCTTATATCAATGATTCGACCACTCACTTTGTGACACAATTTCAATCAATACTACGGCTGAAATTTACCAAGCCACTTGCTCCACAAAACTCCTTACCTTGCCCCTCACATATACTACTCCAACTTATAAATCACAAGTAACTTTTATCTCACATGACAATTCAATCTCATGACAAAAAATGCACCATGCCCTTTCATCCTCCAGCTTTGCGGTTATAAACTTGACTATATCCAATCTACTATCCAATACATTATCTGGAAAGCACCTGAACCCTATGTACTCAAACACAAAATACAAGATATCATTCTCTTCATTGGGTTCTTTAAGCTTCACAATATTATGATGATTCCTCCTCTCTTTTTCACAAGAACTTCAATTCTCTCATGATCATGCACTCTTCTTACACAAATATTTCATATCTGTTTCCTTTACCGCAATAGCTTCTCTTGTATTCATATTAATAACTTGCCAAGCATTCTAAAATGATCCATTACCTAAGTTGTGCTTTTAAATTCTAGCAGCAACTCTATTGCAACAAAACTCTTCCCTTGTTCAAGATCACAACAGAAGCAAAAACTGATATAACCTTTACTCCAATGGATGTCTTGTGATGAATACCTCAAAAATCAATAAAAGTGCCAACCTTAAGTCCCATTTGAATCACAAGTACATTTCCCATGAGCTGAATCTATTGATGGATAATTTCTCAACTTTCCTCACTATTAAAGCCATGGATTTCAGACCATAAATTGGCACTCATGATAAGAAACAATGATAGTTGAGAATCATGTCAATAGAGATAACCAATTCAACAAAAAGACAACATTGATGTACAAGTAGTATTAACATCCCTCAAATCTCCAATAAATAACTTCCTCATCCATCTAGCCACACTCCATGAAGAGAAACCATAGATGGCATATCCAAGTGCTAAGTAAGCAAAGCATATACTTAACATGTTAAAAATCCATCAAACTTCAACCTTGCTCCATATCTTTGAATTTACATATCATTAAATCCATCTCAAAAATATGTAAGCCGAAACACATAAGACCAACACAAACTTCCGATGAATGAAAAATCCAAAATTTCCTCTTCAAATTTGATAGAAGTGCAGCAAAACTCAAAGCGCTTCTAGTCACTTACCACGGTCATTCTCCATACGTCAAAACCAAACATTATTTGCACCTAACATGAAACACGCATCCTAGTATCTAATGAAAAATGATCGTTTTATAAACTAACGCACAACCTCACAACGTCCCATAAAGTCTATGCCCATTATCATAACCTAAGCTCTGATACCAATAAATGTCACATCCCAAATCCTAAAGGAATAGGGATAATGACACGGCCGTCCTTCTCTTCTCCTGAAGGACGCAGCCTCAACCATAATAACCCAAAAGTCCCCTTCGATATCGCTCTCACACAGATGTCTGCTAACTGAGGGACCTGAAATGTTTGGGAAAGAAAGGAGTGAGCAAACCACAGCTCAGTGAGTAGTACGTACATCTTCTAAGCAGATCGAGCACCCACTATGCAAATTTCGCCAAAACCATCACCAAACTCAATGAATTCAAATCCATATAATGACGTACATTAAACTTCATATACAAGTACCTTCCTTTCCGCAAAACATTGTAAAATGCTACTTACTTTCAAATATCACAATTCTTACATGTACAATACTGAAAATAGATTATATCTTTCCTCAAAACTTTACTCATATCAGAATTCAACAATATCAAATGCACATATAGGAAATATTTCTCAATAATATCAAAACAACATATCAATGGTCCGTTCCATTGATCAATCTCATCCATTCAGAAGTCGATGGTCCATTCCATCAACTAATCTCAATTCCCATTGGCCAAACTATTATTGTTGCTCAATATCTAACTATGGTCACGACACAACGCCTTGTGACAAGGCGACCAAGATTCCCCCCTTGGCAAGGTCTCCACCTACAAAGCCGGTGGCTCGGCCCAGAAGGATATCCTAACACCGGTATGCATACCCTCAAACCCCTCACTGGGTTCACAGTGATATTGAGCATAAATCTCATAATCAAAACCATAATTCATTACATAATCACATTTCATAATCCGAATCAAATCAAACTTCACAATAATACATCTTTGAATCCATACATAACTCCCTTCATAAACATGTTCAAAACTAATAGTTGTTCGTAAATATTTCTCAAAATATTTCGCAGATCTCAAAACATATAATCCTTTTCAATCCAGTTCATCAAATAAAATACATTTCACATGGCATGTCTCAACCACTAATGAAATCTTCATTAAATCATACTCATAAAATTGACAGAACCTTTCGTAACCGATTATAACATAATTTACAAATAAGTTTGTAACGTAAATCATATTTGAACTTCATAATCCAATATATATAATCTCGTAACACGAATCGGTTCACAACATAATATACTTTCATAACATATCCAAATTTATTTATATTCACAACATAATCCATAAAGCATCACTCAAACGTTTCTCAAACGATCAAGGTGTAGTAAATGCCCGATCCAGACTTTTATGCAATAAAAATGCTATTTCATAACTCATAACATATATCATTCTTTTTCACTTCAAAGCATGAGTTTTCCAAACTCAAAGAAGAGATAAGACTACTCACCTCGAAATGTCTATAACCACCCAATAATTATTGCTCGAACAATCGGACTCGCGATCCTATCAAATGAGAGAAGACAACGTCAAAATTGAGTAAAATACTTTCCCAATGATGAATCGACTAAATTACACTTTCTTCTTAATCCCAACTACTTGCATATTCCAACAATACTCTCGTCCGAGGATAATTTTCAACTTATTTGCAATGTGGAGTTTTAGCGCGAACCTTAATCCCATCATAACTTTCTCCACCGAACTCCGTTTTTAACAATCTTATACTCCAAAGAAAGCCCTTTCGATGTACAATAAGATTCTTGGATCACCCAACCCAAACTCACACCGAAAACCAACAAAAACGGGTCATGCAGTACTGTTCGCGCACTATTTACTGCGCACGACAAACTTCAAACTTTCATTCCGGACAAACCACAAGTCCAAATCGAGTTCCGTCAAATGCTATGGGTTCCCAACACCCTAAAGTACGATAGCCCCATCATTTCTCAGCCAAACAACCCAAAAATCAGACTTCGGCACTCCCATTTCACAAAAATCCGAATTTAAGCCCTAATGCCAAAAACTATTCCGATTAAGTTGACGAGGGGTACGAGCACTTACCGGGCATTGCAACTTGGAGTTGAATCGGCTTAGTGTAGATCGAGATGCAAGATTTTCTTCTCCTCTTCTTCTCCTTCTTTTTCTTTCTTCTTCTCTTCTCTTCTCTTCTCTTCTCTTTCCGTGCGTGCGTGCGTGCGTCTCTTTCTATCCCTCTCTCTCTCTCCCTTTTTCTTTTATAAAGCAGCCCACTTCCTCCTTTTTCTTTCTCTTTTTCTTTCTTTTCTTTTTGCTTGTCAACCCTTTTCCCTTCTTTCTTTTTGACTAAGTCAATCTTCTTTTCTTTTCTTTTTATTTGACCAAGTCAAAATGCAGTTATTACAGTGCGCAACTTCCACCTTGAAAGATGGAACACGTGGCATTTTACAATTTGAAGCCTCTAGAAAGCTCTTCATTCAGGTGGACAACGTAAAAGCTCTCCGTCGAACAAAAATAGCTTGTCCTCTCTTTTTTCTCAAGAAGTTCAGTAAGAGATGGTTGTTATGTTTGCTTTCTACATACCAAGAGCAATCTTTTCCTTGTGTAAACTGAGTTCCTCAGAGAAGGAAGGAGTATCCACACACGAACATGGAGTTTCCTCTCGCGCACCGCGGTGCAATTCAATGATGGCAGAAAACGTGGGGGGATCATCCTTGGCTATATGAAACGTAACGACGAATGAAACTTAGCAGAACAATGGGGTAATGTACAGAAGAAAGTAGCGTTCCTTTTTTTTCATCCTTTCATTAACAGCAATGATTCGACAATTAGCGTAGGAGAAATGACATTGCCGCATCGAAATTGAGTTTCAAACGGAAGGAAAGAAGAAAAAGATAATAGTGGGAGAAAGAATTTGTTTCTTTCTTTTTATCATGATTGATTGTCGGTACTATTAAAGGTGCCAATATGAGGATGGTCCCTTCCTTTGGCAAACCATCCAAGAGGGAAAGAACCCTCCATAGTTCTGCATCATCACCAGAGATGATCGCAGTACTGTTGCTTCACGCATGGGACCTGGTCAATTCGATCGTTCCCACGTGTAGTCTCAGATCACAATAGTGGTAATCCGAGTCAGCCGTGAAATGGAACCGACGTGTCGACATCATCCAAAATTCCCACGTGGCGCGACGTGGCTCATGTTGAAATTCCCATGCCATGGCCTTATATAAAAAGCCCTCCCCACGTATATCGCTCTACCCCATACACCCTTCCGTGTGCTTCTCTTTCTCGGTGCATAGTTATCTGCAACAACCACAAATCCCACATTCTCTCCTTCTCTCCTCTATCTGAGAAAACTTAGAAACGTCTGGTTTTTGTTGGGCTTGACTGGAAGTTCTCTTAGTTTTTCAGTATCTGGTGTGCGTCTCTCTTGGACTTGGGTTTGCCATTTTCTTGAAAAGCAGATAAAGATGAAGGAAAGCCTGCAGAATCCTTTGCATCTCAAGTCTTTGAACCACATTTCGCTCGTTTGTCGGTCGCTTGAGGAGTCCATGAACTTTTATCACAATGTTCTTGGTTTCGTCCCCATCAGGAGGCCCGGATCGTTCGACTTTGATGGTGCATGGTATTCAATTCCTCCTAGAACGATGAGAGACTAATTCAAAGACTAAATAATGATGCAGTGTTAATCTGTCGGGTCTTTGCTCCGAGCAAAACGAATCTTCTCTCTTAAGAATGGTTATTTTCTTTTGGCAGGCTTTTCGGATATGGGATCGGAATACATCTGTTGCAATCGGAAGATCCGGAGAAAATGCCCAAGAAAAGCGAGATCAACCCCAAGGATAATCATATTTCCTTTCAGGTATGTATTTTTCAAATTTGTAATAACTTGCTTTAATTATGTGCAAAATGCTCACTTATAAGATTTCCGTTTCCTTATTAACTGAATGCGCATTTGCTAACATAGTCGAGTATAATTTTCTCTCAAGTTTCCAAAGAAGCAACACGTCTTGAAAAAGGAGCATCCAATATTGAAGGTTGGAGTCAAATTGTCATTTGTCAGCGTTGTCTCACTATGTTAATGCTTATGATTTCTGTGAATTAGTCGTTTGAATACGAATATTCATGTTGAAACGTTTAGAAACGCAACTTTCGCTGGGTTATGATAAAAAGAAAAACAGAGGAAACATTGGATGTTTTGAAACATAAAAATGTGCTGTACAGTGTGAGAGCATGGGGGCGGTGGAGAAGAAGTTGAAGGAGATGGGAATGGATTACGTGCGGGCGACGGTTGAGGAAAGCGGGATCCAAGTGGAGCAGCTCTTCTTCCACGACCCAGATGGATTCATGATTGAGATCTGCAACTGTGATAGCCTCCCCGTGATCCCTCTGGCCGGTGGGATGGCTCGGTCATGCTCTCGTGTTAGCCTTCAGATGTTGCAACAGCAGCAGATCAAGCAAGTGGTCCAGCAGCAATGAAGTTTGTTTTTTTTTAATCTCAGAATGATCACTCAAGTCGATCAGTAATAATAGATGGCATTCTGAGTTTTGGTCCGGTTCATCTCTCTCTCTCTCTCTCTCTCTCTCTCTCTCTCTTTGGTATCACCATTTTATCTCAGAATGATCACTCGAGTCGATCAGTAAAAATAGATGACATTCTGAGTTTTGGTCCGGTTCATCTCTCTCTCTATCTCTCATGCTATTCTCTTCAGGATCGATCATGTTTTTCGCGTTGGAGGCTGAAAATTATGGGCTTAGTCTATGAAACTTTGCTGGGCACGGTGGCTTTCTCTTTTGAGAGAGGTTCTGTGGCAAAACTACCGCATAAGTTGACATGCATTTTATCAAGGTACTCGTATGAGTTCTCTCTCAGCTCTCAGAGAGAGAGAGGGGGGGGGGGGGGGGGGGGGGGGGGCGCTCTCCGAGTCAAGTGAGAGAGCAATCTAACCTGGAAAAATGAGGGGGCGGTTTACAAGGAAATTCCAAAAACCGTGGAAAACAAACAGAGCAAACCCAATTTGTTTGCTTGGCAAAGAAGTACTATTCACACGTAATAAACAGCAGCAATTAATCTTGCAAATCCGGCCATTTGCTGGCATTTTCTTTTCTGTTTCAGGATTATATACAACACGAAGAAGGAATTACAGCAACATAAAGTATTAGCGCATGACTGCTTAACTAATGAAACCTCTTCCACTCAATCTCATGTCGAAAAGCCACCAAAAAGTGAGAAGATATGTTCATCATCAATGTCCGTCCCCGGTTAGCCATTGTAAGAGCCTGCTTTTAATTTCTGACTGACTTCTAATTGCAACCAGAAAAGAATGCAGTCCTTGACACCTTGCCTTGGAGATGCAATGGCAATACGCAACCCCAATGCGAAGGGAAGGAAAAACACCGTGACCCTTCCTTCAGAAGGATTGGACATTGTCCAAGCCAGACTTCGTTTTCTGCTTAATGAAGACGTCTTCGAATGAGAAACAAGGAGGAGGATATACTAGACCAGAGACAGAGCCGTATGCTTGCCAACAGAAGGATCTTGTAGTATCGCCAGTGTGCGAAACAAGATATATGTCTTCTAAATATAGCCCTTCACATGGAGCATCATTGCTGCAGGCAAATATCATAGCTCTCTCAGTAGCTGATGTCCCTTTGATCCCCGAGAATGATATATTTCCCACTTTAACAGCAGCTGTCTGCATTGATTACGCAATGGGAGTTTCAACAGCGTTTTTAAGTTGCAGACAAAGGGAAATTAGGCAGATTAATTGAGAAATGAAATGTAAACCCATGAACCGTGATGAAGTTTGCATTGTACAAAGTTGAGGCAGGTAGTAAAAAAAGGAACATGTAGACAAGGATCTGAATTTAAGAGTCATCACAAAGTTAGTCCGTTTAATTGTGCCACTTCAAGGTCAGGCAGGCAAATGCAAGACGGCTCTTTATTCCCAAATTGAAGGTAAGCATTGTTTGTCCATTTGCAAAGGCCACAGAAGTATTTGACTCAATTTTTGGCAGGCTTTATGAAATAGCTCATTCTGCATGATGCCACTGCTTGGGAGGCTTAAATGTATGACAATGGTACAATTTCATTACTCGATGGGATTCCTGTTTATATGAAATTGCATGCTTCAAATCTAGGGAACAAGAGGAATTCAAGGACCACTCCATCCAATACTTCTGATTGCTCCACACAATATGCACTTAGTCAAGTATGACAGAATATACTAGCTACAGTACACGTAGGACTACTTCCAACAGAGCAAACATCGAGGTACTTGCAGCCATTTGAGACAGTAGAACGGTGAATTACCTGATTGGGACAAGGCTGAAAAGAATCGCAATAATACTGATCTATGATTATAGGATGTGATACATTTTCCATCCACACATTCTGGAAAGTTACATTGGTGACAGAGCCACCACCTCCCTGAGAGACAAGAAAGTGCAGGACAACGATTCAGAGTAAAGGAAGTTTACTTTGCATAAGGGATTGTTTATTCAAAAAGAGGTTTTGGAAAAGAAACCTTGCATGCCATGACACATGAAAGAGAAGTTCACCTGCCACGTTTTAATCCTCAAACCATTTTCAGTGTTAGACACGAGTGCTCCGTTAACAACCACATCATGAACCTCTGCCCAAGATTTCGATTTCCCCAAGCTCCCAATACTGTAGTAGTGAAGGGTGATCGGCGTTATTCCTCATATACCTTAATTCCAGTTGACTGAAGGGAGAATTTCTTTCTCACCTAATACCATGTCCTGGCCCACAGATAATGTCTCTGATTGTGATCCGTGAAGAATTGCTGACTATAGAGATGCAGTCATCTCCTGGACAAGGTTTTCATTATGTTACAGAAATAATTTAGTTTTTTAATGAGAATTAGTTCATTCTGGCAATACTAATTGTTGATGAATCAAAGAGGAGAAAGCGCCAAGTGGAACTTGCTTAAAGATACTAGTAAAAGAAAGAAACAAGATAAAAAATCAAAATCGAGTCACTTCAAAGTAGTATAAAGTAGTTATTTTCAACCACCATCTGCCATAGTCAGTTGGAGTCCAGGAGAGTGGCTTTAGCTCCGAACACGTGAAATCACACATAGTTGAACAGTGCTACGATGAGTAAAAAAGCCAAACCTGTTCTAATAATGGAATCTTTGATCTGAACACCGCGGGAAGCGCTTATATGTATTCCATCAGTATTAGGGCTCGAAGCAGGGGCTATCACTCTGAGGTTTGATGCCTTGACACGTAGACAATTGGTAAATGATACGTGCATCTGCTGACTGTTGATCACCCTGAGGTTCCTCACAATCAAATCCTTGCATCTATGGAAAATGACAGCCTGGAGATGAAACTTTTAACATTACAATCATGAAAGAAAGGTTAAATTCTTAAACACTGAAGACAAAAGTGACATAGAGTAAAGCAAACGTTGTGGCTGACTGCAAAGCATCCCAGATAAGCCATCACTAACCGTTGGAGCAGGATGACATGGCTGCATAGGAAGTAATAAGAAGCTTAGATGGACGCAAGTTTTGAGAAACTCAAGAAAAATGAGAGATCTGCATAAAATTTTTTACATTAGTCGAGTTTGTCTTGCAAGACCGATCCCACCATTTTCGCCCCCTTCCATTGATTTTACCCCCTCCTTCCACAGTAAGGTGCTTCACTCTGTGGAAATATATCCATCTATGGGGATTTAATCCTTCCCATGCTTCAGGATCTTTGGGAGCAATAATGTTGCCTGCAATCTATCATAAGTTCGATTTTTTCATAAGCTGATATACAGACTCGTCGATTTGCATGAAGAGTATAGTTAATGTAAAGTTTCAATCTGTTACAAAAATCCAGTTTTTGTACTTCACAGGTACCTCTAGGGTGACCTTTGATCGACAAGGTCCAGCAAAATCAATTGAGCGAAACAAGTACGTCCTTCGAGCTGACAGAAGGATTCTAGCTGGGGCAGAAAGAGAGCAAGCTAACTTCCACACATTTCCAACAGCCTGAAAACATGAGATCATCATTACAAAAGATGCAGGTGAACTGAGCTAATCATTCAAAGGGTCTCATGGGCATTTCCCAGTTACCACGTGTGGTTCTTACTTGCACCTACTTCATTCTGAAGAAAGAGTATTCTAAATTTTCTACATAGATTGTTTGATCATGAAAAAGCGTAGTATCTCAAGCTGTGTCGAGCAGCCGGGTACACAGACTGGATTCAACATGACAAGAAAGGCAAAACCATCGCAACAACAGTTATAATAGGTAAACAACTGGATTATAGATTTCATCAGTGACAGAGCTTTCACATCCTCCCAAAAGAAAAGAGGGAAAAAAAACTCTATTACTTACACGGTTCCCCTTGGAACAAGAGCAGTTCCAAATTTTCAGACAAACTTTCCTCATTTTAATATCCTGAGGAATCATTTTCGAGCAGACAAATTGCAGCTGAAGCGACAATCATAGAAAATAATATTTTGCTTAACTAACTCAGAAGGTCAACAGTTGCTACGTCGGTTAACTAAAAGCTAACTACCCACCATTCTCCTAACAATTTGGAAAGGCGTAGCAGAACGGAAACACAATGATCCCCCATTTATTCATAAGAAAGACAAGACACAGCGAAGTTTAGGACTTTACCGCTGTATCATCAGTTTTTCCATCTCCTCTAGCACCATAATCGTCGATCGACAGAACAGTTTTGGAATTGGGCCGGCTCTTGATCGACCCAGAACGTGGTAGTCGCAGCAGAAAATCGAACCTCTCGGCAAGAACGATGTTTGAGCAGACAAACAAGAGAACATTGACGTGAAGAATGAAGGGTCCCGGAGAAAAATGCGATCTTCGTCTTCTCATGATCAGTCCGCTAGAGGAGAGGAGAGACAGAGAGATCTCAAGTTACTTTGAGATATGTTCTGGCATAATTGGATGCAAGCCGAGATAGCGAAATCAGGGACTCTGGGTTTTTCTCCCTCCGTAATTCAAGTGTATGAGCTCGTCGTTACCGGATGGCTAAATTCAAGAATGACAGGGACAATGCGCTTGGAATTGTCGGCGAGCGCGAAAGTTCGGCGTCGAAATCATTCGATTGCCACCCCCCTCTTCACCGTTGTCGCCCAAAAATACAAGTAAAAGCGACGAAGCTTCCGTTAACCATCGGACCCTGTAGTTATTCTCGTTGGCCGCATCTCCCTTTTTGGGATTTTTGTTGTTCTTTTCCCATGTCATTGCTTCCAGCGAATTTAGCAAAGATAAATCTCTTGTTCCACGTTATCGACTCGTAAATAAATAGACATTCTTCTGGTTGAACATGTCCGAAAACATATGGGGGTGGAATGCGACTAAAGAAAATGGAGGGATGAAAGGGTCTAGGCTTATTGGGGAGTCGACAGAAGTTTATCAAGTTGTCCCTTCCAAGCTGAACATAAAGACTCCGAGAGACGGATTTTAAAGTATTTTCAGTAACAAGATTGTTTCCAAAACTTCTTGCTGGCAATTCTCACACTTACCGTCTCGACTAATTAAGCAAAACAGGCAGAATAAACTTCCATTTAATGAAATCTCAGATCTCTGAGTTCTGACTGATTGGCCCTTCTATACCAGGAAGAGTGAGCTTTCATGTACTTTCAAGCACGTCTTCTTCTAAATGTCATCTAGACAACCCAAAAGTGTTTCCTTTTTCTGGCCAGGCTAAGTCTGAAGTGGAGTACATCCTGCATTCTGCGTCATTGAGGATGCTCCTTGTCTGTGTTGTCGTGCCAGTCACACCACTGCTGCTTTTCCTTTGTCTATCTGGGCATCCACGCGTCTGCACATGGCGAAAGGATCCCATCACCTTCTGCCGATTGGTCCGGTGGATGAGGAAGAGTGGACTCGGCCTCAAACCGATCAAAAGCCCCGATGCTGGTGCTGGGCTTCAATGGTTCTCGGAAAGAGTCAAGAGAGAACAGAGAACAAAGGCCTTGTGGGCTTCGAGAGTCTCTAACACCCAAACCCAAAGCTTCACGCCCCTCTCAAACGACCTCACTCACTCAAATAAGAGACGATCGATTTTAGGATGAACGATTCCACCATAGAATTAGAAATCAGAAATCAAATAAGAAGGGTTTGGTATCAATTAGAGGAACTGGGAACTGGACCAAATTGGTCCAAAAATCAATCGCATCTCTTTTTTCTTTTTCTTTCTTTTTTCCTATTCCCCATAAAGACTTTTTTGTTGTTATGTGGTCCAAACGGTCCAAACTACTATATAAGTGATGTTAATGGAACAAGTTCTTGATAAGCTAAACATGATGATCATCTCCATGAACACAAGCTATAAGGAGCATGAGGGAGGCGTAAGCAAGAGGTGTCGAGTGGCGAGGGAGGCATGAGTGCTGTGTGATTGAGACTGAGAGAAGTGAGTGAGAGCGAGAGGTGTAGTCGATGAGTGTGCACAAATGAACTTGAGTGAGAACAAATAGAAACTAGGGTTTTAGAGATTTGGATGATGAGTATTGAAAAAAAAAATGGTTTGGTCTAGATGGATGGGTCTATACATGGAATCATGAACTAGGATTGATATTCACTAATTCCAGATTTCAGGAATCGAGAGTCACCTAGAAGTAACCGCTTCGGTTTGGCTCTTTTGCAAGATGCACGTGATGGCGATGGCGAGACTATGCAGTTTCTTGTTGGCCCATCGGACATACCGAGTAGTATATATTACCTCTCATTTTCGATAACTATTATAAGTACGGCGATGACAAATAAAGCAATAAGATCAACGACTCTAAATTCCTGGGATCTCATGATCATGCTTTGTCTAAGAACAATAATGACACGAGAACGATTGACAATAAAGAGAAAAGTCGAAGAAGATAATAAAATAGTTAAATATTAAAAAAATTAATAATTTAAATATTTGGAATAGTTGGCGTTGGGGGAGAAAATGACGTTGGAAGGCAGCAGTCAAAAGTGGACGCGAGCTAAGGGTGGCTTGATTAACGGTCAATTACGGCTCTAGGGTCTAAGTTGGCTGCCAATGTCGGCCGGAGGTAATTCCCGCCCACTCCCCTACATGCCTATCCTCTAGTTTAGCAGCAGGGCCCACACGAAATTACACGTGTCGCAAAGACACGCCAAGGTTGGTGCCAGCAGGATCTCACTCTTACTTACGCCCATTTTAGTTTAGTCTAGTTTATTTTTTTTCCTTCTCTCTATTTTTCTTATTTTAATTTTCTAGTGGCGGTCCATTGAGCACGGCCCGGCACTGGGAAATGAATCCTCCGCAATATTATAGTGGATCAGTAATGAAGACTACAATTTAATCGGACAGCTGTGGCGTTTTCAAAAAAGAAAATAAAAAAAATTCCACCTCCAAAAGTCTCCCTTATTAAATGGGAGCAATTCGATTCAAGATCGGACGCCCTCCAATGCAAGATCCCCTCAGTACTACAGGGGATTTGGATCTCTAGCATCGGGAGATACTAGACACAAATGATTTGTTCACGTGCTGGGTGTGTTCTTGTCTTTTGTTTCTCTTCTCTTCCCATAATAGAAATTACGAGGCAAATAAATCTAAAACAAGTAACATCTTTATCAATAGGGTTTGAACCGTGGAATTCCAACTTAATTATTCTCGCAATTTATCATTTGAAAGCCGTTGGCATGGCGGTCCAATTATCGCTAGACGTCACGTACGTGACTTCTGACGAAAATTTGCCGTACCAATCGCAATTAGATTTTCGAGAAAATGTTTGAACAAAATGGGCGGCTTTTGCGTGCCCATTATCCAATGCCATGGAGGGGATGGTCAAGTGTGGTTTGGTGGGGATTCAACAGCAGATCGATATGGATTTCTTCCAGGGCTCGTGTTGGCTCGTGGCGATTTCTCCGCAAACGCGTAGAGCCCGCGGGGCATGTGTCCCGAGATCGAGACACGGGTCGCAGCCCTTGTTTTTCGGGTCGGATTCGCTGTATCGAATTGAGGGAAATTAATAGAAAATAGAGTTATGTGACTTATGTCCCCTCGCCCCTTCATGTCCCCTCCACGTTGGACCGTGCCGGGTCGAGTTTAATTAGACGCCCGAAATAAATGCTTAGCATCCGATCTTCATGGGATCCGCGACTTGGTGAGATGATCATGTTCTATTTTCCTTTTCTTTTCTGTACTGTTTCCTTTTCAATAATCAACCGACTTTTTTGGAAGAAAATGTTGACATAAATGATAAATGAATCTTGATTTAATGTGTGATGTAATCTCTGAATTTTTAATTTATTCGGATATAATTCACGACTTTTGATCTTTGTTCAATTTAATTTGTGAACTACTTGAATGTGTTCAATATTATCACTCAACTTATAGTCTAAGGATAACATTATGCATTTTGTCTTGAACACGTACCTAAAGTCCACGGGCTATATCAGACGAATCAAAAGTTTAGATACAATATTACACATTAAAATAGGGTTTAGGAATCGCGTCGGATATGTTCAAAGTTTAAAGGTGCATTGAATATTTGTATCATTATTTATTTACTTGCAGTGCATTTCTCCGACTTATAACGAGAGTTTCGGAATTTGATAACCATCCCTTAAATTGATCCTTAACGCACCTGCTGAACTCTTAACCCCATGATTTGAAAATCAAATTTTCATTTTTCCAGCCATCGACGAGTAGAAAACGGACACGTGTGCTGCTAATGTAGGGCGAAGATCATGCGATTCCTTTTTAAGTCGTCAGAAAGACGATGCGCCATCGTCGATTTTTGGATCGATTAATTTAATCGACAAAATCTCGGCTACGATGCTGACTGCATGATTGCCCCGCGGAATTCCTAGAGCGCGATCCGGTGCACCGGCGAGCAGTCAAGGACCAGGGGCGTGCTCCAATACAATGTGCCGACACCGACAATTAGGGAATGATCTTCGGATGATTAATCGAACATTTCAATTAATTATCGAACGTTCATTCAGCGGCCATTACTCACGCTACGCAACTTGAAACACGAGGGCAAAGACGACAGGGATTGCATCGGACTCTCTATTACGACGTGGAGAGCCGAAAGTCGTCCCGAAAATTCATCGGTCTATTATACGACGGCCAATTCGATCCCGTTTTCTTGTGTACTGATAGTCGGTAATGGGATTGCTGAGCCGGCGTAGATCAACGTGTCGATCCCGGCGCCGCGCCCGTGTTTTAATTTGTTTTGCACTCCATCTTGCTCGTGTATTTTTCTTTTCTAATTTGCGAACTCCATAGAGTATTAGGAAATGGCTGCGGCCGGTGGTGGGGGGGTGGGTGGGTGATGTATGGATCGTTTTCGGACCGCATCAGGACGGGATTTGTTAGAGAAAGCGTCATCATCGCGTCCCCATCATCGTCAACTTGATTTGCGGCGACATGGTCCACACCTCGATCCCTCCGGCGAGCCCTAGGAAGATGCCATGTTCATGTCCATCCAAAATATTAAAAGGAAAACGAAAATCAAATCTGAATCATGGCTTGTCAAGCTTTTTATGATTATCATCATCATCATCAATCATGCGGGTCTTGGGGAATGATAAGATCATGATGCGGTGCAAGATCAATCGGAAAAGGAAGAGATTTCTAGGAGGATCGCGTGCGATGATTCCGTGGAGGAAGATATGGAAGAATTAGATGATGTGCTTTTGAAGAGAGATTGTTTTACGAGATAAGCCATAATTCTCGGAAATCCTCGAGCTAGGGTTTGCTGTGGGGATGGATTAGACTTCGAATCATCGAGGTGCGACATGTAAATTTTAATGAAGATTATGTGTATTTCGACGTTAATTTTTCCCTTTTTCTTGATCGTAAATCTAACTATAAGACTTAATCCAAACGGGGCAAAGGAAAATTGAACATCGAAACAGCACTGTACAAGGAACAACCAAAACAATATACACAACCAAAAAAAGGAAAAGACAAGAGAAAAGCACTTGCAATCTTCAATTGTTCTCCCAAAATTCCTGAAGCTCACTTGTGATAAGATCAAGCGAATGACCGGACCGTCCCCGGCTCCGGCGGTAGAACTCGAACGCCTCCTAGAATTCACAGTTGAAAGTCCTAAAAGAAGGGATGAGAAAGATTCATCTGGCCTTACGCTTGCCATGCTTGTTAGCGTGCTTCCTGCAGGTCTTGGGATGAGGGGTCGGCTTTCGGAAAGCACTGCAGAACCCGCACGCGGAGATCCTCGGGGACGGCGGCTCCACCGCCGGCGGAACCCTGCCCGTGGAGGCGCGGTGGCCTCGTCCTCCGCCGCCGTTGGATTGGCTTCTCTCCAGCGCGGGAGTCACGCTGATTCTCTCAGGCCGGGTCGCGTCCCTGTCGTCCTGGTCGCCACGGAGCTTGTTGTCCCTCTCTTGCTCTTGCTCTTGCTCGTGTTGCTTCACGATCTTGTTCAGCTCGCCGGACAAGAACCTGTCGTCCCAAACAAGCCCCGACGATCCTTGCCTCCTGAACGATACCTCAGATCTCTTCAAACCACCCATCTGCTCCATGATCAATCTCTCTCCCTCTCTCTCTCTCTCTCTCTCTCTCTCTCTCTGAGATGATGATGATGAGAAGAACGAGACGTGTTTTCCTTTTCTTGTCTGCCTTTTTGCTTTTTCTACGAGCTAGTTGTCGCTGCTATGTTGGACTTTCTGTGAGCCCTATATTTATACACGAGGAGATGATGAAAAATATGAAGGTTTGGCGATACATTCCGAGTGGAAGAAGTCATCCTCTGGCTAACTTAGTCAACATTTCTTTTTCTTTTTTCCTTTTTTTAATCACCTCCCTTTCCGCGATCATATGTTGAAGTCGGTTAATTCATTTAATCTTTACGACCGAGACTTAGTCCTAGTGATTATTATGGCAATGTTTTCAGCGGAACTTCATCGAATCCATTAAGGGCTACAAAAAAAATCATCATTTTCTAATTTCCCCATAAGCCGAACTTAACTACATTTACATGTTTTCAAGATGAGTTATTTATAAATATATTATTACGGGTTTAATTTATCTGGTAACTTCCATGAAAATGATTTTATTTCCAACAAAATCGAGAGAGACGAAATTATCACTGATTCGTGATTAGTCGTTCAAGTATTTGCCCTTGCACAGTTGGCTTAGTGGTTGTCAGACAAAATTATATGCATAATGATTGGATACACAGTGTGTGAACGAGTGATCGCTTTAAATACAAATTACTCCGTACTTCGCCATTTACTATGTCCGTACCTTTTGGGTCTTCTCTTGGCTAATTTACGAAGCTAAGCGCATATTTCTTAGGTTGAATTTTACCTACAAAATTAAGTGACCTTTGGAAATGAAGTTAAGGATGGAGCAAAAAAACCAAGGGAAGGTCATTGACGCACGCGGTCGCCCAAGGCGCAGAGGCTTTGTTGGGGTGCGTCTATGTTTGACGGGCTTTTGGAATCTCTTTGAAGTCTCAGGCAGTTCAACCACACTGCAGCATAGCACTCTATTTTAAGCTGGTCAGATTAGAACATCCGTCTGGTGGAGAGACTTAGACCATGTCTTAGCGAGCTAAATCATGCCCTCGCTTGAATATTTAAAGAGGAGAAGCACTAGGGATCCTCCTCAGTCCTCACCTCATGCATACATGTGATGATACAAGCGAGAGCATCCATTTGCATTGGGCTGAAGAAGATTGGACAACTTCAAAGAGAAGTTCCAGCTAGCTTGATGGATCTTCGAGCAGCTGTACGATGCAGCTGGGAACTCGAGTTTCCACCTTGCCCCGAAGAAGCAAAGGAGATGGTCGACTGTAATGGGAACTCGGGTCGAACTTCTTTGATGGGTTGACTTTCTTTCCAGCAAGGAAAATGACCCATTCAATAAGTTTCCTCGAAGACCTGAGTAGATGACATTCGTGGACCGTTCGGCACGAACTCGTTCAATTACTTTTCAGAGTCAACGAAGGCATATGTGTAATCAAACTCAGGAACAGCGCACCTCTTTTGAAAGAGAATCAAAAGGGAACGAATTCGGAAAAAGCAATGGTTTCTTTTATCTAAAGCACGAGATTTGGACTGGCGGCTTTCTGCAATCTTTCAAGGCAGTCTTGCAAATATGGGGTCTGCGTACATCTGAAATTCAAGGGGAAGTCGAAATGGGAATTGATGTTCAACCTTATCATGATCGAGCTCGTTGAATATGGCAACTTCCAATAATAGCAACAGGGAGAGCCCGGCAAGTAATTTGCTTGTCAAAAACATCATCAAGCGCTATCTGAAGCGTGACTCATCGTTATTATCGTGATAAGATCAGCATCACCACACGCATTAGAATAAAGAAGAATATTATGCAAATCTGTGAGGGGAAATACGAGTCCTGCAGTGCAATTATGGATGATGATGGGGCAATCAATCAGGACTTTTGCCCGCTACAGATGCGGTGGGCCTCCGAAATATTTTGTAGCATTGAGTAAGCTGACCCACAAGACTGAGGGGAGCCTTGCCACTACTTACTACTAAAACATTACTGTTGTGAAATTAGGAAGTACACTGAGCTTTGCAAGTAAAGTTTTGATTTTGGCTGGGCCAGTGTTGTGTTTGACAAAAAGCGTGAACAATAATTGAAATCGACCTGAAGGATAAAAGAAAGAAATAAGGGAGACCCCTCCTGGTCTTCGTCAACTCAAAGTTTGGTGCGGCTATAATAGATTCTGCACGCTTTGAGATCTTAATGCAGATTTGAAAAGCTCCGTTATCCCAGTTTCTGATCCTTGCACTGCTCCGAGTGCTTAGCTTCTTTTTGATGTTGCACTGAACAGATTAAAACCAATGGGGCCTTGATTTGATGATACAAACGAGAATACCTGACTCTGAGAGAAGAGGAGCTGCTACTGCATAGGAAAATTTGCTGTTGAATGACGCTGTAGTATTGGAAATGTACAGAGAGCTCAGACCAAGCCTAAAACGCTGGTTATCTGAGTCGGATAGACCAGAGTGCGGCACACCGCAATCCATTTGGTACGATGTGAGACATACACAATATACATGGAAGAAGAACAAAGCAATTGCATCCAAAAACTCACAGATGAGCATACGTGGGAGACCGAGAATGAAGACGTTGAAAAGGTGTATTGGTTAAGAACGGACAATGGTAGGTGGATAATGAGATGAACCACTGTGAGGAGAGCCTCAGCCCAAAAGTCAGAAGGAACAGAGGTGGCAAGCAAGAGAGCGCGACGATGCTTGCGTTCAGTAACTCCATTCTAAGCTGGAACCCCAAGATAACCGAGGAAGCGTGCCATCACTAGCCAAGAGAGAACGAAAAGCACTCGAGAGGTACTCTCCTCCCTAGTCAGATCAAAAATTTTAATTTTCTTATTAAATTGAGTGGAAACGCTCTAAGTAAAAGACTGATAAATGGAAAAGAAATCACTGCGCTATCGCATAAGATAGACTCATGTATAACGAAAATAATCATCAAAAAAAGAAACATAATATTTGAAACCACTCTGGGCACTATTTAAAAGCCGGCATGCTTTTTTCTAATGTATGCTTGTATTGTAAAATGAGCTCCATAACTTTGCAATGAAGGATCTGAATCCCCTAATTGGATCCCACCTCGGTCAGGGGGTCCTTTACATGGGAGCCATCTGATTTTTGATCGGACGGCTCCCTTTTCTATAGGAGCAAAAGCTTTGGGGTTTTTTCTTTTTTAAAAAAAAAAGGCAGCCATCCGGACACCCCTGCCCGGGCAGGGGACCCTTTTCCTGCAATGAAACCCATTCTCATTTTGCAACGTGATGAAAGTTTCTTATGAGACAGTAGAACTTCGGGAAGAATCAGAGACAGCAGCTAGGCCTGAATGTGGGAACTGCTATCAGTACCAGAGATATCGTCTCCCGTTGAGCAGGAAGGATTCAAATTCCAGCTCCTTCAGATGAAAATCATACTGCCAAGTGTCAATGCCAAAAATAGTTATGAAAGGCAAAACACCACATCAGCATAAAACAGGGTTCCATCTTGGATTCTCATATTATTGGTGGCAAGTGCATCGTGCAAGGATGAGCATGAAGAACCCCGATGCCAATTTTCTACCTAACGTCTCTCGTATACAGCTTTGCTTCCAATGCAGGAAGCTCTACAGCGCTATTGTCCAAATCTAAAGTCCGACTGATCCATCCACAAGTTTTATTTGAGGAAGTTTATGACCCAACAATCGGGCGACTCAACTATTCCTGTAAACATTCACATGTCTACACTAGCTTGAAGCTGCGCAGCCTTATTCGGTTCCTATCTTCGACCGAACAGGGGCATTCTAAGCAGTAAATGACTTTACCAACACTCTGGGTCAACGTTTGAGACTCCAGCCCCCAATTCTAGTCGTTCCCTGATTGAACCAACCCAATATTTAGTGGGGATCTCCGGTCATAGAACCATACAACTCTAGCAATTTTCTGGAAGTTGGCTTTAGACACTAATCTTCTCCCATTCCTGATTTTCTGATTTTCGGATGTAGCTGGTCTATCAATGAGCTCAAATGTCATATATATTGGGCGATTTAGCTGGGGATTATGAAGCTCGTTGGCATCTTTGTACTTAATTTGCTGTGCCAATTTCAAGACTATGCACCAGTTCCTCCAAGCTCTGATTTCTTTTAGGAGCTTCATCGTGATTTCTGATGCTTGCTAGTTGCTCTTATGCGCCGACTGCAGCTATCATATTGCAAAATATCTGTGTGGTGATAGGAGCAATTTGCAAAGCTTGCATATCTTCCAGTGCCAACCCTTCGACTTTTGATCAAATGGTAACACCTATAGACCAGAGCAAAGGGCCGATGAGGAACGACATGGTACGCTTGCAAAATGCGAGAGGAAACTAATCATCAATGCAATTTTAAGAGCAGCACTCTTCTGCAGAGACCAAGAGGAAATGATCATTCTCTTCGCTTGCATAATTGGAAGAGTTATCAGAGCTTAAAGCTTAACACCGCAACAGATTGAGCCATTGGGCAGTGGACATGATAATATAGTCACAGTGACTGAGCTAGTGATGAAAGTCAGATGAAACAAGCCCAATGAGAATCTGTCAAGATAAGTCTGCAGCGCTCCTACTATTTGATTTGTTGAACATGAGATCATGATGTCAAAAAGCCCGAAGAAGAAGACCAAGTGGCAAACTCTCCTGCTCACGAGCTCAAATCAAGATACCGGTTGAAACCTCGCACTCAATTTAGAAATCAAGGAACCCCACTCCCACACCCCCATTCCAATCAATTTCTTTTGACGGCTGAATCAGTAAGAGCCTCCACTCCCATCGCATGCAAATTTCACTACAGATACAAAGATCCGTGAACCTTATCAGCATAATACAAACAAAGATAGAGCACTATGCAGTTCCACTCAATCATAGTCATAGATCATCAAGTCTAGTTCCCATATGCGCAGATGCTCCATTCAAATCAACTAAGGAGATTGGAGCCACTGCTTCGCACTTCAACACGTTCTAAGATATTCGCCTCGAGCCGTTATCTGGGTAAGCCTCATCTGAAATCCTTATCGGGCCATCATATGAGTTTAGTAAAATATTTCATCACCCCATAACTTGGTCAATGGGAATTGTTCATGACTTGGTCAAAAAATAATATTTCTTTAAAAGAAAAATTCCATCAATTAAGCATATCACATCCTTTTCAATAATAGGGATGTTTTAAATGAAATTTGCTCCAGTGACTTAAACAGTTCCTTTTTTTTTGTTGGTATAACGGGTCAAGTGGTGTCCTGGTTAACTTTTAAGTATCTCGATTAGTCAATTTCTAAGGGCGCATTCCCTCTCTCGTATCAAAAAGATGTATGAAGGATATATCTTACTTATGAAAGACTCTTGAGATCACAAGAAAAAGGAATATATTCTCTTGTCATCAAGGCGAACACCTTTTTAGTAAACAATTTCATTTTTAACTACTCGCTTCTTAATCTAGTTTTATATTGAATAAAGTGGTATCAAATTGATTGAGAATAACTACTATTGACTTTAAATAACTACTTCTTTTTATTCCCCAAATGTTGTACGTATATTATAAAAATCACGAAAGTTCAATCACAGCGTCAAGGATTCAGCCTGAGTCTTAAGGCATAAAGGCTATTCTTCCTTCTTCTAGATAACATTATTCTCTCTCTCACCCTAACTAAAGGGGCAGCTTGACAGTAGCGGAGGTTACGGCTGCTTCATATGTGGAATCAGGCTCTTGATTTTTATAGGGCTAGGACGTGAACATGAATGTTTTAACTCAGCAACCACTCTGGCTTCGGACCTTATATCTCGCGGTGGCCTCAGCGACGAAATGCGTAAATTTCGTTTTTATTATAATATCCCGTTAATCGCATGATGTCGAATTTTAATACGTTTGTATTCTAATAGGACAAATGCGACAAAAGGGTGCGACGTTTTATGAGGCTATAACTATGATCACTGCTTCCGATGGGAAATCATCGGCGGTTTGAACCTCATAATGCAATGGAATTCATTTGGGCGTGGCCGAGATGCACAGGGTGAGAAACCACCATCTCTTCCTATACTTTGCTTTGGTGGTAAGCTACGGGCCCATGTACAGCGTGCTTCACTGATTGGTATGCCGAGATGTGAATGATTAATCTGATCAGTGAAATCCAATCTTTTCAACACCATTTGTTTTTTCTCTACCATGCTCAGATTAATTTGGATCCTTCTATGGCTCAAATTCAAATGGAAAAGAAGCGAAGGAGATGGAGATGGGACAAACCAGAGGCTGACGGTTCATGATTGAGTATCTCGCGGGGATAATGATTTAAGATTTGGAATAGACTCAAAGGGTGGCAAATTCATATGATCCTTGGTATATCATTAGTCCATCTCTTGTCAATTCTTAGGCCAATTCATCCCCATTGGACCATGATGTTAAAATCATGCGTCACTTGTGATAAGGAAAATGAATAAGGAGATTTGATCGCACTGAAAGATTGAAATGGGTCCGCTTGTCACGTTTGTCAGTTGAAAGTCCGGACTCGTGAGTAACAATCAGTAAAAGTCGACGCTGTTGAATTGTGGCAACTCATATGGTTTGACTCGTTTAGTGAAATAAATACTTGACCGACCAAAATTGACATGTAGCCGATCAGAATTTAAGATAAATACTTGACCGACCAATATTATCATTTTTGAATAAAAGAATGGACAGTTCCGTTTCTTGGAATGTGAAAAATGACTGACCAGATCGCTTGGAGGGTGTTGGTGTGTGTACTTGTCGCAGTGAGGATAAATTTGAAGGTTTTGCTGTTGCAGAAAAGCGGAGGGAGACACCGTCGTGCTCCCAAAAGATTCCCTTCCGCTTGCCATGTTGGGTTTGGGTCCCTCCGCTGCAGATGATTGGTCCCCGTAAAATCCCTCGGAACTTGGGAGCTTTTCACGTCTCGCTTCTTCGTCATAAGTTTGTCTGTTGCTTGAATTCTAGAGAGTTTCTGGGTTGTTGGGGCCTGGGTTTTGTTTCTGCTCTTGGAGAAGAATGTACTGGGATTTTCGGGAGCTTCTGGTGAAGTAAACATTCTGACTTGGAAGGTGAGTTTCTTGTTGCTGGGGCTGTCTGTTTAGAGGCGTCTTGCAAACTCTGGCTTTCAAATTTGAATTTTGCATGGTCGTTTGCAGATTTCAACAATTGGGTTTGGTTGTGGATGGAAAAGAAGGCACAAATGGGATGTTTCTCGGTCTGTCTTAGAATCCTAGGAGTGTCGGCTTTCTTGATGGTCTTTTAGTTCACTTACTCTCCTTTTGCTAGAGACTGGTTTTGCAATTTTAGGGTCCCAGGTTGTTTGGGAACAGAGCTCGAAGTTTGTCACTTCAGTGGTTTTCTGTGGGATATGATGTTTGACAGGGGCTTCACAGTGTCTCTCCCCACATTGAATTGCCCGGCTCGGACATTCGGGTTTGTTAACACGCACAGAGCACCGTATAGGAGAAGATCAAATCCAGATTTAGCTGTACCACCATCCGCTGTTCTTTTACCTACTGAAGAGAGTGATAATCTACCAGGATTACGGAAGAACCAAAATTCAAACTTAGCTTCAGCAAGTTGTGGTTCTTCTGCTTCACTGCTCAGTCAGGCAAATTCCGTGGGCATAATTGGAGGAGTATCTGTTGAATCAACCCTGGACTTCGTGAAGAAACTAGTGAATTGGAGTTCAAAAGTCAGAGAAAATTGCCTTCCTTTTGTACTTTGCTCTGACCCAGTTTTGCATCAGGAACTGTTATCACACGAAAGAAGTTCATTCCCTTCAATGAGCCATAAAAGTGAAGTTTCCAAGATAGACTATAAACTGATTGTGGATAACCTGCGCCAGAAGCGGGTCTTTCTTGAGAAATCAGGAGCTCGGTGCATAGTAATGCCTTGCCATATTTCGCATTCTTGGCATGATGACATAAGTCATGGATGTTCTGTTTCTTTCCTTAACATGGCCGAATGTGTTGCTAAAGAGCTTAGTGAAGTGAAAATGAAGCCTCTTGAAGCTGGAAGCCCTCTTCGGATCGGCGTGCTCGCAACAAGTGCAATTCTAGAGGCAGGATTTTATCAGGAAAAACTGGAGAATGAGGTAATTCCATTACGTCTCTCCTCTGCATCTTCAAATGATCGACATTTCTGTATCATAATTGATCAAGGATTTCTCTTAAAGTTGTATAACTGGAAAACAATGAGTTGGTGTGAATGTTTAGCAATTCATTATGAGATTGGGGGAAATCAGACATGACAGATCCCATTTTGTTTGCTTGATGAGTGTCCATTGTACTCCTGAAAGCTTGTGGCTTTCCAGAAAGGAAAGCACAGCTTCTGACTATGTTGAAGGCCTGCTGCTACAATATTTTTGGCTGTTGCCTCATTCTCTCACTTTTTGCTGGATATATTTGTTTATATCGATTTCTTCTGTTGACTTCTGAATTCGTATAATAATAAGCTGCTTAATGGCCACCTAGGAGCGAGAAGGATGGTGGATTCATAATTCTAGCAATCCTCTATAAAACTGGGTTTTCATAGAAACAGAGATTGCAGTATATGCAATGTAATAAAGAGGAGCACAGATGACTGATATGGCCTAGGTGTATAAAATGATCTTAATATGTCGTTAGATGGTGAAAAACAGTGTGACACCTGAGAACTTCAATTGAGTTTCATTTGTTATCATGCTTTTCTAAAGCATTGTTAATTTCATTTGTTATCATGCTTTTCTAAAGCATTGTTAATGTTTATCGAGTAAAATGTAATGCTACTGGGCTAAGTGTATTTCCCGGTCATGTGTCATAAGTTGTCTGTTAGTATGATTTAATTTGGAAATCTCCCGTGAAAGATAATTAAATATTCGTTTGGTGTACGCTATTCATGTACACCTTTCAAATTTTTTGCTGGAGTTTTCTATAGTATATTTATAATACAGATTGGAGGAAGGACCCAAAATTGACAGTTCTATATACAGCTATGATTTAGGTCATTGATGAAGAAACACACAATACACATGTAGTGTTTTAGTAAATGCTGATTGGAGAAGTACGTCCTCTTGCTGAAATTCCTCTACCACGGTATTTGCAGCCTCTAATTTGAGATTATGTCGATCACCATTAGGTTCCGCTAAGTGAATACCATGCTTTGCTGTGTTAATGGCCACTGCTGTTTCCTCCTTTTGGCTTATTCACCTTATGGGCTTTTTATGTACCAACTGAAGATGGCAATGATTAAATCCTCGAAAATTAATTGTCTGATTTTTCTGGGATACCCAGTTTCATGGAGTTTCTGTACCCTTGACTTTAAATGTGGATCAAGTTAAACAGTTGGTACAAAAGTCGAGCATTTTTCTGTAGAAATCTAAGCTTTTGATGGATTTTGACACCACCATTCCAATGTTGTTTTTCTTCTGCACAAAAGCTTTGCTATGCCCACCATTGTGGGTTCAGACTAGTTACACATATAGTGTGTACTTGATAATAGCACTAGCAGGAAACCTTATCTTCCCGCTCATCAGCTTTTCCTTAAGTTGCTTGTTGAGGTAGTGGAATGAGGGCCCTAAGTTTTAGTCATTACTCTTTAACTCCCTTGTTTTCTGAGGAAGTTGTACAGTCTACCTGGGTGATCGGGTGCGTATTACAAGTATTGACTGCCCTAGTTGAAGACACTTTTAGGTTCCTAGGGAGATTTTTGAGAGGTTTCGCATGGACTCTGAGTAGCATTTGTTTCTGATTTTCTAGCACAGCTTTGGCAGAAACCCTGATAGATTTCGGAGGGTTTTTAATTTTTGCCTTGAGTACAACAGGTTACAGAACATCCTTCATATCATTTCCTTGTGATGTAAATGTGAGAGATTGAATTCTATCGGCACTATCAACTGGGTGGCCATTTTCCTGCAGGGATTTGAGGTCGTGTTGCCGGATAAAGCAACGATGGAGCACACTATAGTTCCTGCAATTGAAGCTTCGAACAGAGACGACATGGAAGGGGCGAGAAATCTTTTGAGGATTGCCCTTCAGGTTCTCCTAGTAAGGGCGGTGAACACTGTTGTCCTCGCATCCAATGACCTGCGAGACATTTTGCCTCGAGACGATCCTCTTCTTAAGAAATGCATAGACCCCGTCGATGCGTTGGCCAGGTCAACTATCAAGTGGGCAAAAGCCATTGAAAGCCGTTCTTAAGAATAGATAGAAAATTGAATACTTCCGTTCTTCAGAATAGATAGAAAATTGAATACTTGTATGTGGTCGATGCTTGTTTCATTGAAAAGCTGTATAGTTTTTTTGTTTCATCGATTGATATCGTATACAGGGAACTTTGGTGATAAGAACTGGTTACTACATTATTCTTTAGCGAGTGTATCAATTAAAATGGTAGTAAACATTGTAATTCACTTGTGAACGGATCGCTTTCGAGTAAGCTGTCGGAAGTTCCCTCTGTTCTTGTTTTCTGTCTCGGGCGTTTCAAACGATCTCTAAATCTCCCTTCTTAAGTATACGTGGTTGGTTTTTAATCCCCCCATGGTCCTTGATTGCATCAAAATTGAAACTTGGATACAATTTGAGGCAGGACATAGGCAACTTGAGATCACGAGATCACTTCTTGGAATTTGTTCTTGTTTTTATTCGGTGGACTGGCTACAAACTCACCTCGGACCAGTTCGCAAGTTATGCTCTTTCCCCGTGACTGTATAGCCCAAGCTAATCCACCTATTTTCAGACAATTTCTGTTCCATGGGAGAACATAATGCATCAAAAGGATGCTAGTACGGCCAAGCTCAAGATCACTCATCCAGAAAGCATTTGCTTTTGAGTTCAGTTTGCAATGGCAGATGTGTGCTGAGTTCAGTTTCTAATCACAGATGTGCGCTGAGTTGTACGCGAGCTTTAATTGTCCAGTCGCTCTTCCGTACATGGTGTAGCCTGAAATCTTGATTTCAACAAGATCGCCTAAAGGGCCGCCTTTATTGCTAAATCAAGTAATATATGAAGCACAGCGTTGAAAAGGGGGCGTTTTCTTTTACTGTTAAGGCATGATACTGGGTAAACTTGCTTATGATTAACCTGGAGAATGCCTTCTTACATGACGAATTTTAATCAGCCAAGCACAGAAGGATCCAGGAGAAGCAATTCTATCAGCACCTCAAAGCAAGCTATAACTGGCAATTCAATTCTGAATGTGTCCAATCTTGATCTATTGTTGGTATAAAGGTCGTGCTTGTAAACTTAGCCTTTGTATTTTCTGCAGCAATATGTTATGACTGTTGAGACATCGAGCTACGTCCAAAATTTCTGGTCTACTTGTTTCATTTGAAAAAGACGAGGGGAAAAAATTATTTCATATTTACAAAAGCTTGAGCTTTTGTGAACATTCTACCATCAAAAAGATGAATCTGAGAGTCAAAATAGCTAAATAAGCCGCTATAAATACACTCTATCCAGGGCTGAAGCTACTGAAGATGCAAGGGAAGGTGAAAAGAAAACCATCTACTGCAGCTTCTTGATTCCAGGAAAAGAAGGAAGAATGGAGATGAGGGCATCACCGTATCCAACTGGATCTGTCAATCGCACAGAGCAAGAAAATATGGGTAAATCAAGCATATGACAGCAACTTAAAACGACCACTACACCAGAGAAGGGTACATAGAGTACGTACCACCATCCTCTCGCAGGATCTTGACTATCTCACCCGATACATCAGACTGGAAAAGATCAATAAAAGTGGATAGATTAGAAACCGGACTACTTTGCTGCCAAGATGAGCCTTTTATGTGACCAGAATTAGGACAAGAAAATACTCCATTCAAACACCGAAAACAAAAGCTAAGACTGACCTCAAGAGGAAGTTCTCCACCAAGCTGTTCGATATAGCAAACTACTTGACCCTCCTTCACTAGTTGCTTCTGTGAATCCATGAGAATTATCAGAAGCCATGAAAAATGTACACAGAACTTGCAGTAATTTTATAAGCAGCTTATAAGTTGATGGTCCATAGCATAATATCGACATTGTTTTCCCAATCATGCTTTTTTTTTCTCTTGGGTAGAATCACCATGCTACTTTTGAGAGTTTTTAATGAAAAACAAATAAAACAGAGCATTCTGAATTGGACATCCTATGGACATGCTCAATGCCAAAGTGCAGATCAAACTTCAACGCTTCAGGTCAAATATTATTTATAGAAGTTATATCTAACAGCAAATTAAGTTAAATCATTCTGGGAGCTATTGACTGCACCGCCAACTCAAAAGAAAGTACTATGCACCTAATATGATATATAAAAGGTGCTATCTAAAATTTTCACCTTATATACTCCTTTCCCCCTAATAGAGCTAGGCATATATACGTTTCAATGACTTCGAAAGCAGAGAAGTGAACAACAAATTCCATGAAAAAACCTTCTTGTATGAGCATGCAAAAACACACCTCTTTGCATGCAGGTGGGGCACGCTTCCCCTTGATTGTTCGAGATCTCCGAAAAAATCCCACCTACATCAGGTGAATTTTGAGTGCAGACAAACAACACAAACAATATTTTTTTCTTAGAAAGAGGTTTGAAGTTCTCACCCTTGGAGACTGGAGTATCATGAGGCCTGCATCAGCTGCTTTTTCGAGCAAAGTTGGCCCTTCATCTGAAGAAGTTAGCGTTTTGGAGATGGCCAAAGATGGTTTTGAAAGTGATTGACTTATATCAGTTGCCTCAAGATTCGTATAGACAGGTGCTGGGGCTGTGGAAAGTGGAGAAAGAGGTTTATGTCCTCCAGTTACATCCCTTGCCACATATAGCCGAAATCCACTAAGCTGACAATTTTGAAAAATTGAAAATCAGAAGAGAGAATTGCAAGGTATATGTACCATCTGGGGAAAATATACGGGACATAAATTTATGAAATCCAATTTGTGTACTACACCAAGCACTAGAAATGGTTGCTAAGTGATAACCTTCAATTCGAACTCTGCGACTGATGTCTTGCATATATCTGTGAGCAGAGATTCCACCTACAAACGAAGAATGTGTAGACAGCTGTAAACAACAATAATGGAAAGGACGCAGTAGTGAAAGCAACCGTATTCTAGGAAAGACAAGTTCAGAGGGACGAGTTGCGAAGATTTTGGTGATACCCAGCTCGTAAAGCAATGTGATTTTGCTGAGAATATAGGAAGTTTGATTTCATGAAGCTGCCCCTAGCACAAGGGGCAACATAGAAGTCAACAATTCATTGATCTGGTTCAAAACTACGTGGGTCAAGCCTCCAAAAGAAGTAAAAAGAGTGCAAATAGGCACTCTCAACTGAGTATCAGATCTCAAGTTCCTTCCCCTTCTATAAGGACGTTATAAACCTAACAAATCACTAACGTTAAAATTCGGGGCCTATCAAGTGTGTCACAAGCACAAGTGGGCAGAGTGGAACATCAAAGGAGGGCAATTTGGGCAAGCTCTTTTCACTCCATGGGGGGAGTGCCACGGCCCAAAAAGAACATTCAAGCTAGCTGCTGCCAGCACGTTAGGAGCTCTAAATAATCAATTAATTAAGGGTCATCTTTCAGGAAAAACATTCGGTAAGCAAATTGACTGAGAAGCAAAAGTAACTAAGATGAACACTTTCACAGTATTTGCCCTTACGCTCAGTGACACCGCACTGTGTATGGATAAAGGCGTACAAAAATGGCATAGCCACTTCCCGCTTGATTATAAAATTGATTATAGTACCAGCTCATCATCATAACACTGATTTTGATGCATAAGCTAGAACACTGCATCTGAAAAAAACCATGGTGACCTACTCTGTGCTAGGCAGTACATGATTTTGTACATGTATGACAAAAAGCAAATGACAGCAGAAAATAATGCAAACAAACCGGCTAACTGAAACAATCATGAGTCTATCCTATATTGGAAAAAAAATTGCAAACACTAACCTCAGATGAATTTGGTATGAGCTGGCTAGTTAAACTGGACCGTTTTGAATCTTCAGAATCATCTAACAGACTTGTAGCATCTTTTGCAGGGTTAAAGAGAACCCTTCAGAATATGCAAAGGTGAAACTTCAAATGGAAAATGGGAGTCTCAATATAGATACTTACTTCCAGAAGATGGATGACAGCAAACAGGGCATATTTTATTCCATTGCTGAAGTACGGTTAAACCTGCAAACTTTGGTGTTTTCAACATTATCCAAGTTCTACTGTGCGAGAGATGTGATTCGCTGATTTTTAGTCTACCAGAGTTCAAGTTCAATATTTTAACATTTGAAGCTCCCAAGCTACCTGAAAAAGCTAATAAGGAATTAGCACAGATCCATAGCTAAACCAGAGATATATACACAGTAACAAGCCATCTCACAATTGTTTCAATGTGTTGACAAGGAAATATAGCTAAAAACTGACAACTTTAATGATTTTATACATCTAAGCGTTCACCATTGAGAGAGAGAGAGAGAGAGAGAGAGCAAGCAAGCGAGAAAGAGAGAGTCTAAAGCATTCCAACACAAGGTCTACTTGCTTGCTTTGATAATTTAAGCTTCTACATGCCAGCTACATGTCTCTTATGATATCTTAATGTGACAAGAACAGTAATCAAGTTGTGGTCTTTTCCAATGTAACAAGCAGCAAAGACATAGCCATAGCCCATGAAAAATCCTGACTTTAATCTAAAGCATGCCTTACAAGTAGCTTTCATAAGGGGCAAAATTAAAGGCTCATTGAACAATCCTCTTATGCAGCCACTAGATTAACACAATATATGTGTTTAATAACCTATCATCTCCCAATATGGAACCCTACAACTAACTATCCAGCACCAAACATGAAATCAATTGGAATGGCAGTACTGCATGGACTTGACATAGATTGACTGGTGTCAATGCACTGATTCCACATTAAAAAGAGCAAGAAAATGCAGTGTTCTCATCTATTCAGTCTAGAACTAATAATAAATGACAACAAATTGACTTTTTTCTATCAAAATTTGAGTAGCTGTCTTTTCTTTCGAGCCATCTCTCAATAAACAGCTGTGCAGTGGATGTGCACTGGGAGAGTGTCCGAAAGTAAACAAAGCCCAGAAAATATAGCCGAATCTCATATCTTTGCCTTTTTGCTTTCTTGGCACTTCGTAAGATCAAATACTACTAGAGAGCACTCTGGAAAGAACACACGCAAGCACGAAACTAGAATTAGTGAACCAAAGACGCTTCAAACTATTAAGACATAGAAGCATGTAATTACAGAGACCCGGATGCACTAGACTCTAAATTCCTCCAACCAAGATTTTATCAACGCGAAAGAACAGAGCGCACGTAGAACAAGCCAATGAAAGTCATGGGCGAGAGCCCAAAAGCCAGAGAGACTCACAAGAAGCCATTGACAGTAGCATTTGAACTTGAGGCAATTTAGAGTGGTGGTTCAGCTGAGCGAGCGGAACGAAATGCCAGCTACGGGCGTGCAAAGCATAAAGCTGGAAAAAAACAAAAAAACAGAGAAAGATGGCGTGGATGAATACTGATTGAGCAACAGGTGGTGGATAATGAGAATCCGAAGCTTAGACAGTAAAAAGTTGCGACCTTTTGCCTGTTTCCCCTTGCTAAGGAGTTCGAGAGAGAGAGAGAGAGAGAGAGAGAGAGAGAGAGAGAGAGAATCGTTGTGCGCTGCTGGAGGATTGACCTTGCAAATTGCAGAGAGAGAATGCACTAAAACCCCACTCTTACCAAGTGGGTCGCTACAATTAGAGTGGACGGGCCCAGCATCTTCTCTTGGAATAATATGTCCGTCAGATTCATGTTTCCCGATGAAAATATTACTTGTCCTAAAAATTTACGTTTTCACTGAGAGCGTTCTGTTTTTTTTTTTTTTTTTTTTGTACTTTTAGGAGTTATATATACACGCATAAGATGGAGAGATAAGCATCGCTATGCTAACACCTACTCAATTAACAAGAATGCGTTTTTCATTCCACCAATTTCATCTGATGTGAAGTCCCAAATCAAGTTCTGGATAATCAATTCATTTCTTTTTGATGCTGGAGATAATCAAATCATCACTGTGAAAATGAAAAGCAGAAAAGTTACAAGTACTTCAAACAAATGTCATTCATCACGCATCCTTCCAGTCCGGGCAATAACTCAACAGTTTACACTGCAGAAACATGGTTTGATTTACAAAGACGAAATAAAAACTACTCGGATGCTTGAAAAGCTTCCCGTCTCCTCTGTTGATACACCATGTCCAATGCTTCTTGAGCAGTAACTACAACATAAGAAATCAGCAAATCCAGACCCTTCAATCTTATGTCTTTCAGAAGCACATGGCAGTCACTTTGAATTTGACAAGTAAAATGATTGGTTTTGCGAGGTTTGGCAGTCCATACTTGGGAAAGTTCCTCCAGTAAACAATCAACTGTGAGGCGAGACACGTGCAGAGGAGGGTTCATGTCCACAAGGACATGTACCGCTTACTAGGCACTGTAGATTCCTTGGGGGGCTGAAATGAAGCGAACAAAAAACAGGGAGATGCCATTACAAGAAGCTGCAGTGACATGCTTCAGCACAGCAATAGAAGATACGGTCTTGTTAAATGGACGTGATCACAATTGTCTGAGTGAAGCAGCAAATCAACATATCGCAAGATGCCCATTGTTATGCATGTCCATTGATCATTGACTAACAACAGACACAGCACCTTTTCGAGTCTTGGCAGTTTCCTTCCAGGAATTCCAAGAAGCCCTTAGGTTGTCCAACTGCGCGTCTGGAATTGAGGTGTGCTCATCCAATTTCTCAACCCATTCTTTCCAAGGGGGCCTTGAAGGGTCCAGAAATCTAGCAACTTGAGGCAACACTACTGATCTGTAAAACTTGTCCACGGTGCTCAACACAGCTTCTGACTCCACTAATGCCATCATTTCTGGCCTAACAACATTAATAGGTCCCTTTCTCATGACATAATTGTTCCCTCTAAGTATCAATACCTCAGATGGAGCAAGTGGTAGCACGACACGGGAAAATTTGGCCAATGACAATGTGAGAATATCTCTAGGAAGTAAGTCGCGCTTTACAGCTACAGCAGTCCCCACCATTTTGCGGATCTATCAAATGCAAGACCTCCTTATTATAGGAATACAGAAGCACTATATATGAAGGTATATTTCAAATTGAACTGTGCAAAATAAAGAATACAGACACACTATATATGAAAGTATATTTCAAATTAAACTGTGCAGCAAAGAAAACAAATTGTTTACCCTAGCAATATATTTCAAATTGAACTGTGCAGAATAAAGAATACAGACACACTATATATGATAGTATATTTCAAATTAAACTGTGCAGCAAAGAAAACAAATTGTTTACCCTCGCTAGGGTCAAGAAAATTTCTCCTGCAATCAATTGTATGGGCTAGATAGCTTGTGGCGAAACCTCAGGAGTTAACAAAAACTGCCTTGAAAAGGCTTACCTGATGCAACATGAAAGACTCTCCCCAGATGGAGAGCTCAACATAACCTGACCCAAGCAGATTCTCCAATTTGCCACAAGAGCAGTGAAGAATCTTTCTAAAATGGGAAGAACTAATTCGGTCTTTCTGATCAGGTTCATGTAACCATCTTGCTTTAATGACATTTTCTGAACTTCTGCTCCGTCGATCATTCCCACGATTTTGAGAAGAGTCAATTAAATTTTCAGCAAGGCCAATCCCCTGTAGAGCATGTTCATCTGTTCCCTCACAATTAATTGCAAATTCATTCTCCAGAAGCTCTTCATCACTTTCTTCCTGTTCAGATGCAGATGCTGCATCAAATGGTTTTTCTTCCATGGTTGAATGCTTGTCTCTCCGTGACTTCTTTATGGGCAACTTTCTTCTGTACTTGGAACGTACAGTATAGTTATGAAAAGGATGCTCTCCCTGCAAAGAGGACATATACAACAGAAAAGGGCCTTCTGAATGTCCGTTAAAATTCCTCTTGTAATACAGATGCAACCACAGCATCAAGAACAACAAAGATAGGATAAGTGGGCGATAGAGGGAAACAAGTACAGAACCTCAAAAGTGCTTAATATATTATTAAAATCTGATATGTGATGATCCACTTCACTAGAGGTACAATTGCTTTTCATCCCAATAATTTCAGCAGGAATAAGGTATGAATACTTCCGGATATTGCACTCCCGTCTTGGATCAAAGCTCCTGGAGAATTTCCACAAACAAAAGTTAGGATCGATAGGGAGAGAAAATAGACATAACGTCACAGAAATGGCCATTGAAAATGCAGCGATGATGAGCAGCTCCACAAAACGTAAAATCCTTGGAACCGGTGATAATATGTGAATGCTCATGAAGGATACTGAATAATAATAATCACCATCAAGTGCACACATTACAAAATTTTGAACATATAGAAATGGCACGTTATTTTCACTTCTTTCAACACCTCAAAATGTGGACATTTAGTGTTAATGAAAGGAAACATGAAGCTTTTGATGGAAAGACATACTAAAAACGTACTGAGAATAGGTCCTGCAGGAAATAGTATTTAAAGTTCATTTAATTATTGGAACTTCTGAACTCCCTTTCGCTTTGTCCAAAGTGAAGGTTCTCTATCAGCCAATTCATTTTAGAGCCATCAGATTAATTTATCAACTTCGCAAACAAAAAACCAATTCGATCATATCAACTCTGAAGACGGTTTCTCACTCAATTAACAAAAGTAAGTATTAACACTGTATTGTTTACAAAGCCCCACTTGAAATAACTTAAATGCAGATACAAAGACGCTGCCCCACCAAATCCAGTCTCATGATTTTGTATTCAGCCAGCATTTGAAGAATGCCTCAAATGCTTTACATTCTAAGAATTTATTTTGCATCATTGTTTACAAAGTACTCGAACCAGAGAGATCCTCTTCAATGATATAAGTTAAGATCACTTCCAGTGAAAGAAATTTGAGCAACCAAGATTGAGACCCTCAGCAGCTTTCCGCCAACTGCTAATCCTGAAAATTATTCGTGCCCGCTCCACTTCAGAAAGGAACAACCGACTAAGTCCACTTGGAGAAGAACCAAGTCTGTGCTAGCTTATTGGCCAATTAAATTCTCAATAGAAAGAAAGTAAAAAATAAAAATGGAAGCATAAAAGTCTAGCCAAAACTATGAGGAGACAAACCTACAGCATTCATGACACACTCTTTTTAGTAGTGTAACTGAGTGGAGAGCTGACATTAGCATTAACATCTGACCTATAGAAAAGTGATTCTTATTAGACGAATGTGATGAATATATCATAAACTCCATTCTCCACCTTTTTGAAGGCAGAATGCTAAAAACTCTGATATCTTCAGGAAGATATGCATTAATATGACTGGCGAGATGGATACCATGAGGGTCTCCCTTCCATGCGTTGTCAGGAATTTCCATCTTGAGTGATATGGTAGTCGCCAGTGAATGAACCTAGAAAGTTTTCCGCCACCATAAGGGTAAAGATATCTAAACTCTCATCCTAAATGATTACATGAAAAGATGTGAGATAGTTATCAATGTGAAGGATTCCTGAGAACGCACTCCTTTATCAGTCCGGCTACTTCTGGCCCAGGCAATTTTGTTCAGATTCCCAAAGTTACTTTCTAGAATTCCACCAGCCTTGTAGATAGCATTTTCCAATTCTTCTTCTACAGCTGCATTTAGAGCTTACATGCTGAGCCAAGTCTCATCCGGGGTAAACATAAACATGACCTCCACAGCAAGAATGTTTGGACATATATCAAGACAGAAACAGATAAGTAACTACTAAAAGAAACATGAATTGCCATGCAATAAAAATGAGAATTGTTATATTTATGAATTAAACCAGCTAGCTTAGAAGTAACATTGTCTATTTTGTCCACAGCAGACTCCCACTGAGATCAGACATATGGAAGTGTGACAGAAAAAATCCCTTCTACAGTGACTTCTGTAAGTATAATGCAGCTTGTGCATTCATGTTCATATATTACAGACCCACAAAAACCTTTGTGAACATGAACTTTGAAGAAGCTAACTCCCAAGTATAGCAGCGACATGAGGGTGTAAACAATTGAAAACGGGTAAAAAGATGTCTCATCTCGAATGAACTTGTGAAGTGGACGAGTTCCAATTCGTAAACTAAAGTTCCAAAATTGAGATCTGGCCAGGAAGATTTTGTTCAACTGGTTGGGCCCTTTGGCATCTTAGACAAAGCATGGGCAATGTTCTCGACAGAACAGAATTAAAGAAAGGACCAAGGAAGTAAAGAAGAGATATTATGAAGATCAAACGACTAAAATTCCTCATCAGATGCAACCAATCATGATGGCTTTTTACATTTTGTTCCAGTTACTCTATAATGGCAAAGAAAGCATTTCGCAGACTCTCTCATAGATTCCATAATCATAGATGATGATATATGTTAAGGTGCAGCCTGCATAAATTAAACTAGACTGCCTACATATTGGACAAGCTGCTTATCCTTAGTTAATGTGAGAAAACATCCAGTCAAATACCAAAAGCTTAGAAAAATCAGTGAGTACAAATCAAGACAGGGAATATAAACAGAGCACTTGGTCAAAAGAAACATTCCGGCTGCGAAACTAAACAAAGTAAAAAGGAAGCGAAGAGAATAGAAATACAAACATGAACTTACTATACAATGAATGCTCATCCCGTTGCATCTGAAGACCTGAGGCAAAAAAAAAAAAAAAAACCAACAAGCTAGCTCATCAACATAAAGATGAAAAGGCCTCTTTATCGGCAAATAGCATTGTTGGGCATTGCTCGAGCACTCCAAGCTCACCTCTATAATTGGTGCCCACATACCCGACCCGCATCACCACCTTCTTCTTCCGAAAGGCTTGCCATTTCAGCGGCTCCGATTCTTCCGGCGCGCCGCAGGTTTGGAGAGCGGACGGCGAAGAGGACAGGGTCTGAGCGGAGCGGCAGGGGAAGAGCCGTCCTATGCGTCTGCCTCTATCTGGGTTTGCAAAAGCTGAGGTTCTTGGGTTCGGGGACTTCAGCAACAGCCATGGGAAGAGCAGCAACCGATGCGAACACGCCGCCATGGTCGAAGATTGAAGAAATGACCGAACGTGGGTGACGAACATGTGACTGCACGAGCTCGATGCTCTTTATTTGGTTTTTCTGTTTTTTCCCTTCCTTCTTTTTTCCCCTTTTGTCCGTCTGGGAATAATTAGACGTCAGGAGAACAAGTTTAATCCAACTTATATCATATGATTTATGCAATGAGATTACATCTGCTATTAACTTATATCTGACAGAAAATTCAACAGTGAATCGACGTAAAGATTATAATCATGGGTCGTTTTTTAGGCATGTAATTCCTTCATTATAGAAAATTATTGAATTTCGAAATACGAAGGAAATATATTGACACACTTTTAACTATTGCTCGAAAAATCGAAATAAGTAAAATCAAGTCCAAAAGTAAAAATTTATAATAAATGGCAAGTCACTTAAAATATGGTAAAATTTTTTTGCCATATTTATGTTATCCTTAGTCTAACATATAAATTCAATTTCCCCAATCAGACATCTTACATGTCCTCTTTTACCAAAGCTGGATTTGTCACAGAATTGTTCATTTTAATTTGACGCAATTATTAGTCATTTTTCTAAAAAATATTATTCTTTATATAATCAAACATGAAACTTACATTGTTTTCCACTAAATTTTGTATTGAATTGAACGAAAGTAATTTTATGCTATTTCTTATAGGATTGATCATGTTAATTAATTATCTATATGACCTCTAACACGTAATATACTGTTGAAACAGAGTCAATTTCACCGTTCTAGATTAATAGGATAAACTTTACTTTTAGTTTATATATTTTCATGCCTTTTCTAATCACGTCATTTTACCTCTAATATGTTTAATATGTGATATTTATGATTATGTCGATATTCTGATATATTCTTGTCTTAAATTTTTCTTGGTAAAATTCTAAGGACTTCTCTTGATCACATAGTGGTCCAATATAGTCTATTTCGCTACGCCTTTAAAATATGACAATATAATTATGCATTTGTCTTTTTTCTTTTCTCAGGATTAGAATCATGCATTTCCTTCTAGAGTGAGATTCTTAAGAGTTTTACCTTTAGATTTTTCACTTTTCTACTTAATGTTGATAGTTTAGATTTCAATATAATGCATTAAACGAGAGTTGATTTGACTAGTGATGATGAAATTATGTCTAATTGACCTATCCCCACTAAAAAAAAAAAGATAAAGAACACTATACATTAAAATACACTACTTTGTGTCTACAAACACTTATTAAAATCTTCTAGAAAGAGTCAACGGACTCTTCTATTCTAGTCTCCCTAGTCACCAAAGGTGACGGCCTACAAAAGGGCATAGGGATCAGCTAATGTAGAATAGTCCATGTTAGCTTATCCTCACCATTAAATGCCTTCCTAATACAAGGGGGAGGGCATTTAATGGCCCAGATAAGCTAACGACTATTCCACGTTAGTTGATCTGGATCCAAAGGGAGGAGCTCTTTTTGTTTGTTGAGGAGGGCCCTCTTCTTGTTTCGCGCCTTTTCTTTCATCTTGATATAACTCTAGCATAAGCTAAAAGTTATGGCCAAATTGTGTGGTGGCTAAAGCTAATACCAACAGAAATGAGAGAGGATATAATCCTGATCTTGTCTGAACTTTTGTTTCCCCTTTAAATACGTCATTCATGCGACATGAACATCTGCAATGTTACTTGATATCCAAATTTTATATGAACCGATCAGGTTGAGAAATGGATTATTAGGATTGACTTCGTGATTAGTTGCCCTTCAACAAAATTAGTAGTTTTAACTGAAAATGATCTCTGCAAGCATTATGTTCATGACATGAGTGCCGAATCCGTGGCTCCCTTCGATCCGGGAGCAGGGATGCTATTTGCCGCGCCATATGCCGATACGGATGGTAAAAGATTTCTTATCGCCTCTGGAAGTTGAGCGCCTTGAGGGAAATGGCGAAAATGCAAGCGAAGATCAAGGGGAAGGCGACCACGACGGCGGCGGCCACGCCCAGGAAGTCGTGTCTATAACCCAAGTAATCTTTGATGTATTGTTTCACCGAGCCGCCGGAGTCCTCCAGCGTGTCCTCCACATCACCGTACTGCGAGGCCACCAACCCGTACAAAGTCCAAGCAGTGGGGCATGTCCAGTAGAACCATTTCCACCAAACGGGAATCCTCTGTTAAAGGATATAGCAAGGGAGGGTAGTCTCTCGTAGTCAGGCGTGAACATCATGTTGGATGAAGAACAAAGAAAATCAGCAAAGATCATCCGAAGGGTTGGTAGATAGAACTTACGGTTCGCGGCACGAGGAACCCCGAGAAGAGGTTCCATTGAGGGAAGACCGCAAAGGAGAGGATGCCGGTGATTTGTAGGTTCGGCGTCAGGCCTACCGCTATCATGGCAAAGTAGTTGTAAGTCAAAATGACGAAGAACATGAAGAAGAAAAACCAGAAGAACTTTTCAGCTGCCCATTCGAACCCAATCATCGGATAAACTATGAGGGTGTACGTTATGACTTGCGCGAAGATGTAGGGGACTTCAATCAGAACCTACAATATCAGGATTCAAACCACATAAGGGTCATTTAATTAGATTACTGAACTGAAAGAGAAGATCGGGATCACTGCGAAGCAAAATTTTACTTGTGCTAGAGCATATGGCAGGGCCGAGTACATTCCGGCAGCTCGCTCTCTATAAAAAACTACTCTTTCCACTGATATAACAGGTTGGACGGGAGATGCATTTTGGACCCCAAGGAAGATAGCGGTAGCATACATCGAGCCCATTGCATTAAGCAGGTCTATTCTCCGGTTCCTGCAGGATTTGAAGGTTTACGAACGCACATCAGTTCAATGGTGCACGGGCCTATAAGTTTAAACTGTCTAGACAGGACTTACGTTTTAGATCCGATATCCCAGAACATGCTCCCAAACATTAAGGCTACGAAGATGGCGAAGAGGTGCCGAACAGCTGTGTAGTTTGTGTTGCGCCAGTAAGACCAATGTTGTTTCCATAAGCAAGCGATTAATTGGGTGAAAGCTGGCTGCGAATACTTGGTGGGGAAGTAGAGATCCTTGGAATTAGGAGCTGGTACGCTCAATTCTTTGATCAGAGCCTTGTTTCTCCTGGAAAAGTGCAGGATGTGTCAATCTTAACCCTCAGTGATCTATGTGAGTGCCTCATTTGGTCACCAACAAGGCTAAAATTTGGTCCTTTGGGAAAGCAGTGAACCCACCGGTACAAGTCCGAACTCTTGTATAAAGCAGCAAAATCGATCCCCAGAGCAAGCTCTTGGGCTGGCCCCGTGACTTCGAGCATCCAAGTTGCTGGGTTATAACCATCTTTGATTTTGCTGACTCCTTGGATTCCCTTTCACATGAAGGTATCTCTTTCTAGTGATTCGAGTAACTTTACCAGAAAGGGAAACTGAAACTGTATCTGCCGAAATACGTACCTCAAAGTAATTGATTAGATGACAAGAATGGCGACCCAATGGACCAACATATATCTCTTGCCCACCTCGTTTCAATAAAAGAAGCTACGGCACAAGAAAAAGTAAATGGCTCGTGTGTCGATGGCATTGTGAATAAATTCTGGTACTTTGGATGTGTAGACATTACTTACCTCATCAAAAGATTCGAATATATCAATGCTCGGCTGGTGGATCGTGCACACAACAGTTCTGCCTGTATCCACCGTATTCCTTACTGTTCTCATGACAATAGCGGCAGCTCTTGCATCAAGCCCAGAGGTTGGCTCGTCCATGAATATGACAGAGGGGTTAGCTACTAGTTCGACTGCTATGGTTAGCCTTTTGCGTTGCTCGGTAGAGAGACCGTTGACGCCAGGCAAACCAACCAATGCTTGTCGCAGTGGATTTAGTTCCACAAGCTCCACGACTTCCTCAACGAACATCTGCAAAGGTTTTTTGGAGTACAGATGACATGATGGATAAGACTGACTCTTGATGACGGCTTCACATCTAGCTAAGAAAGATATGAACCAAGTACCAGTGAAGATGACGGACTCAAATTTACCAAAAAGAGCCGTCATTTGGGATTTCTAAAGAAGCAAGAATTTGAAGTGATCATTTCAAGGGCAAAAGACAACAATGCTGAAAAACATATGGGGAATAGAAGCCAACCTTCCTGGTTTCATTGTCAATGTCAGGTGGTAAACGCAGCCATGCAGAGTAAACCAATGACTCATAGACCGTAACATGAGGTGAATGGATGTCATTTTGTTCACAGTAGCCGCAAATCCGAGTGAATGTCTCTTGCTTCTTTGGATATCCCGATATCATTATGTTCCCTTCGATGTATCCTCCAGTTTTTCTACCGGCCAACACATCCAACAAGGTAGTTTTACCGGCACCACTAACACCCATCAAAGCTGTGAGAACACCGGGCCTGAAAACACCACTTACTCCACTTAAGAGCACCAATTTATCATCGAGAACACCTTGACTTATCATTGCCTGTCACCATAAATATAACAACGAATTATTTAGCCACATTTAACATGGTGATATTTGGGTAGGAATTTTTATGCTTCTATCCTGATGAGGTACTATCTTCAGATTTCTCATGGTTCAGCTTGAACCCTGTTACCTGCGGCATGTCAACTGAATACTTGATTTCATCGAAAGTGATAGAGTGTTGATCAAATGGCAGGACCATTCCTCTTTTCCTATTAGTCATGGCAGCCATCTCGGGCGTTGTGAATGAGGATCTGGATGTACTCACTGCAAGTCCGCAAAGAAAATATCGGCAAAGACATTATGCAAGTCCTTTATAAAAGGAGTCGTTCTTTTCAGTCTATTGTTAGTCTAATGTTCACCACCTATCTGCTAATGATAGACAACAGAGGCTAACAGAAACAGTGAAGACTTTGTACCTGATACTTCTTGGTGACTAGAACCCTGAGATGGCAACTCAATCGGTCCATCTCTACTGCCATTGCTATTATGATCTTGTGATTTTACTGTCTGAGATCCACCAATGGCTGCAAAATTGCTTACAGTACTTAGGCTAGCTCTAACGGAAGGAAGCCTAAAGAAGAATAAACTCGAATCCACTCACGGTCAAGGAAAGTGAGGGCTACTGGGAACATCAGGTTGAAGAGCAAAATGAATCCAAACAGTGCCCCCACTCCTATCCAGTACCAGTGCGCTTCGGTAAAGAGTCCACGCGACTCCAACACTTGAACTCCTAGTGTTTCGTTTGAACTTGAATTGAAGGGAACCTATGAGATGGCATAAACAACAGGAACCAGTTGGTCAGAAAATGATAGTCATGGAGAGAGATAAAATATTTGCATCATGCAATTACAAGACTTCACCTTGTTCCAGTTTGATGATAAGAACTCGTTAGCAGCTAGCGCATTCTGTCCGTACATTAAGGGTGATACCCAATATCCCCAAATCCACCATTTCTTTATATCCTCTGCCATTCATATAGAGAAGGGAAATTAGCACTCCTCATGATGACGGAAGCCCAAGAGGAAAAAAAAAATTGAATTCTAATGTAGACTATACCTCTTGAAAGAACAACACCGCTTAATGCAAAGAAAAGCAGCAGAGAAAATGACCCGAATGTGCTAGCAAGAATCATGTTTCTACCCACTGCCCCAATTGTCCGGAATAACGCTGATGCCATCTGCTGGGCAAGCACAAGCAAAAGGTACTGCCTGAACAACCTGCAAACACAACCCAGACACTTTATACATCGAAACAATAGAAATATTATAAAGGCGATGTTGGATTTGCCATCCTCCAAAATGGAATTATCCCCTTCCTTTCTCACCTCCCAGCATGGGGATCAAATCCAATGACATAGTAGGTCAGGAACACCCAAACGGCAACCTCCACAAAGGTGATAGGGATCTTTGTAATCCAAATTGGAAGAGCATATGCCCATGCTGGGTAAAAGAGGAGATCTCTTTGCTTGTAGAAAACTGGAAGCTTGGCAATTGTCATGGAAATCTCCACCATTCCATTGAACATGATAATCACTAGAGTGAAGAACAGTGCTCCAATATAAGTCCCTCCATCAGTTGTGGTATCTCGAGGCATATGAGTCCGAAAGAAGAGGGTCATTGTAATACACGCTTGAACTGTTAGCTGATGAAAGAGTTGCATCGTATTAGTATATTAGCTAGTTCAAGTTTGAAATGAGTATTGAAGTCAGCATTTACCTGAAAGATCTTAAAAGTGTAAACAAACGAGTTCCTTTTCATAAGCAAGTATTCTCTTGAAGCACAAGCTCGCAGCAAATCCTTTACTCCTAGACCATATTTTTCGGTAGTCAAAGCAGCTGGGTGGTTCTTGCTTCGATCAAAAGGTGTGGAAAGCTCATCCCTGAGTTTGCTCCCCAAATGAAATGCATGAAATGCCTCTGCGAATTCCCGAACCGTCACAAAAGTGTAAGGCTCATCTTTACATGCCCAATATTGCTGCTGATCTTTCCGTGATGTTACCTATCAATAGAAAAGGAAAATGTGTTCTTCCAAGATAGTTGCTTTGAAAAAAACTTTTTGTCTCCCAAAAGCTGAAGGGTGGAAATTGTTTTGTCTCAACTTACTTCTTGCAAGAAGTCGGCAACACCCTTCCTCTCGGGACATTTGAATCCCATGGATTCAAAGAAATCGAGGATGAGGTCACGAGGACCCTGGTACACGATCTGGCCATCGGATATTAGAATAATGTCGTCAAACATGTTGTAGGTCTCCGGAACTGGCTGGAGAAGGGATATGACTGTGGTTCCGTTGAAAATGTGATTGATTTGCTTCAGTGCCTTCACTATTTGGTACGTGGTCGAGGTATCAAGCCCAGTAGAGATCTCATCCATGAAGAACGCCATTGCAGGCCCAACCAGCATCTCACCTGGAAAATGCAGGTCCGTGATCATTTTGTTGATTAGGCTAGAGAAGGAACATTGAACATTAATTTTGTGGTGTCAACAACTATTCCAAGTTGCTTCTAACCAGTGGTGACACGCTTCCTTTGTCCTCCGGAAATACCCCTGATCATTTGATTTCCAACCATGGTATCTGCACAATCTTCTAGCCCTAAAATCTGTGGAAAAAAGGACTTGTACAGTAAAGTTTTATAATTCCAAAAATGCTAGTAGCACCCTTTTTTTTTTGCGTGTCTGATTCTTGTTAAAGATTACCTTAAGAACATAATCTGTGACAACACTAGCCTCCTGACCAGGTATTGCTGCGGCCTGAGGGATTTTACACCAAAAAAGATATGCTTGAGAAGACCCCAAAAGCAAACTCAGCAGTATCTTTTTGGCCATGAGAAAGAAAAAACTATGCCAGAGTTGCACTGAAAACCATTTGTTCCTCGTTGAATTTTCTTATGCATAATCTGTTTATTTCCTTGTTTGATTAGGAAAAGGGGAGAAATGCAACTATTAGCTTCCCTTCTTTGGTTACCTTCATATAGACATCAATATCAGGGTCTGGTTTTATATTTGCCGCTTTCTCTCTTCTTGATAGCTCTGCCAACATATCTACAGAATGCCACAAAAGGATCCACATTTTTCTCATTCTAAAGATCTCTCGAATACAAATCTGACTGCGAAAATGATTAAAGAAAAAATATTGCTAATTACCATATCGAGTTCCAACCCCCTGACATCTTGCGGAGAAGGCCAGAGTTTCTCTAACTGTCATTTCTCCAATGTGAAGATCATGTTGACTTATGTAAGCAGCAGTTCGTTGGGGCACAAACTCATTGAAGCTATGTCCATTATAAGTAACCTTTCCTGTCGCCTAAGTAACAATATTGGTGCTTTTAGTAAAATTTGAAACAAAAACTTAGTTTCATCTAAACATTGGAAATCAGGAAAAAAAAGGTGTGAAATCAAATGAAAATTTAGGTGAATTAACCTTTAGTTTGGGGTCAAGCTTGCCAGCCAAAGCTAACAAGAGTGTGGTCTTTCCTGAACTAGGAGGACCTAAAAGCAATGTCATCCTGTAGAAGCTGAATGCAAATCAGAAGCAGGTTGCTAAAAGAAAAGGAAATCTCTATCATTCAGTTCAAAGCCAAAAAAACAAAAAAGCAGAGGGAACTCAGATATGCCATTCCATTTAATTTGGCTTAAAGTTGCTTTTAATTTGGTTTGATTTGCCCACCTGCCAGGTTTGATGATCCCACTGACATCTTGCAGGATGGTGAAGTTTTTCTTTCTACTAGGGAGGATGTGCAGGAAATTCAAGATGCCCTTCAACAACAAAAGGAAAAAGGATATGTAAAAAAAGATAAAAGAAAAGGAAATATTAGACAGAAACATATTCAGAACATTTGAGTGTTTGTACATAATTAATGGTAAATCATCTGGTCTTTGCTAAATGGAAAATTAAAAGTCTGCTTGTTATGTTTGATCTGCGAACTGGTGCTGGTGCTTACCTCTAAGATATCGATACCGAAATTAATGAAATTGGGCACAGCCCTGCTTCCGACATGGACCTCTGTCTCGACATTCAAATGCTCATATCTCACTTCAATTGTAGCAAGATCAATTCCAACTCTGTAAAGAAACCAGATTCACAAGAACCAAAAGAAGGACAAACTAGGATAAGAGAGGCTAAACTAATATCACCAACTCACAAACGCTTAAATGCAACATATAGTCAATTGCATGAATAGTTCCTTCAGTAAAAAATAAAATTATCACTTTTGCTATTTCATAAAGATTGGCAACGCAGTGAATTGGTAACTTTTGTTCCACCATGTGTTAACAGCCCCTTCATTGTCTTTTCAATCTAATAAAAATCTTGGACGATTCTAGTGTTCTATTTTAAAAGAGAGGGATTATCTTTTGGTGCTGGTAGAGTTTTGAAAAAAGTTGGTAACTGTCGAAATAGGGAAAATGACATTAATAATCCTTCGACTTTTGGCCAATATACAATGTCCTTCATGGACTTTTAATTTGTTCAAGTAATTCTCTAATTATTCCCAACTATGCAATGTAATTCCCCAATTTTCATATTGTTCAATTTAGTCCCTTAACTTTCCAACAAAGTCAAATTGATTATTCATTATTGTCGACAACTTTCAAAAGTACACAACTGCCCGAAGTTTAGATATCTTTACATTTCAATCCTTTTCCTAAATCATAAAGAAATATTGTTGTTTTACTATCTTTCTAACCTTTTGGTCCTTATAAATACTACAATAATTCTTTTTAAGTAAATATTAGCTTATGACTCTATAATAGTAAAAGTAGAAACTCATTTAAAGTTGTATTCAATTGATATTCACGCCATTTTTTATTAAGAGTTTTCATAATGAATCTAAAGATGATGTTCATTTATCAATAGATATTTATACATATATTAATCTAAATCATGTTCCTTATTTTATAGAAAGCACTGAACACAAAAGGTTGAAATTTTATCAATCTAAACAATAAGGAACGAGATTTACGTTAATGCAAATTTTATTAATTTAAAAAGTAAAGAACAAGATTAATATTGGTACAAGAATCTATAAATTAATAGTGTTCCTATACATCTTAATAAAAATACTTAGACTCAAAAGTAGCAGGAACAACAATCTAATACAACTCTGAATGACTTTCTTTTGCTTTTGTGGAGATCATAAGTGAAAATTTACTTAAATGAAATCAATGAAATATATATAAAATTAAAAAGGTAATAAAATATATTATAATTTTTTTATTCTGGGAATCATTAAAATGAAAAGGATATTATAAAATATGGGTAGTTGAATCATCATGAAAGCTCATCAATGGTATCAAAGGATTGATTTGACTTTGTTAAGGAAGAAGGAGAGATTAGAATGAACAAATTGAAAGTTTACCTTTCTACGTGGTAATTATTTTTTCCTATTACTTCCTCTTCCGTGGATCAAGGGTTAGTAATTTGCTAAGGAATCCTTGGACCTTAGAAGAAGAATATATGATAATATGACGACAGGTAATTTATTTTAATGCTCACTAACAATTCGTCACATCATTTTATCTTATAAATAAATTGGTATCGACTTAACATTGCTTTACAAAGAATAACATTTAAAAAAAAAATAGAGTAGAATAGTAGAATAAATGGATCTTATTCAAAAACCGGTATTAATCTAACGAATTATTTAGTACGATTTTTTTCGATTTTTTTTTTTTTGACCTCTCAATGCGGTTCTTGAGCTTCAATAAGAAGCTCTCGTTGTCCTCCTCGGCCACCTTCATCAACCTCTCGATCAACTTCTTCCTCTCCTGGAGGTCGAGGCTCAGGATATCGACCTCGTCCGCTCCGCCGCGCGAGGCGGCCAAAATGCCCTTCCTCAGGCGGTCGAACGTGGGGAGCCTCTCGAGAGCGGCCCATTTGAGAGCTTCTTCATCGTCATCCTCCTCGCCTCGGCGCGACAGGGACCTCGAGAACACCTCGGCCAACCCGCCGTTCCTCCTCATCCGGGAGCTGCTCGAGCGCAGGCTCTTGCTCGCTCCGCAGGCATCTCCTCCCTCCATGAGTGAACCGGAACAGAGATGATGGCGGACGGACGTGTCCCTGAGGTTCTGTCTTCTAGGTTCGCACAGGAAAGATGGGCCACGAATCGAGCATCATTTCGAGGGACTGCAAAAACACGCAGGGAGGCGGAAAGAGTGAAGTTTCAGAGGGGGACAGACATTGCAGTATGCTTTATCGACTCAACACTGTGAAATTCGAGTTTGAAGATGAAGGGAACCAAAAATAAAATTTCGGTGGGAATCAGCACTAGCATGCCAAGATCGCTTTACCTAATTTATTTACTGTATAGCCACCGTCTGAAAAGAATGTTATGTGACTCGAATACGTTGTTGTATATCGATCTTGCTATACATGACACTATTTCTTGTCTAGAGACGTGCGGGTAGTCCACGTATTCACTCTCAATCCGACACGTACCATGTGATTTTCCTGTTTTTGTGTACGAACTAAAATGTTTTGTGAGAAAAGGTCTCGATTCAATGGATTTAGAGATACCCGGTAAAGGCATGGTATCCTATTAGCTTGATTAAAGTTGATCTATGGATTGTCATTGAATACGTGTTACAATAATTCTATGACGTTATCTAGAGTTGATGATCTAGACTATAGAGTGGACCGCTCCTTTTGTCTCTGTTTTGCCAAGGATATAGCGTTAGGTCTTTTATTTTTAGGGTGGTCGCGACTTAACATTATTAGACTCCTAGTTGTCGTATACCCCGTTAAATCTCCAGGGACATAGGCAGAAGTGGCACCCATGATGCACGCTTGCTAAAATTTTGGAAAATAAAAAGGAGTAATCAACTTTGATAATTAATATTTTTTTATCTCCTTTTTGTGGCTCGTGAAAAAGTAATTTCCGATTAGCCACAGGTCATTTTTTTCCCCCAAGGGAAAGTAGGCCAAAAAGAAATGATAGCTCAACACCTAAAAACGGGTTGGGTAATGTTTTTATTCCGAAAAATAATTATTCAACATAAATAGTACCGGGAATAATTTTTTAATAAAAGAACGCGTTTGGTAATAGTTAACGTGTTCTTTTATTTATTTCTTAAAAAGTGTTGAATTTTGATTTTTTTTTTCTTAAAAAGTGCTTTTTGGAAATAGCTAACCAAGTTTTCAAAAGAAATAAGTTTTGAATTTTTGTTATTTTGTTTCTTAAAAAGTTTTCCCGAGAATAAGAAACAAGTTTTTTCAACTTCTTGTTTCTATTCCAAATCTGTTTCCGGGAACAAAAATATATATTTTTTGTTCTCAGAAACAAACGTGTTTATGTTCTTTTTTGTTTCCCGCAACAACAAAAAAAATTTGTTCCAAAGAGCAGAAACACAAATAAACAAATAGGCCCTAAATATACGGGAGGACTCATCCATTTGGTCCCAAATTTATCGTCCAATACCAGTTTGCCCTAAATTTTTTTAACTTTGCCCCCGAAAATCTAGTATAGTTATTCCAACTATTTTTGCCCAAAATCACCGACTTAACAACATGCCATGTAACACGGTTATTGATGGCTGAATCGTCACATCAGTGATTCCTACCAGAGATCGATTGGAAGAACTACAACGGAATATGACAAGAAGCTAGTCTAAGGCCGAATTAATAGGCAGGATCGAAAAGTTCAAGACCGAATCGGTATCCGTACAATTAGACTTAGAGCCGATTGTATAATTTTACCTAACGATGGGTAGGATGGTGAAAGTGTAAAAGTAGCGAGGAAGAAGAGACTGACGTTAATTCAACATCGACAAAAAACGGACGAAGAGGAGGGTGGCTAGCTTGTGAGCCGCTCTAGAATTGGGTAACAAGTGGGAGGAGGAAGAGGGTGGCTAAGTAGAGACCATAGAGATGCTAGAGAGTGACCACGATGTACGGTGCGTGATTGAAGCTGTTCGCTAGTCGATCAACATAATTCTCTTGCTTATTATATGCAATTTTTTCTTCTTTCTTCTTTTTGTTATATAATGTAAAGGGCCTAAGTATGAGAATGGATGAACCGGCCCTGACTTGTTCAAAAAAAAAAAAAAAACCCACCCCCTATTTAATTGGGGCCGTCCGATCTGAAACCGAACGACCCCCAAAGTTTTTAGATCCGATCACCCTAGCTTCTAGTCAAGGGATCCAGATACCCTAAGTATCATTATAACTCAAGTGAATCGTTTATTTTTATTTCCAGGGAAAAAAACGCATATCTTATACTTATTATGAAATGGTTGCTTGTTGCCTCAGGGAGCGTTTAGCGGCTTTTTCTTTTTTAGTTCTCGAAAATAATTTATGTAATTTATTTTTATCCCTCGGATGAGTTTTTGAATATATTAATGTGTTTGATAAGTGCTATTCCCTGAATAGAAAAAGGATGGAAATACGTTTTGTACGACCATATTTTTTTCGAGATTTGTCTTCTTCTTTTTTCTTTAATGAATCCTTTCATGTTCTTTTTTGTTTCTTCCTTTCTTCTTTCTCCTCTAGTTGGCGAGTCAGGCCTCAGCAATGGCCGATGATTGGCTAGAAGAAGAAGGAGAAAGAAGAAATAAAGAAAATAATTTGTTCCTCTTTTTATTCCTAGGAGCAAAGGAGTAGGTTTTTTCTTTTTATTCTTGTTTCTATTCAAAACCTTTTTCTTAAATGCTTTCTAATTCTGGGGAATAAAAATATTAACCGACGCTCACAAACTAATTTTTTTTTCTGTTCTTTTCTTGTTTCGAAGATCAAAAATAAAAAAAAATAAAAAAAATTAGATAAACAAAAACGTCACTAGTCACCCCGTCTTCTTTCCAGGTAGAGGTGATATTGAGTGGGCCCAATCATACCGAAGCTATATCTTGGGTTTAATGTGTTATGTAGGCGTGCCTGTTAACTCAAAATCCACATTGGTGTGTTCAGGCCGGGCCAAATTGGGCTTGGACAAAAAGTTGGGTTGGCCTGACTTTTCAATATACAAGACAAAACGACTGCCCAAGCCCACTCATTCGCCCTCTGGGCCCAATGGGCCGTACGGGTTGCCCACTCGTCGATCAATACCTATCTTTTTTGGTTGATTCGAGGATGATAGTTATTCCTGCGCGAACAATCATCCCATTGTCTTGGGCAATAGAATAGAAATGCTTTCGCGAACCTCTTGCGCTGGTAGCGCTAGTAGCATGTCTTTTCTAGCGTGCCCAATTCGTGACTGGACGTTTGGCCCGCTCAAATCGTGTTTAGAATTTGCAAAGGCTCTGTCATCCGTAGAGATTGTATGAAAATGAGTAAATTGGACAATCCATGGAGAGAAATGTATGCGTTCGGTTTGAGATATGAACTATTCTTTCAATGTGATTCTCAAATTTGAAATTCGTACACCGACTCTTTGTAGAACAATATCTAATCAATTAGGGTATGCAGATATCATAGTTAGTGCTACTTATTTTCTTTTCATGGCCAATTCTACTTAAACTAATGAGAAAAGAAATATCTTCTCATTCTCATGAAGTCAATTATACTACTCAACATTGCAATCAGATAAATATGCATATGATATTTTAAGACTATGTTGCTATTCTAAAATGTTTTTCACTTAAATTTTTCTAGGTAAACTGCAAAGACTTCTCTCAATCACACTGTTAATTGTTGTAAAACTCTATGGGATTATTACTAACTATTTTAAAAGTTTAAATTATTAGATTAATATGCACTTCGATATCTAATTACAATAATAGTTGTACATAGTCTATTTCATTACCCATATAAAAAGTCAAGCCATAATTATGAATGTCTTATTAGATTGAGTTAAGTGCTTTTCCTCTAAATTTTTACTTTTCTATTTAATGGTCAAAGTCGCTTTGATTATAATGAAGATAAGTACATTGGAAGTATTAAAACTTGTCATAAAAATATGATTGACTCGTATTTTAAAAAGTAAAATTGAATCCTAAAATTATCAAAAGTACAATTAAGTCCTAGAATTTATTAATTTGTACAATTGGATCCTAAAACTTATTAGTATTTTTTGTTTTGTCAAGTTAGACGGAGTTAATGAAATGAATTGATAGCATTTTAAAAAAATTTTAAGACTCAATTGAATTTTCGCAACAAGTTTTAGGATGTACCTATCCCATTGTAATAAGAGAGATGACATTTAGTTGAAAGGAAAAAACAAGAGTTGATCAAACGAGTGATAACTAAAGTACGTCTATTTGCCACACGCCTTACCTTTATCTTGCTGAAGCTCCACCATAAGCTAAAATTTCTGGCCAAATAGTGTTAAGGCCAAAGAAATGAAGTTTATACAACCAGAAATGACAGATAATATAATCCTGGTTTTGTCTAGTCTTTTGTTTCCTCTTAAATATTTCATCCGCATGACATGAACATCTGTAATCGACTGGTTATGATCTTTGCACGAACTGATCCCGTTGAGAAATGGATATGGGATTGGTTGACCCTGTGATCGGTTGCCCTTCATTTAAATCAGTAGTTCAAACTGGAAATGATTACTGCAAACATCCCGTTCATGACGTGAACGATGAAGTTGTGCCTCTTCAATCCGCGATGGGAATGCTATCCCATGTGCCATGTGACGAATGCTAAAAGACCTCTATCGGCTCTGGAAATTGAGCACCTTGATGGAAACAGCGAAAACGCAAGCGAAGAGGATGGGGAACGCGATCATCACACCGGCGGCCGCGCCCACGAAGCTGTGTCTGAAACCCAAGTAATCTTTGATGTATTGTTTCACTGAGCTGCCAGAGTCCTCGAGTATGTCCTCTACATCGCCGTACTGCGAGGCCACCAACCCGTATAAAGTCCAAGCGACAGGGCATGCCCAATAGTACCATCTCCACCAAACAGGCATCCTCTGTTAAATAGCAAGGGAGGGTAGTCTCGAATTGTCAGGCATCACTATCATGTTGGAAAAAGAAGAAAGAGAATCAGCAGAATCATCGAAATGGGTGCGAGATAGGACTTACGGGTCGCGGCACTAGGAATCCTGAGAAGAGATTCCATAGACAGTAGAATGCAAAGGAGACGATGCCGGCGATATGATGGTTGGGGGTCAAGCCTACTGCCATCATGCCAAAGAAGGTGAAACATAACATGGTGAAGAACATGAAGTAGAAAAACCAGAAAAACTTCTCAGCTGTCCATTCGAACCCAATCATCGGATAAACTATGAGGATGTACGTTGTTGTTTGTGCAAGGATGTAGGGGACTTCAATCAGAACCTACAATAACGGGATTCAAACCACATAAGGAACATTTAACTAAGAGTGCTGATTTGTAAGAGAAGATCGGGATCATTGAGATGCAAAATTTTACTTGTGCTAGAGCATATGGCAGGGCCGAGTACATCCCGGCAGCTCGCTCCCTATAAAAAACTATTCTTTCCACTGATACGACCGGTTGCACGGGAGAAGCATTTTGGACCCCAAGGAAGATAGCGGTAGCATACATTGAGCCCATTGCATTAATCATGTCTATACCTCGGTCCCTGCAAGATTCGAAGGTTTACAAACAGACGTCAGTTCGCTGGTACCCGGGCTAACAAATTTTCATGTCTAGACAGGACTTACGTTTTAGATCCGATATCCCAGTACATACTCCCGAACATTAAGGCTACGAAGATGGTGAAGACCTGCCGAACAGCTGTGTAGTTTGTGTTGCGCCAGTAAGACCAATGTTGTTTCCATAGGCAAGCGATTAATTGGGTGGAAGTTGATTGCGAATACTTAGTGGGGAAGAAGAGATCCTTGGAATTAGGAGGTGGTACGCTCAATTCTGTGATCAAGGCCTTGTTTCTCCTGGAAAATTGCAGGATACGTCAATCTAACTCTGTGATCTATGTGAGTCCGCCTATTATGGTCACCAACAATGCTAAAATTTGGTCGTCTCAGAATGCAGTGAACCCACCTATACAAGTCCGAATTTTTGTATGAAGCTGCAAAATCAATTCCCAGAACAAGTTCTTGTCCTGGTGTTGTGACTTCAAGCATCCAAGTTGCTGGATTATAACCATCTTCGATTTTGCTAACTCCTTGGATTCCCTTTCAAACGGAGGTATCTCTTCTTGGTGATTCAAGTAACATTGTGAATAAGGAAAATTAAAGCCGTACCAGCCGAGCAAGTCGTACCTCAAAGTAATTGATTAGATGACAAGAACGAGGACCCAACGGACCGACATAAATTTCTTGCCCGCCTCGTTTCAACAGGAGAAGCTACCGCACAAGTAAAAGCACATGGCTCATGTATCAATAACATCAAGAATAAATTCTTGTACTTGGGATGAGTTGACATTACTCACCTCATCAAAAGCTTCAAATATGTCCACGCTCGGCTGGTGAATCGTGCACACAATGGTTCTGCCTGTATCCACCGTATTTCTTACTGTTCTCATGACAATAGCGGCAGCTCTTGCATCGAGCCCGGAGGTTGGCTCGTCCATGAAAATAATAGAGGGGTTTGCTACCAGTTCGACTGCTATGGTTAGTCTTTTGCGTTGCTCGGTTGACAGACCATTGACACCAGGCAAACCGACCAAGGCTTGTCGCAGTGGATTTAGTTCCACAAGCTCCATGACTTCCCCAACGAACATCTGTGAATTATTTGTTTTTGATTTGGGAAATACGAATGATATGATCGATAAGAATGACTCTTGATGACGGCTTAACATCTAGACAAAAGGAACCAAATCTAGTGAAGATTATTATGAACCCAAATTCACCAAAAAGAGCCATCAGTTCGGACTTTTAAAGAAGCGAGAACTTCAAGAGCTAATTTAACGGAAAAAGACAACTATGGTAAGAAAACAGATAACAGGTATAGAAGCCAACCTTTCTGGTTTCAGGGTCGATGTCAGCAGGTAAACGCAACCATGCAGAGTAAACCAATGACTCGTAGACCGTGACATGAGGTGAATGGATGTCGTTTTGTTCACAGTAGCCGGAAATCCGAGCGAATGTCTCTTGCTTCTTTGGATACCCAGAAACCATGATGTTTCCTTCGATGTATCCTCCAGTTTTTCTGCCAGCCAACACATCCATCAAAGTAGTTTTACCGGCACCAGTGACGCCCATCAAAGCTGTGAGAACACCAGGCCTAAAAGCACCACTTACACCCCTTAAGAGCATCAATTTATCCTCAAGAACACCTTGACTCTTCATTTCCTGCCAACATATATGAAACGATAAATAGTTAGCTCCATTTGAGATGGCGATATTTGGGTACAAACATATACGGTTCTATCAGGATGAAGTACTATCTGTAGATTTCTCATAGCTCAACTTGAATCCTGGTACCTGGGGCATATCAACTGAATACTTGATCTCATCAAAAGTGATAGAGTGTTGCTCAAATGGGAGGACCATTCCTCTGTTCCTATTAGTCACAGCGGCCATCTGGGGACTTGTAGACAAGGTTCTGGATGAACTCACTGCACTCCGAAAAGAAAACATTGGTTACGACATAATGCAGGTCCTTGATAAAAGGAGTCACTCTTTTTAGTCTCAACGGTCTTTTGTTTGCCACCCGTCTGCTAAAGATGGACAGTAAAGGCTAAAATAAAAAATGAGACTTTTACCTGGTACTTGTTGGTGACTAGAACCCCAAGATGGCAGCTGAATCAATCCTCCTCTATTATCATTTTCATTGCTTTGATGATCGTCTGATTTTACTGTCTGAGATCGGCCATAGGCTGCAAAATTGCTTGCAGAACTTAGGCTAGCTCTAATGGAACGAAGCCGAAAGGAGAAGAAACTAAAATCCACTTACGGTCGAGGAAAGTCAGAGCTATGGGAAATGTGAGGTTGAAGAGCAAAGTGTATCCAAACTGCGCCCCAACTCCTATCCAATACCAGTAGGCATTGGTAAAAATTCCACGTGACTCCAATGACTGAACTCCTAGTGTTTCATTTGACCTTGAATTGAAGGGAACCTATGACATGGCATACGTAACAGGAATAATTGATCAGAAAATGATATCCTGGGACAAATATGAAGTACTGGAATCAAGCAATTACGAGGCTTCACCTTGTTCCAGTTTGATGATAACAACTCATTAGTGGATAGCGCATTCTGCCCGTACGTTAAGGGGGATACCCAATAAGCCCAAATCCACCATTTCTTTATATCCTCTGCCATTCACACAAGGGGAAGTTAGCTCTCCTTTTGACGACAGAAGGCCAAGGGAGAAAAAGTTCTGAAATCTACTGTACACTGTACTTCTTGAGAGAACAACACCACATGACGTAAAGAGAACGAGCAGAGAAAATGTCCCAAATGTGTTGGCAATAATCATGTTTCTGCCCACTGCCCCAATTGTCCGAAATAACGCTGATGCCATCTGCTGGACAAGCACAAGTAAAAGGTACTGCCTGAACAACCTGCAAACACGATCCAGACACATGATAAATCAAAACAGTAAACAACATACAAACGTGACGTGGGATTTACCGTCCTTTAACAGTGGAATCATCCCCTTTCTTTCTTACCTCCCCACATATGGATCAAATCCGATGACGTAGTAGGTGATGAACACCCAAACCGCAACCTCCAAGAAGGTGATAGGGATCTTTATAATCCAATTTGGAAGAGCATAGGCCCATGCTGGATAAAAGAGGAGATCTCTCTGCTTGTAGAAGACTGGGAGCTTGGCAATTGTCATGCTAATCTCCACCATTCCATTGAACATGATCATAGTGAGAGCAAAGAACAATGCACCAATATAAATCCCTCCATCGGTTGTCGTATCCCGAGGCATCTTAGTCCGAAAGAAGAGGGTCATCGTAATACACGCCATAACTGTAAGCTGACCAATAAGTTTCTTAGTGTTAGTGCACTGGCCAGTTCAAGTTCATAATGAGAATTGAAGTGAGCATTTACCTGAAAGATCTTGAAGATGTAAACGAACGAGTTTCTCCTCATAAGCAAGTATTCTCTTGAAGCACAAGCTCGAAGCAAATCCTTCACTCCAACACCATATTTTTCTGTAGTCAAAGCAGCTGGGTGGCTCTCGCTTCGATCAAAAGGAGTGGAAAGCTCGTTCCCAAGTTTCCTTCCCAAGTGAAATGAATGGTATGCCTCTGCGAATTCACGAACTGTGACTAAAGTGTAAGGCTCATCTTTACGTGCCCAATATTGCTGCTGATCTTTCCGTGACGTTACCTATCAATAGAAAAGTATATGCATTGTTGCAAGATAACTGCTTTGAGAATGCTTCTTTTCCCTGAAGAGCTGCAAGGTGGAAAATTTGTATGTTTTTAACTTACTTCTTGCAAGAAGTCGGCAACACCCTTCCTCTCGGGGCATTTGAATCCCATGGATTCGAAGAAATCTAGGACAAGGTCACGAGGACCCTGGTACACAATCTGGCCATCGGATAGCAGGATAATGTCGTCAAACATGTTGTAGGTCTCCGGAGCTGGCTGGAGAAGGGATATAACTGTGGTTCCGTTGAAAATGTGATTGAATTGCTTCAGGGACTTCACTATCTGGTACGTGGTCGAGCTATCGAGCCCAGTAGATATCTCATCCATGAAGAAGGCCGTCGCGGGCCCGACCAGCATCTCACCTGGAAAATACAGGTCAGTGATCAGTTTGGTGATTAGACTAGCGAGGAACATTGATCATTGACTTTGTGGTATCAACAACAATCCAAGTTGCTTCTAACCCGTAGTCACACGCTTCCTTTGTCCTCCAGAAATACCCCTGATCATTTCATCTCCCACCATGGTATCTGCACAAACTTCTAGCCCCAAAATCTACGGAAAAATGACAGGTTCAGTAAACGTTTATTATTCAAAAATTGGTTTTATGACTTATTTTTTGTGATTCTTGTCAAAGATTACCTTAAGAACATAATCTGTGACAACACTAGCCTCCTGACCTGGTACTGCTGCAGCCTGAGGGATTTTACACCACAAAAGACCCCAAAAGCAAACTCAACAGTGTTTTAGGGCCATGGGAAAGAAAAGAACTATGGCAGAGTTGGATTCAAAAATCATTTGTTAACCCTTGTCGAGTTTTCATGTGGATAATCTGTTTAATTTCCTTGTTTGATTGGAAAAGGGGAGAAAAGCAACTATTAGCTTCCCTTCTCTGATTACCTTCATATAGACATCAATATCAGGATCCGGTTTTATATTTGCTGCCTTCTCTCTTCTTGCTAGCTCTGCCAACATATCTACGGAATGCCCCAAAGGGATTCACCTTTTTCTTATTCTTAAGAATTTTCAAATACAACCAAAATATGAAACAATAAAAGAAGGAAGATTTCACAATACCATATCGGGTTCCGACCCCCTGACATCTCGCAGAGAAGGCCAGAGTTTCTCTTACTGTCATTTCTCCTATGTGAAGATCATGTTGACTTATATAAGCAGCAGTTCTTTGGGGCACAAACTCATTCAAGCTATGTCCATTATAAGTAACCTTTCCTGTCGTCTGTGTAACAGCATTCGTATTTTAGTGACTTTCGAAAAACAAAGATTTAGTTTCAGCAGCTAAAAGTTCGAAATCAGGAAAAGAAAAGGTGTGAAATTATGTGAAGTTACCTTGAGTTTGGGGTCAAGCTTGCCAGCCAAAGCCAACAAGAGTGTGGTCTTCCCTGAACTAGGAGGACCTAAAAGCAACGTCATCCTGCGAAAACGGAATGCAAATCAGAAGCAGGTTACGAAAAAGAAGAAAGAAAACAAAAGAAAATCTTCATTATCTGGTTCAAGCCAACAAAAGAGAAAAGAAAAACATTGAACTTAGAAATGCGATTCCATATCATTGGTGGTTTAAAGTTTTTCTCAATTGGGTTTCATTTGCCCACCTGCCAGGTTTGATGATCCCACTGACATCTTGCAAGATGGTCAAGTGTTTCTTTCTACTAGGAAGGATGCGCAGGAAATTCAAGATGCCCTTCAAAGGCAGAAAAAGAGGAAGATAAAATGAATAAGAAAAAGGAAATAGTAAACAGGAACATATTTAGAACATTTCAGCATTTGTATATAAATGATGGTCAGCCTTCTTGTCTCTGCTAAATGAAAAATGAGAAGTGTGCTTGTTATGTTAAATGTTTGATGTTAGCAGCTGGTGTTGGTGCTTACCTCAACAATATCGAAGCCGAAATTAATGAAACTGGGCAAAGCTCTACTTCCTACATGAACCTCTGTCTCCACATTCAGATGCTCATATCTCACTTCGATTCTAGGAAGATCAATTCCCACTCTGCGACGAAACCCACAAGAACCAAAATAGGACAAAATGTCACTAAAACTCCATCAACAGCTGAACATATCTTTTTTGAAAACAAGAATTGATAGATTGATAGGAGAGGCTAAACTAATTTTGCTAGTTCACAAATGCTCAATCACAGCATATAGTCACTCGTATGAATAGTTTTTGTAGTAAACGAAGGAATGGTAAGGTAAGTGCATCGGTAACTTCTATTCCATCAGGTGGCACTTTTGAGTTTGTCAACTTCCATTATAGTTTATCAACTTTTATGTTTTTCTCTTACATGCACTTTTAAAATATCAACTTTTATATGAATTTATCATCTTTTGTGTATGTGAATTACCGGATTACCTCCAACTAACTGTTTAACTAGTTTCTATATACAAATCTTATTTGAGTAGTTTGCCAATGTTCTTTTTTTTTTTTAAGGTACCAACTTTTTCACAAAGTTTTTAACTTTTATTTGTCTTGCTTACTAATCCATTAAATTTAACAACTATTTTTAGAAGCTACCATTCTTAATTGGAATGATTATCTATCAAGTTATTAATAATTTCTCTGCTGCCAATTCTCTTTTGTGCTAATTACCAAAATTTGTCTTTGTCTTTAAATTATCAGCTTCTGTTATCTTTGACAATTTTTTTGTTGACTTTTCTTATCAATGCCTTAAATTCACCTATTATAATACAACATTACAACATTTGCTCTTAAGCGAGTTTTTTTTTTGTGGGTTTTCAATTTTCATTTGAAGTCACTTACCAATGTCTATTTTTTTAATATACAGTTTTTTTTTCGGATTGAGATGCCACTTTTCCTTGTTTTACTGGTCAACTTTAAAATTTATCAACTGATCTTGATAATTACCAATCTCTTTTAGAGTGATTACCAACTTTTATTAAATCAAGTTATTAAATCTTGTTTTAATTAGTTATCCATATTAAATTGGTGAATTTAAGTTGTTGCAAAGAAATGCATGTCAAGGGTTTTAAACATTAGAGAAGTTGGCAAATCCGAATAAATAAATAACTATATATATATATATATATATATAACTTAAACGGAGTGAATAACACAATATTATATAGTAATTGGATGGAAGAAAAGTTGATGAATCACGCTAGTTTAGGTTCATGATCTGCAAAGATTTAACAAATGCGAAGGATTGCATTATCAAAGCATATAAAAATCGGTAACTAGATAGAAAAGTTGGTAAATTACCAAAAAAATGATGAAATGATAATAACCTAAAAGCAGCTAGTAATCTAGTTTGACAAAATTTGGTAAATCATTCTAATTAAGGCTGGCAATTTCGTATAAGAGCTAGCACATCGGAAGCATCGATGGTTTATGCAGATAACCATCAATAAGTTAGAAGATAAATTGCTTGCTTGCAAACCATAAAAAGGTTAGTACTTTCAAAAAAATTGATGGTAAGTCACCGACAAATTATCTAGAAAATAAAGTCATTGGTTGTTTTTTAACTCACATTTTTTTCGGGACAATGCTTATTGAACTTGCCAGCATATAAAAGAAACCACGTTATTGGGCACAAACTAATAGATTTCTGTAAAAAGCAAGCAATTTTGTGATTCTTTAGGCGGCAATTTTGTAAATAGATTTCCTATTTCGTTGATAAAGGATTAGTAATTTGTTGAAGCACTCTAGTTTTTAATAGTATAAAAATATCATAATACGACCGATTTACCGTTATGATTAACTTATCTTAATAATACTAACCATTTGCTACTTCATTTTATATAAGAAACAAGTTATTGTCATTGCTTTTATAAAAGACTAATCACCAAGGGAGAAAATATTTAAACAAATGGATCCGGTTAAACAAGCAGTAAAGTTAACGCATCGTTCGTCCGATTGTTAGAAGAATATTATTTTCTAATAATCATGTTTCGACTTTTCGATATTTGGATGACGAAAAATCAATTGATTTATGAAAAATATTTTCCGTAGACTGAAAAACAAAAGAATTTAGATCTAAATAAAATGACTTGCTCATATGGTAAGAAGAAATCGCTTTTCATAAATTACTAAATAAATTTGATATTTTCTTTAAAAATGATTTTAATGGAACATATTTTCCTTGACAATGAAAAATACGGCAAAACAAAAGCACCTCTAGTGTGTACCTGTCAATGCGGTTCTTTAGCTTCAACAAGAAGCTCTCATTGTCCTCTTCGGCCGTCCTCACCAACCTCTCCAGCAACTTCTTCTTCTCCTGGTAGCTGAGGTTCAGGATGTCGATCTCATCCGCTCCGCCTCGCGACGCGGTCAGGATGCCCTTCCTCAGGCGGTCGAACGTGGGGAGCCTCTCGAGAGCGGCCCATCTGAGAGCTTCTTCGTCGTCGTCGTCCTCATCGCCTCGGCGGGACAAGGACCTCGAGAACACCTCGTCCGCCCCACGGCTCCTCCACATCCCGGAGCTGCTCGTGCGCAGGCTCCTGCTCGCTCTATAGACACTTGCTCCCTCCATCAATGAACCAGAAAAGCAGACGATAATCGAGGGGTGTCTCTGATATTCCTTCTCTTATGTAAGCACAGAAAAGATGGGGCTATGAGTCGAGCCTTGTTTCTAGGGTTTACCGAAACGCACAGGGAGGTGAAAAAAGTGCGAGTTGTAAAGAGAGAGATTACAGCTTCAGGCCCACAATTGGCGGCTTTTGATGGATCAACTCAGCACTCTATGAATGCAGCTGCATCCAGCGTTCTAGCTTGAAGACGATGGGAACAACAGCAGAGAAACCGGCGGGATTTAGCGCGACCATGCTAAGATCGGTGTTACTAGATGTCAGGCTGTGGAGTGTGGATGAATGTGTGCTAAAAGTAGTCCTCCGATGTTGTATAGTCTAAAGTGGACTGCTGCCAATCGCGGGACCATTCTCTATTAATTTTTTCTTCCCGCAAAAAATAGGGAACTTGTTCATTTCGCGAAAAATAATAATAATAATAATTTAAAATTCTTGAGAAATAATTTTTTTTAGGGATGACTACTTACATCGCTTACTAAAACAAAATGAATAAAGAATATTTCAATGTTCGGACATAAATTATTGTCGACCATGAACGTAATTTTCATTAATTAATTGTTTTAAGATATGCAGGCAGTTTCTTTTAGAAAAGGTGATTTCTAAATGATTTATTTTTTGCAAGATAAATAGAGTCTAAGATTGTGTTGCTCTACAGTATAGGAGTACAACAATGGGGGAAGTCGGGTAAGCCCCCTCGTCGTCGTCTTTGTTCTGCCAAGGACATAGTGTTAGGTTTTGTTTTAGGGTGGCTGTGACTTTCACCTTTCACCTTTTGTTCTCCTTTGGTACTGCAAACTAGATTACTATCATATAGCAGCTTGAATCTTCACGATCGTAGCAGAAGCGGCTGCACTCGAGGCTTGCTTGCTAAGTTTTTTGTAAGAAAAAAATTGTGTACTTGATATTCTTTTTAAGTACAGATGGATCCCATTATAAGGTCAAGTTGGACCTCGTGTCTTTTGCAGTAATTTCAATTCTAAACTTTTGTAACTTGATGAAATGTTTTTGCTTTCTCTAGTGGCTTTTCATGAGCCTTGGCTTTTTAGGCTTAAAAAAGACTACTCGTAGAAGTACCAAGTAGTGCTAAGTAAGAAAAAAACTATGGATAAAAACCCTTGTAATTACAGAAATTCGTGTTACTTCTTCTTTTTTTTTTTATGGATGGTTAAAAGCAATTCTCAACTCACAACAAATCTTTTTCTTTTTTTCAATGAAAGTAGGCCAAAGGGAAATGGTCACTCAAGTGGGAGTTAAGGTCCTGCATCGGCTCACCTTTATGAGCATTCGAAAAGATCATATTTGATATTGTCACATCAAATCAGCTTTTGCCTCTTTGCAATTTCGTATCTTGTAGGGCTTCCAGATTCGAGACCGTTCACACTCAAATATAGCCGTAGTGTCTAAATTTACGGAATGTTTAGACTTCAAATTATCCCGGGTTTTTGGTTGATGAAACAATTAGGACTTTGAAAAGGGTGACCAGGTAGCGAGCACAGCCCCACGGCACCACTTCGAGTCACTATAATGTGTTGTTATTGGACGCAGAAAAGAGGGCGACTAATAGCGATCATAGATGACAGACCACAGAATAGGTGGATGGGGTGTAGAAAGGTACCTCACGTTTCACCTCGCTAATCGATCCTTCGACGCCAATAACGTAGCGTTTGACGTGTTAGTTCGGCCCGGCCAAAGCTTCAGATGCACATTAATTGTTCGGGTCGGGATGAATTGTGCTTGGGCTAAAAACTGAGTTGATCCGCTGCCTCGGATGGAGAATGAAGGAGCTCAGCGGCAGCATCGACGGCGTCACGATGCGCTCTAGCCGGAGCACGATCTTCTCCTTCTTCGGCCTGGGCCTAATGCTGGGCGTCTCTACGTGGCGGTCCATGACCTGCGGCTTCGCGTGGATGCCCCTCTCGGTGTCCCTCTGCATCTTCACCGTCAACTGCTTCTGCCTCTGTGACGACCTGCGGGTCACGCGGAGCTACTACGCGGGGATGGAGCGCCGTGGGGCAGAGCTGCGTGAGAACCGCCGGAGGCTGGTCGAGCTCGGTATGGACCACGACGCCAAGAAGGCGGAGATCGCCGGGATGTGGAAGGATACTGCCTCCACAGCCCATGTTGGCGGTATTATTTTGTTTTTCGTGGTCTTGTCCGTCCTTGTCATGTACACAGGATACGTCTTTGGGTGTGGTCGTTGAGGTTTTGTGGTCTGTGAGTCCGTCGTTGTTTACGATCTTTGCCAGCACCAAACGAACGAGAAAAAAAAAAACAAGAGAGGGTATTTTGGTGTCATTTTTTTTAGGGTTTTGCTTTAGGTCTCGACTTAGATCGACAGTCTCTTAGCTGACTTCGTTCCATGTCACGTAAGCGCGGTGGTCTGTCATCATATTTGTTCGACAAGAACGCTGTTAGTTTACTGTAAGAACGTGATCATCGCGGTTCAGTGAAATGAAATGTGAAACTGATCAAGTTCCTTTCTCTTTGTTTCTTTACTTCCCAATACCATGCAGTTTTCTCTCTAATTTAAGCACCCAATGCAGAATCATCTCAATGATTACCAGTTCGGTCTTGTGGGGTTAATGCTAAGCGACAGACAAAGTGTGTGCATGTTCATGCGTCATAACAAATCCAGGAAGATTGCTTTATATACATCATGCTCACAATTTAAATGTTGAGCGCGATCAAACAATGGATCACTCGCAAATTATTAGGGTTAATGCATAGGATAATCGGCGGTCGCATGAGTCTTAGCACAGAGAAAATAGTTGGTGGTACGTCACCAACATGTCATCCCCGAACATTTTCCAACTATGAAGGATTTTCTAATCCTGAGCTTCGCTAACTTTCAAATTGCTTAACATTAGCGACAATAGCACGTCACATGCTGCGCTACAATCAAGCCATAGCAATAACCCGACCCAATCAATAAGATAACCGAGTTGCCCGAATCTCTCTTTACCTGAACCCTGAGTAACGGCGGGACTTAAGCTGCCGAGAAACGAGCATCTGATGCGCAGCCTCGACCAGGGTTCAACTAGTTCCGGGCTCTAAGCTTTACACGCCTTAGCTCGAGGGGCTTGAACCTACAGAATTCAGAAATAGAAACCCTTGAGTTCCGGGCCTTAAGCTTTATGGCCTTGGCTCTCAAGTTATGGGTTAACTCATGACGGACCAAATTTTGCGTGTCCAGATGTATCATTGCATCTCCGATTATGGGCCACCATCGTAAAGGTCCATATGAAGTTGTTAAAGTACAGATCGTCTGGTGAATTGCGTGGACGTAACACAAGCTTAAACGACAGATTCATCACACAGCTCAAGATCTTACGTCACTGGCCATCGGCTTCTTTTCATTACGAGGACAAGAAGAGAATTCCACTATATGCCCATGTCCTGCTTCGGAGCTATTCATCCGCAGCTGCCACGGGATGGACGGCCTGCACGTCTAGCATGTAGCAATGATGCCGGATAGAAGATTACAATGTGGCTGCGGAAAGTCGTCCGCCTTTTCACGAGTGTTTGTATAATGGCCGACCAAAAAGGACCACGCAATTTACAGCTAAAGAACAAGGACCCGCGAACAAACCTCACATCTTACACTTCCCACGGATGGTTCGGAAGGTTGCAAAACCAATTGGGGGGCAAGCAAATATACCACCCAGATATAACACTTGCAATATGCGCTAAAAATTGGCTAGCGTTGCAGTTCACTGGGGCCATTTCTTGCTTCGGCTGCCAGGGCTACTGACGCTCCTGGTATTGCTGGTCTCCGGTGGACTAGGCCCGCTTCTCTGACCATATACACTTCCTCGGTGACCTGGAGTCGAATCACTCCCTCTCTGGGCCTCCATCTCCAAACTCTTTGCTTCATCCACCAGCTTCAGTATCTGTTTCAAAGTGAAGTCACTAAAGACATTAGATGACATTTTCAGAGCATATATGGTGCAATGAGAGGTCAAAAACAAAAATGCGATAGCAAGCAATTGAAATTTAACTTCAAAGTGTTCCCTTTCAACTGTAAATATTGAAAGAGACATATAATCTTCGCAAGTAGATTTGAGGTTTTTCAGCAAGTCTCTTATTGATCCTCACTATCTGTTGTTATTCTAAAATACTATACTGTTGTACTTGCTGCTGTAGAACAGAACATACAGCAAGAACAGAACAAGCTTTAGCTGTATTTGTGCAGCGGATTACAACTACACAACAAGAACAAAATATACAGCAGGAACACATCAATGGAAGGGAAAAAACTGCATTAACATTAAATCTGGAAAATCTGTCTTAAATACAAACTAAACAACACACTTGAAAAATAATTGCACAGCAGTTATTAAAACATGAACTACCACTTTTCCACTAACTCCTAAAATATAGGACATGACTTAAACAGAAAAACAACTGCTGCAGACCTTGATTCATCAACATTCTCCTCCTGAACCAAGTGCTGCATACTCCTAGCTTAGCTCTAAGAAACTCAAAACGACTAACATGAAACGATTTGGTAAACACATCTGTAGTTTGATCTTCTGAGCTGCAATGCACTAGCTTAACTTCTCCAGACTTTTGCACTTCTCTTAGAAAATAATATCTAACTTTGAAGTGTTTAGTCTTTTCATGGAACACCGGGTTCTGCGAGATAGCTAGAGCAGATTGATTGTCTACAAGAATCTCTATGCCTTCCTCTTGCTCTAAATGCATATCATCCATCAACTTCTTCAACCATAACGCTTGATTCACAGCTGATGTTGCTGCAATGAATTCAGTCTCTGCAGTTGACTAAGCCACTATTTCTTGCTTCTTTGAACACCAAGAGAAGCAAGCTGAACCAAAAGTGAAACAATATCCTGAAGTGCTCTTCATATCATCCTCTGAACCAGCCCAATCACTGTCTAAATATCCAGCAACTTGAAGTCTTGAACTTTGCTGAACTTTACCCCAAATGACAAAGTTCCTTTCAAGTACCTTAATAATCTCTTTGCAGCTACCATATGCAACTTACTTGCACAATTTAGAAACCGAGACAAGACACTTACTGGAAATAAGATATCTAGCCTAGTTGCGGTTAGATACATAAGACAACCAATCAAACTTCTATAAACTCTTTCATCTGCAGCTTCAGAACCATCTTCCTTTTTCAACTTTTCATTCTTAGCCATTGGAGTAGCCACACTCTTGCACTCCTCCATGCTGAATCTTTTCAAGATCTCCTTCAAGTACTTCTTTTGACAAATGAAAACTTCATTCTGAGTTTGCTTAACTTCCATCCCCAGAAAGTATGTCATTTCACCTAGATCAGTCATCTCAAACATCTTCATCATCTCATGTTTAAATGCAACAATCTGATCTTCATTGCTTCCTGTCACAAGCATATCATTTACATAAAGAGATACAACCACGAAGTCAGCTTCTAACATTCGAATATACAAAGTAGATTCACTAAGGCTTTTCTCAAAGCCTAAACTCAGCAAGTATTCATCCATCTTGCTGTACCATGCTCTAGGAGCTTGCCTTAACCCATAAAGTGCCTTCTTCAGAAGATAAACTTTCTCCTCCTGGCCTTGTGTAACAAAGTCTTCAGGTTGCTCAACATAGATTTCTTCTTGCAACACTCCATTTAAGAACGCAGACTTTACATCTAGCTGATAAACTTTCCAGCCTTGTTGAGCTGCCACTGCAAGTGTCATTCTGATGGTGTCCAGCCTTGCCACTGGAGCAAATGTCTCTGAAAAGTCTACTCCCCATACTTGAGCATATCCCTTCACCATCAGCCTTGCCTTGTACTTGTTTACCGAACCATCAGGATTCAACTTGGTTTTGTAGACCCATTTCACTCATATTATCTTCCTATCTTCAGGTTTGTCAACCAGCTCCCATGTCTGGTTCTTTTCATTCATATACAGCTCTTCCTTCATTACATTTAACCACCTCGTATCAGCTTTAGCATCCTCATAGTCTGCAGGTTCTAAGATAGCCACACTACATCTTTGATACAAATCAGTCAAAGATCTTGTTCCTCTAACTGGAACATCATCTACTAGCTCATCAGCTTCCAGCAAGTCCTCTTTGTACTCACTTTGCTGCTTATCTTTCTAGTTCCATTCCTTATCTTTCAAGAACTGAACATCCCTGCTGATGATTACCTTCTTTGTTTGTGGCTGATATATCCTATAGGCTTTTGACACTGAGCTGTAGCCTATAAAGATTCCAGATTCAGCTTTCTCTCCCAACTTGTCTCTCTTCTCTTGTGGGATATGAGAAAAGCACAAATAACCAAACACTTTCAGATTTTTCAGAAATGGCTTGACATCAAACCAAGCTTCAAAAGGTGTCTTCATCTCCAGCACTCTCGTAAGAAGTCTATTCAGCAAAAATACTGATGTATTTGCTGCTTCTGCCCAGAACTCTTTTGGTAGATTCTTCTCATGCAACATGCATCTAGTCATCTCCATAATGGTTCTATTCTTCCTATCACTTACTTCATTTTGCTGTGGAGAGTAAGGAACGGTAAGTTGATGCTCAATTCCAGCTTCTTCACAAAATAAGTTAAACTTCTGTGAAGTATATTCATTTCCATTATCAGATCTGATGACCTGAATTTTACAGCCACTTTGGTTCTCAACCCAACTCTTAAACTTCAGAAATATCACAGCAACTTCTGACTTGTGCTTCATGAAATAAATCCAGCACATTCTCGTATAATCATCAATGAAAATAATGAAATACCCGCTGTCATTCAGAGAAGGTGTCACATGTGGACCACATAAGTCTGTATGAACCAGCTGCAACTTCTTTGTAGCTCTCCAAGTAGAATTCTTGAACGGAAGTCTAGTCTGCTTGCCTAACAAACAAGCCTTGCACCTTGTAATCTGCTCCTCTAGGTTTGGTAACCCAGTAACCATATCATTCTTCTGCATAAACAGCACGCTTTTGTGGTGAAAATGCCCCAACCTCTTGTGCCACAATTCTGCTTCTGTAGCTTGACACGTGAATACCACTTGCTCCTTCCAAGTCTGGAATTCTTCAGACTTTGTCGCTAAAGTCTGACTATCTTCAGACTTTATATTCAGACTTTGCAAAGTCTGACCTCGCACAGTCTCAGACTTTGATGGTCTCAGACTTTGTACAGTCTGACCACCTTCAGATTCATGTAAAGTCTCAGACTTTGATGATCTCAGACTTTGTATAGTCTGACAACCTTCAGACTCGTGTAAAGTCTCGGACTTTGATAGTCTCAGACTTTGTACAGTCTAACGACCTTCAGACTCAGACTTTGGATAATGGTCTCTAGTCTGACTTTTGAACGCCATCTGCTCCTTCTTAAGAGGATTCAAGGAGAAACTCTTTTGCTGCATCTTTATCCTGAACAGCTCTTGACCATTTGAGTCGATTATAAGACATCTCTCTTATTCAAATGTCACTTTGAACCCCTTTTCTACTAACTGCCCCACACTCAGCAAATTCTGATCAATCTTAGGCACAAACATCATATCAGAAACCAGTTTAATTCCAGCACAACTCTATATTGCTACAGTCCCTTTACCTTTCACTTCTAAGTACTCTCCATTCACAATCCTCACTCTTGACTTCAATGACATGTCAAGATCTATAAAGAGGTTTTCATCACTAGTCATGTGGTTTGTACAACCACTATCAATTAACCAACTATCACATGAAGTACTAGAAGAAAAACAAGATGCAACAAAAAGATGATCAACCTCCTGCTGGACGGCAACTCGTACCTCACCTTGTTGCTGATTTCTTCTCTCTTTGCAGAACTTTTCAACGTGTCCTTGCTTTTGACACTTTCTGCATCTCACATCTGGCCTTTTCCAACATCTAAAGTGTGGATGATTCTTCTTTCCACAGTGCTGACATGGAGGATACTTTTCCCAAGAGGTCTTGAAACCACCTGCACTGCTCTCTCCCACAACAGTTTCTGAACCACTGCTGTTATGCTCTTTCTTCCCTTTCCATTTCCTGTCTTTCAATCCCATTTTCTGTTGTTCTTTGGCCTGCAAAGCTCCTTCCATACTTCCCTCATGCCTCATCAATCTCCTCTGCTCTTGTGCTTGCAAAGCACTAAGCAATTCGGCCAACTTGATCTGAGATAGATCCTTGGTATTCTCCAAAGAAGCAATAGTTGCCTCAAACCTTTCTAGCAAGGTGACAAGAATCTTTTGCACTAATCTATTGTCAGAAAGATCAGTACCTAAGACCCTTGCTTGGTTTGCAATACTTACCAGCTTATCAGAATACTCCTTAATCGTCTCAGATTCCTTCATCTTCAGCCTTTCGAACTCTGTGATCAGATTCAACGCTTTCATGCTTTTGATCCTCTCATCTCCTTGATATTTGGCTTTGAGGAAATCCCAAATAGCTTTTGCTAATTCACAAACCATAATTCTGCTGAAAATGGCAGGTGAGACAGCATCATATAAACAGGACTTTGCTTTCGCCTTCCTTGTTATCTTCTCCTTTTGAAACTTGATTTGGTTGATGGTCGCATTGTTAGGAAGAGGATCAACTTCGTAGTCTTGTTCCACAGCTTCCCAAAAATCACAACCTTCCAAAAAAGCTCGCATCCTAACTGCCCATGCTTGATAATTGTGGCCATCAAACACTGGTGGAGTCATTGCTAAGAAACTACTCGAACCAGCCTCCATCTAGCCTTTAAGCTTTTGTAAATGGATGCACACCTCTCACTCAGTCTCACAAGTCACTCACAACACCTTAAGATTAAGAAGGCTCTGATACCACTGTTGTTATTCTAAAATACTATACTGTTGTACTTGCTGCTGTAGAACAGAACATACAGCAAGAACAGAACAAGCTTTAGCTATATTTGTGCAGCGGATTACAACAACACAATAAAAACAAAATATACAGCAAGAACGCAGCAATGGAAGGGAAAAAACTGCATTAACATTAAATCTAATACAAACTAAGCAACACACTTGAAAAATAACTGCACAGCAGTTACTAAAACATGAACTACCACTTTTCCACTAACTCCTAAAATATAGGACATGACTTAAACAGAAAAACAACTGCTGCAGACATTGATTCATCAACACTATCCCATAATGACTGAATTTAGGTTATTTACTTACCTGAATCTCGTTCTCTCTCACACGATCCTGAAGTACTCCAATAGCAGGGCTTAAACTGCAGAGAGAGAGAGAGAGAGAGAGAGCAGTGCATTTAGTACAAACTGACACTGAATCAGAAGAGAGAGAGAGAGAGAGAGAGAGAGAGAGAGAGCAGTGCATTTAGTACAAACTGACACTGAATCAGAAAAGCAATTAGCAGCAAAGGCAATAGATTCTGACCAGTATTCCAATAACTTGCACATGGAAGCCTGATACGTTGAGGTGTGATGAATAAAAGTAAGGGGATGTGCTTTCCCATCCCTAGATGGGAAATAAGCATGGAAAGTCAAAATACATGCTTCAAGGAGCACAGTAACATAAACACAATGCTTCAAGGTGGCGAACTCAAGTCCGACCTCATATTTTGTCTGATGGCTTCCACATATGCTGCCCTTTCCTCTTCATACATGACACGTTGCAGGTTCGTAAATGAAGTTAGAGGTGAAACAACATTAAAGAGAGAGGAGTTGGGTAACACATAGAATTTATTAATTTGTACAATTGGATCCTAAAACTTATTAGTATTTTTTGTTTTGTCAAGTTAGACGGAGTTAATGAAATGAATTGATAGCATTTTAAAAAAATTTTAAGACTCAATTGAATTTTCGCAACAAGTTTTAGGATGTACCTATCCCATCGTAATAAGAGAGATGACATTTAGTTGAAAGGAAAAAACAAGAGTTGATCAAACGAGTGATAACTAAAGTACGTCTATTTGCCACACGCCTTACCTTTATCTTGCTGAAGCTCCACCATAAGCTAAAATTTCTGGCCAAATAGTGTTAAGGCCAAAGAAATGAAGTTTATACAACCAGAAATGACAGATAACATAATCCTGGTTTTGTCTAGTCTTTTGTTTCCTCTTAAATATTTCATCCGCATGACATGAACATCTGTAATAGACTGGTTATGATTTTTGCACGAACTGATCCCGTTGAGAAATGGATATGGGATTGGTTGACCCTGTAATCGGTTGCCCTTCATTTAAATCAGTAGTTCAAACTGGAAATGATTACTGCAAACATCCCGTTCATGACGTGAACGATGAAGCTGTGCCTCTTCAATCCGCGATGGGAATGCTATCTCATGTGCCATGTGACGAATGCTAAAAGACCTCTATCGGCTCTGGAAATTGAGCACCTTGATGGAAACAGCGAAAACGCAAGCGAAGAGGATGGGGAACGCGATCATCACACCGGCGGCCGCGCCCACGAAGCTGTGTCTGAAACCCAAGTAATCTTTGATGTATTGTTTCACTGAGCTGCCAGAGTCCTCGAGTATGTCCTCTACATCGCCGTACTGCGAGGCCACCAACCCGTATAAAGTCCAAGCGACAGGGCATGCCCAATAGTACCATCTCCACCAAACAGGCATCCTCTGTTAAATAGCAAGGGAGGGTAGTCTCTCATTGTCAGGCATCACTATCATGTTGGAAAAAGAAGAAAGAGAATCAGCAGAATCATCGAAATGGTTGCGAGATAAGACTTACGGGTCGCGGCACTAGGAATCCTGAGAAGAGATTCCATAGACAGTAGAATGCAAAGGAGACGATGCCGGCGATATGATGGTTGGGGGTCAAGCCTACTGCCATAATGCCAAAGAAGGTGAAACATAACATGGTGAAGAACATGAAGAAGAAAAACCAGAAAAACTTCTCAGCTGTCCATTCGAACCCAATCATCGGATAAACTATGAGGATGTACGTTGTTGTTTGTGCAAGGATGTAGGGGACTTCAATCAGAACCTACAATAACGGGATTCAAACCACATAAGGAACATTTAACTAAGAGTGCTGATTTGTAAGAGAAGATCGGGATCATTGAGATGCAAAATTTTACTTGTGCTAGAGCATATGGCAGGGCCGAGTACATCCCGGCAGCTCGCTCCCTATAAAAAACTATTCTTTCCACTGATACGACCGGTTGCACGGGAGAAGCATTTTGGACCCCAAGGAAGATAGCGGTAGCATACATTGAGCCCATTGCATTAATCATGTCTATACCTCGGTCCCTGCAAGATTCGAAGGTTTACAAACAGACGTCAGTTCGCTGGTACCCGGGCTAACAAATTTTCATGTCTAGACAGGACTTACGTTTTAGATCCGATATCCCAGTACATACTCCCGAACATTAAGGCTACGAAGATGGTGAAGACCTGCCGAACAGCTGTGTAGCTTGTGTTGCGCCAGTAAGACCAATGTTGTTTCCATAAGCAAGCGATTAATTGGGTGGAAGTTGATTGCGAATACTTAGTGGGGAAGTAGAGATCCTTGGAATTAGGAGGTGGTACGCTCAATTCTGTGATCAAGGCCTTGTTTCTCCTGGAAAATTGCAGGATACGTCAATCTAACTCTGTGATCTATGTGAGTCCGCCTCTTATGGTCACCAACAATGCTAAAATTTGCTCGTCTCGGAATGCAGTGAACCCACCTATACAAGTCTGAATTTTTGTATAAAGCTGCAAAATCAATTCCCAGAACAAGTTCTTGTCCTGGTGTTGTGACTTCAAGCATCCAAGTTGCTGGATTATAACCATCTTCGATTTTGCTAACTCCTTGGATTCCCTTTCATACGGAGGTATCTCTTCTTGGTGATTCAAGTAACATTGTGAATAAGGAAAATTAAAGCCGTAGCAGCCGAGCAAGTCGTACCTCAAAGTACTTGATTAGATGACAAGAACGACGACCCAACGGACCGACATAAATTTCTTGCCCACCTCGTTTCAACAGGAGAAGCTACCGCACAAGTAAAAGCACATGGCTCATGTATCAATAACATCAAGAATAAATTCTTGTACTTGGGATGATGAGTTGACATTACTCACCTCATCAAAAGCTTCAAATATGTCCACGCTCGGCTGGTGAATCGTGCACACAATGGTTCTGCCTGTATCCACCGTATTCCTTACTGTTCTCATGACAATAGCGGCAGCTCTTGCATCGAGCCCGGAGGTTGGCTCGTCCATGAAAATAATAGAGGGGTTTGCTACCAGTTCGACTGCTATGGTTAGTCTTTTGCGTTGCTCGGTTGACAGACCATTGACACCAGGCAAACCGACCAAGGCTTGTCGCAGTGGATTTAGTTCCACAAGCTCCATGACTTCCCCAACAAACATCTGTGAATTATTTGTTTTTGATTTGGGAAATACGAATGATATGATCGATAAGAATGACTCCTGATGACGGCTTAACATCTAGACAAAACGAACCAAATCTAGTGAAGATTATAAACCCAAATTCACCAAAAAGAGCCATCAGTTCGGACTTCTAAAGAAGCGAGAACTTCAAGAGCTAATTTAAGGTAAAAAGACAACTGTGGTAAGAAAACAGATAACAGTTATAGAAGCCAACCTTTCTGGTTTCAGGGTCGATGTCAGCAGGTAAACGCAACCATGCAGAGTAAACCAATGACTCGTAGACCGTGACATGAGGTGAATGGATGTCATTTTGTTCACAGTAGCCGGAAATCCGAGCGAATGTCTCTTGCTTCTTTGGATACCCAGAAACCATGATGTTTCCTTCGATGTATCCTCCAGTTTTTCTGCCAGCCAACACATCCATCAAAGTAGTTTTACCGGCACCAGTGACGCCCATCAAAGCTGTGAGAACACCAGGCCTAAAAGCACCACTTACACCCCTTAAGAGCATCAATTTATCCTCAAGAACACCTTGACTCTTCATTTCCTGCCAACATATATGAAACGATAAATAGTTGCTCCATTTGAGATGGCGATATTTGGGTACGAACATATACGGTTCCATCAGGATGAAGTACTATCTGTAGATTTCTCATAGCTCAACTTGAATCCTGGTACCTGGGGCATATCAACTGAATACTTGATCTCATCAAAAGTGATAGAGTGTTGCTCAAATGGGAGGACCATTCCTCTTTTCCTATTAGTCACAGCGGCCATCTGGGGACTTGTAGACAAGGTTCTGGATGAACTCGCTGCACTCCGAAAAGAAAACATTGGTTACGACATAATGCAGGTCCTTGATAAAAGGAGTTACTCTTTTTAGCCTCAACGATCTTTTGTTTGTCACCCATCTGCTAAAGATGGACAGTAAAGGCTAAAAGAAAAAGTGAGACTTTTACCTGGTACTTGTTGGTGACTAGAACCCCAAGATGGCAGCTGAATCAATCCTCTATTATCATTTTCATTGCTTTGATGATCGTCTGATTTTACTGTCTGAGATCGGCCATAGGCTGCAAAATTGCTTGCAGAACTTAGGCTAGCTCTAATGGAAAGAAGCCGAAAGAGAAGAAACTGGAATCCACTTACGGTCGAGGAAAGTCAGAGCTATGGGGAATGTGAGGTTGAAGAGCAAAGTGTATCCAAACTGCGCCCCAACTCCTATCCAATACCAGTAGGCATTGGTAAAAATTCCACGTGACTCCAATGACTGAACTCCTAGTGTTTCATTTGACCTTGAATTTAAGGGAACCTATGACATGGCATACGTAACAGGAATAAGTTGGTCAGAAAATGATATCCTAGGAGAAATATGAAGTACTGGAATCAAGCAATTACGAGGCTTCACCTTGTTCCAGTTTGATGATAAAAACTCATTAGTGGCTAGCGCATTCTGCCCGTACGTTAAGGGGGATACCCAATAAGCCCAAATCCACCATTTCTTTATATCCTCTGCCATTCACACAAGGGGAAGTTAGCACCCCTTTTGACGACAGAAGGCCAAGGGAGAAAAAGTTCTGAAATCTACTGTACACTGTACCTCTTGAAAGAACAACACCACATGACGTAAAGAGAACGAGCAGAGAAAATGTCCCAAATGTGTTGGCAACAATCATGTTTCTGCCCACTGCCCCAATTGTCCGAAATAACGCCGATGCCATCTGCTGGACAAGCACAAGTAAAAGGTACTGCCTGAACAACCTGCAAACACGATCCAGACACTTCATAAATCAAAACAGTAAACAACATACAAACGTGACGTGGGATTTACCGTCCTTTAACAGTGGAATCATCCCCTTTCTTTCTTACCTCCCCACATATGGATCAAATCCGATGACGTAGTAGGTGATGAACACCCAAACCGCAACCTCCAAGAAGGTGATAGGGATCTTTATAATCCAATTTGGAAGAGCATAGGCCCATGCTGGATAAAAGAGGAGATCTCTCTGCTTGTAGAAGACTGGGAGCTTGGCAATTGTCATGCTAATCTCCACCATTCCATTGAACATGATCATATTGAGAGCAAAGAACAATGCACCAATATAAATCCCTCCATCGGTTGTCGTATCCCGAGGCATCTTAGTCCGAAAGAAGAGGGTCATTGTAATACATGCCATAACTGTAAGCTGACCAATAAGTTTCATCGTGTTAGTGCACTGGCTAGTTCAAGTTCATTATGAGAATTGAAGTGAGCATTTACCTGGAAGATCTTGAAGATGTAAACGAACGAGTTTCTCCTCATAAGCAAGTATTCTCTTGAAGCACAAGCTCGAAGCAAATCCTTCACTCCAACACCATATTTTTCTGTAGTCAAAGCAGCTGGGTGGCTCTCGCTTCGATCAAAAGGAGTGGAAAGCTCGTTTCCAAGTTTCCTTCCCAAGTGAAATGAATGGTATGCCTCTGCGAATTCACGAACTGTGACTAAAGTGTAAGGCTCATCTTTACGTGCCCAATATTGCTGCTGATCTTTCCGTGACGTTACCTATCAATAGAAAAGTATATGCATTGTTGCAAGATAACTGCTTTGAGAATGCTTCTTTTCCCTGAAGAGCTGCAAGGTGGAAAATTTTTATGTTTTTAACTTACTTCTTGCAAGAAGTCGGCAACACCCTTCCTCTCGGGGCATTTGAATCCCATGGATTCGAAGAAATCTAGGACAAGGTCACGAGGACCCTGGTACACAATCTGGGCATCGGATAGCAGAATAATGTCGTCAAACATGTTGTAGGTCTCCGGAGCTGGCTGGAGAAGGGATATAACTGTGGTTCCGTTGAAAATGTGATTGAATTGCTTCAGGGACTTCACTATCTGGTACGTGGTCGAGCTATCGAGCCCAGTAGATATCTCATCCATGAAGAAGACCGTCGCAGGCCCGACCAGCATCTCACCTGGAAAATACAGGTCAGTGATCAGTTTGGTGATTAGACTAGCGAGGAACATTGAACATTGACTTTGTGGTATCAACAACAATCCAAGTTGCTTCTAACCCGTGGTCACTCGCTTCCTTTGTCCTCCAGAAATACCCCTGGTCATTTCATCTCCCACCATGGTATCTGCACAAGCTTCTAGCCCCAAAATCTACGGAAAAATGACAGGTTCAGTAAACGTTTATTATTCAAAAATTGGTTGTATGACTTATTTTTGTGATTCTTGTCAAAGATTACCTTAAGAACATAATCTGTGACAACACTAGCCTCCTGACCTGGTACTGCTGCAGCCTGAGGGATTTTACACCACAAAAGACCCCAAAAGCAAACAACAGTGTTTTAGGGCCATGGGAAAGAAAAGAACTATGGCAGAGTTGGATTCAAAAATCATTTGTTAAACCCTTGTCGAGTTTTCATGTGGATAATCTGTTTAATTTCCTTGTTTGATTGGAAAAGGGGAGAAAAGCAACTATTAGCTTCCCTTCTCTGATTACCTTCATATAGACATCAATATCAGGATCTGGTTTTATATTTGCTGCCTTCTCTCTTCTTGCTAGCTCTGCCAACATATCTACGGAATGCCCCAAAGGGATTCACCTTTTTCTTCTTCTAAAGAATTTTCAAATACAACCCAAATTTGAAAAAATAAAAGAAGAAAGATTTCACAATACCATATCGGGTTCCGACCCCCTGACATCTCGCAGAGAAGGTCAGAGTTTCTCTTACTGTCATTTCTCCTATGTGAAGATCATGTTGACTTATATAAGCAGCAGTTCTTTGGGGCACAAACTCATTCAAGCTATGTCCATTATAAGTAACCTTTCCTGTCGTCTGTGTAACAGCATTCGTATTTTAGTGACTTTCAAAAAACAAAGATTTAGTTTCAGCAGCTAAAGTTCGAAATCAGGAAAATAAAAGATGTGAAATTATGTGAAGTTACCTTGAGTTTGGGGTCAAGCTTGCCAGCCAAAGCCAACAAGAGTGTGGTCTTCCCTGAACTAGGAGGACCTAAAAGCAACGTCATCCTGCGAAACGGAATGCAAATCAGAAGCAGGTTACGAAAAAGAAGAAAGAAAACAAAAGAAAATCTTCATTATCTGGTTCAAGCCGACAAAAGAGAAAAGAAAAACATTGAACTTAGAAATGCGATTCCATATCATTGGTGGTTTAAAGTTTTTCTCAATTGGGTTTCATTTGCCCACCTGCCAGGTTTGATGATCCCACTGACATCTTGCAAGATGGTCAAGTGTTTCTTTCTACTAGGAAGGATGCGCAGGAAATTCAAGATGCCCTTCAAAGGCAGAAAAAGAGGAAGATAAAATGAATAAGAAAAAGGAAATAGTAAACAGGAACATATTTAGAACATTTCAGCATTTGTATATAAATGATGGTCAGCCTTCTTGTCTCTGCTAAATGAAAAATGAGAAGTGTGCTTGTTATGTTAAATGTTTGATGTTAGCAGCTGGTGTTGGTGCTTACCTCAACAATATCGAAGCCGAAATTAATGAAACTGGGCAAAGCTCTACTTCCTACATGAACCTCTGTCTCCACATTCAGATGCTCATATCTCACTTCGATTCTAGGAAGATCAATTCCCACTCTGCGACGAAACCCACAAGAACCAAAATAGGACAAAATGTCACTAAAACTCCATCAACAGCTGAACATATCTTTTTTGAAAACAAGAATTGATAGATTGATAGGAGAGGCTAAACTAATTTTGCTAGTTCACAAATGCTCAATCACAGCATATAGTCACTCGTATGAATAGTTTTTGTAGTAAACGAAGGAATGGTAAGGTAAGTGCATCGGTAACTTCTATTCCATCAGGTGGCACTTTTGAGTTTGTCAACTTCCATTATAGTTTATCAACTTTTATGTTTTTCTCTTACATGCACTTTTAAAATATCAACTTTTATATGAATTTATCATCTTTTGTGTATGTGAATTACCGGATTACCTCCAACTAACTGTTTAACTAGTTTCTATATACAAATCTTATTTGAGTAGTTTGCCAATGTTCTTTTTTTTTTTTAAGGTACCAACTTTTTCACAAAGTTTTTAACTTTTATTTGTCTTGCTTACTAATCCATTAAATTTAACAACTATTTTTAGAAGCTACCATTCTTAATTGGAATGATTATCTATCAAGTTATTAATAATTTCTCTGCTGCCAATTCTCTTTTGTGCTAATTACCAAAATTTGTCTTTGTCTTTAAATTATCAGCTTCTGTTATCTTTGACAATTTTTTTGTTGACTTTTCTTATCAATGCCTTAAATTCACCTATTATAATACAACATTACAACATTTGCTCTTAAGCGAGTTTTTTTTTTGTGGGTTTTCAATTTTCATTTGAAGTCACTTACCAATGTCTATTTTTTTAATATACAGTTGTTTTTTCGGATTGAGATGCCACTTTTCCTTGTTTTACTGGTCAACTTTAAAATTTATCAACTGATCTTGATAATTACCAATCTCTTTTAGAGTGATTACCAACTTTTATTTAATCAAGTTATTAAATCTTGTTTTAAATAGTTATCCATATTAAATTGGTGAATTTAAGTTGTTGCTAAGAAATGCATGTCAAGGGTTTTAAACATTAGAGAAGTTGGCAAATTCGAATAAATAAATAACTATATATATAACTTAAACGGAGTGAATAACACAATATTATATAGTAATTGGATGGAAGAAAAGTTGATGAATCACGCTAGTTTAGGTTCATGATCTGCAAAGATTTAACAAATGCGAAGGATTGCTTATCAAAGCATATAAAAATCGGTAACTAGATAGAAAAGTTGGTAAATTACCAAAAAAATGATGAAATGATAATAACCTAAAAGCAGCTAGTAATCTAGTTTGACAAAATTTGGTAAATCATTCTAATTAAGGCTGGCAATTTCGTATAAGAGCTAGCATATCGGAAGCATCGATGGTTTATGCAGATAACCATCAATAAGTTAGAAGATAAATTGCTTGCTTGCAAACCATAAAAAGGTTAGTACTTTCAAAAAAATTGATGGTAAGTCACCGACAAATTATCTAGAAAATAAAGTCATTGGTTGTTTTTTAACTCACATTTTTTTCGGGACAATGCTTATTGAACTTGCCAGCATATAAAAGAAACCACGTTATTGGGCACAAACTAATAGATTTCTGTAAAAAGCAAGCAATTTTGTGATTCTTTAGGCGGCAATTTTGTAAATAGATTTCCTATTTCGTTGATAAAGGATTAGTAATTTGTTGAAGCACCTCTAGTGTGTACCTGTCAATGCGGTTCTTTAGCTTCAACAAGAAGCTCTCATTGTCCTCTTCGGCCGTCCTCACCAACCTCTCCAGCAACTTCTTCTTCTCCTGGTAGCTGAGGTTCAGGATGTCGATCTCATCCGCTCCGCCTCGCGACGCGGTCAGGATGCCCTTCCTCAGGCGGTCGAACGTGGGGAGCCTCTCGAGAGCGGCCCATTTGAGAGCTTCTTCGTCGTCGTCGTCCTCATCGCCTCGGCGGGACAAGGACCTCGAGAACACCTCGTCCGCTCCACGGCTCCTCCACATCCCGGAGCTGCTCGTGCGCAGGCTCCTGCTCGCTCTATAGACACTTGCTCCCTCCATCAATGAACCAGAAAAGCAGACGATAATCGAGGGGTGTCTCTGATATTCCTTCTCTTATGTAAGCACAGAAAAGATGGGGCTATGAGTCGAGCCTTGTTTCTAGGGTTTACCGAAACGCACAGGGAGGTGAAAAAAGTGCGAGTTGTAAAGAGAGAGATTACAGCTTCAGGCCCACAATTGGCGGCTTTTGATGCATCAACTCAGCACTCTATGAATGCAGCTGCATCCAGCGTTCTAACTTGAAGACGAAGGGAACAACAGCAGAGAAACCGGCGGGATTTAGCGCGACCATGCTAAGATCGGTGTTACTAGATGTCAGGCTGTGGAGTGTGGATGAATGTGTGCTAAAAGTAGTTCTCCGATGTTGTATAGTCTAAAGTGGACTGCTGCCAATCGTGGGACCATTTTCTTTCATTAATTTTTTCTTCCCCCCAAAAGATCAGGAAACTCGTTCATTTCGCGAAATAATTTTTTTTAGAGATGACTACTTACATCGCTTACTAAAACAAAATGAATAAAGAATATTTTAATGTTCGGATGTAGATTATTGTTGACCATGAACGTATTTTTCTTTAATTAATTATTTTAAGATATGCAGGCAATAACTTTTAGAAAATGTGATTCTAAATTATTTATTTTTTGCAAAGATAAATAGAGTCTAAGATTGTGTAGCTCTACAGTAGAGGAGTACAATAATGGGGGAAGTCCGATGAGCCCCCTCGCGGTTGTCTCTGTTCTGCCAAGGACATAGTGTTAGGTTTTGTTTTAGGGTGGCTGTGACTTTCACCTTTCACCTTTTTGTTCTCCTTTGGTACTGCAGACTAGATTACCATCATATAGCAGCTTGAATCTTCACGATCGTAGCAGAAGCGGCTGCAGACGAAGCTCGCTAGATCCCATTATAAGGTCAAGTTGGACCTCGTGTCTTTCGCAATAATCATTTCAATTCTAAACTTTTATAACTTGATGAAATAATTTTGCTTTCTCTAGTGGCTTTTCATGAGCCTTGGCTTCTCAGGCTTAAAAAAGACTTTGCTAAGTAAGGAAAAAACTATGGATAAAAATCCTTGTAATTACAGAAATTCGTATTACTTCTTCTTTTCTTTTTATGGATGGTTAAAAGCAATTCTCAACTCACAACAGATCTTTTTCTTTTTTTCAATGAAAGTAAGCCAAAGGGAAATGGTCACTCAAGTGGGAGTTAAGGTTCCGCATCGGCTCACTTTTATGAGCACTCGAAAAGATCAAACTTGAGATTGTCACATCAAATCGGCTTTTGCCTCTCTGCAATTCCGTATCCTTCTAGATTCAAGACCGTTCACACTCAAACCTAACTGTAACATCTAAATTTAGGGCATGTTTAGACTTCAAATTATCCTGGATTTTTGGTTGATGAAACAATTAGGACTTTGAAGAGGGGCTTGTCGAATCCCCTAACGTGGATTTGGATCCACTACTCTAGTGATTCTAAGGTAGGGTCACTTACTTTTAATATGAGCCGTCGAATCTGATCCGACGGTTCAGATTAAAGGGCGCCAACGAGAGACTCTAAAATAAAAATTTGAAAATTACCTTTTCTGCCTGTCTCTCTCTCCCCCGATTTCCAAAAGAAAGAAGACGAGGATGGAGGAACCAGAAACTGAAGAAGATGAAGACGACAGGAGGAGGAACACCTGCTCGTGACCGGCGATCGGGAGGAGAAGGACCCTCTACACAACTCCTTTGTGCCTCCGGTCCCGACCATGCCGTCGCCTCCCGGAGCCCCATCTACTTCAATTGCGTCCGACCAGCTCAGGTTAGGGCTTTTCCCCCCTCTTTCGAGAAGTGAACCCCCTCTCTCTGCGTCCTTCTTCACGACCCCTTTGTGACTCCAATCGGTGGCCTGCGTCCAACCGAGCTCATCCACCCCTTCGCTCCCATTGCCGCGTAGTGTTTTTCCCTTGACTCTCGACGGCGCCTCTGCTGTCACCTCCTGAAGCCCCAGTTGTGGCTCCGATGTGTCGTTTGCGCTCGACGCCTCTGTTGTCGCCGCTAAGAAACTATAAAGAAACAGAGTATTGAAGATAACCTGAGCTGCGTTGAGCTTAGCTGAGAAAGACGAAGATGAAACTGATGAACATCTTCTTCTCCATTGATAGATTCAATCATATAGAGTATTTCTGTAGTAGTTTTTCAGTTCAACTTCACGAACAACTTTTGCTTCACTATTTATACAGCTCAACAGAAAACTAACTACTTCTACTGATTAAGTAACTCTAGTTAAAGAACTCTAGTTAACAGAGTAGTGTGTTCAACTGCTTCTTCCTGTATCTTCAGCACACCGAATTGACTAGGAAGAGGAATAGATCACGTGTCATCACTCAGTCCACTTGTTCGTTTATCACCTAGTGACTCATCAAGCTCAATGACGGTCTCCTCTGCATTCCCCTTGCTAGTCTCCTCAACAACCCCCCGCAAACTGGGTAAGGGCAAGGTGCCAAGACCCAGTTTGGTTAGTAAAAGAGAGTGTCTGGAACGGGACAGAGGCTTCGTAAAAATGTCAGCCAACTGAAGTGAACTTGGTGTATAATTCACCCAAAGAGAACCCAGAGCAACCTTCTCTCTAACAAAATGATAATCAAGCTCGACATGTTTTGTACGAGCATGAAAAATCGGATTTAAAGTAAGAGATAAGGCAGACTTATTATCACACAGCAACGTAGTAGCAGAAGGAAGAGATACTCCAAGATCACGCAGAACAAAGGTGATCCAAGTCAATTCAGCAGCAGTGGAAGCTAGAGCACGATATTCAGCCTCAGTAGAAGACCTGGAAACAGTATGTTGTTTCTTGGCAGACCATGAGACAACATTAGAGCCAAGAAATGTGCAAAAGCCCGTGGTTGACCAACGAGTGGTGGGGCACCCTCCCCAATCAGCATAAGAGAAGCCATACAAATGGGGATAACAATCAGAATGTATTAACAATCCCAAATCAGTAGTGCCTTTAACATACCGCAAAACCCTCTTCAGAGTTTGATAATCACCAATGGTTGGAGCATTCATCCTTTGACATAGAAGATTAGTAGCAAAAGCGAGGTCTGGCCGTGTAATTGTAAGATACTGTAGACTGCCAACAAGACTCCTATATTCAAAAGGATTAGAACAAGGCAGAGCATCTCCAGGCAACGGAAAATATTTCAGAGGTAATGGTGTAGCAATTGGCCTGCAATCTTTCATGCCAACTCGATCTAAGAGATCAAGGGCATACTTAGTCTGGCAAAGAAACAACCTCTCAGTAGTATAATGAGCTTCAATACCCAAGAAGTAATGAATATTACCGAGATCTTTCATGCAGAACCGAGAGCTAAGAGATTGAATCAAAGCAGTAAGTAGCTGAGAGCTACTACCCGTGAGGATGATATCATCCACATAGAGCAATAAAACAAGTGTATCACCTCCTGTATGTAGAATGAACAAGGAAGGATCCGTGGAGCTACAAAAGAACCCCAACTCCAAGAGATAGTCAGTAAATTTCTCAAACCATGCTCTGGGAGCTTGATGCAGTCCATACAAAGACTTGTGAAGAAGACAAACATGAGTGGGATTCTCAATAAAGCCTGGAGGTTGTTCCATGTAAACAGTCTCATTTAAAGTGCCATGCAAGAATGCATTTTTAACATCCAGTTGATGAATGGACCAATGATTCATCATGGCCAGAGACAGAACAATCTTGATAGTAGATTGTTTCACAACAGGGCTGAATGTTTCAAAGAAGTCAATGCCAGCTTCTTGATGATACCCCTTTGCTACCAATCGGGCCGTGAGTTTATCAAGAGAGCCATCTGCCTTTAGTTTAGTCTTAAAGACCCATTTGCAGCCTATAACTTTCATGTGAGGTGTGCGAGGAACTAAAGACCAAGTCTGATTAGTGTGCAATGCGGCCATTTCATCTTTCATTGCCTGATACCACCCCTGATGAGGAATGGCTGATTTAATAGACTTAGGCTCTTGTGGAACATTGTACTCTATAAGGCAAGCATATTTAGGGTTCGGTTTAACAATGCCATGTTTGAGTCTAGATTGCATAGGATGTTGTGAGGTAGAAGGAACCACAGCTGGTGAAGGAAGAGATGGGGAAGACTGAGAAGTGGAAGGAGTAGACTGTGAAGTATGGAGAATAGAGGAAGGAGAGACAGATTGTGGAGACGTAGGAGCAATTGAGGAAGAAGTATGTGAGGAAGAAGGAAGATGAAAGTCAGGAAGAGAAGCAATGACAGCATGATCAGTAGAAGAATCAAGTAAAGAAGGGACCACAGGTTGGTTATAGAGAAAGCTAGAAGGATCAGAAGAGTAAGTAGTAGACTCAGAGGTATGTGAAGATGCAGAATAAGATGGAAGTGAGGAAGAAGAGACTGAATCAAAAAATTTAAGTTCATCTAACCACTTCTTATATAAAACAGTAGGAGAAGGATAACTAGAATGGAGTTTATAGGAGAAAGGAAAAGAACCTTCAGCAAACTTGACATGGCGACTGATGTAGATGCGGCCATCAGTAGGAGTAAGACACCTAAAGCCTTTGTGTCTATCACTGTAACCAAGAAAAACACATGTCAATGACCGGGGATCAAACTTATGCTTTGTATAAGGGCGCAAACAAGGATAGCACGTCTAAGATTGGCATAGTTAGGATGTTTGTTGTAAAGTTTGTAATAAGGACTTATAGACTGAAGGATTGGGGTAGGAAGTAAGTTGATAATATGATTGGTAGTAAGAAAAGCATCCACCCAGTAGGTTAAGGGTACTCGTGCATAATAAAGCATGGATAAACCGAGCTCAACAAGGTGTCTATGCTTCCTCTCAGCAACCCCATTTTGCTCAGGGGTATGTGGACAGGACATGTTATGTTGTATTCCACATTGTTGCAAATGAGCCTGAAATTTAAGACTAGTAAATTCCCCTCCTCCATCAGTTTGAAGTACCTTGATCGTCAACTCAAACTGATTTTCAACATAATGTTGAAAAATGAGAAACACATCATAGAAGTCAGACTTGCGCTTTAAAGGATAAAGCCAACTGTATCTTGTATAGTCATCAATCAAAACAACATAGTAGCTGAAGCCTTGAAATGACTTCACAGGGGAAGGACCCCATAGATCACAATGAATCTTTGCTAAAGGCTTTGTTGTCTTGGTGTCAGAGGAAGAGAAAGACAGCTTGGAACTTTTGATAAGCTGACAACTAGTACAAACAGAAGAGATAGACTTAGGCCACTTTATCAACTTCTGATCATGTAAAAGTTGTAAAGTCTTGGTGTTAGTGTGACCAAGACGCAGATGCCAGAGATCTTCATGCCTTTCCTGAGGACTCTGAGCAACCAGCGCTATTGCTGACTGTTGTTGTACTCGGTAAAGCCCCTGACACTTCCTTCCAATTTTCTCCACAGAATTGGTGCAATTGTCCTTGACATAGACACCATTTTTATCAAAAATGAATGAGCATGGATAGTCATCCGTAAGTTTAGAGACAGACAATAAATTCTTGGTTATAGCTGGCACTACCAAGACATTGTTAAGAGGCAAATGAGAAAATGATGTAGGCAGAAGTGCATTGCCAGTATGTGTGATAGATAAGCAGGATCCATCGCCTATCATTACTCTATCATGCCCCTTATAGAGCTGAGGATTAAAGACAATACCATGCCGTGAGGTGATGTGTGTTGTGGCTCCTGTATCAGGATACCACTCACTTCCTGCTGGATCCTCCAAATGCATGGCTGCAAGTGTTGTGGGTATCTCCTCATGTTGAAAGGAGTTATCAAACCTCTACCAACAGCGTAAAGCCTCATGTCCAGGCTTTTTACAGATTTGACATGTACCTCTCATATTTCCTCTAAACCTGTCCTTGTGACTATCTTTAGTTTCAGGCAAAGGAAAAGACTTCACATCTTGATAGCGCTAGGAAACACTAGCATAAGGTGTGAAACCCTGCCCAGAGCTAAGTAATTTTGGCTGTGAACTTCTATTTATATCAAGAGGTCTATAACTTTGTCCTCGACCTTGATAACCATAGGCACCTCCTTTGCCAGAACCAAAACCACGTCCTCTGCCAAAATTTTGCCCTCTACCCCTTTCATATACTGGAGCTGGATTTCTTTGACTAACCAGCGCATAATTCAGAGAGTTAAAACTATGTGCAACATGGTGCTTCTGTTCATTATTGTAAGCTCTTTGTCCATAGTATGCGAGCTTAGGGGTAAACTGACTTGACTGATAATTCTGCAGCCGAGCTTCAAATCTCTCTAATTGAGAGATTACTTCATCATAGTCTGGCTGGGGTTTCATATAGTAGATAGTTGTGCGAAAGTTTTCATACTCTGAACTCAAGCCCTCTAACACACCGAAGACCTTGGTAATGTCATCAACAAGCTTGCCTATAGCACTCAATTGATCACATAAAAGTTTAAATTCCATCAAATAGTCAGAGAGACTTCTATCCCTCTTTCGACAAGACTGAAGTTTTCCCCTTAGTTCAAATTCTCTCGCAATTGACTTCTGGCTGAATCGATTGCATAACAATTGCCAGATTTCAAATGAGGTCTCTAATCCAATAATCAGACCAAGAATGTTTTCCGAAATTGCTCCACTCAACCACGAAGAGATCAATTGATCTGTCTTCAACCAGTCTACATAATCTTTGTTTTGTGTTTCAATTGTACGACCTTCAACCTCGACACACACAGGCTGTGATGGAGCTACAACGTCTCCATTAACAAAGCCTATCAACTCTTGGCTCTTCAAAAACCAACATACCTGAGCTTGCCAAAGTAAGAAGTTGTTCTCGGCAAGCTTGATCGTAACAAAGTTTCCGATGTTTACATGAATCGGAAACGGAAACTTCGATACTTGTCCCTCCATATCTCACTGTAAGTCGAACTACCTAGACAATGGCTCTGATACCATAAGAAACTATAAAGAAACAGATTATTGAAGATAACCTGAGCTGCGTTGAGCTTAGCTGAGAAAGACGAAGATGAAACTGATGAACATCTTCTTCTCCATTGATAGATTCAATCATATAGAGTATTTCTGTAGTAGTTTTTCAGTTCAACTTCACGAACAACTTTTGCTTCACTATTTATACAGCTCAACAGAAAACTAACTATTTCTACTGATTAAGTAACTCTAGTTAAAGAACTCTAGTTAACAGAGATATTTCTAGTGCGTTCAACTACTTCTTCTTGTATCTTCAGCACACCAAATTGACTAGGAAGAGGAATAGATCACGTGTCATCACTCAGTCCACTTGTTCGTTTATCACCCAGTGACTCATCAAGCTCAATGACGGTCTCCTCTACATTCCCCTTGCTAGTCTCCTCAACAGCCGCCACATTCCCCTTCATTCCATTTATTTATCTTTTTTTTTCTGGCTTCAACCGGAGAGGTCACGAGAATGTCTAGCACGGATTTCCAGCTCTCTGCTCATGGTCGATTGGCCGTCCTCTTGGCGCACCTCGTGGCTTCCATCGAGCACCGATTATCGGGTTGATTTCCGCCTCTGCTCAAATCCTTCCTCGTCTTCTTTCTTTTGGAAATCGGGAGAGAGAGAGAGAGAGAGAGAGAGAGAGAGAGAGAGAGAGGCGGAAAAGTTAATTTTCAAAATAATTTTTTTTTTTATATTTTAGAGTTTCTCATTGGCGCCCTTTAATCTGAACCGTCGGATCAGATCCGATGGCTCATATTAAAAGTAAGTGACCCTACCTTAGAATCACTAAGGTAGGGGATCCAAATCCCATCTTCACCGTCAACTGCTTCTGCCTCTGTGACGACCTGCGGGTCACGCGGAGCTACTGTCCATACTGAGCTCAAGCAGCCTCCGGCAGTTCTCGCACAGCTCTGCCCCACGGCGCTCCATCCCCGAGGCGGAGATCGCCGGGATGTGGAGAAGGATACCGCCTCCACAGCCCATGTTGGCGGTATTATTTTGTTTTTCGTGGTCTTGTCCGTCCTTGTCATGTACACAGGATACATCTTTGGGTGTGGTCGTTGAGGTTTTGTGGTCTGTGAGTCCGTCGTTGTTCACGATCATTGCCAGCACCAAACGAACGAAAAGAAAAAAACAAGAGAGGGTATTTTGGTGTCATTTTTTATTCTAGGGTTTTGCTTTAGGTCTCGACTTAGATCGACAGTCTCTTAGCTGACTTCATTCCATGTCACGTAAGCGCGGTGGTCTGTCATCATATTTGTTCGACAAGAACGCTGTTAGTTTACTGTAAGAACGTGATCGTCGTGGTTCAGTGAAATGAAATGTGAAACTGATCAAGGTCCTTTCTCTTTGTTTCTTTACTTCCCAATACCATGCAGTTTTCTCTCTAATTTAAGCACCCAATGCAGAATCATCTCAATGATTACCAGTTCGGTCTACTGGGGTTAATACTAAGCGACAGACAAAGTGTGTGCATGTTCATGTGTCATAACAAATCCAGGAAGATTGCTTTATATACATTATTAGGGTTAATGCATAGGATAATCGGTGACCTCATGAGTCTTAGCACGGAGAAAATAGTTGGTGGTACGTCACCAACATGTCATCACCGAACATTTTCTCCTGAGCGCGCCAACGACGAAGGATTTTCAAATCCTAAGCTTCGCTAACTTTCAAAAGGCTTGACATAAGCGACACTAGCACGTCGCATGCTGCGCTACAATCGAGCCATGGCAACCACCCGACACACTCAATAAGATAACCGAGTTGCCCGAATCTCTCTTTACCTGAACCCTGAGTAATGGCGGGGCTTAAGCTGCCGAGAACCGAGCATCTAATGCGCAGCCTCGACCAGGGTTCAACTAGTTCCGGGCTTTAAGCTTTACACGCCTTAGCTCGAGGGGCTTGAACCTACAGAATACAGAAATAGAAACCCTTGAGTTCCGGGCCTTCAGCTTTATGGGCCTTGGCTCTCAAGTTATGGGTTAACTCATGACGGACCAAATTTTGCGTGTCCAGATGTATCATTGCATCTCCGATTAGGGGCCGCCATCGTAAAAGTCCATATGAAGTTATTAAAGTACAGATCGTCTGGTGAATTGCGTGGACGTAACACAAGCTTAAACGACAGATTTATCACACAGCTCCAGGCCTTACGTCACTGGCCATCGGCTTCTTTTCATTATGAGGACAAGAAGAGAATTCCACTACATGCTCATGTCCTGCTTCGGAGCTATTCATCCGCAGCTGCCACGGGATGGAAGGTCTGCACGTCCAGCATGTAGCAATGATGCCGGATAGAAGATTACAACGTGCCTGCGGAAAGTCGTCCGCCTTTTCACTAGTGTTTGTATAATGGCCGACCCCAAAAAGGACCACGCAATTTACAGCTAAAGAACAAGGACCCGCGAACAAACCTCACATCTTACACTTCCCACGAATGGTTCGGAAGATTGCAAAACCAAATGGGGTGGGGGGGGGGGGGGGGGGGGGGTGGGTGCAAGCAAATATATCACCCAGATACAACACTTGCAATATGCGCTAAAAATTGGCTAGCGTTGCAGTTCACTGGGGCCATTTCTTGCTTCGGCTGCCAGGGCTACTGACGCTCCTGGTATTGCTGGTCTCCGGTGGACTAGGCCCGCTTCTCTGACCATATACACTTCCTCGGTGACCTGGAGTTGAATCACTCCCTCTCTGGGCCTCCATCTCCAAACTCTTTGCTTCATCCACCAGCTTCAGTATCTGTTTCAAAGTGAAGTCACTAAAGACATTAGATGACATTTTCAGAGCATATATGGTGCAATGAGAGGTCAAAAACAAAAATGCGATAGCAAGCAATTGAAATTTAACTTCAAAGGGTTCCCTTTCAACTGTAAATATTGAAAGAGACATATAATCTTCACGAGCAGATTTGAGGTTTTTCAGCAAGTCTCTTACTGATCCTCACTATCCCATAATGACTGAATTTAGGTTATTTACTTACCCGAATCTCGTTCTCTCTCACACGATCCTGAAGTACTCTAATGGCAGGGCTTAAACTGCAGAGAGAGAGAGAGAGAGAGAGAGAGAGAGAGCAGTGCATTTAGTACAAACTGACACTGAATCAGAAAAGCAATTAGCAGCAAAGGCAATAGATTCTGACCAGTATTCCATTAACTTGCACATGGAAGCCTGATACGTTGAGGTGTGATGAATAAAAGTAAGGGGATGTGCTTTCCCATCCCTAGATGGAAAATAAGCATGGAAAGTCAAAATACATGCTGCAAGGAGTACCGTAACAGAAACACAATGCTTCAAGGTGGCAGACTCAAGTCCGACCTCATATTTTGTCTGATGGCTTCCACATATGCTGCCCTTTCCTCTTCATATATGACACGTTGCAGGTCCGTAAATGAAGTTAGAGGTGAAACAACATTAAGGAGAGAGGAGCTGGGTAACACATAGAGGGGTACTTCTTTCCTCACATACTCAGCGCCACTGCCAGCCAACAATGCAAATACTAAATTTAGATTGAGAGGTCATGACAGCTCACTGGAGAAAAAATGTACAACGATTGATCAGTGAGCATGCCCAAGACAGGTGGAATTGGAATGTAAAAGAAGTGGTCCAAAAAAGGTAAAGAATGAATGAAGAAAAAGATAAAGCAAAAAAGAAAAAGATAATCAAGTGCAGAGTACATACTCATGTATACCTCATGTCCAAGTTTGACCTATGCATAGCCTCTTGCATGCTTTCTGTCATATCCATGGGATCTATAGCAACAATGGCGCTGCTGCTTGGATTTCCATTGTGATAATTTTCACCAATTATCTCTCTTCCGAGATAATTGGTATCGGCATTAGCAAAGAAACCCCCCAAGTCTGATGACCTTCCCCGCCCCTAGAGGTTCATACGAAATTTCATGCATCAAGCCATGTTATCATAAACTAACATTAGATCGAATTATTGATAGACCACGATCTAGTGAGGTGACTGCCTTACAGTTCCTTGACCCCATCTGTTGGCTTTACCTTAAATACTAACCCACCTTATTAGCTCCAGCAGAGATTCTGGAATCACCAGTGTCCTCTTCGGGGTTCTCCCCCCTCCCCAAGTTAGATCGTGCCGACAAATTCTCTGAGGAACTCAAAGATGATTCCAAGTCTATGATTGAACTTCTATTAGCCGGAGATAGAGGGATAGGTCTTGATATCAGGTTTTGCTTCCCATCTGAAGATTGGAAAGCCATGACTTGAATTCTCCCAACCTGAAACCCCATAGCATCGCAATCAAGTTGCTTCAATTTTTAACAACCTATTCATCACATGAACTGCTTACCCAATATGAAAGATGCAAAACATGTTCAGGTGGATTTAAAGAGTCCACATACCTTGTTAATATCCTCGCTAAAGCAGGAAAATATCAACCCAATGAATCCAGAATCTAGGAGTTGATACATTGCCTGTGTCCGCACATCTGCAGAAAGTAGCACTCAAAAACCATCTTTAAGACAAAGTGAGAAAATGCTATCAAGTTTGAATGTAAAAGGCCTTGTTCAATTCCAGAATCAAGTAAATCATAAATAATGAAACAGCATCATGATGAGGCCCTCGTGCAGCAATAAAGAGAGTTATCAATCCTTTGTCCTCATAGCGCTTCACGATGCTTACCAACATGGGACGGGAGAACCGTTATATGAGGGTGCGAATGGTACCATCCAATTACTCTTGTTGTTCTTCCTGTTGATATGGTCATCTCGTACTATCTAGTCGAGTTAAACAAGAACATGATTGGAAACATTCAAACAAACAGCTAGCAATGTGTGACAGCAAGCAATAATTACATTTGTCTATTTTTAAGTACCATAGGCATAATGGGCAAGAACATTTTTCAGTCCCTTTAATCAGAATCAACTACAGTAGATTCACCCAGGCACACATTGAAAGCAAACCACATTGATAAAAAAAAATTGCCACATCAGACTTCCTCCTTTGCTAGACACGCATAAATCCCGGTTTTCTGTTTTTGTGATTTATATAGGGTATTGAGATGTGTAGTAAGTTGAAAGCAAAACCTCCCCTAGATGGAATCAAATCATCAAATCCTCTGATAATCTAGCCATAAAGTCACAAATGTGTTGCCAAAAACAACAAATAATAAAAAATTGATGATACATCTTATGACCTGCTAAAACAAGAAGACCGATGAAGAAACTCAGGCAATTTTTGTTCATTACAGAATAAGAAATCTATAGATGCAAATTAATGTTGAGCTCATAAGTAAAGAGGTTGATGAGCGAATAAGTAATCAGAAAGGATATTTCAGCCAGCGCCGATGCGGCGGCCAACTGTTCAGGATTTGTCTCAACACGATCTTTTTGCCGGTCAGAACGTTTTTGAGGCGATGCACCCCAAATTAGTGCAGTGATAGTCCCGTTTTTTGAGCGCTGCAACATAAGAAACAAACTATCATAAAAATTCTAGAAAACAACAAGAATATGGAAAGGTAAGAAAAATGCACATGGAATTTCATTCTGAGCTGTACATCAGCTAATATGGTTTATTCTTTACCATAGCAGGGAGATAATAACCAGTTATCTTGATTATTTCTTAATTGTAGTACAACACTTAGTAACAGCTGCTTTACGAGTTTTGAAAATAAAAAATGCATAAATTTAAGATCCCCATCCATCCCCCAATAATCCATGGCAACCAACCTATATAAGAGACATCACTTAACTAAAAGTCAGCTGACCATGGCTGACCACATGTTGTCACCTTCAAATCCCAGGGCCAGAAATGAAACGATAAGTATCTCCAAATAACAGAGAATCATCAAGCATTATTCCAGGTTGACCATATGTCGCTTTGACCAAGGAAATTAATTGAAGAAAACAAGGAATCGATAGGGCTAACCAATGAGTCAAAAGTATAGACACCAACACCATCAAGCAACTAAGCGCCCTTCTAACCATCCAGGCTCCAGAAATGAACAGGTCAATCTGGTATTTAGACCCAACTAAGTGCTGATTTCGCATATCATGTACATAAACAGAGAATTACAAAGCTAAAGGACAACATTCTGATGCTATGATATAAGTCGTCAATTATGAGTATCATTGTCAAAATGCATCCCAAGTTCGAAAAAGAACCAGTTTGCACTGGTCTGCTTCCTGTAAGAGCTCAAATTATCAAGTTTACTACTCTCATTATTTAACTGACGTCAAGTCCATGATATACTATTCAATAGCATTTCCCAAAGCCAACGAGTTGGTGTATTGTCCCTCGTGCACTTGATGCCAAGCACTTCTCAGAATGACACACAAGGCCTCATACACAAGTTTGAGCTTTTCTTTTTACTTTCGCCATCACATGCAAGCTTAGGTATGAACACCTTAACCCCAGCCTCCAGCAATGCAACCGACATACAATCTTGCAAGCTAGCGATTCTTCAAGAGTTGAGACTCAACGAGAGAGTGAAAATAGGGGAGAAAAAAATAGGTTCTGGCAGATAATCGCAGATTGCCCTGCATCGATAGACAAGAGTATTCCTCGAGACGCGGCACGAAGATATTCATCAACAGCCCAGGAAACAGCAAAAGATACAACCCAAAATCCGAACGCTATCGACCTAGCTCAAACAAGGCCGCCAATTTGCCGCAAACCAATCTCCTCCGACAAGACACCCAAACGGTTAAATATAAAAAAAGACATCAGCTTGGCTATTCGATTCAACACCCGCGGCGTGATTGCTACCAGTAATCGGGACTAGAACTCATTTCGATCATGGCTCATCTCAAATGGAGTTTCGGGCATAGCCCACAGTGTTCTCTTTTCAAGGGAAAATCGCTTCGAATCCTAATTCCACTTCGTCTATCACCACCCAAGAAATTAGACCCGCTTCATCAACCCATTTCTGCTACCCGAATCGATGGTGGAAATCACAGTAAAATGTAGAAGCACGGAAGAAGACAGAGCGCTTGCATCACGAAAGTCACCTCAACATCGCCGAGGAGGAGGCCCATGATCTCTTCGGTCTCCGTGGACAATGCGTGGGTGAGGCACGTCAGCCAAACCTCCTCCGACATTTTCACGCCCGTTAGAGACATTCTCTCTCTCTCTCTCTCTCTCTCTCTCTCTAAGCCTGAAAAATAAACTAGCCACTGGTAGAGAGAAGATTAGAGAGAACAGGAGAAAAGAGAAATCTTGCTCTAGTTTTCCTTGCTACAGGAGGAAGGAGGCTTCTTTCTAGCTCCGATCGGGTCAAGTCCACTACGCTGCGCGCGGGTGCAGTTTAACTACCATGTGCTCACGCAAGTGAATAGCATTTACTCTCTTCGAGCGTTTGATCTCGGAAATTAATTTTGCCGTATCAATTGAGGTGCATTTTTTTCGTAAAAAATAAATACTTCAAAGAATTATCTTTTAAAAATAATTAGTTTTATTAATTAAAATAATTAATTAATTAAAATATTTTCATTCTTGATGATAATTTATATTTAAATATTTCATGGAAAGTCAAAACATATTTCATTTATTTATTTTTGAAAAGCAGTTTAAGCGATGACTTTTATAAGAATATTTTTCAAATTGATCAAAATAAATGGAAAAACAAGCAAAGTCTAGAATTCTTTTCATTTATTTCGTGAAAAAAAAAGACTTATGAAACAATTTAAAAAAAATGGATTGTTTGAATCATTTATATAACGTCATCCTTAGCCCCACCACCAACAATATTGTCTGCTTTGGCCTTACCGCACTGGCGCGAGCGCACCGCCATCCCAGCTACGGCCTTGACCTCACGGCTTTGTTCTTCTCGGTCTATCCGAGAAAACGCGTTGTTGATGGATAAAGGTGAACCTCTCTACATAAGCCCTTCCAAGACTCCCTCCATAGGCAATGTGGGACAGGGATGTCACAAACTCCCCCCCTCAATGGCACAGCGTCCCCGCTGTGCCCTCGGCACCAGCGAGCGCCCACTGTGGTCCCCACACGCTGTTGGGAGTTGGCTCTAATTCCACTTTGTAACATCCTCCTCAGCCCCACCACCAACAATATTGTCCGTTTTTGCCCTACCGTACTGGCGTGAGCGCACCGCCATCCCAGCTACGGCCTTGACCTTACGGCTTGTTCTTCTCGGTCTATCCGAGAAAACGCGTTGTTGATGGATAATGGTGAATCTCTCTACATAAACTCTCCCAAGACTCCCTCCCTAGGCAATGTGAGACAGGGATGTCACAATTTATAAAAATGAAATTTCATCATCTAAGAAATTATTTAGATACAAATTATTAAAGACAATGAAAATATTTTTCATTGATTCATGTTATAGATAATAATTATTTGATTGTTATGAATATGTTTTACCTATTACCTTCGAGTTAGTTTGGAGATCCGATGCCATTTCGAAGGAATTGAACATCTCAAAAGGCTCCCTTCAACTAGTACTTGGGCAAGAGTTTTATTTTGATTTCGCCATTTGAATTGTCTTCAATCTCCGATCAAAGAAGATGGAAAGTCGATGTGGGGAAAGAGAAAGGAAAATGAATCTTAAGCTCTATTTATTTTGTAAAAAGAAAAGAATTTAACTTTTCGATATTTAAATGATGAAAAACTAGTCAATGCACTTTTATATGAATTGAAAATAACAAGTTTAGATTCCGAAAAAACGATTTTATCTTTTGATAAGGAAAAAAATAACTTTTCATAAACTACAAAACATATGAAAATTAAACATATTCCTTGGAAATGATTTAAAAGGAAATATTAATTTTTATCATGAAGTTTTAGCGAAACAAATGGACCTTAAAATTAAGAAAGAAGTTAATCAGACTACTTGGCATTGCTTCATTTCATCCTCAAGCTGAAGCTCTAAATATTGGTAAGTGCACATTTTGCTCTCATCATATCCTTCACTCGTTATTTTTCAATTTGCAATGTTCTGATGTGTAAATCTTTTCGCTTGTAAACTATTCTCAATTTCTATTATGATTTTTTCCTAGCTGTTGTATATCTTTTCTAAAAATCTGCCCATAGCTACGTAGCTATGATCTATTTGCTACAAATAAAAGACAAGCTTAGATCTATTTGCTGAGCTGAATTACACCAGTTGTCATGGTATAGAGCTACAACCTTTCCTTCTGCATCATTCCTTCTGCATCGGCGGAGACATCAACTCTAAACACTTCGACTCTCACAATTTGCATTGATGCTGTCCAAGCGTCGATTACCTCTCCTCAATCGTCCTCTGTTGCTTTCATGGCTCCTGCTCTTTCCACTCAATATCATCCATTCCAATGGGTTCTGCTACTTATCCTTTCATTCACCAGCCCTATATCTCCTTTTGAAGTGCATTAGCCACCTCTTTTCTTCTCCCAGCCCAGGCATCTGCAACCCCGTTCTCTTCTCACGTGACATTATGTCAGCCTCAATCATCCCCTCGCGTGTTAAGTCACTCCGAATACAACCTGCCTCGTTTCTCTTAAATTGAATTCCATAAGTTTCTCTCTGTCCTAGTCAGTGATGACTCTTTTAGGCAAGGTGGATTGCTCCTTCTCGTCTCCGCTGCAGTTCATTGCTGATGCCAATGAACAGCTCATTCTCGCAGATCAGAATCTACGCTCTTATTTAAAAGGTGCAACATTGACAGAAGACATTTTGCATTTTGCAAGAGGGGTATCAGCTTCCTGCTTCTTGAGATGTTTGAATCGCTCGAAAGGCAATTCCTTGATGAGCCCACAGCAAGAGAGCTGCAACTCAAACTGCAGCTTCAATCTCTTAAAAAGGGGTAACCAGCCTCTGGGTTTTTTTTTTTTTTGGTAAATTAACCAGCCTCTGGGTTCGTATCTTCATAATTTTGAATTCTATTGCAGATTCATCAGCTGTCGTTAATTATGCTATTACGTCGACAGAACCGGTTATCTATTTATTGGCTGGTCTTCCACCAACTGCAGTCGCAAGCAATGATCCGATCTTGACTTTTGATGCTCTACGTGCAAAATTATCGTATGAAGAGCAGCTTCTGCAACCAATCCACCCTCTCCTTCCACGGAAAACAATACATCTTTTGCCGCTCGTGCAAGCAGTTGTAAAATTAGAAGCCGGGATTCTTCTTGCAGTCGAGGACATGAACAGGATCCAGGTCGCATGTCACGCGGTTTTCATAACTCCAACTTTAAGGCCGGCGCTCAGACCTGCATCTATCACTCCTTCACGGGAGTTTTCAGGATCACATGATTCAAGTGTAAACGAGTCGTTCTCTCAATCGTGGAATTTTGATGGTATTCTGGGTCGAGCTCCTTCTAATGGCAAAGTCAATCTCTATCAGAAATGCTCAATGCCAGGCCAAACTGCTCTTCCATGTCAAAACAGAAGCAATCCCGAATATGCTTCTATCAAGTTACTGAAGTCCTTTTTCGCTATGTCGGTTTCTGAATCCTCTGACGTTGCATGGTATCCGGATGCAGGCGCTTCTGCTTACATGACTCCAGACGATTGTATGTCTCTCACGTTCATCCTTACACAGGCAATGACCAAATTTCACTGGGAAACGGCTCTTCTAGGACAAAGTTCATCCAGCCTCCGAAAGAAAATTCCTGGCTCTGTCAAAACACTACCGATACCCTCAAAGCTAATTGCCATTTTGTAGAAGCGCCATTCCATGTAGCAAAAATCATAGAATTGTAGCCAGAAAAATAACTCAATCTGTGGTGTTCTCGTTTGGCCCCAGCTCTGTGTTGGTGTTCAAGATGTGGTCTTGATGGACTGTCCTTCCATATAGTATAGAATTGACCTAAAAACTTAATGCTAAATTCCAAGTATTGTGTCACGAAGTTTTAAAAAAATCTACACTTTAAAACATAGAGTCGGACAAGGGGAAGATAGTGTATGGTACTTTAAAATATCAAAGTGCAAAGTGCAGGGATCCGGATTCCCTGCTATGAAAGCAGCGGATGGAGGGTAGAGATGGGGTGGGGATGGGGTGCAGGGTCTTGAAAAGATGGTTTAACACGTAGGCTTGGAAGTACGAGGATGCAAAGTGTAATTAAGTAAAAAGTATGGGGTGACTTTATGTAGTTTTGCCTGCTGTTAAAGGGTTTAGACTGTGAACCACAAGGAAATCCATATGGAAGCTATGAATTACACAGTTGCAGGATGCACCCATTTCAAGTTCTGGATACCAGAGAGCATTGCATTGGGTAGGTTTCCTGTGTTTGAAAAGTGAAAATTAATTAGTAGACAATCTAGTTGTGTAAATAACATGAGGCACGTTTGTTAGCACAAGGCAAGAAGCTGGCATTCGTTTCTTTGAGACATTTGGCCCGGCTGTCGAGCCTACTACTGTTTGAACAGCTCTTCCGATTGCTATCTCTCGCTTTTGGGTTATTAATTGGCTAGATGTTAAAACTTCTCATCTGAATGGTGTGCCTCATGAGGAAGTGCACATGACTCAGCGTCGTAAGTTTGTGGATTGTAATGGGTAACCTCGTGTGCCGTTTACTCCAGGTGATATTGGGACTTTAGCAAGCACCTTGAGCATCGTTTTATTTGCTTTAGTTAGTTTTCACTGCGTGAATTTTTAGTTGCAGCGAGGCAGATAATTCCATGTTTGTACCTCATTCAAGCTCTGGACTCTTGGTTCTATTACTTTACGGTTGATGACATTCTTTCAACAGATAGCAGTGCCACAGACTTGCATAGCTCCATTCACAAGATTTCTTCTTCTGCCATGAAAGACTTGGACCGTTGCATTTCTTGGCGTTGAGGCTCCCAACCTAGATGTACAGGAGTTTTGCTGTCTCAAACACAATGCCCTAAACAACCCGTTTGTCTCTCACGCCATTGCAGAATCTAAATACAGGAGCGTCACCTAAGCAGTTGCAGATATTTATTGGATTCAACAAATTTGACACGATCTTCCTATATTCTTATCTAAACTTTATTGGAGTCGACCGATTTTATGTGATTTTCATATACTTTTTCCTAAACCTCTTGAAATCTTTTGTAATAGTGTTAGCGCCACTTATTTAGATGCTAATGTGCCAATCGAGTTTTCATACTTGCACCAAGTATATTGGGATTGATTTCCAATCTTCTCCAAAAAAGGTTGTAGTGAGTAATATAATTGTGTAATAACTTCCGACTGATGATCAATTAAATAACTCTTTTACAAATTGTTTATCTTCAAGTAGATTTCATCTTTTGAAGTATAATCTCTTTGCGGTGGCATCTCGTTCAGAATGAGGGGGAGTATAAGAGTGTGTTTACTGTATATTTTGTTCTTATCCCATCATAGTTGGTCGTTTTTCAATTTGCATGTTTTGATATGTAAATTTTTGTAGTTGTCTCAATTGTTTCCAAATGCTGATGAGTAGTTTTTCTAGTTGTCGGCGCGTCAAGTTGTCATGCATCTTTCTCAGAAGATCTAGTTGGAATCACTCTGTGCTATAAACAATCACAGCTCTGATTGTTGAGCTGAATTATACCATTTTCACTAATCTCGCTCATGCTCAAGACTGTGATTGCTCAAGGAGCTTGCAAGTCCAACCTATTAGGGTCTCCATAAGGTTGTAGCTGTGTTTTCAACCATCTACAACTGTCGAGTAAGTACGTACAGCGTATAAAATTACGGTTTCAGTGTATTCTCAGTAGTCGTATTCCAGATTAAATTGAAACTCTCTTTTTTTATTATCAAGATCATGTTGAGCCGCAAGGAGGCCCTATTGTTCACGTCGTTCCAAATATCGGGCAATTGGATAAAATTTCTCGCAGTTGTTGCGAAAGGCTACAAAGCGGACCGCCGCCCAGCAGCTGCATGCGTGGCACCTGTGACGCCACCTGTCGCGACCTGGACGCGTGGGTGCCTTCAGAGGCTCTCCATGCATGCAGTGCAGACTATAAATGGAGCCCAACATCACCGTACGAACGGAACGCTTCCATCTTCCTCCTTTCCCAATCTCTAGAGCTACACAGTAAGTCGCATCAGCATTCAGCACCTTCCAACAATGGCGTCTCACGACCAGAGCTACCAAGCTGGCGAAGTCAAGGGTCGTACAGAGGTACTTTATATATGTCATGTATCTGTTCTTGAAACGTTGGGACTTCTGGGCACAGGCTAAAAGAAGGGAAGGATTCGAAGCGTTGCTTAAAGTGACTGAACTCGAATTCTTGGGTGTCCACACAGGAGAAGACGGAACGAGCGACGGGGGCCGCGAGGGAAAAGGCCGAGGCAGCCAAGGACAAGGTCTACGAGACGACTCAGGCGGCCAAGGACAAGACGAAGGAGGGCAAGGACCAGTCCGGCAGCTACGTCTCCGACAAGGCCGGGGCCGCCAAGGACAAGGCGTCGCAGGCCGCGGAGCAAGTGAAGAGCATGGCCCAGGGGGCCAAGGAAGCCGTGAAGCACACTTTCGGGATGGGTAGCGACGACCGCGACAGGGACGACCCGCCCCGCTATACCTAGGCTCCTCCTGGGGAAGGGAGTCGATGGCAGCCCACCGCAGTTCGTGTGCGTTGTTCTGCCATTGTGATGCCAGATGCGGACGTGTTTCTTGAAGCTCCTCCGCGCTTCCCGTGTCTTTCAGCTTCGAAAGCGTTGCTGCGGGTTTGTCTTGCGGTGGCGACATCGACATTGCACTTCATGTACGATCGGCTCCGCTCTCGAACGAAATAAAAAAATTCTTTCCCTTTTTCCCGTTTGACTCGCACCCCGTCGTCACGATCTCTTTGCCAACTCTTGGGGATCCGTTTTTCCTGTTTGTTTTCTTTTCTTGGGCCTCGGCAAACATCCAACAAGAGACAACGTGGGAAAACAAAAACCCCAAAATCATTAGAAGTAATATGGGAGAGGAGAGTGTCAAAGTCGGATCCGGATCCCTTGTTTTGCTCAGCAAAACAGGGGCAAAACAGGGGATGAATAATGGAGATGGAGTTTCTCCTCAGGGAAAAAATTTGGAGGGCAAAACAGGGGATGAATAATGGGAGCAAAGTAGGGGCAAAACAGGGGATGGAGATGGAGTTTCTCCTCAGGGAAAAAATTTGGAGGGAAAAACAGGGGATGAATAATGGGAGCAAAGTAGGGGCAAAACAGGGGATGAATAATGGAGGGAAAAAATTTGGAGGGCAAAACAGGGGATGAATAATGGGAGCAAAGTAGGGGCAAAACAGGGGATGAATAATGGAGATGGAGTTTCTCTTCAGGGAAAAAATTAAGGGGAAAAAATTTGGAGGGTGAAAATGGGTAAAGTTCCTCTCTAAGATGGGATCCAAACCCGTCAAAGTCTGGCTCTTAATTTTGGATCCGAATAGAATCTCAAGGTTAGGAAAAGGTTAGGAAATTATAGAGGGAGGGGATTTTTCCGAGAAGTTCTTTTTGGATTAAAACGTAACTCATATAATTGTCCTTAAAACGATGCCACCTGTCATTAAGATAAGTGATCTTGTTCTTTTAATTTTTGGATTAAAAAATTCGGATCAAATAATTGATTCGGGCTTTTTTTTTTTACAAATTGAAACGATTTGATTACTTACATGTATTATCTAACAAATCGTTACATCTCATTATAAGATAAAAATCAAATTTGATGAAACAAAAAAAAAATCGATTTGCACAAATTGTTACATCCCATTATAAGACAAAAATCAAACTCGATAAAACGGAAAAAATTCGGTTTGCATCCGATGGATTGGTTTATTTCATCTATATCCATATGACATAGAGAGGATGTTCTTTTTTTTTTCTATATTAAGTATTTTATAAGTACTCAAAGAATAAATGGGCTTGAATCCTTTTTATCTCCTGAAGATCTTTAAAAAAAGAAGACTCAAGTCTCAAGAATATCTTCTCTCTATGTGTGTTAGTTTATGTACAATGTGCAAATAATATCGAATAAAATGCTTATACCAATATATCCATAATAACATAATTTTTCCAATATGTCTTAAAGAACTAATTTTAATTGCATATGTAGCTTTATTAAAGCTACAACCAAAAATTCATTGGAAAAGAAGGTATTGCAGGGGGTTGAGGCCAAGAGGGATCGACTGCCGTACGTCCAGTATTGTGCCGTATGTTTGATATCGTCGTATGTTCAGTATCATCTCATTAAAATTAAACGATCGATAATTTAAAAAAAAAAACAAATAAAACCTTCCTTAATAAATGGGGCTGTCCAATTCAAAAATTTGAATCGGACGGCCCCAATATCTTTGACGGAGGATCAGGATCACATTGTATTAGGAAAGAAAAAGGAAATTCGGGATAATTTATATTAGGAAATAACGAAATAATTCGGTTTTTAATTAATTAAATTTAGTGTTTTGTTTTAATTAATGCCAGTCCGTCTCCCTCTCCTGACGCCTATAAATGCCACCCGAGAAGAAGCTTCGTCGGAAGACTCCGTCGTGTGCTGTGTGATTTCTGGTGAGTTCCTCTCTGCGATTTCTCTCTGCTTCGCCCTCTCCGTTTGCTGCTCTTGTTGCAAGTCCTTCTCTTTTGGGTTTCCTCTTTTGGGGTCTTGTTCAATGGCGGGTCTTGATTTTCTGGGCCTTTGCCGGTTCGATCTTCTGGTCGCTTGGATCTCTAGATTTTTCTTTTTGTCGGGTTTGATTCGATGGAACGAATCGCGTGCTAAGTGGGGTTCGTTTCCTGCGCTTTTTCTGCTGTCCATCGTAGCGATAAGTTCTGGGATTTCGTTTTTCTCACTCGCAGATTTGGGTAGGTGGCGAAAGAACCGGTTTTTGACAGAGCCGGGAGGCTTCGCGTGGTTTCGGAATTCCGGGTCACGTTCTTGCTTTGTGTCCGCTGCAGCTTTTCTGCCTCAATTTCGTGTTTGTGCGCCTTTTGGGGTTCTGATTCTTGGGAATTATGGAGTATTTAGGAGATTCTTATGGAGGATAGGGTTTTGTAATGGCGTTCTCACATGTTCCTGTGGTTCCTTGTTAGCTGGCTCTGTTCGGTTTATGGATTTGGATATCATAGTTGTTTGTGAATGCTTGACATTCATATTATCTTATCGAGGGTCATGACCTTCTGTATTTCGAAGCATTAATCTCTGAACACGATTGCCTTACTCTTCTATGGAATCGGATTGTGTTGGGGGCATCTTGAAAATTCTTTCTTTTGGCTTTCCACGGATCAAAATTCCTAGATGACTTAAGATGTCGGTTCTTAATGCTTTTAGGTAATCTGAAAAAAGAGAGGTCGAAATACTTCACGAAAGGTAAAACCAAAAGAGACAACACTAGACAATCCCGATCTTACGCGCTTGGTTTACATCTGAATAAGAAATCAACTCCTGCGGTGGAGTTTATGTTGCATCTTACTTTTAAGAACAGGTCTTTTACTAAGTTGATTCGACTGATTCTGTCACTTGTATGTTGCAGAGAATTTGAAAGTGCTAGGTGGCTAAGTATCGGTAATCTAAAATGCCAAAGGATAGAACAGTCCGTTCCCTCGTTGACCATCGGTCTTCAACAGCTCCTTATCCCTGCTCCTCCCAGCATATTAAGTTGTGCGAGTCCAATAACCCGGTTGATTCTGGTGAAAACATCAGGGAGTGGGAGAATGCTAGGTGCCCCATTTGCATGGAGCATCCTCACAATGCTGTCCTCTTGATATGTTCATCTCAAGAAAAGGGATGCCGGCCATACATGTGCAACACTAGCCACCGACATTCTAATTGTCTCGATCAGTTTTATAGATCACCAGTTCCATCTCCCTCAACAGCACTACCTCAACAAGACCCTCCATTGGGCACAACAGAGGGACAGATGATGTCTGGTAGTAGTGGTCTTTGTGGGAATGATGTAGACTCAAAACTTGTCTGCCCTTTTTGTAGAGGGAAGATATTGGGTTGGTTTGTCAGCGAGGCTGCTCGACAGTACATGGACTCCAAACCTAGGAGTTGTTCCTCGGAGAAGTGTTCTTTCACTGGGACTTACGCAGAATTAAGGAAGCATGCTAGATCGGAGCATCCATATATCAGGCCATCAGAAGTGGATCCGTCACGGCAGCGTGAGTGGACAAGGTTGGAACAGGAAAGAGAGCTTGAAGATTTCCGGAGCACCCTACAGTCGGCTTTTCTTGAAGATGGAACGGACACTGGTCAATTGTATGTGGCAGGAAATGGAAGTTTGGATCAAATGCCCCTGTTCGAGGTCGATTGGTCGTTTAATCTATCCTGGGCCTTGTCTATGGCAGAGATTGTAAATGAGTTTATCTTGCGGAACTTTGACCAAAGCCATAGACAGATGCGAAGCAGGATGCCAGTACAGAGGACACTGCGGGCAAGATATGGATACGACTCCAATGGTACTTTGCAAAGGGCCAATGACTTCTCTGCTAGTAGGCGTAATGCCCGGAGGCTTCGGTGGCGGGATCACAGATGGTCAGTGTCTAGCAATAGGCGGTGATCAATAGAACAAGGTCTTTGACGATGCGGAATTTCGTGATTGAAACATGACCGGCCTTTAATTGGATGTGTAATTGTTGTACATTGTCCTCTCGGAGCATAAGATCAATACATTGTCATGCACTTTTTTCTTCTCTTCTGATCTTGCATGTCTTCTAACCATTCAAATGCCAACTGTTAATTCTCTCTTCTAATCATTGAATGGCTAGCTTACCGGTTAACTTTCAGATGTTCATTTGCACTACGTAATTATATGAAAACCAACTAAACGAGTCGCCTGGTACTTTGAACTAGCGCGACCTGGTGGTGAAGATCAATTAGTCAAAGAACATTCGTTGCTTAACGCATCAAATTCGTTCTTAGTACGCAGAGCGTGCTACCACTTTTAAAGACGATCAGGGTCCGCACGACCAAAAAACGGAAAATCACATATAAAAGAAAGTGTAGTTCAACCAGTAGTTTCTATTGTTAAGATTCATGATGGCAATTTCTTAATTCCAAAGGGAAGAACTGACAAAACTCTTCCCAAATATAAAACTGTCCACTAAAACATCGGGAGAAGAAACCAATAACCCATCTACAAAAATGCATGCTCGAGAGGCCTGACTTGCAGTTACAAACAATTGAAACCCGAGATGTTGAGAAGGCCATTGAACATATTCACAATCAATGAATGTGAAGTGGAGAACTTCAGCAACGGCCTCTTCCGTTTTGGTCTGCCAAAGACCAAAAAATGCTTTTGAAGATGCTACTCCAGTTCTTAGACGCTGGAGGTGCTCTGTGCATGATGGGCTTCTCCCAGCAACATATTGCAAGCATGACATAATCAGCTAATGTTGCTGTCAATAAGAGGACACCAAGAGCCTTCCCGTAAAGAAATATCCAGTAAAGTGGCTCTCATCTCACGGTGAGCCCTTCTGGCTGGTACCTGCAGAACACAAATAGCGAAGCATATATTCATTTGAGGCGCATGTATCTGCTAAGTCTTGATGCATCCTCGTGATTGCCTTTTGCAGGGATTTCAAGGCAGGAAGCAAAGTCCTTGAATTTTGTTGGATAGACTGACCATGAGCTTTGCAGATTTCCTGCCAAACAAGCCCAGCAACATCATTATTGAATATATGAACAAACTATTGCATCCAGATACGTTTAAACATTGTAGATCACATATAATACCTGGCACCACCGAAGGATGAACTCCAAATGTGGGCAATTTTCTAAAAGGCCAGCGAAAGCCTCCATCAGCCTCTGCAAATATCTAAATGGAATTGATGAAGCAAGAGCTGGAATATCTGCTGGACTTGCAGAAAAAACACATTTCTTGATCAGTGTGTCTTCATTCAAACGAAGACTGAGAATCAAAGCCCTCTTTATTGAACCTTCACTTAGAGCTGTATCTATGGCCTGGGATACAAAGGTGAAAAAAGTATGAACGAATAAGTTTGCTGCTTCAAAATTCCAGTATAAGCACAAAATGCAATTTTTGCATAGAACGGCCACTTTGCCTACGATGTCTCACAAAACTAAATTAAACTTTGTGACGTCCTTTCCTCATAGCTAAGACCAGAAGTTACCATCCAACTGCCGTACCTCTGGTGTCACATTGATGTCTAGATCAGTTGGATCGAAGATGAAAGTCTCATCAGTGGAATAAACTAGAACCCCCTCAGTTGTTGCAGCTGCAAAACTCCTACCAGTTGGGGCAATTCTCAGGCATTTCGTTCGTATAATAGGGCGTCCACGGTTAGGCACGGATCCCGGTAAATCATAACCTAACTTGCCCCGGGTTTGCCTGTCAACTCCTTCTTCTGTGTCGGTATCGTCATCATCAATCAAATTTAGAGGTCCAGCGTCCGTCATTTTCTTTGAATTCAAGAAATCAAGTACTCCATCTAGAGACAGATTATGGGTTATCTGAAACCGACGTAGTAAAACCTGTGAATCAAAGACAAAATGCATTAGTAGATAGCCAATACGAGGTAGAACACAAATGCACTGAGGAAAGATAGAGAAACCATAGCATGCGTCAAGACAAGGAATACAAACAGGTATTTTTTTCATGTATAATTTGAAAATAAACTGTAAGGCAATCCACCGCCAATCAATTAAACAGTCAAGCCACACACAGTTTCAAGTTTTGTCTGCACTTAGCCTAAGAAATGGGGGAAGATAAGTTCTGTACTATTTTTGGCGTTCCTGAAAAAGGTTCCTCATAGAAAATGAGACAAATATTACTATTTATCGAAAGAGTCAATTATCTGCAGAAGACTGCTTGGTCATTAGATTTACTGGCCATTAAAATTCTCAAGAACCACCAAAAAAAAAAACAAAACCTTGTTGCATCAAATACATACCAAGTTGGAGCTCCAAGAAATGAAATCAATGACACGTATCATAGAAAAATTCGATTTGCTTAAAAAAATGAGAGAAGTTTTTGCACATTTTCACTTGCATAGGAAACCATAGCAACATGCCAGAAAAAAAAAGGCCCCAAGAGACATTCTGCCTCAAGTACAGAGCATAGCTTAACTTGCAGTATACTGTAAGAACAATGTGAAATGTCATTATTCTCCCTGAAAATTGCCAGATTAAATCTCTAATCTTCTGATCAGATTATAAATATTACAGCACATAAGCAATTCTATTTATAATATAAAGAGTGAGAAACACTCGACCAAGGACAGGTGTAGGTATAATTTTGTTAATCAATCCAAGTCTCTATAATATTACCTTCCGATCACAACACATGTATGAATTCAAAAAAAATAAATTAAAAATTGGAACATATGATCAAGACTAGAGTTTTTTCAGAGCATGCAACATTTGAAAAAGCGGGACATAGTAGAACTGCTAAAAACCCACCTGTTCAGCAACATCGTACAAACAAATGAATTTGCTACTTCCTCCAGCCAGAATGTAACTCCCATCAGCTGAATAACATAGACTTGTAAAGTATTTTCCAGAACTTGAGTTAGCAGCTGCTCTACGATCTGTTGCAAGTCTACCCCCAGCAATGTCTCTACGGCCCTCAATTGTGTACATCAATACGCCATCAATTGGATCCCAGAAGTGAATCTGCCCATCTAATGTACTGCAAGCCAACTGCTTTCCATCTGGGCGATAAACAACTGTAAGAACATCATGCGTGTGAGGAAATGTTTCAACAGCACCTTTTGCCTCAAAAACATCCCACAGTCTGACGGTCTTGTCCCATGAGGATGAAGCTAGGATTGCCTAAGATGGATGTGAAAAATTCATGAGCCAAAAAGATGTAACAAAACTAATCACTATAAGTCAAGACTACACTTCAACATTCAAGAATTCAAACAAACAATTACTGAATAATCTTTAAGAATACAACGACATCAGCAAAGCAATGACTTAGAAATAAGCACACCAGAATTTAGGCAGACTCAAACAAAAGGTGAAAATTAAATTCATTAACAGTAGTTATAGGGACAAAATGGACAAAAAGCACAAGCTACTTACACTGGTGGGAGAAAACATCAAACCATGAACAGGGCCTTCATGACCACTAAGAATGTCTAGCAAGCGGCCCGTCTTCATTGACCACACAAATATCTGTTACAGGTGAAAAAATTCAGTTAGGATGATAAATAACTATGGAGCAGTAATTCCTTCAGCATGATAAAAAGATTACCTCAAAGGAATCAAGAGTTCCTGCACATATTACTTCACTGCTCTGGTCAGCAGTCAAAGAAACAAACTGCCTAGACGACGGGGTCGTAAATGTCCTGAAATTTCTATAGCGGAATAAATCCCAGGCACGAACAGTCCCATCAAGGGATGCACTAAGGAGGCAATGGTTATTAGCCATAAAATGGAGAGCAGTAATTGAGTTGGTGTGCTCCGAAAATGTCACAAAACAGAAGCCTGAGGAAACAGTCCAGACCTGGAATGTGCAGAAGAAGCTTCCGCATCAGGTGAAAGTGTCCATCAACAGAAAGTAACACTAATCGTTGAAAAATAATAGAACAAAAACAAGAAAAAATCAGGACCATGATGCTGGCTGAGCCAATTTGCCGAAAATTCCCATTGCCAATTCTTAGGGGTGGGGCTACTTCCACCCCCATTCTCAATGGAACCACAACTTTGTGTTTAAAGTAGCAAAAACATCCTTATATCATCAATGTTCAATTAAGTAATAAGTAACGTTACATGCTGGCGTGAAGGTCTGTTCAATTCAGATAACATTCAGGAAAGAAAGGGGAATAAAATCTGAATGCCCAAATTTATGAGTATCATAGCACGCATATAATAGTTTTACAATAATTTTGGAAAATATATTGCACTATTTGATCCCAAGTTATAGGGTAACTCAAGCACGTATTCATTATTATATATTTTCAATGGACCTTGCATAGTTTTCCACATGAACTAGATTAAAATGGACGGATTTATATTTGATGTTGAGACTGAGTGCATATGTTCAAAATTTCCACACAGAAAGTTTATAAAAATTAGTTCAATCGTATACTAAATCATATATATGCTTAATATTAAATTCTTCAATTCCACATCAAAATTAAGTGAGATTCTTGTAGCATATTTGTCTTGTCATGTGATGTGATAGATGTTTGGCATAACTAATACAAGGCATTTTCAGAAGTTTGAAAAAAAAATAAAGATTGGAAAGTTGTGAGAGAAAATATGACGGTAAAATTGCAATCATTCTCTTTCATTTGAGAGGTCAATAGCAAAGTCAACTATGAGAATGGTCAATTAATAATATCAGACTCTTTGATTTGAACAAAAAAAATCCAATTGTGCTATACAATCAAACTTTTTGGTCCAGGGCTTAGAATTGTCGACAGATAAATCAGGAAAAAAAATTTCTGAGGTAATTGCCACCCTTAACATTGAATGGACGGTAAGTGAATTTTAATAAGGTTATTACTACTTGACTAAGTATCAATGGCATAAAGGTGTTTTTGTTACTTCAAATAAAAAGGTGGTTCCATCCAAAATGGGGTGGCAAAATGCAGCTCTCCTTTAGGGAGGTCAGGTCGATTCCATGCTTTGTAAAAAAGAAGCTATAAGGGTATATTTAGTTCAACTTTGGAAATAAGCTTTGGATACAATGCAATGTCGAAAGCTAAAGCCCTTTGGAGAAATGTAAATTGTGTCAGGTAAAAACTCTTTTACCAAGCAACTTTGAATTTAAGTAGAGTTTGGCAAAAAAAAAAAATATTTGCGAATGGCTTCAGCTGCAAATAAAAATAATTAATAAAAAATCAAACCCTTTGCCAGCATTTGCAGCAGTTGCAGGCGGAGGTTGCACGACTTTGGTGGCCATCACTCACCGCCTCTAGTGGCACAACCCAAGTGAGGCCTGAGGTCACACAACCTCAACAACCATCACTCACTGCCTTGGATGGCGCGAACCAAGTAAGGCTTGAGGTCTCACAACCTTGATGGCCATTACCTAGGGTTGTGTAACAAAGCCTAAGGTGGTGCAACCTCAGTAGCTGTTGCCTGTTGCCTAGGGTTGCCAGTGACAGTATCATGTGATCTCAATACCGGCAATCAATCAAACACTAAAAAGAACCACTAAAAAAAAGTAAGGGCAAGATGGAAATATGAGAAATTTAGTGAGGATAAGATGGGGAAAAAAATCTAAAAGTAGCATTCAACACAAGCCAAAAGCTCAAAGCTGGTCCATTTAAAAGCTCCATGAAAATTGTTGCCAAATGCATCAACATTTCCCTAAGGGGGCTTTCCAAATGCAGAACCAAATGCACTCTAACTAATGCAACCAATGAGCTGCACGAAAGGAAGCATAAGATGCAGGTCGATTGGAGAAATACGAGTAGAACTTTTACATGAACAAACAGAAACTCTTGTCCTAGTTTAAGCACGCACGTCTTAAAGACACATATATCTACAATGATCACAAGACAATTCCAATGGACTTCAACCACGCAATGAAAATGCAATTTTCATAGAGGAAATCCAAATTACCTTTATTTTGTTGTCATCTGCTCCAGTGGCCAAGAGCTGCGAATCAGGTGAATATGCAAGGCAGTTCACGTCAAAATAATGTCCTTGTTGCTTCAGTATGTAACTCTCGGATTTCCACTCCCACACAAGCAACTGCCCGAGCTTTGCACAACCAAATGTCAACCAATTTCCAAGCTCATTGAATACTGCAGTCGTGATCTTCTCCTTTGAGATTGACAACAAGTGGATGCAAACAAAATCGGGCATTTGGTACAGGCCAAACACACCATTAGAGAACCCTACAACCAGGAGCTCAAGTCCATGGTGGTAGTCGCAAGATGTCAATCTGGCCGGTGCTTGCATAAAACTATCTTTCCTTAGCAACTCCCATTTACCTCTATGCAACAAACACTCCCCATCCTCCACACCATCTTCATCATCATCAAGCTCCTTCCTCTTCTTCACATTAACTTCCAAAGTGCTCTCATTACTTCTCTCTGGAGTCGCTGGGGCAGGCGGCTCCTCGCTGCCCACATTTTCCACGTCCCCACTGTAAACCCAGCTGAATATATAACTATCACGCGTTACCGTGTAAACCCTATTGACCCTGTTCGTCCTTTTCTCCACACCAAAGAAACAGCCTACAACGGCTTCTCTATGACCCAAAAACAAAAACGGCTTATTATAGCCACCCTTCAATTTCCTCACACAAAACAACCTTGCCGTCAAATCTTTCGACCCGACCAGCAAATACAACGAATCAGGGCTCCACTTCAACGATGTCACTTTATCATCGCAATCAGCGAAAGTCCTAACCAACTCAAAGGGGAAAAACTCCTTCCTAAATCCCGGGGACCGCCATATTTGAACCAACTTACCAGCGCCGACCGCGATGAACTTACCGTCGGGCGAGAACTCGAGGGCGTTCACGGGGTGCTTGAAGGTCATCCGGTGCAGCACGGCGCGGCGAGGGAGGTTGATGAAGAGGCAGCGGCGGTTCTCATCGACGGCGAGGAGGAAGGTGCCATCAGGGGAGGCGGCGAGGCGGGATATGTTGGAGGAGCATTGGATTGGGAGAGTGACGGTTTCAGATTTGAGGAGGTCGGTGTCGGAGACCCTGTTGCCGACGGGGGAGATCAGGTGGGTGTTCTTGGTAATGACGGCGTCGCCGCCTCTGTAGGGAGCTCCGAGAAGGTTTTGGAACCTGTAGTTCATGGCGGGTCGGCGAGAAAGGGAAGGAAGACGCACCAAAAATTTGACCGCGGCAGCAGTAGGGGTTTTTGGAGGGCTTATCAGATCTCAGCAAGGTGGAGTTTGGAGCGAATATGGGCCAGAAGAAAGACAAAAAGACTGAGGCCCAGGATTTCTCTCTATTGATAACAGTAGCTCTGATAAATTTTACAATATTAACAAACCATCTGATGTCACAAATTGTTACCCAAATTTGGACCCACTTGTTCAAGTGGAAGATCTGTACCATTTCCGCAGACAATGCTGATGGGTCATTCTTGATTTTAAACATTCATTAATCTCATAGATTAGTCGGGAATTGAAAACACTCGGGCGAGTATAATCTAAACAATTGAACCAATTAAATTTCTTTTTGAATTGATTTTGCCATTCCAGGAATCCCCCATCTCCAATTACTTTCGCAATGTTTCACTCTCGACTTCATCTAAAGTGTGGCACTATGCAAAACCGTTTTCAGGAGCTGATTTCTTGACTGCTTTTCCTGTCTTTTAGATCAACTCACATGTTTTCCAACAGAACTTAGTCCGGGAAATGAGTTTTTGATAAGTCACGCTTACTGGCGCCTTTAGAAGTACGTAGTGATCCTGTTATTATCTGTTTCTGTCATTTCCTGGAGCAGAGAGTTTCAGCAGCTTCAAGTGTTGATTTGAATTTCCCTGCTTTCGCCAGTGTCCTACTCAGTCCTTGCTCAGGAAAGGAAGCACGAGTCCTGTAGTCCTGTCCGCATTCAGGAGTGTGTAGCTGAATTTTGCAGGAGTTAACCCTACAAATTCTGTTGAGCACTCGCTATCTTCAGCCGGCAAAGTCGAACCTTTTTTATCCTACTGGACACATCTAGCAGTATGATTTTCCCTTTCATTTTGTTCATTTGCCTTTCTTGCAAAAGAACTTTGAAGGACCTCTTCAGTTGTTTAATCCAAATCTTCTATGACTTCCACGACACACTTGAAGATCGAAATTTATCCATTCCTAAGCTCGCTTATAGAAGAGTAGGATCTATTTGAAGGTCACGAGTCGCACGGAGATTTGGTCTATCAATCTTGCAGGTGGACTACTTGCATTAGACAAGACCTCACTCTTTGTGAAATCATGCTCATCACATATCCATCAACCCAAGTGTTGGATGAACCAAAAAGTCCATGCTATGATTTCTCTAGGATATTCACACAGACGCGCGCGCACAGAGAGCGAGCGAGAGAGAGAGAGAGAGAGAGAGAGGCTGCCACATGAAAGATGAAACATAACTCTTATCTCGTAAAGAATTCAAAATTCCAGAAAAAAGTAGATCTCTGCTACCCATTACATGCTATATAAGTAGCACTTACAAAACTTTATTAGGATAGGCAAGAAGTAAATAGCGAAGGTTAATTAAACTATAGCGTATACCCCTTCATCCCCTTTTCCTTGTATCGGCATTCTTGGACTCTTCATTTATTCTCTCCTCTCTTGGTAATATGTCGGTCATCCGTTCTTTTTCCACCAAGGCCTGCGGAAACTGTAGCTTTAGTATTGAATCAATTATGAGCCATAACCCTCGAGCCCCAGCCTGGCAGTAAGCCAATGGCAAACGTCGTCCATCTCTTTAGGCACCGTGTAATGACCGAGCCTGCACATTCATGCATAAATTCTTAATGATGTAAGTCTGATGGTCCAGCCTATATTTTTTTCCTAGTATAAGGGAATCAGCTTAATACCCTTCATAAGACTTGAATGTAACATATCGGAATCCTGCTGAGCTCAAGTAGCGGGATGACCTCTCTCCAAAATTAAAAGGGACTACATCATCACCTGTTACAGAATCGAGAACGCCCTTATTTCCCATTTAGAGGGGCCAAAAATCACTAGAATTGAATGACTTTCTAGAGAGACGGAAAGAGCAGCATGATGAGAAATACTAACATGTGCCATGGCAAAGAAAAACAGGCAAGGATGAGGCACGCCTTGCAGCATCATTTGAAAGCTCCATTTTGTTTCTCAAGCTCCTGTGAATAGAAAGCGAGAAATTAACTCCAATCCCTTGTCTGAAAGAACATGTTTGGGTAACCACTTCCAACTTTATCAACTTAAGGCTTCCTTCGGGTAATGTGACTTTAGGAGGGTTCATATCGTCATTACGAGGCTAGATGAAGAAATAAATCGGATATGCTGAAGAAACCGAAAGAGACCACTTGATGCGATTGCTCCCCAAGTTTTTTTTTTGTCCAAACAGAACTTATGGAGACAAAGGAGTGTGGACTGACCGTTTACGTGGACAATGTAAAATGCTTTGAATAATTACCTTGAGCCTGGAAGCCAGCCACTCAAACTGATAACTGCCCTTAAGTTGATAGGGTATGGACTTCCATTTGCATATTTACCCAGAGCGAAACAGGTTGCTGAGTAAAGAGCTGTGGCAGCACCCATACTGAAGCCTCCAATGCCAACTTTCACTACAAACACATGACAGGCAGTTGCTAAATCACGAAATGTTTATTCAATATGGAATTGTTGATTGATCAGCAACTTTTTACTAGTAATATCAGAGAAGCACATAAGATTAAGTATACTATCAGCCAAAAAGACAGAGTGGTGCTGCAAATGATTGTGACTGCCTTGGGTATATGGACTATCTATCAGTAATCTTTCCTACTTCAAAAGTTGCTAAAATTTGAACTTCTTATCCCAACTTTCTGCTTAATTGACAACCACAATCTGAATATTATTCCAGAAGGTAATCCAGAGTAGAAAAACTTTAAAATTGCACATATTAAAGAAATCCTTCTTCTACAGAATTTTCTTCTGGTCTTAAATTACCATCAGCTGGTTCTGTCGACAAAAGATTGGCAATATGTGCTGCTGAAGCATCTAAGCCTTCCCAGTCATCTGGACTATCTTCTGATATCTCTCGAACATCAAACCCTGGGAACATGCATCAAAGCATAGTTTTAAATTACAATATGCATGAATTAATCATATTGAAAAAAAAAGATAGGAATAGATTGATGATCTTACATGCGGTACAAGGAAACCCACCAAACAAAGCCATGGGACGGGTAGGAGCAGTTGGACAGATCCATTTAATCTGCTTGAGGAAAATTTTTCCCAGACATATAAGCCTCCTGATTTCAAACTCATTCTTATTTCAAGCAGCAGAGATTAAGGAGGAGCACACTTACATTAGGAAGAGAGAGAGATTCCAACTGCTGGGACAAGCTGAGCCAGCCAAAGAGAGCAAATTTTGAGTTTACTTCATTTTGAAATTTTCATGCAGACAAAGGATATCAAAATATGCATAGTTTAAAGAATAACACAGTGGGAAAGTTTCATATCAAAAACTTGAGAATCTACAATGGCCACCACAGAAAAGTTCTTCTACCCCAATTCAGACATCCTCATCTTTCATAATCATTTAAATAGCTGTACTGTAGTAAGAATTCTCATCATCTGAGGGTGAGTGTCCATAAAAGTCCCTCCCAGATCATTGTATTTGTTTAAGTTAGGAATATTCTTAGGCAAAATTAGTGAGCCGTCGTTCAGCTGCAGTGAAACCCTGTGGATTAGTGGTCCCTCACCATTTAAAACTACAAGAAACACCCTCTCATTCAGGCTAAGCTGAAGCCTTAGCTTAGCCTCAGATAAGACAAGACGAGAACAGACATACATAAATTCATATATATATCTATGATATATTGGAATAAGCACAAGTTAGAATCTTTGCATCATCTGGACCACTGTATCCGGCGAATTGTTGAACATGCCAAGACATTGATATTCTTTAATACATTCTTTTTCTTTGTCAAGCATGAAAACAAAAGTGACCATGTACAAAGTACAGCATGGCTTTTTGGGAAAGAACCAGGGAACATACTCGAACAAAAACTCGTGAAAATGAAACCGGGCATAAAGGAGAGAGATATATGTCTTATAACAGACTGTTCTTCTTTCCGCTGCCATAATGATAGCATAATGAAGAATGAAGAACAAGACATTCAAAAAAAATTTAAAATTTTAAAAATAGGAAGCTCTGTCCAAGAAGAAAGGGCTTCTTCCTCAACAATTTTTGTTTGCTCACACAATTTGGAGTAGGAAGAAACCGCAGTAAAAGAATTAAAGCAGAGTGAAGATGGGCAAGACTACCTTGAGCCATTATCACCGAGGCCATGCAGCCAAACAATAGTGGCCTGGTGTCTCCCTCTTGGCCTCACCACATGTGTTCGCCCAAACTCAAATGTTCTTCGGGCCATTCTATTACCTGAAATTAGTTGTGAAAACAAGGTCATTTTAAGGGGCAACAATGCAAAAAAGAGGCATAATTACGCTTCGGACTGAAAAGATAACTTCTCTTGTGACAATGCTGACTTACTGTGATGGGGAAAGTGGAAACCTGTATCAATATGCTTCTTATGCTGTGCACTAAAAACAAAAGAAAAATCTAGCTCTTGTTCTCATGCTTCATTAAGAATGGCAGAAGATGAGAGATTTAACAATGGTCTGACTAAGATGGACAAACCAGAGCTTGATGAATGCTGCTGATAGCTCATTCCCCTTGCTCTAGAAAGCACGCGGAAATAGCACTTGAGCTGGGATGACTGCGATTGAGGAGCTGCAGTGAAGAAACAAGGGGTGACTGTGTGTATATATAACCAAATGAACCGAAGGCGACGTGGGAAGAGAATAGAACATTTTGAATATGCATCACTAAGAATGTGTAGCTAGCGCACCAGCTCACATTGCTCCCAAGAAAACGCCTAGAAACTCGAGAGAGAGAGAGAGAGAGAGAGAGAGAGAGAGAGAGAGGTATCCATTGAAAAAGATAGGCAAAGACAACAAAAAGCCAAAAGGAAAACATTTTTAAAAAAAGCAAGATATCTTTTGGGGCTCAGAGAATCAAAGCAGGGCAAAGCACCATCGTCCAAACTCAAGCTAGCCAGCTTACCGATTTACAATGTTAGAGAGGAATAAATGCTTGCAAGCAGTGGCAGATGGAAAACAAACACAAAAGCAAGCCCCACAGCAAGTAAGGAATATTTCTGAATGCGAACAAGGAATAACCCAAATTGGTAAGAGAAAATATCTTTCTTTTTTATCGATCATTTTTAGTTTATAGATTTCTGGTGACCGATGGATACCCATTAGGCGGAAAGTGAAGTTCCATCCTCCAAATCTCATTTTTCAGGACCCGAAATGGAAAAGGAAGTGGAAAAATTGAGACTTTAAGAGAGAGAGAGAGCGAGCTGGGCTCGTCATATTTTACATTGAAGTTTTTAAGCTTTCTGGTCATTCATGAATTACCAACCTGCTGCAGATTAGACAGAAGACAGAGGACCTGAACTTTTCCCTTTCCTTCCCCTCCTGTTCCTCGCTTCTTACCGTGCTTTTTGGTCATTGACATCGGTGAAGGCCCGATCTTTGTTTGCATTTTACACCGTAACCGAGCCCACGACAAAATCCCAAGCTGCACAAAACACAATGCGACAAATTGTCTCCTGACAAAATGATGACTTGATCTGATTTTCTACTTAATTTAACTGATCTGCTGTGCTTTTTGTCTCGTGTGCTGCATAAAACTCTTGCCTCCACCGATCCACCTGACCCATAATGAATGGAAGAGATAATTTGCCATTAATCAAATGTGGCTAAGAGGCCAAGTCTCAGTCTACATATGATCACTCCTATGCTAACAGGCTTTTCTAAACAATAAATGCCTCTCATCTTCTCTCATTCGCTTCTTGGTTTCTTCTTCTTCTTTTTTCTTTCTTTTGATGAGAAAATCAGTCTTATCTCCATGAAGTTCAGTTGATTGACATTAATGCAGCCGAATAAATCCTTGATGAATCCGATTTATGAAATAAAATCATTGGATGATTGTTGTGTTTATATCGCATCCTAGGAGCATTTGATTGCGATGTTCATGTCACAAAAGTCTGTTGCAGTTTAAACTACCTTTGATAGAACATGAATGAATCGAACACACTCACAGCTACTTGTAATTGCAGGAGTACTAGAGAATGCCTGCGCAAGGTTGCGGATTTTTCTCTCTAGCCACACCGCCTTTTGAATAATACCTTCCTGTCGTCATGTGACATTTCTTAATAGTATTACATCAGACCTCACCAAGAACACCAACACATTCCTCTTCTGGCGCTTTTACAGGAACAATGACTTCTACTCTCAAGTAAATGTGAATAACTTTAGCAGGCGACTCAAGAAAGAAGAATAAACTACCTTTTGATTTCTTTTTAATTAAACTCGCAGTATCATATTACCCCTTTAAGCAATATAAATTGCGGACAGTATGACAATCTTTGTGCTGTGGAATGACGTAATTACTAATTGGTTAGTGAAGTGTGAATATGGACAATATTAACAACCGCGTCGAAAATGCAAAGTGGGAATTTATCCCTCTCCTTCATGTGCAAGAAGTCAAAAGGGCAAACCTTTTCGTTTGTCAACTCCTTTTTTAAATCCCACCTTCTATAGAATCTGCGAAATCTGGTCTTTCCACAAAAGAATGTCTTTAGCACTAGGTTTCGTGATTAATCAAAGATTAGACAACATATGCTGTTGGCACTAGACTCCAATGTGCCACATTAATGGGATCCGCATTAACATAAGTAGGCAATGGGCAATTCCTTGGCCATCTTTTCGTTCAACGAAAAGGATGGAGCTATGGATCTGGAATAACTAGGCACCCATTAGCACGTTCTAACTCCAGAATTGGCAGGCACCTATGTAAGTACTGACTGAACGGGAACTCTTGTTTAGAGACGTGATTCTGGTAAAATTACAGAAGAACACCTTTGCAATGTCCAAAGCAGTTTCCCCCATCTGCTCACCATAATGGCATAATGATGGCTCGGTTTTCGTCACTTGGGTATAGTCATATCTTCAGCTTCAAGACAGACTTTGAAAAGAGTAAGACGAAGCATTCCCTGAGTTAGCCAGTGCCGCATATCGAAAATATGCCCCAAACTCCAAAACAGACGTATGACCAAGCCAAGGGTTGCTTTACTTATTGCTTCAGAATATGCACAAAAAAATTTTGAGGTCCCATTGGCTGATAGCAAAGAAAAGGATTCGCACGGTCGAGTCGAAAGCTTTTATGGCTCTTCAAGAGTGCACGTAACATGCACAATGATATTGACAATTTAATCCAAATGCAAGTGTGAGGCATTTTACAGAATGTCCGCAGATTTATTGTGTATCCACAGAATTTCTCCATGCATTTCTTCTTTATAGGAAGAAAAGCTGATTTTGTCCTCCTAATGATATGCATGATTTTGACAGGATGCTTTGAATCTATTCCCTTTTTATTCTCGTCACGTTGATGCATATTTTGGTTAGCTGAGAGTATGAACGGACGGACCACTCACAAGCCTTTACGAGAATATATCTAATCATCCCCCATTTCCCTCACCTACTCGACCCCACCACTCTGCTGCATAAGAAAGCAACGCAAACGGCGGGTGTTTTTCTTTTGGTTCAAGAAATGACGCTGGTTATTCTCGAAAAGATTGTGAGCTGGTGAAGCTATACAACTTTAAACCACCAAAAGAAACTTCGTGGACAAGGCAGTAGAATAAAGGCAAGTAACTTTGGGAAGAGCGCCTTCTAATTGAAATGGTTAAATAGAAAATGTAGCATGACAAATCCACACCTGGCAAGCCTGCGCTCCATTGCAAGTTCTTTGCATCTGTTCCACATCCACTTCACCAGTTTTTCCCAGTTGTATTTGTGGTTTAACTCTTGGAATTTGGTGAAGCAGGTATCTAACAGGTGTCACAACTCCGAGAGAGCATAAATATGCACAAAAAGATGAAACAAATAACAAATGTTCTATGATTCTCTTGAGGATACTGATGAATTTTCTCGAAAGAATCAATATGCATTGATGGTTTATTGCAATGCTGTCGAGGGAAAAAAAAATCTACAAGATTCGCATTTGTAACAGTGACCGCCTCATGTCTCGAATACCATGGAAAAGAAAAAAAATTGACCAAAATGTTGCCAAGCAACAGCCACAAAAAACCGGATCAATTAGAAACCGACATAGCAGAGAGCTCCAATTCTTACTCTGCAGCATGTATGGACAAGCTTTATTCCACTAGGAAATTGAAAGATGAATCAGTGATTGTCGTCGTCATCACCATGCCCATCCGGTGGTCCTCCAGGGCCCGCAACCTCCAACTGTAAATCAAAATGGTATTATAAGAAAGTTCTGCAACTGAAATACCCGTTTAGTCATACAAGTCCAGTAGGATACAACATGAAAATTGAAGAGATCCCAATTTTCACACAAGTGTACATATCAACCACAATGCTGATCCAATGTATACGTAAACTTGAACAAGGTAAAGAGTTAAGATAAATCAAATTAATTGATCTCTTTGCCAATTCTCCATTGATTCTGCTAATAAAGAATATAATCACGCAAACTTCCTCGTAAAGTTACTTTCAATCACACTAACAAAAAAAATTATTTCATCCACAGAAAGTTTTCCAACTAAGGCACATCTCATATATCCAAGCAAGTAACCCTTATTGTACAAAGAAAAACAAACAAGCACGGATATAAAAATAAAATTGAAGTACATGATTCATCCTTTTCCAGGATAGAAGTAGCTGACATTGAAAAGGAATTGTATATTTGGTTCTAAAGATTAATACTACTTCTAAACTTACCAAAAAAAAACAGACATTGAAAAGGAATTTGTCATCCATTCACATCTAAAAGACAGAAGCCTACGGGTGGCTCTTAGCAAGGAGTTCTTTCAGAACACATGACATAAATACATTTGCAGTGATAGTTCCTTGAGAACTCATTCTATCTGTGCACACGCATCATTTCAGTATAGTAGGATCAGGATTTCAAATTATGCACTCAGTCTTCTCCAGTCATAATAAGATAGAGCCAAGGTAAAGGAAGATACTGAAATCTGCTCCTCCACTTACAACAAAATGCTGTGAGCACACTGGGCATTCATGCGGCTTGCCTTTCTCCAGCCAAAACCACACAATGTCATGCTCATCCTCTGCAAGTTAAAAGAAAAGTATATTAGAAAAGAACCCGACAGAAGCTTCAGTAAAAAGTGCCCGACCATGAGTGCGAATGTCTCATGGCCGAATGATAGTGAATGGAAATGGGTAATGAAAGCAAAAGAACTTGCCGCCGCCACCACCGGGGCATCCAATTATTCTCTTGTCATAATAGGACTTAACGACAGCTGGAGATTCCTGCAGCCATACAAACAATAAACTCAATTATCACAAAATAAAGTAAGCGATGCATTTAGAAAGTTTGCAGTGCTTTGCCTATAAAAAAATACAAAAAGCACATTCTATGCTCTGAAATAGCAGAGATGACAGGATTGCACAAAGTTTCGCAATATCTCTGCCGATAAACAATTTCAAGCATTTCAATTTCCATAAACCATGTCATCTTGTGTCAAAGAAACTCAGAGGCAAACTAACTAGCTCCTGATATAGTAGTAATTAAGGAACCATTTTCTCCAGAAAATCCAGGTTCCAACCTGATCTCAATAATCATTATAAGCAGCGTTGCTCATCAACATTTGACTTGCAAATGAACAATCAGCCACCAAGCGACATGCCTCTACAACTTTGTAAACTCCTAGTTCCAAGTTGCTTTTTCGGTTTACTAACCTATATCATATTGACGCATGTTAAGCCTCCAAATAACACTCTTACAATGCATAATTGACCAAAATTCTATATTGTTCTGACTAAAATTATTGGTCAATGTACTTTTACTGGCCCTATTGAGTCAATGATCTCATTTCGTGAGAAGCACTTAACAAGCAGAAGGAAAGTAGTCAACTGTATTTATCACTTCATTTCAGTGGATTGAAAAAATTGAATGTAAAGTGATAGCAAGAGTTTGCAGCAAGCACTCATTCAGAAACAGAAAAGAGAAAACATCCACATTATCTGAACATATACTGATGAACTAATCCAACTCCGTCAGTAAAACCATAAAAATCTGCCATTCAATCATTTAGAAGTGCATATAACAGCAGTAGAAAATAAAGGAAGCCATGCACCCAGTTTTCTGATTCCAATGTCTCAACAATATGGAAAAGAACTCATCAGCACGAAGATCCATATGTAAACATCAAATGTGAGATGTCACTGTATTACATCAAACGAACTATTATTAGATAATAAGGAAACTACAACTATCAAAAGCAGCATTAGGCCAATAATGTATTCCAAGTGTAAGTAGATCAGTCTATAGACACTAACTATCGCAATTTTTAATAACAAGGCACGTCGAAGAGATAAAATGCACATCTCAGATTCGCAATCAGCTCTATGAGACTAACCTTTGTACCAAAAGGACCCACAGGATAGTTTATATCAAGAAGTTTCCTTCCCTGCATGAAGCAATAACTTTAGCAAAACAAACATCAATGCTTTGCCAAAACCATTGAGCAACTAAAAGTACTTATAAAGGAAAGAGAGAAAGGCTACCTTAAGCTCAGCCTCAATCTCCTCTAGCTCATGTCCAGTAGCAATCGGCATGACATTCTCAACCTTCTTCTTCATGGCATTTTGCACTAAACAACCAAATGAATCCACATAAATATCACATGCCTTCGCCTAACAAAGAGGTCAACACCTCTTCCCTCCTTGTTGTCCTTTCTCATTCCTTCCGCTCGGGAACCTCTTCCCGCACTAATGCTACAATCTACATATTCAAACCACTACCTACAACGACATCTGAAGAAACAAACTGATCTAAACGCGCATGCGAATTGTCCTCGACATTGTTTCGTACTCGATTCATTAGCATCCACCGGCACACGAAAAAAGAAGCCAACAAAGCCTCTTCATCAAACTGGCATAGAAGCCAAAATCAACATCGATATCTACATGCAACCGGCAGACACATGATCATTAGCAATGATCGCAGAAGCGGAGGAGGAGGAAGCACCTACCGGAATCGACGCCGAAGCGGCGAATGAAAACAGAAGCGGAAGGAGCGAGAGACCGATCGGCCACGAACCGAGCGGTGGCGGTGGAGGTGGACAGGGCGGATCGGCCAGAAGCGGCGGCGGCGGCCAGGGGTGGGAAATGTGAAGAGAGGACTCTCCTCCACATGCTTGTTGATTCGTCGGGAGCTTGACCGGCGAGGAGCTCGGCTGATGGATCTGAGCGGGCGAAGAATTCGGACAGTTCGCTTGGGCTGAGAATGGCGACTGGAAATGGGAAATGAGAGCTCCGCACTGTCTTTTGGACCCGACTTCGCGGCTTTCCACGTCAGCGCAGCACACCTGGATCGGATCCGGATCCTCTGACTTGGTCAGAAGATCCGGACGAGGTGGCCTTCCTATTCGGAGATGGAACGGCCACCCTCTTTTCTAGGGGAAAGGGGTTGGAGTTTTTTTTTTTAAACGGCAGCCGTCCGATTTCTATAAAAATACACGGCAGGGAGGATCCATTTCCACTTGGATCCAGCGTCCAACCGAACCGGCCTAGATGGACAGTCTAACCGGTTCGAGCGAGCGAGCGATCGATCGGTTCTCTTATGTGCGAGGGTGCAATTTCGTCCGAGCACGCATGAGTTTACAGAACAATTGAACATGCCTCTGATCATGGACCAAGATCACAGCTCATCATATCACAACCAATCTAAAAGCTTCGAAAGACACTTAGGACATACAATTACAGCCCTCCCAATGCATTGGAAATCGTCGGGCCTAATGGCAATAACGCGATGATTCGACAGGCAAGTATGATCGCGGGCATTCTAAATAGTATTATAATGACGACAAATAGACGACAAAGAAACGATTTGGACAACCCAGGTATCTCTAAGCTCATTACGTGGAATGGACGTTCTTGCTCGCAAAGGACTAACGGAGCGATTTGACAATGGGCGACAAACTTGAGGCATCGAGAGAGGAAGGGAGAATCGATGGACTGAGAGTTCAATCACCGGAGAATCAACAAAAAATCAAGAGTTCAATTTGCCAAAAAAAAAATCCTTTTTGAACAATTTTTGGACGAAATAACCCCTATTCTAATCACATGAAAATATATTTGAGGCTAACTTAATTATCTTAGGCCTTTATTTGAAATAATATCCACTCTAGTCTCTCTTTTTGAGAAAATAGGTCTACTTCCTGTTTTTATTGGAGATTTTCCCTACTTTCTACAGTATCGTGAATAATGAGATATGTATTGATCCTTGCTAAATAAAAGGATAAACATCACTTGGTTACAAAAAAAAAAAAAAAGTAGAATTTTCATGAAATAAGTAATTGCAATATACGGAATTAGAATTTTTTAAGAAATTATTCAAATTCTCTATGAACACTCATATAAATAGGAGAAGAGAAATCATTTTCCTAAATAAAGTTCCACCCAAAATAGTTCCATGGCAATTTTCCCCATCCAGTCAACGATACAAATGTCAACATTATGATGAATGGAGATTTATATGTTACATTTCCTTGTAATTCATATTAATATAGTGGTTCAAGAAATATTCCTAAGTTAACATCCACTTTAAATATAACTCGACGTAAACCCTAGCAGAAAATTTCAATTGTTTCCACGCAATTTTTCTCATAATTTTTTTCTCTTCGTAAAAAGTCACGTCAATTCCAACATTTAAAATAATACGACAATGATGATCTTGCAAAATGCAGTAATCATGAGCCGCAATAGGACAACTAGAAACCCATATCCATGGTCATCCAATGTATCTTACATAGAAATTGAAAGATCCTACCGCTGCTGAGAGTTATGGCATGGAACTACTTCTGCTCACTCGCAATATGTAAAAGTAGCTTACTGAGTCGAAGAGCTCAACCGTCATCAACCAAGTTGGATGCTATACAGGTTACAATCGAAAGCAGTCCAGTTGATCTGTGTCACCATAAGTTCCGCACCCTTCAGCGTAAACTTAGAAGCATGGTGACACTATCCACGATAGATTGGTCAGCGATGCCAGGACGAAAAATCACCTTGATTTTGAAATCAGCCACTGTGTTCTCGCCTTTGCTTTATGCTTCTCAACTCCTTTTCTTGATCTTCTTCCAGCTTTCTCCTCAGGCTCTTCAGATCTTCATCACTCACCATGCCATTCAGTCTTCGGTTTACAGCATACGCTTCAGCCAACTGCCGTCTGCACTCTTTGCTGGCCGAATCATGAGAGACCACTGATAACAGAAGAAGTCAGAACAGAAATTGCAGAGGGCCTAGGGCATTCTCTTGATATTATTTCGACAACTATTGATTTTGTGCCAATCAGGCATATACCCAATCAAGCGGAGTAATAAGAAGATTAGTTGTAGAATGCAATTTTTATCACTGTCCCTTTTTATTGTGATGGAACTTGTCCTATGAAGCAAAAGCTTTCTTCTATCCAAGTCTATTCCTTTCTAAACTTGGGAACTCATATTCAGAAGAAATGATCCAACTATCCCCTCCCCCCCACCTCACCAATTATGTAAAGAAAAAAGTCATCATATCTCAAGCCTCCCACCTGGCTTAACATCCTAAATCATAAAAGCTAGTGTTTATGCATGAGTTGGTTGCTGGATCAACACCATAACCACACTCTTGATCTTTGCTTAAGACTTCGGGATGGATGCACATCCCAATTGTTCCTATGAAATCATGTTCTATATGGTGGAGCATCGCCCTCTGACTGAATGACTTATGAATGATTTAAATATATGCATGCACACCATCGGATACTCCAGGAAACTGCAAAAAATCTCCACTGGAGTATAACAGAGTTTAGATGACGAACCTGGATTTGGATAATCTCTTCCAATCATGCACTTTGCTTTAGTTTGAATGCTCAAGGGAGCTTTCCATGGTTCATAAATATACTCCTTTGGCATATCTGATTATTTTCCATCCAGTCATTTGTTTGAAATGAGAAGCTAGCCTCAATGAAGAAAAAGTGACAGAGATGGTCCTAATGTATGCACGTACCCTTCAATACAGGTAAGAAATGGCGTATGAAGTTGCCATTGGGGTCGTATTTTTTTCCAAAGGTTATTGGAGAATAGATGCGATTATACTGCACAGGACAAAAATGAGTAGTACTTGAGAAACTCAAGTTCATGTTTTGTCTAGTTGAAAAGAATTATTCTGAAACAGCAGATTTCCACAAAGATGATGCTGCTCCGACAATACAAGCCTTTGATAGGTGCAATGGTCCAGCCCAAATTAGACTGACTTACCTTAATACGAACCCTATAGACTGCCAGATAAACAATTCATCTAGGAAATGAAAGTCGACAGGTCCGAATTATAGGTTACTTGTAGCACATCACTAAGATAGAAAAAAGAAAGCATGTGGTGCATCCCGGAACAACCAGCAGGGATAAAGCAGTTGACAAGCATGGGATGATGCTCAGAATCTTATCCAAAGAATACAGGATACAAAGGTGAAAGCAAGTCATTTCTCTTGCCACATGAAAATATCAGAACTGAGAACTCTCTCTGATTGCAAAGGAATTAAGAGATGGCATGTACCTGGTAAAAAAATGAAGAACAAGACAGCCACAGCCAGTTTCCATTATTGACTGCCCAGTCAGAGTCGATGAGTAGTCTCTCAAAAACATCCCGTCCTTTTTCCCAGTGAACAAACTGCATGCAGATGCTGTTTATATAAAGAAAAGAAATTGGAAGCTCTCGTGCATACAAATGCTGACAGAACAAATGTCATGTACCAGATCTCCACGCGTTAAAAAACATGCTACGCAATGACGAGCTAGGTGGTGCATCCAACCCCACTTGTGAAGCTACTCAGCAATTTAGATCAGAAAGGGCAAGATGAGAGTATTAGAAAATGGCATTTGTGGTTTAATTATCAAATAACTACAGTGAAAAAAGTAGGTTGCCCAAACAATTGAGCATACTTTCCCATCTAACCTGCACCATGATGGCATCAATCCAAGGGTATCCTGTCCTAGCTTCCCTCCAGGCAGCAAGCAGTTGCTCATCGCGGCTCCAAGGTATCTGTACAGCCAAAAAGTATAGTAAGTACAAAATGGTACATCTGGAGAATATCTCCACAGCACATTTTTAGTGTCTAGCAAGGATTCAAATTGCTCTAGGGATAGACGAGATTTCTATTGGTATCAGTTTACCATAATCCAACAGTTATAATCACCTGCTTACAAATCCTGTTACCCTTCATCTTATCAAAATTAGGAGTACCAAAAGCTGCTGTGTAGAAGAAATCTCGCCACAACAACTTCAAAATGGAAAAAGGAAATGATTAGAAATAATTTTTTAGAAATTTTTACAGTTGGAACAAGAACACATAAGATGGTAATCATCAGAAACTGACCTGGCCCAGAAGAGAAACAGGAGGTGAAGTATGCTTCTTGACATCCTTATAAATGTCTTGTAGGCATTGGTAGAAGTATCTGGATGAGAGACAACCAAACTGCCCCAAAATTTAGAATAGAATGGGTAGAGCAAACTACTTAAGGAAACAGGTGTATGGAGAGACCAGTGGAATTTGATTTTATGGAAGCAAAACAAATTGGGATGAATAATAAATAAAACGAGATTTCAAAGGACTGTCTCTGTTTGAACTCACTTTCAAGTAGGGTGATAAAACTGTTGTGGCTGGCTTGTAAAAAGCAGAAGGATCACCCTTTGGTTTCTCAAAATTTGCTATCCAAGCCTACATTACCACAAGAGGAAGAATGCTCAGGACAATAGAAAGAATTGACATTTTACGAGAAGTTCCCAACAGCAACAGTAATGACATACTAATTGCATTAAACATGTAGCATTCACCTTTCAATCGGTGAATTTGGAGGAAAAAAAGAACACAGATAGTGAAAGCTAGCGTCAACCTGATTAAGCAAACAAAAGGACAGCATAATACTTCCCACAGACAATTGGCACTACCTAATCATAATTTAGTTTCATAGGTTCATATCTTGGCTTACATCATCTCATCAATCAGAAATACTGGACTGTTTTACTCTTACATCAGTTGCAATAGCACCATCAGGCTAACACTCCGCATATGATGTCAGCACCAAAAATTGAAGGCGGAGATATATCACCAATTAGGTGAGCATATAAACTTCCAAGTGAAGGAACATTGGCTAATATTAAACCTATAATTCAGCAAAGCGCCAAACAACCCAGGATTATTGGTTAAAGTGACATTTGATGAAATGCAAATTCCACAGCACAGTTTGACAGCAATTTAGATTCAGTACCTTATGGAATCTACAAGTAAGCAACTGCTTCTTAGCCATCAAGTATATGAATTCAACAACAGCTTGAGTGTCGAATTGTTCTAAACTAGTCAGGTACATAATTAACTATTCTGAAACCGCAAAAGTACCATGATGCCATAGAATGTTTGGCTTCCTAACAACAGATCCACTCTAGCTACTTGAACAGAAATTGTACTTTGCAAATAAATTAACAGAAGCAAAATAACTGAAAGGCAAGAGCACATTAGAATGGGCTGAGTAAAGTACCATACCTTGTTACCAAGTGCCTCTTTCATTCTTGTCAATGCTGCAGTTTCTCCACCTCGAAAAGGGGCCACGTCATCCTGCAAAAACATGATTCTTGAATTTTGATGACAGTCTTAAGATTATGTAAAATTGCAGGCGTCTGTAGCTTCTAACCTGCTCGGTTTCATTGTAACCAAGTTCAATCAGTGTAGGAACCTCAAAAATCTCACATCTTCCAACATCCCCAACTGGAGGGACAGAAGAAAGCGTGGTCGAAAGGGGTGACGCTTCCCATGAGGGTTTACCAGCAAGCTTGAGAAATGATTGGTAACTCAAAGGTGGTTTTCCTCCATTCTGATAAGTCATCCCCATAAGTAATAAAATCAAATTAAGACAAGACCACCACATATTAGCAGAAAGTACATGACAAAAAGTGGGTAGACGAGCTCAAATCATCAACTACTCGCTAGACACCTAAACATGGACTTACTCTTGCTATAATGTCGGCAGGATCAAACAACGTATGGCTCACAGGTGAGAACGTCTCAATGCCGGCAGCAGATGCAAAGTTCTGTCCTCACAGACAAGACAATCTCCCATTTAATATAACAAGTATAGAAAGCGACTCGATCTGACTAGAAATGCGAAAGTATAGAAAGCAACTCGCTCTCATTATTCACTAGAAATGTGAAAGTTCTCCACAATCCTCGCTTGTCCGGAGCTTGACATAAATGTCCAATCCCTTCCAAAACGGGAATGGACTACCATAAAATGATCGAACATATTTTCTTACCTTAACTTTCTTATCCAGAGCTTGGTAATAAGGTTCAGTGTCGTGCTCGAAGCAAAGTTTGTCGACGTTCCACTGCAACAGGCAGATTATATCTAATTAAAAAAAAATTAACGGCAAACTGGAAGCAAACATGAGCTTCACGAACAACATCCTATCAACGGAGCACTGAACCCACGCGGCATGCGCATGCACGTAAACTCAAGTACACATTTCGTTCCTAAGCAGAGCGAAGGCATCTGCAACTGAAATTGAAATCACGGAGATGAAACTCTCTAAACTCAAACGGCTCACACCTCTTCCAAGCACCGGATCAACACCTCGCCAGGCTCCCCCTTCAGCACCAGCAACCTCGAGCCGAGCTTCTTGAGGCTTGAATCCAGATCGGTCAGGCTCTCAAGCAAGAACCGGATCCGGTTCACGCCCGCCCTGGACGAGCCGGGGGAGAAGGCGGTTGGGTCCGGCTCCATGTAGCGCGGATCGATCACGAAGACCGGGTAGAGGAAACCGCACGCCCGCGAAGCGTGCTCGAGCGCGGGGTTGTCGTGGATCCGGAGGCCCTTCCTGAACCACATCAGCGAAGACGACGATGCAGGAGACGCCATTGTCGGCGTCGAACTCGCAGCTTGAAGTTACACTGAAGTGGGGGGGGATTCGCGCCTTCTGGTTGATGAGTCGAACTTAAAACTCGAACGTGGCGGTGCTAACATGCGCTGCTTTGGGATTCCCTGCTTTTAGATCAGGTGATCTGGGGGAAAGGGAGGGTGGGGATTTTCTCCTTACATGGGGGGCAGGACATGGTGGAGCTTTGGATGGTGGGGATGGGTAAAGCACCCATGCTTTCATAGCAGGGAATCCGTTTTCGCGCTGGAGTGGCGTGATCGATGGATACGTACGTGGGCGATAGGCGACCGGGTTGAGGGAGCTAAGGTGCGCTGTGCGCCCCAGCGTATGTTAGAGGGATGAAGAGGGAAGGTTCTCGGGACTGGCTGATGAGGCGCCACGTTGACGGCTTAAAATCGCCGTATTGAGATGCGCCCTCGTGTGAGTTTCGTTTTTCTTTCTTTGCCCTTTTTACGCTCACGCACTTCTGACTGCGAAGAAGAAAGATCGATCCGGAGGAGGCAGCCGTCCGATTTCCTTTGTACCGGACATCTTAGTTTTAAAGTCGTCCGATTTAAGAACAGACTACTTCTATTTAATAGAGAGAAAGGTTTTTATTTTTATTTTTTAGAAAAAGGTAGGGTAATCTAATTGAGATCGACTGGCTCAAATCCTAACCAAAGCACCATTATGTAGGTGCTCCAAAGATAGGTTATCATTACCTCGATATTTTTAACCTCGATTTTTGAATCGGACGGATGAATTTTTTTTTAGGGGGCAGGTTTTGGATTTTCCTTTTAAAGAAATCAGATGGCTGCCTTTGAGAAACAGTTTGAAGCAAGGGATCCGTTTCGGCGAGAGAGGAGGGTGAGAATAATTCACGAGTGATTGGTATAGATATTACGTCGCAAGAATTAAATTTAAAATATGATAAGAAGTATCGGAGCAAGACTTGGAGTGAATTAATTTGGAATTGCCGCCATATTATGTATAATTAATCTATCTTATTTAGAACTATAATCGCGACTCACAAAATCCATGAAAAGAAATTGAACAGTTAAAATTCGAGAAGAACCATTTTCATTCGAGATGCAAGTCGTGACCTATCTCCGATATAATTCGTATATAGAGACGTGGAATAAGACTAAGGTATTGTCCCATACAAATGCGAAATGGATCCAATGGCTCAAATTAGACGAGGGAAAAAACCGTGTGCCTGTGCCGCTCTGCTACGTCGAGCGACGAACGCTGAGCAACTTCACATCATCGACGACCGGCCCGCACAGCGAGCCCGAGTGATCGCTCGTCATGGTGTAGTAAGAGCTGAGGAACACCACCCGAGTCCGCGTCGCCACGGCCACGAACCGCAGCTTACCCTGGATGGAACCGCCCTCCCCCCTCGACTGGTAAGGGACTCTGACGCTGTCTCTCGCCGCGTATGCCTCCACCTGCATCGCCCCCACGCACGAGTCCTTGGCATCGCCCACGGCGAACGTGAGCACGTACGTCTTGCCGGGAATGGTGAAGACGACCTGAGACAGGGCGCTCTCTTTCCCGGCGACGAGCTCCACCGCCCGCTTCCCCTCCGGCACGGCGAAGTGGTCGGAGTCGATGTACTTCACGGCCTTGAGGGAATCGACCATCCAGCCGGGTATGGGGCTGTGATCGTCCTCGATATGGGGCGGCACCAGGACTCCCCAGGACGAGTTTGGGAAGATGTAGGGGCCGTCTTCGAAGTTCCCGTTCTTCACCAGGTCATCTGTAAGAGAAAGTCGCGGAATGAATCGTCTGATGAGGACTCATTGCCGTGGGTCTATCTATCTGCTATACAAATTTACCGAGAGAGAGAGAGAGAGAGAGAGAGAGAGAGAGAGAGAGAGAGAGAGAGAGAGAGAGAGAGAGAGAGAGAGAGAGAGAGAGAGATTTACATCTGGTGCGCTTAGGAAGATTCAAGGCCTTCAAAGCGACCAAGTCGATCAAGGGGCCGCAAGCTGGATCCTCTACGATCCCGGGGTTATGGAACGAGATGTCGACATGGGCGTCGTCAGCCTGAAAGCTCCATGCGTACGAGTCCCACCCGTTGCTGCTGTACACGGTCTGCACCGGCAGTATCCCCCAGTCGTAAGCCTCCGAGCTCGGCGACACCGACACGTTCAGCTTCTCATCCTGCGCGCAGGTGCGAGCCGTGCTGAACGTGATCGAGTAATACGAGCCCTTGACCAGTTCCACCTTCTGCTTGATCGCTGCCTCGTTCCCCAGCCGGACCGCGAAGTCGCCTCCCGGCACAACCAACAGCATGTCCCCCTGCTTCTGGCCCGCTTTTATGTACTCCACGTAGCCCGAGATCTCCCATTTGGGTATGGCCGTTGGGTCCGTCACCACCGTGCCTTTCATCTGCCCTGGCTTCGGCCCGAGCTCGAAGTTGCCATTGGGTAACAACCCTGAGATCAGATGAGGCAAGGACGACAAGAAGTTCACCGGGCTTAAGGCGTTTCTTCACTTAACGAAAGCAAAAGGATCATTCGAGAGCTTACCATCGAAAGAAGACGTGGCCTTGTAGCAGATGGAGCAAATTAGCAGCAGCACCCCCAACACTGCCATTTGAGAGCTTACCATCGATAGTTGTGACCTGTGGGGATTACTGATGCTACAGCTGCTTCCATGATCCTGGGCTTTTATATGATTGTTGCAGTGGAGGACCCAACCACGTTACTAGATTTATAACAAGAAAAGCAAATTTCAAAAAATGAATTGGAAGGAGGTATCTGAAAATCTCGTCAACCCACAATTTTCGGGGAATGGATAATAATATACAGATTTATTATATTGTCCCCTTGCATGACAGTGTCTTCTCAAGAGGGCACTGGCCGGGCCAGATGATCCAATTTGCACATTATTCTTTTCTGCTGCTGTCCTAAGTTTTCGCTGATCTATTTTCTGCCCCCTCTTCAATTCCAGATCAAAGTGGTTATGGTGCAGAGTTTGCTAAGTGGATGGTTGATCAACATGGGTGTCTTAACAACCCCACATGCACATTTTTAAAGGCAGAAATTCGTTGGACAGACAAAACTATATACGTCTTTGCCTGCGTGCGACTGAAGCATGGTCACGCGCATTTTGCATGTAATTGAGGGGCAAACCAATCGTTAACGTTGAATTCTTCGAGAGATTGCTTTTGGGGGAGGTCATGGACATGCTATTGATTGCCACATGCGCATCGCAACGCATGTTCAGGCTCTGGCTCTTAGCTTGCACTCTTTTCATTCGAATGAGGACTGCACAAACTTCAGCAAATGAAGTCGCCTTGAGATTCCCTTTTTCTTTTAATCATTTTCATCTGGGTTTTTCTCTGGCGACCATGTGGTTGGCGACCGTGTGGTTAGCGAGGTCTAATCTCGAGATTGTGTTATGCGGGCAACGTATGCGTAAGAGAATGATCTGCATTCCGTTATTACAAAGAAGAAAACATAGACTGATAACAATATTGAGTAACATAATTTTGTCATGGGAGTTGCCAATCAATGGATAAGAGAATGATATAATGACGATTATCATTTTCTCAGGAGACTGGGATAAGAGATCGCCAATTCATAAGCAGAACCGACCCTGGTGACTTGTTTCTTCTCCTCGGCGTGGTCGGTGATATTAACGATTAACACAGACTATATATGCGATGACCTGCACTGACAAGAAAAAGGGCCGTTGAGTAAGAGCTGAATGATGCAAAACACAACAGCATGCTTAGAAAAGGATGTTGTAACATGGGTGCATGTGTCTGGTCTAAGAAGTTGCACCTCGGACAAATAGTTTCATAAGCAAAGAGAAACTCCACCAAGCATACCTGCCCTAGTGTTGTAAGGGAACCAGGTGCACCTCTGGCTCAATCAAAATGTGTGAACATGTCTTAGGGTACCTCTTATTTATTTGTAAGTTAAGAAACCGGTCTAATCACATCAAAGCGACACATTTCATCACGGTTTAATCTAGATAGATTTGACCCCTCATTAGGCAAATGGCCGTTTTAAACTTAGATAGTTGTGTAAACAGAGTTCATAGACTATGTTGAGTCTCCCGACTTGAGTAACTCATGCCGGTACATTCAGAGACCACACGTATACAACATCATTCGTACAGAAATGTATCCATCAATTATTATATTTCAAATTAATGATAGTTTCCTAGAATGCTATGAACTGTCCTGGACTTGCAACCCATCTTCCTAATACTTTGCCTGCGAAGTTATGGAAGGGCGAACTGGAGAAACGTCTGCTTATCTTTCCGGATAAAATTTTGGCACTAAAGTGAGCGTTGTACACAAATTTTGACACTCGCAGTGTTTTTCTCCCCACTTATAATAACTATAACTTGTCAACTATTGACTAATAATGGAATCCGGATAGCAATCTGTTAGCCGAGAAAATGGATATAAATTTATATTAAGCGTAACCATTGCAAACTATGAATGCATAGTTCTTTATCCCTGGTTATAATCATTATTTCGCTGCTAGATACTTACCAAAACCTACTGATATCAACAACTCTATTTTTCAAAGCCACATGAATTTCACACTTGGTGCTTTCAATGATCTGCTTTATCTGTTACTTGCACATGATATATGCAGAAGGTTCCAACACCTAAGCTGGGTGTATACTAATCGTGTTGTTCGACATCAACACCTTAACGAGTAGAGGTCATGTAACTCTATTTAAATTGCCTGCCAAATCTAAAATGCTACTTCTCTCTTTTATTATTTTGCTATTATCTTATAGAGAGGGCAACCATAAGCTCTTTGTGTGTTGCTTGCACATGATATGTATAAAAGAGTTTAGCCCACGACCTTCGTACATACACAAATAGTATTGTCCACCATCAATGCTTTAACGATGAGTAGTGATTTTCGGCAATATGTATAATAATTCATAATTCACGAGGATTGTATAGAATGTTCGATACACTTCACTCCCTCGAGAGACTTGCATGCACCTTGTAGGCGGCGGCTGCAGCGTGCTTGATTCACTGGAGAGCTCAGCCGGAGAAGACGAAAGCAGCAGCCCCGGCAGCACTTCGTTTGGACCTTGGGAAAAGAGGGGACGTGGGCGGTGCATGCGCTTGTGCCTCGGCCCGTGGCCTGCGATGGAAGAAGAGGAACCGACGGTTCACTTCAAAGAAGGTCCAAAATGTGGAGCCCACCATCACAGTTGGCAGCTCCCTATTGGGCTACGGTTTCAGCCTTAAAAGACACGAATTTTCCAGATGAAAAGCTCGATTCCTAATCTTTTTTTTGAGATATATACCACGGACTCGTGCCCGGACAGCAACAAAGGAATAGGCTCCTATGCCTTGAAAAAAACTAGTATAGGATCTCAATACTATGGTCCCACACTTAAGACGCTAGCAATTGCAAGTTTCGAACTCTCGACCTCGGTAATAAGGGAAAAACTATCAACTAACACAATTACCTACCGTTGGTCTAGATAGCTAACCCTTTATCCAGCTCAAATCTGAATAAGAATTAAAAATCGACTTACTTAGCATTAGTCCGCAGATGAATTAGAGAGAATAGAGTCTGCATTCCATTATACCTGGAAGAAAACATAGACTAATTAACACGATATTCAGTGACCATTTTTTTATCATAAGAATTGCCAATCAATGGGTCAGAAAATGTTTAAAATGGATAGACCAGGACGGCGTAACATGGGTGCATGTGTTTGTTCTCTGACAAGTTGGATTCGGACAAATAATTTCATGTGCCCAGAGAAACTCCACCAAGCAGCACCTGCCCTTGGTATCGTGCAGGAACCATGTACAGGGCTCGGCGTAATCAAATCCACCAGGCGCACCTCCGGCTCAATCACAGTGTCCGAACATGTTCGAGGGTACTTCTTCATCATGTTCGAGGGCTAGTCGCATCCATACGACACGTTCGATCACGGTTCATTCTTGCATCGAGTCGACCCTTCATTAGGCAATGTCTGTCTGGAACTTGAGCGTTGATTAAACGAGTCCGATGATGGGTTTTCTGATTAGGGCAATCTTGCCACAGCATCCACGAGAAGCGTGCGATTGAAGTTAATTCCTCATTGATCTCAAAGACTCCTGAGGCGTTACCGTTCCGTGATGGTTGAGAAAGACGCGAGTTCCATATCAGGGAATGAGGTGGATTTGGTGTGCTCCTTACCGACTGAACTGTAGGATAACTCCCTTAGAAGGTCAAAGGAGGAGCCGAGTCATCCGCCATTGTGTATGTACTGTCCGTCTTTCATACTCAGCAGATGACTGGGCAGCCCTCGAGTCGAATGTTCGACGTCAGCCCAGATGGAAAGGAGTTAAATCTTTAGGTTCACAGGCCTAGCACCTTCAACATAACAAGTTCCAATCCGCAGACGGTGATAGTGAAGTTTTCGTTGGAACTAAGGGTTGTAAATTAATGCTCAATATGCTCCTGTATCCGGCGCCTAGATTATACCCAATCCCAAGTGTTTATGATAAACAACTCAATCGGATAAAACAAATAAAACAACTCAAGAAACACAAATCTGCTTCAAGCTCCTCACGCGAACTAGAGAACGTCACTTTACATTCACCCTTACTAACGCAGAGATCTTTGAGCGGAGAAGAGAACAGCCCCTGCATGAGACTCTTTTTCTCTGTGCTTTACGTGTTAACGTAAATTGGAAGATCGTGGTTAGATTTTCGCATTAAATTTACAACACTAACATTCATTGATTTATTACACAGGTAGACGGTTGGAGAAACTTCACTGAGACCACACGCACACAAATTTCATTAGGACAAAATATACTATAAGGTCTGTCTCTCCCTCCCTCCAGAACGGTCGCTGCCCGTCCATTTCCTCCTTAGGAGAATGTTTCTGATGGGAATAGTCTTAAGAGTCAATCCGCGACGGCATTCTTTACCTCTCTACCTTCTTAACGTGAGCTAGTTATCTCTTTGGTCCCGAAATCTCACTCCAGGGAGATGGTGTCCTCTGGATGCACCTGCAACGCCTGAACAGATTACGAGTCATTTTAAACTCCGCCCCTTCGTTTGAAACCCAGATGAGCCCTGATTAAATCAGCGGTAACTAAAAGAGGTTAAACGTAAAAGAACATGAGCGTTTTCTTACTTGACCACGGCCATCTTCGGTGAAGCTGGCGGTCCTAACCTTCAACTCTCCTCTGCTGGTTGTCAGCTCATCGAAAATCTCGGCATCCGATCTTTCGTCCCCATCTTCCACGCCCCCAAAATGAGGTACTTCCCTCTCCTGATATATCACCTAGTGAGATCACGTACGGACAGGGAGCTAATTTATAATAGCTAAAGACAACAACAAAGCATACTTGGCGAGAGTGGCTGAGAGAAAGTCGTGGGGTACGAGCGACTTCTTCATACTCCGCCGCGTCCAGTTCACGCAGGTGATGTGGACTGAAGAACTTGGGTAATACATGTTGCCTTATGCTTATGAGAAGGAAGAACGGCAAGGGGAATAGAATTCCAGCAATCGGGATTTTCGTCACTCCGTAGCAGAGCAGCAGATACACAAACTGAAATATGGTGAATGCGGCTATATATTTGGAAGGCACGGACTCCAGATAAGAAGCATGAACCCCTTCAAGGACCCTGCGGACGGACATAATCACAGTACCAAGAATCAGCGGATCTTCCGTCAAGGAAGAGAAATCAATTTTATGCTAATGGATATTCAAGACATTTCATCGACTTGACTGTCTAAACACTGTGACTCTTTTATTTTTATGGCGATATACCTGTAGCGGCGGCTGGGAGCGACGAAGAGAAATAACATTCTTTCCCAAAATTGATTTCCAGGAAGACTATCGATGGCCATGTATGCGAAATAACCCCAAAGTACTGATGTGGGTATGAGCTTCATCATCGGCATGGCGAATACCGAGGCTGCCACTAGGACCGACTGTAGTAAATTGCTAAGTCTTTGCTCGTTCACACGGATAGGCAAGTAGGCGTCGATTTGCTTCTCAGGATCAAACGAAGCCTTTTCTTCATCTCCTTTGCTGCTCTGGGTGACTGCTTCCTTCAAGTCTTCTAGCTCCTTCGCCACCGAAGAAGTCTATCACACAACAATTCAGATGGATTAGATTAGATTGTAAATGTATGTATTGTGGAATATTCTCTTATGTGACAGTCTAATTTATTGATGATCTTCGGGTGTCGACGATGAGATTATGTTAATGTTAACCATTATACTTACGACTGGACTGTTCTCCGTTTTGATGAAAGCATCTTGCATCTTCCCATATATTTCAGAGCTGCTAGCTTTCCGCCTGATGCTCTCCTTTGCACTCTCGATCATCTTCCTCCTAATATGCTGCGAGTGAAAAATTTACATCCAACCTACATGAGCGGATGCCACTTCCCAAAAGTATTTTTCAGATATGAACTGAAAACACGATCCACCAACCTGTCTTTTGAGGACAGCGAGGCTTTTAGTGTGCATAGGGGACTGAGGCAGGACTCCGTTGGATGGAGGCAATCCAATCAATCCACAAAGCAAAGTCTGGAAGAATCAAACATGATAGGAGCAGGTGTAATATACTCAAAAAAGTTTTTTAAAATATGACATGGATAATCTATGCGTACCGTGAAACCCAGAACAAAGATGTCGTGATGGTAGGCAGATGGATTTTTCAGATTGAACTCCTTTTGTTGCGCCAATTGCGAAGCTACACTGTGGTCGAAGAAATACAGACCGGCAACCATCAGTGCAGGGATGAAGGCGGCAAACACGTATGCTGGTGAGACTCTTCCCATGTCCTAAATTAAGTTCAATGATGGAAAGAGTATAAGAGTTGAGATCTTCTTAATGAGACATTCTAATGAATATTAGAATCAGGAGAGGGAAAGGACGGCTGTTAAACCTTCAGCAAGGTTTTTTTTTACCAGTCTTTTTTCCCAGAGCACAAAAGACGACGCAAATAATATGTTGCTATAATACCTTGATGACGGTCCAGTGATGCAAGGATGCCGATTCCCACGGTAGTGGGCTAAAGAGCCTTCTCGGGACACCCGATGGGACTTTGTCCGGTACACTGAAAGACAGTGCTGTCCAGAGTAAAACCATCAGAGGGACCCCATAATCAGCAATGAAACTTCTGAGCCATCCTAGGGAACATAAGGAGCTGTGTCAGATATTGAAAGAAATTAAGTAGCGAAGAAAGTTGCCAGACTCGTTGGCGGACGATGGGATGGTTGCGATTCCAAACCTGTGCCACACAACCAAGATCTTGCCTTCGTGCTCTTTAACGCAGTGTAAAGAAGGCCAAACGTGAAAATAATCCCCAGAATCCCATTCGTGTAGAGCCACTGGAACTGGTACTTCAGCTGGTTCTGATCTTCGGCTTTCGGGATTTTAAACTCGCTCACTGCCCCCTGCAATTCACGCACTTATGTATGACAACGGAATTGCTGACAGCCATGGAAAAGATCTCCAATTAAGTGATTCTCTCCATGCAGGGCATCTTTGTTCTAAATCCTGAGCTAAGGTACCTTGATAGCCTCTTGAATGAACAAAACATTGATGAGCATGCCGAAAAGTTCTCCTGCAACTCTTGTGAACCTGTTGATTATGTCACAAGCATTGAAAATTGCTAGGAGAAATAGCAACAGAGCAGTCCAAACGCATACCCTGCACAATATGTTCAGGATCTTTGTCATTTGACAAGACTGAAAACAAACGCCAACAACAAAAGAAGGTGAAAAGAAATTATGAAGGAGGGGAACACTTATGGCCTAACAATATGAAGGCTCACTAGCGATTAGCATACCATCCAGCCCAAGCTAAGTACAGTTCCGACCCCAATCCTTCCCTTCCTTTGGCAAAGTTGTACAGATAAGTGTACATGATTACTGTCGGCTCAGCAACTCCAAGTATCAAAAGCGGTTGCCCGCCGAATATTGAGTGGATGATGCCACATAAAGCAGTAGAAGCTAATGTTTCTACAGTGCTCAAGCTTCCCTCTGGTAAGGAAACAAAAAACAAAAGAGTCTGTGATTTACAAAGACTGCATCAAGTAGTATAAAAAAGGCGTCAAAAAGAAGTGTAAATACTGTTTCATTCTTGTTGGTATGGATGCAAAAGAACATTGTGATTACAAGAAAAACAGGGGAATTGTTGAAAGCGAAAAAAAGATATCATATATGCGGAACTGTTCAGGAAAAAGAAAGCAAGGGAAATGCTGAAAATGAGAGCTATCAAGTATCATCAACTGACCTGTGTCTCTACTCAATTGCTCACCAAAGGCAATGACAGGAAGAGCAGAAGCGAAGAAGATATATGTGGTTGGGGCCAATATGCTGCAGCCAATTGAGATTGAATCTAGTTCGGTTAAAGAAAAACGATGCCAAGAGCAAGCAAGTGAGGTGATGAAAATAAAAGGTTAAAGAAACAATGCAAAACTCGAGTACCTAATCCCAGAACGCAGGCCATTGATCCAGTCTTGCTTGTAACACAATGCTCTGCCTCTAAGATCTGCCTTTATGCCTTTAAATGGAGATTTAATGCTCTCCATCTCTTCTGAAACAAAGAGAATCACTGAGAATGCAGAAAATCGATGACGATAACGAGGCTGGAGGACTAAAGAAAGTAGAAGGGAAACATCAGAATCAACTAATGCAGATTCCAATGAGATGAACCGAGGGTAAGGAAAATAAAAACGGGTACTAACTTCTAAAAAGAACTACGAAGAAAACCATTACAACCGACCATCACGACCACTGACCCGTTTAAGACTCCAAGAAGATTTGATCTGTCACGCCATGCAGAAAGTCGCGCTTGAATTTTTTTATAAAGAAAACGTCTCTTTAGGATGTAAGTGACGCATTGGGTTCCACTTGGCATTGAGAGAACAAATCGATCTTGCCATCTTTCACGTTTCCTACACGCTATAGTTGACAAAAGACGGCCGATGGAGAGACTGGTGCGTGAATTTTCTTGGCCTTTTGTTCTCCTAGTATGAACATAAACTTCAGATTTTTCTTACTCACAGCAGCTTCTTTTAGGACACACCCGATTTTCTCTGAAGAAGGATTCACGAAGTTCAAGATCTCCGCGACGCAAGTCCGGCGTAACAAAAAAGCGGCTTTGACCATGCAAGGTTGCTTCCTAGACGCAACCGGAGGTGGGCAACGTGGCGGATGCCGAAAGAGAGAGACGGGTCACGCATGCATCAACCTTCGAGACGGGGGCGGCGGCGCGCCTGTCGTGCCGGAGAGCTCGGCCGGAGAGGACGAAAGGAACAGCCTCGCCCCGCCTTTGTTTGGCCTTGGGGGAAGAGAGCACGTGGGCAGTGTTCGTGCGCTCGCACCTCGGTGGTGGGCATGCAACGGAGGAAATCTGAACCCAACGGTTGACTTCCCTTCCCTTCCCTTCCCTTCCCCGCCGCCCTAAATAAGTAGGCAAGGGAAGAGCCTCCAAAAAGGTCCAAAGCGTGGGGCCCACACTGACAGTTGGCAGCTCCCCATTTGGCAACATCTCCGCCTTATATTCCCTTCCAATATCTCCTCAATAAATTAAATCTCCTCGGAATAAAAAGAACTTTTCAGCGATATCGAAATCGATTCGCATAAAAAGAATACGCCTCAGAATTCGATTCCGTTTTGATCTTGTAGTAGCTCCAAGGAATTGCTCAAGCCTTAATTCTATAATTCCTTTTCTCGTTTCTAGAGAATCAAATAAATATACCGCATATACAGAAAAGCAAATCTATCATCTTTCTACAAAATCATCATATTCTAAAAAGAGGAAGAAAGAAAAATATATCAAATTCGCGTTAAAATTGCTGAATATCTTGAAGTACAATGGATGTAATTTGTTCTACATGCACTTACCCTTTCCAGTTGGAAATTCGATTTTGGGTCGTTTGAGCTCTTAGCTTGGCGGCCATTTTCCTTTGCTTTTTCAGTACTAATAACATAGCGATAGCCGTGGTAATTATAGTTTTGAATGAAATTGACGTGATAATTCTATTAGCTCTTTAAAACATGAATTTTCTAGATAAAAATCTCCGTAGCTAACTCCTAATAGTAACCCTAATCTGGGTAATTACGACGAAGATTATAAGAAGAATAAGAGCAATAACGATAATGATAATAATAATAATTGTAAAGCTTGGTGTTCCACGGTTCACCCATGCATCACTGCTCGCCTGTGCCAATTTTAATACAGCTCATTGGCAAAAGGGGAAAAATTAGTCTTTTATTAGAATAATGAAGCGATTATTATGTTTATAAGTAACGTCAATCTATGAATGAAATCTTAAAACAAAAAAAACAAAAAAAAAAAGGAAGAAGAAGATTTACCTAAATTTCTCGAATTTTCCATAATTGAATGGTCAAGGGAAAAGAAAAAAATTGGAGAGAGTGAAGTCAAAGCCGTCGTCATCAAGAGAAATCTTTTTATATATTTAAGTCGTTGCTAGAGCAGGTGAAGATCTGTCGCAATATCAACCCATGAGCTTGGTACATACAACTAGTGTTGTTCGACGTCAATGTTTTAAGGAAGAGTAAAAGGTCCGGCAACTCTATTTCAAATCACATGCCAGATTTGATATTTTTTCATTACCTTCTAAAAGGGTTAACTATTCGTGTTCCGTCTATTACTTGCATATAATATAAACGGAATATCCAAACCCACGAGCTCGGAATATATAAGTAATATTATTTGACATGAACGTTTTAACGATAAGTAACGTTATCCAACTATGTATATATTTTTGTATTTTTACTTTGTCCATGAGAATTATGTACATGCACGACTCTCTCGAGATTGGATGGACCTTCTAGGTGGCGGCGGCGGCGGCAAGCCTGATCAGCCGGAGAGCTCGGCCGGAGTAAGACGAAAGTGACAGCCTCGCAGCACCTCGTTTGGCCCTTGGGAAAACAGAGGGCGTGGGCGGTAATAATTTCATGGACCACATAATTTACCCCGAGCTCAAGCAATAATTTCTTTTCTCCTTTTTTCATGTTTCATATAGATATACCGTTTATTCCGAAAAAAAAAAAGACAAAAAAATCCATCGTTGCTCGATAAGTCATTAAACTTTGGAAAACAAAAACAAACTAGGTATAACATTGACATTTCCGGAATTATCTTAAACTAAAGTTGATGGAACTCATTATACTCATCCTTTCGGGTTGGTAATTTAATTTGGAGTAGTTTGATCTCCTAATCCGGTGTCCCTTTTCCTTCCTTCTTAATTTTTGGTATTAATATTAAAGCAATGGCCATGGAAAATAACTCTTTAAAACATGGATTTTCCGGTGAACTCCCCAAAACAGATGCTCAATTAAAAAGGCAAAGGCAAGGGACATGCCTGCATAAAAGTACTTAAATATTAATCAACGTATTCACCTAACGATTTTTAAGACAGTTAACAGTGGTCCTACAAAAAAAAAAAAGCTTCACAGTCTGCCGGTCAAATTTGCATGTCTCGACCATCTAGCATATGTCATGTTAAGCTAAATTTTATGGCGACACGTCGCGACACGTCTTATTGGAAATGCTTGTCCGATTATGATGAAAATCACGATCTCCAGCGCTTATACAGGATCCTAACTCATACGAACGATTGACTTACTTAGCATTGACCAGCCGTTCGATGTGCTGAGAGATGAAAGATTAGAGCAACAGATTAGTATCGGAATCGAGCACATCACGCAACCAAACTCAAGAGGGAGCTCGAAGAAAAAAAACGACTAGATTGATGATGACACTCGCAGCATCTACTGGAAACCCAACTCGCAAAATCTCCTTACAAGGACAGAAAAGAGTAAAAAATAACAATCCGAATTATTAATTAGATGCAGATTTCAAAAAGCTGCTGACAAATGCACACACATGAGTATAAATATACGTATAACCGACCCAAAAATATATATATATAAATATACATTTACGTATACAAATCGTACACCCATACTTTAGTCAACTTCAACGGACAGAGCGAGATCCCCGGAAACATGATGCCCACCAACTCCTTAAATCTAATTAATTAATGTGGCTTTGCTAGTTGGACGAGTACGATTTCTCCGTCATATTATACATCCGGCCGATGACGATCGGTGCCGCCTTCATTTCATTGAAATCGGACTCGATCTGCCCGTCGATCTCGGACGACCGTGGGCGCATATCATTTGTCATATCTCGCATCGGTTATGAAATGGGTTGGCAATCAATTTATGGACGGGGGAGAAAGCAACGCTCTTTAAGCGAATCGAATCCATCGATCGCTCGTCCGATTTTCAACGGTTAACGAGAGTTAGCGTACGTCCGAGGTTGGGAGTTCAGATGATGCGAGCTCGTTTGACAAGTCGCTGCCGCCGGTTTCCGTGGGTGAAAGTTCCCGTTGGCGGACGACTGAGCATAGTTGTCTACACGTGGCCAATCCCCCCGGTCTTCGGGGCGTCGAGACTCCCTCCTCGTTGGGCAATCTCGCCGGCCGTCGGCAGGCAAAAACCATCGAACGCGCCGCCGCAGCCGTCATGTCTGAGCACGTGCGGGGCCTTCAAGTACGAGCCACTTCACATGCACTCACTCTCAGAGAGAGAGAGAGAGAGATGCAAGAGGTGTTGGGGAAGGTATCATGGGAGACCTCGAAGCAATAATTTATCTTTTGACATCTCTCATGTGTCAGCGAATCCATTGTTTTTCGATGAAGTAATAGTACTTTTGAGAAAACCTAAACTCAATATTAGTAATAGTACAACTTTGAATCATCTCGAATTGGATCCGGATGCTACTTTGGTCGGTTTGAAATCTTCATTTGGTGCTCTCCAAAACGATTCTTGACGTGAAAATCTCATAAACCGTTCGAAGCATGAATTTTCTAGATGAAAAACTCAATATTAGCTAACTTTTAACCCCGCTATCAACCCTATTATCTGCATTAGAGCAACAGCAACGACAATAATAGTCGGACACGTCATTATTAAACGAGAGTCAACAATGCGTCACGGCTTACAACACCAATTTTGATAAGCCTTTGTTTCCTTCCCTCAATATATTCAAGGCTTGCGTTCGTTGAAGCGACTCCAATAAGACTCTTAAGAAGAGCCCCCCTCTTACTCGGAAGCAAGAGTGGAAAAAAATGAGCCTTTCTTAGAAGAGTAATGCGATGACGATGCTTATAATAAAACGTGGGACTCTAACCATAGTCTTTTTAATAATTGAATAATAAAGAGAAGACAAATTGGAGAGAATGTAGTCGGCTGCCTTCGTCATCAAAGATAATATTTCTTAGCGCCGGGGGTCGTCGCTGGGGCAGGTGAAGACGCGTGGCGAGAGAAACGATTCTGGCCTCACGATCCACGATACCCTACGTCATAATATAAATATATATAAATGTTATAAAATGTGAAAAGACAAAAGCTTGAAATGCGCGTTAGGAGCCGCCACGTGTTACTCAGCCATTTTATGATGGAAAGAGAGCGGATTGTGAGACAACAAGTCCGGCTCACAAAATAATATTCGGAAGTATGAAGATGTCGAGGCAACGATCGGCTGAAATCCAACTCGTTCTTGTAAGAACGCATGGTGGCGCGCCTCCCAATCGCGCATCGTTCCTACGTTGCCGGGCGGGGGACCTGGACCAGCTTTTAATGCTCCTCGTCGGTACGCCGGAGAAATGAACAAAACGTCGTCGTTGGAGGCCGCGTAGGAAGCTGGACCAGCTCGACCGCGATTGCCGTCCGGACGGCGTCAAATTGGGCCTCGGCCCTTGACCTAGGTGTATCCAAAGTTCACTTGCTACCAAATCGCCCACGTCGACGGTTTGCTTTTTGTGTGGCTGTTAGCATCTGTTGGCCAATTTCCGACTCGAGAAAAGAAATTGGAAATTTAGAGTTTCGTGTCATTTTGGGATGGAATAATTATGTTGACGATTCCTGTATATTGGCTCGATATGTAATATGGTATGTGAATTTTCAATTTATTCAATGCGGTGCCTAAATTTTGGCCAAATGTTTAATGACATTCTTGTACTTTTAATCTGTTCAATGCGGTCCGTGGACTTTTGATCAACTTGAAAATTTTTATATAATTTATAGATACCAAAAGCCAAAACTTAAGAAAGTTGCAATTCTGAATAGGGCCGGAATTTCGCTTCTGAATTTTGCCTCTCCACGCGTGGGCTTATTATGAGACGTTGCTTTTTCTCAGTTTCGAATATGGGCCTAAAACAGGCCTCGATTCGGCCCAATGGTTCATCACGGGCTGGGACAGCGAGGAGCAGCCATCCGGCCCATTTGGAACAGCCCACTCAGTATTGTCCCCTCGACCCAGGAAGGGAGACGTGATTCCTTAACACACAGGAGGGCATTTTCGCAAATATAAAGCATCCATCCTCGAGTTCCTCCTCCTCCTCTTCCAGATCGCGAATTCGCTCGCTCGCTCTCTCTCTCTCTCTCTCTCTCTTCCCCCATCTACAGTCCGCCTTCGACAGTGTCCTTTCTCTCTCTTTCTCGCGAGCGAAGCTAAACCCTAGCGAACCGAGGATCCGCGAGGTGTTTGGAGCTTTGATTGGGGTCGAAAATGTCGGGGAAAGGCGCAAAAGGCTTGATAATGGGGAAGTCCGCCTCCAACAACAAGGACAAGGACAAGAAGAAGCCTGTCTCTCGCTCCTCTCGCGCTGGCCTCCAGGTATATCTCTCTCTCTTTTTCTCTCTCTCTCTCTCTGTACATGGATCGTATATGTGTACGGACAGGGGAAAAGGATAAGCTTGACGTAGATGCTGTTTTCGATATGCGCAACTCTTTAGGCGGTCGATTTCTCAAGTCTTAACCCAAATGGCTTTGACTGTTTCTGGCGGACTAGCACCCCGTGTTTGAATAGCTGTGCGAGGGTTTGAACTTTTTGGGCGGAGACTTTTGCAGCGATGGGATATTTAGGATGTGAGAGCTGCGGCTGTTAAATAGCCCGAATAGCAGGAAGGGATCGAAGGATTAGGTTTACTCGCGCGGTTATTGTTTAAACCCTAATAATTGCCTGGAGTGCCTATCCCCCCCCCCCCCCCCCCCCAAAACACTGTAGTATGAGAATTTCTTAGAACTGTCTACGGGTGACGTGTAAGTGTTATTTACGGTGACATGACTGAAAAATTGCATCTGAAGATCATGTAGTTCTTTTCTTCTTCTTTTTTGCCGGGAGTGTTGAAGTAGGTATTCCAGATTCTATTTTCACTATGTGAGATGTGTAGCTATCTTCGACAGACGCAAAGCTTCATTTTCACAGGGAAACTATGTGGTTGTGAGTTGTTGCCTTGGCTGTTTCCCCTAGCCTTTCACACAGGGAAGCCTTCTCCTTGTTGTGCTTATTTTGAACATCCCATTAGGATTTGCTATGGAAAAGCATTTCTAATTCAAACAAAGCCGAGGATAGAATATGCATACCTGAAAGGATTGAAACTTATGTGCGTACCTGAAAGGATTGAAACTTATGGACGTTGTCAGGAATTCCAGTTCCCTTTTGCATATCGCAGATATGATCAATGACTATTGCTCTAGAAGACAGCCCACCATGAGTCCATGACATGAATTTCGGTCGACTTGTGGTCTGGTGCTGTAGCAACTATTGGGTGCATGATAGCATACACCTTTACTGCCGGTGTCCTCAATTCTTCTGGTCATTGCCATTTACCTTGATTTACAGAATTGTGATGTTTCATTTTACAAATGAGATTTTGAACAGTCGGTTGGTGTTGAGTTACAATTGCAACTTCAAAAGGGTGTAGGTCAACTGTTCTGATCGTAGCTTTTCTGTTTCTATATTCTCTTGCATGCCATTGCATAAAACTACTGCGTAGATGGTTGATGTCAGTCATTAAGTTTGGTTTTGGAGTTTTATGCATTTAAAGAACAGGCATTAACTAATCTGAGAGCACTTCTACATAATTTTGGTGCTCTATGATATTTGCATCTCCTCACCCTTGATTTGCACACGACTATTTGAAGTGTAACCCTCATCATGAAGCTTGTCTCCTCCTCTTTTATGTGTCTAGCAAATTGATATGAATGAGAATTTGCTGTAGCTTGTGTGCAATATTGGTTCAGCATGCAAATAGTTCTTTCAAGGTGAGGGGACTGTGGAATCTGCGGAACTAGTGGGGATATCTATGAACAAGTAGTCTTATAATATATGGACGCTTTCTTCATCCTTATTTGATGGTGAACAGTTCGTTTGGTTATTCTACAGATGTTTCTTAAGTATATTAATTATATGTGCGAACTCTTTAAGATGCTTCTGGTGGAATCTAGAGTAAATGGAGTTCATCAGTAGGATGTTGTTGGCCAACAAAGTGGAGAAATGATTAACAGAAAGTGTACAGGATTGAGGAATGCACAACAAGTATTTTTTTGTGCCTAGTCAACAGTGGTTGGTTTCCCAGCTTTTTCTGAACAAATGATCAATAGTTTAAAGAACATTTTTTTGGAGAAAATCTATGCTCTAGATGGGCAGCGGCATTTCATCATCTTTAGAAAGGGGGTTAAAAAAGGATCAGCATTGGCCTGATCAGAGCTTTAGACTTTCGCTGGAATAAGGGAGACGGGGGATTTTGTTCGAAGTAATTAGTTCATGGCATCGTGTGAGTCTAGAGTGGAAGGACAAACGAAGTTATTCACACTACCCAATAATGTAAAAGTATAGAGGAGCTTCCATTTTTATTTTTATTTTTATTTTTAAATTTTTGTGGCTGCAGTTGAAGTACATGTACAGCTTTGGTTTGACTCCATATTTGATTGACTCTAGGAAATTTTATGATTGCGATTGGGTTAATATGTTAGAATACTCTGGCTGTCCTGCATTAAGGCCTTGAGGTATAGAAGTCTTGAGTCTGTGTGTAACATTTTCTTAATTGTATCAATGCTTGATAGCATGCTTTTGTGTCAAACGTTGTCCTTTTATTTCTACAATTATACATACAGAGGATGTATGACAAGTTTTGGGAGGGTGGTTTGATTTGCATTTTAGACAAAGAAACTATTTTGTTTTGCTTGCTGGATTTATATACTAGAGGTGTGGCCACACAATCGTGGGGTGAGTGAGATATATGATATGGCCCCTTTTGTTCCATACAGTTCCCAGTAGGCAGGGTCCACCGTCAGCTGAAATCGAGGGTTGCTGCAAATGGAAGAGTTGGAGCGACAGCTGCTGTTTATACTGCCGCTATTCTTGAATATTTGACTGCGGAGGTGCTGGAGTTGGCAGGCAATGCGAGCAAAGATCTAAAAGTCAAGCGTATAACACCAAGGCATCTCCAGCTGGCGATCCGGGGAGATGAAGAGCTGGACACCCTCATCAAGGGGACCATAGCCGGTGGAGGGGTCATACCTCACATCCACAAGTCGCTCATTAACAAATCTTCAAAGGAGTAGATCACTCTAGTCGTTTGCTTCATTTGGTGCCAGTGTAATTTTTCAGTTAGAGGGAGATCAGGATATTGTTGGTCTGCTTTATAATTTCTTTCATGTGACAAATCAGAAGTACTTATCTAGTTAATCTCGTGCTAGCTTAGATGGTATTTAACAGAATTTGCATTGCTTTTGGCATCCCTTCACTTTCTCTCTCTTTTTTTTTTTTTAGTTTTAACACCTATACTGCAATCCCCTTCTTAATGGGGTATGTGCTTTGCTTCGTGGATAGGTGAATCAAACCCTGGAGTCCGCTATAGCTGTAGGATTGCTACTTTATAGCCCCTTCTTTCTGTTGCTCTTAATCTGAACATTCGGCCGCGTATATCTGAAATGTTTATACGGATTGTTGGCGTGCTTCCGTTTCCTTGAGCTCTTGTGAGTGGCGTTTTCATTTGCTGCCATTTTGGCCCTGTTTCGTTATTTGGAAGGGAAAATTACACCTCTCGGCCGATGCATGTTAATTTCAATTGGGCTTCGCTCGTTTTCCGAAAACACAAAAAGGAAGCACGGGAGATATGTGTACGGGAAATGAAACATTTTATGATCTCTCCTTTAGACAGAATTTGACTTTCGCTACCCATCGTCTGGGCTGCAAACGGGGACTTGCGGTCGGGCCGTGCCTGAGCTTAACGCGTTTCAGCAAAGAGATCGCGTTTCAATTTCTCATGGAGTCGACTGATTCTTTTGCGGCCGTCAGGAGGCAAATTTCACTGATGAATGCTCTTCCTACCGCGTATAAAGCTTACTCCTCTCTTTCCGTTGCAAAGAGGAACAACGAAAGATCCCTGTTCAGGGCTAAATCCCAGTCACCCTCACGATCCACCCGCCGTGGCAGCCACGCATGGTGGAATGAGCAAGTCACGTTCGTGTCGCCAACCCAAAATCTAAGGCGGTAGGCAATCCGTGTGTTGTGAATTTTGTTGAAGAGAGAGTCACGACAAGCCTGGGCGGCGGCGAAATCTTTGGGAACCACCATTCTTCTCAATCGGATAACCTGAAACAAAGGGATGGTTTGCAAGCCAACCACGGCGAGATTAACGAGCCTCATCTCCTATGACTTTAAACAGTTCGTTCAATTTTTTTCCCCGACTCCTGCGTCTTTCAGCATCTACCAAACGGGTTTGTACAAGGAGCGGAGGGGGCCTTCGTTATTTCGACACCTAAACTCCATCCACGACATCCGTCTTACCACCAATAAATCCTCAAATCGTTGATTCGGGGCACTTCAGTTTCTAAGTCATTCATTTGATTGTAAATGCAACATCTGTCCCTTGATCACCGAAAAAATTGCACGATCAACCCGACACTGATTATACGGAAACTAGTCGAGTACTAAATCATGTGACGGGACCAGGACGAATGAATTTCATGCAAATCCCGCCTCGAAGTTCATCAGAGCAGGTATCCCTCTTTTGTAGCTTTCACTCTCCAGTGTTGTCGCGACAAACTACTCTGCCAACAAGCATACGCATCACCAAAATCAAGTGAAAAAGCGAAAGATATAAATAAAATTACACATGAGGTGAGATTGCTCTACACCCTAGAGAAAAATGGTTAAAAGGCTTCAAGCTAACATATCAAAAACACCCAACGGAGAGACCAACTTTCTTCTCTTCCTCTTGTCGGGGTGAGCAGGACCCAAAAAAGCAAGGGAAAAGGAAAAATTACAGCCCTCTACTACAATAGATAAAACCATCTACTTTCCTATTATGATGTGAAGCAACAACCTATTGATTCACTGAATCCAATGTTGATAAGAGCTTGGTTATAAAGGGTGATATGGCGGCAACTAATGCCTTGGGGCACTCCTCATGCGGAAGGTGGCCACAGCCAGATATTGCAACCAGTCTCTGCATTGTAGATATTTCGTGAGACCATCATAACAGGATGATTTCATGAGACTCAAGAGTACACAAAAGAAAGAATCGATTGAAGATTCACATGCAGCTTTATCTTAAAGAATCAATTGAAGATTCACATCCAGCTTTATCTTTCCTTTAATCGTCTAGCACAAATCACAGCCTAAATGAAGAACGAACAAGCAGTTACGTTCTAACAACCTCCTTCAAGCCCCAATTTAATTATTTTTCCATTTCTGAAAGGGGCTCTTGGAGTGGTGGTGGCAACAATTTGCATTTCCTAGTTAAGCATATATAACTGCCTCAATCAAAGTTAAGAACCCATGCTTCTCTGAGTCCTGCACCATGTAAAGTTCAATATGCAGTTATAAGAAGAAAAACTTACAGAATTTACAAGTTTAGATGCCATTGATTGGGTAGATTTGAGAGAAACGAGGGCGTCTTCAGCCCCCGTGATAACCAACACAGGAATGTCTTCAACTGCTTTGAGCAAGCCTGCCGCATATTGGGGCGACAGAACAAATTCGTAAGAGAGTTTCCCGATCTCATGGAGTGCTTCATCCCAACCTTCTACAAATAGAGGCGCCTGATTGATGCCAGACATGAAGAGCAAATATCAGACAAAAAGAAGCACTCGTGGGAAGGACCATCTCTTTTGAGAAACATAACATCAACAGAGAATTGCTAACATTCAGAGAGAATTTCCAGATGTTTACTAGGTTGATTTCTCTGATCGGTCCCAAGACAATGTGTAAGGGAGAGCTCATACAGGTCCATGCATCGCAGAACCGTTGATATCTCAATGTTCAACTTGCTTCATTTTTGCTAAACAAGCTAGTTTTCTGCTAGTATACACCTCTACTAAGAAACTGGTTTGGTTTTCCATTGACAAGGCACAATGCGATATGGATGATCTCCAAAGTCCACTATCCGATGTTATTTATGCATGCACAGAAAAAATTTCTGGATTCAATTACGACAGGTAGACGTGTCGAGTAAAACTTCTAAAGGTAAAATTTTCATAGAGCACTGGCAGGATCTTCAACATGTTGTGTAATGAAAACAGAAGTTTGCTATAAAAGTATATGCAAAAGCAAAACAAAACTTTGTGGCAAATCCCCATCTTCGTATTGAACACAAAACCACAGCTGTAATGATCTAAAGAAGCGAAATACCTTGTGGAGGCTAAAAAACTCTGGCGCTATCTTCCTTGAGTCATACCATGCACGACGACTCACCACTTGAGTGATCTCTGCTCGCAACAAAGGACGAACCAAGTGCTTTTTGCCCAAGGAAGTATGCAAGAGGATCCTTGCAAAACCAGGAACGACTTCTCTTGACAAGCTAACACTTACCAGTACAATGCCCTCAATTACAATCTGATGCACCAAAGGCAAACAGTGAGGAGGATAAATTAAGAGGTTAACGTAGATAATTTTGTAAAGAAAATGCTATCTGACAGCTAAACTCTTCTCAAAGCTGAAGAACAGAACTCAAGACAAATCAATGGACATATTCAAGATGTACTCCGAAATATTCTTCAAGCTGTTTAGTTTGCCAAACTAGCTTCCAAAACAGGATTAAAGAGCCGATCTCATGGATATAACAAGTAACTGAGGCCATATTAACTTGGAAATATAACTCCATGCAATCTCTGTACCATATTACCATAATGGACTGGAATGGTAATTCTAGACTACACAAATGCAAGCACATACACAAAACAATTACAAAAGCAAGAAGACAAGACAAGGAGGCTTACTCACATTGAAAAAATTTGATGACGCCTGAACCTTTTGTGCAGCCCTTAAGGCAAGCTGGCCACCATCATCATGACCGACAAGCACCACTGATGTAAACCCCATCTCCGAACAGAAAGAAAGGAGGAGATCTACCTGAAATTGACAGAATCAAAACTTATCCAAAATCAAGAAAATGAAAATCAACCCCTTAAGCCCAGAGTTAGCAAATGCAGCACCCTCAACAGGGTTCCTAATTCTACGTACCACTGAATGAAAGAAAAATACCTAATTAGAGCTATCTATGTAGTGCAGCCCAAAAAGAAAATAAATATAGGGCAACCTGTATCCCAACGATCCTATTAATGGAAGATATATAACATCGGTCATTTTCAAGGAGAATGCAAGTAACCATCATATGTCTCCTTTTGTCCCATTTGCAACATTTTCCCCACCTGCAGCTACTCTATCCTACCCAAAGGTGAGAGAATTAAAACCAACACTGTGAAGCCAAGCTCAGTACGGTATTACCTTATGTGCACAATAATGACATATTTTTCACCAAAGATTACAATAGTAACTTGACAAAATATCATTGTCCATAACAACGCAAGTCATCTCTTAACTTCTATAACGTGCCTTGCTAAGTAGTGCTTTGGAACTCAGGATAATAGTAAACTGGGACTTCCAGCCAATTCTAAGGCATAATTTGGAAGACACAGAACTTCTTATTAATATGTCACAAAAAGGAAAAAAGGAACAGCAGATTCAAACTCATTATGTCATCAATACTTTTGTCATAATCAAGACATCGTAATGAATGCACCGAATAGGTAGAACTTTTTGCATGCAATGATAGGATGCAATCAGTGGTAATAATTTCACTGATTAAAAGCACCCAATTACCTGCGTCTCCAGCTTGTAAGGATTAGGCATTTCTTCCTCCTCCCAAGACTTGCGTCGTGGCCTGGAGGTTAATCCCCATCCAGGCCTGTCAAAAGCGACAACAGCACAACCAACCTGCTTTGAAAGCACTCCCATAACATGCCTCCAGGAAAAGACTCCTCCTCCAAATCCATGTATTAAGACAATTCCAAATCGAACACCGTTGGAATCTTGCCCAAAAGGCGAGTTCAAATTTTTTTCTCGGTTCTCCATATCAGCATCATCGAGGTTCAATGCAGGAATCTCTTCGGCAAATATAGGATGAGGTACGGAACAGTCCAAAAGTGGAGCATACAGTGAGGAAGTGTTGAATTGACTGCTATAGCTCCTCTGCAGATGTTGAGATTTTGGCAAAGCGCTAAATGCTTGCCTGTCAATATTTAGCCGACCCATCGCTGTTTGTGGCGAGGTGCAGTTAACATTGGGCTCAGAGAAGGCAGCCGAGGACAAAACATAAGACGGTGAACTAGGCGAGCAGAGTTTATAATGGATAGTAAGCCCTTGGCACGTCATAAATAAGCTATCAACATCCGTGAGGAATCTGGTCGGGATATCACCTTCACCATGAGCAGACCCCAGGGGCTTCTGCCTCATTTCAGAGTCACTTTTTGTGGTTTTCCCAGCAGTTGGAGTCGGTGACCTTGGGACCTTTTGGTAACCGCAGAAAACGGTTTTACAGGAAAGAACCTGTTGATTTAAGAGTATGCAAGAATACATTCAGGAAGAAGTGTACTGAAGCGATTCAAACCACAAACAACTCAGGCAAATCACCAACTCATGCTTGAGAAGATAAATGTACTTAGGCCACGTACAAGATTCCGAGATTTTCTTTCTTTTATGTTATGCGAACGCAAAATTAATCCAAACTTACCGCTTCAGGATCAACTCGGTGAAACAGAAGTTTCCTCCTAGCCCGGCAGCTGGTTCTATAAGCAACCACTGTATGGCCCAAAGCAAATACGACCGAGGACAGGAACAAGACAGGCATGCCCCATGACTTCTTCAAATGAAGTTTCTGCCTCGCAAGGGAAGATGGAGCTTCAGCTACCGCTTGAGAGTTTATAGAAAAAACGCAGGCCTTGACCGAAAGAATGAGGATAGAGATGACGGAGGACAGAGTAACAGTTCCCAAATAAGGCCCGTGAGAGAGACCCGGACCATCGCACATCGCATAAACACCTGTTGCAGAATAAACAAGGGCAAGCACGTAAACGCATTTTCTTCAATTCTCCTACAGAAATCTTCATGGCGTCCACCCCATTTCGACACGGAAAACGGTAATCAAATTTTGTTAGGAATTTTAAACTACAAAAGCCACCCATGACTCAAATGACAGAGCTTATTAATCTCAAATTGCTGCGTCCTTGTGGAATCGCACCAGAGAGTTCATCAAAAGTACAAGAGAAAATTCTAGGTTGCAATTTCACATTTATGTTAAAAGCAAAAAAGCTAAAAGTTGAAAGCCTGACATTCTCCAGCCGAACAAAGAGAATTGTCCTGGAGAGAAAGTTATCATCCCTTTAAACAGCAAGGCGAAAGTTATTGACACCAAATAAAGAAAGACAAATCCGCCAACTCTACCAAAAGAAACGAAAGAAAAGAGAGAGAAAGTGGCCAAACAGGATGGTGAACATACAAATGATGATCAGAGATCTAACGATCGAAACCAATGGAATGTCCGTCAAAGAGCTCTTGAACGAATATCTCCTCAAATGCGCCCTAAATCCATAGCAACTCACGCAAGTGAAGCTCGGGATCAACACCCAGGGCACGAGCACGTCCCCTACCGCCACCAGCACCGGCAACGACGACGCCAGCAACGACGCCAACATCGCCACCACGAAGAAGGCCGTCCGCGCGATCCTCCTCAGCTTCTCCACCACCAAGTGGCAACACCCCAGCCCCCTCGCCGCCATCTCGCCGCGGCGGCGATCATCCAACGGGGTAACGCCCGAAAATCCAGCAGCCGCCGCCGGCGGTGACCAGGCGGCCGTATTAGGTCCCCCCGATCAGGTGGGGCTCGGTCGAGAGAGGCGCGATATCCTAGCCGACGTCGACCGCGGCGGCTCCCTGGCCATTCCCCGAGGGAGCGCGGCGGACTGTGCGTATCGCGCGCGCGCCGGAGATTTCCAACGACGGGCGAGGATGAACAGAGCTTCACGAGATTTTGAAACTCTCTCTCTCTCTCTCTCTCTCTCTCTCTCTCTCTCTCTCTCTCGCCTGTCTGACTCAACTGCGAACGGTGGATTTATCTCGGACTCTCTTCGACATGATCGAATAGTCGATTTTTAAGAATAAATATATCTACTGTAAAATGGTTTAATTAAGGAAAGTGGGGTTAACTAACGGTGTTAATCACGTAGTTCGTTTAGGATTCCGTCTGTCAGCCTTTTCCGTTCGACTTGACAGAACCATCCTTTTAATTCGGGAAATAAATAAGATTTTCCTCTGCTCTCTTTCTTTTTCTTTTTCGCTCTTTCTTGTTTATGATAAAACGAGCATTCTAATCTTTTTCTCTCCGGAAGGGGGAGCGCTCGAAGGTGGTGGGCACATTTTTAGTTTTTATTTTTTTTTTCAAAATCGATTTCCCTGTGTCCTCGATCATGTCTTCTCTTTCTCGCGTAATGGAAATTCCAATTCCGGCTTTTTATATTTTCCCTGTTGAGGTGTACGAACTCATTCAGACACTTGGATTCCTGCTTTGTAATCAAATGGAAGTGGAAATCGAATCGAACGAGATGCCTTGTCGCAAAAGTTACGCGGTAATGATCGAAAAAAGGGACCGTGATTCATGATTACCTTCTCTAGTCAAAAATGTTCTCACCCCTCTTTCCGGAATTCCATTGCTCCATTGAGTAACTTTGCAATGCGCAATGCGCAATGCTCAAATTATTATGTGTAGCGTGCCTCGTAAAGATCGAACAAAATCAGGTGATCCGCTTTCTTTTCCCTTTTTTTTCCGTGGCAAAAGCGATATCGTATGTGGCCAGTAATTTACTTGCATCGTACCGACAACATAATTACCATTTTATAGAGCCGTTTTCTCAATAGGCTAATAAACAAAATCGGTTTGAGTGCATAAGATAAAATTGAATAAATTTGCTCGAGATATTTTTTTTTAAAGGAAAGAAACGGTTCGATCAAAAGACATTACAACCCGATAGTGTTGGCGTTATGATGAGGGCTCCGCTCCGGTAGTCATTAGGGGGACGTATCGGTTTCTAATCACTACATCCTTTTTGTTCTTAAACCGTGTGCGAGAACGGCACAAGCCGTCCATCCGTAAAAGTTTTATTCAATCCGCATGTTTCACGAATTCCGTTCGCCATAAAAGGAAAAAAAAAAAACAAACATCATCGGGGAAAATCGCGTTAAGACAATGCTATTTGTGGGCATGTTGTGCTATATAACTATTCACGGGGCAGAATAATGCGTGCTTTTTCACATAGAAAAGACTGAAATAAGAGAAGTATTTTTCAACCCCAGAGAAAAAGAACTCAATAATTAAATAGCGGCGTGTAGGAACGGAGCAACACGAGATTTGATTAATCCAATGGATCAAAATCAAATTGAAATTTGGAGGGCTGCGTGACGGGCGGGGACGAATTGGAGGACCAGCGGGAAGCCCGAGACGAGGTGGCCCGGGGGTGGTGGTGGGGGTTGGGTACCGTTGGACTTTGGCGACAGGGACGGATCGTGGTCGGGACCAGGAGATCTGCACCGTGCGCCCCCACATGCCCCCGGGTCACGTCGCTCTCACGCCCCTTGCACTGCTGGTCGGATCCCACGCTGCCCCCACATCACGGGCCGATAGACCCTATTGGCCATGGAGCAACGACGCGACATCTCGATTCTCGAATACCAGACAGGCCTTCCAAAATTAGCATGGCGAATCGCATCCTTCTATCGGATAGTACCCGCGCTTTATTTAGCCTCTGTAATTTTTATTTCCGACCCCCGAGAGACACTGCACCGTAATTGGTTCATGCCTATCACAGCTTCGTTAGAAAATGAGGCTTCTCTTCATTAAGGTAGTCGTTCGGCGTGGCCAAGGGAAGGGTGCTAGAGGGCAACGACTCGGCGTTATTGATCTCTGAGCTGCTCACTCGTGCCATTTTTGCATGTCGATGCCCAATCGTAAGAACAACTCACGAATTCCGATCCATGTAAGTTGGTTCTATGTGAAAATCAGTGATCCCACATTGGAAATTCCAAGAACGGGGCCGGGCCGGCCGGCACCGGGTTCGTCTCAAGAGGTCCCTCCCCTCGTTTACCCTACACGCCTCCTGAGGGCATCGGGATGCGGCTTTGTCTCGACGTTGTTTGGCCCATGCATCGTCGCGTGGCTTCGAGCCACTTAGCTCCCGCAGAATGATGGTACCGAAAAGGCGTAGCTTCTTATGAATAGTGCTCGACGGCAACTCTCCTTTCCTTTTCGGCGCCCGTCTTCGATCAATTATTATCTTCATAATTAATCAATACAGATCTCGTGGCAGGCCACACTTGATTTCTTCCTTTTTTATCCAGACAGATTCGATCTACGCGGGGCATCCTAGCCAACGTAGCATGCAAACTAATCGTCTTCCGAGTCCAGGCGTCGAATGTTCGCGTTACGATATGCGATAGCACGTTTCGCGTGGCGTGACCGCGGCCGCTCTCTAAGGTTCATCGAGAAGCTAGATGATTGCCACGGTGAGCACGTGATTTATTTGACCGACCGCATAGATTTTTCATAAACTCATACGACCCCATAAAAATGTATAATATCGTCTCTAAGTTTTTGATTCGTTCGATATCGTCCTTAAATTTTTAACCCGCTCGATACGATCCCTGAATTTTGACCCGACGTGCGATGCTGTTCATGAACTTTTGATCTGTTCAATTTGATCCTTAAACTTCGATTCGATATCCGATGTGCTCCATGAACTTTGAAACATTTTCATGTAATTTATATACGACGTCGGAGATTTAACGGTAGTTCAAAGACAGCATCACGCGTAAAGTAAAGCTTAGGAATCACATTAAGTTGGGGCGATCATTTACGCTGTTATCCCGTGGCATTTACTAGCGGAAGCGTATCGTTTGACTTTTGCTGTCTGAAGCAACAGCTGGAGAGTCGGACGGGCCGGCTTCTGGGCGTCGGGAACACACAGCGAATCTTACTTTTCCATTGGGTTCGACAAACGATTGAGTCGTATCCAATGATGCTGGCGAGCCGTTGTTTGTCGCTGCCGAGCTGGACTGCATTGTCCGCTTCACAAAAAGCTTGAAGGCAAGGAGGGATATCACCAACGGAAAGGTGCCCTTTATTTACGAGGACAGCTCGGTCATTTTAGTAACTACATCCACATATATCTTTTGATTTCTTTTCGTCAAAAGAAAAAAGAAAAGGAAATGACTCGAATAATGCGTGATTTCTCAACTTTTAATCTGTTTAATGCGATCCATTTACTTTTAATTTAATGTGCGATGTCAACCATAATCTTTTAATATGTTCAATATGATTCTTGTACTTTTGATATGTATCCCGTTTGATCACCGGATATATATATAAATATTTAATATTATTTTTGAATTTGAATGAACGGATGATGATATTAGGTCATTATCACGGGCCTCCGTGTCTAGACGACACCAAATGGCCGAGCCCTTATATCTTCGGGGAAGACTAACACGAATTCCTAACACCATGACCACCCACTTAAGACGCTAGCAACTACATACCTCGACGATAAGGGAGAAGATCTCAATCAACACAGCTACCCATTGTTGGATAAAAAAATTATTCAAAGAACTAGATTTTAATTATAAAATTTAATGGCAATATTACACATTACATTAAAATCAGGAGATCATTTGTTTAATTATCTAAGACTAAAATAAAATTTATGGAAAATCCAGGGAGACAAAAGAGTGGGGCTGGAGCATGAAAATGGGACGTAAGGTTGGGCAAGAAGGCAAAGCTTCAAAAGCATTCGACGCGATTGGACATGAGTCATCCTTTGTCATTCCAACTTTAGAGAATCGCTGGTGCTGCCTTGGGCCCTCCACGTTCCTCTGTAAGTAGACAAGCGTGTTAAACCAGACAAGACAGCCACGACCCTCTCTCTCTCTCTCTCTCTCTCTCTCTCTCTCTTTGCTTTGGCAATTCGAGTCCCATCGTTTAGGAAATTCATGCTTTTAACCTTAAACGCGCAAGTTTAATTCGATCATAAATAACATTTTCGACTTAAATATGTGAAAGTTTGATGAAAGAACTGGAGAATTAATTTGATCGTATGGGTTTTCGTTATTTTTCCACCAGAAGATGATTCGCGTGAAGAACGGCTTGAAACGGATTCACGGCAAACATCCCGAGTGTCGTGGACTAGGGCCACCATCGAGTTGGAAAGGCATGATTCATGCGGACCGGAATAGGCATATCGAATCACTAATACACATTATTAGTTAGGTAGACACAAAATAAAGAACGGTGCCGAATTTCGAGGTTCTTGTGGAGGGAAGAAAGTTCCAAACTGCAACGTCCCTTTCCCTCCCTCCCTCTCTCTCTTCTTTATTTGTTATAACGATTAATTTGAAATAAGTTATTATTACACTTCTTTTTTAGAAAAATTTACAAATGAATAAGAAAGAGAAGCATTTACCAAAAAAAAAGAAGAAAGAGAATAGATAATTCTCTCCGATTGTTCATCGCAAGAGGAAAATATCAAAAGCTAGAGGACGACTTTTGCTGCGGGAGAGGGTACAGAGAGAGCGATGAGGTGGACCCCTCGGGGAAGACTTTCCACTTTTTTCCAGCTCGGGCTGATTCGGATGATGGGCCCCACGAGATTTCTGACGTTACGTATGTTGTCCCACGTACCAACGTTTGAACTTCGGGCCTCCTTTTAACACCCGAGGTTGGTGCAACCGAGCGCGAATTCCACCTCCTTTTCTTGCGCTTAGTGCACGTTGCAAGCGCAAAAGTTAGGTAGCCACTTCCTTCCCTATTGTATTGATAGTCATCGGTAGGTTCTTTGAACCGCAATTTCACGGATGTTGTTTGGTTAGAATGAATCATTTGCCGATCGTTTCGGCAGTCGAGGACGTGGAGTTCGACTGGGAGAGGCCGAGAGAAAATACATGTCGTCCGTGGAGGTCGGCTCGGCTCGCTCGTGCACCGTCGTGCTCCTCCAACCCCACAAACTGAGCGAATTCGTAGCGCGCATTATTGGCCCACTGGATCGCGACGTTATATCTTTAAGGATCTATGTAATGGATATCGTCGGCGTGAAGTATTTTCAAGATAAGAGATTGTGAAATGACAACCTCAATATAATAATAGAATGAATATAGTCGTCGAAATTGAAAGTTGTGTACGTCCTGGCCATTCAGTGCTTGAATGCTTTCGATGCGTGCAATTTTTCTGCGCCATCGGCGTAGCAAGTCTAGTCTTTGATTTCTCTTTCCGACGTCGATGTCCATTAATTGCGTTGCTTGCTTGGGCACGACTTTATTATTGACGCTGAAGCTGTCAATTTGCACGAGACGATGCGATTGAAGAGTGGAAATATGGGTTGAACCATGAATCAGATGTCACTCCCCTAAAAAAGAGGAAAGAGGAAAGAAACGAGGACCTTTCGATGATAGGGATTTCACCACAAATGCATCACATCGCAATCTAGGGGATGCCACAATTGACTTCTTGACCAAAGCTTGACGCCTTTTCAATGTCGAGAAATTGACATCCAAGGCATCCCCTTGGTAACTTGTCTCCGGCTCAATTGGGGGAATTCCCTTCACGAGAATGTTTGGTAAGACCCTAAGGAAAAGCAAGGGTAGGTGAAAGTTAGAGGAGTAAGCTTTCGAGCATGAGTTATCTTTTCGAAACCGAGCCATGAGAGTGTCTTAAGAAGTTGTCTAGCAAGATCCCTTCTCGCCCTAAAATCAAGAATTCTCTCCCACGTCAACGCAATGCGCTTATCAAAATAAACAGGTTGAGTTTGATCGGAATTCAGAGCGTCTTTACGCTTTTTCTATAAGATGACCGATGGATCGAGAGTGAAAAACCGCGGAGGGGGCCACGAGTAAAGAGATTTTGTCCTAACAAAGAAATTATGTACATTATTGTTTTACCATGAGTTCGCTAGGAATTCATCTATGGTTTATGACAGTGCTGAAAAGGCCTTTGAAGTCATTTCGTGGATGTTCTCATGCTTGGGTTTCTTGAGACCGGGCCGATATCTTGGGCTGGACCCGAAGAACAAAATGTGGGCTTTGGGAAATTAGGTGGGCTGAATCTGGATGGGCCAGAGCCTGACGCCAACGCCTATTTTTTGGTCGCGATTTCTGATCCCGAATGGTTTGCTGGCTATAGAATCTTAGGCATCATCGGTCTTGAACTAGTCATGTTTGGACAAGTTTCTTAGGGGGGATTATTACCTAGATGATTCCTGAACTTTGGTTTAATATACACCCGGATCTTTGATTTGTTTAATGCGGTCCCTGAATCTTAACTTAATATGTAATATTATCCATGAACTTTAGCATGTTTGATATAATCTCTAAATTTTTAGTAAATGTTCGAATAGTCTATGGACCTTATGAAAATATCCAATGCCATCATTTTCACTGATTCAAGTTGACGGAATTTGTTCATTTGGATTTTGGTCCAATAAGTTTGAACCGTGGGAAAAAAAAAACACGCGCGCGCACGCTGCACATGGATTATTTATGTAAGATCTTTTAATTTGCTTAATTTGTAAAAAAAAAGATTATCCATTTATTGATAATTTGATGACGTGAATAATTATACTGTTTTATGAGTTGAACATCAATATGTAACTTTTTATTTTTTGCCCACCTATTGAACATATCGGATTAGAAGTAAATCAACTAAACACGTCAATTTAGATAAATTGAATGGCAATATTGAACATTTTTATATATTCTAGTGACTAGATTGACATATGTACTAAAATTTCAAATGTCACATTAAATAAATTAAAATTTTGGGAGGCAACAAACAGTTTGTGCCATTTTCCTTTTTATTTGTTCAAATTGTGATATTTTTCGATATTAAAAGTAATTAACTTTCAGTGGTGGATTAAAATATTCAAGTGTTGATTATTGGTAGTAACCCATCTTATGTATGGTCGGAAAATGACCAGAGCCAGGCGGGGATGATGTATTGGGCTGTGTGCTTCCGATTGCCGAGGTGGGATGGCAGGCTTGTCTCCCGTCTAATATTTATTTATGTATTATTATGTTTTGTCTTTATTGCTTTTTAACAAAAAAAATAAAAATGACGGAGTCCTGTTTAAGACGAAGCAAGAACCGCAAGATATACTTCCCACAACAATAATTTCATTAATACATTTCTGATCAAATCAATTAGTGACACATAGAAACCAACGCTAGTCGGGTATAAAGTGCTAGACATGATTAATGTTGGTGTTGACTAAGTTGATAAATCATTAAAATGTTTATTGAATAGTTTATAAATAAACCGATAAATTATCAATATATATAAAATTAAATATGTCAATTAAAAGATTTATAACTGTATCAGTACAAGCGTGATAAAATTTAAGACGTTTTTTTTTTGTAATATCCTTTTGATTATCCATTGAACGCGTATGGATGATTTCTATCATTTTCGTTCTTCGCACGCTCTTGTTCATGCACAATCTATATGCTTGTAAAATTAATATCGACGTCTTTGTTGCATTAATTTCCATTAGAGATATTTTGATGTTATTGCCAAATATTTCACTTCGTCGGATCAATTGAAGGTGCAATTCTTGGCCCATTTAAGATGATTTACTTCAGAGATAAATAAAGATGACCCCGCAAAGTGTAGATACATCATGGCCTGGAGTTCATGCCCACGAAAAATTACTTGTGCTCATAACCATAATCATCAGATTTTAGAAGGATCTAAGTTTTGCTGAAATGAGGACTGAGATATAGAAAGTGGAAGCTTACTTAAGTACACTGATGGAGAAAGGAGAGCGAGGTCAAAGTAAGTTAAAAGTAATGCAATTACTGGTACTTATGGCCATCTGAATCACGTGATTAATTACTGACCAAGCACGGGGATTATGGAAACTTCGTTGGAGCAGTCCTGCTCTATATAACTCAGTCAAGGAAAGGGCAGTCGTAGAAAGCAATACTATGAAAATCCTTGAAGAGGTTGCTATTGAATTCAGCAGGATAGCTGCAACTATTTTCTAATGTTTATCTTGGCCATTTTCCTTTCCTCTGCAGGATGGTTTATCATGGAGAACTTGTCTCCTGTCCCCGGTTCCATTCCGAGGAAAGGTCAGGCTTGAGCCGATCAGTTGTAGAGTCAAAGAGGATGGTTGCTGAGAAAGTCGGATTTGCAGAACTTGGGGAAGCCTGATGAGCCAGATAAAGAATTTGCTAATCAGAATCTGCTAAGAATTAAGAACAAAAACAGAGAGATAGGCGGAGAGAGAGATAGGCGGAGAGAGAGAGAGAGAGAGAGAGATGGGCTGTCTTTTTGCAACATATTTCAAAAAGCTTTGTGAGCGTGGGACTTCGTGAGAATGTCGACCTTCCGTTCTAAAACCCCGAGGGTTTTGTATGTGCAACGCTATAAAACCCATCATTTTTATCACAACTCACCATGAGAAATCAATCTTCTCCAGCCACCTTATCTCTTACCTGCCCTCTCATCTCATGATCTCCTCTTGAAGAACCGGAGTTTTTCGAGATTTTTGAAGGGATAACATAGAGAGAGAGAGAGAGAGAGAGAGAGAGAGAGAGAGAGAGAGAGAGATGGACGCTGTCCTCAAAACCAGAGGTCTCACTTCTCTCCCGCCAAACCCAAGAAGCAGGTTGCTCAATCCATCTCAAGGCCTAAAGCACCGAATTTTATCCATAAAGCCACAAGCGCTTGCTGGGTTTCCTTTATCTTCAAATGGGTTTCAGAGATTGAATGGCATTATCTCCAAACCCAGTGGGGTATACCAGAAAAATAGGAGCCTTCACATTTGCAAGGCTGAAGCAGCTGCGGCAGCTGATGGGCAGCCTTTGTTTGCTGAGCCTGAGAATCCCAAGTTCTTGGGCATTGAGGCGGTGACACTCAAGAAGATTATCCCACTTGGGTTAATGTTCTTTTGCATATTGTTCAATTACACAATCCTCAGGGACACAAAAGATGTATTGGTTGTCACGGCAGAAGGAAGCAGTGCAGAAATCATACCGTTTCTTAAAACTTGGGTCAATTTGCCTATGGCGGTTGGTTTCATGTTGTGGTACACGAAATTGGCCAATATGATGTCAAAGCAGGCTCTCTTCTACTCTGTGATTGTTCCTTTCATTGCTTTCTTTGGGGCTTTTGGGTTTGTTCTTTATCCTCTCAGTAGTTATATTCACCCTCAAGCTCTTGCGGACAAGCTCCTTGGGATGCTTGGGCCGAGGTTTCTTGGTCCACTTGCCATTATGAGGATATGGAGCTTCTGCTTGTTCTACGTTATGGCTGAGCTCTGGGGCAGTGTTGTGGTTTCGGTCCTCTTCTGGGGATTTGCCAATCAGGTGAGGGACACTTATCTTGCAGTTATAAACTTAAAGAAGAGAATATCTCTCTGCTTAGTGAATGAGATATTATGTAGATCCTTATCTTTCTATGTTGTGAGTGGAAGCATATCTATGCTAATTGCACAAGCGGTTCTGGCTAGTGGATCTCATTTTGTGCTGTGTGTAGAAACTTCCATTAATTTAAAGGACATTTTGTTTTTCTTAGTCTTGCAGTTGAATCCTAAGGAAGGAAATGGATATGACATTCTCATATGCTTACATATGTTGTGTCTTGTTTCTGCATAGTTTTTAGATATTTGAGTTATACACGAGTATCCCTTTTGTTTGATGATGGGTATGCTTTATGATTTGATTGAGTCACCAAAGACAGTCTCTTTTGGTGTTTGATTGATAGATTGTTTGTGCTCCCATTACTTGATATTATGTTTTGTTATCCTAGAAATCTGACGTCAGTGTTTTATAGGATCTTTTGTGGTTTTACTTTGGAGATTGAGTGAATGATGTCCTGCTCTTGTTCCATGTGACCAAATAATTGTGTTATTCTGTGATTGCCTTCTCTAATTTCTCTGATGAGGAGATTATGCCGATAGTATTATAGCCAAATAATCTTACTGCTGCTGCCATATTTATCTGTGTCATTGTGTGCCATTTAACTCTGGTTTCTGATATTGAATAAATTGGGTTCACTGTGTATTAATTATGCATTTTTTTAGCTCGGCACTGGGTGCTAATGCAATAAAAATGCTGCAGATAACTACTGTGGAAGAAGCCAAAAAGTTCTACCCTCTTTTCGGACTTGGAGCAAATGTTGCTCTTATTTTCTCAGGCCGGACAGTCAAGTACTTTTCCAATTTGAGGAAGAACTTAGGTCCTGGAGTTGATGGCTGGGCCATCTCCCTGAAAGCGATGATGAGTATTGTGGTGATAATGGGGCTTGCTATTTGTGGACTTTACTGGTGGGTGAATACATTTGTTCCTCTTCCATCTCGTAGTAAGAAGAAGAAGGTAATCCTCTTCATTGTAGTTTATAACTTCCTAGTTTTCATATTATCAGTTAAAAGCCAGTGAAGTAAGCTGATCAGACTTTCCATTAATCTTGCAGGAAAAAGCCAAGATGGGAACAATGGAAAGCTTGAAGTTCTTAGTGTCTTCAAGATACATTAGAGATCTTGCTACATTGGTCGTTGCATATGGTATTAGCATCAATCTAGTTGAGGTTACATGGAAGTCCAAGCTCAAAGCTCAGGTAAATCTTGACAAAGCTTTTCTCTTCCTCTCTCATTATTAATAGCTTCTTTTGATTCATAACTTTTGAGCCTTCCACTCTCTTACAGTTTCCTAGTCCGAATGAGTATTCTTCCTTCATGGGTGATTTCTCAACCGCAACTGGAATAGCTACCTTCACGATGATGCTACTGAGTCAATATGTATTTGACAAATATGGATGGGGAGTTGCAGCCAAGATCACACCTACCGTCCTGCTTATGACAGGAGTCGCATTCTTTTCTCTGATTTTATTTGGCGATCCACTTATACCAACTCTTGCAAAGTTTGGGATGACTCCTCTTCTTGCTGCTGTATATGTTGGTGCGATGCAAAATATTTTCAGCAAGAGCGCCAAGTACAGCTTGTTTGACCCCTGCAAGGAAATGGCTTATATTCCTTTGGATGAGGACACCAAGGTTCAAATTAATTACTTGCCATTACACAAGATTTTTCTCTGTCGCTTTTCCTCTTTAAATTTCAGTCTTTTTATTTATGAAAGTATGGACAGGAAATTTACTTTGTAACCTTTGCCAAAGCTGCCTTAGGAGAAGATTTAGACTGATGAAATTCATGAGAAACGAATACATTAGAAGATTATTTAAAGCTTGTGTGTAGATTTCATACATTCCGCATGATCATTCACTAAGCAATTTTTAAAATGCTTGCTTCAGGTTAAAGGGAAAGCGGCCATTGATGTCGTGTGCAACCCGCTGGGGAAATCCGGAGGTGCTCTGATTCAGCAATTCATGATCTTAACCTTTGGCTCTCTCGCCAATTCGACCCCTTACCTTGGAGGAATACTCATGGTGATCGTGTTCGCGTGGTTAGCTGCTGCGAAGTCTCTTGATTCCCAGTTCACCGCGTTACGTCAGGAGGAGGAACTCGAGAAGGAGCTGGAGAGAGCCGCAGTTAAGATACCGGTTGTGGCTCAAAATGAGAGCAGGAACGGTTCTCTTGCGATTGATTTAAAGTTGAATCCTGCTGCAGGAGACTCCCCTAGCAAATCATCATGAATCTGTTACACATGTTTTTGTGCTACTGAGCAAGAAAGAATAATTATCAGCCAATGCTGATGAGTGGCAAGGTTAGAGCCATAGACATAGGACATTTATATGACAAAAGGGAGGAGAAGAACGTGAAGGCGTTACTTGTCTGAGCATTTTTTAAGCTCCTTCGGCATCCTAAGATTAGGTGCTTTCTGATGTATGGACTTGTATTACATTCAATTCCATTGTATTCATGTCTGATTGGAAAGGGCAACATTGTCATCTGTCTGTTAATCTTATGAGGACTTTGAGCCACTTTTACCACTCGGGGTTATGTGTATTATGCATTTGTGCTTTCTGATGGATGGACTTGTGTTACATTCAATCCCAGTACTTGTGATTTTTCATTGCTAGGGATTTGAGGCTACTAGTGATTGTAGGCTTGTAGAGGGGAAAACTTAGAGAAGCTTTGAATTCATAATTGGGAGCTCAGCTCTGAGAACATGGCTGGCAATATTGGATTTGGACAGTATCCTCCATAAGATGCAGATACACAGGAAATACGAATACGGCAAGACACAACGCGGTTGATCCGTGTATCGACACCAATCGACATTTTCGTCGCAAGTCAATCATTCAGCTGTTCAACTCAAAGCTAAGATGTCTCGTTGCGAGTGCGATGTGCGACACGCGAGTGCTCGAGAAAGGTAATTTTGCAGCCTGCCCAGTTGATTATTATGGCAGCGGAGGATCGGTTCCAGTAAACACTAAATTCAAAATGTAGTAAAGATTGCTGGATAGTGTATTTCTTCATTCAACTTGAAGGATTGACAAGTTCAATAGACTTTACTTTTTCGATGAATAAGTCCAATAGATTTTAATGGATTATATAGAGCAAATCATATGGAATTATACTCGAGCTAATTAATTAAAGTGAACTGGATGTATGTAGACAGCACATGGTCTTTCTGATCTATTTAAAATGATTGTGCAAGAAATGATCACGGGCTTGTTTGATAAATCTGAAAAGTAGAGTTCTGAAATTTGAGTACCGAATTTTAGTTGCCGAAAAAAAGAAAACCCTTTGATGATAATTGAGAAGTAACAGCTAAATTTTACTAATTTCTTACCAAAGATATAACTATGACAATTATTGATATATCGTAGCGATTTATCTAGCAGGATTTTAGTTGCCATCAATTATCCTTGCCATTAAACGAGTTAATTAACCTCCCCCTTATTTACCACGTTGAGTGGATCTCTAACTTAATTGTGTCCATTATGTGAATACTAATTAATATTGTCAAAATAATTTTGATCTTATTAAGTGCATAATATTCAGTTTTAAGCACTTAATTGAGTTTAAAACAAGGTACTTTGTCAAGGGAGAATGAAATAAACGGTTTATGAATTTTGATCAAATATGTGCTCCGGTCTTTAAATTTTCAATTTATTTAATGTGACCATTAAATTTTAGTCTAATGTATAGTGCGGTTTCTCAACATTTTAATTATTCAATATGATTATCGGACTTTTAATATATATTCAATTTAGTACCTAAACTATATATAAATATTCAATATTATCTCTGAACTTGAATTAATAGACAGTGCCAAGACTAAATTGAACATGTATCAAAAGTCTGAAAATCTTAAAAGTTCAAGGACCACATTATATATTAGAATAAAGTTTAGAGATTATATTGAATAAAGTAAAAATTTAGAGATGTTGTTGAGTTAAGTTTGGAAATTATATACGTGTTTATACCTTCCCACTTGCTTCTCTTTGGAGCAAATTTCCTTCATTCAAAAGAGCGAGATTCCCGGAGTTCAGTTTAATTCGTTAAAAGACTTTTATCTTGAGAGAACAAAACCACGAAATCTTTATGTTTGTCTGTTGTTCTTCGGTGGCTTTGCGATTTTATCTTCTGCGCTCCTGAAAAACCTCACGGCAAAACCCGTCCAAGAAGAACCATGCTCTGCATCTTCAAGAATGGCACTCCCCGCTAGAACATCTCCAATTTCTCCACACAAAGACTATCCCAATCCTTCCTCTCCCCAAACCCATCATTCCGGAACTGTACGTTTCCCTCCCAATGCTAGAAGGCATCAGATTGGTCTAAGAAAGTCTCAGGAAGTGTCAGTCCTCAACTCCAACTCGCTCAACACCCAGGACCCAAATTCTTACCTGTGTGAGCTGTGTCTTCGCGGTGACCTTCAGCAAGCTCTGGGATGCTTAAACTCGATGCAAGACTTGAAGCTTGGCGTCGAGGAAGACTCTTTCATCGCTTTCTCGAGGCTATGCGAGTACAAGAGAGCTTACGATGAAGGGGCACTCGTGTTTTCCTATGTATCGAAGGTGTATACCCAGCTGAGCATTAGGCTGGGTAATGCTCTGTTGAGCATGTTGGTGAGGTTTGGCAACTTAGCCGATGCATGGTACGTTTTTGGCAAAATGAACGAGAGAGATGTGTTCTCGTGGAATATCATGGTTGGTGGGTATGCTAAAAATGGTTTCTTTGACGAGGCTTTGAATTTGTACCATAGGATGTTGTGGGTTGGGATAAAGCCTGATGTTTATACATTTCCTTGTGTTTTGAGAACTTGTGGTGGTGTGCCTGACTTGGCGAGGGGGAGGGAGGTTCATGTGCATGTTATTAGACATGGCTTCGAATCGGATGTGGATGTTCTTAATGCCTTGATCACCATGTACATGAAATGCGGTGATTTTGTGAGTGCGCGTTTAGTATTTGATAGAATGTCCAAAAGAGATACAATTTCATGGAATGCAATGATATCTGGGTATATAGAGAATGGGGAATGTTATGAAGGATTGAGACAGTTTTTTAGGATGCTTGAATGTTGCATTGATCCTGATATCATGACAATGACTAGTGTGGTCTCTGCTTGTGAGATTCTCATGGATGGGAAGATGGGAAGGGAGATTCATGGTTATGTGATAAGAAAAGCATTAGGTGATGATGTTTCAGTTGCTAATTCGTTGATTCAATTTTACTCAAGCATTGGGCAGTGGAAGGAAGCCGAGGATGTCTTCTCTCGAATGGAATGTAAAGACGTAGTCTCTTGGACGTCGATGATTTCATGTTTTGAGGATAATTTGCATCATGAGAAAGCAATAGAGACTTACAAAATGATGGGAGAAGCCGGTGTGGCCCCTGATGAGATCACTGTAGCTACCGTTCTCTCTGCTTGTGCTTCTTTAGGCCGTTTGGACATGGGAACTAAACTTCACGAACTTGCAAATGAAACGGGGCTCATCTCGTGCTCAATAGTTGCGAACACTCTCATTGACATGTACTCCAAATGCAAATGCATAGACAAGGCCTTGGACATTTTTTACAGTATTCCAGAGAAAAATGTGATATCATGGACTTCTATCATCCTTGGGCTTCGGATCAACAACCGCTGCTTTGAGGCTCTGCTTTTCTTTCGGCAAATGAAACTCAGATTGGATCCCAACGCCGTTACTCTGATCTCTGTCTTATCTGCATGTTCTCGAATTGGAGCTTTGATGTGTGGCAAGGAGATTCACGCACATGTGTTAAGAAATGGACTGGCATTCCATGGTTTCTTGCCCAATGCGTTACTGGATATGTATGTTAGGTGTGGACGGATGGGATCTGCATGGAATCAATTTAACTTGCATGAACGGGAGGTTGCATCTTGGAATACTCTTTTGACGGGCTATGCGGAACGAGGACAAGGGACGCTGGCCTTGGATCTTTATCATAGGATGAACATATCTGGAGTATGCCCAGATGAAATTACTTTCATTTCCCTGTTATGTGCTTGTAGCAGATCTGGAATGGTTGATGAAGGGTTGGACTACTTTCAGCAAATGCAGTATGAATACTCTATTACTCCCAATTTGAAGCACTATGCATGTGTGGTTGATTTACTAGGTCGTGCTGGCCAGTTAGAGGATGCATATGAGTTTATTCAGAAAATGCCTGTAGCTCCAGATGCAGCCATATGGGGTGCTTTGCTTAACGCGTGTAGAATTCATAGGCAGGTTGATCTTGGTGAGCTTGCAGCTCGGCATATTTTTGAAAGAGATACAAACGGTGTGGGATATTATATTCTGTTGTGTAATCTTTATGCTGACGTTGGCAAATGGGATGAAGTTGCGAAAGTCAGAAAATTCATGAGAGAGAAGGGACTGACTATAGATCCTGGGTGCAGTTGGATAGAGGTGAAAGGGAAAGTTCATGCTTTCCTCAGTGGCGATAATTGTCACCCTCAGAAATCAGAAATAAATGCAGTCATAGAGGGATTCTATGAGAAAATGAAAATTGATGGTTTTGGTAGATTAGACGATAGTTCTGTTGATAAAATTGAAGCTTCAAGAGCAGAAATTTTCTGTGGACATAGTGAGAGGGTAGCTGTTGCATTTGGACTCATCAATACTGCTCCTGGGATGCCTATACGAGTGACGAAGAATCTATATATGTGCCAAAGCTGTCACGATTTAGTGAAGTTTATCTCTAAGGTTGTCCGCAGACAAATTTCTATCCGGGACACAGAAAATTTTCACCATTTTAAGGATGGAGCTTGCTCTTGTGGTGATGAAGGTTACTGGGGAAAGCAAGCAACATAGATGATGCTAGAGCAAGATGTTTGCTTCATTAGATTCTTTTTCCTGGGACATACGGCAAATATACTTGTAGACAGCTGTTCATGTAGCTGTGCTTCCTCGCCATCTCAGAATTAAACTTGTTAGTAATGTGAAATAAGAAGAATTATACCCAAAAGAAAGCATCTGTATTGAAGCATGCAAAGTTCATTATGACTGGATTTTGCATGGTCTGACAATTGTGCTGGCTTTTGAAGCTGAAACATGCTGGTATGAAGCACATCTGTATGAACTTGTATCTCTCCATTTATGTAATTGAAGTGTACAATTCCCTACTGGCTATCTAATACATGTCAAATTTTGGAGGTTATTATGCTTCCCCGTTCTTTTAGTATTTCTTCACTGTGTTATGCATAAAATGAAGTACAGAAGATAGATTGCAGATCTTGGCGCATTTAGTTGCCAAAGACAGAATCTTGAAAAAAAATATAGCCAAGAAGAAGTTGGGAAATTGAAATCGAACCAAGCCGTTAGCAATCTTACGTAACAGTTTAGAAATTTGGTTGGAAATCTCTGCACATAATGTTGCCAAAGACTGAATCTTGAAAAATAATATAGCCAAGAACTTGGGATATTGAAATCAAACCAAGCCGTTGTCATGCTTACACAACCAGTTTCAATGAACAAATGAAACAAAAAAAATCCAAACTTTTCACACAATTATTTATAGAATGGAGTCGTTGCAAGCACTCCAGAGAACGGAATAATCTAAGTACAAATGAATAAATAAAGAAGCTGCAGAGTGAAAGAGGTTTATAATTTGACAGCTTTCTTGACTGTCCTGAGGGATGATTTGATGAAATTGCTCTCTGCATCATAATTTTCGTCCCCATCAATGTCATCAACCACCATCGGCTTCTTTCTGATGCAGTCCACGCCCTTTTTCAGCCCCAGGATCATAGATGGAGACGACGGAATCCTTCGAAGGATCCTTGCACTCTCCGATCTCACGATCCCCTTTTCTTTTTTAGACTTCTCTCCTCTCTGTTTCCCCTCAATGTTCTCATTACTTCCAGTTGTTACAACACTCTGGCAGCTTACTTCACTCCTTCGGCCTCTTAAATAAGGCGCTTTAACCAGCTCTGTTGTCTCAACATTCTCCTCTTTTATCTCATTTTCTTTTTCTTGAGTTTCTTTCTGTTTGTTCTCCACCTGAGCCTTCCCAAGACCCGCTTCATTCTGTGAATCTGAGAACTTTTTCTCCTCCTCTCTCTGTGGGAACTTATGGTCCATCTTCCTGATTATTTCATCACTGGTCATTCTTTTCTCTTCATCTTCATTTTGAGGGCTTAATTCATCTTTAGTATTCTCCAGCAGCATGTGCAGCCATCTTTCAACATTGGCTTTTCCGCGTTGCTTCCTGCTCTCTCTGTCTTCCTCGGTCTCTGTTTCTTGTAAAGCAGGGAATGAAATGCTGTGCCTTTTCCCTTCTCCTTCTGCTGAAACCTTCGGTTCACACTGTCTTGTAGATTCATCCTTCACTGCAGGACAATCTTCGGGACTATCGTCATAGGGATCTTTCGCAGTTGATTGGCATCCCTGTTGTGCTTCCTCTAGATTTTGCTCTCCAGTGAGATAAAATCTGGCCTTGGTTGCTTTATGTTCCTCTTCTAGAAAGAGTCTCAGTTCCTTGTGTAACGGTGTCCTCGGCTTGGTTCCTGGTAGATATAAGATCGGGTTTCTGTCTTCCTCATCAATCATTAAGGTATCATCCATTCTGGACCTCTTTCTTGCTTGCTCCCACTCAGGTCGAACCTGTTGCTCAATTTCATCCTTCTGTTTGTGGATTTTGTGGAGTTCTCTCTCAGATGCGTCACATATTGCTTTCTGGGCTTCAAGTCTTGCCATTAGTGCATTACTTGCAGCCTGGTTCAGTCGCACCTGCTCCTTATAGATGACACTCCTAAAGCCAGAATAAAAGGAAAATTCTCAATAATTTAAATTTGCTACAAAAATGTAAAGATGCAACTTGTCTAATTAGTGCTTGCTTTTCTTAAATTGAGGAATGTCGTGGAAGTTATCAACTGTAAAAGTATGTCCATCACTGCATTATAATCTTGAAAATTATGTTTGTTCCAGACTTTTGAGCAAAACGAAGATCAGACAGAAGATTATATATGACTGGATTGTTGTAAAAGGTAAGAAGATAAAGAGAGATGTAGAACTCTTACTGATGCATAGCATCTCGTATCATCTTCTCCAGCATTGTTCTATATGAAGATTGTGCCTCTGCTAGTCTTCTGCACTTTTCGGCCCTCCTCCTCCTTTTTATCAGGGTTAGTTCCAAGTCTTGAATAGCAAGTTTTTCCTCTTCATTCTTTCTCTTCATCTGGTTGACTTCATCATCAAGTTCTGCTAGTTCAGCGTGCATTTTTGTCGCCTCTTCCTTTCGTCTTAGTGAATCTCTAGCCAAGACAATCTCTTGATACGGATTCCTCAACTGATTTGGGTTTTCATTTTCTTTCAGCGGGCTGGAATTCAGCTTACTAGCCACTGAAATGACAAAACTAACAAATGTCATTCATCACAGAAGCGAACCAAATCCTTAAGGAAGTGAGATGCCCATTTGTGGGAAAAGTTAAAACTTTAGTTATTCCTTCCCTCCTCCCGGTAATCCATATAACTTTTCATCTTATTGTCTCAAACTGAACCTATATAATTTTCTTCTGTTCACCAATAGCTTCACCTCATAACTACTTATATATGATAAACTGATTTGGTTTTCAGGCGGCAATCCTAGGTTTCACACAGATTATGTTCTGGTCAATTTCCTTGTGCAGGCTGTCGGATAAAGAGGTCTCATACGATTTCCACTACAAGAAAGGCACTAAAAGCATAAGTGGAGAGAAAGCCTACTTACCCATCATAGCCTTGTGTGGCCTCTGTTTTCTACTAGAATCAGTCGATATAAAGTTTGAAAAAGAATCACGAGACTCCCTCCGAGAAACCACAATGGCAGCCGGAGCCAAGCCAACTCTATCTTTTGATTCGATGAAGTGCTGAGGAAAAGAGTGTGATTCCACCGTTTGGGAGGCATTTATTTCTTCGTTTTCACCTTCCAAGAAAAAAAACGAGAATGCTCTGTGCCTGCCAAAATTGAAATGATGCGGTTTGAGCATTCATAGTTTTTGGTGCTTTACATTGATATCAAGAGGAAATAATGACACAATAACTACCTGAAATCTGAATTTGATGAAGCAAAGATGGATAAGAACTGATTCACGGAGATGCCTAATTGAAAATCCCACCATGGAACAAGCAATTCCAACTTGTTATGCTTTTTCTTGCAAGCTTGCCATTGCAATATCCTCAAATTGCTTGGAATAGTCAACCCACCTCCTGCATATCAAATAGGCAGTTCATGTCAAGTTTTTTTTTTTCTTTTGGGGTTGGGGGGGGGGGGGGGGGGGGGGGGGGGTTTGGAGAGAGAGAGGTTACAGACTTGAGCAAGGAAACCAATGATCAATATCCCAAGCGAGAGGAGATGCCGAATCGGCGTGATAATAGAGAACATTCCCATAGGGGTCCACTCGAATTACTGCAGGATCAAATCCGGCATTCCTGCATCAAGAGACATTATATCTCAGAATATAGTGACATACTACGCCTGTTTTGCTTACTTATTTAAACTGCTTTTTGGCATTTTTGAGGTAAATATACTCATAAATTTTTTGGGTAAAACCAGTGAATACCCAAGATGGTTAAGTTGCTTCCACAGGAGGCTGATAAAGATCTTCGGCTTGGCAGTAGGCTTAGCTTTCGGGTTGATTATAGGAAACATCAGCTCCAAATCTTCTACTATTGCAGCCTTCAAAGTCATAAAACCAAATATGAAAAGGGAGGAACAAAAGCCTGTGAGGATCTCACCCAATGAAACAATTCATTCCTGACGTGACCACACATGCAGCAAAGACTTAATGACAGCAGTTACAATAAAATTTGGCAAACTTTAGCCAGTGCGTTTCATTTTGCATAGTACATAATTGAGAGACAAGTAAACTTTGCTATTTTGGTTTTCCAGAATCAGGGAGTTCACACTTTGGATCCACTTATGAATTCCTAGCAATTACTCGAACGATGAGCAAGCATGATTCTGGCGGAAGCTGAGAGCTACTGACGAGGGTGTAGTGTAGTGATGTGAATTTTCTCCGAACACGCCCTTTAAATCAATTAGACCATGACATCTCAGTGAGAACAACTGTAAATCATCAATGAGGCCACCATTGTTTATGTGTTCTCATCTTCAATTACTGATTACTTTTAGGGACAGAATAGAAGAAAAAAAAAACCCGTATCTCCGAACTGTTACCCGCAGAATTGCGGCAGCTTACACTGGATGAAATTCTCTTTTCGGGACGGGTTAATCAGCTTCATATAGTTAAAGGCAATGGACTTAGACCAGTGTAGTTAGTCCCTTCTTCAATTAATTCACAGAAAGCTTGGACATATCGATCTCTGGAGCACGCAATCGAGCAACCCTCTTCAATTCAAACTAAGCCAACCCCTATTTTCCTCAATTTTCCGCAGTTAACTAGCCCCGAGATGCAGCTAAATGAGAGAGCCCAAAAAAGGAACCTTCAATCCTAGAAACCCTTTTCCCCACAAGCAGAATTACTGAGAATTGCCCGGAAAAAAACCAAGTTCACATCATTTCATTTCCACCCAAATTTTCTAATCTTTCGAGGAAAGTAGCAGCTGATTGAGCACGGAAAACACAGAGAATCTATCTATCTATCTATCTATTTATCTTAAATTACCGCATCTGGAGGGATATTGTAAGGCGTGAAGGAGAAGGGCGGGCCGTGGGCGTACGGACCGGCGCCGCGATCTCTGCAGAGCTTCACGTACGCCACCGGGTATCCGAGGCTCTCGTCGACCTCCATCTCCGACTCGGGGAAGGAGTACTCGGCTGCCATTTTTTCGTCTGGCAATCTGGAGCCTGTGGGGTGTGGGAGCGAAAACCAACGTAGGTGCTTTTGATGGAGAAGGTGAGGGGAGGTAACGGTCGACTGATTTGAAAAAGGGAGTAATGTTTCGTGAAGTCCGGTGCCACGTTGGCAAAACGGTGGAGGGCATACGTGTAACGGCTACAAAGGGGTCCCCGCAATTGGAAAAAATCTCTTGGATATATAAATGCCTCTCCTTTTCACGAGCCAATCAAAAGAGAAATGTACGGCAGATGTGGCGCCACGTCAGCATTGCGCCACTTTCTTTGGAGGATTGAGGCATACTCTTCCTCACGCTGTGGAAAGGGTGCGAGCGCTCGACTAGAGCATTGCCGAACTCGACCGCATTTCATTTTAAACAAGTCAATCCAAGTATTCGTGCGGAGTCAAGCTCGACCTTGAAAAAGCAATTGATCAGAGTAGATTGTAATTCTAATTGAGGAGTCAATTTTATTTCTTTTTTTTTTTTGGAATAAGCACCCTGAATGTCCTAAAATTAATTTGAAATTAGAAACGAGTCCTAAAATGTTCGTAATAAGCATTTTATTTCGAATCCTTAGAATTTCAAAAATTACAATTAAGAGAATGACTTGATTGGATCATGAGGACAAATTCTACAACTTGATCTTACTGTCGTAATGTCCTTTTGTTTTGTTTTAGAGTTATATGAAGTGAAAAGTGTTGCTCGGAAAGTACTATGTGGGAAGGAGAGATCTTTCCTGTACCTGTTCTGTTCGCCATTGGATCCGAGAGCGGGGGGGCCATGTTTTTTTTGGTCGGAAATGTCATATTTCATTCATAAACTGGTAGAGATTGTTTAGACAAATCAGAAGCATCTAAGCAAATAAGATCCAAAAGGTTCGAGGGGAGACTATGAAGCCAAGAAAGGGGAAGGCTTTTTGTTCTTTGGGCTTTTGCGACCCAATCAGTAACTCTATTGGTATCTTTTGGGCTGAACACAAGGCTGACGTTTGTGAGCGGGGGGCCATGTAAAGCGCGGTTCGAGGACGAAATTAGGAGACGTTCGTGATCCTAGAACAGAATCTGGAAATCAGTACAATTTTGGGTGGTTGAATTCTTGATTTTTTTTTCTTTGTTGTTGTTGGAGAGCAAACTAATCATTTTCCCTTTCGTCTTCCCCTTAGTTTGAACAAAAACGGGACGACGACTTTTGTCCAAATCAGAAAGTGGCTCTGTCCTTTCTTCTCCAACTTCTTTGGTTTTCGCACCCCCATTTGGGACCTCGTCATTGTCACTCGAGGAGCGTTTGTCCTCTCTCTCTCTCTCTCTCTCTACAGAGGGCGTCGATTGTCAATTGTTCCTTTTCTTTTGTTTTCTCTGAGTGAGTAAGAAAGCTTAATTCCATCGTCGATTGCCAAAATGATTGCCACTTGCAAGTCTTGGCTTCCTAAGTCTGATCAAAACTCCGAGCATTTGCTCACTGAACAGGCGGCAGCAGCAGCAGCTTCGGCTTGGAGTAATAACGCCAAAGCTGAAACAGGGAACATGACGAGGAAGAAGCTGAAACAGGGAGAGCAGAGCCCAGTCCCTTCCCAAATGGGCTTTGCGTCTGCAACAAGAACGGCGAGGCCTTGAAGCCTCTTTCGCGTGCCCTCGTCACGTCTGTCAAGAGACAGACCTGACGTTCCGAGGTTTCCAGGGGCCAGGAGCCTCGTCCGCGACGCAAGTGTCACTTGTCCATGCCAACTTTTCCAGCTAACTTTCAATCTTTTCGTGATCTGAGGTCCCTTTCCAACTGCCATTCAAACTTTCGTGTACGCTTCTTTCTCTCTCGATTTGATGACCCCTCCTCAGTCATCATCCCCCCGGACACCTCCACTAACGAAACTCCAGATCATGAAGTGACGTTTTCCGGCGAGAGGAAGATCAAAAACCTTTGAAGGATCCTTCACGAGACTGACGATTTACTGGTTGAGGAACCGGTTGATGCGTGGATTTAATTGACTTATTGGATGGCTCGATATAAGGATAAATAATCTAATGTTGATGATGTTGATTAAACTTTTAGCTCTCTCTTTGTTGATAGCTTTGAGCAAAGGTTAAATATTCGTTTTTTTTTTTCCGTCGGAATCGAGTTTTGTGATAATTCAAACGTGAAGTATTAAGCGTAAATAAAAGAAGGACCGTCACCTATTATTATACTATAGGAAAGTACTAAGGATAGTTATTCATTTTCCTTTTCTGTTGGAATTTTGAGTTTTTTGATAATTTGAACATGAAGCGTTAAAGCATAATCACAGCAAGAACTGTCGCCAATTATTCTATAGGAAAGCACTGGAAAGTCAAATTGATAAAATTGAAAGAAATATTGTCCCTGACTCTTTGTTGATGATCAGGGTCCTCTACAACGATTTGATATTAGCCTATGTAGCCTATTACGTAACGTAATTGCTCCCTGGCGGTTAATATTCAAATTAGAAGTTATAATCACGTGTCCATAATTTTTGCCTCCGAGATCACCTTTCATAATCGCATACAAATCACATCCATAAAAAAAGCAATTACAATTTTAGTTGTCTTTGGGCTCAGCTTCAAGCTCCACGATTGCACTTGACTCTTCACTATGAACTTTTTATAGCTCCTCAATTGGCATCTCGATCGCTTTGAACTTTCTACCTTCAAAATTCAGTTAAATCTACCAAGTCTTAGTTGCCATTGTCATCATTTCTTAATAACAACGCTTGTTAATTGATATTTACGATCATCGGCGCGCTCCTTTGCGTTTAATATCTTATCACTAGTCCAATCGCTCGACAAATAACTTCATATCTTTATCGTGTTGATAAAAAAAACTCAATCATTTTTGGGTGCGAGAATCTAGTGAATAATTCTTGACACAATATATGACTCAAATAACCACACGATGCAAAATAGCGTGCGATCTATGTTAATACAAATGATTTATGAATTTTAATCAAACGTGTAATGTCAACCATAAATTTATAATTTGTTCAATACGATTCATCGACTTATTTCTTGAATTATGTCGAAATATTCAATTTTTTTCATGAGCTTGAACTAATCAAGTGACTACATTGAGCATATGAATATAATCCAATAATTAAATTACACATACACAAAGAATTTAGAGATCGTATTGAATGAATTGAAATTTATGAATGATATTATATATTAAATTAAAATTTATATATCATATTAAAAGAATAACCTATTGAGTCAAAATTTAAAGGTAATTTGTCAGTCTCATCTCTTTTTTTTTTTTTTTTAACTTTATAGTGGTCGGAAGAGTTGTCATTAGGGGAGGCTTTGTCCTCAGCCCCGACCAATACATGAAGAGCCGAAAGTGTCCGACCTGCAAGGATGATAAATTAACGTCATTTCTCATCCTCGCCCCATCACCGCTTCTCCTCGTCCACTCTCCGGTCGCCACGCGCCGCTCGACGACCACCATGGAGGACTCGCCGTCCGACCCACGCCACCGCCACTCCTCCGCCACCAACACCACGCCCCTCCTCCACCCCAACCGTTGGCGCCGCCACCTCCGCCTGAAGACTGCCCTCTCCTCGGAGCTATCCGGCGCCGTCGGCGACCTCGGCACCTACATCCCCATCGTCCTGGCGCTGACCCTGGTGTCCCACCTCGACCTCTCCACCACCCTCATCTTCACCGCCCTCTACAACGTTGCCACCGGCCTCCTCTTCGGCATCCCCATGCCCGTCCAGCCCATGAAGTCCATCGCTGCCGTCGCCGTCTCCGAGTCCCCCCACCTCTCGACCTCGGAGATCGCCGCCGCCGGCCTCTCCACCGCCGCCGTCCTCCTCTTCCTCGGCGCCACCGGCCTCATGTCCTTCTTGTACCGTTACATCCCCCTCCCCGTCGTCCGCGGCGTCCAGCTGTCCCAGGGCCTGGCCTTCGCCTTCTCCGCGATCAAGTACATAAGGTATGAACAGGACTTCGTCACCTCAAAGTCCGGGCCCGCGAGGCCGTGGCTCGGTCTCGACGGCCTCGTCGTCGCGATTGCTGCTGTTCTGTTTCTTGTACTGTGCACTGGGTCTGGGGATGACGTTTCAACAGATGTTCGAGGTTTGGATTGTACGGATGAATGTGACGATGATGGAGGTGATGGTGAATCGTTGCGATCCAAGCGAATCATCGACCGTAGATTGGGGATGTTGTCTGCGATTCCCTCGGCTCTGTTAGTGTTCTTGTTTGGATTGGTGTTGTGCGTCATCCGCGACCCTTCAATCTTTACCAGCCTCAAGTTCGGCCCCTCGAAACTGCAGCTGTTGAGTATAACTTGGGATGACTGGAAGAGCGGGTTTTTACGTGCGGCGATTCCGCAGATCCCGCTGTCGATTCTCAACTCGGTGATTGCAGTGTGCAAACTGTCCGCTGATTTGTTCCCAGATAGGGAATTGTCAGCCACATCGGTTTCGGTCAGTGTAGGGATCATGAATTTCGTGGGGTGCTGGTTTGGCGCGATGCCAGTGTGCCATGGAGCTGGGGGTCTTGCGGGGCAGTACCGGTTTGGGGGGAGGAGCGGTGCCTCGGTAGTGTTTCTGGGGATCGGGAAGTTGGTTCTCGGGTTGCTGTTTGGGAATTCATTTGTGAGGATATTGAACCAATTCCCAATTGGGATTCTTGGGGTGCTGTTGCTTTTTGCAGGGATCGAACTGGCGATGGCTTCACGAGATATGAACACGAAGGAGGAGTCTTTTGTGATGTTGGTGTGTGCTGCTGTGTCTTTGACAGGGTCAAGTGCTGCACTAGGATTTGGGTGCGGGATTCTGCTGTTCTTATTGCTGAAGTTGAGGCGAATGGAGTGTTCTTGGGCAAGGTTTCTGACATCCAGGTCCAAAGATTCCAGTGACGGAGGAACCGTTGTTCCCTGAGGCTGTATAATTGGGATTGTAGCTGCTGAATAAGTACATTTCAAGGAGGTGCTAATTCACCAAGTCTTGTTATCAAGTTCACGAGGCATGTTTAATGCTGTACCATTCTGGTGTTGGATAGTTGCTAGCTGGTATCTGTACAAATAATCTGCACACACCTCCTTGTGTATCGATTCATAAAATCCGGATATTGGAGCGCTAGTCCAAGATGAGTCTTCATCTACCCCTCTTGTTAATAAGCTGGTTCTGACGATAGATTGGTAATCGGAAATAATGGTCCGCTCTTAAGTGCTGAATCAGAGTTCGTGTTGTATGAAGGAAAAGGAAACGTCACCGCTGGTTGATTGTTCTTATCCTATGTATGAGCCAAATCAAAATTCTGTGCTGCTCGGCTGAGGAATATCCCCACGTCCATGGCCATCTTTTGGTTGGAATAGATGATAACATTGGGTTGTGCAGAGATGCGTGTCAGGAGGCTAATGTTTGGCTATCTTCTGCTAAAGATGGATCTTCACCTCGCCGCCTGTTATGCGAAAAATGACGAACGGGTACATCAGTATGCTTGCTGGGCATCGACTCCTGAACTAGCACCTGTTTTGCTGGTATACCATAATTGTAAAACTAATCGCAGGCGTCGGAAGCATTTGCAATGCGACAGTACCTTCTTCACCCGATCAGAGAAGGTCTGTAGCGTGACAAGCCGCAACTATCTCCCCGACTGCCTAAGTAAAGCCTAACTCGAAAGAGCTAAGGATCAGAAACTTCTCAAAGCAAATTTCTGCTAGCTCCAAACAAGGTTTTATTCATTTCCAACAAATTATGCAGCTCCCTTTAAGAAAGAGAGGTCCATATATACACGCATGTTGGAACCAACACGATCACAAAACATCTGGATTTATAAGAAAGTTGAAAACTTAAGTCTTTTCCCCGTCTTGTCGAGGAGTCAGCGTAGATAGCTATGAATTCGTTCTTCAGTAAAATGAAGACTAACGGTGCCAAGATGACTGATTATACTTGTTATTTTGTACTAAAGTCTATTCATCATGAGGGGGGGACCAATTGTCCCCCAATTCCCTGATTTGGGACGGAAAGTTGCCCCATCAGAATGGTATCTAAGTGACTTGACTCAATTGATTTGAACAAATAATGTAGAACTTAGTGATGATCCATGAGAGAGATTGAGGACAACGATTAGAGGCACACTGATTTACTCGTGTAAGAAGTACAAGATGTAATGCATCTTTAAAGTAGTAATCATCTCTGTAATTAGTAATTGGCCCAATTGTTATTAAAATAATTTACTTGAGCTTGAGTTCCATTTCTGGTCCACCATTCTTTTATCTCATAAAAAAACATCAAACTTTAATATAGGTTCTAATCTTGGTTCCAACTTTCTCTTAGGTTCTAATCTTGGTCCCAACTTTCTCTTGTCCTGTAAAAAGGCACCAATCTTAATTGTAGTCCCTATTTTAGCCCAAAGTTCTCTTTGTCCCATAAAAAAAAAAAGCATCGATTTTAGATTGATGCTCACATTCGGCTCCCGTTAAGTTTCGGTCAAATACACATGGAACGAAATGTCGACTCTTTGACTGCATCATTTGACGAATTCTTGACGAGGCTAGATTTGGGTACTGAATGGAAATTTGTGCTTGATTATAAAATAGAAAAAATAAAAAGATTTTGGCCTAGAATTGGGGTATGACTAAACTTGGTGCTTTTTTGGCGATACAAAAAGGAGTTTTGGCCATAATTGGGACACGATGTTCCAAATGCGGCTTTGGCACTCTTAAGCCAAGATGATCATTGATTAGTTTCGAAATCGGACCTATTAGAGGCCAGGCCTGCACCAAAGTTGGGTGGGCAAGGCCTTTTAATGCAAGACAATTAATGCGGGGTTAAATCCCTTTATCATTTTTCCATCCATATAATGTAAAGATCTATTTTTTCTATCTCTCAGCAATTGTAATTTTTGCTACCACTACTTATTTTGCGTTGTGAATAATGCATGGTCTTTGCATTGTGCAAATGAACTCACTAAATATCATCTTTGGCAAACAAAACCTCAACACACGGCATCGTATTTATAATGCAATTAATGTCAAGTGTTCGTCATAAGATAAAAAAATAAATTAAAGTGTCTCTGCCAAACACGAACAATTGTGCTTTCTATAAAATGACTGGACTTGTATAGCTAATAGGGTTGAGGAAACTAAAAGGGCTACTTTGATCAAGAAACATATAAGTGTGCTTGAATTGATTTTTACTTTTTACTTAATTAAAATTTCGTGACCTGTGCACTACTTATCTTTTAAGTCCACAATACTTGAAAGTTTTGCGATGAACATATATAGATATGCAGACTAATATATAATCTTTTTTCAATTTAGGTAATAATGAAATTTGATGGAAAAAAAATCTTTTCTGCTTTTGATTAAGTGTCCACAAACAAGCTAGATTTGGTGTCACTTAATAGTCTATATAGATAGATGGAGACCTAATGACCGTAACAAAATTTAAAGTTAGGGCAATCTCTTAACTTTCTGAAGGATGCGGGGCTATTGTATAAAGAACAAAGTTGAAGGAAGTAAAATTTATAATGTTCTAGAATTTGAGGGAAATTGTGTAACCGGTGCTAATTGAGCATATTTCTACCTTTTCCCCGAATTTTTTGGTAAAGTGAAAACCACAAAAAATTGAAAATACACCTATCATGACATAAATACTGATTTTTTGGTACTATTAAAAATTTCAAATCTTGCTTATTGTGACATAAATATTCAAAATTTATTTTTTTGTCAAAAATATCTGAACTCATATTGGTATGAGAAATATACTATAAATGAAATTGTAATATAGAGTGTCCATTGGGCAATTTGGAGATTTATGTGGTATTTGCCCTTCTTTATGTTATGTACTGCACGCGCCCCTAGAGTCGGGGGATGGTGTGCGAAAGCTGTGATCTTTCCTTCAAAAGCATCTGTCAATCCAGACATCGCACCAACCCCGGGACATAACCTCTGTCCTAATTGCTTCAACTTGACTTCATCTCTTTCCCCTCTTCTCTCACACCCGCTGAAAGATTCTTGGTCGGGTCGAGATCTGGAGTCTTCCCATCCTTACGAGTAAATTATTACAAGACACATCGCACCAGGCCAATGCCTGAACTGGGTTCGCGGTTGCTGCATGCTCAAGCCTTGCTGGTGAGTATAACAAATCGCTGTTCCCGGTTATAGCTATCCTGTTGAGGCAAGTGGGTGTTTGAAAGGTTGCGGCATTTCCTGTTTATTACTGCGAATTAACGTTGTCTGGGAGTGATTAGATCCCGTGTGGTTGGAGATCATGAAGATCTCGTGCCTTGGCACTCTTGTTTTCGCTGTCTATTTGTTCTTGGCCCTTGAGTCTGCTGGTGGATACTTGAGAGATAGAGATGTTGTTGCAATTGAAGGCGAACCTTCTTCTTCCTCGTCGTCTTCTGCCGTCACTTACAGTGATGATCTGATCAATGAAGTGAAGAAAGAGTGTTCAATTACTTTGAAATCTTCTTCTGAACTGAGAATCGAAGATAGCAGAGCTTTTAGCATTAAGGAAGAGCTGTTTTTCGTTAATGGGGATTGGGAACAAGATGTGGGTGACTCCCCGATACTCCCATTTGATGATAGCCAGCTCTCGAGCAACTTGTCTAGGGCTCCTTTGCGCTTGGTCTCGTTCTGGATCACCGACGTTGATCGGTCCCACCGGTCGAAGAAATCGGTCTTCGTGAGTGCGCTCCTGACCATGGGCATAACCGTGAATGGCATGTTTTCGGATAAGCCCTATGAGGGGAGCCATCAGTTTGAGATATGGCCAGGCCATACACAGCTTTCGATTTCGTTTCAAGGGGTTTACAGTGAATCTAATCAAAATGGTGGAGAGAGAGTGCTGTGTCTTTTGGGGAGCACCATGTTACCATCGAGGGAATCTGATCAAGATAATCCATGGCAATGGGTCAAAAATTCGAATTACTTTAAAAACCAGCCGCCTCTTTTGCAGGATGACCGAATTTTGCTCGACCTCCGGTACCCAATGACATTCAGTCTTACACGCAGAGTGATCCGAGGCAGAATGAAGAGCCTTAACCCAAAATCTAATGCTAAGCACTTCGATGAAGTACATATTGCATCACAGTTGGGCAAGGCAGCTCATTACGAGTTTGGTTCTGAAAAGATTGTTGCTAAATCTTGCAATCCATACCCCTACCAAGATGGGTTTTTAAATGGCAGCATTGAAATCTATAAGGGTAATGGATTCTGTAGGATTCTCGAGGAAACTACAGGACAAGCTTTTACCATTGTGCCGAATTGGAGGTGCAACTCTACTGATGACTTTTGTAGCAGGCTGGGTCCTTTTGCATTGGATAAGGAGATTAGGGCTTCACATGGAAGTTTTAAGGATGTCAAGCTTTACATGCAGGATGTCAAGTGTACACAAACTTCTGTACAAGGGAATTCCTCTGTGAGAGTTGCTGCTGTGTTCAGAGCTGTTTCTCCTTCAGAGAATCAGTACACTGCAGAGAGAAGATCTGGCCCAAGTAATATGACCCTTGCTGCCGAGGGAATTTGGAAGCCTTCGAGTGGTCAGCTGTGTATGGCTGGGTGCATAGGGATCGGTGATTCTAGAGGGAACGAGTGTGAGTCTCGGATTTGTCTGTATATTCCTACCTCATTTTCCATAAATCAACGAAGCATTGTGCTTGGGAGCTTCTTTAGCTTAAAGACTGACAACATATCGTTCTTCCCTTTGGCATTTGAGAAGCTAGTGCAGCCTACGGAGCTGTGGAATTATTTCAAGACTGCTAATCCATACTATAGTTACTCGAAAATTGATTTGGCTGGTGTTATCCTTGAAAAGAATGAACCTTTCAGTTTCAGATCTGTGATAAAGAAGTCGCTGTTGCATTTCCCCAAACTAGACGATGCAGAATCATACCTAGTCAGTCTCTCTGTTCTGTCAGAAGATCTCACTCTTCATGTGTCTGCGCATTCTGATCCATTCCCTAAATCAAGATCTCCGAGAGTCGACCTGCAGATGGAGATTCTCTCTCTGGGTCCACTGTTTGGATGCTATTGGTCTTCACAGAACAGTTCTTCCACGGAAGACAGGGTTCCTTACCACACTAAGGCTGTATACACCGAAAGGCAGCTCCTTTTAAATGTTTCAGCCCAACTTTCTTTTCCTGGAAAGGCTTATAGCAATTTTTCAGTGTTGTTTTTGGAGGGACTGTATGACCCACATGTCGGGAGGATGTATCTTGTTGGTTGCAGAGATATCCGTGCCTCATGGAAAATATTATTTGAAAGTATGGACCTCGAGGCTGGGTTAGACTGCTTGATTGAGGTAGTCATTTCGTACCCTCCCACCACAGATCGGTGGCTCGTTGATCCCACGGCCAAAATTTCCATTAGCAGCCAAAGAAATGAAGATGATCCCCTCCATTTTGATTCCATCAAGCTTGAGACCTTCCCGATATTGTATAGGCAACAAAGAGAGGACATTCTCTCTCGCAGAGGTATTGAGGGGATCCTTCGGGTACTGACACTTTCTCTGGCCATTTCTTGCATTTTGAGTCAACTCTTCTACATCAAGCGTAATGAGGATTATGTGGCTTATGTCTCATTGGTTATGCTTGGTGTTCAAGCTGTGGGGTATAGCCTTTCTTTGATTACTGGAGCGGAAGCTGTTTTCAAGAGAGCATCATCAGAATCTGCGGAAGTTCCTTCCTACAATCTGGAAAGAAGCCAGTGGATTCATGTGATTGATTATACCGTAAAGCTTCTGGTGATGGTTTCATTTTTGCTTACTTTGAGACTTCTTCAGAAGGTATGGAAATCTCGGATCAGGCTACTCATGAGGGCTCCGCTGGAACCACATCGAGTCCCAAGTGATAAAAAAGTGCTGCTTACTACCTTGTTCATACACCTAATTGGTTACCTTATTGTTTTGACGATTCATTCTTTAAAAACTAGCCAGGGATCGCCTCGGATTCATTTATATTATGAATCTGCTGGCAATTTACATGCTTCTCCAGCGTGGGAAACCAAATTGGAAGAGTATGTTGGCCTCGCTCATGACTTTTTCCTTCTCCCTCAAGTTATTGGCAACTTGTTATGGCAGATTGATAGTCATCCTCTGGGAAAGCTATATTATATTGGGATCACTATCGTCAGACTCCTCCCTCATCTATATGATTACACGAGATCCCCCTCCAATCCGTACTTTGTGGATGAGTACGAGTTTGTCAATCCTAATTGGGATTTTTACTCCAAGTTTGGAGATGTCGCCATACCTTCAAGTGCTGCTCTTCTAGCGATTATAGTCTATATTCAGCAGAGGTGGGGCTATGAGAAGCTCAGCCAGAGTCTTAGACTGGGGCAATGCAAGCTTCTTCCGTCGAGCTCGAGAGCCTATGAAAGGTTGCCATCCAAGCCAACTGAGGCAGAGCTCGTATCTGGTGCAAATGGGACTTCCAGGCACGACGAAGAGAATGACGGTGAAGATTAAACCAAGACGCTTTAGGAATAAGTGACGATAGATGTAAAGTTAGAGATGATTTTCTCTTCTTTGAATGGATACTGTTCATGGTGACAAAAATCTTGCCCGTGTGAGGGCTGAGGCAGATCTGATCGTGCACGGTTTGAGGCCCCGCGTACTTCAGGATCCTAAGGAGGTAGTTGCTCGAGTTCATGTGTTCGCCCAAGTATTTCTCGACGCCAAGGCTCTCCAAGATCATTCTGCCTATCATCTTTTCTAACTCTGATACCTTCTCCGCGTGCGTATGATTGAACGCTTTTGCTGCCACAGAGAGAGAGAGAGAGAGAGAGAGAGAGAGAGAGAGAGAGAGATTCAAGTAATTTTGTAAGAATGTTAACTCAGATGCTGAAAAGTTGACATGGCATGGGACTTGTGGTGAACGGTTTTAAAAAGTTATGATATATAAGTGATTGATTGAAAAATTATATGTGATTGCAAAGAAAAAGTTATGGTACTCGAGTGTGCCTTGTACTTAAGTCAAAGCACTGAAGTTGTCACAAAAAAAAATTATAACACTCGAGTGAGTATCATATTAAAATTATGATAATTATAGTGTCATTTATTTACTTTTGTATACTACCCGCTAAAGGATTGATTAAATCTACATTGAGAAAAAAAAAAAGAAGTTGAATGAAGCCGTGAAATCGTCCTCTTTTTCTTATTCTCTGGTTAATCATAGTATGCAACGTTTTCTTGAGAAACAAAACGAATCTTAATTAAATTCGGGAAAAAGTTAGCAGTACATAACTTTTTGCATTTATGGTGTTTTTATCCCCATAATTTAGATTACAAACCGCTTAAAGATATTAATTCTAACACGATTTGTGAACCTTGACTTATTCTAACGTGTTGGCGCATTATCCGCACAGTGTATTTATCCAATAAATTCGGTTATTGGCCAAAGGAAAAAAAAAGTTGTTTTTTTCTAATTGGTAATTGTGGGGGTAGCCAACTCCCAAGCAACGAATGAAATGGTATCAACCCGTAAAATGCCAATGGATAAACACATTTTCGTGATTTTCAGGAGAAACAAGGCTATGATAAAAGAGTTGAGCATACCTCCTCCAAATTCTAAGGATCTTTATTTCCCGACTAAGTATTCTCAGTCAACTTTCACCCAGCTTGCTTATGGAAGCAACATTGGTCTTACTGGCGGAATCCGCCATATACAGCTGTTCGGTTCCTCTTCACAATCTTCATTGCCTTAATGTTGGGGACTATGTTCTGGGACCTCGGCTCTAAGACGTAAGTTCTGCCTAGAATGTCCATTTTTGCTTCTTTCATTCTCGAAGTTGTGCGTTTCTGAATGATAGATTCGCAGGACCTGGCAACAAGATTTGATCAACGCGATGGGATCTATGTATTTGGCTGTTTTCTTCCTTGGGATGCAAAACTCATCTTCTGTGCAACCAGTTGTTGCAGCAGAGAAAACGGTTTTCTATAGAGAGCGAGCTGCAGGGATGTACTCAGCCCTGCCATACGCATTAGCACAGGTAAAACTGCTTTGAAATGATTCCAAGTACGCTTGTTCTAAATGATGTTATGCATAAGTCAAAATTGGAAGCTTGCTGATGTGATTAATTGTTGTTTCATAGGTCCTGATTGAAGTCCCCTATGTTCTCGTGCAAGCTATATCGTATGGTATCATAGTTTATGCAATGATTGGATTCGAATGGACCGTTGTGAAATTTTTCTGGTATCTGTTTTTCATGTACTTCACGTTGCTCTATTTCACCTACTATGGTATGATGGCCGTGAGCATGACCCCGAACCACCACGTTGCTTCCATCATCGCTTCTGCATTCTATGGCATATGGAACCTCTTTTCAGGGTTCATTGTGCCCAGGACTGTAAGTTCTATAGCAACCCATCGATTTTGATTGTTTCTGCTGATTTTGTTTTCAACACCATCCTAAATGCTTGAGTTTTGAACATCCTAATGGCTTCCTAAGTTCCTATTTAACGGAGGATACCTATCTGGTGGAGATGGAACTATTGGGCGTGCCCTGTTTCTTGGACTCTATATGGATTGGTAGTCTCCCAGTTCGGCGATTTAAAGAACACGCTCGAGGACACCGAGGGCAACGGTGGAAGAATATGTGAGAGCTTACTTTGGTTTCCGACACGATTTTCTGGGCGTGATCGCCGCCGTGACCGTAGGATTCCCAGTGCTCTTTGCAGTCATCTTCGCCATTTCCATAAAGGTGCTCAATTTCCAAAGGCGGTAGACTTCAACGTTGCATCGATCCTCAAAAGCACGTTTTTGACACGGAATGAGAAAGGCTAAAGCATTCGCCATGCACCATGTCATCTTTTCTGCAATTTCTCCTTTTGCTGTGCTATTTTTCCTGTCAAATAATGTACGTATAAATTGGCATCTCATCGCAATAGCAAGTAGATGAACGAATATTTTTTGCTCGGTATTCTTCATGTACTTCCCATTGTTGTACTTGACGTATTTTTGCATGATGATCGTGGGCCCGACGCGAAACTACCACATTAGCTCCTATAATTTCTTCCGCGTTTCACGCAGCATGGAACCTTTTCTCAGGGTTTGTACTGAAAACGAAAAAGTTCTTGCAACCCGTTATTCCTTTTCATTTGATGATCAAGACTGATGTGCTGCCTATAATTGGTCCGCCTCGGAATGCGAGACGACAAGCCCTGTTTGGTGGAGATGGTACTGTTGGGCATGGCCAGTTTTCTTGGACTTTGTATGGATTGCAGAGTCTGGCGATGCCACACACATGCTGGAGGACGCAAACCAAACAGTTCCACAATATCTCAAAGACAACTACGGGTTCTGGGCGCTGATTGCGGTCGGGATTAGCGGACGCGCCATGGTCTCTGCATTTAGCTTTGCCGTCTTCATTAAGATGCTCAATTTATAGCGAATACGAGCTGCACCACCTACCATCCGGCCAGACGATCCCTCCAATCGATGATCACAACTAAAGCATTGCTCGACAGTGTTGCTGTCGTCTACATTTCTCACCTTGAAAAGAGAGCAGCGCAGTTCTTTTTCAGGTTGTTGGTCTCTATCTTATCAAAGGCGAAAGCCCCAACCTCAAAAGGAAACAGTGACTTAATCCTTGGTCGCTGTTCATGATAAAGCAAGCGTAACTGCTAACGCATTGTAGTCGGGGAATTCATTAACAAATGAAGCTGCGACTTGAGACCAATGGTAAGTATGGGCCGGGTCGGTTCAGTGCAGTACCTAACCCAAGGACCAACCTAAACAACGTCGGTCTTCAATTTTTAGGACCGATGACTGGCCCTGTTGAGCATGAACCGATGACCAACCTATATAGCGTCGGTCTGTAGCGGATCACAAATGATATCTGGACCTATTAAAATTAGTCTTAAGTTTATTTCTTAATCTATTTAGGATGAGCTGAGTTATTATATTGGTAAGTTATATTCAACAAAAGAGTCATAAGTGGATTTAAATATAATATGAGTTTTAAATAAGTCATTAATGGATCGTAAATTGGTTACAATTTACTTAGACCCAATTCACTTTTATAACTTTCTCTTCATTCTCTTTCGTACTCACTCGATTTCACTATCACTCCCTCCATACTCTTGGCTTAGTTTGATTATGAATTTTCCTAGATTTGTTTAAATATGAAAGTGTTTTAACAATATAATATGAATCGGGTATTTGTAGGATACGAGTTGGGTCGAGCATGAGTTACTAAACTTAGATTGTATAGAAATGGGTTGAAATAGGTCATATTGGTTTATTTAGGTCAGGCTTATTTTTGACCCGATTTGATCACTAGTTCGACGGGTGTAATGATAATTTCGATACGCTCCTCTTATATTCCACTTATTTTGCATTTTTATCTCATTACTTGATATAGATTATCAATGATCGAGCTAGAGTTTAGGCAAAACTTAGAATTAAGCATAGTTTCTTGCTTAGGCCCGCCTACTAATAGAAACAATCATTCTATTATCCCAACTTTGGGGGCAAGGGAAGGCCACACAACTTCAAGCCCACCGCCTTGGCCTGCCCATAGTTGCCTTCTAAATTATGTGTTATGAGTGGATTTAGTCACTCATGGACTGCTAAATTCATAATCAGGTCTATAATTTTGGTCGGTTCGAAAGACACTGACATATCCAGAAAACAACAAGAATTATATATAAAGACACCAGGCTATCACGCCGACAAATATACAACTATCATATTCCACAACTCCCTTTGGCTATCACATCCCTCAACTCCCTTCGAGAATTCTTACATTGACATTAAGAGGGCCAACAAATCAAGTGAAGAAGGAAGAAAATTGCTAAGATCAATTCTCCTTGGGCTGCTTTAGTGAAGAAAAATGTGACTTGATGGTCGGACATTGCTTTCGCCAAAGGTTGTGACTATGAGGAGAGTCTCTCGGATTTACAGATCTTGAGACTTGTCGAATTAAATTCCAACTGTGACTGTGACATCCCTGTCCCACATTGCCTAGGAAGGGAGTCCTGGAAGGACTTATGTAGAGAGGTCCACCCTTATCCATCAACAACGCATTTTCTCGGATAGATCGAGAAGAACAAAGCCGTGATGTTGAGGCCGTAGTTGGGATGGCGGTGCGTCCGCGCAAGTGCGGTAGGGCCAAAGCGGACAATATTGTTGGTGGTGGGGTTGAGGCGGACGTTACAGTGACTCAAATCTCTCTCTCTCTCCTTCGTTTTCTCGTCATTCATATTTTTCTTCCGTAAGTTCTTTTCCGGACTGAACGCTCAATTTGCGAGTCATTATTCCTCAGAAGTCAACTACCTCTTCCTGTTCCCATTTTGAAGCCGGTGCCTATTTCCACCGCCAAAATTGCTAGAACCACGGCATCTGCATTAGTTTCGAAGCAGCCATTTGTCTTCCCAATTCATGGGTACGTGCCACGACAAGGAATCATGATTCACTCTTAAACAGTCACCTTTGTTAAAAGGGTTCAATCTGATATAAGGGCAACTCAATCTTGATCGACAAAACCCAATCCGGTGTCCCAGTAAACATCATAGTCTTGCCATGCCTTAATTAGCATGTTATCGACTTACGTTCAAAATATACCGATGCATAATTAAGCAATTTATTAACTCAAATCCGAATTTACACAGTTTAGTTGATTAATATGCTACCAACTTACATATTGATTTTATCGCAATGTTGAGGGCACAAACAAGGGCAAAAGCCATGGATAACCTGAGCTTATGCTCATTCTGATAAATTTATTATGAACTCTATTTTGCGACATAAAAAATCTCAAACTTGTGCCTGCACGACACATTTACCTTCCGTCAAGGTTTTGTCAATGGGCACTCTACATGGACTCTAGAAATCAAATGTCATCGACTTAAGTGAAATTGGGTGTCGTTGAAACGTTTTGTGGGAGGACCATGTCGAAACAAAATGCTCAAAAAATGAAGCGTGAGAGCGGAATGTTCAAAATGGTAATTTGTGATTGTAATTCGTGGGGCTGACCATTTGGTGAGGCTTCAATCCTGCGACGACAGCATCCCCAAGCCAAACACATAAACGTGGACATAAGGACGTACGTGAGAGAGAGGAACCGGACGACGAAATGTCAAACTCATCAATACAATTCGGTAAGAAGGGAGAGAGAGAGAATAGATTTCAATCCTGCCTTGGCGGAGCTTGAGTCTGATTTTCACGAGAGCTTTTTTGGCACGTCTAGGACAGAGAAGCGGGCCGAATACGGAAGGTGTCGTGGCCTTAATCTTAGGTTTTGCACGTGAAGTGGGGCGACGTCAAACGTAAGTAGGTAGGAAATCTCATGTGGGGGAACTTCTTCGTTTTGACCAAATCTGTTGACCATGAGAATGCAATTCTAAGATCTTCGCCTATGTTAAGCATCTCAAGCGCTTGAACATGTGGTGCCATTGCTTCATGATCCTCTATAGATCGTTCTCACGGTTGCATGTAGGATTTGTTACGAGCGATCCGGTCGCAATTACTTTCCATCACGCCCCCTAGCCACGGTTCGAGAAGTAACCCATGATTCGGCTCGAACATCCATAATCTACTTGGTACTCATCATAGTACTTTTGAACCATGCGGCTTTTGTTGGGAGCGTGCAGTGGAATCTTGATGATGCCATCAATTGGGGGATATTGCCAAACCGGAACGCAAGTCCGAGACCGCCATTTTGCATATTTAGTTAGATCCATTTTGACTCAAAAGCTTGAATTTATGAGCTATGATCCGATTAGTATAATTAACTGCTCTAAACCACATCGATCCTTTCATATGGTACTTTTCTAATGCAATCGGCCCTTGCATCCCCAAGTATGTCACCACTGGTCATAGAATCAACCGCCTTGAATTCGTTCCCTCGATCTTTTACTCGAAAAACATGCTGTTCTTAGATCTCAAACTAGACATCCAGTTGCAGAATGCACTTATCGTAAAATGGCCGAACTGACATGCGATGTAATAATCCCAAAACATGAAATTACGCTTTGGAGAACTCTGCTTGATCGCAATCGAATATCTTTCTTGGGGATTTCAAAAGTCCCGTCCGAGTTACCGTGAGTTTGTTAAAATAGCAAGCGTGCCATGGGGAACGAATCATCGGATTTGGGTACCATGTTAAGTTGAAATCCCAAATCCGTGCAGAGCCGGGCCCAAGATTAACGTGTTGATTTTCGCCCCCAGGATTTGGCCCTCAAGATCAATTAAACTAGTTTGTTCCTATTTTGTTTAATTTAAGGACCTTCACCCCTAAGTCTTTTGTTGCCCAAAGGACTCCCTAAATCTAAAAGTCTGACTTTGCCACTGTCTGTAGGTTTTGTAAATGGACCATAAACCCATCTTGAAGTGGAAAACCCCATTTGGAACCTAATAGAATTAAAAGGGGGGGGGGGGGGTCTCAAGGTTCAGATCAAACCTAATCTACTTATCGTCACTCTTTACCTGCCCTGTGAAAGGGAACATTACCAAAAAAAAAATCTTAAATTTATAGCAATTGCATCAATTCAATATGTATGATCAAATTTAGTCATAAATTATTATATTCAACGCCGAGCTGTCCTTTGTGGCGCGATTAGTGCCCATGGTTGTCCTTTTTCAAAAAAAAAAAATTCAATTTAATAGGGGCCGTTCGATTTGAAACCGGACGGGATCGAACGGCACCCGCCCTACGTCACGTTTGGATCGTCTGACGATCCGGATTCCTCCAAATCTCGGTGACTAAAGTGACAAATCTTGCCCACACCGGTTGCTTGGCGATGGCGAGCCTCCCCCATAAGATGATGGTGACAGCATGAATCGAACCTAAACAGGATCAATATGAAATGCCCGATCCTTACCAATGGAGCCAATCCCGTCTTCTTTTGAATTTTCTTTTTAAGGTAACTCCCCATGCGAGTGTTCCTGTTCTTGACCAAAAAGCGTTTTGACATGTTGAGGCCTTAGACTTGAACAGGAAGTCCAAAACGCAACCTTCCTTCCATTTCTTATCCTGACTTTGCTTTTGGAGATGCACGGTGACGACACGGCATGATGTCCCGAGGGTCCCTTAGTGTTTGCAGATGACACCATGCATTGCGTTGGGCGCAATTGCCCGAAAGATCCTTCCTTAACCTCATGCACGGCACAATGTTCCCAAGTGCTCCCCTATCTGCAGATGACGACTTGCATGACGTTCCTAAACCACATGGACCCCATCATGTTCCAAGCTTTACTTGTGTTTTGCAGATGACGACGTGCATTACGTTCGCCACCGTTGCTGACAAACCTTCCTAACCGTTGCGATGTGACACAAAAGCAAAGTCAAATATTATAATGGGGGTCGAGATTGTAAGATCATCTGTCCTAAAAGTTTAAGCTGTTAGATGAATGTGTTGATTAATATTTAAGTACTTTCACACTCTCCTCATGTTTAGTCTGGTAAGGGTCTGATAAGATTTGAACTCATGACTTCCCGCTCTGATACCACGTGAAATTTTTGTAAGATCACATCAAACTGTCCTAAAAGCTTAAACCGTTAGGTGAATGTATGGATTAATATTTAAGTACTTTCACAGATATGAGATCACCAATATCAGAATTATCCGAGCGTCGGCACTTGCATTCATGGAGAGATTCAGTGGTAGAATTGCAGAGTTATAATCGCTCAACGCTCGAGTATTCTTCAAACCAAGAGGACGTCCGAACTCCCAGAGAGATGTAAAACTCACTGTACATATCACGTGTCCGAAGTGCTCACCGTCCGATCTTCCGGACGTCACAGAATATGTAAGTATGCCCCTTTGTTTTTCGTCTTTCTGTGGAAGCCAAAGAATCCAGTTTTGACCTGGACACACCGAATCTCCGTCTATGATCTCTCTTGATTTTCGTGGCTTTTAGACGTCCGCTGTACGCCTTCTCGAGCACATTAGATAAGAAGCCAATGAATAGGGCCTGCGGTCAAAGCGTATATATTCTATTGATGCTTCATCATCGATGTCCAACACGACCCTCCCGCTCAACAAAATCCAAACTTTGAATTCCATCATCGATCGCACTGAATCTGAACAATTCATGATTCCCCCAGACGGCTCGGATTTCGTGCACGTGTCGAAACTCGAGACGTAATTTAACACTAACCACGTACGTATTGATGTAAGTTTGAAAGATATGCACATTCATTATTCCATTATCTCGCCTCTTCTACGTATTTATATAAGTACAGTATATCGGATTAACTCTGGGAAGAAGGTCTGGGTCTCATCGATACCCCAATACTCCTGCACTCTAATATTCACCTACGCGAAGTCTTGTTGCTATTATACGGCTTGGTAACTTCGCTCATTGACATGCCATCTTTGCCTTCAATACTAGAGAGAGTATCGACATCTCTTAGTTGTTGAATTAACTCCCCGTTGACGTTGAAGTACTAGGCAACAAAATCAATGGGTAATTCGTCCTAACAAAATTACTATAAATATAAACTACCACTGACTTAGGTATTCACAGTTAAAATAATCAAGAACTCCAAGCTATAGTGGAGGAGAGTGATCCATCCGACAAATTTAAAAATGAAAAATGAGCATGGGTTCAGTAAATAAGATCTTTGAATTTAAGACAAGAGACCATCTTATAAAAGTTCAATAAATGAAATTTGGTCTCTCGAAAACACTTCTAGGGCATCCTGACTCACTGGGTATCTCAACTAGGTATCCGAACTTGTGGGACATATACAAACTTCAATGCATCGTCCCTACAAGTTATGGGCGATGGAAACATAGCATCATTCTTTCTATATATAATCACACAACACTAATGCATATAATAACACTCAAATCTCGTGATCTTCCTTAGATTGACAATGAATTCAACATCCAATCATCATTTCGTGCATACCCATTATCAAAATCATCATTCGGCACACCGCATCATCTTATGCAAATATTACTAAAATACAATCACCATGTCTTTTTCGTGCATCACTTTCATAGGTAATAAGAGCACACTACTTCCTTTCGTTTCCCATGTAAATTATGATAACTCAGTCACAGAATCGGCACCATAAACATTAAAAACCCAAATAATGGGCAACTCAAATAATCGATAAGGCGAACATTGATAACTCAAATAGTTGACAACGTGAATATGGACAATTCAAAGAATCAATCACGTGACTCAAAGGTGGTCGCAAATTGTAAACTTGTTAAGCGCAGTAGAGGACGCAAAAATGTCATTTGCAAAAAAATAATCATGCTGCCGGAGATGGACTATAGGTCGGGGAAAGAGAGGGATTGGCTGGAAAGCAAAAAAGGCTTTCTATTTGGTTGGTTCGCCCATGTAATTTCCTCAATTAGTGTGGGCAATCGAGTCAATTAGGGAATAATTTAACCAGGATAACTTTACCAAGTAGATTTACCCCATGATCTCAATCGTTTCTTTAGTCTTCACTATTTTGCAAAAAAGTTCACTTTTTGTCTTTGTACTTTGACGCTTGTTCTGATTAAATCCTTGTGAATTTAATTTATTTGACCAAGTTCTTTTATTTCCACAAGTGTCCTAATCAAGCCAACGTGACATCGAATCCAATTAACTTCAGGTGACGTGCGTACAGAGCATGCAGAGCGTGATGCAAATCATATATGTGAATCGCCGAATGCACATACATGGAAAAATTTGGCCAATGTAGACAACTCGAGAGTATAATCCGAGTATAACTTCGTCAATATAGATTATCGTAGGGATATCTACATTGGAAGAATTTTACGCATGTCATGCCAGGATGTTGTCTAGCGGCACCACTTTTATTGGATTTGGCCAGATTTAGTTTGATGCCATAGTATCGAATTCAATTAATGACCATTTATTGTTAGGCAAGTATAGGGAGATTTGGCCACGACATTATTTAATGGGTCCAACTTTTCCACTCCAAATCTATTTTTTTCCCCTTCCCAATAAAGTTCCATCAAACGCTTTCCGCGTTCTCATACATGACGCATCACAGCGTCAAAAGGATTTCATCAGAAAATTTGTGAAACTAAAAATGATTTAATTAGGTAAATTAGGAATATAAAAATTTGATGAAGAGAAAAGTCTGAAAGTAAATGAAACCAAGAATGAATTTTGACTTCTTATTTTCCAAACCGGGAACAAATTTAAGAAGTCGGCAATACGAATGCCGCCCCGTGGGGCCTGGCACGGGCGTTCTCTCTCTCTCTCTCTCTCTCTCTCTCTCTCTCTCTATATATATATATAAGCTCCATTTTCACGTCTCTGCATCTCATCCAGGGCTCCCTTATTCATGAGTTCGCTCCGCAGATCAACTTTTCATGCGCACATACACAAGCGCAAATAAGCAGTAAACAGAGCCTGAAAAGCTGTCGTTTACCTCCTCCTCCTCCTCCTCCTCTTCTTCTTCTTCTTCTTCTTCTCGTGTTTCAGAAACAGAGCAAGAGGAACGATTTAGTAGACAGCATCATCCATGGAAGGAGGAGATATATACAGAGCGGGCAACAGCCTGCGCGCAACCAGCTCCAGCATGTGGAGGAACCAAGTAACGATGATGGACGTGTTCTCGAGGTCTTCCCGCGAGGAGGACGACGAAGAAGCTCTCAGATGGGCTGCTCTTGAGAAACTCCCCACCTTCGAACGTCTCCGGAAAGGGATCCTGACGGCTTCGCATGGCGGTGCTAGCGAGATCGACATCCAGAACCTGGGTTTTGACGAGAGGAAAAGATTGATCGAGAGGTTAGTGAGGGTCGCTGAGGAAGACAACGAGAAGTTGTTGCTGAAGCTCAAGAACCGCATTGACAGGTACAGTCTCTGTTTGCAGCGTCTTTGGAACCTCTGTCCGTGGGTTTCCGAGAAAAGAGGAAAACTTTAGCAAATCTGCAACAGTTTCTAGTGATGGACTCTGTTTGGCTTCCGAGAAAAATCATTGTCATGTCAGACCATCTCTTGTTAGTGTAATTTTTCTTCTTAACAATGGCGGGAATTGTTCATTAATGTATCATGCATGTTTTTTGCCCCCCGAGTTTCCCAGGTATTCTCAAGACGTTTTTTGCTTTTTGGGTTTGAATAACTGTGGTTATCGTGAATCTGGGCTTATTTGCAGAGTTGGAATTGACATTCCTACAATTGAAGTTAGATTTGAGCATTTGAATGTGGAGGCAGAGGCCCATGAAGGAAGTAGAGCTCTGCCAACCATCATTAATTTCTACGCTAATATTCTTGAGGTAAGCCAGCGACCACCTAAATATTTTAAATGTAATAGCCAAAAAGGCAACTTCATTTTTGTTAGGATCGTAATTCAAGTGTAGGACTCGGATCCATATCGACGTGGGCTTCGGTATGTGATTCGGATGACCTTGACTCTCTCACCTCAATAGCTAACTTAACTTACCAAGACCATACAAGGCACACATCGAAGTCCAATTTAAAGATCATATAACCATCAATCGTGCTCCGCAATCTCGGTGTACGCATAGGATTGGCTTTTGTACTAGCCTTTTGCTGATCTTGGGCAACTATTGCAGCATCGGTTCACCACCAGCACCCCTCTATAATGCAACTAGGAGATATGGTGGCTCGCTTTAATATTAATTGATATGAACTTTGGGAGAACCACGACCCAAAAGCTAGCTATTGCTATTGAGATGGGATGGGAGAACCCGATCGAAAATAAACTACATATCCAATTCCCATGCTATTGAGTCACATGACTTGCAATTAAGATCATATTAATTTCCTGATTAAATTGACGTTCAGTAATTTGGTCGAATGTTCTGATTGGTTTCTTTGTTTAACCTTTACTATTTTTTTTTTCTGTTTCTTTTTACCCCTGAAGGGCTTCTTGAGTTTTCTACACATACTTCCTAGTAGAAAGAAGCACCTGACTATCCTTCAAGATGTCAGTGGGATCATCAAACCTGGCAGGTGAGCAAGTCAAACCAAATCAAAGACAATTATTTCAAACCTCCACATTGAATTGAACTGAAATTAATTTTATGTCAGCACGTTTGATTAGGTTCCATCTCCGAGCTAGGTGCTGTGTTCTATAGATGCATTACATGCCTTGCAATTATTCCCAAGTCTCAACTAAAAATTGTGACATTCTTGTTGCACGGAAGTTTTCAACATGTCGATTGGATTACTGCTTCAAATTTGATTTGGAACTAATATATTTCCTTTCATCTGATGACAAAAGATCCAACTGAACCAAATCTGGATTCATCTGTTTTCTTTGAATGAAATGGTGAAAAATTAGTCTTAGTTGTGGCAACTTTCTTCTCATTTGGATGGACCATGTTGCAGGATGACTTTGCTTCTGGGTCCTCCTTGTTCAGGGAAGACCACGCTCTTGTTAGCTTTGGCTGGCAAGCTTGATCCTGAACTAAAGGTTGATGATCTTTCAATTAATTTCAGCCCACTTTTTTCTGGATTTTCGACTTTCATGTAATAAATCAAAATATGATGCAATTATGCTGAAAGAGTGAATATTGTTCGTCAGACAACGGGAAGGGTAACTTACAATGGGCATGGCTTGAATGAGTTTGTGCCCCAAAGAACCGCGGCTTACATAAGTCAACACGATCTTCACATAGGAGAAATGACAGTTAGAGAAACTTTGGCCTTCTCCGCAAGATGTCAGGGTGTTGGATCACGATACGGTCTGCAAATTGCTATTGCTTCTTATATATTTTTATAATGTCATATCTGAGTTTGACTTAGACAAATTTTTATGAATAAGAAATGATAATTGTTTGGCCTCATCTGCAGATATGTTGTCAGAGTTGTCCAGAAGAGAGAAAGCGGCCAATATAAAACCAGACCCTGATGTTGATATCTTCATGAAGGTAATTAAACAAGGGGAGCTTAAGAGTGGTTTTTCTTTTTTCCATTTAGAAATGAATTAAGCAATCCATAGGAAGGAACTGATGAGGGGGAACAAATGGTTTTGGGTAGGACTCCAGCAAGCAGTTACTATGTTTTTGAAATTCTTAGATCAACGTGCGTGTCCGGTTTTTCTTATGCAATGGGTCACGCAAAATTCTGCAGGCAGTAGCAACAGAAGGTCAGGAGGCTAATGTCATCACTGATTATATTCTTAAGGTAATTTCAAAAAGAATCACCGCAAAATCATGCAGGCACTTGAAAAATAGCAGAACCTTAATGCTAATGTTCTCTGCACAGATTTTGGGGCTGGAAGTATGTGCTGATACCATGGTCGGAAATGACATGTTGAGGGGTATTTCTGGAGGACAAAGGAAGCGCGTGACCACAGGTTAGAACTAAAAGCACACCAAACTTTTGAGGTAACTGAAAACGTTCTATTCTCTGACCTGTAATTTCTAGGTGAGATGCTGGTTGGACCTGCTAAGGCGTTATTCATGGATGAGATATCTACTGGGCTCGATAGCTCGACCACATACCAGATTGTCAACTCCATAAAACAATTTATTCACATTCTTGACGGAACGGCGGTTATCTCTCTCCTCCAGCCAGCTCCAGAGACTTACGATCTATTTGATGATATCATTCTCCTATCTGATGGTCAGGTCGTGTACCAGGGCCCACGAGAACTCGTCCTAGATTTCTTCGAATCCATGGGATTCAAATGTCCTGGGAGGAAGGGTGTTGCCGATTTCTTGCAGGAAGTACGTACTATGAAAATTTCTATTTCAGCAACTTTTAGGAGATAAAAGATATATACCGTCATTACCAAAGCAACAAAAAGATATATGCTGTAGCAAGTCTCTTGCGTTAACATACTTTTCTGCTTTTTGATAGGTGACGTCAAGAAAAGATCAGCATCAGTATTGGGTACGTAAAGACGAGCCTTACACTTTTGTCACGGTCCAGGAATTTGCGGAGGCATTCCAGTCATTTCACGTGGGGAGAAAACTCGGGGATGAAATTTCCACTCCATTTGATGAGAGCAAGAACCACCCCGCCGCTTTGACTACTAAAAGATTTGGTGTTGGAATGAAGGATCTGCTGAAAGCTTGCATCTCAAGAGAGTACTTGCTTATGAAAAGGAACTCCTTTGTCTACATCTTCAAGCTCACTCAGGTAAGTACCACGTTCAATCTCTTTGAGTTCAACTTCATCCATGAATTGCCTGACGTACTCAAACTGATACCATTTTTCTCATTAGCTCACAATCATGGCGTTTATAATGATGACCCTGTTCTTCCGGACTAAGATGCATCGGGATTCTGTAACTGATGGAGGAGTTTACGTTGGTGCCTTGTTCTTCAGTGTGATTTCGATCATGTTCAATGGAATGGCAGAGGTTTCAATGACCATAGCCAAGCTCCCAGTTTTCTACAAGCAAAGAGATCTCCTCTTCTATCCGGCATGGGCATATGCTCTTCCCACATGGATTCTAAAGATCCCTATCACATTAACGGAGGTTGCAGTTTGGGTGTTCATGAGCTACTACGTGATTGGATATGATCCAAATATTGGAAGGTAAGAACAAGTTGTGATTATTCTTTGGTGATAACGTGGAAATTCTAATCTCGTCGTGTTACAGGTTGTTCAAGCAGTATCTTTTGCTGGTGGTCATTAACCAGATGGCCTCTGGATTGTTTCGATTGATTGCAGCACTTGGCAGAAACCTGATCGTTGCCAACACATTTGGCTCATTTGCACTGCTTGTTCTCTTTGCATTGGGCGGAGTAGTTCTTTCCCGAGGTATTACACATACTAGAGTTCATCATTTTTCTTTATTTTGTTCATACTTCTTTTTCATAAGAAGTGCTAATCTTGATTCCTTTGAATTGTAGAGGACGTGAAGAAATGGTGGATTTGGGGCTACTGGATATCTCCTATAATGTATGGGCAAAATGCGATAGTTGTTAATGAGCTTTCAGGATCGAGTTGGGCTAAGGTGAAGTATTGTAACTGCTTGATGCCAATATTTTCAACTTCCATAGATGTGAATTTGACCGACCGATTTCTCGTGTTTTCCTTATACTAGATTCCCATGAATTCAAGTTCAAACGATTCACTAGGAATTCAAGTCATGAAGTCCCGTGGTTTCTTTACTGAAGCATACTGGTATTGGATAGGAGTTGGGGCATTATTTGGATTCATCATCCTCTTCAACTTTGGGTATTCTGTGGCTCTTGCTCTTCTCAATCGTAAGTGGCGTTTCTTCATGTTGAGGTTTCTGTCAACAAGAGCCTGCCTTCTCAAGCTTCATGTTATCATGCAGCCTTTAAGAAATCCCAGACAGTAAAATCACAAGATCCTGAGGGCAACGAGGACGTTAATAGAATGGAAGGATCAATTCAGTTGCAATCTCAAGGCTTTAGTCACAAAAACAGATCAGGTATAAAGTCTAGATAATTCTTTTTCCCATCGTCTAACATTTAGCAGAAGTTAGGAAGTCAAAAGGGGTAAACAAAAGGTTTTAGTCCATCACGGACTTATATTTCTTTTTTGCCTATTTATTTTCTTTCGGGTGTTGCAGGGAGGTCATCCAAGTTTACACCTACACGGCTCGAGACAGCTGTTGCTGCTGATAGGAAAAGAGGAATGGTGCTTCCATTTGAGCAGCACTCAATTACTTTCAATGGAATAACTTATTCAGTTGACATGCCACAGGTAAATATGTTAAGCTATGAAAGGTCTGAAGATAGTGAAGATAGTACTTTCTCGATTTGTTCAACCTCGAATGTGCATCCTAAGTATAATTAAGTGCTTGTGGTTATATTGGCAGGAAATGAAGAGTCAAGGTGTTCTCGAGGATAAATTGGTGCTTCTGAAAGGCGTAAGTGGTTCTTTTAGGCCAGGTGTTCTCACAGCTCTTATGGGGGTTAGTGGTGCTGGTAAAACTACTCTGATGGATGTGTTGGCTGGGAGAAAAACCGGTGGATACATCAAGGGGGACATAACTATTTCTGGGTATCCAAAGAACCAAGATACATTTGCTCGGATTTCTGGATACTGTGAACAGAACGACATCCATTCACCTCATGTTACCGTCTATGAGTCGCTACTTTACTCGGCATGGCTGCGTTTATCTCCTGACGTGGATGAACAAACAAGAAAGGTTTGGATCTACCACGACAATCTGTTTCAACAAGAATTGCCTTCTTAACTCAAATCAAATTGTGGAAGGGCTTACTGCTCAGCTGGTTATAAAGTGTAATTGAGGATCAATCTAATTCGGATAACTTCTAACGGAAAAACTATTGGTTGCAGATGTTTATCGAGGAAGTCATGGAGCTTGTGGAGCTAAATCCGTTGAGACATGCCTTAGTCGGTTTGCCTGGTGTGGATGGTCTATCCACCGAGCAACGCAAAAGGCTGACCATAGCGGTTGAACTAGTCGCAAACCCCTCCATCATCTTCATGGATGAACCAACCTCAGGTCTTGATGCAAGAGCTGCTGCTATCGTCATGAGAACAGTTAGAAATACAGTGGACACGGGGAGAACGGTTGTATGCACAATTCACCAGCCAAGCATTGATATATTTGAAGCATTCGATGAGGTGAGTTATATCAACACATTCAAAATATGACAAATCATTTTGCAGCGCACTCAAACTTAGAAGCTCTTGCATTTTCACTTGTTTTGTAGCTTCTCTTGATGAAACGAGGGGGACAAGAGATATATGTCGGTCCTCTGGGTAGTCAGTCTTCTCATCTTATAAATTATTTCGAGGTACATACTGTTTCACGAATATAATCTGGCTTCGATTGTACTCTCCTTTTGCTACTTGAATCACCAAGGTATATATATCTTCAAAATGAAGGGAATCCAAGGAGTTAGCAAAATCAAAGATGGCTACAATCCAGCAACTTGGATGCTCGAAGTTACAACCCCAGCACAAGAACTCGCTTTGGGTGTGGATTTTTCGGATTTATACAAGAACTCAGATTTGTACAGGTGGGTATCTTGATGTCCCACTTTTAGTCTTTCTATCGACCCGTAAAATACCAATGTACAAACACATTGTCGTGATTTTCAGGAGAAACAAGGCTTTGATTAAAGAGTTGAGCATACCTCCTCCAGATTCTAAGGATCTTTATTTCCCGACTAAGTACTCTCAGTCAACTTTCACCCAGCTAATGGCTTGCTTATGGAAGCAACATTGGTCTTACTGGCGGAATCCGCCATATACAGCTGTTCGGTTCCTCTTCACAATCTTCATTGCCTTAATGTTGGGGACTATGTTCTGGGACCTTGGCTCTAAGACGTAAGTTCTGCCTAAATGTCAATCTTTGCCTCATTCATTCTCGAAGTTGTGTGTTTCTGAATGATAGATTCGCAGGACCCAGCAACAAGATTTGATCAACGCGATGGGATCTATGTATTCAGCTGTTCTCTTCCTTGGGGTCCAAAACTCAGCTTCTGTGCAACCAGTTGTAGCAGTGGAGAAAACGGTTTTCTATAGAGAGCGAGCTGCAGGGATGTACTCAGCCTTGCCATATGCATTAGCACAGGTAAAACTGCTTTTAAATGATTCCAAGTACGCTTATTCTAAATAATGTCATGCATAAATCAATATTGGAAGCTTGCTGATGTGATTAATTTTTGTTTCACAGGTCCTTATTGAAGTCCCCTATGTTCTGGTGCAAGCTCTATCATATGGTATCATAGTATATGCAATGATTGGATTTGAATGGAACATTGCGAAATTTTTCTGGTATCTGTTTTTCATGTACTTCACATTGCTGTATTTCACCTACTATGGTATGATGGCCGTGGGCATCACCCCGAACCACCACATCGCTTCCATCATCTCTTCTGCATTCTATGGCATATGGAACCTCTTCTCAGGGTTCGTTGTGCCCAGGACCGTAAGTTCTATAGCAACTTATCGATTTTGATGTTTCTGCTGATTTTGTTTTCAACACAATCGTAAAAGCCTGGTTTGTGAACATCCTAATGACCTCCTAATTCCTTTTTAACAGAGGATTCCCATCTGGTGGAGATGGTACTATTGGGCGTGCCCTGTTTCTTGGACTTTATATGGATTGGTAGTCTCCCAGTTCGGCGATTTAAAGACCCCGCTCGAGGACACTGAAGGCACGGTGGAAGAATACGTGAGAGCTTACTTTGGTTTCCGACACGATTTTCTGGGTGCGATCGCCGCCGTGACCGTAGGATTCCCATTGCTCTTCGCATCCATTTTCGCCATTTCCATAAAGGTGCTCAATTTCCAGAGGCGGTAGACTTTAACTGTGCATCGATCCTCAAAACAAGAACGTCTCTGACAGAGATTGAGAGAGGCTAAAGCATTCGCCATGCATCATGTTATCTTTCCTGTATTTTCCTCTTTTCCTATGCTATTTTTCCAGTCAAATAATGTACGTATAAATTGGCATCTCATCGCCATGGCAAGTAGATGAAATATTTTGCTTTTACTGGCAACTGTTTCCATCTTTTCAATCGGATGAATGATTTCCCGAAGACGGATTAAACTGTGAATTGGTTGCTGCAACAAACGAACGGTCAGACCAGAGACCAAATTCAGTAATAAAGAACAAGAATGCGTATCATGATCATGTCCCTTGTATGAACAATGGTTTGAAATGATGGGATCAATTTGTTCTTGATTTGATAATCAATTCATCCTTGGTGTCCAGTTTTGTCTTTCTTTTATATTCATGGTTTGCATATTGTTCGAACATATCTACTCTTGCGTCTCCGTGTAGGCCCAACAATATAATATATGGGATAATGACACTAACTGTCCACCTATAATTCAAAATCTACACTAAGATGTTCAGTCCAATAGAGGCCTGGCCTGCACCAAAGTTGGGTGGGCAAGGCCTTTGAATGCAAGACAATTACCTTAATCCGGCAATTTAGCCCTTAGGACCTGCAGCCTCGGCACGTAAAGACTCATCAATTCAAGTCAAATGAACATTAACGATACAACATGTAGTCATTGTAATTTTTTCACACTTATTACCAAAGTCCAAACCGAAATTAAAACCATCAAATAGTTAAGTCATAGAGTATTAAGCGAATCATTCTAGCTTAGTTTCTGGAGTTTCGACTTACTTTGAACAAAAGGTTGGAGCAAATCAAAGCTTTAATTACATTCAAAGCAAAACAATCAAAAATATAGATTGACGATTCTACATCTTTTAACAAAACTAGTTTGATAAAATGGGAGAGGAAGCCCCAAAATTCACCTTGCAAGTACTCGGAAATAAAGATTAAGAGCTCTAGAAACGCAAAAGTGGGAACTTCGCCTTTGCTTCAAAAGGGTGGGAAAACGAAAGAGAAGGGAAAGCAGCACAGAAATCTTTTTCTTTGCAAGAATGAGTTGAAGGTCTTTAATTAGAACTTGGATACTTAAAATGGCTTCATAGGATCAAGAGAGGATGCACTTGAAAGACTTGCATGAGTTGCAAAGGGACAAGAACAAGTACAGTATCATTATACCATTTAAACGATCAAGATTTGTTCCTTAATTTGGTTGGTTCATTTATGTAATTTCCTCAATAAGTGAGGGAAATCGAGTCACTTGGGGAATAATTTAGCCGAGATGACTTTACCAAATGAAGTTACCCCACGATCTCAATCTTTTTTTTTTTTTTTGGTAAAGATCGTTGCCTTAGTCTTCGCTATTTTGCTAAAAAAAATTCACTTTTTTGTCTTTGTACTTTAACGCTTATTCCGATTAAAATCCATGTGAATTTAATTTATTTGATCAAGTTCTTTTATTTCCATAGGTGTCCTAATAAAGCCAACATGACATCGAATCCAGTTAACTCAGTAACGAGGACCAGGAATGCGTCTCATGATCATGTCCCTTGTATGAACAATGGTTTGGAATGATGGGATCAATTTGTTATTGATTTGATAATAAATTCATCCTCGGCGTCCAATTTTGTCTTTCTTTTATATTCATGGTTTGCATATGATTGGAGCATATCTACTCTGAGGTCTCCATGTAGGCCCAAAACTATTAATATATGGGATAATGACACCAACGATCCAAAAAATCAATATGTGATATCATTCTTGAATTTTTAATTTATTTAATGTGTTCCTTAAACTTTGGTAGGTATTCAATCTAATTTCTTGACAATATGAAAATAATTAGTACTATCCTATCACTGATTCAAGTGAACGGAATTTGATGACTTGATTTGAGCTTCAGTAGACTTGTGGTAAGAAAAAATAAACTTATATGTGGACTATCCACATAGAATATTTAAATCAAATTAGGATATAATAAACCGTGTCAACGAATTACATGAATAGTCATCTTTCCAAATTGAACAAATTCTAATTTGAGTCGAATATCTTTCGTAAATAATCCATGTGTAACTTTGTTTTCCACCATTTGAACATACCATATTGCAAGTTAAATCGGTAAATTATGTTATAAATTGAACTTATGAAAGGAAGATATCAAATATTTTCTTATAATATAAACACTAAATTGAATATGTACCAAAAGTTTCGGAAATTTATTAAATGAACAAAATTTTGAGGTTCACGTTGCCTATTTAGCTAAAAACTTCAATGATCATATTGAACAAATAAATTTTTTGAAGATGACATTACATATTGAGTCAAAATTTAGAGACCATTTTTGTTATTATTTATATTGTGCCTCTATGCTTGACTTGATATGCTTGAATTTGTATATTATTCAGATCTACTCAGAACACTAGAAATGAAATCATGTTGATTCTTGGATTGGCACATGTCGCTCTTCTTTATGGGCCACGCACAAGCCTCTCGTTCTCTATTATATGTTAATTGAGCTATTTCCTTTATTTTCCCTAACATATTTTAGGCTCTCATACAACAATCTAATTAGTGCGGAAGGCAAGACCTAATGATAAGGTTTATCTCATAAATGTACAATTATACGATTAAGGGCATGTTTGTTTACTTCTATTCATATTTCCTGGAACAAAAAATTCTGTTTTTTTTTTGTTTCGGGAAACAAAAAAAGAATAGAAACGCGTTTGTTTACACTTTTGTTTTGAGAAACAAAAAATCATAGTTTTTGTTCTCAGGAACAAATTTGGAACATAAATAAGAAGTAGAAAAAACTTGTTTATTGTTCTCGAGAAAACGTTTTAAGAAGCAAAATAACAAAAACTCAAAATTTATTTCTTTTGAACACTTAGTTAACTATTACCAAATAACACTTTTTAAGAAAGACACAAAACTCAAGACTTTTTAAGAAACAAATAAAAGAACACGATAACTATTATTAAGCACTATTCTTCTAGGAGTGCATATGATCCAAGGCGGTCTGGTTCCTTCTTGGAACCGAGAATCGGACCGATAGGACCGGTGGTCTCTAAGACCAGGGACCAGACTACCAAAGTCTTGGATCGGACCGGACCGGACCTGTCAGTCGGGTCCGGTTCCTGGGTGGTCCAATAGAATCGGAAAAAATTCAAAGAAAAGCCAGGACATACAGGAAAAAAATAGTGTGGCTTCTTCCACTCTTGCAATCTCAGCATTGTTAAAAGCAAAAACTCATGAGGTTACGGTCAATTCATTGTCTTTTGAACTCAAACGCCAAAACAAAACCTTCAATGTAGACTGTCCTCTCTCACTAAGCAGCAAGCGCTGCACACTACAAACATGAAGCAATGATGTGAAAATTTCCACTAATATCCGCTTCCGCCAAGTAAAGCACAAGTAAACAAGTAATCGGCCTGGTTCGAGTGCTCCGGTCCGGTCCTAACCTCCCGGAACCGGGAACCGGACTGCCTAGAAACCAATTCCATTTTTAGGAATCATAAATCGGACCAAAACTCCAAAGAACCATACCAACCCGGTCGGTCCAGTTCGGGTGGTTCTCGGGTTGGGTAGTCCAACATGCTCAGCCCTACATTCTTTTGTTCAAAAATTATTTTTTGTTTTGTAAATATTGTTAAAAAATGGTTCTCGGAAATAGAAATAGAAACAACTATGTTTAAAAAAATTATTTCCCATAACATAAACGTTATCAAGCACGCCTTATTACAAATTGGATACACTGTAATGGAAGGCAAGATCTCATCAAATCCATACGGAAGCTTCATTTGTTGTTGTAGCAAGAGACCTAAACGTATCAATTTACATTAAGCTTGTTTTTCTAAAATGAGGTTTCTCTTTTTGTTCCCGAGAATAAAAAAAATAAACATATTCTTTAAATTTTTGTTTCAGTTCCAAATCTATTCCTAAACCATTGATCTATTTGGAAGAATAAAAACATTTGTTGGCTTATATAAATATATTTCTATTCTTCTATCATGACAAACAAAAGAACGAAAAAACAAGAAAAATATTTTTTTTATATCAAATATGCCCTATAATGTATATCGTATGCACTTTTCAAGAAAAATGTAAATATACACATAAAGCAAACGGATTTGTTTGGTATGGAAGTCCAAGTAGGATCGATATAGAAAAAAAGAGAGAGGCCAAACGATAAAGTCGCAGTATGAATTTGCCCATTAATCTCTGTATTATATGAATAAAGTTGTTGGCTCCCCACATAGATAAAAAAGTGGATGACACAACTTTCGTTGCTGGGAATAAAGGTAGTCCTAACCTCCTAGGTAACCAATGCTCTAGTCACATCTACTCTGTCATTAATAATGAAACAACGGAAGGGGTAATTAAATAAAGGCTCTTTAAATTTTGACCTAATATACATTTTTATCATTATTTTTTAATTTTTTTAAATATGATCCTTGAACTTAAGTCCAAAATATACAATGCCGTTCTTCAATTTTTAATTTGTTTAATATAATTCCTCGATTTTTGGTAAATATTTTATCCATTCCCCAAACTACATGAAAATATCAAATATTATCTTTTCATCAATTCAAGTTAATGAAATTTACTAATTTAACTTCCAATTCGGTAAATGAGCTGTGGCAAAAGAAAAGAAGTAGCATCATGCGTGGATTATTCACGCGAGATATCTAGCTCAAATAAAGATATAATAAAAGACATGATTAAATAATATGAATAATCATTTTCCAAATTAAACATATAAGAAGGATTGTTATATTTTAATTTCAATTAAATATCTTAATTGGATATTTCGCGACCTTCCTCAAGTTGAACTGCCAATAGAAAGCTAATGAGTTGCTGAGTGAGAATGGCGGTCCCTCCAAGGAAGCGTTGCTCGTGCTTGATGCGGGCTCTCCTAAGCCTATACTATTGCAACTCGAGTTCTTCATTCAATCATGTAATTAGAGCAGCCACTAATCAATTATAGGTCGGATGGAAATGTGAGTAAGACACGAAGTCTCCCTTACCTTTGTGGACTAGATACTCTGAATATGAAGAATTGATCATATTAGATTACTCTGACACCATTTCATTATCTCTACTCTTCAAATGAAAACAATTACTGCAATCTTTTTGTAGTTTTATCCCTAAACCACTAACATGTGAAAATGATCACGCATGGTGCGCAAATGATAATGTAAAACCTATATGTGAAGCGACAATTGAAGCAGTAAATGAATTATTGAAAAAGAATTGAAGAACCTGAATGTACTAAGCATGCAAAAGCAAAGTGTCATTATCGTCTATCGCAACGAGGTTTCTACAAGTCATGTGTCCTGAAGCAAACGAGCAATGATGAGATGCATGCGTGGCCTAAAAATGAAGCCAAAGTTGATATGATTACGCATGGATTATGAATCGCTATGATGAGAACTAAGTAACCGTGGGTGCTAAACTAATGTTTTTGGTTTTCAATTCATTCAATGAAAATTCAAATTCATGATCCTAAAGTCTACATGACATCTCATAACATTCATAAATTGAATTGCTAAGTGACATGCATTATGAGTCATGACCCTTATTCTAAGGGCAATTAAGTGAACGTACTAAACATTTAAAATTTCATAATCTAATGCTGAATTAACCCCCTAGCAAAAAAGTCCTATAAGCGAAAAGATAACTATATAGCAACGGCACTTTTATTGCCAAAACATGCATGGATTACCTAACCAAACAACATGCATTATCAATCAAAATCAAACATGAATTGATGCTAATAGCTAAAAGTGGTCTATATGAGATGCTATTCTTTTCTGAATTTTTGTTGTTGTTCTTGATATTAATTATGCATTAATAGATACCTAATGACTAGCAAAATTAAATTCCAGCCATGACTTCATCTCTCTCGCTCGTGTGCTCAATCATTCTTATGGCTACTTAAAATTGATAAAATGAAGTATTATTAAGTACTATCCACGTCAGCATGAGCTACTTAAAATTGATTGAATGAATTGAATTTATATAAATGTAGAATGTTTAGGACTGAATTGAAAAACAAATAAAGATTTAAAATTAAATTGATATAATTACTTGATGACCTTTTTAGTAATTTCCTCTGACAAGCATACTATCAAAATTGCTTCATGAAGCTCTCGAACTTGGTGGACTTGTTAACTAACATTCCTTTATGGTTTAGTTGTCATGCTAGCCTTTCGCCTTTGGTGTACGGACTTTGATGTGTGGTTTATATGACCTTTGATCTCTCTCACCTTGATAACTACCTTTCGGACCTTATAAAGCCGCACCTAAAAACTAACTAATTAATGCGATTAGGTAGAGTTCAAGACCATATAAACCACACATCAAAGTGAAATTTTCTAATCAAAATGATGTTCAGTGAAATTGCTTGAAGTTCTGATTGGTCCTCTTTGTTTAACCCTTTCTTTTCTTTGTGTACCTGTTTACCACTTAAGGGCCTCTCGTATTTTCTAACACGCACTTTCTAGTAGAAAGAAGGACCTAACTGTCCTTCGAGATGTCAATGGGATCATCAAACAGAATTAAAAAAAAAAAAACCAGTTTCTTAAACCGCCATATAGAACTGAATTGAACTCAATTAGTACGTTAGATTTGGTTCCATGTCCGAGCTTGGTTCTGTGTCCTATAAATGCATTACACGTTGTGTTATTATTCCAAATCTCAACTAAAAATTGTCAAACTCCTCGATATTTGTAGTTGTTGGAGAGAAGTTTTCAAGATGATATTGGATCGCCAGTTCAGTTTTTTTTTAACTAATATATTTCCTGTCTTTTAATTAGGATAGAATCAAACCGAGCTGAATGTGGATTCTTCTTTTTTCCTTGAACAAAACCATAAATTATTAGCTTTGGTTTTAACTTTCTGGCGATTTTCTTCCCATTTGGATGAACAGTTCTGCACGATAAGTCTACGTCCTCCCAGTTCAAGAAATACCACGCTCTTGTTAGAATTGGCTGGCAAGTTTGATCCGGAACTAAAGGCTAATACAAACCATCTTTCATTTAATATCAACTTTCTTTTGTGGATTTTCAACTTTCATATGATAAAATAAAGTTTCATCCAATCATACTGAAAATGTGAAGATTGTTCCGCCGACGACAGGAAAGGTAACATATATTGGACGTGGCTTGAACGAGTTTGTGCCCCAAAGAACCCCGGCTTACATGAGTCAACACGATAAAAAAATGACAAAGAAAGAAACTTTCGCCTTCTCTAAAAGGTGTCGAGATGTTGGATCACGATACAGTTAGCCAATTCGTGTTGGTATTCTTGTACTGTTATGATGTCATGTTTGAGTTTCACTTGGACGAATTTCTTCAAGTAAGAAATACTGATTCTTTCGTGGTATATGCAGATTCGTTGTCCGAGTTGTCGAGAAGAAAGAAATTACCAAATGTAAATCCAGATCCTAAAATTGATATCTTCATGAAGGTAATTAAACAAGGAGTACGTAGAGCTGTTTTTCATTTTTCCACTTAAAGCAATGAAATGAATAAATAAAACCACACGAAAAAGAAATTGATCAACTTACATTGACATGTACTAATGTGTAGATGAACAAGTCGTTAACTCACACCAGAATTTACAATATTCAGTTGAGACACTGCAGAATGGAGAATTGTGTAATTTTGTGTATATTCCATACTTAGAAGAACATGACTTATACAATAATAACAATCTAAGATTATAAGATATTAAAATATCGATCACAGTCAATTATGATTAATTAAGGATACACACGAGACTCACATGATATATGCACAATCCTAAAAATTCTGAGTAATCAAGGGAGATTTGAAGAATCTCCCAGATTTATCTCTGACAGATTGATTAATAGTTTATTAACTTACCTCTATATTTTACAACAAAGCTTATGGTATAAATATTGAGTAAATTACTAGCTGACGAATGAACATGACAAGCACATGAGAGTTATCAGCTCTTGCAGACATTTGGAAAACTTGTTAACTAACATTCGTGTGTTATGGTTGAAACTTTAGTGTGGCGGACAAGGGTTTGCCGGGAAACTCCACAACTGTTCCCGCACAAGAAGGGGGCTCACCTATCGTTTTGCGACCAACGGAACAGTGCCAAGGGAACATGTATTAGGCGATCCTATTAGTTGAAGCAGAAGATGGGGCTCCTAATTTATTGGGCTGACCCTGAGGCTGAAGCTTCCATTCTGCGATGGCACCCCAAAGTCAATACCCTATTAAGGTAAGTCATTAAAAAGGAATAGAAAGTGAGACAGACTGTTGCTTTGATCTTCAAATATGTTAACACCTAAAAGGTAATGAATCATGTGCAGGGACTTTCGAATAAGAACCTACTCTTTTGTTTTCTAATTTTGTTGACCACGAGAATCGGATCCTAACATCTTCTCCTCCTAACTTCATATGGGCATCGAGGATGTCTAATGGCTAAGCAGGGTGGACCAATTTTTTCATGATCTTTTCGGAAAAGTAATGCGCTCACACTAAAGTACTCTTACTATTTAAAAGGTGCAAAAAGACTACTTGATAACTTTGTAATCCCCAAGAAATAAAATTGATTATAATCGAACATATTTCTTCAAAGCCCTAATTTCACATTTTGGAATTATTACATCTTTATGTTATATGATCTTAAGATAGTACAAATGGCTACCGATTTTCTACTTTGACATGTAAAGAGCACGTGTGTTTCCAGAATAAAATAAAAAGACTCACAAGTTAGGTTAAATCCCGATAGGCCAGTCTAAGGGGTAGTTGGTGCCGATTCTCATTCATTATGTAGTGCATTTCATGGGATTTCCCGTAAAGTTTCTTAATTTCATGCCCGAGATTCTGCAATTTTTATGTCTACATATGCCATTGTCCCTAGGTTTTGTATTAGGACCATATAGAACCCTATTCAAAACCTAATAGAATGAGAATGGATCTAGTTCCATCTCCTCGATCCCCTCGTCACTCATAAATAATAACAACAGATAACAATCTCTTCGAGTTTTCTTTTTCTTTGAACAAAAATGTTTGGTTGGAAGGGAGATTACTCCATTTCAAGGGAAAAGGCATGCCACCGGCCTCCTTTGAGGAGTTAAACTGGACTTGCATATTGCCTATGAATCGGAGACTGCTCATAACGAGAATCGAACTTTATTGACTGGGGGTTTCTTTTGAGTTAATTTGATTTTGGGCCCGTACGAGCCTTCCTGTTCTTGTCCAAAATGCTTTTGATATGTTGAGGGGTTAGACTTGAACACCAATTCCAAATCAGAACTTTTCTCCTGGTTTTTATTCTGCTTCCTTTTGGAGATGCATAGCGACTGCACTCCACACACATGCATGGCATAGAAGTCCAAGTATTTTACTTGTATTTGCAGATGACGACTAGCATTTACGTTGGATACATTATTCAAAGAACCTTCCTAATTACCCGTGTTACCTCCAGTTAATTTGCTTGTATAGCAGGGCGAATTGGCTTTACTAGTATTGCTTAATAGAAAATTAAGAGGGTACTATATTAAAGGGGTGATCGACTGTAGAGGTTTTAGAACTTGCGATATGTGTTGTTAGAACTAGTTCCCAGATTTTAGAATCTAGAACTTACCATGTTTGCCTTGAAACTAACCTTGGAATCTATTTGTTTTTTAGCTTCAATTCCAAGGTATACTCGAGAATTTTTTTTTTGGGTTCCTTTTTTACAGCAAAATAATATTTGTAACAAAATAGTTCAGAGCAAAAGATGAAGGAGTATGAGTGAGTGAAGACAAGTTGGGAACGAGCGAGGATCGCGGGCCTCTACCGAGCAAACAAGGAGGAGGTGAGTCTCAAGCAAGAGCAAAAGAGCCATGAAGTGTCTTAATGAGATTTGAGAAAATAGAGAAAAAGAGAGATAGAGACAAAGACGTTCGGAGGAAAACTAGGGTTTTCAAGTTTTATGAAACTGGTTTCAAATTCGATCTGATTGGTTTGATTCCTAGGTGGTTCTTCACTTGAAATTGAGAACCTTGAACCACACTAGATTTTAGGTAGTCTAGTTTGATTTAGCTCCCGTACAAAACTGATCCAATTGCACAACTAACTAATAAATTGTAATTCGTCTAGTTGATGTTACTATATTCCTTTTAGATATATTATCATAGTCAATCTAATAGCTCTAAAGTTACAATGAGCTCATTTGTTATTTAAATTTAGATTGTATAATAACCTCATATTGATGATCGGAAGTTGTCTTTGTTTTTCCATTTTCAACTTTTTTACAAATGAATCATGAGAGATTCTTATCTTTTTTTTTTAATTATTTACATTTACATCAGTATGGTAGTTCCTAATAAGCATAGACGAAATATAATATGAAAATGTTGGCTATATTACTATGATACACTAAACAGTTGATAACATATAGCTAAATCCTTCGTGTTGTATCTAGTTCTATCTAGGCTTGAAATTTAAGAGAGTAAATATTACTTTAGATAACTTATTTTGCCTTTTTTATAATTTTCTTTTTAATTGAATCCCCATCTTGTGATTTGTCTAGTCAAGTCCTTATACTTTCATGAGTATTCTAATCAAGTCTCTCTACTACCAAATACGACTAAATTCAGTTGATGTGGCTATCGGATGATGCAAAGTATGGAGTGAATAAAACATGCGAGCCCCACATGGGCACATATGGAAAAGTTACAGAATGTAGGCAATGGGAGTATGATGTGGGTGAAATTAGCCATGATAGACTCCCACATGGATGTCCCCATTAGAAAAATTTAATGCGTGTTACACTACCACGTCATCTAAGGGCCGCATCCATTGGATTTGGGCAGGGTAGGGGTTGGAAGGATTTGATCAAAATAAATTGTGAAAGTTGAAGGATTTAATGAGATAAATTGAAAATATTAACATTTGATTAAAGAAAAATCGTGAAATATTGAAACTAAGAATGAGTTTTTAACTTCTTTTTTTCCCAACGCAGGAAAATATTTATAGTAAAATTCAAAGGCCGCTCGTCTCTCTTTTACTGACGAGCTCCATCCAGAGAGCTACTTTTTATACGTAATTACATAAGAACACTCGGCATGGGATCAGCATTAAAAGGAACACAGAAAGCTGTCACCTACCTCTTCTTCTACTGGTTGTGTTGTAGAACCGAGCAAGAGCGACACTTTAGCAGACACCATCATCCATGGAAGGAGGAGACATGTACAGAGTGAGCAACAGCCTGCGTGAGACAAGCTCTGCCAGGTCGAGGAACCGTGCAACGACGACGACGGACGTCTTCTCGATATCTTCGCGAGACGAGGACGACGAAGAAGCTCTCAAATGGGCTGCTCTCGAGAAGCTCCCCACCTTCGACCGTCTCCGGAAAGGGATTCTGACGGCTTCGGTCAGCGGCGGCCCTAATGAAATCGACATTGAGAACATGGGTTTTCATGAGAGGAAGAGATTGATGGAGAGGTTAGTGAGGGTAGCCGAGGAGGACAACGAGAAGTTCTTGCTCCAGCTTAGGAGCCGCATCGATAGGTACGGTTTCTATCTGCTCTATCTTTGGAGCCCCTCTTTGTGGGGTTTCCGAGAAAAGAGACATTTTTTTTTCCGAACTGGCAACGTTCCGTGGGATGGAGTCTGTTTGGCTGCAGAGAAGAATCTGTACGAAGGAAAATACTTATCATGTCGGGCCATCTCTTTTTAGTGTTTTCTCGTTAAGAACGGCGGGAATGGTTCATTCATGAATCATGACGTTTTTTAATTTTTTCCCGAGAAAGATTTCCGGGTATTCTCAAGATGTATCTAGTTCTTTGCTTTTTTTCTTTTTGGTTGCGGGTCTGAATAATCGTGGTTATCGTGAGTCTGGGTTTATTTGCAGAGTTGGAATTGATATTCCTACCATTGAAGTTAGATATGAGCATTTGAACGTGGAGGCGGATGCCCATGTAGGAAGCAGAGCTTTGCCAACCTTCATTAATTTCTGGACTAATATTCTAGAGGTAAGCTAGCAACTCCAAAGAAATGTGAAATGTAAAAGCCAAAAAGGCAACTTCCCTTTTTTGTTAAGATCCTAGTTGAAGGTGTAGTATTTGGATTCACAGTGATGTATGGACTTACATATGTACTTTTATATGGCATTGCTCTCACCTTAATAGTTAGCTTTCGGATGTTTCCGAGGTCAAAAATAAGATATTAAGGTGGGAGAGAGTCCAAGACCATTAACAGCGCACATCAAAATCTCATGTGAAATGCAATGTCCCATCCGTTGCAACTGCGATCATAACAATCAACCATGCTCCGCAGACTCGAGAACATCAGGTTGGCTTTGCATTAGCCTTCTGCTAGTCCCAGGCGAACACTGCGATATCGGTTTCACCACCTGTGAGCCACTCGATTGCAGCTGGAAGATGTGAAAGACGGCTCTTATGTAAAATGATATAGACTTTACCCAGAAACTAACTATTTAGGTGGGAGAACCCAGTAAAACATGAACCAACGAGTCCAAATCCTGTACTAGTGAATCCAAAACTTCTAATTAGGATCACATTAATTTTTTTGGTTAAAATAATACTCTGTAAATTGCTTGAATGTTCTAGTTAGTTTCCTTGTTTAACCTTTATTTTCCTCTTTGGTTCTTTTACCTTTGAAGGGCTTCTTGAATTTTCTGCCCTTGCTTCCTAGTAGAAAGAAGCACTTCACTATCCTTCAAGATGTCAATGGGATCATCAAGCCTGGCAGGTGAGCAAATCAAACCCAAAAAAAAATCCAGTTTTTTAGACCTCCAAATTGAACTGAACTAATTTTTTTTTTTCCAGCAAGCCTGATTTGATTCCATCTGCCAGCTTGGTACCGTGTCATATTAATGCATTACATGTTGTGTAATTATTCAAAAATCTCCATTATAAATTGTCACATTCTTGTTTATAGTAGTTTTCAACCGACAATTCTTGTTGATAGTAGTTTTTAACCTGTCGATTGGATTACTGCTTTAACTTCAATTTGGACCTCATACATATTCTAGTGAGAACGAAATCGAAATGAACTGAATTCAGATTTGTCTTCTTAACTTGAACAAAAAGATGGAGAGATTTACTTTTCTTTTCTAGCAATTTTCTTCTCATTTGGATGGATATTTTGCAGGATGACTTTGCTTCTGGGTCCTCCTAGTTCAGGGAAGACGACACTCTTGTTAGCATTGGCTGGCAAGCTTGATCCTAAACTAAAGGTTGACGCAAGTAAACTTTTATTTAAATTTCAGCCCTTTTTTTGTGGATTTTCAAGTTTTATGACCACTATGTCATCCAATCATCCTGAAGATGTGAAGATTGTTCCTCAGACAACAGGAAAGGTAACTTACAATGGACATGGCTTGAATGAGTTTGTGCCCCAAAGAACCGTGGCTTACATAAGTCAACACGATCTTCACATAGGAGAAATGACAGTTAGAGAAACTTTGGCCTTCTCCGCAAGATGTCAGGGTGTTGGATCACGATATGGTTAGCGAATTTGAATTGATTATTTATAATTTACAATGTCATTTTTTAATTTGACTTAGACATTTCTTCGAATAAGAAAGGCTATATCTCTGGCGGCATCTGCAGATTTGTTGGCAGAGTTATCCAGAAGAGAAAAAGAGGCAAATATAAAACCAGACACTGATATTGATATCTTCATGAAGGTAGTTAAACAAGGCAGACTTAGAGTTGTTTTCGTTTTTCAATAAAGCAAGGAAATCAATTATGTAATCCTTAGGAAGAAACTGATGAGGAAAATGGTTTTGAGTTTATGTTATTGAAATTCTTAGATCAGCGTGGTGTCTGGTTTTTCTTACGCAATGGGTCATGCAAAATTTCACAGGCAGCAGCAACAGAAGGTCAGGAGGGTAATGTTGTCACTGATTATATTCTTAAGGTAATTTTGGTAATAATCACCACAAAGTCATTTAGGTACTTGACAAATAGCAAAAATTTCATGCACATGTTTTCTCTACAGATATTAGGGCTGGAAATATGTGCTGACACGATGGTTGGAGATGAAATGTTGAGGGGCATCTCTGGAGGACAGCGAAAGCGTGTGACCACAGGTAAGAACTAGAAGCATGTTAAACTTCTCGTAAGTATTTGATTCTCTGACCTGTAGTTTCTAGGTGAGATGCTGGTGGGGCCTGCCAAGGCATTGTTCATGGATGAGATATCTACTGGGCTTGATAGCTCGACCACATATCAGATCGTCAACTCCCTGAAACAATTTATTCACATTCTTGACGGAACGGCGGTTATCTCACTCCTCCAGCCAGCTCCAGAGACTTACGATTTGTTTGATGATATCATTCTCCTATCTGATGGTCAGGTCGTGTACCACGGCCCACGTGAACTTGTTCTAGATTTCTTTGAATCCATGGGATTCAAATGCCCTAGGAGGAAGGGTGTTGCTGATTTCTTGCAAGAAGTACGTAATAATATGAAAAGTTTATTTCAGCCACTTTTAGGAGATAAAAGATATTCTCTAGAGCAAATCTCATGCAACAACATACTTTTCTACTTTTCGATAGGTGACATCAAGAAAGGATCAGCATCAGTATTGGGTACGCAGAGACGATCCTTACGCTTTTGTCACGGTTCAGGAATTTGCGGAGGCATTCCAGTCATTTCATGTGGGAAGAAAACTTGCAGATGAAATTTCCACTCCATTTGATGAGAGCAAGAACCACCCCGCCGCTTTGACTACGAAAAGATTTGGCATTGGAAAGAAGGATTTGCTGAAAGCTTGCACATCAAGAGAGTACTTGCTTATGAAAAGGAACTCCTTTGTCTACATCTTCAAGCTCACTCAGGTAAATACCAGTTCAGTCTCTTTGAGTTCAACTTCATCCATGAAATGTCTGACGTACTTAAACAGATATGACTTGATTTATCAGCTCACCATCAATGCGATGATTATGATGACTCTGTTCTTCCGGACTAAGATGCATCGGGATACAGTAACTAGTGGAGGCAATTACATTGGTGCCTTGTTCTTCACTGTAAATTCGATGATGTTCAATGGTATGGCGGAGCTTTCAATGACCGTAGCCAAGCTCCCAGTTTTCTACAAGCAAAGAGACCTCCTCTTCTATCCAGCATGGGCATATGCTCTTCCAACCTGGATTCTAAAGATCCCTATCACATTCGCGGAGGTTGCAGTTTGGGTGTTCATGAGCTACTACGTCGTTGGATACGACCCAAATGTGGGAAGGTAAGAAAGAATTGTGATTATTCTTTGGTGGTAAGATGGAAATTCTATTCTCGTTGTCAAAGTTGATATATTCTACCGTGTATGTTGCGTTACAGGTTGTTCAAGCAGTATCTTTTGCTTGTGCTTATTGGCCAGATGGCCTCTGGAGTGTTTCGATTCGTTGCAGCACTTGGAAGAAACCTGATAGTTGCCAACACATTTGGGTCGTTTACTCTATTCACTCTATTTGCATTAGGCGGAGTCGTTCTTTCCCGAAGTATCAAGTTAACCTTTCTTCTCTATTTTGTTTGTAGCTTCTTTTTCATAAGCAGCACTAATTATGGTTTATTTCGTTTTTAGAGGACGTGAAGAAATGGTGGATTTGGGGCTACTGGACATCTCCTTTAATGTATGGGCAGACCGCGGCAGTGATTAACGAGTTCTTAGGGTCAAGTTGGGATAAGGTAAAGTATTGTGATTGCTTAACGCTGATATATCGACCTTTCATAGATGTGAATATCTGACTAACCAATTCGTGTTGTATTACTTTTTCTAATAATAGATTCCCCTAAATCCAAGTACAAACGAACCATTGGGAATTCAAGTATTGAAGTCCCGTGGGTTCTTTACTGAAGCATATTGGTATTGGATAGGAGTTGGGGCATTGTTTGGGTACATCATCCTCTTGAACTTTGGGTTTTCAGTGGCTCTTGCTCTTCTTAATCGTAAGTGGCTTTTGTCCTTGTCGAGGTTTCTATCAACAAGAGCTTGCCTACTCAAACTTCATGTTGCGATGCAGCCTTTGGCAAATCCCAGACAGTAAAATCAGTTGATCCTGAGGGCAATGATGATGTTAATAGAATAGGAGGATCAATCCAGTTGCAATCTCAAGGCTCTAGTCATAGAAACGGATCAGGTATAGATGAAGTCTTGATAGTTTCCTTTTATCAACTATAATTTAGCAGTACTTAAAACCTCAAGTATTGGTGAAAAAGGCTTTGGTCCATAGATGATTCATGTTTACTTCTTTGCCTATATTTTCCTTTGGGTCTTGTAGGGAGGTCATCCAGGTCTACACCTGAGACAGCGGTTGCTGCCAATGGGAAAAGGGGAATGGTGCTCCCATTTGAGCAGCACTCAATTATTTTCAATGAAATAACTTATTCAGTTGAAATGCCACAGGTAACTATGTTTATGAAAAATATGAAGATATTACTTTTTGATATACTATCATAATAGATTCATGAGTGTCAAACCTCAAGTATTCATCCGAAATATAACTACAGGTTTGCTGTTGTATTGGTAGGAAATGAAGAATAAAGGTGTTCTCGAGGACAAATTGGTTCTCCTGAAAGGTGTAAGTGGTGCTTTTAGGCCAGGTGTTCTCACAGCCTTGATGGGCGTTAGCGGTGCTGGTAAAACTACTCTGATGGATGTATTGGCTGGGAGAAAAACTGGAGGATACATTGAAGGGGACATAATAATTTCTGGGTATCCAAAGAACCAAGATACATTTGCTCGGATTTCCGGATACTGTGAACAGAATGACATCCATTCACCTCATGTTACTGTCTACGAGTCGTTACTCTACTCCGCATGGCTGCGTTTACCCCTTAGCGTGGACAACCAAACCAGAAAGGTTTGCATCTACCACCATAATCTGTGATCAGGATTGTCTTCCACTCGAAACTGACTGTGGAAGTGCCTGCTGTTAGGTGATTATGAAGTCTTCATTGAGGATCAATCAATCTAATTTAAATCATTTCTAATAAAAAGGAAAATGTTGCAGATGTTTATTGAGGAAGTCATGGAGCTTGTGGAGCTAAATCCGCTGAGACAGGCCTTGGTCGGTTTGCCTGGTGTGGATGGTCTCTCCACCGAGCAACGCAAAAGGCTGACCATAGCGGTTGAGCTAGTCGCAAACCCCTCCATCATCTTCATGGATGAACCTACTTCAGGCCTTGATGCTAGAGCTGCTGCTATTGTCATGAGAACAGTAAGGAATACAGTGGACACAGGGAGAACGGTCGTATGCACAATTCACCAGCCGAGCATTGATATCTTTGAAGCTTTCGATGAGGTGAATCATGTCAACACATTCAACATAGGCAAAATCTTTTTGCAGCGTGCTCAAAATTTGAACCTATTGCATCTTTACTTGTTCTACAGCTTTTCTTGATGAAACGAGGGGGACGAGAGATATATGTCGGTCCCCTGGGTCTCCAGTCTTCTCATTTAATAAAGTATTTTGAGGTACAGACTGTTTCGTGACTATGACCTGGCTAGGATTGTACTTCAATTTTTGTTGAATCACCAAGGTATATATTTTTTCAAAATGAAGGGAATCCAAGGAGTTAGCAAAATCAAAGATGGCTATAATCCAGCAACTTGGATGCTCGAAGTTACAACCCCAGCACAAGAACTCGCCTTGGGTGTCGATTTTTCCGATTTATACAAAAACTCAGATTTGTTCAGGTGGGTTTACCTCATCCATCGAGGTCCAACGTTTACTCTTGCTAGTGACCCGTAAATGTCAATAGGACCACGACATATGGTATTGACATAGGCCGAGTATTTCGCGATTTTCAGGAGAAACAAGGCTTTGATTAAAGAGTTGAGCATACCTCCGCCGAATTCCAAAGACCTCTATTTCCCGACTAAGTATTCTCGGTCAACTTTCACCCAGTTAATGGCTTGCTTGTGGAAGCAACATTGGTCTTATTGGCGGAATCCGCCATATACAGCCGTTCGGTTCCTTTTCACCATTTTGATCGCTTTAATGATTGGGACTATGTTCTGGGACCTTGGCTCTAAAACGTAAGTTCGGCATAGAATGTCGATTTCTGCCTCATACATCCTCGAAGTTATGTGTCTCTGATGTTAGGTTCGCAGGGCCCGGAACCAGGACTTGATCAATGCGATGGGATCTCTGTATGCAGCTGCTCTCTTCCTTGGGGTCCAAAATGCGTCCTCCGTGCAACCACTTGTAGCAGTGGAGAGAACGGTTTTCTATAGAGAGCGAGCTGCGGGGATGTATTCGGCCCTGCCATATGCATTGGCACAGGTAAAATTGTTTCCAAACGATTCCAACTACGCTTATTCCAAAATAGCATTATGCAGGAATCGATATTCGAAAGTTGCTGAAGTGATTTATTTTGCAGGTTCTGGTTGAAGTCCCTTATGTTCTCATGCAAGCTGTATCATATGGTTTTATTGTTTACGCAATGATTGGATTCGAATGGACCGTGGCGAAATTTTTCTGGTATCTGTTTTTCATGTACTTCACATTGTTGTATTTCACCTACTATGGCATGATGACCGTAGGCATAACCCCGAACCACCATATCGCTTCCATCGTCGCTGCTGCATTCTATGGCTTGTGGAACCTCTTTTCTGGGTTTATTGTGCCAAGGACTGTAAGTTCTATAGCAACCCACTGATGTTCATGAATCTGTTGATTTCGTTTCCAACACCTAGCGTAAATGCCTGCTCTGTGAACATCCTCATGACTTTCTATGTGACAGAGGATACCTGTCTGGTGGAGATGGTACTATTGGGCATGCCCGTTTGCTTGGAGCTTATATGGATTGGTGGTCTCTCAGTACGGCGATTTAAAGGACACGCTCGAGGACGGGGCCACGGTGGAAGAATACCTAAGAGATTACTTTGGTTTCCGACATAATTTTCTGGGCGTGATCGCTGCCGTGATCTTAGGATTCACCGTGCTCTTCGCATTCATTTTCGCCATTTCCATCAAGGTGCTCAATTTCCAGAGGCGGTAGACTTTAGCATTGCATGGATCCGGATGACTACCATGTTTCTGTTAAGGAAATGAGAAACATGTCTCTGCTAGAGAATGAGATCAGCTAGAGCATTCGCCCGGAATCATTTCGTTTTACTTTTTCCCTCTTTTTCTATGCTAATTTTACAATCAAATGTGCATGTAAATTGGCAATCTAGTTGCAATAAGCACGCGGATGAACTCCTCTTGTTTTTTCTAGCAACTGTCTCCATCTTCTTGTACGTTAGCCAATTCAATACTAAACATTTCATTTGACTTAATTAGTCTTAAATTGTTTGATGATTTTCCAATTTAACCAATCCGATTTATTTCGACTGGAAGTTGATTAAGTGGACGAATTATGTATATATATAAATTAGTTACCGTTCTACCTTTTTGAAGGATAGGTAGGGGTAGCCAAGGCCTAGGTGGTGGCCAGTGACCTTCACCTTTGGGCAACACAAGGGCTGTCACAAGCTTGCCTGCCACTAGGCAAGGTCTGTGACGGTTCTTGTCTCGCAAGATTTGTGGTAGTGACGGCGGTCATAACCCTCGCTAGATTTGTGCAATCTATTAAGGGCTGTAGAGCCCTCACAGAGCATAGAGACAAAGGCTTTCGACAGCCATAGCCTAGCCCCTCACGAGCCTTGGATCATGGTTTAGAATTGAATTGGTTAAATTAAATATTTAATATTGAACTGAATGCTATATAATAGATTTAGAATTTCTCGGACAATATTTCCCTTTTACCTCGGCGCCCGACCTAAAATGCTCGAATTTCCTATTCATTAGATCTATCCACAACAGTTTGAAATAAAATTTTGCTAATTCTTTGATTGACGCATGTCCCTCTTCTTTTTTGGGCCACACATATTAACCAACATTTTTTTTTGACGTATAAAACGGATTCTTCTTGAAATTCAGGGCGAAAAAACAGAAAATCCACAATTTTTGGTTGAGAGGCTGTAAAAGCCGTTTTTAGGGACTTGAAATAAGGGGAAATTGTACTCAAATTCGTTTTGAAGTGATTAATCTAGACTTGGGGAAAGTTTTGCCCAAATTGGTCTTCTGCGCGCATCCAGTCAACTTTCACCATTGTTGACTCCAACTCAGCACTTTTTCTTTCCTTAGCCCACGCAAGTCTGCCTTTTCTTTTTACGCACGCACGTGGCCCACGAACGGCCCCACCTCTTTTCTTTTCTTTCTGTACTGTGGATCGTCTTCTTCGTGGAGAATGGTCACGCGAGCAGAAACCTAGCCGCCTGCAACTCAACAACCATGCGAGAAAGTCGCGATTTTTGGCCAACAGCCGGACACGCGGCAGCACGGCCGTTCACCAGCTGATTTCCCTTCGAGTTGGTTCCGTTTATTTCACACGAAATCACCTTCAAATTGGACGAAACCCTAACTGCTATCTTGCCCGATTTCTTCACCTCTGGTCAAGGAGTTTCACACAAAATTCACAGCAAAGCTTAATTAGCTCATCTTGGTCGCCTGGACGCCGCCACCGCCGCTGTTTGGAGCATCGGACTAAGTCCGACGTAGGCTTCCTCGTTCGGGAGAGACGTCGCCACCACCGCGGACGTCTCCAGCCACCCCACGCCCCGACGTCCCTCTCTCGACGTCTAGACGCCGTTCACGGCCGCCCACCGCCCGGCCACCTCCGCCTAAACCGCGACCCACGGACGAGTTGGAGGTTTTTCCTTTGGCCGAATATAGCCACTGTACATCTTGGGTTATATTAGATTTTAATGATTATAGCTTTAATTGATACGTAGGAGTGTTTGATCGAATTAAGAAGTCGAAGTTAGCTCGCCGGAGCCTTCGTCGGAAGCTCGCCGGAGTTTCGCCGGTGACACGCCGGAAAACGCGACGAACTCGAACCGCCGGTGAGTCGAGCTCTAACTCCCGATTAGGGTGGTTACCCGCTTTAGTAGTTAATTGCTTGGGTTAACTGTTAATTTGATTGATTTTAGACGATTTAGGGGTAAATTGGAGAAGAATTGGATAATTTAGGGGTTGAACAGTGATTGTGGATAGTGTTGGGGGGCGAAAATGAAATCTTGGAGAAATTAGGGGCAGAATGGTAAATTAATTGTGGTCAGGGGCGAATCTGTAAATTTTGGTGACTGAGGGGCGAATCGGTAATTTTGGTGAGACAAGGGGCAGAAGGGGAATTTTGGGTTGCGGCCAAGGGCAGAACGGTAATTAGCGAATATAGAGGGGCAGGATGGTAATTTCGCGGACACGGAGCAAAAAGGAGAAGGGGAATTTAAATTGAGTCTGGGGGCAGAATGGTAATTGCGACGCCAATGGCAAAACGGTAATTTCGGAGGTTAGAATAGAAAGTGCAGTGAGTGGCCGTGTGGTTTGGATATTAATAAAATAATAATTGATTTTTCTAGTGATTATTTAATATCGTGCTATCTAATGAATATTGTGCTATTAAATGAATATTGTGCTGTTTTATCTTTACTGAATTTCGGATAATCGCCGAAATTGAACGAACGGCCAAATGACGGCTAATTAGAGGTGATTTATCCGTAGATCGTCGAATGGCTTGGATTCGGCTAGGGACCCGAGTAAATCCCTAATTGGTGGGCTCAGGCGGTCGTAATTTATTTATTTATTTATTTATTTATTCGGAATCATTGATTAAGTCTTAGCTATTAATTGTGGATGTTTGTTGGCCGAGGTTGAGTATTTCTGTAGTTTGGAATTTAGTAATTATTTGTTGATGGAATTGTGTGAATTTATTCTTTAAGGAATTATTTTAATGTAACTTCTTGACAAATTAAGATTGTGTGGAGTTTAGTGATTTAATGAGGAAGATGTGAGATTTAAGTTAGGTTTAAATTAATATGGGAAATTAGGGACCCTAGGGTGAGTGCCCTCCTAATTGGGAATTAGGGTGTAGACTCACTGAGTAATCTCACTGTTGTTGTTTAACCATTTTTACAGGTACGTGTCAGAGAGTCCCTCCTCGAGGGCCTGATGAGGCTAGTGGCTCACATTGATGTGATTTTTATTTTAGTTAATTTATTTATTTCCCTTTCATTTGGATGTTTTATTTAAATTGTTGGAGATTAAGGCTTATTGGAATTAATGATTAGTTATGGTTTGGTTGAACAATTGTGGGCCTCTATTTGGGCAATGTTATTATATTTATTTAACTTCGAATGTTATCATGAAATTGGAGGATTGGACAGGGGTTAATTAATAAAATTTTGCCGCATTGGTTAATTATGAAATTTCATGTTAGAATGTTAATTTATGTGGCGAAGTTACCTGGGAGAGTTTTCAAGCGTGACAATTTTTGGTATCAGAGCCAGGTTAGGAAATGGAGTGATAAGGTTGGTATATATTAGGGATAAAAAAAATAATAATAATAAATTAAATAATCATATAAAAAATTTTTAATTATAAATCTTATTAGATGATATGCGTGTTTGAAATTGTTGTTGTGAGTAGTTGTTGTTTGCCTGCTTTAATCATACATGGAATGGGGCATGTATGGTTAAGATTTGTACGTATAATAGAGAAAAAAAATATATAATAAAATAATAAAAATAAAATAAAATTCGAAAAAATAAAATAAAATATAAAATAAATAAATAAATAAATAAAATACATGGTTTATGTTTAGCTAAGTTGGCATGATCCGGACATGTACAACAAGGCCGAATGTTTGACCTTGTATTTATTTGATTGAAAACATAGTCTTTTATGTAGATAAGTTGGCATGGTACGAAAAGGGACACCATTGCCATTTGTGATGGATCGGTTATGATTTTGATAACCGATGTGGAGGCACTGCTGTGTATCGCGTGCTGATTATTGGACATTGCTGTGTATCGCATGTCATTTGTTGCACTGCTGTGTATCGCGTGCTGATTATTTGACATTGCTGTGTATCGCATGTCATTTGTTGCACTGCTGTGTATCGCGTGCTGATTATTAGACATTGCTGTGTATCGCATGTCACACGTAGCACTGAGGTGTAATGAGTACTCTTTGAAAACTTTATCACATGGTTAGTATGCTAATTTAAGTTAACCAGGTTGTAAGAATGAGCGGGAACGGGAGACCACCAAGAAGAAGAGCGACATCGGGTCGCTTTGATGTGGAAGCTGAGGCTCCACCTGATCCGAGGATTGAAGTCCTCATGAAAAGCGTGGAGGATCTAACGAGTCGATTGGACCAGCAGGCTCGGAACCAAGAAGCTGCTAATGCAGCCGTTGTAGCTGCTGCGGCGGAAGCTGCTGTTGCCGCTGTTCTAAACATGAATGCTCCTCCCCCTGCTGGAGGCGTTGCTGATCAGGCGCCTAGTGGAGAAGCAAGAGTTAATGCTGTGACTACTCCAATTCCAGCCGTTCCTGTCGCTGAGGGCGTAGATGAAGAGGAGAGGATTCGGAGGCAAGTGGAGCAATTCTTGAAGTTACAGCCGCCAAAATTTCAGGGAAAAGGTGACTCGGAGGCCGCCGTTTCATGGCTTGAGAGTATGGAGACGGTGTTCTCGGTACTGAGATGTACTGATGCTGACAGGGTGGTCTTGGCCGTATTTCAGCTCCAAGATAATGCTAAGAATTGGTGGAAAGCCACCAAAGATAGGATTTTTCCGGCAGGAATAGTGCCGACTTGGGGTGCATTTGTGGAGGCTTTCAACCACAAGTATTTCTCTCACTCTGCAAGGGAACAGAAGATGGCAGAGTTTCTGAGGCTTCGCCAGGGTCAGATGACAGTGGAGGAGTATGAAGCAAAGTTTGCGGAGCTGTCCAAGTATAGCCGTAGGATCGTGGATGATCCCGAAGATCGAGCCATCAAGTTCCAGGATGGATTGAGGCCTGATATTAGGAGCAGACTAGTGCCGTTTGAGCTACGTGACTATGATCAAGTCTTTAGCAAGGCCCTTACTGTGGAGAGGGATATCGCAGAGAGAGCTCCTACACCAGTATCGCGGGATACCTATGATCGAGAGCAGCGTCGGTTGGGAAAAAGACCTATGTATAGAAATAGGTATCCGACTCCTCCGAGGAGAAAGGGGAATTTTGGACGACCGGCACCGTATCCAGTTAATCGGTGTCGCCAGTGTAATAGGTTTCATGGACCTGGTGCTTGTCCTATGATGACCGGAGCTTGTTTTGGGTGTGGCCAACATGGCCACCAACAGAGGGACTGCCCACGTCGTCCAGTTGCAGCATAGCCGCTATCTCGTATAGCACCCCCTGCCAGGAATATCGGTCAGGGCAACATGGAGCGACCACCAGCTCAAGGTAGAGTTTATGCTGTGAATCGAGCGGAGGCTCAAAATGCGGGTGGTGTGATCACAGGTACGATTTCGTTACACAACCATGCCGCTTATGCGTTATTTGATACTGGAGCCACTCATTCATTTGTAGCTGCTCAGTTTGCTGAATTGGTTGAGTTGAAGTTAGAGCCACTAGATACTGTGCTTAGTGTTACTACCCCTATGAAAGATAGGGTATTATCTGTCATGGGGTGTAAGGGGTGTGAGATAGTGATTAGTGGAGTGCCAGGGGTTATTGATTTGGCTGTGTTGTGTATGTTTGACTTCGATGTGATTGTTGGGATGGATTGGTTGAGAGAGCAGAGAGCCACAGTTGATTGTTACAATCAAGTAATTCAGTTCCAGCCAATGGACCGCACTAGTTATGTACTTGTGGGAAGTAGAGGGGGCCCATTAGTGCCTTTGATTTCGTCTCTCGAGGCTATGAAACTACTCGAGGACGGATGTCAGAGTTTCTTGGCCACGGTAGTGGACACGTCGGTCGAAGGACCGACAATTGAAGAAATCGCCATAGTGCGAGAATTTGCTGACGTCTTTCCAAAGGAGTTACCAGGATTACCCCCGGAAAGAAAAATCGAGTTTGTAATCGAGCTGGCTCCTGGAACTGCACCTATCTCTAAGCCTCCCTATCGGATGTCGTTATCGGAGCTGAAAGAACTTAAGGTCCAGATGCAAGATTTATTAGACAAGGGATTTATTCGTCCCAGTGCGTCGCTGTGGGGTGCACCTGTGTTGTTCGTGAAGAAGAAGGACGGAACAATGAGATTGTGTATTGACTACCGGCAGTTGAAACAGGTGACAATTAAAAACAAATACCCCCTACCAAGGATCGACGACTTGTTTGACCAGTTGCAAGGTGCTTCGGTATTTTCCAAGATTGACCTGAGGACGGGTTATCATCAGTTGAGGATCAGAAAAGAAGACGTTCCGAAGACTGCATTTCGTACACGGTATGGCCATTACGAATTCACAGTGATGCCGTTTGGATTGACTAATGCACCTACTGCGTTTATGGATATGATGAATCGCATCTTTAAGCAGTATCTAGATCTGTTCGTTATTGTATTCATTGATGATATATTGGTGTACTCGAGGAGCTTTGAGGAGCACGAACAGCATCTAAGGATTATACTGTCAACCTTACGGGAACATGGACTTTACGCCAAGTTCAGCAAGTGCGAATTCTGGTTGAGTTGTGTGGCTTTCTTGGGTCACGTTATCTCTGGTGAGGGAATCTCGGTGGACCCATCTAAAATTGAAGCAGTTACGGAATGGCCAAGGCCCACGACGGTGACTGAGGTTAGAAGTTTCTTGGGTTTGGCCGGGTACTATCGTCGCTTCGTGGAGAAGTTTTCAGGTATAGCGGCACCACTGACTAACCTCCTGAAAAAGGACACTAAGTTTGAATGGACCGACAGGTGTGAGAGAAGCTTTCAGGAGCTTAAGAGGAGACTGACCACTGCCCCAGTGTTGACGATTCCATCAGGTCCAGGCGGGTTCGAGATTTACAGTGACGCATCGTACCAAGGATTGGGGTGTGTATTGATGCAGCACGGACGTGTAGTGGCGTATGCTTCCAGGCAGTTGAGACCACATGAGCAAAATTACCCGACACACGATTTAGAGTTGGCTGCTATTATCTTCGCTCTCAAGATATGGAGGCACTATCTATGCGGAGAAAAATTCCCGATTTACACGGATCACCAGAGCCTCAAGTATCTGTTCTCTCAAAATGAGTTAAATATGAGACAGCGTCGATGGATGGAACTATTGAAGGACTATGATTGTGATATATTATATCATCCTGGTAAGGCCAATAGGGTAGCTGACGCCCTCAGTCGTAAATCGTCCATGGCATCTTTGATGGTGAAAGAATGGCATCTGCTAGAAGAGGTAAGGGACTTTGACTTTAAATTTGAGGTGAGTTACCTCACAGGGCTAATGGCCACATTGCGAGTTGAGCCGCAGATCCAATCAAGGGTCAAGTCCTTACAGTTATTGGACCCGGCCCTACAGAAGATAGTCCAGATGAGCGAAGATCAGAGGAAACCGGACTTTCAGATCTACGAGGATGGGATACTGAGGTTTAGAGGAAGATTGTGTGTACCGGATGATGCGGCACTTAAGGAGGATCTGTTGGCAGAGGCTCATAGGAGCAACTACAGTGTTCACCCTGGGAGTACTAAAATGTACCAGAACTTGAAGCCACATTATTGGTGGAATGGTATGAAAGTCGATGTGGCAAAGCACGTAGCGAAGTGTTTGACGTGTCAACAAGTTAAGGCGCAACACTGCAAGCCAGGAGGCTTACTGAGGCCATTAGACGTTCCAGAATGGAAGTGGGAACACATCACGATGGACTTCGTGGTTGGTCTACCCAGGAGTCAGCGGGGTCATGATGCGATTTGGGTTATAGTTGATCGCCTGACGAAATCGGCGCACTTCATTGCAATACGAAGAGATTCCGCATTAGATTGATTGGCCGAGATATATGTCCGACAGATTGTTAGACTCCATGGAGTACCGGTGACTGTCACGTCCGATTGTGACCCGAGATTTACAGCCACCTTTTGGAGGAGTTTACAAGATGCCTTAGGGACGAGACTGCAGTACAGCACTGCCTACCATCCACAGACGGACGGACAGTCTGAGAGGACTATTCAAACTCTGGAAGACATGTTGCGGGCTTGTGTCTTGGACTTCAAGGGTAGCTGGGAGGATCAGTTGCATCTGGTGGAGTTCGCTTATAATAATAGCTTCCAACAGAGTATCGGCATGGCACCTTTCGAGGCATTGTACGGACGTGCTTGTCGAACTCCACTTTGTTGGGATGAAGTAGGAGAGCGAAAGATCACAGGACCAGAGTTAGTTCAGCAGTCAATGGAAGCTGTCAAAATTATTCGAGATCGAATGAGAACAGCTCAGAGCCGCCAGAAAAGCTACGCCGATAAGAGAAGAAGACCTTTGGAGTTCCAGGTTGGTGACCATGTGTTCCTGAAAGTGTCACCTAAGAGGGGACTGTCACGTTTTGGCAAAAAGGGCAAGTTGAGTCCAAGATATGTGGGACCATTTGAAATCTTGGAGAGGATCGGAGCCGCGGCCTATCGTCTAGCCTTGCCACCGAATTTGGCTCATGTTCACAATGTCTTCCATGTGTCGATGTTGAGGAAGTACGAACCCGACCCGTCGCACGTATTGAGTTTTGAGGAGATTGAGGTCGATGACAGGGTGTCTTATGTGGAGAGGCCAATTAGAATTGAAGACCGCAGAGAACAGCGCTTGAGGAACAAAGTAGTTTCTCTTGTCAAGGTGATTTGGCAGAACCACGACACAGAAGGAGCGACTTGGGAAAGTGAGGAAGCAATGAAGAATCTATATCCTGATCTGTTCGAGGGGGCTAGTAATGTCAATTTCGAGGACGAAATGTCCTAAGGGGGGAAGAATTGTAAAAGCCGTTTTTAGGGACTTGAAATAAGGGGAAATTGTACTCAAATTCGTTTTGAAGTGATTAATCTAGACTTGGGGAAAGTTTTGCCCAAATTGGTCTTCTGCGCGCATCCAGTCAACTTTCACCATTGTTGACTCCAACTCAGCACTTTTTCTTTCCTTAGCCCACGCAAGTCTGCCTTTTCTTTTTACGCACGCACGTGGCCCACGAACGGCCCCACCTCTTTTCTTTTCTTTCTGTACTGTGGATCGTCTTCTTCGTGGAGAATGGTCACGCGAGCAGAAACCTAGCCGCCTGCAACTCAACAACCATGCGAGAAAGTCGCGATTTTTGGCCAACAGCCGGACACGCGGCAGCACGGCCGTTCACCAGCTGATTTCCCTTCGAGTTGGTTCCGTTTATTTCGCACGAAATCACCTTCAAATTGGACGAAACCCTAACTGCTATCTTGCCCGATTTCTTCACCTCTGGTCAAGGAGTTTCACACAAAATTCACAGCAAAGCTTAATTAGCTCATCTTGGTCGCCTGGACGCCGCCACCGCCGCTGTTTGGAGCATCGGACTAAGTCCGACGTAGGCTTCCTCGTTCGGGAGAGACGTCGCCACCACCGCGGACGTCTCCAGCCACCCCACGCCCCGACGTCCCTCTCTCGACGTCTAGACGCCGTTCACGGCCGCCCACCGCCCGGCCACCTCCGCCTAAACCGCGACCCACGGACGAGTTGGAGGTTTTTCCTTTGGCCGAATATAGCCACTGTACATCTTGGGTTATATTAGATTTTAATGATTATAGCTTTAATTGATACGTAGGAGTGTTTGATCGAATTAAGAAGTCGAAGTTAGCTCGCCGGAGCCTTCGTCGGAAGCTCGCCGGAGTTTCGCCGGTGACACGCCGGAAAACGCGACGAACTCGAACCGCCGGTGAGTCGAGCTCTAACTCCCGATTAGGGTGGTTACCCGCTTTAGTAGTTAATTGCTTGGGTTAACTGTTAATTTGATTGATTTTAGACGATTTAGGGGTAAATTGGAGAAGAATTGGATAATTTAGGGGTTGAACAGTGATTGTGGATAGTGTTGGGGGGCGAAAATGAAATCTTGGAGAAATTAGGGGCAGAATGGTAAATTAATTGTGGTCAGGGGCGAATCTGTAAATTTTGGTGACTGAGGGGCGAATCGGTAATTTTGGTGAGACAAGGGGCAGAAGGGGAATTTTGGGTTGCGGCCAAGGGCAGAACGGTAATTAGCGAATATAGAGGGGCAGGATGGTAATTTCGCGGACACGGAGCAAAAAGGAGAATTTTGTTAATGGCTGGGGACAAAATAGTAAATATGTACAGCGAAGGGCAGAAGGGGAATTTAAATTGAGTCTGGGGGCAGAATGGTAATTGCGACGCCAATGGCAAAACGGTAATTTCGGAGGTTAGAATAGAAAGTGCAGTGAGTGGCCGTGTGGTTTGGATATTAATAAAATAATAATTGATTTTTCTAGTGATTATTTAATATCGTGCTATCTAATGAATATTGTGCTATTAAATGAATATTGTGCTGTTTTATCTTTACTGAATTTCGGATAATCGCCGAAATTGAACGAACGGCCAAATGACGGCTAATTAGAGGTGATTTATCCGTAGATCGTCGAATGGCTTGGATTCGGCTAGGGACCCGAGTAAATCCCTAATTGGTGGGCTCAGGCGGTCGTAATTTATTTATTTATTTATTTATTTATTTGGAATCATTGATTAAGTCTTAGCTATTAATTGTGGATGTTTGTTGGCCGAGGTTGAGTATTTCTGTAGTTTGGAATTTAGTAATTATTTGTTGATGGAATTGTGTGAATTTATTCTTTAAGGAATTATTTTAATGTAACTTCTTGACAAATTAAGATTGTGTGGAGTTTAGTGATTTAATGAGGAAGATGTGAGATTTAAGTTAGGTTTAAATTAATATGGGAAATTAGGGACCCTAGGGTGAGTGCCCTCCTAATTGGGAATTAGGGTGTAGACTCACTGAGTAATCTCACTGTTGTTGTTTAACCATTTTTACAGGTACGTGTCAGAGAGTCCCTCCTCGAGGGCCTGATGAGGCTAGTGGCTCACATTGATGTGATTTTTATTTTAGTTAATTTATTTATTTCCCTTTCATTTGGATGTTTTATTTAAATTGTTGGAGATTAAGGCTTATTGGAATTAATGATTAGTTATGGTTTGGTTGAACAATTGTGGGCCTCTATTTGGGCAATGTTATTATATTTATTTAACTTCGAATGTTATCATGAAATTGGAGGATTGGACAGGGGTTAATTAATAAAATTTTGCCGCATTGGTTAATTATGAAATTTCATGTTAGAATGTTAATTTATGTGGCGAAGTTACCTGGGAGAGTTTTCAAGCGTGACAGAGGCAGTAGAATTTTGCATAAGAAAAACTCAATAGTAGTGCATACTTGCACGTACGACAAATGAATCTGAAATGAACTTGGTGTCCTATATTGTATCTATTCGCGGCCTTTAAAGTATCCTTTTTTTTTTGGAAGGTAGGATCTCATGCAATCGAAGCAAACATTTAATAAGTAATGCAGAAGTCATATGTAAACAAAAGGGGTCACCTTTAAATCAGACTTCGTACTACATTCTAATGAATATGGATCGTCAATTAGATCTCAAAAGGTCCGATCACAAGTTTTGTTACATAACATACGATCAAGAATCATCATCGTGAATTTGGCACCCTCCAGTGAAATCCCATTAGAAGCTTCTTTGGCGGTTCTATAAGACACACCAACGTATCGATCATCTTTGTTTGTATTTAGAGTATAATTTTCTGGGGATAGCATGATTGGAAAGAGTCCAAATCGGAATATATATACAGTTTACATTCTCAAGAAAATTGTGAACATACATATGAAGCGCACGGATTTGTTTGGTGGGAAGTCCACATAAGAGATTAAAGTAGTTGTTATGCCTGCGTAACCCGAGATAAGGTTGCAATATAAGTTTGCCCACAGTTTCCACATTATATGAAAAAAAAGTCCTTGGCTCCCACGACCTTTTGTGCTAGGACAAAGAGTGGTCCTAGGTGACCAATGTCGTAGTCACGTCTAATCTTTGCCATTGATAATGAAATGACGTTGACCCAACCTTATATCATTGTTGTCTTGGCGGTCACTAAGACTTGCCGGATTATTGTCTTGAATCATTTAGCTGGACCTAGTCAATCATACATCAAGAATCCGTTGAATCACACAGGGTATCTTATTTTCTGGCCATATGAGGGCATGAAAATATTTCAAGCACATACTCTCTTTGATTTGTACGCTTCAGTCGTGATGATGGAAATTCATAAGCAATCGATTATCTTCCCAGAAATTGGATAGCTAATCCCCCGCCCGCACTTTTTGATTTGTTATGTGCTGATGCTATTGATGTATTCCCTTCAAACTTGACTAAGTAATTCAATAGCATTCATATTTTCGACCAAAAAAAAAGAATTTGAAAGCTGATAATTAGACTGTTTTTTTTTTGTTTAGATAATTTAAATAGCTATTATTGTGTTTTTTGGGTTGTGACGCACCACAGTCGAGCATGCCATCTCGACATTTTTTTTGGTCGAACATCTCGACATTATTCGCATATGCCCCTGTCACATTTCAATCCCTAGCATGTCACTATTTTAGTTGCTGGCCTTATCTTGTAAAACTATTTAGGTTTCTATCATATATCGTCACTAAAACTATATAATTTGTTTGAAATCAATTAGAAAAGCCATTCAGATACAATTCTGATGGTGGAAGTTTCTGTCTTGAATCGGGGGACGGAAGACCAAGAGTACTTGGTCCCCCTCATGATGAATAGACTTCGATACAAAATAACAATGCACGATGAGCTATCTTAACGCCACTAGAATATTTATCAAGAACAAATCCATCTCTATCGACACTGACATCACAACTAGACGTGAAAAGACATTCAAAGACTAATTTACAACTTCTCATGCGTGAATGTTCTCCCTAGCAAAATGACAATTTTGTAAGAAATATACTTGAATTTTGTAGCAATATCAACTGTGAAGAATGGGTGCTTTTTAACAAACGAACATTTTTCACCTTATTTTATGTCATCCTTTCTTACCCTCATGGATGTCATCTCTCCTTTAGTCAAACGCTAACATTCAGTAAAGCTACAAATGAAGACAAGTTGATTCTTGTTGACGTGATTGGTGCTGGCCCTTCTATTTGGGAAGAAATTATTTTGATTTCTGTAATTTTGGGAATTACCTTATATTTCATTGTCTTCCTTTCCTGTACTTCATCAATAAAATGGCAGTCCCTCTCTCGAAGGCTACATAACAAAAAAGAGAACTTTGAGAAAGGATTACCTGAGGATATAAGCACATTGTTGAACCTCGTTAAATCATGTCTTCTTAAATTTCTTCATGGTATCGGAGCAAGTACGTACATGTTTATGCATTTGATTTATCCGTATCCTTCTTTTTGGTGTATGCATGGTTGATTGTTCAAATCATGAGTAATTCGAGCTCGGCCAATCCCAAACCCGGCTCCACTGCCACCGGTTAGCAACTCACCAACATATTGCTGAATTGAGAAGATTTTTCTTCCATGGTCTCGTGCTATTACTGTGGCCCTTGGGGGCAGATCGAAGACTGGTCATATCAATGGCCAAATAAAAGCGCCTCCCGAGAGGGATGCGAAATTTGATGAATGGCAAACCAAAGATAGTTTGGTTATGTCTTGGATTTTTAACTCTATGGAATCTCAAGTGTGTGAGATTTTTACATATTCCCCTACAGTTCTAATTTTGTGGGAATCGTTGAATAAAATGTACGGACAAGCTCAGAATGCATCTCGAGTATTTGAATTGTAGCAAGAGATTGCTGTCTCTAAGCAAGAATCCTCTCAATCCTTCACCAACCATCTTGGAAATATGAAGACAATGAAAAATAAGGTAATTCCCGAAATTACAGAAATCAAAATAATTTCTTCCCATATCAAACAAATCTAAATAATTTCTTCCCAAATAGAAGGGCCAGCACCAATCACGTCAACAATTCTCCACCAGGCCTATAAATACTCCTCGAAATCTCTCAGGTTATACTCAAATCAATCGAAAAAGCGGATACCTGAAATGGGTAGAGAAGGGTCACCAAAGCTTCCTATTCTCAATTTCTCTAGTGAAAATCTGAAACCGGGGACAACTTCTTGGGTCTCTACATGCACGAAGGTGATCCAAGCGCTCGAAGAATTTGGCTTCTTCGTTGTGAACTACGATGAAATAATCCCATCGCAAGTTCATGATGCAACGTTTGGCGTTCTGCGAGAACTCTTCGCTCTTCCCACAGAGACCAAAATGAAGAACCGGTACGATAAACCTTTGAACGGCTATGTCGGCCAGATTGCCAAGCTTCCTCTACACGAGAGCTTGGGCATCGACGACGCCACATCTTCAGAGGGGATGCAGAAATTCACCGACCTTATGTGGCCTCATGGCAACGATCGCTTTCGGTTGTCCCTTCTTAAATTCAGACACTGGTTTCCTTTCTATGTATTTTGAGCATTTTGTTTGAGTTTGTGACCATTTTGCTCTTTGTTTGGTCAGCAATATCATGAACTCTTACGCAAAGCTTGCGGCAGAGTTGGACCGGGCTGTTACGAGGATGATATTCGAGAGCTACAGTTCTGAGAAGTATTATGATTCTTACATCCGATCAACGACATACCTCCTTCGGCTCTTGAAGAACAGAGCACCTGTAGAGAATGAGCCTAATCTTGGATTTATAAATCACACTGACAAGAGCTTCACCACCATTCTTTATCAAGAGAGCGAAGTTAATGGCTTGGAGGTCGAAACCAAGGATGGAGAATGGATTACTATCGAGATGTCGCCTTCGAAATTCGTGGTTATGGCTGGAGATGCATTAATGGTTAGTACAAATCTAAATTTCCTTCTTGAAACTGAGGAATAGGAAGTGCGAAATTAAACGTATCTCAACAAAACTATAGTGCTTCCTGGATCGGTAGTATGATTCACCTGCTCCATCATTGAAACATATGATATTGCCTGTCTTACATCTTGGTTTAAAGTAGGAGCCACTCATGAGAATCGAGGTTCGTGGAACAGTAAGATAAGTGCCAGCTGTTTCTTAGAGAAACAGATAAGTCAAATTCAGGTTAGAGGAATGAGTGAAAATGGTCTTGAAGTACTTCAAGCCCACTGAATCTACACGGAAGTTGATGTAGTTTTGAAGGTAATCTCATTCTATCCGTTTCCAGGACTCGAGCTAAATGTCAAGTACATGGAATTATAAATCTCTTAAGCTAAGCTTGACATAACCACAAATAATCTGGGATCAGTGCCGGGCCGGACATAAAACAGCGAGTTCAACAATTTGACTCAATTACGTTTATTTTTGCTGGAAATTTCCAGTTCTAACAATTGAAGTGTAATTTGAACAGGCCTGGAGCAATGATAGGATACAATCTCCAAACCACAAGGTGACCATCAATGGCAAGGAAGACAGATACTCGCTCGCGCTGTTTTCGTTCAATAATGGAACGCTACAAGTTCCCGAACAGCTCGTTGATGATGATCACCCGTTAAAGTATAAGCCGTTCGATCATCTCGGTCTCCTCCGATTCTATCGTACCGACGAAGGGTATAAATCTAAGTGTCCAATCAAAGCCTATTGTGGTGTTTAGGGTCATGATTGATCATCAAGCGTTGTTAAATTCCCAGTTACGCACTCTAGTCTTGGTGTAACTCGTGAGTGATGTCTTTCTAGAGGTCAAGGAATTACTACTCCTGGATTTTCTTTTTATGTGACGTGGAACTCCACCTTAGTGATGTTAAACCCTATGAAATATTCTCTTCCAATGGCTAGATTTGGCTTGTTGCTTTCATCTCGTAAGCGTGCACTTACGTCCTTGAGAAATTAGATTGAATCTGTACATGCAACAACAAATTCTGCTGAAGTGGAACGTACATGAGTTTTGAATTCAGGTTTCTTTCCCGGGAGTATCGTCCATTAGCCTTTTTAAATGACATACATGAGAATTATGTTCTTTAACTTAATCCCTCTATTAAATCCAATTATGTCTTTTTGAGATTTTTTCGCCTCAAACCCTGAATGTGAAATGAAAAAAAAATTAAAATTGCACTAAATCTTGATAACACGTAATGGAGAAAGCAAGCGCGTTTGTGGAGTTTAACTCAAGTTACTTGAATAACCTATGCGGAGTCCCCTGAGGCAAGATAAGAATAAGATTATATTAAGTTGCTTAGAAAATGAAGGGAGAGTTCAAAAATTATTATCCAATGAAACAATGGGTTTAAATCAGACGTTCAAATGTTAATCAATCAATTGAGCTTTAAAAAAGAATGTGAGACCACTAAAATCCTGGAGCTGTTAGTACACTTATGTTTTTATGAAGAGAACAGTAGGGAAGATTTGGTTACCATCCGTTTGTCTTAGACATTATCCCTCTAAGTTGGGACCATTCAAATAGCAAAATATGCTGAGACCCCACAAGGAATTATTTTTTCCCTTTGTACACATCTTTTATGTCGTATGTTGTTTTACTGATGCTATCGGACGTAAACAAGGGCCGATTTTTCTTTGGATTCAGTCTCCATCATAGAATCAGATCAGATTTTCTCCAAGAAAAGGTTGCATTTCTGAAATCTTTCCCTCTTAATTATGAAAATTGTGCTTAATTTGATATACACTGAGATGATATAGGATGGCGATGGTGAAGAAGAAGCAAAATCCCAAAGCGCCCCAACGTCCATTATTTTCCTCAGCGAACTCCCGGAACTTGCCATGGAATGGGCATCAACTTTACCTCTTAATCAATTTGTCACGAGAACATTTACTTGCAGTTAGTACCTCTAGTCTGACGTGATTCTCTTATGCCACAAGAAGGAAAAACGAATGGACATTCTTGACCTAGGTTAGTGCCTATTGTCTGACGTGATTCTCCGATGCCATGACAAGGGAAAATGACGGCTTGGGGTTCCATGCCCGCCTATCAAGGGGGCAAGGAAATCTAAGGAAGGGGTTGTTGTGTGGGTTATTAAGGCTGCGCATGATTCAGTTTCTCTTCCAAAAACCTAGTTCTGTCCAGAACTAAATTTTTCTATTTCTGGTTCAGAATGAGTTTCTGACGAAAAAAAGACGTTTGATATGAACATAGAATTTCTATTCCAGAAGCAGAAATCTGTTTGATATGACAAAAAAAAAATTCTATTTATGATTCTGTTTCATTTTTTTAAAAATATAATTTTGTAGATTGCAAGATGTTCATATTAATAAAAATCAAATACTTCATTGTAAATTGACTTATTTTGTTAGTGTTAGGCATGTTTTCTATTAAAAAAATAAAGTAAGAAAATGGTGATAGCCTAAGACTTATATCATTCAATCATGTTGGGTTGTTCATTTGCCTCAAGCACTTTCCTCTTTTCTTTTTCTTTTTGAGGTTACTCATAACTGGTAAAGAGAGAACCACATTGCGTTGGGACCACATTGTGCGGCATAGTTTGCTTCCAAAGAGAGAACCGATAAATCATTCACCCTGGTGATTCTAATTGTGAGATATTCCATCCAAATTTCTCTAATTGGAAAGGATAAACTCTGAACAAGATAAGCAAGATTAATGAATAATAGAGGGATCTTTGAAAGCCCTCTCAAGCCTTTGAAATGCAAATATGCAAACATGAGAACTCTGAATTGATAGTTTGTGGATTTCTTTTACTAGAATGCATCGTTATCACGTCTATCAAAGTGTCATCCCATTAATAATATGCCAAACTCAGCCTAAGTAGAGATCCACAGAGAGAGAGAGAGAGAGAGAGAGAGAGAGAGAGAGAGAGAGAGAGAGAGAGAGAGAGAGGGAGCGGGAGAGAGGGAGGGAGGGAGAGAGAGAGAGAGAGAGAGAGAGAGAGAGAGGGAGAGAGAGAGGGAGGGAGGGAGGGAGGGAGGGAGGGAGGGAGGGAGGGAGGGAGAGAGAGGGAGGGAGGGAGGGGGAGAGAGAGAGAGAGAGAGCGAGAAAGAGAGAGAGAGAGAGGAGGGAAGGAGGGAGAGAGAGAGAGAGAGAGAGAGAGAGAGAGAGAGAGAGAGAGAGAGAGAGAGAGAGAGAGAGAGAGAGAGAGAGAGAGAGAGAGAGAGGGTTGAGGCCGAGGCGATCGAACGAGGTGGGCGGAGAGGCATCAATCGGGAAGAGAAGAGAGGAGATGCATAAATAGCTAGGGCAAGGGTGAGGCTCTCAATCGCAAAAGAGGAGAGGCAAAAATGACTAGGGCAAGGGAAATAAGTAAAAGAGAACTCATTCTGATTTGAGGCCCAAAAACCATAAATAGCTTTTTTTTGGTTTCTCATTATTGGCCCAAAACCAGTTCTGAACAAGAAACCTGTTTCAGAAATAGAAAAAATAAAATCGGGTAACAAACAAGTTTCTGGTTCAGGATGAGTTTTTTTGGTTCAGAACTCATTCTGAACCAGAAATAGGTGCCAATCATGCAGCACCTAATCGGACGACGTGGGACAAGGATTACCTGCCGCTAGGACAAGTAATCATTTTCCAAAAATGACTGGATACTCTTGACCTAGGTCAACCCGCATTACGTGAACTATTTATATTGACTCGGAAAAAAACCATCTCAATTTCAAATCTTAGCTGACATGATTAGTAACGTATGGATTTTCATTTTTTCCAACTTATTTATACTTGGCGAAATTAATGGAGCCTTAATTTTTACTTTCCATGAGCACTTGATGAGTCACCTAGGCAGAAAAAATAAAGGACCATTTAAATCAATTTTTTTGTATTATTTTTGTTTACACAAATAGTAATAATAGAATAAAAGAAAACTCTAGCGAAAATTAAATGAAGGTTACACAAGAATAACATTTTTCATTAAGTGAATGTGAATTAGTTATATCTTTTCCCTAAATCCAATGTCATGTTCAAGTTCATCTAGACTTCACATTAAGGACTCATTACTTTAATGCACAGACCACAAAGTAAACTAGGAAAATTTATCTGGGAGGATTATAACCGGTCAAAAGGAAAACAAAAAATCGTTGGGTTGATCAATTTTGTAAAAGCTTGGTAGATATAAAAAATTGTTTGTAAAGATATTGATGGATCACTTAATTCTCGGGCAACTTGTTAGTAATTACCAATGCTAATAAATTCTAACTCAATTTTATAGTTACAAATTATCTAGGTGATAACTTAATGGGAAGAAAAATTGGTAAGGCACGATAATTTAGGTTGATAATATCTAAAAGAATTTGTATATGGAGAGTGTTGTTAATAAATCAAAAGACGAAGTTTTCATAAACTTAGAAGAAAACATTAAAGTTGATAAATAGTTCAACCGATAGTTGGCAACTTGAAACTTGGTATGTGATTAATCTCATAGGGAAAATGACTCCTATTTAGGTTGGTACAAGGTCAACCTATCGTACAATAGGATTATGTGTCCGCGAATCACTTTGTTAGGTCTGGATATAATAGGAAGGAAAATCACTCTAACTTAGGTTGGTGAGCCAACCTTTTCATTGATAAAAATTGGTGAATCACTCGATCCGGGTTGCTAATTTCATATACTAGTCAATAATCATTTCAATGGTGCAAATTCAAAACTAAATCTTTTGATGGTTAATTAATTTAGTTTTAAAAATTTTAATTATGTTAATTCGATTCAAAACCTTTTGAAGGTTTGCCAATTTAATCATAAACCTATTATTTGTATAATTGGTCGGAAAAATCATATATACAAATCACTAAAAAGGTTTAGGACCAAATTAACATTGAAAAATTATAACTATATTGGTAATTTATCAGTGAGTTTAACAAAAAAATGACATAATTGAAAGACTTAAAACTGAAGTGACAGCCATATAATTGTTTTACTACTCTTTAGACCATTCTTCCATTGTTTCGCCATTTTTTATTTTTATTTTCTTGTATTTACGAGCATATTGAAATTTGCCACGCATAAAAGTTTGTATTTTTAGGCACGGAATGATAGAATTCCGTAATAGACGAAGAACAAAGTTGATCAAATGGGAGCCATACTTAAATTTTGCGGCTTTTCACACGCCATGAAGTTATCTCACCACTTATGGGATAAAATAATTAATCATCACCTCAATCATGATATAAACCGTATTTTATTTTTGTAACCACTTTTCTTCTTGTCGTGTCATCGTCGTTTTTTAATTTAATGATAAACTAGGAACTAGTCTTAGAGAATCGTTTTCGCCATAGCTTGGCGACACATGAAGGGCGGCTGCTACTGGTCGAATACATCAATGTAGACTCATCAATCAATAATTGATCTAAGCATAAGATGAAGAGCCAGGTGGGACCATCAAAATGGGCTCCATATACTGAGTCGATTGATGTATAGCACAAAAATAAAATTATATTTCACAAGTCAATTTCATTTCATTAGGGTGAAATGACCATTATCGCTTTATCCGAAAAATCTTGAATCGTTATGAATAGCTGATAACTTGGGATATATCAGCACTTTCTTCCAACACTTTTTATTAGGTTATTTTTCGACCAAAAAAAAATTAGGTTATTTGGTAAAGATTTCCACTTGATACTATCCTATTGCATGTAAAATTATCTTAGAGCAAAATTCACCGGGCCTTTCATTAGAAGTGCCCATTTAATCGCTTAATCTACTTAATTATGGCAAGTTGTTCGTTTTGGAAGCACATTAGGCTTTGGGCTTTAATCATCATGAGATAACGCGGGCTTGTAGGTAATAATAACTTTAAAATCAATACCCTTTTCTTTTTCAATTTATAACGTTGAAAAAGTCTTGGTGAATCAAAAGCATTTTCGTCAATACAATCTCATCGGCGTCTCCGGCGTTCACTTTTCGAACATCATTATGGCATGAATGATGAAATCCAGCACCAAGCTACGTACTAAAGTTCTTACGCGTAAGAATATTCGTCTCCCTAACCCTCCAAAATAATGAGAGGAGATCACGACAAATTTCAATCCAATCGATCCCTCGTATTATAATTTTATTAGTTATGATGATACGCTACATTTCAATTTTTTTGTCTGGTCTTGCGTCCGCGAGAGTGGTACCACATAAATCCTAGGACCACGGACACTGCATCTTTAACAAGTTGTCCCTCGTAAAATAATCCGCACTAAACCCGGAGAAACATTAAAGGGACAACTACTAAAAAAAGGACCTAGACTTATTATCTTTGTACCAATTCAATTTTAAACATTTAGGTTATGATAATTTGAGTAGATTGATGTATAACAAAGTAGATTGAACGTTTGTTTCATAAGTCGATTTCGCACCATTAGGTTGAAATGACTATCTCAAATATCCAAAAACGTAAAGTTGTTGAGAATTGCTCATAATTTGAACTTATGTTAGTAGGTTGTCTAATAATAATATTGATCTTATATGTAACTTTTTCTTGTGATAAAATTCACCGCACTGCTGATTAGAAGTACATTTGTTATGAGAAGTTGTTTGTTTTGGAAGCACGGTAGAGGGATCGGTCTTTAGTTATTCTACAATTGCATGAAAACAAAAGTAATAACGTCATAATCAACATCTTATAATTTTATGACGATTGAAAAGATATCGTTGAAAAAATCAAACAATAACCAAAAACATCTTTGTCAGTAGAATCTTACGGCATGAACGCTAAAATCCTGCGTAAAAATACAAAACCTCTTACGAATGAGAAGTAATCAGAAGATATCATGACAAGTATTTCCAATCCAGTCGATTCCTTGTGTCATAGTTTATTAGATATGATGACGCTAGGTTTGCATTTTTGTCTGGTCTTGCGTCCGCAGGAGGGGGACCTTCCAAACCCTAGGACCCCGGAAATTACACCCTTAATCTGCAATCCTTCAGAAAATATTCCAGGCTAAGCCCGGAAACATTTTCCCTCTTTTTATAATTAGTTGTAGTGGGTTCTCAGCCTAGGCTATTGCCTGAACTTCCTGTTATGTAGTTTCCCCAGGGAAATCTCAATCTCGGAACGCATCTGTGGATCTCCACGTCCAAACGCGTCGTCTTCGCCCTAGAAGAGTATGGCTGCTTCCTCGCAATGTACACCGATTTCACTTTGCAAGCTCACAACGAAATTTTTCCTGCGCTTGAGGAGCTGTTTGATTTACCTATGAAGTTTAAGTCGAGAAACCCTACTTTGGTTACGTCGGGCGACACCCCTCCATTCCTTTACATGAGAGCTTGGGCATTGATGATACGACAACGCAGTCAACAGCATCCAAAGTTCTACAAACCTCTTGTGACCCGATGGTGATGAGGGATTTGAAAGGAAGTGTGCATCGCAAATCAAATCAATAAGATTACACAAGAAAAAGGAAGATTGAGTAAAGATTTATCCACACCCAAATTGAGGTTACGTCATGCAAAATGTGACGGCTCAAAATGTTACAATAATCTCTTATAAAGCAAAATATATAGCATTAGTAAATTGATCCAATATCTTAATCCCATCAATACTTTTTTTTCTATCCTACAGTAAAAACGGAAAACATAAATAGATCTTGTTTGCTCGTCTGTGCAATGACCGGACAGATCTTGGCTTTATATTTTCTTATATGACTTGCCGACTCCAACTATGATCTCGGCTCCAATGTGAAAGGTATCATAACAATTTCTTGCTTATTCAAACGTCGCATCACACGTTCTATTTTAATATGGCGTTTTTACTTGGATTGGGATTTTATTTCGAGTTCGAGACGTAACCTAACAGATACAATAGACGAATGAGGTCACCGATCATTACATGCACAGAAGGTTGCGCTAAAGAAACAACAAAGAACAGGACATGGACTACATTAATGTATAGGCGTGTATATCAGGGACCAGCGTCGGAAACCGTCGGGAAAATGAGGAATAAATCAAACTGGATCGCGAAAACATCATGTGACTTCTCACTTATATGATCTGTATGAGCCCGTTGTCTTCTGTGAAGGAATCAAATCTTCCACGATGATTGCCTCTCTCCATGAAACTGTTTAATTATTGGTCAACATCCATATGCAAGGACGTAAGCGCAACGATCATTTTCAATTGATTTTGATTAACATGTACATGATCAGTGGTCCTGACTCCTAACTAATTAGGATGTGAATCAACTACAAGCAAAAAAAAAAAAAGGATAAGAAAAACCGTACATCCGGCGATGCTGGCATTCCTTCTTTCTATTTGAAAGAAAGCTTCTAAAGAGATACATGTTACTTCACATTCAAGCTTACTCCATACGTGTATATCAGGTGCATCAATAAGTATGATCAGCAAAAATAAATCCCTTGATGATCGCCCGCGGCCAAAAGTGGCTCTTGAACAAGAAGCAATTATTCAAGTGACAATTAGAACGCCAACTTGGGATCACACATAATCAATCACCATGAAATCAAGTGAGGATCGATCAGCCGACTGCGTACGCAAAGTTTATTATAATTAAGTTGGCTTAATCAATTATGTAAACGCTATCAGAGAATCTTCACCTCCAAAGCAAGCAATTTCATCCTCCGACTGCCCTTTGTCTTCACTCTCAGCAACCTACTCGCCAACCAACCCCCTCTCTTTCTTCCCCATCTCCCCTTCAGTTATCAATTCTTAGTCGGCACATTGCACCGATCTTATAAATAGCGACCAAAAACCAAACCCAAAACCAAAATCAAAATTTATCAATTCATAAAAGATGGGGTCAATGGCAGAATTGAAGCTCCCAGTCATAGACTTCTCAAGCCCGCGGCTCGAGCCGGGCACAGATGAGTGGACCGCCGTAAGGGACGATGTGAAAAAAGCGCTGGAAACTTACGGCTGCTTCGAAGCCCGGTTCGAGAAGGTACCCGTCGAATTGCAGAAGTCAATGCTTGGCTCGGTCCAGGAGCTCTTCGACTTGCCCTTGCAGACCAAGCTCCTGAACGTCTCGAAGAAGCCCTTCCACGGCTATGTCGGGCAGTACCCCATGGTCCCGCTCTACGAGAGCATGGGGATTGACGATGCTGACCTGTACGAGAAGGTGGATGGCCTTACCACTACCTTATGGCCCGAGGGACATCCGAACTTTAGGTAATTTAAGTTTTTTAAACCCAGGGATTGATTGTATATGCCTCGTGATTTAATTTATAATCTAGGAGTGCAAAACGCTATGTTCAGCTAACTAGCTTGTTGTCTAGATGAAACTCTTATTCGGTCAATCCTAGGTAAGTTATGTGTTAAAAGTCGCTTCTTGATAGATTTACCTATTAGGAATTATAGAGCCTTTATCTATTTGTCCAACGAAGTTCTTACATGTCTTTCTTCTTAATGATACCAAGTGCAAAAGTTAAAAGTAAGTGAGACTTAATTAACATATATGAAGAATAGATGTGGGGTGCGTAAAGCAGCCCGACGCATGCCAAAAGGGGAGGTCTGGATGGCCTTTCCTTTCGCAGAATCAAGCGTAGAAGCAGCACTACTATCGCGTACTCAACGTGTCCAATCACTCTATTTTTCTTTTTCATTACCAAGAAAAAAACAACAGGATTCGTATTGCTGAATTAGTGGTCGTACATAATTCTTCCAATGGATCCATGGGTTTGTGACTTCCTCTTTGTTCTCTTGATAAAATTTGAGCTAAGTCATTTTTTGGAGCAGATGTCATTGATAGAACACTATGCATCTGGCGAAAATTACCCTAACGAAAGTTGAGGATTGGGATGAAGACAAGTTAAAAGTTCACACTAGTAAAAGTCTACATATAACAATTATCCAGAACTACCGCAACAATTACCTTTTAAAAAGGAAAAAAAACACACATTTTTTTTGGCCAATTACAGAAATTATGGTATAAATCCACCCTATGGATGATGCAATAAGCAGAGTCGGTCAGGTTCACTAATTGAATGAGAATTTGTATTTGTAAGTGAATCTAACATAAACCCTTAAATGAATTTCATTTTTTTTTTGTCTATATGCAATTAACATAATTTATTAGATTACTAACTTTTCGTCCCTAACTCAATTAGGCGTCAATGATCGTTTCTTAGTGAAACATTACTTACTTTCATTAACTAGCGAAAGGGAAAAAAAGACGCTTTTATAAATTTAATCAAGTTTTCTTTTGAGATGTAGATTTATTCAACCTTTCGATAGTTTGTATACAAAAGTGGTCGAAACAGGCTATATGCTGAGACAGAACTCTCTCTCTCTCTCTCTCTCTCTCTCTCTCTCTCTCTCTCTCTCTCTCTATGTGGCAGCAAAAACATACAATCATTCTCGGAGAAGCTATCGGAGTTAGACAAGACGATAAGGAGGATGATCTTAGAGAGCCTCGGCGTGGAGAAATACTTGGACGAACACATGAACTCAACCAACTACCTTCTGCGGGTCATGAGGTATGAAGGGCCTCGGACCACTGACACCAAGCTTGGCCTCAACTCACACACGGACAAGAACATCGTCACCATCTTGTGCCAGAACGAAGTCGACGGTCTCGAAGTCCAGACAAAAGATGGCGAGTGGTTCAGCACTCGGCCTTCGCCGAATTCTTTCATTGTCATGATAGGAGACTCGCTCTATGTAAGTCTTATAACTTTTCTTTTGGAAAGACAAATGAGAATTTTCGCATCTCATCAACTGAGCAAATATTCAACTTCATTCAAAATATCATTCTATAAACCGATAAGATGTTGTAATAGTGTAACGATATCTGATTTTGATCATGCAAATGGTAGCGTATGACATAATACAACCGTTACATAACAGATCAATTTTCAAACTTAATATCTCTCAAAAGAACAGGTGGAGCTGTGAACACAGAATTGAGAATACAGTTCTTACCACTGTGATATGATCCTACAGGCGTGGGCAAATGGCAGATTACACTCTCCACGTCATCGAGTCATGATGAGCGGAGACAAGGCGAGGTACTCGGTCGGACTGTTCTCGATTCCAAAGGGTGGGTACATGATAAAAGCACCCGACGAGTTGGTGGATGAAGAGCACCCTCTGCTCTTTAAACCCTTTGATCATGTGGAGTTCTTGGGGTTCTACTACACTGAAGCTGGACAAAGAGTTGAATCTGCCCTCAAAACTTATTGTGGTGTTTGAAGTTGGCCTACATGATTGTTGAATAGACAATAATGTACGTATGAGTGTCTGTAGTTCTGCAATTTCGTTTCAAGTTTGTAAAAAGGAGTTGCTTTCCACATTCTATAATTAGAGTTTAGACTCTAGTGATCTATCAAGAGTTCACATTTTTCACCATACCAAAAATGCCTCCACATTTTGAAAGTATACACAACTGCTATTAACTCTAGATTACGAGTTGGATAGTTTTTCTTTTGTGTTTTCAACTAACTAAAGGCATAAGCAATAATTTAAAATTATTTCACTATATATGTTTTCTTTCACAATACCTTTCCTAAAATCATTCTCAAATCATTTACTATACTAAAAATGAATAAATGCTTGAGATCTTTGTACAACGAATATGCTCTTCTTAGTTCCATACATATAAGTATGTATGTATATATGTATATATACTAAATTACTATTACTTTAAGATATGGGTTTTACAAAATCAAAGAAGACATTGGCATCACTCACTTAAGAGTACCCAAAACCAAACAATATAGCTATACAAGCGGACGATCTTGTAATTCTATCAATTAAACGAGGATTGGCGTCAAAATTGAATAAAACACTACTTTAATTAACAACTCAACTAAACTACACTATTTCATAGCCAAAACGCTAACTAAGGGTCGACAAAAAATCTCAAGAATGGCTGACCATAGTGAAAAACCACTTACAATAAATGGCCACTCACACGACAAATTATCTTGCACCATAACTCTCTCTAGTGAACTCTAATTTGAGCATGTTTACTATTTAAAAAAAAATCCTTTTTGAAGTACTAGAAGACTAGCTTAGCTGACCCAAAATCTAGTTAATAATTGACGAAACTCAACATCAAAAGCTGCTGGTTGTTATTATTCATCACGTGCGCCCTCAACTTTGAAAATCCATTTTGGGCAAACAGTAAGATCAAATCGAATTTTGTAAAATCCTATAACTTCATTGCATCTTACATTATTTATCACAATGCCAAAATCGACCTTACCGTTTCAATTTCGCACAAGTTTGAAGAATTTATGTCATAATCCAGAAAATTATTTTGGTTAGGCATTGTGAGTCAAAATAAATCTGGTTTGGCGAGATCTCCATGATGTGTATGTGTAAACCCCTGTTGCCCTTTTCCCCTTTTCTTTTTCTTTCCCTTCTTTTCTTTCTGCCTTTCTTTCTTTCCATTCTTCTTTACGCTTACACTTTCTGTAATAAAACGACATTAGCGTTCCTCTTCCCTTTATTGTTGACTAGTCAACATTTTCCTTTTCAGGCATTTAATTGTTTTGACTTGGTCAACGTAAATTGGGTCCGAAACACTTTTAAGTAACGCCAAATATATTTAATGGATCATGGTAACTTTTGTGGGCCAGCATAATTGGTTTACAAAATAAACGTGCCAAAATAAACGGATTGTAAATCGGTACAATTCATTTAACCCGTTTCATATTTAAAGCCTCACTTACATCGCTCAACCTCATTCGACTCCGTTTGTTTTGTGTTATATTTGTGAAAAAAAAAATATTTTTCAAGAAGTCAATTTTAAAAAAATAACAGTATTTTCGATGTTTGATTGAAGAAAATGAACTATAATTTTTTTTCATCATTAGGTAGAGAAAATCTAATTTGATTTTTCTAGAAAGATTACAATTTTTTTTAAATTTATAACCCTTTATTTTTTTTAATTTTAACTTTTCCTTCTTTCAGTCGATCGCTAGTAATTGGCCATAGAAGGATGAGCTTGCGAAAATATGGTGAGCTCAAGCTTGGCCAACTTGGGGAAGGCTCAAGCTCGCTAAATCCGGCAATGTCAAGCTTACCCAAGACCAATAAGCTCAAGCTTTGCTCACCTTGCTCGACTTATCGCTTTTACACTAGGGGTGATTGGTTCCCTAGGTGATCCGGTCCCCCCTCCACGAAACTAGGAATCAAATCGACGGGACCGATCGCCAATTTTCAGGACCGGTCCAGTTCTCGAATAGTCCAATAGGACCAGAATCGAGAAAATTCAGATTAACTCAGATTCTTCCGCAACAACATTGGACATAGCAGCAGCTGCATTGATACTCGTTGCATTTTCTGATTCATCTGCTTCAATGCTTTCGCTACCTGCAGTGATTTTTTGTTCATCGACCTCTCTCAAAATTGATTCCGCATCAGTAATTCCACACACCTCATTTTCTTGAACAAAAGGACTGGTTTTTCCAAGAACTTCCTATTTTTCATCCTGTTCTGAGATTACGGGATGAGAAGATTCTTCACGTGCAGGGTCAGCACTAGATGCATTTTCAACAGAATAACCTTCAAGAGTTGGAAAGGTAGACTTCTACTCTCTTCCTCTCCACATAAGTATGTGCTCATACTCAAATAAGATTAATGTTGGGGATTTAGTGCCCAAGTCCCCTAAATGTTTGTGAATGAGCAGAAGCAAAGAATAGTGACTCTTCATTCATTCGTGTCCATTCGTCAAAGTCGGTCGGTCGTGTCCATTCGTCAAAGAGATGGTTGGTCGGTCGTGTCCATTCATCAAGAGGTGTCAATGCATTTGGGTTTGGGTAGAGTGTGGTAGTGCGGTATCATTCACAATACGGTTGTGTTTGACGGTTTCTCTCGCTGTAGTACCGCACGAGAGAAAGAGAGACTCGTTCTATCCTGGGAGACGATTGTTCGACGTCCTTGGTACGCGATAAGGAGAGCAAATTCGTCTTAAGGACACGACATGAATTCGTCGGGCTTGAGTACAAATCTATGTTTACGCTGAAGAATTTCGAGGATCAATTGACATATTGTTCTAGGTTTTGTTCTTCCGCTTTGTTGTTAGTGAACATTGTTTGATTGTATATACTTTGTTGTTCCCGAACATCATGTTAATGTAAAACATTGCCCATGTTCGTCTATTGTATTGCACCAATTTTGCATGTTTCCCGAACACTACTCTTATAATTCCAACAATTAACACACTCATGGAGACAAAAAAAAACATAAAGAGAAAGTAAAAGGGATGGGTTGGTTCTTCTGATCCAATTTAGGTGATCCGGTTCCACCCAGGAATCAGGAACCAGATCGCTCAGGAACCAATTTCATTTTTTGGAACCGTGGATCCGACCATCAGTTTAAAGAACCGGACCAATCTGTCGAGTTCGGTCCGGTACATACAGTTCTCAGGTTGGGCGGTCCTTCATACTCACCCCTATCTCACACAAGGCTCAACCTCGCCGAATCTAGCAAGGTCAAGCTCACCTGTGATTGAAGGGAGCCTCACTCAAGCCTTGCCAACCGCAAGTGAACTCATCCCTCACTTGTGGCTAATCGTTAGCAATTGGCTGAGGAAGAATGAAAATGAAAATGAAAGAAAAGAAAAAAGACAAATAATTAAAAGTTCAGCTTTTTATTTTTTTATAAGAATGAAAGTCTCTTTAATTAAGCACCTACATTCGAGCACCAAAGACTTGCACATGATATTTGTGAACCAGAGCCTAAGCATCGTGGACCTAAGTTCCAGTGTTAGTGACTAAGCAATGCTTTTATAGATGCAACCTTGGGTGACGGGACATTAGGCATGGGCACTAGGGCTTCGAGCTTGGCCTTGATGAACTCGAACATGAATGTTAGGTGCTCGAGTTCAACCTCGATAGGCTTGGGCCATACACTAGAAATCTCACCTTGAATGTTGAAAATCAAGAAATCAGCATTGACGTTCTCATGTTTAAACATAGTATTTCGGGTCTAAACATTGATACTTAATTATCTTTTAAAAAATATTTTTTATTTAGAAAATTCTCTTTCTTGAATTGAATCATAAATTTTTCGTTGATCAAAACAATATTTTTTTGTTGACTCATTCTTTCAAGCGAACTAAATATTGAACAATAAGGAAAATGATTTTTGGGAAATGTTCTCCATTCCCCCGCACGGCCTTCTCCTTCTTCACTTTTTCGCTGCACTCTCCGTGACTCGCGACTTCGTCTCAAAGACTTTCCTCAGCTATGGACCCAACCCACCCCGGCGCCGCCGCCCATCTCCGGGCCCCCCCTCTATTGTTAATGATGCATTCTTGGTATACTTGGTGGTGCTGTGACTCGTATTTCATGATCGTAACTCGTTCGTTTTGCTCGTGCGATTATCTCTGTGCATGCTTTCTTCTTCCTTTTTTGATGGTGGGTATTTGAAATTCATTTAGTTAAACAAGCCCACCTATGATATCTGATTAAGTACCCACTTTGGAACTTCATGAAATTCGATCATGTTTGAGCGTTGCTGGGTGGGTTTGAGCTGTGAGACCAACGCCTTCGAATTGACTGAATTTGTTTATCGTGATTTTATAGTGAGGTTTTAAGGAGAGAGAATGCCATCTCAACATGGATCAATGCTGGAATGAAGATCAGATTTGACTTAATTGTGGCGGATGATTCAATCTGTCAGACAACCAATGGGGCTGCTTTGGCGGGTCACTTGTCTGCATTTCTCTTGGAGCACAGGTTCGCTTATAGTGTTGGATTTGGAATTCCGGAGATGGTACTTCTAGAATGTAGTGTAATTTGTGGGAATACATGGAATTGGAAGTGCATTCCGAATGAAACGAAATACCCCAATGTGTCAGATCATTTTGCTCCATTAGATGAGAAATATGGACTTTGTAACTCTGCATCTGCAAGATGCATATTGGATCAAGCATGACATAGCATTGGGCGATTTTTCTTTTTGAAGAAAAATTGACCATCAGGTTTCATTCAAGTTGATCCAATTTGAAATGAAGAACTTTTCTTCCCTTGTTCCAGTTGTGATTGAACTTTTTATGGATTTGGATGCTAAGCTAGAGATTGATCTTCGAAGCAATGATAATTGGTAATCATGCAATGCTTTCCAGGATGGAGAAGTCTTTAGAGGGCCCTGCATTTTGGTCATCTTGGAGTTGCGATTGTCCTCCTTCAATTCAGGGCTTCTATCTTGTTGGGAAACTCTTAAGTCTCAGACACCCAACTTACTCTCAGAGCCTGTAAAGCAGGTTATTGGAACAACTACGATACTGGTATGTCCAAGATATTGCTTATTGCAGTAGCCACAGAGGTCTTTAGCTGGGGCAGTGGTGCAAATTATTAGCTAGGAACTGGAATTTCTTGCATACAAAAGTTACTGTGCAAAGTTGATTCACTGCACAGTTCCTTGGTTAAGCATTTGTCTGCAGCAAATTTTCATAGTATTGCTGTTAGTATTCGAGGAGGACTCTTTACTTGGGGATTGGAAAGAGGTGGTCGGCTTGGTCAAGAATATTAATGCTACACTATGTTTGTCTTCTGACTCATAGATTCTTTCTAATAAAAGGATATGGCCTTGTGTAGGAGCAATACTTGTATGGACACTAACTGAAATAGTTTGCCAACAAAATTTCTTTGCACCTCTCTCTCTCTCTCTCTCGTTGTGTACGCACAAGTCTGAGCTAGGAACTGAGCATTTAGCTTTGGACCCCCTCCCCCTTCCTGGCCAATGAATTCTTCGCAGTTAAGATGAATAGAATCGTTTGAATTTGAGTCTGTTTTCCTGATACATTTTCGATCACTTGATTCTTTCAAGTGGATAAGCTGCAGTCATCACTCCATGACAGGTCAATCACTCGATCGTTTCGAGTGGTCAAGTGTGGTCATCACTCCACGACAGGTGACTTATGTTATAGGACCTCATCATGTCAACTAATTGCAGCAGCTAAACATTGCACTGGTATTGCTACTGAGGGTGGCGAAGTGTTCACCTGGGCATCTAATAGAGGTGGATTTATTTGGTTACTGAATGGTGTAGTATTCAATTTTTTCTGATTCTGGAATTTTAAGTTGCCTAAACTCAATTGCACTTTTGTGTTTCAAGTAGGAAGTCGAGAATTGAGAGGGTGACATTCTCGCTTCTTATGCCCAATGTTTAATTGACTAAACTGAAGTGATATTTTTTTTTGCAGAGGGTCAACTTGGGTACACTTCCATTTGCAGAGACTCCTGGTAGAATTAGCGCCCTTAAGTTGAAAGTTGTTGCTGTTACTGCTGCTGCAGCAAATAAGCACACTGCTGTGGTTTCTGAATCTGGTGAAGTATTCACAAGGGAGTGCAACAGGGAAGGTCAGCTCGGCTAGGATCTTCCAGTTCTGGATCAAATTAGACGCTAAGACTTGTTGAATATTTAAAGGGCAAAATTCTTATTGGAGTTGCAGCTGCAAAGTATCACACGATTTTTCTGACAGAAGATGGGGAGGTCATTGTTTTCACTGTAACTCATTGTGTTTATATTGCTTAACTTGTTCTCTTTCTTCAGACTGGCTTTGTAACAAATCTCTGTTTAATATATGTTGCAGATTTTGAATCGTTCTGTGCAATTGTATCAAACCATACATTAGGAAATTGTCTGGCTTGATAGTGACATCCTTCTATGGGTTTTAAATATGATCTGCCATACATGTTTTACATAAACTAAATATCTGGCATGTCTTGAGGTTTATGCACGAGGTCATAGGTTTGTTATGGTTGTTGCTAGGAATCTTAAGGAAAGCGGGAGCATGCCCTTGAAGTTTCATCACATGGAACGACTGCAAGTTGTAGCTAGAGCAGCAGGGATAGTGCACAGCATGGCTCTTACAGATGATGGTGGTGCCTTTTTTTGTTGGGTGCCCTCTGATCCCAACCTCAGATGCCAACAGTTTTTAATGTGGTACTGGTATCTCTGTTTACTTATTTCTGGGTGCTTCTGCTATTTTCTGATTTCTTGCATCTTTTCATGGTACGGCTACATTCACTATGTCTAGGAAATACTGTGAGCATTTCTGCTGGACAGTACTGCTCTGCTGCAGTTACTACCCCTGGTGAGGTTACATGTGGGATGGGAAGAAAGAGAAGGATGAGCCACCGGTGCCCACATAATTACATGGCCTGAAGAAGCAACTTTGTCAGTTGGAGAAACCCATATCTTGATAGTTGCCTCTCTCTTTCATCCTGCTTATGGTTCACATTGTCTAGGCCTCATGCAACAATATTAGGACGTACTGCAGGGGCCGTGGCCTTGGTGGAGATAGTCATATTGATCATCTGATTCTGCCTACGTCACATTTGTCGAGAACTTTAGAAAATTGTTCCTCCGATCTGTTTGCCCAATGTAACGCTAATACCAGATTCCCTTTTCTTTCTCGCTGAAGAACTCAAATGAGTTTCAAACAATCGGTTGATGTGCTCACTCTGGTAATCTGCAGCGGGAAGACGTAGCACCGTAGGGCTTGCATTCTAGTTGAATAAAAAGGGACTCAGGTAATGTTGAATAGGGATTCTCATGGATTGGCTAGTGAAGGCTGAAGAAACACCGAAAAAAAGAAGAAGAGGAGAAAATGACACAAATGGTCCCTGGCTTTGGTCAAAAGTATAATTTGGTCCTTGAATTTTCAATTTAACATAAGTGCTCCATATATATTAGCTTAATTTATAGTCTGTTTTCTAAACTTTAAATTTGTTCAATGTGATTTTTAAGCTTTTAGTATGTATTTAAACTAATCTTTGGATTATTAATTTGAGACCATATCAGACAAAATTGCTGAAGTTTAGAGATCATTTGATTTAACATAAATGGTCCCTAAATATTAGCTTAATGTACAATCTGTTTTCTGAACTTTCAATTTATCCAATGTGATTTTTAAACTTTTAGTACATATTCAAACTAATTTTTGGATTATTAATTTGAACAAGTTAAAAAAAAAATCTAGGGAGCACATTGAACAATATGGTTAAAGTTTAGAGATCATTTGTGTCAAATTAAAAGTTCATGAACTAGATTGTATATTTGGCCAAATAATTTAGGGACTAATTTAAATATACAAAAAAGTTCATGAATCACATTGAATAAATTGAAAATTTAGATATTAGATTACATATTGAGCTAAAGTTTATAGTTAAAGGTTCCTTGATCATATTATATATTTGGTCAAAGTTCATAAAATATTTGTGTCAATGTCCCAAAAAAGAAATCCAAGAGAGATAGGGGGAGGGAGGAAAGTTGAAAATGAATCCAAAGAGGGGGTTGTGTTAGGTATGGTTTTAAAAATATGTATTGGAAATAAATGATTCAAAACAGGTTAAATATGTCAATTTGAATCATGTCATTTATAGCCTAACGCAACTTTAATCCAATTTATACATTTGACAAGTCTAAAGGAAGTAAATTTGTCATTCTCAAAAAGACCCGCAGCTTCAAGTGATCTTCTCTCTCTATCTCAGCTACGATTTCGGGTCATTTTTGTTTGCTAATGCTTGGTATCGAAATTGTAGCGATAAATATCGACCTCTCTAACGCACTTGGCATCATTTCACATGCATAATTGGCTTTGACTTCTCACGACTATTGGAATTATGTGGGCTCTGGAGTTAGCTTTTCCTGCACGTGGGCGTCCCCATGAAAGCATTGTTGGTTCATGATCACTTGAAATGAATGAATGTATGCCACTGCTTGTCGTTCTGGTTTTTAGCAGATCGACGTAAGTGTTAGCTAAGGATCGTATACTTGGTTATGTTTCGGAGGTTTTAGTCAATATTGGTTTCTTTCAGCTACTCGGATTTTGTAGCTAACAGAGTGAGCAATCAAATAGATTATGTTTCGCAGTCGATTGGGCCGCTTACAATGAGAAACTATTAGATGGAGCGGCTGAGTGGCTCTGCCGTGTACATGATTAAGCAAGCATAGCGGATTCTGAGGATGGAATTGTGTTTTGTTAGGAGTTGCTCTGTGTTTACAATTTGAAGCAAGGTAGATTCGTGAATAATCAGCTGCGCAACAGCATTGGCACATGGCGTAGACACACTTTCTGACATGTAGTCGATCAGGAGGAGCAAAAGCTTTTATTAAAAGAATCGAGTAAATTTGTTGGACAGCAGTGGATGCGGAAGGAGCAGAACGCTCTTAGTGTTCACATTGGAAAGAAATAAGACTGAGACCCCTGAGCATGGAGAGAGCAAGAGAAGGCAAAATTCGCTATCTGTGCCTCCAGGCTTTAGGTACTTCTTCTCAGACTTAGAATCTCATGAGATTAGTGACGCATATCCATGTTCCTCGCTTATCTTTCACCATGGTAAGCAAGTTGCTCGATGGACTCTAGTCATCATGAAATGCAGCAAGGTTGTCATAAACTTATTCATTTGGAGGATGGAGTGAGTCGGATGGATTAGGTGAAGATAAATTTGACAGCTTTCTATTTCCAAGGGCGCAGCTTAATTTTTGCAGGTGAAAAACAGAGAGAATAAAGAATTAGCAAAATGGTGAACGCTCCCTGATGATCTCTTAAGGAGACAACGTGAAAGGTGTTGCACATGACTTCAAGGGCATTAGGATTTTCAACTTGCAAATCTTTGCCAGGTCATAATAGGTTTGACAGATTGACACGTATGAACGTACTGTTTGGCCACAAGTGTATGCATATTATCTTTGTGTGCGCGCGCGTGCCCCTGTGCCCGCAAGAGAGAGAGGGAGAGAGAGAGCCGTGATCTGTTACTGTTGCTGTCAAATGTCATGGCCTCACATCCTCAGTTAACTTTGCCGTGTCATTGGTCGAATTCCCCTACGCAAGAAATAGTTGTCTTCAATTGTCCCTTGTCATCTTCCAAGCTTCATTTGATGAATAATTACTCCTGCACTTTTTATCTTGATCTTTGTCATTTTCGTTGGAGGAGGATCGTGCTTCATATCTAAGCAAAAAGCTGCCTTTTTGTTTGTCCCTCACCTGAAAATTCAAATGGGCAAAAAGCTGTCTTTTTGTTTGCATCTCGCTTCAATGATTTGACACTAGTTTTGCTTTGGGTCATTCTCATGGGAGCTCATCTGGTTCGTTATTTAGCTTACACACCATAATTCTCAGGAATTCAGTTCCTCTGATCTTGCCGGCTAACACAGGCTTTGAGGGCAGTAGCTGGAAAACTTTAGCTGACTTTCACGATACTATACTTACATCAGGTAGTCCGTTTACGAGAGCACAAAGCCGAACAAATGACAGTGCTTTGTTGAAATGTTTTGCCTTGGTCCCAAGGTACTCGCTCCAAGTTACTGGCTTGTAAAGTGGAGGATGATTAGAGTCTGTAAGTTCTGGTAGAGGTGAGACTTGGACCCAACTCGGGGGTCCGTATAGATAGGCAACTGATAACCGTTGCTTTGTTCGGTTAACCATTGCTCGATGGAGGACACTCGGGTATATGCCATTTGATAATATGTGAAAGAGGTCCCCCACGTTAACAACAAGTGCACCGGAAAGTGGAGGTACTGTGATCCACCCACTGCCCTCCTTAAGCACTTGCAAGCCACTCGTGTTATTTTGATAGAGGATTGTGAGGAGTGTAGAGTCTGTGTGAGCGGCGAGACCCATTGCCCTGTCTGGTTCCGGGCAAGCAGGGTAAGAATTCAATTGCAAAGCAGCAGTCGCCCCTGTGAATTCTCCTTTAGGGCCGCTCCATTTGACGTCTTCCTTTGTCAACCCCAAAGAGCCAAGCATAAGCCCCATCAACCTTCCTGCAAGTTGTTTCATCTCTTTCTGGTACTCGTCAATTACATCACTGCAACAATAACAGAGAAAACGAATCACTTAGAAGATTGTAAAGCTGCTAGACTAGATTTGATCTTTAGGCACTATCCCTCAGATTCTTTTTAGTGGGCCCATGGTTTTGATTGCATCATTTGCATCCATTGAGAATAGCAATAAGCTTGAAAAAGGAACAAATGCGAGTTACGCCATGGACATGGTGATGGCTTAGTACCAGAATAGGCTGTAATCTTGAGGCCAAAGTTGGCGAGCATGTTCCATCGGTGACCCCATAACGGTGAAACCCTCAGACCACATTTGCTTAGGGAAAAAGGCGGAAATTCGTGCGACTCCATAACCCGAGACGCCTTCTGGGGAACGAGATGCCTTGAGCTTTTGCGGCACCGGCAGAGAGAAGAGATTCTTGGCAGCACACTCGACTTCATGAAGAAGCTCCTCTGGTATGCCATGGTTTGTTACTTGAAATACGCCCCAACTTTTGCATGCATGGCCTATTAGCTTTAGCGCATTTGGGTCTTCAAGATCGATGACCGGCGAGGTCTCCATGCTGGGACAGTGAGAAGAAGGGGGCTCATCAAGTTCTGTCCATGCATGTGAGGCGGGCAATTCTTTCACCGAAGTAAAGTCGAGTTGCTTATGATGGAGTTCGACAGGGTACGCTCTGGAGGCATCTGAGAGTCTGGAAGGCATGGTGGGAAGAGAGAAACAGGGAGAGAGTACTTGCGGAGAAACAGGGTGTGTGTTGGATGTCGGGTTATAGGTGGAGATACAGTTTACAAATGGACAGAGGAAAGTGAATGTACTTGTTATTCGATGCGAAATGGTATAGTACTAGGTTTATATAGAGATGATGGAGTTGGGGTTTCTCTGTGCCGAGTGGTGCTGGGGCATGACATTGATTGGAAGAAGACGAGATGAAATCACAGTGAGCATATCACATTGGACAATGGAAAGAACAAAAATTGGGAGGACAATCTTGTCCTTTACAAACAATATAAGGGAAGGAAATAATTTATAAAAAAAAAGAGGCATTTTAGGGTGCATACGCTAATATTGTTGTTCTCACTAACACTTTATGTTTAGAAATAGTTTTTTTTCTATTTCCATTTCCATTTTCCCAATCATGTTTTCATGCAAAAAAGCGCATCTGGTGATTACATAAAAAATTATTTCCAAATTGAAAAGAAAAAACAGAAATGCGTTTGGTACGACTCTTAACAAATTCACAAACATTGAATTTTTTTCAGTTTCCTAATAATTTTCTGATATTTTTCTTTTCTAAAATTATCTCTTTATTTCTTCTTTTTTCCTTTCCATTCTTCTTCCTCTTTTAGCCAGTCATGGAGACTTGGCAACAATCAACGACCGACTAGAGAAGAGAGTTAGCAACGTCCTTGCCAGCCTCAAGCAAGCCTCTTGCTGGTCGAGTGAGGTGGTCTCATGGTACCCTACTAGTGAGGCTTAGCGACTAGTTAAAAGAGGAAGAAAAAGGAAGGAAGGAAAGAAAAGAAAAAGATGTTGTTTCTCTTTTAGTTCTCAGGAATAAAAGTAGAGTGTTTTTACTCCTTTTTTTTTCTTTATAAGTATATTCCCTTACCATGGATATATTTCGAGAGTAGAAAAATTAACTAACTTATAAAAATATTTCGTTCTAAGAAGGAAAAAAACAGAAAAAAAATGCCATAGAGCTCCCCTGGAAAGGAGGGTCTCTCTCTCTCTCTCCATGTGCATCTGTTTTGTCCTCAAGTGAGAACACATGCACATCAATATCCAACCCCATTTTCGGTCGCAATCAACCTTTCCCAAAGTACCATTCCCTCTATCACCTGGATGTATCTTCAAATTGCCCTTCCACTTGCCCTTTTGAAATTTGTGAAACGGGCTTTGGGGTTTATAACGGTTCTTGTCCTCAATTCGACCTGTTTAAACTAAATCAGTTCCTTCACAGGGGAGTGCATAAATTTCACTTGCAGGCTTTTTCGGTACTAGTAAGTCTCTATCAGTATTACGAGGACATGATAATCCAGTCTTTGATTGGTTGTTCTCAACTAGTTCTTGTCTAGAGATCGGAAGATCAACATGGAAGGGCATTCTGATCTGTCCACCTGTGAGTGCTCATTCTTATATCTTCACACATATCCGATCACTGCCATGAAAAGTAATAAAGCCTCAGAACACTCGAAGATTGGATTTACGTTTGTTTGTCCTAGATGTGCGAAGCCTCAGTGCTCCTCCGCATATCTTCACGTGAAACCAAAGACCCTTGAAAACCACAAACATTTTGGGGCCGTCTCCTGACATCGCGTTAATAGGCTTCTCGCTGTTCTGTTAAAAATCATCTGGTCGTTGCTTGCGGTTTCTCCACCTTATTCATGGACAAGGTTGCGTTCTTGTCCTTTGGGGAAGTATACGGTGAAAATGTAGCTGATTATTTCTGTGAAAAGTACAAGTGTTTATTGGCCTTGATTAGTAAATTTCTTGAAATATTAGAGCAGCACAGATGTCAATATTCATCGATCCACGTACAAGGAGGAAGTAAAGATTTTGGTTTAGTCAGTTTCTCTTTTTTTTTTTATCTTTGTCCCTTATTTCGGCCTTATTTTTTATATCCTATAAGGTCGGCATCCAATGACAGAACACAAACCACACAATAATGTTGAGATCATATCATGCGAAACTGATTGCAAATTTGATGTGATGAGCCTCACACATGGGACGAATCTGACATGTGCTATTACACATGCACAATGTTCTGCAAGAGTGCACTTCAGAGGAGACACAGAAGGAATTTCACACTATGGCTGTCGTGAAAATTGAACGTTTAACCTTCGATATGCTTTCTCCCTCCTTTCAAGGACGAAAGATTGGTTCATTGGCTAGATTTGCAGTTTCATCATTCATGAGTGCGGGAAAAACCTCAGCGATCAATTCTGTTTAGATCTGTCTATGGTCAGAGTGGCGAAAAGAACTTGATATCCGCGTGATTTCCTGTCACAAAGCATCATTCATACTGTTTCATGTCAATGGTTTTGACAAATTTCTGCTACGTAAGTAGGGTCCAAAGAGGGTTTTATAATTGTCTTGGACTGTGATTGAAGGAGTTATGAAAGTGGGATCAAACATTGAAGGCTGTGCTGTACATGACTTTTGCTTTGAGCTTAATTAAGGATACTCCAGCATCACTCCAAGGTCAGTTTTCTCATGTAACCATTTACATGTTAATTGACAGGGAAGCCACAGATTATTGGTTGATTCCCAAAGAAAGTGTGGGAGATGACAAATTTGCCCACATAGATCTAAGAGAGTCTAACGCTAACACTAACTTTAGAGCTCTAATTATATGTTGAAGGTGACGTCATTTACCAACATGGTATTCGAGATTAAAATCTTTCTTGAATGGGTGGTTGGTTATCACACGAAAAGATCTCTTGTTGCAATAGGAAAAAGCCTATAAGGAAGCAAAGAAACTTTTCCAATTCCTTAAAAAAGTGAAGTTCAGACTTATTTACGTTTGAGAAAGTTTGCAGCACTTAGCAATGTGGGTCTAAGGAAGCACTTGTCGAGAGGACAAAGGAGCTGGTCGGCTCTTTCTTTTTTTCACCTTTTGATTAGTGGGCTTAATTAATGACTGGCTAAGACCTTAGATTTGGACCAACAAGATGGTACCCAAGATGCTACGCCATGTGAGAGAGCAGAAACTTTGCAAGACTATAAGGACATGCATAGTGAAGTACCATGATGATGTCCACACATGTTATGCTTGGTTTTGTCTTCACGCTCCTTTTCATTGGACTTGTTGATCTCGAGAGTCAAGAAAGTAGGTTGCGCCAAAAGGGTGGAGTGACTAGGTCACCACAAAACAAAAACTCTTCTTTATCTGTACCAATTTGGGTTTACCAGGATATTATTCTAAACAGAGAGACAGATACTCAAAATTTAAATTTCTTGCCCAACACGGAGTTTAATGAAAGTTCCAATTAGAAATGGCACTAACAAGTAGATAACGAGCTAGTTCTACAAAATTAGCAGCACCTTCCTTTGGGAGGGAAAAATATTTAAAAAAGAGTAGTTCAATCCTTTTTCTTAGCACATCTCGCTTGTCTACATAGTTTATATGCTCTTTATGTACATTTGACCTTCCTCCACTTGCTTAAAATTTTGTGTTGGATTATCTAACATGTCAATGTTTCTTTGTTAGATTTCTTGATGATAAACAAGTGGTTTGCATGTATATGTTGCCATTGTGTTTAGGTTGCAGGAACAATAAACGAAAAGAAAGGAACTTATGTGCTTTGAGACTATATTGCTCTAATCACAGAGAGAGAGAGAGAGAGAGAGAGAGAGAGAGGGGTTTCATGCCACACAAGCCAATTGTGCTCCATTTATTTGGGACACATACAAGTTGAGATGAAAACCAAATATATCGACACGATAACAAAATCCAAACCTGCCTCCCCCTGTCGTATCCTCTTAAGTACTTCTTTTTGGTAATTTGCAATGTTCAATTTCGAAATCATTCGTTTCCTTCAAAGTCAAAGACCTATTTGCTTGAATTTGTCAAATCAGTAGACTGACAAACCATGGTGGAAAAAATCCATAGAACTGTGTGGTGGGAACAGAGCAAAGTGATGAGAAGACACTAATATCTGTTTCCCTAGCCAATAACAGGTGTGTTACCAATTCCACCAATGCTCCATAGAAAAAACACTTTTACTTAGAGTCCGTTTATTTTTTGCAAAATAAACGATTTAAACAACATTTTACTAAAGATGTTTGAGAATTAGCTAGCATTACACTTAAATTATTTCATGGATGATGAAGGTATTGTCTATTTATATATTTTTGTAAATAGTATAAGTTATCATTTTGAGGAATGTGGAATTTTTTGCTAAATAAATGGACCCTTAATTCAAGTGTCAATGTGGTCAATCTGTTTTTTTTTTCTATGCACAATGATTATGCTATTGCTACCCCAATTTTAGGTTAATTACTCAAGAGAGTAACGAGATATTTGTGCCTTGTAGAACCCTAATAAAAGAGTCCCCGTGATTTTGATATCATTTCGATTTGCACATATGATTACATTTTCAATTTTGACATTCATAAAAATGACATTTATGGACACGTACCTTTCATTTAGCAAGCAGGATATGAACCAACTGAGAACCAAAAGAAAAAATATCAGATTGGACAAAATCGTGTCATCACGTTCTTTCCTACTTATTTAATTAATCAATATTTTTGGGAGGCTGAACCCATGATGTGGCGTTTTGTTACCATTAATAAATTAATAATTCCAAAAATCATGGTACAAAAAAAAAGGAAATGGGCATAATCTAAACTTTGAGGATATCCATGTCCTCGATGTCATTCCTGTCCATTTGAATTCTCTCAATACGTCAGCAGATGAGAGCAAATCAAAAGTGGAGGGCATAATAGATTGTTTGTCGTTTCTTCATCCAACTCCAGACCACCCACATTACTCACAGGTTGGCCAATATTTCCTGCAGAGATTATGAAGTCTAGCATAGTTTTTGGAAAAGATAGGCAGCAATTATTGATGCTTTGCCCAACATAGTAATATATGCCCAACTAAGATCCGGACAAATAGCTGAGTTGGCAGCCAAGATGTCCCTGTCTATGTGCATAGATTATGTATATCCTGGCTATAGTTATTTTATCTAACACATGCATGAAGCCATGATATTTTTCTTTGGGGTTCCCCCACGTAAAATCAATAATTATTCGCTTGAAACCCTGGAATGTAATAATTCGAAAAGATGGGTTTTTATAATGCATGGGGATGCTAGCCGACGAAGGCTGGCCGGTTGCGACGCTTGGATCCACTCTTACTTTGTTTGCTCTTCTAACATATGCTCAGACATTCTCCTGGTACTTGATGGGGAAACTACTCATTAAGCATTCTTTAATCGGGGTTGCATGCGCCATGCAGAGTCATTAATTAATCTGTGATGTTAACCCTCTCTCTCTCTCTCTCTCTCTCTCTCTCTCTCTCTCTCTCTAAATAATTTAATCATTTGGGCAGTTGTAGATCTGTTTTTTCTTATGTTTTCTGGATAAAGACACTCTTGTTTCCCATGCTTAGGCTTAGAAACCATCCAAACCGGTGGCAAGTTGCGCACTAGGCTCCAATATCCTTGACGACCGTGATTGGAACTTGGCTGTTGCATGCGCTGGAAGTACATCGTTACTCTTTGATGTTCAATGGAAGCAATGTTTGGTTGTTTCGGCCACCATCCTTACATTGTTCTGCAAATTCAGAACAGAAGAGAACAACAACAAGGAAGTCCTTTGAACAAAGACTTGACATTGGCATCGAGAAATATAAGAAGATTCTTCAACACCAATAGGTCGGCCAAATGGTGGAGCAATGTGACAAATCCACGTTCAAATTACATTTCTCGTCCACAGTAACTAATTAATTTTGGGAGCCACGGCGATCACTCTGGTGCAGCATGCTTACTCAATGCATGTGGATGCCAACGATCTACGTTCTTAAAAAACATCTTGCACACAACATTAAAAAAAGAAAAAAGACAATTCAACCTGATGAAAATAATGATCTTCATATTCTCATTAGACATAGGCAAGGGCACATTCATCCATGGTTTGATATAGGGAAGCTTGAGCTATGTTGCCCCGAATATCATGTGAGCATCGCATGCACGAATCATTTGAATGCAATTGTTATTTCTTAACTTATCTTAGCAAATATATTTTTAAGACTAAAAGGAACCACTAAGTGATTCAAGAAATTATTAACCATCGAGTGTTTTGTACGGCATCCTAGAAGTTCTAATTAGTTAGTGCTTTGCCTTCTCCATTTGGCACAAATACATTGTTGAATGCTAAACGTTGTACAAGAACATAAGATCAGATCAATAGAGTCGTCAATTATTTCCATTCGAGTTCTAACCAAAGTAAATCAAATAGGTTGGGAAGAAAAAGGGCTCGTAAAAGTTAAATAATAATAAGTCGAGTTTTGCTTTGAGGAGTGAGTAATCGGATAAGCTAAGTGGATGAAGCTGAAGAAACTTAACATCATTTCGTATAGGACAGCGGAAGAGACAAAGCTGGGAGGCAATCAAATCAGAGCATTTTAGGATCTCGATTTTTATAACCTCCGCCTTCGACATCTTTGATGCTCACATCAGTTCTTGTCGCATTACCACCACAGCATGGTAAAGGTAATGACCATTGTCCGGTATATAATCGCAACGATTCTACAGTTAATTGTAAGTAAAATTGCAATTGACATTCAATATCATTAGAGTTATTGTGAGTGCACGTGAAGAAAAGTTTGCTTATAAATTCTATAGCGATTTCTTATTTTGTTTAGACCTTGTAGAATTTCCTTACAAGTTCTAAGATTGCTGTATAATGAACGATTAATGGAGGACCAGAGCTCCCTGTACATATCCTTCTCTGTTTCCTTCTTGCTTACCTTCCTCTCCAGTCTGAGTCAATTTTTTTCAGGATTGCTCTCTGCAAATTTCTAATCTCTGTCCATTGTCGATCGCTCATAGAATTGTTTTGCCTTTTTGGGATCAAAGAACTTCAGTATCTAAGCTACCCCATGTGGCATGGACCCTTGAGTTTCCGCCAATAATGGAACATCCCAGAGTCTCTTCGTACAACATAAATAGAACTGTTGATCCTTGATGTTTTCCGAGGAAAATATCTCATGAAATTAAGCTCGTGGAGATGATCTTGATCTCTTAACGAACTACTTGTTTGTCGAACTTATCAGACTCATTCGAAGTAACATCCATATACATTAAATAGCAAACATAAAAAATAGGTAAAGACATATTCTCTCCCCCATCTACGTTTTTTCGTCTAAAGCCATGAGATCCTGAAGCACTCCCAGCTAAACGAGATGGGATTGTGGGAAGTAGTCGCAAAGTAGTATACAATCAAGGAATGAACCACTGTAGGATTGATGAATGTTCTGAAGAACCGTCATAGTACACATACATAACTGGCTACAAATCAAAGGCACGTCAGACCATACGTGATGAAGTTTTTGACTCGTTATAAGGTGGACAGGGGAAGAACCATTAACACGATCACCAAGAGACCAAGATTTCTTTTAGATACAGTGACATGCTTTATGCTGATCCAAACTCTGCAAACCACTTTTCGTGCTTCTCAATATCAACTGCGGAAACACTTCGCTGTACCTTCACCAAGGCCTCATCGAAATCACACATCGCCACAGGGTCCTTCGAGATCTCCTCCTTGGGCATGTTCTTAATTTCATCCCGAGTCTTTCCAGCTATCTTACGCCTCATTCCATTCATGGAGGCATCCCTGCAAACATTCGTAAGATCATCCCCACTGTATCCTTCAGTCTGTCGAGCTACTTCATCAATGTTTACATCAGCAGCCACCTGACACAGAACCATGAAGCACACTTTCAAATTGATTTTGAGCTAATATAGGCAGACCCAGGCAGTTCCTTACAAAAACTCAGTCAAACAAATGGCTTCAAGTAACAACTAATGGTGCATGGTTGCGCTTAAGCACTCCTGCATGACTCAAATAACTCTCTTTATGTTCACTCTTATCAGAAAGTGAAAAATAAGACACATAATGAACAAGTCTCCACAGCATCACTCCTCATACGAAATGATCTCAAGTGATATCATACATCAGTGTGAAGAAATAACAATGAGTATTTGACAAGTTAGTAATATGGCCATGATTGAGTAGCTTACCTCAACGGTCTTTAAGTTGATACGGATGAGTTCCTTACGGCTTTCAAAGTTTGGAAGGGGAATATATATTCTCTTTTCAAGCCTCCTCCTGCAAATCATTAGGAAGAAGCAACAAATGCATGATTAGGAAACTTAAACAGCAAGCTTTCATGGAAATGGGTTTTGTAAGTTATAACAAATTTAAAAATTGCCAACACAGCTTAAAAAGAAATGAAAAGCAAGAACAACCTGAGTGCCTCATCTATATCCCACGGGAAATTTGTTGCAGCTAAAACCATCACTATCTTGCGAGTCCCATCTTCATTTGTCGAACTATTGTTAACACCATCTATTTGAACAAGAAGTTCAGATTTGACCCTCCTGGATGATTCATGCTCCCCTGATGCCCTGAAGAGAGGAACTTTTGAAAGTCAAATACAGGTAAATGCCACAGAAGATCCAAGGGATTTATCCCTTTTTTGACATTAGGCCAAGAATTTTATCTCACTCCAAGTATCAAACTTACCCCCGAGCATTGCAGAGAGAGTCGATCTCATCAATAAAAATGGTACTCGGAGCATAGGCTCTGGCAAGATCAAACAAGCACCGTACCATGCGCTCACTCTCCCCACGCCATTTAGAAGCCAACGTAGCAGATGAAACATTGAAGAAAGTAGTACCACATTCAGTAGCCACAGCTTTTGCAAGAAGGGTCTTCCCAGTTCCCGGAGGACCAAACATTAAAACACCTTTCCAAGGTCTCCTGATTCCCTGTGAATGAAAGCATTGTAAACATAGAGCTCATAGTACCCCGTCATAGAAATAATTTCCAACTTATTGGACGACAGGAGCAGGGACTACAGCTTGATTACCCATTTCCCATCCAACAGACTCCCCCAGGTACCCATCACCTTTGTTACCACAGTTCTAGGCTCCTCATTCTTTAATAATCCACACTGTTAAGTACTTGTATGATGGCCAGTGGCCATTCTAGTGCTTACTCTCTCCTTAATTTACCAACTAATTTTTTCTTAAAACACTTTCCAAATGATAATTTACAAAAACTTGGAAACAAAAGTAACTGTTAGCATCATCAGTATGTAATTGGACTCAGATCCTACCCAAAGCAAAGTAGCACATAAATTGCACTTAATAAGCTCAAGCAGTACCTGAAAATATTCGGGCATCCACAAAGGAAGCACAACAGCTTCCTCTAAAAGTCTCTTTGCTTCACTCAGTCCAGCGACGTCATCCCATCTCACTCCAGGGGTAGTTTCCAAGACATCCCTCTCAAGCATTGCAGCCAAGTCCTGATCTGGTCCCTCATACTGTCCCTTCTTTGACTTTCCATCTTCAGCATCACCATTCTAAAAGTTGCAACCATAAATTTGTCAGCACAAAGAAAACATCTTAAATCAAACTCGAAGCATAGTACACCACATTTCATTTGTGAGATAAAATACATAATCTGTAGAAGCTGAGAATAATAAAAGCATAAGAATACAGTTTGCATGTAACAGAAACCAATCATCGATCGACTTTTCAGCAGATATGTTACATTAAGTTTCTGTGGTGACTCGTAATTCATAGCTGCTAAGAAATTCAAACTAATAGAAGAATCCCCTCCAGAAAATTAATGCAATAATGGAGTGAAGTAAGGTACAGAAATTCTTTAAACAAGAAAGCTGAAACTCCTAAAAGCATATGGGACATGCGTGGAAGCATGCCCAAACCTGACAGTCACACAGACATCAAATTCACCATAGTGCTATATTACCCAAGTACAAAGGGTTTACTTAATTTCACATTGTTTTGAGTCTTGTAAAAGAGAATTACCCCAGAATCAGCTTTGGCAGATTTGACAGAGCCAGTCCCTTTCTTTCCAATAGAAGATGCTCGGACGCCTGCATTACTCTTGCTTGAACCACCAGCCTTTGCCCCACGTGTAGAGGCACTTGTCCTAGCAGTAGCACCACGAGCCCATGTCCCATCCTGTGGTGACTTCCTCATGCCCACTTGACCAGCCCTTGCAGGTCTTCTACCAGTAGGATCCCTACTCGGTGGCCTCCACACATCAGGATCATCCATGGTGGGAGCTCCGGAGGAAGTTGGGTATTCATCCAGCGGTTGGAAAACAAAGGACGACTTGGCATTGATCGGAGGTGAAGAAGGGCGTCGACCACTGGGGGTTTCTTTAAAAGCCCTCCGCTCAGCATCGAGTTGTTTTACAACTTCTGCTTCCTCCGACAAGGCTTTCTTCACGTTCATCCATTTTGCCCGAATTAAGGGATCATCAACTGTACTCAAGTGCCTAAAATTACACGCTAGTTAGAATTTGGAGGCAAAAAAAGGGGACGCACTTTTAGACACCCAATTTCTGGACGAATCCCATCATAACGGACTCATTCCGACAACAGGGAACGGTTCATCCCCTCCGCTATCAACGTCCTGTATGGTGGAAATAGTGCACAAACTCAAACAATGGGGGATGCCATAGGAAAAAATTCACGCTTTCATAATGCAACACCATACGAATTTCAAACTCTTAAATTGAACCCAAAGCTCAATTCTATCTCCGCAGAAATCAAAATTCTAGCTTAGCTCGAAAGAATTAGCCACAGCTACAACAAACCTCGACAAAATCACTAATGCCCTGACAAGCACGATCAAACAACAAGTTATCATCTCGCGGATTTCACTCTCCCATCAACACACGAACGCTTACTCGAGCGTCCATAGATTCAGAAACTACAACTACGCATCAATTTTTTTGGCTTCTTTTTCTCCATCAAATCAAACGTGCTTTAACTGAACCCAAGTGGGGTTGGGGAAGGAGAGAGAAAGAGCGAGTAGTACTTGTTGATCTGAGCAATGGCGCCGTCGAAGAAGATGATGGAGGTGTCGTAGAGACCTTCTAGGGCATACTCCCTCGCCAATTTCAAGTGATCCTGCAATCCGGCCACATTACTTCCCACCATCCTCTCTCTCTAACACAATCTCTGCAACTCCAGTATTCGATCCGATTCACATCAATCTCTCTCTTTCTCTCTCTCTCTAACGAGAGCTTCCAAGCTTCTCCTCTCTCGAAAGCAGTTGTGGCAGAGCAGGAAGAAGAAGCCGGACGGCGACGTTTCAACGGTCAGGAACCGAGGAAGGGAGGAGGTGCGCGCATTGACGTATTTGCCCTCAAAACTTCTGAGCTATTTACCATCTGCCGTCCGCAGGTTTTTGAATTGCATTTGGGCCTCGGAGAGGCTTTTTATTATTTCGGTTCTCGAAAAAAGATTGTCGACCGTTGGATCCGTAGGGCCCAACCTCTTCTTTTTCGCCTTTTCGAGATGCTGAAGGCCCAGGTCCATGTTCAAAATTGAAACCCGATAGAAAACAATAAAATAAATAAATAAAACCCGAAGACAAAGAATTGATAGTGAATATATTTCCTAAGTGTAATTACCGCCGATGATGCAATTTATTTTATTTCCATGACAGTTATGTAATTTCTAATGGACGCACCGACTAAAAATGCGATGCATAAACGTCTGTGCCCCTGCGTCGACAGAAGAATCAATACACATGTTCATTATCATTCCTCTCGATTTTATTTAACTCGATGATTTACATTTCAGCACGTCTTCTTTCTTCCTTCTCTCACTTGCCCTCCTCTTAGGGGATATATTCGACCCCGATTCAACATTGATAATTTGGAATTTGCATCGTGTTCCTTTTTATTTACATGTGAATGCTCGTTCGATTTCATCCGTTACCACTCCGGCATCTTTCCATAAAAAGGAGTTAACCATGTCGGCACATATATAAGGAATATGTCATTGTCTTTGTTTTTTTTTTTCGTTTAAGCCCCACAATTTAGATGCTACACGGTACCGATAAAAGAGAAATCCTCCGCACGCGACCTTAATTTTTTTGACACCTTACACCTTTTTATTCCATGCACGCATTTGTGCCGATCGATTAAGATTCTTTCATTTATGGAAATATACACCAACGATGTTCTTGTTTCCGCGATCGACATTGCTTTATCCATCGGCATCGTCGTCACACCACCCGCAAAGAGGAGAGAGGGGATGGCGTGGACGGCTTTCCTAATCTACAAATTAGGAAAATTTCGTTGTCGAGGTGGGGTCGCCATCATAACATTAACAAGTGGATCCATTCTACCGAAGGTGAATTTCATCCATACCTAACCTCAGACATGATGCTGTGCAAATCATTTTCCTCCGCTTGGGGAAGTGCTCCCGCATTTCTAGAATGCAATGACTCGCCGTCATCTCGGTCCGCTGTTTCATACTAATTCGGAATTCGCGAGTGCGGTCTTCATGATCATATGTTAGAAGCTCCAATTCAAGGCCCTGAATTGTCAGACAAAAGAGGGTCGAAATGTATATGGTCGAAGGTAGTGAACAAAACTCGATTATTGTCTGTGTATTCTCGTCGTGTCATCAAAACCTTTTCAGATACAAAAACTGTGGCATAATCCTAAACCTAGGAGCGGAGATCTAAAGACCCTTTTGTACATATCAAACATACAGAATCCCACGATGCTCTCTCTTGGGAAGCTTCCCGTCCCCTACTTCTTCTTCAACTTGAACTTGTGCACGCGGACTGTGTCCTTGGACCTGCATTTAACACCAGCCGCAATCGTGTTAAGAGGAAATCTGACTTCAGAGCGTAAGAATAAGACAAGTCACGCGTCTTCATTTCTTTACTGTCTTTGTTCAGCCGTCGGTTGGGTCGGAAGGAAGAAGCGTGGATTACCTGAACCGGTGGCTTCTGAGCTCTTCATGAACCGCAGTCGCTTGCAAGATTCGACGAACATTCTGATACAGAAAAGGAAATCGAGAAGGACGGCTCAACCCACGATATCTCAGATATGAGAAGCAACAAAAAAAGGGAAGAAACAAGCCCCTGAAAATGACTGGAAACTCACTTCCATGGCACATCCCCAACCAGCATCCAGTCACCGTCTTTGTCCTCATAAGTAGGCAGATATTCAACACCGTTTGCTGGGTCAATTATCTTCCTCTCACTTGCATAATCGCCTGCGACAGAACCCCGAGAACCCCATAAGAACTCATCTACATGTACAATTACGAGATTTGCATGAATTCACTTTTTGATTGTTGCATTGAAAATAACTCACAGATGGAGAAGCAAGAGAAGAGCCTCTCAAGAGCAGTCAGAAGCTGTCCGTAACTGTCGTACGCCTCCAGATCCACTTTTCTCAAATAAGGAACTCCATCCACAGCCACCTTCACATACTTGCCACTCTTCATCACGCTCTTCCTGTATGCTTTCACTGGTGGCCACCCCACAGCTTGCGTCCTATATATGAGAATATATCGCTTTAATTTTAAGTATTGAGATTCAACGTGCTCGTGTCGTATCAAAATCTTGCTGGTTTTGATGCTTGGATCGTGTCGCTGTTGCGCTGAATTGCAATTTATATGTGAATGGTATGTTCTCCATCTCTGATGTAAAACAAAGGAGAAATTCGTGCTAAATATCAGTGCTCAAGACAAGGGGTCCGGATCAAATCTCTTACTTGGCTGCGGGAGGTTTAGCTGTGCCGGGAACTTCATCCTTCATCCGCGCTCCGCCCCCGGAAGAATTTTTGGCGTCATCATGAACGACATCTGATGCACCGAGATTGGGTTTGACAGTCTCGGAGAAACCCCGTTTCGTGCCCGACTTCCCCCGGTTCTCGCCTGGCAGCCCTAGTCGGAGCTCGGTGATCTCCTCCAAGCTCATGCTCGCATCAGCATCAACTTCCGGCGACTTCTTCGCCTTCTCCCACACCATCTTTTCTCTTCGACCTTCCGGGGTATGCTTGAGATGAAATTTCTTCTTGTTGAGTTGCCTTCAGACAGCAATGCAAGGTATAGAGAGACGGGATGAGAAATTTGACTAAACGCGTCTACTTTATATTGTGGACTCTTCCACCCCGTTGTCTAGCACACATCATTCAGGGAGGTTATAAGACCGGCAAAATGATGGAACCATTCCCATCGGGACACGTGTGCCCCGAGGAGCGGCTGTGATTCGTCCATGTAGGCGACAAGACAGCGTGTGACTGGCAAAGCGTGTGACCATGATGTGAGTGGTATAAAAGTCAGGGCCCTTGTTCTGTCGGTTCGACCGGGTCACTTTCGATGGGTTCTCATGTCTAATCATATTTGGCTTTGCTTAAGAGTAGCTTTAGTGTTTTCCGGTAGTTAAACCCACTTTAATGCTTGATCTGAGGACCGATGGCATCAAGGGTCTCCGTCCATCTCCCCCTGCCCACGGGCATGAGTTAGCCTTTGCCTTAGGCTCTTTTCCAATGCACATCAATCATCTAAATCTTCCATTAGGATACTTTAGTTAGCTTAAATATATTAGCCGGTAATCCAAAATGCTTCGACACGATACATGCGAATGACACGTATGTGAAAAATTTTAAAAGTGGTCTGTTAAGCATACTCGACGTGGGATGATATGGATTTGGATGTATTGATAATGCCAAAAACAAATCGAGCAAGTTTATTGAAAATCGTAAGGTTTGTTTAATTGGTCGTTTTGTTAATAAAACCCTAGATATACCGTGTAGCATATTGCACGTCAATATGTTATGATTGCATGCAGTTACCCGTGTCCAAGATAGTATCTTCGTGGTAATACCTACTTGGTCTATGAATGTTTTCACTAGAAATGTAGAAATGAATAAGCCTGTTAATTACTCTCTCTCTCTCTCTCTCTCTCTCTCTCTCTCTCTCTCTCTCTCTCTCTCTCTCTCTCTCGGCTGCCAAAAGCAGCTTACTAATTGAATGTTATACTTTGGAACCTAACATGTGTAATAGTTGTACTATGCCTACCTAGCAAGGAAAGTCCACGGGCACTCGTCTGTGAATCCCGTCGCCCTCCGTCACATGAATTGTTGCTCTCTTCTTTCGGCCTTAAGACACTATCGTCACATGAATCGTTCCTTTCATTTCATTGAAACATGTAATAAGACATGTTGGAGGGCAGCTTTCGGAATTCACGATGTTTACACCAATTTAGGATGTAGCCACCAACCCATTAGATGGACATCACGTAACTTCATGTTGACATGAGGGCCTCTTGGTTTTGTGGGCATTTTTCTAGCTTTCTATCCCTTTTTGCATCCTCGGTTGAAAATTGGACAATGTTTCACGAAAATGCCGCTCATAATTGTCCTCTTATCTCTCTCCAAGCAGCCTGTCTTTCTCCTTTTCTATAGTTACCAAACGATCTTTAGAAGAAAACCAATGCGCACACAAATATGGAAAAACAGATATAACAGGTAAGTAATCTCACAAGAAATTACTAGGGTAATTAGCTGGAAAATTGCGTTTACGACGACCTTTTCCATATTTTTAACGCTTTGTAACCATGATGGCACCAAGAATTCTCAACTTAGTATGTTGGAGACGACAAATGATGCAAACAATAGATTCAATATAGTAGAAAGTTGAAAGTCTTCCCAGTGTGCTTCACATAACCTACGAGTAATTGGATAAATTCTTTCAATTGCATACGTAAACATATGATTTTCAATACATGGTCGACATAATCAAGTTATGAGATTATAAAGCTACCTTTGCATACCCTAAAACTTGGAACCGAACAAGTTCTCACCGATCCGTCTTGTAGGTTCTCACTTCTCTTCTAAAATCATTCCCACCCTGAAAAATATAGTTATTAAGTGAGTTTTTCTTAAAGAGTGCTCAAAACATAACTCTTATCGAGCCGACACAAATCATTTGAATAGGTTCGTTGAGGTATTATTGCTCAACTCACTCAAATTATTGTTCTATTGTATTCAGGATATTTATTACGTGATCTAGAATTGTGGCTATACTTAAGACTAGATCCAATGCTGTCACTTGATTATATGTTATCCCTAAAATTAAAATCTAAGAGTAGGTGTGTGGACTACGTGCCGTCTCTTGAAGGATACAGTTTAACAGAGTTTTCAGTAGTTAATGCCAAAAATCTGATGTTGATCTACCTTCTTATCAAGTCATTCTCAACATTGGCCACCACTACTTTTTCTCATCAACCTCACTTAATGTCCAATTATGATAGTCTAAAGCCATTGTTCCATTTTTGTTTCATGAAAAGCACCCAAGTTGAGTTCATAAATAAGTACATGACTCTGAAATATATTTAAATTGATGCGGGCCAAAGTAATTGTGGCGATATGCTCCATATATATAGGATTATTTGTACTTGATGGTAAAGAGAATTATATCCAGTGGCCACGCCATATTCTCCGACATTTAGTGAAGCATTTTTAGCAAAATACATGTATGTATGTATGTATGTATGTATGTATGTATGTATGTATGTATGTGTATTAATTGAATCTAGAGTGTGGTAACACGATCCTTTAGATCAAGGTATGGCATAAAGTAAACTAAATTTATGAAAAAAAAAAACAATCAATTTTTCGTGAAAATCAAGTTTGAATATACTAATTATATGATGATGCGAGCAAGTTACTTAAATATTTTTCGTAGCTAGTCTTATAGAGAAATTGTTCCAGCGTCCCCCTCACCAATCCAATATGTTCTGTATTCTTAATCAGTTTACCAGTTTTGTTCTTAGATCACTAAGTGTTACGCTCTTGTCTCTCTAATTCTATCTTTTTGTTCTTTGAAATAGGAAAAACATAATACAGAATTTTGTTTGATAACGTCTTGTCATCCTTTTTCGTGGCTTCTACATCGACCCTTCGTTGGTTCCTACTCCGTTGACTCGATTGAAGGATCGAATTTCTCGTGAACATCATGATAGGCCTACTTACTTCGTGTATGTGATAGGGATAATCATCCAAAAGAGCTATAAACCTATTGCATGGCAGCTAAATTAATCATAAAATTAATAAACTTTTCAATTTCGTTAATATAGTCCAAAACCTTTTGTATGATTTGATAATTTAGTTCAAAGTTTTTTGACAATTTGTTAGTAAAATCATCCCGACTAATTTTCTTAATAATAGATTTAGGATAAAAATGAAAAATCTTCAAAATAGTTAAGGATCAAATTGATATAATTAAAATATTTAAGACTAAATTACCGTATCGTCAAAAATATTTACGACTTCAAAATTTAGATCCGAACAGTCCGACGCGTACATCAGGTATCGAATGCAAGTCGCTGGGTTTTCTGGAAGGTTGGGAAAGAGAAAATAAAGAGGGAAAGGGGAGGTGTGGGGGTCCACATGTTTGGGTTCTTGGGGCATAAGTCGACCTCATCCGAGAGAGGGCCCCACCCAGCGGCCCATGTGATCATGTCTGCCTGTCGTCCAAATGTCGCTTTCACATCGTGGCCGCTGGATCTCGCCGTCCGGCGGTTTCCTGACCGGCGCGTGGCGGGTTTGACCCCGTCCACGCACGCGGCTTTGGATCGGGCGCCCGACCGAGTCGAAGAAATTGTGTTTTTTTTTTTAAATATAAATTTTATTTATCCTCTACAAATAATTGGAGGATCTAGTGAATTTCGAAGGTACGGAGTTTTAGAATCAAAGAGATTTCATATGGATCTCGCTAGATTCGGATGGCTGTACGAGGATACGGTAGCACGTAGCGTATATTGGTATCTTACGATCTCGTCGAAGAGAAGGCTACGTAGGTCGTGGGTATTTGCCCATTTTGATCAAATCCGACACAGCATCTGACGAGGGGGGTGCATGCTCGACTCTGGACAGAAAAGTGGGCTGATAATAGTGGCGACAAAACGTGGCATGTTATTCCCTTCTCGAGTAATTGAAGTCTGCACTCAAAAATATTCTGACCAAACGACAAAAAAAAGAATTTCTTTTCAAGGACAGATTCTTCTTATAATCCTTATTAAGTAACCCTAATGAGGAAACTTTGTTTCTCTAGAAAAATTACTTTTTTTTTCACAAAAATAGGTGCTTTGAGAAGCATAATGCTTATCAATACGATCGAGATGAGAAAAGCATCTTTTATTTTTCGTGATATTTATAATCAAGATATATCACATGATACGGTGAAAACAAAAATAAGACGGTTGCGATTTGCAACACGAGCAAAGCTTGTGAACATGAGCGAAGAACGGGATCGCTCGGAACGCATAGAGACAAAACTCTTGATGTTTTCCTCGAGATCCAATGACAAAAGTGGAAACTAAACCAAATATAAACTTTCAGATTCTTAAAAAAAAACTCGTAAGAAGTCATAAATCAAATGGGGAAACAAGATAACTATATGAAATTCCTTATTGAGGATATTATTACAAACTTCCTAAGATGTAAGCTAAAATTCTATATAAAGAAATATAATAAAATAACGACCTTAGTGAATATCTGACCCTTGCATCGATTTCCTTATTGAGGATATTGATTATCAAGCGTTCCTGATATACTTGTCCACACGACCCTTGACGAAAGCCCAATACTACGATGCGACAAATCAAGCCAAAACAATTGAAAAATCCGGCTTATCTCACAATAAACCCTCAGGGAGCACATAAAACAGGGCAATTAGCGACGAATCAAGCTTAATTCGCTGCGGATTATCGGACATCATATCATTCTGTGAAGATTGGCAGATTAGATGTGGTTCGACCGTTTTATTTTATTAAGAAGGAGCAGTCCATTGCCACTCGACATATGCACAGGCTCATGGTTAGGTGCATTCACAACACATATGTCTACCTCGAATGCGATTGGCATCGTGTCTCGAAGGGCAAAACGTTATTGAAAAGTCAAGGTTTCTTCTTATCCCAGCATGTGTTCCCCTTCGGTTGACTAGACCTAACTAGTTGGCCATATGACTAGATACCAAAAATGTCATAATCTTATTCTAGTTTCATCAATTCAGTCGTGAAATATTTTCTTTTAGTTAATTGAGTCATAAATTCTTTGCATTTGTATTAATCCAATCCATCCAACTAGTTGGATCAAAAACCGTTGACCATGAAAGCTGGCCGTTCTATACTGTAAAACCGGTCCTAAATATAGAAAATTTTTAATAATATTTTTTTATTCCCCCCCATTCCAGAAACTAATTGCTAGAGCTTAATGACCAATTAGAGACAAGGGTCGATGAGGTCAACCCCACCGGCCTTCGGCAAAGATCACCTTGCCTAGCTAGTGGCGTCACTCGATCGCGACGCACTCTTCAAACCGGCGGAGAGGGATGAAGGTGGGGACAACATCGGACAGCGGACGTCGCCCACGTGAACAGCACGTGGGAACCACCCGAAGAGCGCGTCATCATGCCGTGCCCCCCATTAACCCCTCGGGGCGGAAGGAAGATAAGGATGAAGACGAAGGTCCCTTATTCCCACTCCATCTGCCAACAATTTCTCGGAGCCTTCCTGTCCACGATCGATGCAGCTCGTCCGGGACCCAATTCCCCAAGAAAAGAAAGAAAAGGGCATGGCCCGCCAATCGTTTCTCGACAGATTCCCGGAAAATTCACAGGCTGTGGGTCGCGGTCCCTCTAGAACATGGATTGATGTTGATGGGTGGAAGGAGTGCGTGCGTGCTCGAGAGAGAAGGAACAGTGTCGGCCGATGCAGCACGCAGGGAGAACGAGGTCGGAACACGACCGAGTCGCTCAGGAAGATCTGCCCGTGGTTTCCTTGCAACTGCATTTAAAAACTTTCGAGTCTTTTAAGGGGGTGGAAGCTTCGTCGAGAGAATCTAATCAATGCCTTCTTCCTTCTGCCTTCCTCCTTTTTCGACCTTATTGACGTCTTTTATCACCGTAATCGGAAACTTTGTGTGACATTATAGCATGCTTTAGGATCTTTGTAATCTTCCTTTTCTTTGAATCAAGACGATGATTTCTCCTCTTGGCAGAAATTCAAAATGGGCTTTTCTTGATTGGCTTAAGAAACCTAGTCCCAATCACGAATTACATGTGTCATCATGTAATTACTAGGAAAGTTCGATCCTCTAAAAACGAACTTACTGCACACGTCCACGAGAAAAATTTAATACCTCGAGAATAATTACTTATCAATAAAATCTTTTGAAAGTATCTTAATAGTTTTTTTTGTTCAATTCTCGAGTCAAAAAGAAGGGATCGATTTCAACTTTTCCGAGATGGAGACACGGGTTGAATTTGTCTCCAAATTTGTGATCATCGCGTACGCAAGGTCCCCCCCGCATCAAACGGTGCAATGGGTCGCCCAAGCAAAGATTGAGTTTCTACAATGAAAGGAGTATAGAAAATTCTACTCGTTGAAAAAAAAAACAAAAAGGAGGAGCGGACAAGTAAGGCACCAAGAACTTTCCGAAAGTGGCAAGAAGAAAAACGAAAAGCAAGAGACCGGCGTGTGCAAATGCTAGGAACAACCACGAATTCAGCAGATTTGCTTCCTCGTAAAAGAATATCGTGGCCGGAAAAAGTTGGACCCAGAGAACAAAGTCCAAGCGCAAATTTCTGCCGTGTGAAAAAGACATGGGAACGAGATCTAAGCCACGAAAGGCGATATCTTCCATAGGGAAAGCTAAACCCGACATTATTGCCTTGTGTCTCCTTGAGAACACGGCAAATCAAGTGACTAGCGGAATCTGCTCCGCTTTACGTAATTCATCTTTGAAGCTTAGAACTCGCTTAAGGTAATTAACCAAGACCTAGTCGGACGCCAAAAGAATGAATTCGAAGGGTGTGAACCGGTTCGCCACAATCAATTTGACGCCGAACCCAGGCAAACTCGACCGGGCTTGGAATGCCTGGATCGAACGACGACAATCATGGTTGCTTAGGTAAAAAGGCGAAAGCAACAAACCCCTCGACGGCGACGATAAAAAAAAAAAAAAAAGACTCAGAATCCGTGCAGTAGTCTGTAGTCTTTTGGGGAAATACGACTGTCCAAATCCATTTAAAAAGTCCGCTTAGTCGATCTTATCTAAGCGGACTGTGCCTACACGAGCTTAAGCATTCATAAACTTAACATACATCATTGACCGCATGGGGATCTGAGATTGCTCGGGTCATGTTGCTCTTGTCAATGCCTCCCCCCACCTCCTGTCCTCCTGAATATTCTAACGTCTGGTGTGGGAGTGCTTCCTCTCGGGAGACAGAATGGCGGTGAAGTCGAGGAAGCTTCCAAGTCAACAATGTCGTACGACCTACATTACTATAAGAAAATGGCCGGCGATGTGCGTGCTCTGAAGAAGTTATGGGATCGGGTCCATCGGTTCGGATCCCACATGGGTGGCCGAGGACACAGATTCGTGGCAGCTTGCAGAACCCGCTTCTCCGCAAGTTCGCGCTCTTCCGTTTTGTTCCCCTCCGTGGCGATGCATCACTTGCTGTCAACAAATCATTCGTACGTGCATTCACGGGAAAAGGATTCCCTGTCCTAGTACTTTCCAAGGCATGAGTGACCTGGTTTGAACCAAGGCATTCAATACAAATCGAATGCCCCTAATTTTTTATATATATAAATCCTTTCACCCCTCATTAATGGGGAACCGTCCCATCGAAAATCGGACGGTTTCCAAGATATTAAAGATCCGGTCACCTTCCTGTAGAGCAGGTGATCCGGATCCTATTTGCGTTTATGACTTTCGTGGATTGTTTGGAGCTACTCTTAATCCTGCCGTTGTGGACAAGTGGGGGAGAGTGTCCTAGCAGAGCAAATCAACTATTAGCAGTAAGGATGGTAATTTTGTAAGTATTGAAAGTTAATCACGGATGGGCTTCGATGACCTTGGATCGAGAAATATATGAGGACATGGCGGTGCGGGATGGAGCAATAAGTGAATTATACTAGGGACCTAGAAATTCTTTTCGGGAGTCGGTATCAAGTAAATAGACGGTGCAAATCTAATGGTGAAATGGTTGGCACAATTAGATAATTCAAACACATATGGACAGTAAAACCCCCCTTCTCTCCACCCAACTCAAGTTCACATATACATAGATTCGTTCAAAGTCGTTAGTGATCATGTACTCCGATAATCACTTAGTACCCATGGACGGGGGCGACAAACATTATTGGGCGCTTCGAGAGTACCGAATACCAAGCGAGATAATAATAAGGGCCGTGCCCTATCAGGGACGGGTCGCGATTTGATGATTGGGCTTCATGGGGTTGGGCTAAGGCCTAACAAGACCAAGGCATAGGCCACCCAAGTAAGGCCCAGCCCACTTAGTAATTGAATTCAATGTAAGGTTGACAAAATAGCATGATATACTTGGGAAAATGGTACTTTGATTACTCATGTGTTTCCGGGTGCATATGGTGCTAGACATTTTAGTAATTGTACTAACTCGGACAGAGTTAAAGTTATCCGTCTCCAGGTTCCAAGCGTCCACAAGTTAGGGGGTATAATGATGATTATCTTTCGAAGAATATGGATTGCAATGCTCAAAAGAAAATTGTCGTATTATGCTCATGTTTTTTTTTATGTCTAGCCAATTTAGTTTTGCCAAAACATAGTGCACTAAAACTCCGTTTATTTCACAAAATATAATTTAAGGAATTTCTTTTCGAATTTCTCGGCATTTGTTTTATAGAAAATAAGCCAGTCAATATAAAATTTTTCAGTCAATGTAAAAAATACCTTCACAAATGAGGAAAATGATTTCCTCTTTTTTAGAAAGGAAATTATTTTCCCACATCTTGGAGACCTGCATCACACTTAGATTGGACGATCTTTGTCTTCTCTCCCTACCGCCTCCGTCCCGTGAAATATAGGTACCTCACCAATCTCTTCTCGCTGTTAATCTTTGATGCCCCCACTGAGCTCCCTTCCACATTTAATTGCTGCCTCTTTTGGAGACAACTCCCTCACCTTGCCTTCTCTTCATATTTACTCACTGGCCTCGAGCAAGCTAAGACCTTGTTAGATTTTGGCAAGCTATGTTTATCCATTTTATCAATATGAATGAATTGGTTGCAACTAAAGTAGATTAAGTGCATTATGTTATGGTAAAACTAAATGGCATGGCACTGTTCTCCCATGAGGTCTGCATCATAAATACACTTCCTGATATATTGATTAGTGAACAGGTGAAGAAAAATGGTCTTGAGACCAGTCCAATTTGCTTTGTAGATTAATGTCCAAGCATGTTTAGGTGTAGTATATTAAAGTTGTGGAGGCTCAAACAACGTAGTGGACGTGCCGGAGTGGTTATCGGGCATGACTAGAAATCATGTGGGCTCTGCCCGCGCAGGTTCGAATCCTGCCGTCCACGCAATCTTTTGCTCCTTCTTTTCTTTCCTTTTTTCCCCCTTTCAAAAGGTAAAAACTTTTTTCAAAGAAGGGTTAATATCACGAAAAATCTCAAACTTTACCCACTATGACACATTTACTCCAAACTTTTTTTGTGACACGAAAAACCCCCCAACTTTGCCACCTGTGACACATTTACTCCAAACTTTTTTTGTAACACCAAAAACCTCCAACTTTGCCATTGTGACACATTTACCCCAAATCTTTTTTTTCTTTTTTTTTTTAAATTTAAAAATTACACCAGCGAGCCCCCCCGCCGCCGGAGCTCGCCGAAGGGCGGCATAGCCCTTGCCGGCCGTGGGCGAGGGCGGCGGGTGCTGGGGAGGCCACCCAGCTCCTGCGGCCCTCTCCCGCGGCCGGCGAGGGCCGGTCGTGGCCTACCCCGCCCAAAATCCGGCCACCTTCTACGTTTTTCCCACGCACACCACCTATTCGACGAAATGCACGGGTGAGCTGTGATGAAGATGAAGATGAAGACGACGACTCACGCATTTCGTTGAAGGTGGCCCGATTTTGGGCGAAGTCTAGGCGAGGCAAGCCATGTCTGGCCCTCGCCGGCCACGAGAGAGGGCCGCGAGGGCTGGGCAGCCCTCCCTCGTGGCCGGCGAGGGCGGCCTCGCCCAGATTTGGGCAAGGCAGACTTGGGCAAGGGCTACCCCACCCAGATCTGGGCGAGGCGAGGCGAGGCGACCCTCGCCCATGGCCGACGAGGGCTGGGGAGGGCCGCGGCGGCCTCCCCAACGCCCGCCGCACTCACCCGCAGCCAACGAGGGCTTCACCGCCCTCCAACGAGCTTCGGCGGCGGCGGCTTGCCGATGTAATTTAAAAAAAATTTAAAAAAAGAGAGAAAAAAAAAGACAATGGCTAAATTTGGGGTTTTTGGTGTCACAAAAAAAAGTTTGGGGTAAATGTGTCACAATGGGCAAAGTTTAAGGTTTTTCGTGGTATTAATCCTAAAAAGAAATAGCTCTCTTTTAGACTTCTCCCTAGCCAATGTAAGAATACTCGCATACCATGTACTTTTTAATTACGACACCTATTTCTCCCCTCAAACTACTAGGTCAACTGGTCTTCGTCTTGTTTTTTTTTTTTTTCCTTTTTGGTAAAGGGTCAATTGGTCTTTGTCATTAGGCATGGAATTGGGAAAACATTTTAGCTATACTCCGTTTGGTCTCCGTTACCTCTCTCCCCTTCCTCTGATAACTTGTCTGCCTCACGACCCTCCTCTCTCTCCCTTCCTCTTCCGCATGCTGTCTCTCCAACCCGACCTCTCCCTGCTCCGCCTCCAACACCACAAAAAAGCAATTTGTGGTTTTTGGCACTTGTGCATTAAAATTATATGCAATTTGGAATTTTAAAATTTACTACTTATAGTAAACAACTATGTCAGGATGTGCAATTTTTCAATTGTTAAGTTGTCATGGAAAGTTTTATTTTCAATTAGTTAACTTGAGAAGGACAATTGTTAACAAATAATTTAACACTATATTTGTACTACATGGAATATAGATTAAGCTAAAATGAGTCAATTTGAGTCTGACGATTCGAGCCAATCCGATTCACTGGTTTGACAAGTCTCCCATTATACTTGATAATATATATTAGTTAATTTTGAAACCTATACTTTATCCGTGACATACTAAAAGAGATCATGATTTCGATCTTCCATATTCTTTAATGTGCATTGACTGTCGTTATATCAATCTTAAGTTACTTGTCAAGTGCCGGTGGACAAGATCCTTAAGAGAACGTTATTTTATCTTATCGGGCAATTTCTTGCTTCCCATTGTTCTTCTTTGTCTCAAACAGATTGTCGGCTAACCTACTGACAAAAAGTCAACGTACATTTATGGTGGCATCGAATGACACTTACTTCTTCATCAAGTTCATGACATAAACACAGAAAAAACTTAGTTGCTGTCAAATTCCCGATTTTCGATTTAGATTATGCTTTAGCTAGTACTTATAGTTCTGCTATACTTATCATACAATCAAAACCGAAAGCTCGACATAACCTTAGGAACAATGGAGATGAAATCAGTCGTGAAGGTGGGTCTATAGATGGTCGGATTAAAGAGGCATGCTCTTGGGAACACGATCGCAAGGTTCGATAAGGGCTAACTATAGCACCCACCGACAATTCCACTTGTAAGTAAACGAGAATGATGCGCGTTTACTTAAAAGGAATCATGTGATCATGCATGTCAAGTCACAGGCCTCAAGCTCGTGTGCCGTGCACGTGCATGTTGCTTAACTTGGCCAGCGATTCATTATTCCCCTTTTCCACGGCTATACTTCACTTCTCATCCGGCAATCTACTGGTATTGCACTAGGGCCTAGCCTCTATCAAGTCTTTGCTATTATCTTTTCGTTGCTTCGTGAAAGCAGCATGGTCAGCTGGCAACGCTCCATTGCACTTGGTCACAAGCAGAGCACTTGCGGGAGCATAAGATGTCATTGGAGCCGCTTGGTAACAAGTTGAATTGGGAAACAGAATGATGGGGGGTCGGAACTTAGAAGAGAAGTTCCAAGTCAGAAAACTCATAAAGATAAAGCCAGGTTGCTTCACCTCCCATTCACACTCGAACTTTGCCTAATCGGCATGATTCGTTTTAAAATCAGGTACCTATTCAGCTCACAATCAAGCAACTTTCTTCTGAAGGCCGTGTTGGGAACACGAGACGTCCATTGTAACATGAAGCACCCGCCGGCATCCACGTGGTGAAAGCGAATTGCTTTGGAGATGAACGGCAAGGGCCAATGACAAGTTGAAAAATAGAAACTACGGAAGAGGACAAGAATTATCTATTTTGATTGCCATATCTCTTCATCTTCTAAATTGAATGGATCCTCGATAAATCATTCGTCAAATTGGCCAGCATGTGAGCTTTCAGAAAACACTAGCCCTGTGAAAGAATGAGAATGTCCAGCGGTAAAAGATCCGTCATCTCATGCATTTGGAGAGAACCACGGCAAATTTCTTGTATATGTGCTGTTTTAAGTACATTTTCTCCACCTTCTTCCTCCCCTGCATCCCCATTTGCTCCCTCAACGCTGGCTCTCTGAGCAAGTACTGGATGTTTCTGGCAAGCGCTTCAATTCCAGAACGACCAGGAGGATGAAGAAGGCCAGTCTCATTATGATCGACAATCTCTTTCGTGCCTCCTGCATCTGTTCCGAGCACCTGCTCCATTTTAAGGAAAGTGAGCAAGGCAATATCTTGTTGATCATCCTTGTTGCTACCTTTTACATACAAATTGGACAGAAGGTACATTTCTCAATGCACCTTCTTTAAAATGGTGTAAGATGAAACTAACTATAAATGAATTCAAGACGAGGAAATTTGCCTTCATAACTAAAAACATGAAGGAAAGAAACAAAGACTTCAGCAAGTAGAAGCTCAGCCAATGTTTCACGGAAGCAATAGACTCTTAATGTAATAGAATCTGGTCACTAATCATACCGGAAGACCAAATGCCATAGCTTCAATTGTAACTCTTCCAAACGTCTCTCCCATGCCCTGCACGAAAAATTTCAAAATTTATTGAACAATCTACAACAACAGTAAAACAGAATAGAGCCACGATATAAAGCTTGAATAAACAAAACTGTAACTCTAACAGCGGAGACAAGCCATATATGTAAATCTTATGCACTTGACCCACTCTGCAACAACCCTGAATTCATTCCAACTTCTCACACCTGTTATGGGGGCAACTGCATGCCCACCAGAATGGTTTTTGTATTTCATTTTTCATTTTGGCCTCTGTGCCATTAGACGATTGGACCATAAGCCAACACCTTGTCATTCCAGTTAAAAATAAACCCAGTCAATGATATGTGAGAGATCACTTAGTCAGAAATATCCACAGAAAATCATCTATAGATCTTCCTTCTTAGTTTCATTATCAGCTCAACACTTGCTTTATTGCTAAATCTGCTTTAAAAACCAGGCTAAAGATTTGGAGCAGAAGAAGAAATTAGTCTGCAACGAAAAAGCATTCCAGATCTTTATGAGTGTCCCGTGTCAATAAGATCCCCCTAGAAGTACGAGAAGCATGTATACGCAACAACAGCTTCTACTTTTTTCAATCAACTCACTTTGAAGAATTACATTCAAGTATGGACAGAGAAAAATGAGAGCATATCGTTTTCCTTCTAATTTGAGTTCATAATTTGGACCAGATCATTTGGAATTTTAACTTGGGCAGAAAATTGAATCTATTTACGCTGATCTCCCTACCAGATAGTGTGAGATGCTCAAACAAAATACTAGAAGCCAAACAGAAGGAAGACGTTTAACCTGTGAATTGATGACATAAGCATCTGCAGCAGAGTAAAGTGAGGCAACACGAGTAGTTGCTGGCGTCCACAGAACGGATCTTGACAAATTTGAATGCACTGATAGAAACGTCAGGGTTTCTTTCACATATTGGACTTTATTGCTTTTAGATCCAACAGAACCAATGAGCACTTTCAGCACCTGCTGTGGCTTCCCTTCAATATCAGACAATGTTTTTCTTCTTCGAGCTAAGTGCTCAGAACTTGAAGCATCTATCCCATGCTCCCTCATGGGACCAGGCAATGACAAAGTTTTTCTCTTAGGGTTTTTCAAAGAAGTAAAATAGTTGGGTAGTTCACTCACTGATTCAGAATCATACCGTTCCTGGAACAATGCTCTCAAATGACTCTTCACAGCGGAGTTCAATTCCTCCTGGGCCTTGCCTAGTCCTGCCGGGTTTTTTACTTTAGTACTATGCTGCAAGGAGCCATTCTCTATCACCAAGCATGCCGATTCAAGAAGCAGAAGCTGGCCTTTTCCAGGATTTATGCTACTCAGAGATATCAACAGCATGTCGTTTTCTGTTAATCCCATCTCTCTTCTGACAGAATCCCTTAGCGACATCCTTTTCTCCTTCATCCTTTCATTGCTGAAGGATGGGGTGTTGAGTGAAGAATGAATCCCAGCAACAAAAGCCAATTCGTCATTAACAGATAGTGGGACTATAGAAGGTGGATATCTCAACTTTATTTTTTCTTCCTCACACCAAGTTAACCACTGTTTAGACTGCAACTCTGTAAGAAAAATAAGCATCTTCACTCGGTTGAGCACAGGTTTTGCACGATCAAAATACTCTCTCCTGTTCTCCATGATCCACCAAGTGATCTGACTCCCACCAGCTGGAAAGTGCTCCATGTATTGATCTGAAATAACTCATGTCCCATGAGAAGAGACAGAAATCAAATAAATTCACAGAATTTCCCTAGTACAATCAAGTAGGTTTTGTCAATTAACTCTAATTGCCTGGTCCAAATTCAGCCATGTGAAACTAGACATCAAAATAAAGCCACACAATAACATCATACCAATCCAGTCTTATCCAAAAGCTTCATTATAATCTATTCCTATTCATACATAAGTGGGAAAATAGGGTAATACAAACAGTGCCTGAGTGTTAACATAAAAAGTTGAACAGAGCTGATTAATTTGTTGAAGGAGACACGTCAGAAGGAACATTGCTAAGAGAAATGATCAATTACACTTTTTTTAGCCAGATTACTCAGATGAGGGAAAAAGTAACCCTGCATACAAATACTGGCAGTGACGTAGATGTGCAAAAATCACATAGGGGTACTTGTTGAAAGTAATCTGCAGTCCGCACTTTCCATAGTCTAAAATGTACCAGTCTATGACAGTGCAATGCAATGGACCAATATTATGCATGAATGAATGGTGCACTAAGGTTTGGTCCTATATGCACTTCTACAAATTTGAAAGTTTGCCTAAATAAACTTCTGCAAATAGATGAGGCTGATCCTCATAAACGAGCCAAATAAGATTAGCCATGAGACTCTTGATAATTCTCAAAATTAGCACTCAATTTGCATTATTTTCACTCATATGTCAAGATACTTCCATAGTTTGAATGCCTCTGTGCAAATCATACTCGATGTGATCTCTTAATGAAGAACAAAACCATTGCCCTAAAAAAAAATTAATCAAATCCTTTCAATTGCGTAACATCTCACCAATCCATGAAGCACAGACCGCTGATCCAGCAATCACAAGATCAGATTTCATCCCAACTTTGAAGCTGAAGTCTGCTTTGTCTTCAAGCACTTTAATTCTTCTCCTAACAAGCTCGGGCATCAATCCTCCCTTCCTGCTAAGAACGACAGCCGTAACTGTAGCCCCACAGCTCAGTAGCTCTGTCGCAAGCTCCATCATTGATAGGGGAGCACCAGTCATGGAGAGCTCATGGAAAATCAACAGAAATCTCCTTGACCAAACAAGCCTAGCAAAATCTCCCTTCCTGTCACAGGTTCCGGATCGTTTCTCAGGACTCCATCCCAATGCTCTGTCCTCTGTCATGCCAAATGGACCAACAAGGAGACCATAAGTAGTATTTTTCTTGGGTATTTCAGGTTCCTGCTCTTCTAACTCCGCGCTCTCAACCTCCACCTTTGGTGCCTTTTTGCGTGCTTTGCCCCTTGATCTACGTGACGATTTCTTATTCTTTTTCCTAGCAACACTCCGAGGAGATGAACCGCCATTGCCCTTGTTAGCCAAAACCACACCTATCTTTTTGTTATCTGTCATCCTCACACCAGTCTCATTTTTTATCACCACTGTACTGTGGTTGGCAATCAAATTTCTCCTTTCATTATTATGAGAGTCAGGATCGTGATTTCTTGGTTTATTTCTGAAAACAAGGAAATTATTTCTGTTCTCACCATGAGCCCATCTGGACTGGAAATAAAATCCAAGGTAAGCCCATAGAGTGATCAAAAGCAACCAATACACCAATCTGTTACTGCGGAACCACTCTAAACTAACTCCACCACTTCTACCTTCTCTTTTTGGAGTTCGGGTGGTATGCAGTCTACGAGATGTAGGAGAATTCCTAGGTGTTGATCTGCCCGACAACGTGGATTTATAGGTGCCACCCTGCCTTAGCGACGATTGTCTGACAAAATTTCCTTGAGGGTCTCCTCTGTTTAACCCATCCTCCATCAGTCTCTGTTTTGTTTCCAAATTAAGTCACATCAAAAGTCAACCGCAGTTCCTAGAGATGCCCCAACTCCACGAAGGCCAAAGTGCTTGAAATTTTCTTAATCAACAGATTATACGAAATTCTTCACCAGCAAACTCCTCTAATTTTCCATCCTATATGAAACAACGAAGCAGAAACTAATATCACGATACATGAATATGGAAAACAACGAGGCACCAAATAAGAAATCTTTTGTTGAGTAGCATTCATAAAAATAAAATATTATCCATTGATGGAAAGATAGAATCATCATTACAAGGAACGCAATCTACTCGCCAATAACATAGCAAAGAAAGGAAACATCCATCCTATCGGCTAGAAAGACGTTACGGCAAGACATTGCTAGCTCCATATCTATCATTTTCTCAGGTACATTCTCAAAATAAAGGCCAAACCGAGATGAATCGAGAGACCGACGGGCGCAGAACGCGGGAATGGCACCAATCACAATAAGATCAAGCAAAGGTTCAAACGCGCTAGGAACTTCTACTTCCGTTGACTCTAATTATCATCGACATTGTCTCACAATCCAAACAATCGCGAAATCACGATCCTCAATCCAAAAGGAAAACGGGATGCGGACGAGACATACGTGCGGTTCGAGCTCAAATCCGTAGAGCCATCAGGCCGCGCGACCGACGGTCAAGCCGGGTAACAACTGTTAACAGACAGATGCGGCTCGGAAAGGTGCCGCTCCACGAGCATACGCCGACGGCCGGAACTAGGAACAAGTCTTCATGTTGCTCGCAGCGCGTACGGATCTGACCCGAGCTACGGAAAACGGAAACGAAGCTCTTAGCGAAGCTCAGACAGAGAGAGAGATGGAAGTCGGTGACTGCAGGAACTGTACTGTGTAAGATCTGGTAAGCCAAGGCGACTGCTTCAGCTGATTGAAAGCTGCTTCAGACACAGAGACAGATATAGAGAGAGAGAGAGAGAGAGAGAGAGAGGGAGGGGGGGCAAATTCTGGCACGTGCGAGTCCACTCGTGTCAATGAAATTGGAATACCGTACCCGACGGCGCAGGATAGTTTTGCTCGCGGCGTTTCTGTGCCGTTGAAATACGGAGCTACTAATCTCGATTTTCTATTAGGAGGTTCAGATTTTGTTTTTTGGCATATGTACGATCTTAAAATGTAATTAAATTGACGAATTAGGAAATTATAATTAAAGGGTAACTACAAATTTTGCTCCATTTGGGAACGTGACTAATTAACAAGAAGACGCATGTAAAACCTCATGGAATTGGCCGCACCATTGTTTTGTCTATATTAGATTGAAAGATAAAGTAATTGCGCGGAAGTTATCAAAAGGCAAAATTTTATAATTAGTCTCGAAGTTAGAACAAGATATCTAACTCACTACCATTTATGAGGGGGAAAAGGAGAGTTACTATACTGTCTGGTGGGGGTCAGCATTGGAATCCGAGCTTAATTATGCTACGGAATAATGTTAAAACTTGTTAAACAATAAATGAGAAAGATTTGATTCCAATACGCTAATTTAATCTAAATGATCAAAACAATGAGTGCCCTTAATCAAGCAGAAGTTATGTAAGATTGACTAGTCACAAATTGGATGTAAATATCATTGGAAAGATAGGGTTCATGGAGGGAGAATTACCAAAAAGAAATTACAGATTTATTGCAATTGTGCAAATTCAATTTTAAACTATTTTTTGTTAATTGAGTTCTAAAAATTTTGTACACGTGTCAATTCAATATATTCAGCCAATTTTGCCCAACCAATGTTGGCATGGACATCAATTGTCAAATGCGGCACGGATAGGCATTCTCATTAATAATTTTTAATGATATTTTAATTTCTTTAGGATTATTTTTATTTTTTTTCTTATCTTTCTCTTTTGTTTTCCTTCTCCTGGAGGAAGAAGGAACAAAAAAGAAAGAAAAGGAAAAAAAATTCAATTCAAAAAAAGGTTAAGATACTTTAAAATTATTTATGTTAGCACTAGTTATGTCATGTAAGACGATCAACATCCATATCAACCATTCCATGTCAAAATTAGCCTAATAAACTGAATTAGTATAAATACAAAATGTTTAAGACTTAATTGACAACAAAAATGATTTCGAAATCAATTGAGATAATTGTAATGAGTTCATGATATCTTTGATCAGTTTCCCACTTTACTTTGGCAACATTCAAAGCTATTCAGCAACACATAGAAGTCAAGTTCGTGAGTCATTACTCCAAGGAGATTGCTTTATTTAATGAGGCCTAATTCTAGATTTGGTTTTTCTTTGCCATAATGGTATTCCACAACCTTCATCGATTCAGCCTCTCCAATACGCATTAGTCAATTCCGCATTTCCTTTAATATGAAGATTGTCTTTTGGACAACATTTAAAAATTTTGATGAAATACATATGAAGGCAAAAGCACCCGGATCGATTTGGAATCGACATTGTTGGTCTTATATTCCGAGTTTTGTAGAACTGTCTTTTTAACGAATGGACATACAAATTTCTTCATTCCACATTTGCTCTTGCCCAGCTCCCAAACTCACATTTACTATGTCATTGATCAAGAGGGGGAACAACTTTCAAAATAAATTAGTACTTCTTACGATGGCCTTAAAGGCACTTTTTACTAAAGTCAAACTTTAATTAGATGGGCAGATCGAATTTTTGTCATCATACTAGTGTATTTATAACCTTAAAGAAGGGCCAATATAAGATCTCCACTTAAAGCATAAAGGGCAGTTTCTCAGCTCAAATACTTATCGGTGCTTCATCAAGTTCTTCCTCATTGAAGAAAGCAACATGGACAAAGTGAAGCCTGTTTTCATACTTTGTCTTGGGTTAGGGCTGCTTCTTGGGCAGTCTGGCGCAGATGACAAATTTCTGAAATGCTATAGTCGGTGCTTTCTTGTGTGCGTCCTAATACCTCCTTGGGAACCTATAAATGTGGTGAAATGCGGTCTCCACTGCTTGGAGCACTGCATTCATCCTTCTTCAGCGGCCGTCGACGACTCACTGTACTTTTGCAAGCTTGGATGTGCTTTCTCCTCTTGCTCCAACCTCAGTTCTAAACATAACCCAAGTGACAACTCTCTCTCTCTCTCTCTCTCTCTCTCTCTCTCTCTCTCTCTCTCTCTCTCTCTCTCTCTCTCTCTCTCTCTCTCTCTCTCATGTGTGCATGCGCACGCGAGAAGCTCACACGTTTTCTTGTTTACTTTGACAGATGAAAAGGGAGTCGCCGGATGTGTGGATTCTTGCTCGGGGACATGTACCGACCATCTGTAGCTGAACTTGTAAAACATTTGGTTTCTGTCGTCGGCACAAAGTGTAATAATACGATCAATGAAATCTAGAGAAATGTTATGAGCAGATCTTGAGCTACTCCGTCCCAGCAAATTCTTGCATTCTTTCTTATGGTAGATGTAGGCTTATTAAGATTTCCCCTATGATACTTGTCAACAGAAACTTGAATGCCTAATATGTGAGTTTTGTCTTCAACTACCTTATGGACAAGACGTGCAATTAACTTTACCCAAAAAAAAAAAAGACAAGACATGCAATTAACGCTCTCATGCGTGCAATGTGAAATTTTTGTAGGATCACTGCCAACTATTCTAAAAGGTTAAACCGTTAAGTAAATGCATGGTTTAATATTTAACTACTTTCACACTCCTCTTTATACTTAGTCTGATCTTTTTTTGCCTAATAATAAGTATGGAAATATTTCACACTCCCCTTCACGCTTGGTCTGGTCTTTTTCTATATAGTACTAAGCGTTAGGGGTGAGCATTGTATGCCACCCACCCGGGACCCACCTGAACCGGTCGGTTCCGGGCGGTTCTAAAAGGTAATGGGCCGATTCCCGATTCCATATAAATGGAAATGGGAATTTTCGGTCCGGTTCCTGGCTCCAGAGTGGAACCACCCACCCGGACCGGACTGAAAATATTTTTATTTATTAAATGAATTAAAATTAAAAACTTCAGCCCATCTCCGTCGCGTCCCCCCGGCCCACTCAACTTCCCCAGCGCCCTTTCCTCTCCCTCGCTCTCTCCTCTTTTTCCTTCTCTCCCCTTCTGCTTCGCTTTTTTTCCATTCTGCCTCTGGCCCTTAAGTTCTCCTTCTTTTCTTAACAAAACAGAACAGGACGCAGCATCCGAGTAGATGGCAAAGATGATCTTGCCATATATAGTTTTGTTCGAGCAGCTTGTGAAATGGCCGATGATTACTCACCCGGGAACCGGATCGGATCGGACAGGAATAGGACCGAACCGCCCAGTTCGACCTGGTCCAGTGGTTCTAAATAATAGTAAACTGGTTCCCGGTTCTTCTAGGAACCAGAAACCGCCCGAGAACCAACCACCCCTACTAAGCGTGAAAATATTTGGGAAAACAAAATAGAGGCCTGGTAAGATTTAAACTCAAGACCTCATGCTCTGATATCATGTGAAGTTATTGTAGGACCATTGCTAACTGTACCAAAATTTTAAACCGTTAGGTCAAGACGTGATTTAATATTTAAGTACTTTCAAATGTAATGCCCACAAATAAACATTATGACGTGCTGATTGTGGCAGGAGCTTTATTAAGAGGAAAGTTGCATAAGAAATCAGATGTTGCTCTTGATTTTGGTACTCCATCTTTTATTCCTAACTTATCCTCCATGGACAAAACTCGCGGAATAACTAGAAGGTATTCAAGGAATTGGAGGCTTCCCAATGTTTGGTCAGTTGGATAGTATCGGTCGATTTTTTACCCTAAGGAGACCTCATTAAAGAAAGATTGATCTATATATAAAGAAAATTTCCAACAATTTGATAACATGTGAAAAGGCACTTATGTCAAATAACTGAATCTTTGAGTGTTCTTAACCGAGCGACGTGTATAAAATTGACATGACCCCATGTATGGTTGTAACTATTATGTAAGATATGGGAATGTAGATGCAAATAATACTTAATATTGATGTCACCCTATTATATATAGATCTTAAATTCACGTGTTCATGTAATTCTTCAAATATTTTAAAATATTGATAATTATTCCATAAAATCTTTAAAATATCATATCAAAGCATCGTAAGTTCAAAGTTTCCGCCATTTACGTCACTTATTATATATCTTAACGCTTTAATTGAAAGTCAACATTCAGCTGACGAATGAAGGGAAGTGTTATACTTAAATGGTAAGATCACCATTCCATTTAATAATTTGATTGTGATCAAATAACTGAAAATTCGAGGCAAGTGGCCAATTGTTTCTCTCACTTTCTACTGGTGGCTTTTCACTTTTCTCTTTTCCCCCCTTCTACGTTAGCACTTCATGGCCGTCCATCCACGCACGGAACTCGACTCCACGAGTCATTACTCCACAGAGATTTCTTTATTTAATGAAGGCGGATTCTAAATATGGTTTTCCTCTGGGACAACGACATTTCCAAATCGAAGGAGTGGGCTAGGCCTTTTAGGCCCGGTCTAATTTTCCTCCTTTTTTTTTTTGGTGTTCATTTTTCATTTCATTGTTTTAAGTAAATTTATTTCGAATTTTTTTAAGAAAGTAAAAGAAACTTATAATTTATAATCAATGACAATCTTATCAAAAATTAAGCTAAAAGTGAACTATCGAATTGGCGAAAATTAAGTGTCAACAGTTGCCCCTTTTTGAGCTTTTCATTCAAAGATAGGAGACGCCTAAATTTTTGCTAATAAATGGCCATAAAACACTTTTTCATTTTTCTTTTTGATTGATTTTTTTATGGCAAAAGGAATACTCACCTAACAATGTGAGAAAATCTAGTGAGATTTCTCTATTGAGGAAGGAAGGTTTCGTAAATATGTAATTTTGTCTTTTGCTGCTATAGATTGTGATCACAACGAAGGGTGAATGTTTTGATGCTGCAAACCTGTAATCACTCGGAAAGACTATTGAAACACTATATTCAAAGTCACAAGCTGTGTTTTTCTCGGAGGGTGAAGTTCCAATACTACGAACCTGTGATCTGCTTTGGAATACCGCATCATTTATGAAATCGCCATATTCAAAGCCACAAGCTGCGATTTTTCCGGAGGGTGAAGCTCCAGTGCTACGAACTTGTGATTTGCTTTGGAATGCCACACAACATTTGATCATCGCACTCAAAGCTACAAGCTACATCCACGTGGAAGGTGAAGGTCAATCTACGAATTTGTAATCTACTTTGACATACCTATTGAAAAATCTAATGATCACCAATTTGAGGGGTTCCAGATTGCACGCAGTGAATCGGACGAAACAAGTAAATATACCAGTAGCACTTAGCATAATCAAACATGATCAAATGTGATAATGCACCGAGGGCTTTTAACTCTAGCTAGGCTTCATCTGCAAAAGATTCCAAATTGCATGTAGTCAATCGGATGGAACAAGTAAGTGTATTGACAACGCTTGGCATAACCAAACATGATCTAATGCAACAATGCACTGGGGGCTCTTAATTGTAGTTGCGCATCATTTGCAAATTCAAATATTTTGAAGAATGCACCGGGAGCTTTTGGCTCTGGCCAAGCATGATTAACAAATGAACTATTTTTGAAGGATTGATTTGAAGAAATCACCCCTTGTAGCAACGATTTTGACTAATTTGAAGAAATCTCCCTATGTAAGAATGGTTTTGACTGATTGGAAGAAATCGCCCCATGTAACTACGGTTTTGACTTATTCCGAGTTCTTAGCTAAGCTAGACCATCTCAAGCTCCACCGTGGCGTCAAGCTCAAGCCCCATATCTGGATGGGTCAACCTCTGTCGAGACGTCGAGCTAGAGCTCTGTGGTGGCATCAAGCTTAAGCTTCAGATCTGGTGACTTCACCATCGTGTCTCAGTTGTTCGCCTTCACTTTATTCCTGAACACTCGGCTTCTTCTTCTTGCTCGCTTTGGTCAAGGCCACCAGTACTTGTCTGAACGATTACTCTGTCTGTCTACCTTATCGTCATATGTGAAATTTCCTGTTGTTTTGGGGGCATTATATGTGTTTTAGCTGATGTTCGAGCTAGATGGATTACTTTTATTGCTGCTTATAGGCAAAGTATAGTGCACTCAAGAGTGATAGCTTACCAAAGTATAGTGCACTCAAGAGTGAGATTTTGGGAATAAAATTTGTGAGACTCGAGAAAAAGGAAAACTGAAAATTGTTGAAGTGATTGGTCATGCTCTCTTTATTCTTTTCAAACTCCATGGGGCTACACATGACTACGGTATTTAGATGTTTTAGAAAAAAGAAATCTTATTTGTAGTAAGGTCAAAATTAATAAATAGAAAGACGGAAAAGGGAGGAGATGGACGGTAACCACAAAAGGAAAATAAAATAAAATATTTTAAAATACTTAGAAAACCATACAAAATTGTATCGTTTTATTCAATTTGTCCACGTCAAATTAGTAGGCTGAGCAAGGTATACTGTACTCAAGAGTGAAATTTTGGGATAAGATTTATGTGTTTAAATGGGAAATAGAAGATTGTGGGAGTAATTATTCATGTTTCCTTATTCTTTCCAAATTATATCGAGTTAGAGACAATTCTGGTAATTAGATGTTTTAGAAAAGAAAATTCTTATTTGAAGCAAGTGAAGGAATTAAAAAAGGAAACAAGTAAAAAGGAGAAGATGGATGGAAACCACGAAAGAAATAAAAAAAAAAGGGTTAATACCACCAAAAATCCCAAACTTTGCCCATTATGACACATTTATTTCAAACTTTTTTTAAGACATGGAAAATCCCGAATTTTACCAACTATGACACATTTACTCAAAAATTTTGTTGTAACACTAAAAACCTCAATTTTTTTTTATTGACACATTTACCCCAAACTTTTTTTCTTTTGTTTTTTGTATAAAATAGTACCATCGAACTTCGGTGGAGCTCGTCGGCCGCGGACAAGGGTGGCGAGGGACAAGGAGGCCGCCGTGGCGCCCCACCCAGGTCTGGGCTAGGTCACCCTCACCCGGCCGCGGGGGAGGGCCCCCTAGCCCCCACAGCCCTCACCCACGACCGACGAGGGTCGGACGTGGTCTACCCCACCTAGACTCATCCCAAAATCCAACTGCGATCGATGGTTTTCCCACGCGCACCACCTACTCGATGAAATGCACAAGTCCTCATCTTCATCTTCTTTGCAGTTCACTAGCGCATTTCGCCGAGTAGGTGGCTTGTGTGGGAAAACCATTGACCACGGCCGGATTTTGGGGCGAGTATGGGTGGGGCCGGCCACGTCCGGCCCTCGCCCGCCTCCTCGCGATCGAGTGAGGGTGGCCTCACCAAGATCTGGGCAAGGCAAATATGGGGGAGGACTGCCTTGCCCTGCCCAAATCTAGCCCTCGCCTGCTTTGCCTCGCCCAGATCTGCCTCCCCCAGATCTGGGCGAGGCTTGCGGCCCCTGTCGCCCTCGCTTGCGGTCGGTGAGGGCTTTGCCGCCCTCCGGCGAAATCCGCCGATCGCTAGAGCTCATTGGATACTATTTTTTAAAAAAAAATTTGGGGTAAATGCGTCACAATTGGCAAAAATTTGATATTTTTGGTGTTATCAACCCTAAAAAAAAAAGGAAGGAAAAAAAAGATCAGGATATTCAGAAAATCAAGCAAAACTAGATTGTCTCATTCAATTTGTCTATGTCAATTTGGTAGGTGCAATGATGACTTGAGCAGGACATAGCGCACTTACGAGTGAGATTTTAATAATAGGATTTGTGGATTGGAGGAAATAGATAATGGAGAATTGTTGGAGTATTATGGTAGTTAGAAGTAATGGAAAAGAGAAAAATTACTTGAAGCAAGGGATAGAATTAAAAAAAGAAAAAGAAGGAAGGAAAAGGAAGATGATGAAAAGCAAGCCATTAAAAAAAAAAGAAAGAAAGGAAATAAAAGAGACAAAATCAAAAATAAAAAAAATTCAGAATTTGATGCAAAACTACATCGTTTGGTTTAGTTTGCCCACATCAAATTAATAGGGGCAATAATAACCTCAACAATACATAATACACTTAAGAGTGAGATTTTGTGGACTCGAGGAAATGGAAAACAAAGGATTATTTGAACTTCATTGGACCTTATCCTATCCTAGACAACTACCAAAGACGAGATATGATAAAACATATCATATCTTGTTTTTTATTCGGTCAACCAAACGCAGCCTTAGAGATTATTCCAGCATTTAGACGTTATAGAAAATACGTGCCTTATTTGAAGCAAGGGAAAGAATTAAGAAAGAAAAGAAGAAAAAGGACGAAGATAAACAATAACCACAAAAGGAAACAAAAGAAAAAAAATTAGAGTATTCGTAAAATCATGCAAAATGGTATAGTTCATTTATGTGTGACATTTTGGGGATAGGATTCATGGGATTTGAGGAAATGAGAAACAAAAGATCATTGGAGTAATTGTTCATGATATTCTTATTCTTTTTGAACTTCATTGGACTAGAAATGATTATAATATTGGGAGATAATTAGAAAGAGACACTTTATATTAAGTAAGGGAAAGAATTGAAAAGAAAGGAAAGAAGGAAAAGGAAAAGATGAGAAATAACCACAAAAGGAAAAAAAAACAGCTGAATCAGATAATTATAGAACTATATCGTTTCATTTAGTTTGTCCATGTCAAAATGGTAGGTGCAGGGATGACCTGTGCAGGGTATAATCCACCAAAAAGTGAGACCCTTGGAATAGAATTTATGAGATTCTGGAAAAAAAAAAAAAGACAAACAATGGGTAGTTGGAGTAATTATTGATGTTTTCCTTATTATTTTCAAACTCCATCGAGTTAGAGATAATTTTGGTATTTAGATGTTTTAGAAAAGAGAAACTTCACTTGAAGAAAGGGAGATAACTAAAACAAAAAAGAACAAAAAATGGGAAGAAGAGTAGTGATGACAATAACAACAATAAAGGGAAAGAAAAGGAAAAAAAATCAGAATATTCGAAGAAAAAAATCATGCAAAACTATATCGTTTCATTCAATTTGTCTATGTCAAATTGGTAGGTATGATAATGATGCGAGTAGGGTATAGTGCGCTCAAGAGTGAGATTTTGGGGATAGGATTTGTGGGATTCGTGGAAATGAGCAACAAAAGATCATCGGAGTAATTGTCCATGTTTTCCTTATTTTTTTCGAACTCTGTGGAATTAGAGAAGATTATGGTATTTAGACATTCTAGAGAAAAGAAACCTTATTTGGAGCAAAGCAATGGATCAAAAAAGGAAAGAAGGAAATAGGAGAAGATGAACGATATCCACAAAAGGGAAGAGAAAATTAAAAGGAAAGAAGAAGATAAAAAGAGAAAAAAATCAAACTATTCAGAAAATCAAGAGGGCAATTTCTAAACCTGAGACAGTATTGCACTTGCCTTCCATATAGGCACTCTTGCTTGGAGGATAAAAGGCCCATCGTTCGGCTCAATTTCTGTCGAACTGTCAGTAATCATTGTGATTCCACCCCCACCGCAAGACAAGAACATGGACAAAGTGAAGTCTGCACTCATGGTTTGTCTTGTGTTGGGGCTGTTCCTTGGGCAATCCAGAGCCAACTTCCAGGATTGCTACAAGAGCTGCTTACTCCTGTGTGTCGTCACGCCCGGTCAATCTTTTTTCCCGTGCACTTTCAAGTGCTTGAAGGACTGCATAAAACTTCCTGCAAACAGCCTCGGTGATTCGGAGTACTTCTGCAAGCTTGGGTGTGCCACCTCCTTGTGTAGCAACATCGGCTCAAAGAGTAACCCTGGTAATAACTCTCTCTCTCTCTCTCTCTCTCTCTCTCTCTCTCTCTCTCTCTCTATGGAAGCTCACATTTCTGCTCATGTTTTTGTTGCTCAGATGAGAAACGAGTTGCGGGTTGCGTTGATTCTTGCTCGGCGCCATGCTCCAGCCACGTGTAGCTTGCCCACGGAGAATTCATGATTACATCTTTGATTTTCTTGAGTCTGAATAATACATCAAAGAATTGAATGGAATGTCAGAAGTCTTTGAGCCATTTTTAGTTCCCAGAAAAATTTCTTATTTCTTTTTTGGAGGATCAACCAATCCTATTCAGTTCCCAGAATATGATTTGGTTAATCCAACCAATCTTATTATTGATACCAACAATTAAAAACCGGTTTCCCGTACTCGCCGCATCAAAAATTAAATCACAAGCTTATAACGAATAGTTTTAGTAAGATTTGTAATATAAATACCTTTACGCTTGGCAAAAATATAAGATGCCATCTTAGGATTCAATTTCCAAGTATATGAACTCCAGCTTCCATCATTTCGGTCAAGTTGATATCCCCATATCTTCTTGTCATTTCCCCATCCCTTGACCATCACTTTGACTATCACTTTGGAAAGCTATTGCCTCACCAATTAGCTAATTAGGCGTGAGCCCCTTCTCGAGCGGATTCCTCCTTTTGCTCCTCAGCCTACAGGGTATTAGTAGCCATTTCCAGCCCTACATGCTTTGTTGGGGGGAATGTCGATTCATTCAGATTCAGTATTTGTCTCAAGATGACTTCATGGAGTGCGGGCACTAGCAAACGATGTACTTAATCTTGAATAAAAAATAATTGAACTGGTGGCTAGCAATAGACGAGATAAAAACATCACATTAAAGTTGCAAACCCATGATCCGGTAATAAGGAAGCAAGAATGCACTCGAAGGGTGTGCTTAATTATTTTTATAAAAAGCTACTTTTCCAAGCAAATGTATTCCAATTAAAGTTCTTAACTTCGAACAGGAATATATTTTTTTTATTGTAAATGATTTTCCATTGACTAATAATTTTCATCAAGCCAAATGGGCGAGAATATATATAAATAACCAATTGGCTAAAAGTCGTTTGACTTGAATAAAAACGCCCTTAAATTGCAAAGAGCTTCTATATGTCTTCCCCACCCCCCGGTTCTACATTAGAAAACTCAAAAAGAGAGAATGTTTATTCAGAAGACTCAGTTAATCACAAACTAATTAACCTGTGCCAATGTCGTTGCCTCTATGCGAAATTCGGCACCACCTCAGAAGCCATATCTTGCACAGCTTGCACACCCCATCATAAAATGCTCCAAGCTTATCAAAAAGAAGCTACCTCAGGCCACCAAATTGAGTAGAGGAAATCCGTCTATCCACACAATCTCAATACTTCTCATTTCCTGTATGCCGAAAACCTGGGGAACTGGAACATGTAAGCCTGAAAATCTCTAATTACAAAAGAAGCAATATTCTAAACGGCTCAAGTTTACGGAAGAGAGGCGGAAAGGCCTCGACTAGTTATCCAAAGAAATGCCAAAGAAGAGGTTTGGTGCTACTTTCTTTATATCAATTATTACATTATGTATTTTCCAAAATAATGAAAAAAAAAATCAACTTGTTGGCAAACACCAGGAAATGGCGGCAATGGATCCGGGTGATCTCTTGAGCTGCCTGCTGGAAAACTAATGAAAATCACGAAAGATGCAATTGATAAGGCATGGATGTGTCTGCGCATAGATCTCCTCATGACAAATAAACGCTCCCCACATGGAGTGAGAATTCACAAGCAAAGTGACATCTTAAAGCAGTAGCTGTCATTATAGTTAAGCTTGCTTGGTCAGCCGAAATTATCCCCATGGTGTATTGGAAGTATTCAACCACACAATTAAGTGTTTTAGACCGATTTCCTCAGCAATGCCACTCAATCTATAAGATTATAACTTGTATAACTATTGTTTGAAGTCGCCAAACGTTTCTGCAATTGGTGATGAAGTCCTACAACTTGCTAAGCCAACTATTTTCACTTGGATCCTACTAATAGAAGATGCTGTCTAAGCACATTCACTGCTCCAGGTTCCCGCATGTAGGACAAACAACACAAGTATTTGCAGGAGCTTCTAACAGAGACAACTTGTTGCAGCTCGGGAAACTTAATGTAATTAGGAAAAATCATATGAACAATCAGATTCACCACTGCCTTGGGTTCACGAACGACCAGTAATATTGAATCTTCACATGATCCACACTAAGCTATAAAAACGGATTTAAGGTAGTCGTAGAACTAGATCTCATAAATCCACAAACATGGCTTCAAGTAACCAAGTCATGTGTCTGAAAGGTCGGTCCAACAAGAACTGTAATAGGTACCTTGACTGAGGGCTACTTTCTCCAGATTACCACAATTATGTTCTGAAGCTACCTAGACTGGTTTTAAAAGAGTTCGACTGGCCTACCAGCAATCGAATTCTAGAGTTATACAGAAGTCAGGCACTTGAAGGAGATATAAAGTGATAACGGACTGACATGGAAATGTGGTTCTCCATGTCTCCATCCACATCCTAACTGTTACTTCTCAATGTCTCAGAGGATCTGAAGAAATACTTAAGTCATTTTTAACCATTTGAATTGTGCTTGAATAAAATCCTAGATGAGAAATAAGATTTAATAGCGACCCTCCAAAGTTACGCTCATTCCATATATATCAACTAATCCATCATAATTTTGGTCTCACCTTGAAAGAGAATTAACAAAATTCCGACTTGGGTCTCTTCAGTCACTTTCAGTATTGTGTATCAACTGTCAAAACAGAAGAATGTGAACTTCACAAACAAATATAGAATAGGAATTCATGTTTTAATCAGCATCAGAGCAAAGAAAAAGAGAACAGCATTGGTGATTAGAATAAATGGAGAAAAAGATGTAATAACACAACACAGAACAAACAATTTGTGGGCTGTAATCAAATAAAGAAATCCCAAGTGCAGAAGGCTATAAGAAACAAAATTGACTCCCACAATGGAGGACACAGTGTTGACCTGGAATGGTAAACTGTAACAGTGGAACTTGTGCAACCAGTTCAGTGAACATGACCAGTACATCCTATGTGGTTATGTTGCAATATGTAGTGAGACCAGGAAAGAGACTGAAAATAAGATCCACTTTAAGTTCTTATAGCAAATTCAAATGATCAAACGGAATTTATTCAGCTTTATGAGATGCAGTACATATTTAGCACACCATATATTTGGCTTGGTTTTTAGAAAATGAATCAGATTCAGCTTTCTTTGTTAGAATCAACCCATGCCATTGTATACCATTGCAATAAGGACGCAGTCTGCACTTCTCATTCTTCCAATTTTGTGAACATTTTTCTTAATAACCATTTGATTAGAAGACTCTTTGAAACATTTTATTTGAATATAGGCACCACTTTAATAAGTAAAAGAGAACCATTTGAATCTACCATTGGATGTGGGTTTTTAAATATGAACAGGAAATTAGTTTATGAGATACTATATGAGGCACATATGAATGAAATGTTTCCATAATAGGAAACAGTTACCAAAAATTATTTGTTTCCCTGTATCAGCTCAACCATTTTTTGAAGCATCACAATACATTGTCTCTACTAAGTTCAATAAAAGCGAAATCAAAGGTAACATCTCATGGAAATGGGAGTAAGAGATGCTTAGAATCAAGTGATCACCGTCAGACAAAATTTGGCTATTCACATTGGCCCCACCATTGCCTTTCAGGCCAGTGGGGTTCCTTCATCATTGACACCTAATTATTCTTCAACTTCATTTCCATTAATGAGTATGGCACCTTTAGTAGAATCAGCATCCACCACTACACCCTCCTCCTGGCTTTCTTCTTCTGCGTCCTCTTCCTCTCCATTTTGTTTATCAGTCTACATGGAGATGAAGAGAAAATACAATAGTCAGAAAGGAAGTTCCTGGCCATTCATGACTATGACCTGGAGAGAGAAAGCAAATGGGTCACATGGTTTCCTATTTTAATTTAAGCATATCCGTAGTATCCTTTGCTCTAAGCATGGTACTGCATACTGGTCCTGATTGCTTCACTATCAATCACAATCAACTTGGTCAAGAATATTACCTCGTGACTCTGGTCACCATTTTCAAGAGTTAGATTCTCTTCCTCAACTTGCATGCTTCTGAAGGCCTCAACAAGATTGTTGTGCGATCTATCAGAGAACTTTGTGTAGTCTTCTGCAGGAGGATAAAGACCCCTAGATAACAATTAGAAGTTGAAAGTAAGCAAAGTGTACCAAATGATGTACTGGAGAAACTCTTAAAAGATATAAGCATCAATAACTCGAGCTCTTTAAAAGACACTCTGAAAAGCCAACGCATGACACGTCAACAGTAGTGATAGAAACTGATATAGTTCAGCAGCAATATAATTAATGAGAGAGAGCACAAAAAGGTGAAAACGATGGTATCATTTTTAAGCGGTATCATTTCTAAGCATAGATGGACTAAGAATTTGTTTTCCAGTACCTTGCCCCAGCAACCTTAGATTCAACAGAAAGAGCCACATGCCAATTGTCAAATAAATTTGGATATTCTTCAGAGTCAGCCAAAGATTCTGCGGCTTTTGGATTGACCTGCATTAATACAGATGTGCTTATGTAATTACCCACTTTTATAAGAACCTTTTCTTACATCTGAGAAAATGATGGGGAGATCGTACAACTAGAAAAGGACTTGATTCGTCCAGAGCTAAATATTACATTTTACATTTAAAGTATAAGCATGAAAATATAGAAGGTACAAGAGGATTTGAATAGTCTTGAAAGTATAGAAGTAACCTATTTCTTGCTGGAAAATACTTAACATCAAGAAATCAGTTTGATGAATTGACAGTTGCCCAACAAAATCTGATAATAACAAAGGAAGAATGAAAGTACTACTTGAGTAAATTGCATTAACAAGTCAGATTTAGATTCATTCAGGGGGGAAAAAATCCAAAGAGGCAGTTTTTGTAAATAACAACTGGGAACTACTTGAGCATGATTTGTAATCTCTGTTTGGCAAGTACTAGTTGGCCAAAGTAGACAACCGGTTATTTATGATTGATCAGTCCAGCCGGCAATACAAGTCTTCAAGTCAGATAAGCTTCTTAAGCACAATGGTACTGTTGTCTGAACTATGAAATTGAGTTGGCGACAATGATCATACTTAGCCAAATGTACTGAATGGAACACACAAGCAGATTATACAATGAACGAAATTGAAAATTTTGAGTCATGTAGTACTGGGAATGCATCTGTTCGAGTGCGAAGGCCATGATCCACAACCACGAAGGATTAGTAAATTGTAGGACGATGACGCGATTTCAGTGCTCGTCCTTGTTCATCTCGCCTACCCAGCAAAACCAAAACCCAGGGAAGTGTTGAACAATTTAATCATCATGAGACGAACACCATTTGATCTCTTGCCGGTTTTCCTTTGCAAATAATTCCACTCCACCTTGTTTCCTCCGAGACAGTGGCTTCAACGAGGCCGACGAAGTGCCATGAGCAGGAGCGGTCTGCCTAGTTAGAATTCAAGCAATCTCTTGTCGATCTGTTCTGTGCTTCACAATAGCATCCAAATATCTACCATCTACATATGAGATTTCGAATTTAACGTTTCCAGTTTCATCAGGCAAACAATAAATGTGCGATCATTTATTGGCTCATGGAGAAGTTTTATGGGCAAAGGCAGAGAACCCGGAGGCATTTGAAGAAGAAGGTTTGTATGAATTTACATCGTGTTGTGAAGGTTAGTACCACGCCTTGAAAACTCAAAATGTCACAATGGCACGGCATTCCTCTATAATCCTTTGATTGGTTATGAAGTTTGTTAAAAGGCCTTCATCTCAATATTTTCTGGCTAAATGGCCTCAAACATATATGTCAATTGATTAATTACCCTTTAGTTGCTTCCGATGCCGTCCGAAATCCCATCCATGCTTCCATTTGCGAGCAAATGAATCTTCTCTTTCGATAATATTAGCATGATGTGAACCACTTGTATTCGCTACAGATGTATCAGAACTTGTGTCGGGAAATAGGACATAGATCGAATCAAATCCTTGATGGCTTAAAGTCCTAGAATATCACCCGGTAGTTGATATTAGTTAGGCATAAGCTTTCGAAGTCATTGGAGACTAGGGATTGTTTGAAGTCATAGTTACATGTACCAATTTGTTCGATATGTCTTCCTGGTTTTATTTGTACAGAGGTCTTGAAACAAGCGTTGCCCAGTATATGACTAATATAGACTCCTGGTTCGTCCATTTCGTTTCTCGAAGCTGCCAATATTAGTTTTTTCTTTTTCTTTTCTCGGGCGATTTTAGTAATCTTCGAGAGAGGTTTATTCTACCAGGAGCAGAATACGCCACAGGTCGTAAACGAACTATCACCAGGACACACCTCAAAAGGAAAGTATGAGATCTTTGGGTTACACTGGAAAATACTGCCACTGGCATGATGCAAATGTTATACATAGAAACTAGTACAAAGTGACACTTTCTTCCTTTAACAGAAGAAGGATGTCCACTTTTAATTTGAGCTTCAGATTAAAAGTAACAGTTGTAGAGGTCCGGATCTGTTTTATTCGATATAGAATATGGCTGAAGGCTCCACACTTTCAGCATGCTATCTCGACCACAGATATTCCCTCATCGCAAGCAACTGCGACCCTGAAGAGCAAAAGCCACGAAAAGGTGAGACAATGGATATGGAAAGTTTTGTCTTTGTACTGAAACCGCAGAGCCTACATGAATATTTTCAGTGGCAATGGAAAAGCCATTATAACATCTTATTATTTTCAAAGCATGGATGTTGCTACGAAATGAAGCATTTAGAGCAGGTATCATTGTTACCGGTGCGATCCTTTCTGATATGCAATATCCCAAATCCTTCCATGGCCAAATTTCAGTACGTGCTTAAGCCTGTATGTGACATAACGTAGGAGTCATTCACAAAACAACAAAGAATCCAGGGACGTAAACAGTCATATCCTATCGTAACTTTTGGAAGATCTGGAAAAGATAAAGGTGGTATTTTCATTTAAAAGCTGTAATTGAAGCTGAATTCCGGAGCAAGATTTACTGTACAATCTCCCACAATGCATACCCGAAGCCATTTGTATCCCATATGCGAAGAGTCTCATCCTCTGAACCGGTTATTACTATAGGCAGCTCAGGATGTGCATATACTGCGGTAACATTATGCTCGTGTCCCTCAAGTGTTTGTACACAGCTTCTGCCTTCATGATCCCAAACCTGCACTTGTTATTTAGCATATCACGTATTAATTGATCTCTTTCTAATAATTCACCGGCTATATTAAATTAGGGAACGACAAAGTTTGCAAACCTTAGCAGTGTAATCATCAGAACCACTCAGTAAATAGAGCATATTATCCCTCGAGAAGTAATCAACAAAGTTCAGCCCCTTCTCATGCGCATCCAAAGTAAACTTAGGGGCAGAGGAGTGAACATTCCAAATCTGCAGCAATGGGAATCGTATCAAGAGTATAAAGAGCTTGTTGGAAATTAAAACACGTATTTTTTATGAAGAGGGAGACCTACGAAGAGAGTACCTTTATAGTTCCATCTAGTGATGCACTTGCAAAAGCATTAGGATCTTGAGGATCAATGGCTACTCGCATCACATAATGTGAATGTCCTTCAAATGTCTGAGTACACACCCAGTCCTTTTCCCAGTCCCAGAGCTTTATAACCCTGTCATCCGATGCAGATAGTATGTAGGGAAGTGTAGGATGAACACCCACGCATCTGATATAATCTGTATGCGCTTGGAATTCTTTGATCTTCTCCATCGAGCCATAGTCGAACACCCGAATAAATGCATCATCCGAGCCAATAACTACCCAGCGCTTGCTTGGAATAAATTTGGCTGACCTCACTGCAAATATGATGAGTATTATAGATTAGTATGGAGAATTCTCTGGTTTGGCATCATGAATTTGTCAAAGAAATTGGAGCACATATCAATTAAATCCGGTGTGTCCTGATATTTACCTGGTGAGTCTGCCACCTTGAATATTTTCTCGGTAGTCTGAAATACCACCAAACGATGTCAATGTCAATTAGTAACTTCTTCTCAATGAAGGAACATTTAGTAACGGTGGATACATTGGAGATATCTTTGTAGTGTGAACTGCACAAGCAGAGAAGGCTTTTATTTACCTGGGATTGGTAGTTCCAAATGTAAACAGTTCCCGAATGCAAGCTTACAAGAATCCTGCGCAAGCATCATTCTGGTAAGACATTTATGATTAACATCCTTAAGCTTGGTGAAGAACATAGACGTATGATTGAGCTTCCTTGGTTTCCAAACTAGAGCAATGAAAGATATCAACAAAAGAAGCTTAAGCAATTCTGGTACCATGGTTCTGTCGGATGGAACTCAACAGATTTAGCTCTCTCCGACCTCTGAACGATCTCATTCTGGTGCAGGAGTGACATTAATTAGTTTCACAGACAGTGAAGTGCGCATACTCAATATCAATGAATGCGCTCAAATAATGTAATGGAGTTAAACAAATCTGCAAATGCAGAAAGGGAAATGAAAAGGAGAAGAACTGAGGAACAGGGCTTGTGTACCTCAAACTTGAAAGCGGTAGACTGATACGTGCCAAATGAACAGAAGCCAAATCAGTACAATGAAAACTCCGGGCAAAATATAGCGTAAAACAAAATTGCGTCTTGAGAGATGAAGTACATGAACAGAACCCAAGGTTATTGAGCATGCTTCGATATGAGTTTCTTTTCTTAGTAAGTTGAGGGAGAAAAAAAAAAGACAGCCATAGATAACTCACCATTTTCTTGTGTAATGATCAAAATGGATATATTGCTAGAAGTTGCCACAATCTTGGACGTAAATTAATGTGTGCTGGGACATCCTTATATGCAAGGGTTGCTTATCGATGAAGGATGTTCATGCAATTTTGCTCTCTCTCTCTCTCTCTCTCTCTCTCTCTCTCTCTCTCTCTCTCTCTCTCTCTAGCCAAGAAAAGTCTTCTGCATGTTGTTGTCACCCCATGCCTTCCCAGCCGTCCATTCAGCTCAGTGAGCTCGCGTGTCGAAACAGACGCTGTGATCATAGGCCAATGCTCGTTAATCAAGGGAATTAAGTCAACACGTTTACTCTACTCTTCTATCCCTTACCAAGAGAACTCCTCTCTCCTATGCTGTCATCCGCGACTACTCAACCGTCCCCTCCGCTGACGTGTTAAAATGCACGGTGGAGATCAAAGTCCGAGGTTGTTCCGGGCAAAATGAATCACGCCAACGTAGTCTGTCGCTAAGAAAATTCAGAGGGCGGTCTGGAACTGGTCAAAGTCAAATTTGGAGGATTAAGTTATCATTGTGGATCAATAATATCAGCATAATTGATCACGTGGATTTGACCACGGGGTTCGCTCCAGATGGATTTGATCTGCTTAATCTATAGACTAGCGGGTATTGTATTTCTGTATTTCTCCAGTTATCACGTATTTAAATTAAGATATCAAAGCATTAAAGCTCAAATATCGTAAGTTTAAGACTCAAATTAGGCCAAGTACGTTCCCCATGCATGGGCCAAGCAATAATAGATCAAGTCACCCTTTGTAACTAATTTACGACCTAATCATCTGCAAATACATAATCTATATTTCATCATATGAACAATAAGTTATGTCAAATTGAGTATCCAAAGAACTTCTCTAAAGATTAAACTCTCAAGGAACAAATAGAAAACGCAAAAACTTTTATGTGAATACACTTACAGAAATTGCCAAAAGGATTATTAGTCCAATAATTTCCCAATAAAGTGCTGGCTTAGGAGGAGGGAACTGGCCTAAGCATTGTGCATCATGACAACTTATGCAAGAAACCTTGGGTTGTAAGAAAAGCCAAGGGGCATTAGCTTTATAAGATCAGCGTGGAGTTTCACATTTTGATTGTTCACAAGTTTATGGGCCCTCTTGAGCCCAAGATAGCACTGTTCGCCCAATATCGACTTCTGTATCTTCTTCTGCTGGCAAAAACATAAGTTGTAAAGTAGCATGACACCCATGAATGGGAAGCGATTGGCTGGACTGGAACCTATCATGTCTTTCACGAGATAGATCGCAGGTTGTTTGTGAAGGAATTTTCGTGATCATTCGGCTCTCGGTGAAAGATTTACGTCGTTCCATTATAGATTACTACGAGCATAGCATTGATGTTATGTATCATTGCACATATAATCGCAAGTCCGTTGATTATAGATGGTGCAAGAAAATGGTTAGTAAAAACATCACCCTTCTATTCATTCACTATTCTGGATAAGTATGACATCGGTGAATTGCATTGCAGAAGTGGTTAATGAGGGGTCAGGAATGGAGGTTCACAGTCTGAGCAATATCTTTGAACAAGAACTAGTGCTCTCACTTCGCCTAAGGGTCATGCGGCACTTTGTTCCTTTACACGCACACAGACATGGAGCAAATGATACGGCAATATTCTTAATATGATCATGAAAGCACAATCGTCTCTAAGCTCAACAAGAAAGTTTGTGCGAAATCATCATAACTTCAGCGAATTCGGCTCAATATCACACTAGTTTATTGAGAACTTGTAAATTATTTATTAAAAGTGAGAGAAAAGCGAAAAAATGCAGATCATAAGGGCCATTAGTGCTGGCACAATGAAGAACATCATGTAAAACAATGTAGATTAATGAAAAGAAAGAACAAAGTGAAAGTAGATCTGCACTTTCTGCTCAGTGTATATGAGCCACGTGATCGCTTCTTCTAATCCTGGTCTCCTCAAGTCTCTGTTCATCCTTCTCATTGCTCACGAAACCAAGGAAAAGAAAAGGCTACATATTATATTATCAAAAACTTCGCAAGTCAATTTCTGCAGAATTGACTCTGTCATAACATTAGGTTTTCAAATGCCAAGAGATATACATCATATGAGCATACCTTGCAAAAAGAAAAGGTGGGTACTCGCACCTGCATATGAAACTATTCTGGAATGTGGAATTCAACTGCTCATGGATGGAACACTCCGTTAGCCGTACATTGAAAAATTCATGTAGCCAAAAAAGATGTCGGTGTTAATGTGAAAGCCCAAGACTTCAGTGCCTTCGCAGGAATAACGACCACAAGGTCAGTGGTTCAGTGTTATCAACACGGGCTAGACTCAGCATCCCATAGAGTTGACTTAAAGTGGAAGACCAAGGTACCGAGAAAAAGAAACACTTTGGTCAAACCTACAATGATTAAAGCAATTGAAGCTGTGATAAAAGAGAAACACATGAGGGTATATTCCGGGAATAAACTTGAGCACTCAGCAATCCTCTCAATTCCTTCCATCTTCTCAAAGAACTGATCAAAAGGGTACTGCTAATGTAAACAATGAAAAGAAAGAAAGAAAGAGGAATTAGGTCTGGACCCCAGCCAAGCATTATAAACGCCAATACTGATCACTCTCGTTGGTTCCTAGTTGCTACTGCCCAAGGCCATCCAAACTACGCCGAGCTATTTTGACTAAAGAATGACGGGTTGTGTCACCTAGTTGGTTCAGATTGGGTCTTTCGTGTCTCTATCAAGTTTTATGGTTTTGGGTGCTCATATCAGAGCCAATACAAGTGTGGTGTTGCAGGCAAAAAACCTGAACATCATGTTCATCCCTCTTTTGCATTATTGGCACCACTTGATTCAAAAGTGGGCATTTCAAAGAGAGCATGCTAATGGCTATGGGGCCAAAAGCATCTCTTAGGTTCAGCCATTGGTTGATGTGCTCATTGAACTCAGCCCTCTGACAGATTCTTGAGGACTCATCTTCCACAGATTGAGCCTCATCCCACTGAAGGAAACTATTGTCAACCAAAGGAACTCTGTGAATAAGCTCTCTCTCTCTCTCTCTCTCTCTCTCTCTCTCTCTCTCTCTCTCTCTCTCTCTCTCTCTCTCTATATATATATATATATATATATATATATATATATATATATATATGTGTGTGTGTGTGTGTGTGTGTGTGTGTGTGTGTGTGTACTCACAGAAAGAGTTCTCATCCTCATTGTGCCCAAGTGCTAAGAAAATGTGATAACTTCTGACTCCATCTCAGTAGAAACAGAAATCTCATAATACGATCCAAGTGAAACTGTAAAAAGGAGGTCCATCCAATTTCTCTAGATATATTATATAAAAGGACCCTCAGAGTCCAGTCTAGGCCCATTGGATTCCTCATGGATATATGCCGCTATCACTGCTTTTCCAGAACAGCAGCTCCACAAAACGTGAGCACAAAATGCGGTTTTCTCAAATAAGGGAATAAGTTCTCGTCTACTAAACAACATGGAGATGACTGAGGTGTTCCACCCAGAGAGCCCCGATTGGACCAAATTTTGCACCCAAGATTTGTTTCTCCAAGTCCCCAGTCGACAGCAAGCTGCAATAACCAATCAGATAACTCCACGCAGAGAGAGAATATTCTTCTCTTCTCTCTAAATCGGGGAAGAGAAAATTTGACCGCAGAACTCAAACTTCTGTCCGAGTCTGGTCCATCAATGGTGGGTACTTTGGAAAGTGGGAGATTTGTGGAGCCTTTTGAGTTCTTAGGACTGATGGATAAAGCTGGCCATCGAATGCAATTACTTATCGCCGCATAGACGATGCACGCTATCTTGAAAAGTCCTTGTCTTGTCCCTTCCGATTTAGACAGAATCAAGATCGGGTGATTGCTCGTCCCGGTCGCAGCCATGATATTCTTCGGACACCCTTCACCCCTCGAATGGCTGGGGCACCTTTGACTTGAGATTGATATTCCTAGAGTCCAGTTTGTCATGACTTCAGTGGAGAATGCAACAGCTAGGAGAATCCAGGCTGTTTGGCCTCATTTTGCTCTTTATTTAGCTTGTCAAGAACTTGTTTTATGAAATCTGAGACTGGGATAACCGAGAGAGAGAAATATGTCTATCGTCCCGTTCAGACAAATATGGATTTGTCCCTGGAGCAAATGAATCGAATTAGTGTTAGTAAGACTCGGTAGACAAAAATGTCAGCTTACATTCTTCTTTTCATGTAACTTTTTCATAATTTACCAATACTTCTGAGGTATTTCCATTTCCTATAGTGTGTAAATTATCCGTCGTTGTACTGACTCGCTAAGTTTTATTTGCATAGCTAATGAAGATCTCGAGTTTACTAACTCTTACCATTCTATAGTAGAGTAACTTATCAACTTTTTATAAGTCCGAACTACCAATTAGTTTTAGGCCACTGACTCTATATTGAGTTGGTTATCAATGTTAAAAGAAAAAATTAACCAACTTTTCTATTAGGCACCGACACTTTTTGGCCCCTTGATTAGCAACCCCTGAACTTAAACTAAATCTTTTTTTTAAAGGTCATCAATCTAAGCTAGCGTGACCAACCAACCTTTCGCCTGTTATATTACAACATAGTATCAGATTATCAACTCTTATTTAAGTTATTTATCGATGTTTATTATTATATTTGGACTTACCAAATTTTTTATTATTCGCAGCAACAAAAAAAGAATCCATTTCTTAGCAACAGTTTCGATTTTGAGCTCGTGGCAACCACGAACCTCTCAATCTTCAGGATCTTTATCAAGGCTGCTCGAGCTCATGGCTACAGACACTTGAGCTCGTGATGCATTTAGTTCAGCTTTTCCTATGGAATTTAGGCCTCTAAAGTTCCATAAGAAAAAATGAGGGGGATGTTGTGAACTGTTTTGTTCTTACCCTGAGCGAAACCTTAGCCTTAACAAAACTAAAAACCAAGGCAAAAGTCTAATCTGTTTTGATTTTCCTAAGGAGTTTGTACTCCATCAATCCACATCAGCTTTTTCGTCTTCATCCAATCCAATCTTTTCCGATTGCCAACTCAGCTTTCCAAAAGTCCATGTCAACAATAGTCGGACGAGATTAATTGAAAGACAAAGGATGTAAAATTTTCCAAAAGTATTCGGACAATTTTGCATTTAAAAAAAAAAGTGGAGGATTGATTTTGAATTTCGTGCTAAAACTAGAGAGATTAATGAACATGCTGAAAATTAGTGAACTTTCATTCGATCTCGGATATTTTGAATTGACTCCACCTACTTTATTACGAAAGATTTAAAGAGAATTAGGACGTAGAAACATTTTTTTTTATTTGGAAAGAAGAGGACCTGCGATAGCATCAGTTGAGACACGAGCAGAACTTGATTAAAATCCGCACGTAATTTGAAGCAATCAAACAACTCCCGTAAAATTGTGCCTATTATCATGGTACGGTTTAAGAATGTCGTCTCCCACGTTAACTAGGTTTTAGGTGCCAGGCCATTTATTTTCCTGAATTCTTCCGCAATTTTCATGACCACATTAAAAATTGCACCGAGCTATACTTTGTTATTGAGTTTATCTTGGTTTGTATACGCTTGGCTTCCTCGATCCAAGAAATCGAATGTTCTGATTAAACACTTCTTCAATATCACATGTAACATTTTAAATACGACTTCGCCACGATTTGCTCGCAGGGAGAGATCAAAATCATTCAAGACCACTCGACTTAAACGACATATCTAACGTTATTATCTTGCCATGTACTTTCCTTCGTCTAATATCTTAAATTTCGGCATATTACTGTATTCTCATCTCGTCTTGTACCAAAAAAATTTGATAGCCTCTTTGGGTTGGCATCTAGGGTTTTGCCTTGCCCCACCATAGGTACATGCCCATTAACGGCACATATTGTTCAGTTCACATTGAAGTCCAAGAGCTACTAAAGATGTCGACTCTAGCTAGCTAGCTTTATGAGCAGCATCATCATAAATAAAAAAATTAATCGTACATCTGCGTGAACAACTTCAGCTTGAATCCAAAACCGAAGACCGTCTTCAGCTGCCTAAGTAAAAAAGAAGGAATTGAAAATTCAATCTGGAGCAAAGGTGAGGAGGAGAAAGTGAAGGAAAAGTTGGTAGGTATGAAAGGCTAGAGTGATCTCTCCACTCGTGCAAAGCAACACAAGGTGGACGGTCCTTGCTCTATCACTGGACGGGTGAAATCAAAGTCTCAGAATGTCACTGCGAATATTCCATCAAACCTAGCCATGGAAGCCACTTTCTTTCTCATGCATATCTCCTCTTCGATCAGCCCTGATTGCATAACATATGATTATATATATATATATCATTTGAGCCTGCTGCGACACGCATGGTCAGCACGCAGATGATCGAAAACGGGATCGCGGCCTTCTAGTTTTGCGCTAAAAGACGCAAACCATGCAGTTCGAATTGTCCAACTAAGGCATCGGGAGTTAGTTTTATTTAGGCCTGCTTCTGCGTAAGCGTTTGCTGTACAATTACGCATAAGCAAACTCTCTAGCTTCGTTGGCCTAAGTGGAAGCGGACATGGCATGAACATTTTTAGGTTGATAATGTCGGAGGCATGATTTTGGTTGGTCTTATGTAGCCCTTGGTTTTGATCCTACAATTTGACTATGTCTTACATGCAGGAGAGAGAGAGGTGTTTTCGTACGCTAATCTTCTTCCCAAAATTACAGAAGTTCTATATATGACTGAACCTATACACATGCTGAGTCCAATCTAGTGGTATTCGAAATTGCGGTTGCTTTAGGTGATGAAACGATCTAGAATATACTCGATGGACTATTTAGGTTTAGTTTTGGGTATGTGGAGCCTGTAATCTTGCAAAAGACGATTACTACCTGCAAGATTGAGGTTTTCTATACGTTAAGATCTCGTTGGAATTAGAGAAGTTCTATAAGTGAACGAACCCACACATGTGCCGAGTATAATCCAGTGATATGATTGCAAGTATGCACATCACTAGGTATTTGACCAAATAGAACGGTTCATCTCTTATAGAATTTATCACTAATTAGCCCTAGAAGTTAGACAAATGGAAAGGCATTGGGCTAAGCGGAGCGGAAAGGAATTTCCATTGTGATTGGTGCTCTTGTTATTGATTCATATCGGAAATTAACAAATGGAAAATCATTTATAGTAACATCATAGCATAAGTATAAAAAAAAAAAAGTTCATTTGAAGTACATAAAGCTTTTCTCGAAGGATGTTACTCGAATTTCGCTTTGTACTTTATCTAGGAAAATTGTCGAAAAAATTTCAAACCTATTGTACATCAGTCAATTCAATGCTAAATATTTTAATTGTACCAATTTAATTTTAATTATCTTAACAACTTGCTAAATCTTTTGATAAATTGCCAATTTAGTAATAAACTTTGTAATTGTACAAATTTAGTCATGAAACTAAATCTTTTATCAATTTATCGATTAAAATCATTTTGATTTAATCAGAGCTACTTGTCATATGTGACATGACAAACATTAATATAAATAATTTAGTAATTTTTCAATTTTCAATTTTTTCTCCCTTTTTTTTTTTTTTGGTTTGCTAACCTCAAGCAAGGGCCAACGACTTCCACTGCCATCCATCAAGCTTGGCAATGGTCAGTATAGAGGAAAAGGGGGAAAAAAAAGGTAGGAGAACAAAATTGCAAAATTGTCTACATCAACAATTTCCGATTAAAATTGGTCAAAATGACAAACATGGCAAAGCATTAAAATGTTTATAAATAAAAATGATAAATAATCAAAATTTTAGGATTAAATTGAGATAACTTAAAGGTTTAAGACAAAATTGGAAAATAGTTAATAGGTGTATATGTGGTAAATAATCAAAGTTTTAGAACCAAATTGATACAATCAAAAAGTTCAAAATTAAATTAGTAAATCATCAAAATATTTAGGATTAAATTAATACGATTTAATGGACAAGACTAAATTGACAAATTGTTAAATAATTTAGGATTAAATTAGTAATAATCAAAGTTTTGGGATCAATTAAGCCCAATTAAAAAGTTTATGACTAAATGGACAAGTTATCAAGAGATTTAGAATTAAATTGATAAAATCAAATTGTAAGACTACATTAATATAATTGAAATGTTTAGGACTAAATTAGCAAGTTGTTAAAAGGTTTACGACTAAATTGACAAAATCGAAAAATTTATGACTAATTTGACACAGTATAATAAGTCAAACACATTGCGGACAATTACTATTTTTAATTCCTTTGTCATGATTTGGTATGTTAATGAATAAGATAATTTGGGTTACAAATTTAATTTCATTTACATTATAAATGTTAATACTGTCGCAATTTTTAATACTATCGAAAAGACCGAACTACCCCTGGAAAGTAACTGCAGCTTCCCGTTAACTGCCTCTTCGACTCAATGCCTTTTCTCTCTCCTCTCCTCAGAGTCCCTCCCTTTTCTTGTATAAATTCACGCCACGCAATGCCTTGGTCCTTCAACAAGCTCTCGTTGAGTCTGTCTCCTACACATATCATCATCACCATTCTTTTGAAATGGTTCTCAACTCAAACAGAGTAGACAACTTCTCAGGCAATGAGGCCACCATCATCAGAGTGTCCACCGCCGACTTGACACTGTCATCAACCCCCTTAGAAGTTCACCGAGTTTGCTTGCCACCAAAAACAACCACTTTCCAGAAACTTAAGCACAGGCTTTCTGAGATCTTCTTCCCTGACGACCCGCTTCACCAGTTCAAGAATCAAACATTACTGAGGAAAGTTGTCCTGGGTCTGCAGTTCTTCTTCCCCATATTTCAATGGGCACCTGAGTATGATCTGAGGCTGTTTCAGTCGGATGTCATCTCTGGTCTCACCATTGCTAGCCTTGCGATCCCGCAGGTGAGTGAATAAGATAGAGATGCTGCGTGTGTTTTGTGTGTGCATGGAGATTTCGGGTTTCAGTGTTTCTCAGAGTATTTAGCGGTTCAAGTTTTCATGTAATGCGTGTCAATTAGGGGTGTCAAAGGACTTTAAAGCTCGTGAATTTGTTTTGTTCATTATACAGCTTGGTGATTCAGTCAATTTAGTTAGTTTTTTGGGTCCTTCACTTAAATGTCTTTGTCCGGTTCTGACACGACGTAAACATGCCTTGATTAACTTCTGAATCCCTTTTCTCGTTATGAATTTTTAGGAAGGGGGCTTAATGTTATGATGGTGATGAATTAAACCAAGGCAATCCTGATTAAATTTTGGATATGGGGTCATCTCACCGTGTCTTGCTTTGCAGGGAATCAGCTATGCAAAACTAGCAAATTTGCCACCTATAGTAGGATTATGTGAGTGTCCATTGAATCATTCTTTTATTTTTCTTTCTTGTTGTCACAAGAACATGAGACTAGTTGACTTTTATGGTTCTCCATTTTTATGTTTGATTAAATTGTGTTTCATTCATGCAGATTCAAGCTTTGTTCCACCACTTATATATTCAATCCTTGGAAGCTCCAGGCACCTCGCTGTTGGGCCTGTGTCAATTGCTTCTCTAGTCATGGGGTCAATGCTCAGTGAGACGGTGTCTTACAGTCAAGAGCCAATTCTCTATCTCAAATTGGCCTTCACGGCCACCTTCTTTGCCGGTCTATTTCAGGCTTCCTTGGGTCTCCTGAGGTATCACTTATCTTATCAATATCTTTCTTTTCTTATCCAAAATTTTTTGCATCCACAATAAGATTTTTCTCAGAGCAGTCAAGTTAAACTGTAAGAAATATCATAGACAGAAGTGACAATAATCTAGAGATTAGCTTGACTGAGTTTGATTACATAATTTACAGGTTAGGATTTGTAATTGATTTTCTGTCCAAAGCGACACTGGTTGGTTTTATGGCCGGGGCTGCAGTTATAGTATCATTGCAGCAATTGAAAGGCTTGCTTGGGATTGTCCACTTCACCAGCAAGATGCAATTTGTTCCTGTCATGTCCTCAGTCTTCAAACAGAAAGACGAGGTAATTCATCATTTTCTTTTCCTTTTTAATTTCTTTTAGCAAGCCTAATAGGAATCTTCATACATGATATAGAGCTACTTCACGTATTTCCTACTGGAATTCGAACAAGTGATGTTATTCCATTGAGCATTGTATCAGTATCTAAAAAAGAAAAGAAACAATATTGTGTGACAATACCGCAGTAGACAGATACCATTTTAAATTTTTTTAAGGAAAATTCTGGCAATCCTTTAGAAATATGATCTTGGAACATGGGGGATTACAATTGGAATTATGTATTCGCGAAATCCACTCATTTGGGAATTCCGACTTCCAGTATCCTTTATCAAATTCGTTTATTGGTTCAATTCCAACTTGTATTCCCCTTCTTTCTTGAGAGATCCTTAAGTTATACTTGTGACTTGCAGTGGTCCTGGCAAAGTGCCATCATGGGAGTCGGTTTCTTGATCTTTTTATTGACAACGAGGCATATAGTAAGCTTATCCCGGCCAAATATTCATTTTGTTAGCCATAATTATGTTGAACAATCTACTCATTCTTGTAGTCTAACCTTTGAGATCCACCAAATGTCACAGAGTACTAGAAGACCAAAGCTCTTCTGGATTTCAGCAGCTGCCCCTTTAACATCAGTGGTTTTGTCAACTATTATCGTTTTCCTCCTCAGATCAAAAGCTGATCGAATCTCAATTGTATGAACTGAGGTTTTCCTCCCAGTTTCTGGACATATTCATAGCAGACCATCTAACTTATATTTGTTTTGTTCTCGTTTGGGACTTCACTGACTAAAGCTTACTGTTCTTCACAGATTGGCCACTTGCCAAAGGGTCTGAATCCGCCTTCATTGAACATGCTATACCTGAATGGCCCTTATCTAGCTCTGGCTGTCAAAACCGGCATCATAACTGGAATTTTATCTCTAACTGTAAGAATTGTGCATTACATATGCATATTGTGATCGACTGACTCTTCAGACACACATTTTTTACTCTTGCATATACTTATCCTATTCTTCATACCTTCTGAACAGGAAGGTATTGCAGTAGGGAGAACGTTTGCCACTATGAAAAATTACCAGGTCGATGGAAACAAAGAAATGATGGCTATTGGCCTAATGAACATGGCCGGCTCCTGTTCCTCATGTTATGTCACCACAGGTACTTATTTTACTTCTTTGCATAACTAGGTTTTCTTTGTTTCGCATGCACGGATTATGTATAACCAACCGTTACATTGGTTTAGAATATACTCCTCTTTTCGCACGATAGTGGGTCCCATGAGAGAGCAGTCCACGTAAAAATGTGAGGGGATTGGCGAATATGTCGAAAGCGCCTAAATATGTCCCTCTTAAGAAAAGTGGAGTCACGATTGCAGCAGTTCTAATGACCATACCTCTACTGTCATTTTCAGGGTCGTTTTCCCGGTCTGCAGTTAACTATAATGCGGGGGCGCAAACAGCAATTTCGAATATAGTTATGGCAACAGCAGTGCTAGTTACTCTGCTATTCCTTATGCCACTCTTTCACTACACTCCCAATGTCATCTTAGCTGCGATCATCATATCAGCCGTGATCGGTCTGATTGATTATCAGGCTGCTTTTCAGCTGTGGAAAGTTGACAAGCTTGACTTTTTAGCATGTGTGTGTTCCTTTGTGGGGGTCCTTTTCATCTCTGTGCCCTTGGGTCTGGCCATTGCTGTGAGTCTCTTGTACTTTGAAACTTGTTCCGAATTTTTTAGCTATGTTCATTGTACAAGGCATTCAAGTTTTTAAACTTATCTTAAAGGAGGAGACTTAATAAATCTTGGTTAACTCGGCATTTTTTGGAAATTCAGGTTGGAGTTTCTGTCTTCAAGATTCTCTTGCATGTCACTAGGCCAAACACTGTCGTATTGGGAAATATTCCAGGAACTCATACATACCAAAGCCTTGGCAGATACAGAGAAGCATCAAGAGTTCCCTCTTTTCTAATACTTGCTGTTGAATCTCCGATCTACTTCGCCAATTCCACCTACCTGCAGGAGAGGTCAGCCTTCTTGACGCCTCTTTAGAGTCATCAGCAGATCTAGGTGGAAAATTTTATGTTGGTCAAACATTTGAAGCTTCCTTTCCTTGATAGATTTCGTAGATCATGCACATTCTCAAAGGAGAAAGTTTTACTGGTCAAGAGCGCTTTCTTTGCCGTTGTAATTGAAAATATTTTATGCAGGATCATGAGATGGGTGCGAGAGGAGGAAGAATGGATAAAGGAGAACAATTGGAGAGCACTGAAATGCCTAATTCTCGACATGACGGGTACTTCCTTGACACTTCCGCCGACTGATACATTTTACATATATTTTCTGCGACATCTTGACACACCCCAATAAAATAAAGCAGAGACTTTGCCGATCATTCTGGACCACAATGCTAATCACCTGATATTCTTAGCAAATAAGTTTCTTCTAGAGACAGTATCAAAGAAATGCATTAAGTTGGAGATTTCTATGAGAATTCGTGTGACTTATGAAGAGGTTTTTCTCCTTTTAGCAAATAAGTTTCTTCTAGTTCTCGTGGATTCCGTCATTCTATAAGAGCATGCTTGCTCAATATATCATTCTGAACTCCTTTATCCAAAGAAGATATTTAAGCCCTTGAGTATCCATTCTGCTTGTTTAATCCTCGCTTGCCGATTGACAGAAATGACGGGTCTAGTGTTTTTCCGCAGCTGTCACTTCCATAGACACAAGTGGCATCGAAGCATTAGTGGAAATCAGGAAGATGGTGGAAAAGAGATCTCTCAAGGTACAACCCATATTGAAGTTGTGAACTTTGTTGGGCTTTGGATGACCTAAAGGCGAAGAATAAGTTCTTACTTTTCCGACTGTCTTTCTTGCAGCTTGTTTTGGCAAGTCCTGTCGGGAATGTGATGGAGAAGCTACACAAATCACAAACCCTGGACAGTTTCGGGTTGAACGGATTGTACATGACCGTCGGAGAAGCCGTGGCCGACGTTTCTTCATTGTGGAAGTGTCAACCGTGAGAGTTGGACAGCTTGGCACCTATGTCGAGGAAGGGTACAAGTGAAGAGAGGACTTAATGTCTTTGTTTATTTTCTTTTCCACTTTCCCTTCTCTAGCTGGGAATTTTTGTAGTCGCTGTCACGGTTTGCTTACGCCAAGAGGAAGAAGAAAGCCGTGCTCTTCCTTGAAGAGATTTTTTGTATCTCTTTCCTCCAAATGTAAAACAGGCTGAAAGCTTCGAAATCATAGTCTTCAAGGTTTAACTTGTTTCTGTCGCCATTATTGGCAAGGTCTGAGGAAGGCACTCCATTTCTAAGCACTTTCGATCCTCCAAAATCAACATTGTAGGCTATAACTTTCGACTAAAAAGGTCACGAAAAAAGACCATATAAAGCAACGTATTGTTTATGTTGAGCAATCCGACAGCCCTGTTTTTGCTAACTTTTGGTATTCGCTAGACAGGACACTAACTCCATTGTTCTTGGCACTGTAAAACCCATGCAAAAGACAAATTATAACACTTCATGGATCTTCTCACACGCCCAAAAGAGAAAAGATTTATCTTTATCTCGTCCACGCTTGCAAGCTGCAACCGGAAGAAAACCTCTCGGCTTGAAAACACTGCGGTTCCAATTTTGATGGTCCCAGTCATTGACTGCGTTTGGCCAAATAAATTTCCTCAATCTCTCATATTTGCTGACACAAAAGACAAGAATCGACGAAACTATCAGGACTAGGTTCTTGAGCGTTTACTGCCAATTATATTTGAACTTGCCAATCAATCAAGAAGCTCAGAACTCCCCGGTGTCAAAATCATTTCAAGAGCTAGTGGCGTCCTTGTTCATAAATTCGTTGGAGGTTTAACAGTAAGATCCAGCGTGAGGCACACCGCATACAACAGCAAAAGCAGAGAGAGAGAGAGAGAGAGAGAGAGAGAGAGAGAGGTGTGGAAATAGTCCAACTGCCCGGTAGAAGCAGGCATGGAAGTTCATCTCATCTAACAAGTTCAGCTGGTTAACGAAGTTCAAACTTCTATTGACACAAGCTTGTTCTCAACGGTATAGATCAGTCAACACGCAACTTACTAAGAGAGCACCCTTTAAACCAAAAGTTGACATGCCTAAGTTGCAAAAAAAATAAAAATTTCATTTAGAAGGTATGGACTCTTAAGACTGGACATTTCATCCTTACCAATAACTTGCCAGAAGCACAATTGGCATCGATTTCTCAAAGCAACCTAATTGCATATTAAAGAATACCCAAAACAATCCTATTCATCAGCTTGACCTTATCCCACAAGCATATTTCCGGCCCCAGTGTGCCCATTGTTGTCATCACTTTGACCTATAACCATCATGCACAATCTAACCTATCCTAATTTAATGTAGGACAGCATCCAGAACATCATCCAAAGGAATAGCCCATATACTCCAATGAAACTCGATTTCGTCGGTAGCATTTCTCCGGTTGGTCAAACATCTGCACCAATGAACCCAACCAAAAAGAGTGAACTAAAGAAAGCTAGTAAAACTTTAACACGAAAAAAGAGACAGAGAGCTATATCTTTTCCAACTATCACCGAGAAACTACAGGATAGAAAAACTAAAGACGGCTCTTAAGCATTGCTTTGAGGCACCATTGCAGAGGGAAGCAAATGAGAGATGTACAAATAGGTCAAATTTTAACAAGCAAGTCTCCAGTAATGGGGAACTTAACAAAGACATTATCAGAAACTCTTCCACTGAGTAAATTCTAAGAGGAGAAAAAAGCCTTACTTGGACGATACCGTGCAATGGGAATTTCCCGCAGTTCACGTCTGATGCACAAATATTCACCTAATAGAGCCATCACTGCAAGTCCAGTGCCATTAACGACCCACCATGTTATTGAGGAAGGCCAACCTCCATATATGATGCATATAAAGAGATGAATGATAAATAAAGTGGCAGAAAAGTCCAGGCATTTCTTAGCCCTCTCAATTAGATAAAGCATGTATCCAGCTCTGCATCAAAAAATAGCAGAACTTAATATGAGAAACTGTGGGTGACTTTCTTCCTTTGTAAGCACATAAACAGTAGATTTAAAATAGATACATTCTCCCTCCATAAACAAGTTTAAGAGTTACAATTCACAAAGCACCTGTTATATCCTAAAGACTCCGTTTTCATATCTATGTTAAATATATTAGCAGCAATGTGAAGCTAGTCCAATGTTGTAAATTAGAGAACTACAGAAAGAATGGCACAGTAAAAGGTCCAGATAAAGACCTCATATTACACTGTCACGTCCGGTTATCTCATGTACATACATCTCAAATACATTGGATCATTAGCTTGAATGGCAGAAAAAGCAGACTTAAAGGGTGATCAAGTCACATGTATATTTTTTTCAAACTTAAGTTAAAAGGTGGTCCTAACACTGTATCTGGATTTAAACTTTACAGAAAAATCATGACTTCAGGTCCCAAGTCACACATTCTTCTTATTCCTTTTTCTCAGCATAGCTACTAAGCGGTCTAACACTGTATCAAATACAGGGGGACATATGACAATGCTTTTTGGTGATTCTTAAAGTCACAAAATGCATTAGTGAAGAGGCTGAGAGACAGGGTTCCTTCATGATGATTGAGAGTAAAAAAAACTAGAGGTGGTCAGTTGGGGGATAAAACTGCAAAATCTACTGTTAACTAAAGCACTGCATTGGCAGTCAGATCCAAAGGGAAACCAAATAAATTTTCTCCACAAACAAGTACTTGTTCCTGTGTGGATACACAAAGAGATTCTAACATGGAGGTAACAAACTTTCGTGTGACACCAAGACGAACCAAGAATGAATGTAACAAGATGGTCTTTCAAATATTCAGTCATGAAACACAAACTTATCAACCCAATTCTCCCATTTAATAAAATCTTCAATGCAATTTCTTTTCTTCTTTTGGTGAACAAAATCACCGTCTTCTCCCTACAGCTAAGCTTCATATAGTGATTATATAATTTTCACAATTTATCTCAAACAAACAATCCAAAGGACAGTTACTTACCAAAAAAAAAAAACAATCCAAAGGACAGTTGTATCCTAACGCTCTAGCAAAAAAAGAACTAAAATGTTGTATCAATAACCACTTGATGAGAGAGCAAAGCTAAGTACTGAACTATGGCAAAGGTAGAAAAAATCAGTTTGATATATCAGCTCAAAGTAAGAAGGGACAACAATGACAATAATAAACCATGCCAAACCATTTCTCCTTACAAGAAGAGTATGAATAAAGAATCGCGGATGATTGCTAGACCACAAAACATATCATTCCAACAGTCCCACATCAGCTGAAAAAATACAGCAGCTCATTTTATCGACTGGATAATAAAAACCGACCAGATGGAACCAAAGACGTGAAAAAATAACATAGCGAGTGAAAGCAGCATAAAGCTTAGCCCAAGTTAACATTGTTATTGAGGTCATACATGCACACATTCTTTAAATTAGGACATTCATCCACACTCCATAACAATCACAAATTCACAAAAAGACGAAAGAGCTGCAAGACGTAATCACAGCAACATGAAATGAACCATAAATAAAATACGCTAAAAAAGAATAAATCTTTTCGATCTCACCCTGCAACTGCAGCGAGCACGAACGAGGCGATGACGGACCACCCAGTGACCGTGGCCGTGGTCACAGCCGCAAAGTCAAAGAAGTACACGAGGCTCATGCGCGAGACTCGAGTCCCGACGAGAAGCGACAGGAACAACCCTAGCGTGAGGTAATACAAGCATTGAAGACACACGATCTGGGCAACAATGAGCCAAGGATCCCACACTAGTGCACCATAGAACATGACTACTGCTTCACCTGCCCCTCCCAAATCAACCAAAAGCCCTCCCCCAAAACGCCGCCCAAAAAACTCTTATTGAAAACCCAATTCAATCAATCCTCAGAACCCTCGAAGTCAAATCCGAGCATTCACAATCCCGCACTCCGACAAATGCTCACCGTAGCCGAAATCGAATCCGGCACGAACCGCATCGCTTCCACAACAGTGAGCCGATGCCCATCGCCCCGGCCGGGATCCGAAACCCGAAATCTCCCGGGGCAGCGATGTGAAACCTTATTGCAGTGGTTACGATTCGATCAAAAGCAGAAATTTGAGAACGATTACGATTCCATGCGGGAGAAGAAGGAGAGCTTAGTAAAAGAAACACGAACAAAGAGAGATAAGAGAATTGAGAAGAAGAAGAAGGATTTGAGTGGAATTCGAGCGAGTGAAGAACAGTTCAGAGATTCGCGAGAGGAAAGAAGCCGCAACAATACAGATCACGCTTCCCCCTTCTGTTCTTCCTCGTATGGCTGTTTTTTTTTTTTTTTCCATTTATGGCCTTTGTTATTTTTGCCGTTTCGTTCGATTTAGGCATGAGTATTTCTTATTATTAATATTGTGAGCCCCAAAAAATAGAGTAATGTCATTTGTCTAACTATATAATTAGAAAAATGTGCATACAATATGAGAAGAGGATCTCTTACTTTTAAAATATTTTGAAAAAATTACGAATATATTCTTATACTTTTTATATTTTTATTAGCTCAGTCTTAAATTTTTTAATTTTACCAATTCAATCTATACATTTTCTTCTTTTACGAATTGAGTCTAACCAATCAAATTTTATTGAGTTTTGCTAATATAAATACACGTGAATGTAAATAGTTTTTGTTATTATTTTAAGATTTCTGAACTTTTTTATTAATCTTTATTTTCTTTTTCTTTCTTCTTTTCTTCCCTACTACTCCTTCCTCTTAGCCAACCGTCGATCTTAATGATAACTAATGACTAGCCAAAGGCAACCTTGTTACCCTTTGGTCAAGCTTGCCCCCATTGTCGACCCTAACATTGCCGTTGTTGAACAAAGTTAGGTCTTGTCTGACTAGGTGAGGCTCAAACCTTACTAGATATGCAAGGCTCAACCGTGGCATAGGCCCTTGCCTCTGGGCAATTGTCGCACATCGCTAAGGCCCAATAATAAACGATACTCCAATGACTTATTAGAGGAAGAAAAAGAAAGGAGAGCAAAAAGAGAATAAATAAATAAAACTTTAATATTTAATTAAAAAAATTTCGTGTTGGCACAAGACTTTGTTAATTATGCTATATAAGATGGTCAGGGTCACTGTCAATTATTGTTAATCAAAATTAGATAGATAAATCCGATTGATAAAAGATTAAAAAGTTTAGGATTTAATTGATAAAATTAATAAGTTTATAACTGAATCTGCAAAAACATAATAATTTTATTACTTGTTCACAATTTTCCAATATCCCTTTGTACTTTGTAAGTTTACACATGTGATTTTGCTTAATCTTTTAAAATCACAGCTTGTTTACCCCGCGGAGCGCGTACGACCATGTGCCGCACGTCGGGATGCAAACTGACAAGGAGCCCATGTCCAAGATGAAACGAATAACTACCAAAAACACGGAAGGGCTATGAGAGGCCCAGTGGGCCTAATGAAGCCTGATAGAATTGGACCTCTAGGCCCAATAAGCACAGGAAACGCCTCTGCGCAAGATAGCACGACCCTCTTTTATTATCTCCGGAATCATCATCTTCCTCTCGCTCCTCACTCCCGATTTGCTTCCACCTAATTCGTTTTCCGTTTGGGCTTCGTCGACGATTTCCTTCCTTGCTCCGTATTCTCTACGCCAGATTCCTCATCTCCAGCATGCATCTCCTCCCAAAGTGAGTGGGAAGTTGTTTCGAGAGAAGCAGTGGTGGTGCTGTGTTGGATGCTTTGGACTTCTTCTTCCAACTCCGAGGATTGTTCTTGGCCGAGGTAAGATCTTTGAGCTCCAGTTTGGTTTTTGGCCTCGACTTTCCGTTTATACGAGCTTATGGGTGGCTAAATTTGTGTAGGTTCTGTTTTGGGTTTCCTCGAGGGTTGAATCCTCAAAAGGGGGGAAGAAAAAAGCGAGCTTGTGATTTGCCACTCAAAGGAAAGATGGGCTCTGTGAGGTCAGTGAATCTGAATCTAGCTGATTAGCGGCTAAGTGGATTTAGGGCTAGTTTAAAGAAGTTAAATTAGCTGATGTTATGCTGCAAGTGATGACTGTTTTCAGATCAAGCGTAATTAGTTTGCTGTATCTTGTATTTCGATGGAATGACACTAAGGTTTAAAATTATATCTAACGAAGAGGAAAAGTTTTCGTTTTTCCCATTTGTGCATCATTTTTCGGTCGCTTTCCCCCCTGAATATCCCCATATTCTTTGTTGTTGTTATAGGTGATTGTTTGGTCTTAATTTGAGAACTGAAGTACTTGCATGAGCAGAGACGATGGATTATATTCAGTGAAGAAAGAGTTTTGGGTTGCCTTGCAGTGAAATACTGTCCTTCACGAGATTGGGCAGTGATAGATGGACCACACTGGGGATGATGTTGGGTACCCCCCTAATTCGCATGTTGCAAATCAGCCACAGGCATACGGTACCTCAAATTCTCAGAAGCTTCCTGTTGGAACTCCTCCATATACTAAGCCAGTCAGTAACCAATACGTAGATGATGACGACGAGGATGATGGTGATGAAGAGGATGAAGTGGAAGAGTTGGTAGATGAAGAAGATGATAAAGATCAAATGAATGGCAACAGGCAAACTGTCAAGAATGTAGAAGATGAAGATGATGACGACGATGACAATGATGAGGATGATTTTTCTGACGACGATGACGATGATGATGACCCGCAAAAGAACCAAGCTAGAAGAACGAATGACCCTGAAAGGCGCCCCAAAAGGCGGAAGCTGAAGAGTTTGGTTTCTAGTTATGAGTTTGCTCCTCGTGTACCACCACCTCAAGATGTGCCTTCGCCAGACCCGAAACCGCTGCCACCTACTGGTGGCCGGAATTCTCTCATGGATTGGACCGAACATGAGACATTTGTTTTACTTGATGCTTGGGGTGAGCGGTTTCTTCAACATGGGAGGAAGAGTCTTCGGTCTGATGAATGGCAAGAAGTTGCAGAAAAGGTGGCAGAGGTATCCAAAGTTGACCGGACAGAGAGTCAATGCAGAAACCGACTGGATACACTGAAGAAAAAGTACAAGAAGGAGAAAGCTAAATTTGTAGAAACCGGTGGTATGTCCAGCAAGTGGGTCTATTTCAAGAAGATGGACATGTTAATGTCCTCATCACCCTCGCAACAAACTGCTTTGTCTTGTGGGGTCGACTCTGGGGAGTATGTCTTCATGAACCCTAGGGTGTACCTAAACCGCGCTAACGGGATGGATGAGATGAGGGATAGTCCTGGGAACTCAGAGTCTTCTGACAAAGAGGGAGATGATTCAGATGGCCTTCCACCCAAGAAGAGAAAATCTGGAAGAGAGTCTAGTGACGGGGCTTCAATCAAATTGCTTGCGGAGTCCGTGACAAAATTTAGTAAGATCTACGAGAAGATTGAGAATAGTAAGAGGCAGCAGATGGTGGAACTGGAGAAGATGAGGATGGATTTTCAGCAGGATCTGGAAGTTCAAAGGAAGCAGATAATGGAAAGGGCTCAAGCTGAGATTGCGAGAATAAGGCAAGGCGATGATGGCGAGAACGATCTCTCCGCTGAGAATGCCAGTGGGTGACATCTTTGCCTGATAAAGGATTATGATTAGATTAGTATGTTGACTCTTCCTCTTCCGTTGTATAATATTGGTGGACTTGGCACCTGAACGTCTAATTTCTGAACCAATAATATGATTGAGGTGCTTGTGCTCATTGCTGTGTTGGAAATGGATGATTTGGATAAGCCTTCGCATTGTGGTGTGGTCAATCTTTTGGTTCACTTTTGCTCCCTCCCTATGGATACATCATCTAGAAGTCTGCAGGTTGGGCACTTTAGCTTTAAAATTCTCGGATGTGTCTGAAATAATTGCGGATGGAAATCCAAACGCTCGAAGTGCTTGTGCCATTTTGGTCCCTGAAAATCATCTGTTCTAAAGGGAAATTTTAGAAGTTGAGCTTCTTGTGTCACTTCAGGGGCTACTTTAACTGCCTGACAGTGACACTGAACTGGACTGGCAAAATACCAAAAGATCATTGCCAGTCACACTTTGGTTTCTCAAGGGTGACCATGCAGGAAAACAAAAGGAAACTTTGCTTCTTCCTTGGCTTACATAGATGCAGATCTGTCTCCGCCACTAGTGAGGAGAAAGAGCCCTGCGTAGCTGTAACTGTGCTGCGCATGTCGCATGCCGTGAAATGCTGTGATTTTGATGCTTGGTTTTGCATATTTTAAAGATGCAGCTCCTCAAAGCTCGGTGCGGTGGCCTCACAAAAACTCCTGTAAGCTATTGTAGCTTTGGAGTAGCTGCGGCCGCAAGGTATTTGCCAAACAACTTATAAAAGCTGCAAGACACTTCTTCGTGACTGAAACTGCTGTAGGAAACCTATTCCGAATAACTCTTAAGTCGACCAAGTTTTGTCTATAGCTTTGTATGGCTTTTTCAAACGAAAATAGTGAAGAAAACAAACTCTGTAATCTTCGTGGGCTTTTAAGAGTAGACAAATAGCCTTCTACCAATGATCAGAACAGACATCAATGCCGCTTATTCGAAAGAATCAAATGCCACATTCCGAGCTCTCATGCCCTTTTCCACATATTTCAATCCGTAGCCACACCAAACAAATTGAGAGGGCTCGATCCTACCCTGTTACATGAAAAGTTCGTGTCGACATTGAAAACTTACTATCTATTGATAGGACAATAGATTCTTCCCAATTGATTTAACTCACCTACTAAAAAGTTCAGTTATTAGCACATGATCGTCAGTAAAAAGTTAACCGATTTTGTTTGATTTGCTGATACAATGAAATATGCAAATTCTTCGGCTTTATCAATCTTTTATAGACGCATGAAAATCATGCTTCCCGCATCAAAACATTCAACAGTACGATAAATGAGAAATGTGCTTGGGCAAACGACTGAAACAAGTACTTGATGACTCGAGTATTAGAATTACTAACATGAGGGGTAATTTGTAAAGAGAAAGCTGCAAAACATGGGGGAAACATCCTAAGTATACTACATTGTAATTTAAAACTTTTGCGAATGAAAAAGCTATTGAGAGAGACTAAGGTTATCTTTAAAAAGCTTGATATTATCGTGTAAGAAGTAAGTTTCCAGTTTCCTTAACGTTATAGTAAATTTCTCTGCAATGGAAGTAGTGCATTCATCATCATTTATTAGGCCAAGCTCCGACATCTAACGGGGGCAACCAAACCAATCAGGTCATCAAGTCTCTCCAAATTTCGCAACATTTTCCAATATCAAAAGTAACTTCAGAGACATATATACATTATTACAAACTGCATTTAAAAATTCATTTTTCTAATTATTATAAGAAGTTACCTTTCCGTGTTATCTAGTTAAGTTCTGAAATCAAGAGAGTAATTTCTAAATTGTTTGTAGTTTTTCCACTTTTATTGTAGTTTTTCATAGTCAAAAGTGACTTTCAATAACCATATGCTTTAGTAACTGTTATATACATCTTTAGTCTCTTTCTATGTGTAAATAAATTCTAATACATTGTAAGTGCAAAAGGATTTATCACATTTGTTAGCAATTTTATTCAAGATGATAACGGCAGTCACTTAATGACCATGAACTTCGTAAGTAACTCTGCATATATAAAAGCAAATTACAATGAAAGATATGAAGTGGATCTTTCACATGGTTTGTAGACACTCTTTGGGTAGACTGATTTTACATAGAAGAATCTGTGAGGTCCAGAATTCCTGGAGATATCAGACCTGCCTTTAATTATGCAACGAGCTTCAAGAGTCTTGAATTACTCCCGAAGTGCTTCCTCATCAATGATTCCATCCTCACACTTTCCATCGACAGACTATCTAGCCAAGCAGTGCAATGTTCAGAGCTGCCGTCACCTTGTCCCCATTTGTGGGTCGAGGCACTTTGAGATTATGATGGCTTGCATCTCATGTCCACCAAGTAGATAGACGGAGTAGAACATGTAGGCGATGTGCTGCAGCCTTCTGCCTGTGCCAGGCATCTCACATTAGTGTGCTTATCCCAAACAGCCAGAAGTTCATAATTAATAACGATTTTGATAGATCTTTCCCAGTAAAGAAAAAGGCCCTCTGTCAAGAGATCACCAACGTCAAAACTCTTGTTCTTTGAAGCATCAACACATGCATGTCTTCTTTATTTCCATCTTCTTAATACTGTCAGTCTCCAGATACCAATATCTAGCATCAAACTGTCCTCGCCAAATTCAAGACCATGCATCTCATACTCATCAAAATCAGAGAAGCCGCTGATGAGTGAGGACAGGTATTCTCTACCTTCCTCTTCTTCTAGACAGAATGATCCCTACCACAATCTTGCACGCCCATATCAAAGACATGATTCACAGCCTTTCTGCAAGTCTCTCTAGACATGCCAGGATAAAATGGCCTTCCAAAGGAACAGTTGTTACTCTTCACCATCTTTATTGGTTTTAGAGTTTAAGGTTACCTTAAAACCAAGCCAAATCAAAGGTACAGATAAAAGAATCAGTAGTCAAAACAAGTGCCCAAGAGGGCAGGTTTTACTTGAATATCGGCAACTTTATAGAAAGAAAAACTTACATGATAACCAAGGAAATATGTCTCCACTCCGATAACTGATTCAAAAGCTAGTCTTCACCCGGAGAATTGACTGAAGCCTCCTAGTTTCATTCCAATAAGGAATGCAAGAAGGAACCCAATCCAGGAAAGTCATGAGTCCCACATCGGATAGACATTTATGGTTCTGATCCACCTGCGAAAAGGGAAAAGGGGGAATTCCATAACCGTAGCTTGGGAATCTCATGGAAAAGCTTCCAATAGGAACTTTCATTTGCTGCATCAATGAATGCATTTGCATACTCTTCAATTCCTGTGGCTGGAAGAGCTTCTTAACCTGATGATCCAAAGAGATTAAAAAAAAAACTCGGAGCTGAGAAATTTCCCATTTGGAAGGCAAATAAGAGATCCAGTTTTTTCTACTTGGGATGTGCATGGCCTGAACAAGAGATGTCTAACCAATCAGAGGAGTTCATCGCTCCCGCTTCCTCTCATCAGCACTTATCAAGCCAACTTCACTTTTGGGAGGTGAAACAGCGGTTGTCGCAACAAGTGATTCGCTTGATGATAAAGATATAGAATTCTTGGTTAAGTTTTCCACCTTAACGACAGAAGAAAAGATTGATCATATTCTAGTGAGTTTGACTCGTAGTGATCATTCATAACAAAAAAATTGACTCCGGTTATCAAATGATAACCGTACTGCATAGAATAGACCATGCAGATAAAATTTGATCAATTATGTTTCTCATAAGGCTGGTTCCCGAACTTCATCGACTTTACCAACTGCTTCAAGTATTGATGAGTAGGTGATGAGGTCATATTCAAATCCTTGAGCCTTCATCTCCTTCATAAGCTTTGCAGCTTCCTCAAGCATACCAGCGCGGCTGAGAGATCCAAGTACGGTGTTATAAGATACAGAATCCGGCTTGATCTTTGAACATTTCATCTTTGCAAACATTTCCATTGCCCGATCAGGCCCACCAGACCTTGCCAGGCCGTTAAGCATGATGTTATGCGAATTTATATCTGGGCTGCAGCCATTTTTTTCCATGGTCTGAAGTAATGAATGAGCTTCATCTATCATACGAGCCCTAATCATCCCTGACATGAGTGCATTATAAGCATAAACATCAGGAATGCAACCTATCATCTTCATCTCATTGAAAAGATCAACAGCTTCACTAAGACGTCCACTTTTTCCGTAGTGTTTAATCATGACTGCATATACTCTTGAGCTCAAATGTCCAGAATTCTCTCTCAATTCTTGAAATAGCTCGTTAGCAGCTTCATGGCGGTTCGCCTTTCCAAGGCTGTTGATCAGGCTGCAATATGCAGCCGGACAAGGAGGAAAACCTTTCTCATCCATCTCTTCCAGGAGAAGTAAAGCCTTTTCAACCCTGTTTGCCTGGCAAAACCCATGAATGAGAATGGAATATGTGAATGAGCTGGGAACAATCCCATTGGCCTTCATCTTCTCAAACCATGATGCCGCTTCAGAAGCTGGAGCCTTGGATTCAAACAAAGCCTTAATTATGGTGTTGTATGTCACGACATTTGGCGCACATTGCATGGATTCCATCCCATCAAAGATTTTTAAAGCATCACCAAGACGACCGGCTCTTCCCAGAATGTTAATCATGTTGTTTATGAGGACAACATCAGCTTCACATCCTTCTTTCCGCATACTAATAAACACACTGTAGGCATCATCGATCCTTCCAGCCTTGCCAAGCCCCTTAATCAATTCAGTGTATGTAAAAACAGTAAGTGCACAACCCTTGTCTCTCATCTCTTGAACTAGACTCAATGCCTTTTCAACTTCCCCACGTTTAAAATAGATTCCCAACAAAGTTGTATAGATCCTTGGAGTGGGATCTAAACCATTCACCTTCATCTCATCAAATAACCTAAGAGCAGATTCTGCATGACCCGATTTAGCAAATGCTGATATAACTGTGTTGTAGGTCATGGTATCAGGAAGACAATTGTTATCATTACACATCTCTGTGTACAGCTCATGGACCTTTCCATGATGACCCTCTTGCATTAGCATCAGAATCATAGAATTGTAAGTGCTTGTTGTAGCTTTGCACTTGCGTCCTTTGACTTGGTAAAATAACGAAAGAGCCTTGTTTACCATCTTAGCCCTGCCCAAGATTTGGATTATTTCAGATAATTCAATCGGGTTGATCATGCTTGTGCTCCGAGCCATTTCTTGAACCATCTTCCATAGCTCACCAACCAGCCCAGCTTCGTCCAAGCAGTGAATCAAGGCCATATAGGTACTTGTGTCGTGTGTAAAGTTTCTCCTCTTTCCAGCCCACTTGAAGAACTGAATCTTAACAGCGATCTCAACATCGACCTTTAGTATTTCACAAACGAGCTGATGGTCCACTCTCAACTTTAGCACCTCCAAAGCCTTTTCTGCATCAGGGCCCCACTTGAAAATCTTCAGAATTCTGATGAACCTTTCATCCAATGTCCGAACTGAAAGGTCTCTCCTGGAAATCCTCGATGTCCTCCGATCTTTCAGCAGGTCTCGCTCATCATCTCCAACATTATGTGGCAGGAACATTTGGACGATCTCATTTTCTGCAAGCCAACATCCGAAAAAAGAACTCTCTTGAAAATGAAAAACAACCCTTGCTTCAAGAGCTCTCAGTTCACACTATTACAATAGAGCCAATGACATTGCACTACAATCCATAACGATGGACGAGACTAGAGCAGTCATTATCAGGTATATCATACTGTCGCTGCAAGAAAAGCCACCAATGACCCCAAAATTTCACAAGCCAGTGCTTAACAAGACTTGTATTCACCGCAAACAGCAACAGACAAGCGCAGAAATTCCCACACACAAAAAAAAAAACCAAAAAGAAAAGAAAGTGGAAGTTTTGCATAATGAAGCCAACCTGTTTGCTTAATTCTCTCACAGAGGTGAGGTAGAGTCATGATCGAACGCCCCGAAGAGGCCGCTTTGGCATAGGCCCTTGACATGCCGAGTGCTTTCGAAGTCATGTCACGGTGAACTAAGAGAGAAACAGTAACAAAGTTCTGAAGAAACAACGAAGAAGGAAGCTTCCTACGGCACGTTCGACCGCCCAAGACACCGAGTCGCCGGAGAGGAAGACGGAGAAGGGACTGAAAAGCTATTGACCGCCGCAAAATGGACTGAGCCGCGCGGATGTCAAGAACACATGGATCTCTGCCGTTTTGCTGGATGCACTATCTGAGGCCCTTTATGTCTTATCATCTTGGCCCATATGGTGCTGGAAATTAGGGTCATTAAATGCGTTTAATAATCTTGACCACACATTTGAACTTGATTGATCAATTTAATGTACCCACTTAATCAACTTATTATATGAATATGTAATCAAAACATTGATTTAAAAAAAATACCTACCACAAGTATATAAACGAATTAAGAATATAATAGTAAACGATTTTGGAAAAAATTTCAGTTCTATTAGGACATGTCGCTAAAAGGATGAAGACAATTACTTGTAAACAATATAATAATCAAAATAAGGAATAAGTACTACGAAAATGAAAATCAGCCATTTACTTAGATAAGGTTTGGTTCGATAAACGATGTCAATATGATTTGCATTACCATTTGAATAAACGAGAAATTTACAGAAGTACAATAAAGTTCAAATTTTTCCATCGATTGCAAAATTCACTAACCTTAACAATATAAGAAAGCACGGGAATGACATGAACTCATCAATCACATTATACCTCGTCAAAATTGTAGAGCAGATAGGAGGCAAAGACCCAGAAGGTGGATATGAGCATTTTTGCTATGTCCATTATTTCTGGCATTCCAGTGAGATTGAGTGGCTTTGCCAGCCTTGATGCTCCCCTAGAAGTAATGCTTGTGGAAGCAAGCCTACAGAGACAAGTTCCGCCGGAAACGCTTCATACGCCCCTCCATATCAGACTCTTCGGCGTCGCCGTCTTGGGCTCTTTGAGGTGTATGAATCTAGTCACAGATTGAATATGAAACAGCTAAGCATTCCTTCTTGCATTCCCAGAATTCCACTCACTAAGTGCATCACACTGTCAAGTTCAGCAGAAAAATCCACTTAAGAAGTGGGGCGTGGTTTGGGATTAGGCAATTCAGGGATTCAAGGATGATCCTCGCCCTGCAAAAAGAGCGAGCGTGCGGCAACGAGTTCTGGTCCTAAGGTAATAGTCCCCCATAGCCAGGAATCTCCAGCATTTTGTTGCACGTTGCTGAAAATCCGGGTTCGGGAAACCTGCAGTCATGTCTGTTTTCGTCTTCTAAGGCAGCTTAGCCGACTGGACCGAATTAGATACACTCTTCACCTGAAGTTTGAACCACCATATCTCTTGGGTCTGCAACCGTTGTCCCTGCTAGTGGGGATATAATCTCTTTGCGTGCCCCGCCAACTAAGACGATGATCAATCATTTACCTTTTGGTAATTGCCAAAAGCAAGTCCCTCGATCTTGAACAGACCCCATCTCTCATGTTCGTCCGTCCATTAGAATTGGCGCTATCTGACCAAGATTCGGTGAGCAGCGGACAAAATTCATCGTTCGCAATGTATCGATCATCCAACTAGCTTTTTCATTTTATGTCCTGCATTTAAAACAGCTTTATACAGAACTAGAAAGCCTCGCGAAGGGCATCTGATTCACAGATTCTTGAGATTGTTCTGATTCATCCGACTCTTTATTGTCACACTAGCGCAAACGAAATTCCCAATCTTGGCACCGAGCGCCAGGAAGACCGTAAATATCTGAGTCACTCAGACAGCCTCACAAACTATTTGACTTGAGTACCATCTCAGTTTCTAAGATGCCGCAGGAGAATCGGGACTCGAGACCAAAGGAATGACCTGCCAGTACGTAATGGAATTCATCATCAGTGTCCGGGAACAGACGATCCAGTTGAGTATATATTCATGCCACAAAGCCTAGAAATGGAACAAACGGCACAGCTGGAATCCGTTTCTAACATGACAGCAGGCGAGTCTGGCACTTGAAGCTTCCCTATTTTTCGACCAGCATGCACGCATCAAACATGCCCTTTCAAGCACTCGTTCCTGAAGGGAGCATTGACTTCGACTGAGTGAAAAATTGGATCTTATCATTTAACAGAATCCATCAACACACAATGATACTACATCGCAGCAACCGCACCAAGAAAGGGAAGGAAAACTCAGTTGGGGGTGCATTCATAACTTCATCTCTTAAAAAAAGCCTGCAAAAGAAAATCTTTGGAGACCACCCAAAAGTCTTTACAATAATTGTGAACCAGGCGTTTCTATAACCTCTCAAACCTTTGCCAGCTGAAGCTTCTGAGGTTTGAACCAGTGAATCCATACACGATCTATATAGCACATGACGTGCAGCTAATATCAAGAAACTCTAAGAAGAGGGAGGTGCCTCAGACTTGTCGGTATCCATCGGCTCCCCGGAAGCAGGCGGCACATCACCAGTCCCAGCAGCAGCATCGGCATTAGCACTTGCGTTGGCATCGGCATTGTCTTCACCTTGAGGTTGCTGCTCCCCACCCTGAGCAGGCTGAGGAGAGGCCTCGGGAGTAACAGGCTTGGCAGGCTTTGGTTTCATCATAATCGGCCGGCAAAACCTATCAAAGCAAAACTTAGTTCTTAAACTCCTCCTAGAATTAAAAGAAGAAAAAGATAGGAGAGAGGCAAACACGCAAATATGACCAGCAAGCCATCTTTTCAACAGGTACATTGAGGTTCCATGAAACAGTCCCCACTTTATAGCAGGATCTCCCTAAAATGAATTGTTTCAAAATTTTCATCCCATATGATTGTTATCAATGATTTTCTGTAACTTCCACATAGAAGTTAAAGAGAAAAACCGAGTAAAAATTTGCATTTAACACAACAGTGAGCAAAAGATACAATCTCCAGAAGCTTAATTTCCTATTGCTATGCAAATAACTAGGGAAGGAAATAACTGAAACTTTCGCATCAAAGAGTTATCAAACAAGTTTTTCCCTTGCATAAAGAAGATAAAAAAGGCAACTCATGAGATCCAACCTCAAATACCCATCCAACTAAAGCCTTCTAATGTTACTCAATGTCCCTCTTTCCAATGTTATTTCATCAAGGATCTAATTTGTAGTTCCTGTAAAAACTAATGATTCCATAAATTAATAGTGGTCACTGTTTCTCTTGGTACATCTAATTTCAACAACAATATATAAAACCTCAAATGTGGTGAAACAAGTGAGTTGTTACTATACAACACGTTCTTAAACCTTCTACTCAGTGACAAATATCTGGCAATCTCTGCTAACCACCAAGTAGAATGTCTTCCTTGGTGAAGAATAATAGGAATTAACAAACCACCCCATCCAAGAGAAAGAGGATCTCAAATCAAGAAAGGAGAGGGTGTGGTACCTGTCCAACGACTCTGCTTTCTTCCTTATTTCAGCTGACAAGAGAACTGGAGGAGCATGTTTGGGAAGAGAATCCTGCTGCTGCCTCTTGTCTCTTAGCCAGGCCTCTGCTTCTACACATTCATTCAAGACCTGTATAACAACATAAATAAATCAAATACATATCGACAGGATAGACAGCTGCCATTTCCAGATAAAAGAACAGAGAAAAATCTCCACCTTCTGCTTCTCAGCGAGATCAATGTGCTCAAATTTAGGATCATTAGACATAGCTGCTTCTCTGTAACTATTTATACAATAAACTAGTTGATCTATCACCGATCCTCTTTCCATGTGTTCCTTGTAACGCTCTTCTATAGGATCACCTTGCTGCATGTTAGACAACATGGTGAGAAAGTGGAGCAAGAGCCCCTTACAAAAATTGGAAATGAGATGATTCTATTACCTTTTTTAGTTCCTCAAGCTTTGCAACATAGACACCTTTCGTTTCATCTTCACCATCCTCGTACAACCAATCTTCCACATCCTGAAGTTTAGCAATGAACTCTTCCCTTTCCGAATCCGTGACAAAATCATGGTACTTATCATTTAGCTGACAACCAAACAAAAGAATGAGCAAAAATTAAGTGTCCGTTTCTGCAAAAGCAATCTAGAAGGGAGAATCAGCTGCCCCATACCTTGTTCCTCATATCATAGACATAAGCTTCCACAGCATTTTTCTTGTCTTTTGTCTCTTCCATCACCCGATCTTGCAAAGCCATCTCAAATTCCTTCTCGACTGCCTTTTGTAAGTCCCCTGACAACAATGCACCATATACCACCTCTGCCACGGGAACATTTGTTTTCTTTACCTTCTTCTTTGGAGCCTCAGTCTGCATGTCCACAACCAAATAATGATGAAAACATGGCAACCAAAAACATCTCAAAACCTCAACATTAGAGGTCCATAAGCATCAACAGTGATGAATCCATCGAATTGACTGTCAACACCAAATGCCAACTGGAAAAACATAATCATACAAGACCAAAGTTTTCTAGTCAATCACCATCTTGAATAAACAAAGACATCAACCAAGAGCCTAACAATGACACAAACGCTCACCATACCTCATTCTTATCATAACCTTAAATTCAGAGAACATCAACATAATGATCTCGCATAATCTTCATAAAAAGGTCAGAAAGTCACGACATATTTTCATATCAATCAAAATTCGAATCAAAAAGGGCTCGTCCAGGCAGACCAAAATTCAAAGATATAAAAGACAATGAATAGTTCACACAAGCGGTAACAACTAACCTTGGTATCAGTTTCCATCGGTGCAGCCTTCTCTCCCATCTCAGGGACCCCATTTTCTACCCCAGGAGCATCGGCAGCTCCTTTTGCATCTTGCATGTTTACATCAGCTTCAGCAGAAGCAGGGGGAGCGGCGTCGCTAGGGGTTTCATCGCTTTCCATCTTATTCGCCTCTTGTGCGGCATCCTTTGTAACTGGAACTTCCAATTCCTCTTCTTCCATGAGCTGCAGTGTTGAATGAATTAATCAAAAGTCAGATTATCATGAATCCAGCTTCAATAGGAAATACAAATTCTTGCAATACTTACTGTTGCAGACTCAACAGACACGATTCCATGGAGATTTAGCCGGACTTTGACCTTCAGTTTGGCACGTTCGCTTTTTGAACATTGAAAGGGTCCAATCTGCATATTTATAAAAATTAGGAGAAGCTCATTGAATCTATGGAGGAAATTCCAAGCTTAGACGATATTAACATGGACATCCTTAGCTTTCTCTACCGCGTATGAGCTGATCTTTGAAGAAGGTTGCAGTTCACTTCCATCAACGTAGTGGACATCAATAGTAAAGGTTCCAGATCTATAGAACGTTAAAGCCTTGATACTGGGTATCGGATTTCCTTTAGGAAAGACAATAGTCATTTGCTGATTATCTGCAGCCCCATCCTGAGTTTCTGCAGCTGAATTTTTCCATGACAAGCCAATGGAAAACGGAAAGCTCTCGTGGACCTTACAAGTGAAAACATAAGATAAGAAAGAAGAACAGATGATATACATTCTGCAATAGAATCACCAAAGAGGCTATCCTTATAAATAGGTGACATTCCAACTGAAAAGACACCAATTTATATCAGTATGTATTTTCTAGATTATTTACACCACAAGATGCTTGCAAATGTCACGCCAACCAACCAAGTACAAGAGGCTAACAGCCAAGCAAGAACAACAAAAGACACTCAAGAAAAGACTAAAGGTTACGACAGCTCTGGTGCAGTATGAAACAACATATAGAGATAGAGATAGAACAGAAAGATATGTCAATAAAACTGGATCATCGGGTAACAACAGAGACATACAAGATAAAGGGGGCATCTCTACACATGCAAGACAGGCACACAAAAGGAGGGGAAGACTGTGAACCCAATTGTCAATATAGACGATGATATGCCATATATAAAATGCGCAATTAAATGCAAGCAATGAATAATATTTTATTTGGCTCTAATATAGAAGTATCCAGCTGCACAAACATATATCAGCCCAAAATTAGAACGCACTGCAGAAGTCATATGATGTTTACCTGGAATTCTCTCACTTTGAAGGTCGGGCTAAGGATTGCACACTCCAAAGCACACCCCCTGGCAACACACTCACTTGCGTTCATAGTTCGCCTAGGTTCCTTCCCAAAAAATTCCGTCAATATCTTAATTACAGCAGGAACGCGAGATCCAGAACCAACAATCTCAACCATATGTACATTCTCAACTGCAAGACCAGCTTCTGCAAGAGCCTTCTGTAAAGGTCCTTTCACTCGCTCCAAAATTGGCGCACTAATCTGTTCAAGCTCATCCCTCTTGATATACCCTCTGACATCCTTTTCATCCATTAAGCACTCAATATTCAAAGGCGCCTCCGGATTTGCACTGAGAACTTTCTTGAGCTTCTCACAGGCAGCCCTAAGCCGAAGACAAGCTCTAGCATTCTGGAAAACATCGATCTTGTATTCCTCCTTAAATTTCGCAGCAAAATGGTGAAACAAAACCTCATCAAAATCCCTGCCACCCAGAGATCGATCGTAAGAATGAGCCAGGATTTTTAACTGTCCTCTTTTAAATCCTGCAATGCAGACTTGCATGCTTGCATGACCAATGTCTACAAAAGCAACATTTAGCGGGTCACTTTCTGGCAAATCAGTCTTGTAAATGCCATATGCCAGGGCAGTCGCAGTGGTTTCATGCATTAACCGAAGAGGGTGTAAGCCTGCAATGGTAGCAGCATCTAGGACTGCTCTTCTCTGGAGGTCCGTAAAGTAAACTGGAATCCCAATGCAACAATCCACCACTGCTGCATTTAGATTCTTCTCAGCAATACCCTTGAGATTGGAGAACATCATGCCCAGTACTTGGGTTGGGGTGAATGTCCTTGCTTCTCCAAGATATCTTGCATGGATCAAAGGATAACCCTCAGGGCCCTCAGTAACTTGGAAAGGCAATGACTGCAGATCCCTCTGCAGTTCAGGATCTGAGAATTTCCGTCCAATCAACCGCTTTATCTGGGAGATAGAATTTTTAGGGTTCATCATGGTAGAAGCAGCTCCTGCAGTACCAATAAACCGCTGCTTCTCACCAAAGCAAACGATGGCAGGAGTTTCGCGTTTGGACTCATCATTGAGCACGACATCGATGCCCCTTTGCCTTGCAACAGCAACAATGCAACTCTCGTTCCCAAAGTCAAAGCCGACCACACTCATTTTTAGCTAGGCAGACCAATTCAGGGAACAAATAGTCTGATTGCCAGAAGTACAAAAGCGCTGATTTCCTGCTAAATATTAACAGAAGCAAAGCAATCTGTTTAGTTAATCGCCAAATTATACAGCTGATGATTAAAACAAATAGTGCAACATCCAATGGCAATAAGGCAACTAATAAAACAGATATATCATTGTTTAACTCCGAAAAGATCCAGGCAATTATTAGGCTGACTGGCAGGAGTAAAAGTGTTGATTACCTGCTAAATATTCACAGAAGCAAAGCAAGCTGTTTAATTAACCACCAGATTGAGAAGCCGACTATCAAAGCAAATAGTGCAACATCCAGTCAGCACTGACTCAACTAAATTAAACAGAAATAGCATCGTTCTACTCCACATAGACAAGCCAAGAGTTCGGGGACTACACAATCGATTGGATAACAAAAATTCGACGCAAATGCAAAACATCTAAATGTCAACTGCGCAGGAAAATTAACTGAAAAGATCTCAATCAGCACAAATTTGACTTCCTTTGATAATTCCACCAAGCCAACTTGCCGAATTGGAGTCATAAAGTAAATGCCTACAAACGCGGAACAACCAAAACGTGTTACTTGACGCGAACGCAAAACATCTAAAGTTCGACTGCACGGGAAAATTAACTGCAGAACTCTCGATCAGCACAACTTTGCCTTCCTTAGATAAGCCCACCAAGCCACCTTCCCATATTAGAGTCATAAAGCCAATGCCCACATGCAGGGAACTACCGAAACACCAAACAAAATCATTTCTTTGTCTCGACCCGTAAAAGACATACACGGACCATGAATGATTTCGCCCCAACACTCGCAGAATTAACAAAATACAAACACACAAAAGCATCCTTCATGTCGCTTGATTCGAAAAAGGCAGAACAAAAGGAACTTAGCATGAGTACCAATGAAGCAGCAATCCGAGGCCAAACTAAGCGGAAAAACCAGAGAGAATCAAGCGAGCACAGAGGCGTCGAGGCATGCGAAGTTGCAGATCTAAAGAAAAAAGGGACAGGAGCAGAGGACGCCCAACCCGAGCTCCAAGAACGACAGCTTCTTCGAGATAGGGAGAGCGTTGGCAATCTCACCTGAAGAGGAAGAGGAAGAGGAGGAGATCAAAAGTGCCCGACGGGTCGCAGCGCTGCAGAGGGTCTGGAATTCTCCAAAGGGGCGGGCTTTTTATATGAGCGAACAGAGAGAGGGGGGACGCGAGGGAGGTGTGTGGGTGGTAATGTGTGTGGAAATTTCTTTACTGTTCGAACTCGCAACTCCTTCCTTGTTCTGTCATTTGTATTTATTTATATTCATTGCTTTTCCAACCTTGTTCCGGTCGACCGTCGTGGTGGGGGTGTCCTGACTCCTGGCCCTTCCAGAAAGTTCTTTTGAATGCGAACGACTTTCTCGCCCTCTCTCCTTCTCTCCTCTCTCTCTCTCTCACTTCTTCTCTTTCGCAAAAGAGAAAAAGGGCAAAGCTTTGTAAAATTTTCTAGATGGAACCCTCTGGAAATTGTTCGATGAATCCGTAATGCGTTTCCTTAAAATTTGTCATTAGTTAATATTCAATTGAGTCCGATGTTTTTATTCTCGTAGGTTATTTTGTTTCTCGTTATGCAAGATGAAGGGGTACGAAAATAGGAGAGAATGTGACAGTTTGTTCGAGTTTACCTTCTTCTTCTTCTTTTTGGGTAACGGTAATTGCAAAGAGATTTTGTTAATGAGTATTTTGAACAAGTATAATAACATATGACAATTTCATAGCGACTTGTCTCGTTATGTATTCATTAAGCGATAGAAAAATCGAAAATTTCCTAAATCGATATACTGGGAAATTAACATAACGATGGTCCATGGGCTTTTGCAAAACACGCAATTAGGTTCCTAAACCTTCTTTGTTATTAATCCGATAGCTGAACTTCATAATTCTTCGTTTGGGTTAGCTTGTTGCCGCCTCCAACCTCGCCTCTTGCGCTTCCGCGAGCTCAAAAAGGGTTGCCGAACCGTCACTTGCATGAGCAGCACTTTCGCCGTTGCAATTGCTCACATAGCTTCCCCTCTCCCTCTTTAGAGTTTTTGCATTTTAATTCTAAGTCTATGTATTCTCCTTTTATCTTTTAATTTCTTATGAGCAATTAATCCGATCAACATAGATAGGATGCTGATAATCACATTAACGTTTCCGCCCTATCATTCAATCAGGGGATCAACCCCAATAAAAACACGAATCTCGGCAATTACGTTGGCCAAAACAAAATACACAGATCCCCGTGGAACAGATTTAAAAAAAGAAAAAAGAAACAAAGGAAAACAATCAAGGGCTAATGATCCCTTCAGACTTATCCTTCGAGGGTGTTCTTTTGTGTTCTCAAGAGGTGTTGTCTGTTCCCTCCCATGACGACCAGGCGACCCAGGTTTTGGATCGGCGAACCAAACCGTGGACGGGCTTTTGGCACAATGGTCTGTGGGCCGCAGAAAGTGGTGAGGGACACGATCAGAGCCTGACCATGAATTGACGAGGAGTTCCGGTCAATTGCACCGGCCCTACGAAGAAAGTCAAAAGGTTGATGCTGCATTTCCCCCATCCAGATCGCCAGAGCAAACGCCATAGCAGGAGAAGAAAACCACACGACATCTAACGAGAAACCACGTGCTGCTGCTGTCGATCCCACTTGGACAACTCAAATCTCGAACTGTGCTGCATCGTTTTTGGCTCGGATGTATGCCCGAGTTCTCACCGGACGACGTATCTAAATGTGAATGTTAACTTTTCTTTTTTCCTCTTGGGCGACGCGGCCGCTGTGTATACGGATTGATCACATCCGATCGCGCTCGTTCCCATGTCGCGTCGCGCCGGTCAATTAGGGAAGGACAAGGCCCCGTGTAAGAGGCTCGAGAAGCTTATCTTTTCTTAAGACTTAGAATTAATGATTGCAGCTCTTGAGGTGCAATTCGATGTTGAGTTTTAATCGATTCGGACCGGTTTTCGGCATGACTTTATAGCAGGAAAATTGGGAGGCCCGGGTCAGAGCTCGCACGGATTATCATTTTGTTCCATGAATTTGGTCTCTTAATTTTTGATAGATGACGATAATGTCTTTGGTATTGGAGAGAATATCACGTTGTCTGACCATCGCCAGTGAAACGGCCACTTCAGAGGTGGCCGTGGGTCCGAGCAGTGAAAATGCTGAAACTGAAGAAACTGATTAAATAGCAAGAAAAAGGATGAGTGTCTCAATTTCCTTTTTTCTTTTTGACTTGCGAGTATCTCGTGCTTTTCTTTGAGGGACGAACAATCAGACACATACGATCTAACACTGACTTCTGCCTGATTTATTTTCAATTTACTGAAAATTATGAACAAAGTATCTGCGGATCTACGCATAATGACAAGAATATCTTGAAAGTTCTGAGCAATTTGCATAAGAATAAGATTAGATTGCTTTCGATGGTCTCAAGCTACGACTCTCCAACGCTCATCCCCTCCCCTTCCACCGGTTTCATCAGACTGCCCGAGAGTTTGACCGGACCCATCGGATCGGTCCAGCCTGGTCCCAATCAAGAACCGGACTGTTCGAAAAACCATTATGTCTTAAAACCGATAATCTAGCATAATTCACTGTTCACGACCATATTAAAAGAAGCCGTTTTTCTTCCTTTCAATCAAAAACTTCAAAAAAGAAGAAAGGAAACAGAAGCTGACAAACAACAAGTGGATGGATGGGTGTGATCACGAAGTTCTGATGCACAAGCAATTGCCAACGGTTTATGCAGAACCAAGTATGAGGAACTCAGAAGATTGAGCCCCTAAGGCTGCAGATAAGTCTCGCCTCCTTTCGACACCATCCACACAGCGACACAAGTCCCCTCCGAGCACACAAAGCCACCCTTCCACAACCCAACAAAAAAGCCTAACAAGTATAGAAAAAGCAGCCTTTAATTGCCTTTTCAGACAAATCCAAACATTTTTTTTTTGGTCGTGACTTCACATCTTCTCTGTTTCTCAGCATCCTCACGTTTCTGGCTCTATAACACATACCAAGTCCTCCCTCACACCATCTCAGTCTCTTACCTCGAGGAAATTAAGGGGCAAAAGAAAGGTTACAAGAAAGACTGATGTGTCAACCTGGTTTTCCAGTGGTTGGTGTATCCCGAAGCACCAGGAGTCACCAAAGACAGGTTGCCCCGCCGGAGACGGAGGTGCACGAGGATGCTAGCAACCATGCATCGAATGAGGAAGCAAGAGGGAATGGTGGAGGCGGCGGCGGCGGCATAGCCAACTGGTGCCTGTGCTCTCCTACGGTCCATCCTGGATCGTTCAGGTGTAGATATCACCAGTCTAATTACATATGGGTCGGTCGGTCAGGTTAGGGTCGAACACTTACAAACAAGTCCAGTCCGATAAGTGAGGTGCACAAAAATAAGGACTGTGATGTAAGGGAACATCTCTACACACATGGTTGTAATTATTCATCAAGTAAGAATTATATTGATCGAAAGTAGTTATCTTTGTTACTCTGTACATCGATATAAGCTCTTTCAACACAGTTTGCACTCACATAGTATTTCCATCCACACGACTTCCATCAACTATTACTGGATATTCACATATTGATTATCATACCAGGACCCAAGCCATGATACTTTCGCCACCGCTCTGTTTTTTCTGCCTTAGGGGAAGTAGCTTTTACCAGGATTGACGATGTACCATGTTGTCCTCTCAATCAACTCACCAGATCTTTCTCGCGCGAGTACAGCAGACAATAGCCACTGAATTAGCTTTGCAATGTTATGCCATTGAGCTTCCTAGTCGCTGTGGATACAAGAAGAATTGTTAACGTCCACATAGGCGACTATTTAAGATTGCTAGAAACGGTCCCTGGTTCTGGTTGTTAGACAAATCGGCATGTACTAAATGAGAAGAATCTTATGACACTTTGTTGGCAACTTGAAAGGCCAATGCCTTAAAGTTATAAAAGAGATTCTTAACTTAGCAGTGAGTTCATGAATCCAAGTTGAAAGAGCTTGAATTCTACTCACCTCAGGATAACAGCTTTGACGGACAATTGTTTGGTTCTTCGTATTGACCAGTACCTCACATGATACTTTCGCCTGCAGAGAAATTACAAGCATTATTTGGACATCATATTACCAAAACAAGTGTGAATTAAGCCACTTGAAGTGGCGCATTGGATGGAATTTTTTGTAAGTGCATAAAACGAAATGTCTGCTTGACGTGTGCCCCATGGAAACTTGTTAAATATACTTTGTAAAGAAAGTTTCGATTTTCAAAGCATCGATTTCACAGTTCATGAGGAGCAATCAATGTATCCCAAACTGTGATCTTTTCTTAATTAGCTCCTTAGCATGTGTAACTTGTTAACATATTCCTAAAGCAAATGCAACAAAGTACAAACCGTTGCTTATCTAAGCTGAAGCTAGTGACTCTGCATATGTCTCTGGTAAGTCAAAAGGCAAACAAAGCAGTACAGCTACAGCATATTTAAGTGCGAAAACAACATCTTACTGGCAGATAAAATAAGGAAATCGCATAATCCGTGCACAGTCGCTGGTTCAAATGCAGAAGGTTATCTAATCCATTGCGAGCAGAAATACAGGGCAGTCAATGCTTGTTCAGGAACCTCTTAACATGTGAGGCATAGCAATATTTCACTTTTCCTAGTACAGTTTGAACCAAGTCACGCATGATGCAATTGGAAATAGGCCCATAACTACATAACACAGTCCTTGAGTTGATGATTTTGCGGTAAGTAAGGCCATCGCAGCAGTTACGGGTCATGCTAGAAATCCAGAATTCATGCAGAAAATGCTAGCATCAATTCCTAAAATCGATTCCACCCTCCTCATCTCCCATCTGTGGAATGCTAAACTGCATCTCGAATTGTGGAATAGCTCAAACTGCATGATTAGGCCAACCACTAATGACTCTGCGTTTGACTGTTAAACGAGAAGTTCATCATTCGGAGAGCGACAAACCCTCCAAGAACTCTTTTACCTTCAAAGGGAACCTGAAGAACCAGAACCCAAGCTGCCCCTCCACCTCCGCCAGCGTATCAAACGGCACCCTCCCCTTCGCCAGGTCCTCGATCAAGAACGCCGCCTCCGCAAGGACCTCGACCCCGTCCAGCTCCAGCACGGCGTCCACGTAGGACGACCCGAACGCCCTCACGCGGCCCCCTCCCGACCTCACGCGGCCCATCATCCTCCCCCTGTACCCGACCGCCACGTCGAGCCTCCCGAAATCCATCCAGTACGCGTCCGCGTTCCTGACCCGGATCGTGGCCAGCATGGATATGTCCACGGCCAGGGCGGGCACGGTCCGGATATGAACCCGGGTCGGCCAGAGCCGCGTGATCTTGAGGCCCGGGTCCGACGGCCAGAGAATATACACGAGCGCCGGAAATATAGCGAGGGAAGAGACAGACAGGAGCACGCAGGTGAGCGTACAGCGTCGTCGGCGGGGATAGTAAAGCGGCAAAGCGATGCATTGTGGGTCTTGGGGCTGGGGTGGCAAGGGAGTGTAGTAGAAGCCCGGCGGCGGCGGCGGTGGCGGCGGCGGCGGCGGATTCGGGGCAAGTTTGGACTGATCCATGAATCGCGGGGGTAGAAAGAGAGAGAGAGAGAGAGGATGCGTTTGGTTGGTGACGGGGAGAGCTTTGGCTTGCTCGGTCGCCATTGATTGCTTTTGTTTTGATGCGAGGAATGGTGAAGAGGAGAGGACTACTTTACCCCTCGTCGTCTCCTCCGGGATGTTGACATGAGGTCTTGCTGGCGAAATCAAACTAGAAAGATAGATGCTTAAATAGCCAGCAAACACATCAGAATGTTCATAAAAGTGCTCGATATGTATAATTAGAAGGGGCATAATTACTTGAGCAATTAACCGTGTAACATACTCGATATTCTTCCTAATTTCAAACTTAAACGCTTCTATATTTCTTTTTTTTATCATTGAATGATCTTATCGGCAACTTGGAACTGCAATAGAATAGATTACTTGTTGATTTCCCTCCCGACCTCTTGAATCTCCAAGAACCGAGGGTACAAGTAGGATATGAGGACGACCTCATCGCGTGCCTCATGTTATCAGAGTCCATCCTTAATGATGATTGATGTGAATTTGTAATTTAGACAAAAAAAAAATTCAAATAATGGCTCGGAGTGAAGCCATTTTCTCATCTAGAAAAAAGGGTTTCAAAGTGGATCTTGACCTAAATAAAGAACTTAAATGGCTAAATAATCTCAGATAAGGGCTACAAAGCAGCCAAATAATCTCAAATAAAAATTTGAGCTCATTGATCAGCTACATTTAGACTCTTATTTGAGTTGATTTGATCACTTCAAGCCCTTATTTGAAATAATTCGATTACTTCCAATCTTTATTTAAAATGAGATTCATTTGCTCTTTTATTTTTTGGGGTTGAGAAAATCACTTGAATTTGGGCCCTTATTTAAAATTCTTCCAATAATTACAATTAATGAGTAGGGTGGGCCACGATAGACTGAGAAAGGGCGGGCCACAGCAACGTTGGACTTATTCAAAGACGAGTCCATCAATCATTGCGGGCCCAAAGACCGAGCCCACGCCAACCTTTTGATGTTGGCCTCTGTGCGGACGACATTGACGGTTGGGTCCTTCAGCCGGATTCCACAAATTAGGGTCCCAATCATTTCCTCTATTTTATTCCTCGAAAGTATAAAGTCGGCGAGACACAATGCTCACTACGACCGAGATAAATGAATAAACAGGGGCGATCGAATATAATTTAGAATGAGTAAATTGGGCATTCAAAATTTGAATCTTATCTTGTCAAAGCTAATTCCTAATTTTTAAAACATGAAAATTTCCCTAGAGACTGAATGATAAGCCACATTACATAGGGCAAGGCTCTATTAACAAGATGACGGAGGCGCCTCACAGATTTATTTTAGTTGGGCAATGATCTCGAAGATCTCCCCTCACATTAATCCATTTCTATCCGTTTAAAACCGAATAGTCAAACGCGAAACATACCCGTGTCTCGATAAAAAAAAAATAGTACTAATAACTCCAAGAAATGTACTCGACAACAGTTCAATTTTGAATGCCGACATTACAGGACGATTGGCTCCGACATCGAAAACATCCTACCAAAATCGGTGTACTTGGCTGGTAGTACTGATGATAGTTAGCCATAAGGAGGAGGAAAGCCAACAAAAGATTAGCGCAAATTCTAATTCGCGTTAAACACCAATGGATTGCTCCTGTGGATGGTTGCGGGGGTCCATTCATGAGCTAAGCTCTTCTAGAGAATAAGTACTTCGTCAACAGTTGATGGCCAAATGTGTGGCTCGAAGTCATAACCATGTTCTCTCACTAGGAAATCATTTCCACCGGTAGATCAGGGGGAAAATGTAAGAATAAAAAACGAATTTCTGCATTGTTTAAGATTTATTAATGTGAGATGGGCGTTAGCAAAGTCAAACATTACCACATGCAAAAATCAATTCTTTCTTCTGCTTCTATTTTTTTTTTTATATAAAGATTATGTCTTTAACTCCTTTGCATTTGCACATGGTTTGTGAAGTTGCTATTGCATGCGTATAGTTTCTGAATTTTGACAACATGTTAGATGATTATCAAGATATACGAACGAGGACAAAACCCAATTGAAAAAGAGAGAGAGAGAGAACTACCAGTCAGAAGAACTACCAGTCTCTGTTCTGGCACGAGAAAGCTCCCCGTCCTTGCACGTAATTGATTATTGCATTTCCAGCTCGTTCTTTGCTTGTTTGGAAAAGAAGCAGGCTGTTCCTTCTTATCCCAATACAAACTGGCCAGGTTTCTTGGTCAGCTCATAAAGCTCTCTCCTTTTGCTTTCTCTGGAGGGTCTTTCTTCTTCTGTGTTTCTGTTGATCAAGATCGAAATTTTTGAGTTCAATGGCAAGACCCGGGAACAGGATTGTACAAGCCAAGCTGGTGGGTATGTCTCTGCCTGCAGAAACAGAGACTTTGGATTGTTCTTTCATGCCGATTTCATTTGGTTTATGTTGTTGTAGTGTGTGGAATGTTTTTGGCCAACATGCTTGACAGAGTGAGTGAAGAATTGGTTCCTCTTATACAATTTGTTGAAGAGGATCAATACAATTCTTTTGGACGAAGTGGTATAATCAAGGACGCAAAATCAATTGTCCAGCGCAATTTAGATGATGCAGCTTGTTGCATTTGATTGGTGAATATGGGTGAAGTTTATTCAAGAATCTGTCTCGAGGGACTGCACTGATTCTGCATTAGAATCCACATTCTGTCGATACTAATTCATAAGGAACAATTATGCATTGCCGATGCTTGATCAACATTAAATGATCATCAGAGTAATAATTTTGACAAAGGAGTGGATTAGAAAAGTAATCCTGAATTTGCTCTCACAGGTGCTCCTGGGGGACATGGGAACCGGGAAAACAAGTTTGGTTCTCAGATTCGTAAAAGGCCAGTTCGTTGATCACCAGGTCTATTCTTCATCATTATGCACAAGTCTTTGCTGCTGCTGTGCTCTTCCTTGTTTTTATTTCATGATTTTTCCCTCGTATTGGTCCATATGCAGGAACCCACTATAGGAGCTGCATTTTTCACCCAAATTTTGTCCTTGAATGAAGCAACTGTAAAGTTCGACATATGGGACACAGCGGGACAAGAACGGTATCACAGCTTGGCGCCTATGTACTACCGTGGTGCGGCTGCAGCTATAGTCGTTTATGACATCTCAAGCATGGTAACTGACTCTTGAACTCTATATTATTTCCTCATGCAGACGAGTTTATAATGCTAGTAAAGTCTTCGGTGTCCAGTATGTAAAGTTCAGAGGGCAAGTAGTTGTCAGGGCATATCCCTAATACTCTATAGTAGCTTTTGCTACTTCCAGTATCCAAGTAAAATGTACATAATGTCATCTTATGTTTGTCCATGGATGAGACATTAGATACACTCTCGTCAAAGATAAAAGGCTGTCATATCGTTCCTCCAACCAATATCAATCTTAGTGTATCTCACTTCATGTGCATCACAATATCTAACTCATGATGTAATTGATGTGACCAAGCGCAAATGTCTTTTTGCTTCAGGATACATTTACTCGAGCTAAAAAATGGGTTCAGGAGGTGCAAAGACAAGGTGTGACCTTCAGAATGCAATTTCAATGGCAACTTCTTCTCTAAATTATTTTTGTGAACATATTTCAGCTCACCTCCCCTTCACTTCATGACCGATCTTTGTCTGCGTTTGGTCGCAGAATCAGTGGTTCCTTTCTGTATTTGTTATAAGGAAAGCAATTATTCCTGCCTTTTCTGTTAGAAACTGTGCTGTGGTAAATGACTAGTTCGGATCAGCAAGAAGTGGGTGGTTCTCCTTTATAGTGGGTGGATCAGCAAGAAGAGCAACTTCAGTTTGCTGTTGCACAGGCAGCCTTTGTTGTTTGCTGAAATTGTTAACTAATTATAAATTATCTTGATGGGATATATAGTAAAGCACTATGTCATCTTCAGCAAAAATGCTCATTTAACTCCTGCTTTAGAGCGTAACATTTTGCTCACAAGTATCTTTCCAACATGCTGTGAATCAAGGTCCTGCTAGTGTAATGGCATTGCTCATCGGATTGTCAGCTTACTGGTTTGCTTTTCACTTTCGTTTTGATTTAAGGAAATCCAAACGTCGTGATGGCATTAGTTGCAAACAAGTGTGACCTGGATCCGAAGAGAGAAGTACAGAATGAGGTACGAGCATTTCTTTTACTAGTGACCTTCAGAAACTGCATACTCATGCTTGATGCTTCTAGTCTATGCGTCTCTGCTCATTGTGCCTCTTTTCGTTGCGCCCCTCACGTTGAAGTTTCGCATTCTATCCCACTCTTTTTTCTTATGTAATGTCTGCCAATCTGGATTGCCCGCAGGATGGGGAGCACTATGCTCAGGAAAATGGGATGTTCTTCATGGAAACATCTGCGAAAACTGCACAAAATGTGAAGGAGCTTTTCCATGAGATAGGTAAGACTTTTTGACTTAATTAATAATTCAGTCACTTGGAGGGGTGCTCGGCATTTCCGCCGATTACACTACCATCAAATCCGACATCTAGAGGATCATAATAGCCAGCCATCATCAAGCGATGCTTCCACCTATGTGCAACTTCCTGTCATGCATCAAACGTTTAGACAAATGGCCATTAGAACAATCAGCCTATCATTCTGCAACACCGAGGCACAATTCAGTTTCAATCCTAGACATTCGCACGCATGACCTGTCTCGAATCTTTTTCTCTGACAAAAAGAACTTCAGTTAGAAGAAGGGCTAACTCTCATGAAGGTTCTCCTTCTTACTAACATCTGCAGCGAAGAAACTGACGAACGCTCTCCCTTCAAGACCAAGAGGGATGACTCTGAACAGTGAACCACAAGATGGGAGGAGAAAACTTCTTTGCTGTTTAGGTTGACGTCCGAATCACTTGAACGTCCTCAGATGACCAAAAGAACAGCTACCAATCTCCCTACGTCCATGCCATGTATATGTATCGTCGACCCTAATTGGTGTTCTGTACCGTTGTTAATGCCAAAACATCTATTGCTAGAGATGGGTGGTGCTGTGGACAAATTCCAGCAGCAATCAAAATGTCCATGATAATTACTGTGTTAATGCCATTAGTCTCTGATGTGATTGCGTATTAATGTGAGTTTTGCCAGAAACTCTTCTTTTTTTCGCCCACTTTGAGCGGAAGGCTAGAACTTAAAAAGACTGCGTGGCTCGAAGGAAACTTCAAAGAGACTTGGAGAAAGCATACATCGAACAAGCTTCCTTTGCCCTTGGCCTAAATAAAAGAACTGGATTTTACGTCCTTTTTGAGATGGCGGGGAACTTTGATGATTTACCTCAGTATCTTCTAAGAGATCAATCTAAGGGTAGAGTAAGAAATCTATGTCAATAATCTGTCTTTGTCCACTAATATATATTTTACCCACTCGTCACTAGCGTGCTTTCCCGTGCCTGCCCCAATGGGAACTCCCTACCTCAAAGCTACCGAGTTTGGTTTTGGAAGACGGAAAAGGATTACCTATACCACCCGCTGTGGTGGCCTAGTTGGTTCGGGCCTTGTGCTTCTCGCAAAATGTGTAGGTTCAAATCCCAGCAACGTCGCTAAGTGACTTAACTGCTGATGTGAGTGTGGTGGCTAATTTGTATTGGCTCGAGGTATAGGCACCCGGTTACTTAGCGCTTGCCGAGCGCGAAGGGGCCCAAATGGAGTCCTTGGTCACCAAAAAAGAAAAAGGATTACCTGTCCTAACTGCAAGTAATCATTGTTCTGCACAGGTTTAACCTCAAGTGAGTCATGATAAGGTCTCACTTTGAGTCATGCGTTAGTTCCGTGCCTCCCACTTGCATGGTACTTTCACAAGTAGTCATTCGTATTACGCCCCCTAAGAGGACTGATAAGCGGCGCGAGCAATTGTCATATGCACCCGGATCACAAAAAGGCTCAATGGATGTGATCCGACCCACAGACCCTCGGTCAAAACGGATTTTAGCTATATACTGTATTGAAGTACTCCCCATGCACAAGCTCGACCGCCACTAACAATAGCAATGATATGAGTGAAACTTCCCGACTGGGAGATAAAAGGGGCACCCTTTTTTTTTATGCTAAGATTGATGGAAACATCATTGAGTAATAAAATTAGATTACAAATGATACGGAGATATTTCACTTAAATGATGAATAAGTAATCGATGCTCACAATGCCTTCAACAATGACTGCTACGCTATGGTATTGTGATAACGAATGATGTTCCTCAAAATCACACTTGCCGGACCTTCATATGAAGTCATTGAGCAATTAGACTCTCAAGCGCATGATGAGGCTCTGTTTGTTTCCCAAGATACGAGTGATTTAAAGAATTTTTTTTTATAAAAATCTTATAAGTATGATCGAGCAAAAAATATTTGCATCTAACACGAAAATTGTTAAAACATAAATTGCCGTTGATAATGAAAATATTTTTGATCAATTAATAATTATTTCAAACAATACAATCGATTATTCTCATAAAATATTTCCCAAATCATTCATTTTTTCTGAAATGAACGGACTCCAAAAGTGAAAGTGAACTATATCTCATCAAATCCAGAGGGAAACAAAGAAGGATTGAGAAGGACTCACGTAGAAGTACCCAAAAGATAAAACGAAAACATAAGTTACCGAAAGAAAAAGACATTACTTTTCACTCACGTTAGACAACTCTCCTCGTGTTTCAAACCTATTTCCCCAAGCCCCTCGATATTGGAACAACCGAGACCATAGCATCGCAGAAAAAATACTCAACATTGACGTGCATGGCAATCAAGGGCCGATGTCAAACCAAATCTGTAACATTAATGCTCCCAAATTATGGCACACATGTTATTGCATTGGTCCCGTGGTAAAACAACGGAAATCATTATGAACAAAACTATCAAACATGTATTGAACTATACATTACTGCCAGACTCCCGTGGAAAACTCTGGCTATTCACCGAGGTTTTGCTTTTGTGGCTGTGATAACGAGCTCAAGTCACCATACATTTTTGAGGAAGAAGTGGCGAACCTGGACAAGGCTCCAAAGATCTCCGGGAGACGATTCTTGAAACTTACCAATGTCTTTTCCCTCACCTGAAGGCACTGCCTCCGATAAGCATCCTCTTGCTCTTCCAACCTATTCTCTAACGTCTCGACTGCCACTTCTTTCTCACTAATGACACTAATGTTCCGATCATCTAGTGCCCTATCTGGATCCATCTCATCTGGTGGGGTCCTGCCCTGCATACTTTTTTGACGCCATTCATCCAATGAGCGTTTTTTACGGACAAGCTCCTTCTTGGTTTCCTCACATCTCTCTTTCAATTTGATCTCATCAGCTTGATGTTGCATGATAGCTTCTAAGACAGCACGGAAATTAAATATGGCAGTTCTTGCAAGATCGTCGGGAAGTTTCTCCAGATTTTCATCCCAAGCGTGAACAAGTTTCTGGATGGCAGGATTTTCATTCCTAGGAGGAGATGAAACTTTCTCCTTCAAGCTGCTTTCTATAGGAATGATATTCAACTTTAACCAGCTCTTCAGTGCCTTTATGTACTTTTTCTGATTGTCCACAAGACTCCCGAACTGCATATGCCAGTCTTCCACAACTTTGAACAGCTGGTGGGTACGCTCATGATGGTGTTCACTTGTCTCTTTGGTGGCTTGGTCAATTTCAAGATATGCCAAATTCCTCACAATCTTGTACTGACTCTCATGGTGGATCCTCATGGCGCCCCACATTCTTGCCATCCTGCATTCTTACAGCTGTCAATTATGATCCTACAACATAAGTGGAGCAGTTGCGAGGTGATAAAAGATTAGGAGGAAAAGCATGACATATAAGTTAGACGAAACTCTCCAAGATAACCACTCTCGAATAACTCAAGTAAGTTTATCGAATCAAAACCCAAGACTCAAGCGCCATAACAACATCCTACAGGATCTTATTAAGAAGCGCCCCCAAGACAATGGTCAAGTCAACTAAAGGTAGATATTTTTCTAGAGATCTAAAAAATTTGAGAGGTACACATTTTGAGGAAGTTATTCAGTTCAAATAGAAAATTTTACATTTCTTGAACTTATTAATAGGGCTTAACAAATGTCCTAAGGGATCTTGTCAATATTTCCCGATTTTAGATGAACTAATAATTTCAAACAGAAAATTCGCATTTCTAAAGCAAACACTGATAAGGCTTAACAAGTGCCTTGAGGGGCATTTGAACATTTTCCAGTTTTGATGGTCAAGCAATGGAAATACTTGAACTTAAAGAAATCAATGAAGTACGCTCCTTTAATTTCCATCACGACCAATTTCTCCCAAGGAAAAGGACAAGGAGGGAGAAAGAAGGGAGAGCAGGAGCATAAAGAATTACAGGCAGCACATATCTAGATTCACGAGATGCAAATCCTTATGAACGTATCAACTATCAAGGGCTCAAGTTACGCAGACGGACACGTGAAATCCTAAATTATTCACAGGCTTGACTTGACTTACCCATCAACAAGTTGAACTAGTTTTGGGTACAACTGTTCATCTCGTAGACGCTGTATCTCCAAAACAGTCGAATCCATGGATTGCATATCAACGATATATCTTGTGTGAAGATGACTCACGGCTGCTTTTGTCTTTTCTAGAGACTCAGAATGGGTTGCTCGATTCTTTTGCTTGTTGAGTGCGACAACCTTCTTGTGATACTCATACTTCAAAAGCTCACCAGCCTATCAAGCAAAATGACACCTTGGATCTGTTAAGCTCTATAATAGAGAGAGACGAGAGACGCTTCGCAACTTAGTTAAATACAGCAGAAACTGATATTGCACGCTCATTAGGTAAAAGCTGTCTAAAAGATGCATGGATAAGAACTAGAAACTGAGATAAACTATTCAGATCAGCAATGACAGAGCTGGCAAGTTGAAGCACCATAAACAGATTCAAATATCTCCAGAACACAATAATCAAGTTTATCCACTCAGCAGTCAGCGCAACATGATAATCACACTTGTGATCATCATGCCCACTGGGCCATCTGCAAAATGTGCTGTAATGGCTCACCTTCACTTCATCATATAGCTTCTTCTCCCATGCCAGCAATTTGTCCAACACCGTGGCATGGGTTTCATGTTCTTCTGAGTCGAAGTTATCCTTCACATCATCAGCATTTGGCAATCCTCGGAAAGACCGATTCCACGTAATAACACGCATCACCCTTTCGGAATGATTAATATGACCTGCAAAGCAAAAAGACCAAATCAACACAACAACAATCCAAATTCAGCAAACAGATATTGACGATTCCTTGCAATCCACAGTCTGCCAGTCGATATCCTTCAAGTTTCCAGCATTATCCTTCAACGAATAAAACAGAAGGCCTATCACTCCAGCCAAACGCTTCATGACGGACTAATTCTTTATCTAAGAGCAACGACTAGACATCCAAACAGAAGTTCTGATCTTGAAACTTAGCATAGCAACAAAGACTTCTCACCGCGATTATCTGCAAAGTTTGAGTGATAATGCAACCTAGTCGCCTCCAACATCTTCGAAACCTCATGGGCACTCTCGGAAGCCTTTAGAAAATGATCATCCAGATCCAAAAATATCTGTGCCAAAGTGATAGACTGCTTCGGCCCCCGCTTCCCGTCTGGCGTCATCCCCACCTTCCCTCTCTTCACGCTCTTTGCTGGCAGTGACACCTCCGCAGCAGCTGGGACTGGTGTTTCCACCGCCTTCTCCGATACCACTGGGCCAGCAACTTCACCAACGTCTTCCACCCTCTTATGCGTTTCACTAAATACTTTACTCTCAACCTGCTTTTTGTCAATCCTCACCTCCTCTGCGGCCACCTCGCCCAGCGTCGGCGCCGGAACGTTCTCCGCCGGAGGGAAAAAGTACTCATAAAACTCCTGGCGCCGAGGGCGCTGAGGCGACACGGCTCTCTGCGGCGGAGCCTCGGTCTCTGCCATCGCCTCCTTGCGACTCCCGCTTCTACTGCCGCCGCCGCCGCCGCCACTCCTTCTATCCCTAGCTCCCCTGCTGCTCCTCTGCCTCAAATTATTGCCCTCGTCGTCCTCCAATTCATTCTCTTCCTCCTCCTCCTCCTCCTCGATCGTCGGCCCCACCGGCCTCGCCTCCGCCTTGGATTTGATCTCCGGCATGGTCGCGGCGCGCTGGAGCGGCGTGGGCGGGAAATTCGGCAGCGGAGGCGGCGGGAGGAGGTCGATGGCGAACTGCACCTCCGCGTGGTTCGACTGGCCGGTGTAGTACTGGGGGTGCTGGACCTCGCCGTGGGCGTAGTCGCTGAGGGCGGCGCCGGTGTTCTTGAGCGCGATGCCGTAGGCCGAGTGGGCCGCCGCGAAGGCGTTGCGGGCCGAGACGGCCTCCTTCATGAATTGCTTCCGATCCTTGCAGCGGGAGACCGTCTCCTCATTCTCGATCTTCGATTGCGTGCAGCCCATGCTTGGTTGACCCGCCTCGATCGATCGAGCATAAGCAAAGCAGACAGAATCCCCAACTCCCCCGATCACGATTCTGCCTTCCCTCTCTCTCTTTCTCTGTCTGTCTCTCTGTGTGCGGTCGAAGCTCAGGGGATGAGAAGAGCGAGTTCGTTCGCGACGAGAGAGAAAAACGGCGTAGTTCGGCAGAGGCTTCCCCGAGTTCGGTTAAAACGACGCGTCGTCATGCGGATCTCTCCGCGCCTTCGCTTCTTTCTTCTTCGAGGGGAAAACCGGGAAAGGGCAAGTGAGTCGTGACAGGAGGCAGCAGAATATAAAATAAATTATTTAAATTGAACGAGAGAATAAGAAACATCCGGAGTCAGGACCAGACATGAATCTTAATCCCGACACTTATCGATAACGATTTACCGTATTATATAATAAAATATTAATTAATTAAATTCGCCTTTTTAAATGATGGCTTTGTTTAACAATCTAAACCCGTGAAGCTCACGCTAAAGAAGGCCACGCTGGCAGTTGGCTTCGATGGAATTCCCCAGTTTACCCTCCTCTCCCTCTCCACCTTTTCCCATTTTTTATTCCTTTTCCCCTTTTTTTGTTTTTCCTTTTTTTGGGACCGCGAGAGTCGAATGGTAAGAGCTAGTGGGTTTCCTTAATGATCGGTTATGATTAATCCTAACCACCAACTACATTGCATTGCCTAAACCAATTCTCTAGAGGATTAGGTATTTTGTTCTTGTTCTAAATTCTAATGGAATAGTTATTAACCATAAATTATCTCGTTTTGTATGAGGGAAAAAGTTCGATTTTTTTGCGAAATTATGCATGTCAACTTCACATGACCTTAATTGTGATTCATGGTGGATTTTCGTAATCATGTATGGATTTGAGAGTTACGAATAACATCTGAGCATATTCGGATATTGAGAATAAAATTATTGAAATGAGCGTAGGAAGCCCTATGCCCTTTTTCGATATTCTTTATAAGCTGCGATTTCATCATATATATTTGGGTATGGAGAATAAAATCATTGAATCCGTCATGATAAAGTTTTTTCTGCCACCGATTTCATAGACACGACATGGCCGCAATCACCTAAAGTTTCTTTAACTTTTTTTTACTTTTGGGAACGCACGTAAAGTTCATGTGATGCCACGTCAGAAAACGGTTGATTTAAAATTTAAAAAAAAAAGAGCAAAAGGTCAGCCAAAAATCAGAAAAGAGAAAATATCGCCAAAACAAAAATAAGGCAAGGCGGCACCGACGGCGAGGCTTGAAGATTGGGGTGAGGGTCGCACCGCCCATAATTTCTTTCCTCATTTTCTTTTGACTTTTTCCATTTTTCTTACGGCCGTCACATATAGACATATTGAATTTTCCTCGCATCATACAGTCGCCCACGAAAACTTAGATCTAATCATGTTTCAAGTTGCGCCTCGAGACTTCTATTCATGACGATTCGAAAAACAACAAAATCGCAAAAATGCTCAAAAAAGAACACCTAGATTTCCGATTCCGTGTCGCCAATTCCCTAACTCTTGAATTAATCGCCATCCCGATTTCTTTACAATTTATCCCGGTGCCCTTTCGTTTGAACCGTCTCTTTCCCTTCTTTCGTGCACAACGGTGGCTAAATTTACTAACGTTCCGCCTAACCAACACGAGACTTCCCCCCGGTCGGGGCAATTTCTCGGAAGTTGCCGAGGAGATGCGATGAATCTTTTGGCAAATTGCTTCGCGGTCTCAACCACCATTTTCACGAATTGGGAAAAGCTTATCTCGAGTCACGAGACGTTGCTTTCGCAAAAGCGTCATCATGGCACGCCCTCAAAGACTTCGCTCAAGCACTCCTCCTCCGAGCTCTGATGATGGCTTCCTGTCTGCTTTTCTCCAGGGGTCAACCGTGAATAGCAACGCTTGCCCCAGTCCTAAGCTTGTGACCCACTTCATATCCAGACCATGCACGGCTCTCTTTTACAAACTTTCTCGTCCGGTAAACAAGCTAAGAAGATTCAGATTTTCCCGGGTTCCTTTACTCCTTAATCGAACCCGTTTGCGCGGGGCCGCTGTTTGCGAGGACGGTTGGATCGGACAGAAATGGTCTTTGGCCGAAAGTTTCCGAAAGAGAGAGAGCGTGGCGGATATATTCGTGAAATTTGTACAACTTTCACTTTGCATTGTTCTGTAAGATTGAGATAGGAATCGGGATTTTTTTTTTTTGTCTATTTTTGTTCCCATTACTCTGTATGAGCCCAAGTTGAGCGCCCGCCAACCAAGATGGGATATAGCAAATTGGAACATTAATTTGGTCCACGGTCTTAATGCACTGCGAAATTCCCGTTGTCAATTCAAATCATCTTTTTGGAGCCACCCTCCTCTTTTGTGCTGTGGCTGGCTCTAAAGCGGGTCTGGGTCCGACCACGAAAAGATTCTCGGGTTTGAACATGAATGGCTGGAAGGCATCTGGTCATTTGTCATCATGGGTTGTCCGAAACGGACCAGAGGCGTAACCATGAAGCCCACCCTCCTCTCCTCCACCGCCAGAGAATCCACAGGATTGAGCTGCCAAAAGAAAGGCAAAAAAAAAAAAACAAAGCAGAAAGAAAGATTATTCTTGTTCCTCTGGCTGGGAAAAAGCGAGCACTAGATTCACCGAAATGTCGGAGCTTCACGTTCACGGGAATGGCTGTCGTTGCCTTTTCTTCCCGGTACCATCCCTCGCTGTCCTCGCATCTTCGAAAGCAGAGAGGTTGACCCCCCCCCCCCCCCCCCACCTCCCCTGCGGAAATGGAAAATTCGAGCGAACCAGAGAACAATAAAAGGTAACTGAAGCTATGGCGAGGTCAGAGGTTGAATGGGCACGCGGGTTCTTGTGGCAATAGCACCTCTGGCTCTGCCAGATGTAGGCGAAGAAGGTGACTTCCTCCACTGAGCCTGATCTTCCTCGGCTCGACCTCGTTTCATCAGTCGTAAGGGAGAAGTCAGCACGAAAGTCGAGTAAGATCGGGGCGTCGCCAACAAAATCGGGCTGTGACGCGTGGGGTCGGGAGCTAATGCGTGTTGATGATTAGCTGACTTTTCTTTCCTTTTGGCATTTTGTATACCGGTGATTGGTGAATCGACAGCAGCGTAAGTACAAAATCTCTCGTTCTGATGCAGATTTAAAGATGGATCACTAGCGCACAGAGAGAGCGTAATCAAAGGAAATTGCTGTCACTGTGGGCACTTGCATTTCATGAATCCCACGTAAGTCCCAATGGATTCTTAAAATCAACCAACAATCTCCACCTCCGCACGCCCGGTAACTGTGTAACAATGCTATAGCGTTCTTCGAACCAGCCAGCTGGCGCGGGGCATCGCTGATGAAAAAATGGAAGTTCAAGAAAGCAGGGAATAGATAAATCGGCAACTTGCGCAATGCTATGCAACGTAAGAGAGGAACCGAAAAAACACAGCATCGACCATCTGCATTTTCGACAATCATGTGTCAAACATGCTGGTCCAAGAATTCATTCCTGGCGCAAGCAATTATTCAAACTGAGTTCAAAATTGGATCCTAACCATTAACAAAATCCAGTAACAAGCAACAATACAGATGCCACAACGCATCAGCCATACTGAGATAGCAAAGTGAAAAATCAGTTGGGAGAGAATCCATAAATTCGTCTAAGACAAACCCTGCAAAAAAAATAGGATTTTGGAGACCACCCTTCTGACAAAATTCTCAGAAAAGGCTTTACAGGTACAAATAATTATAAATGAGGCTTCATAACCTCTCCACCCTACACCAGCTGAAGGTCCTGAGGTTCAAACGTGAGAAATCTTACACAATCCATGAAAACCTGTTGTGCTGTTATATCAAGCAACTCTTAAGAAGCGGATGGAGAAGCCTCAGACTTGTCCATTTCCATTGGCTCCCCTGAAGCAGGCGTGACATCACCAGTCCCAGCATCAGCATCAGCAGTTGCATTGGCATCAGCATTGACATCACCTCGAGGTTGCTGCTCACCCTGAGCAGGCTGAGGAGGAGTCTCAGGAGCAACAGGCTTGGCAGGCTTCGGTTTCATCATTATTGGCCGGCAAAACCTATTGAAGCAAATCTTAGTCTGTAGTTTGATCTAGAATTAGGGACATGGAAAAAAGGAGACAGGAAATCACGCGCACAATAACACCACCAGTTACTGCAATGGCCGGTTGGCCATAACATGCAAGTTAAATGAAGTCTATCTTATTAAGGGCTTAGATTGTCTACAATGACCATGCGGCTCCATTTAGTTGAATATGAATGATTTCCTGTCACTTTCATGTCTAGAGAAATTAAGATCAAAATAAACAAACATTATCACCAACAGAAAAGCAAAAGATAAATATGATTTCCTGTAACTCAATTTGCTAGTTGAATAACTTGGGCACGAGATCACTGGAAATTCCTCTTCAACAATATAAGGAACACGTTTTCTGTCTGTTATAGAAAACAACAAGGCAACTCGTGATAAAAACAACCCATCTCAACAAAAATGTAACTAAAGCCATCTAATATTGCAGATTGCCTTCTACTTCCAATGTACGATCAACTCGGAATCTTATTGTACAGTTTCCGCCAAGCCAAACCATGAGTATAGTGTGCACATTAATAAGTCTCTTTTTGTCCTATTATGCTAGTTTATTTCTGTAGCAATGTTTCCGTCAAACTTTCTTCTCAATGATGTTTTTGGCTTTGCTCTGAGAACTACCCAGTTAAACATCTTTCCTTATGAAGATTACAGGGAAATTACAAACTAACACGTCTAAGAAAAGGAGCATCACGCTATCGTGAGAGGATAGAACAGGGTACCTGTCCAGGGACTCTGCTTTCTTCCTTATTTCAGCTGACAAGAGAACTGGGGGGGCATATTTGGGAAGAGCATCCTGTTGTTGCCGTTTGTCTCTTAGCCAGGCTTCTGCCTCGACACATTCATTCAAGACCTGAAATGAAAATTTTGAATGTATTATGTATCTTGTTCAAGATTCCTCTCGATGGACAGCTGCTTAAGTAGATATATTTTCTCTACCTTTTGCTTCTCAGAGACATCGATGTGATCAAATTTGGAATCATTTGAAACAGCTGCTTCTCTATAACTATTTATACAATAAACAAGTTGGTCTATCACCGATCCTCTTTCTGTGTGTTCCTTGTAACGCTCTTCTATTGGATCACCTTGCTGCAAGTTACACAACATGGTAAGAAAGCAGAGCTCTTGCATATAACGTAGAACAGGAACAATTCTTTACCTTCTTAAGTTCCTCAAGCTTGGCAACATAGACACCTTTTGTTTCATCTTCGCCATCCTCATATAACCAGTCCTCCACCTCCTGAAGTGTCGAAATGAACTGCTCTCTTTCTGGATCCGTGACAAAGTCATGGTACTTGTCGTTCAGCTGACATTCCCCCAAAAGAATAAACGAAGCACAAGTCATGCTCTGAGTCCAGTAAACGCAATCTGCAATGGACAATCAGTAGCTGTGTACCTTGTTCCTCATGTCATACACATAAGCTTCAACAGCATTTTTCTTGTCTTTTGTCTCTTCCATGACACGATCTTGCAAGGCCATCTCGAATTCCTTCTCGACAGCCTTCTGCAAGTCTCCCGATGACAATGCACCATATACCAGCTCGGTCACAGGAACATTTGTTTTCTTTACCTTCTTCTTTGGAGCCTCAGTCTGGGAATAGCCAACCAAAAGAAAAATAAGAAGAGCAAGGTCGCGGTAGCCCACAAATCCCAACATTCTTCCACAAAGGCAAAAGTCAAAATTCAATGTTTTAAAGATCTACGAGCCATTATTCAAAAGAATGAAAATCCCGTAAAGACCACTTTCAAGACTATCCTACAAACATTACAACAACAGCAAACAAAGGCTCATCCCACTAAGTGGAGTCAGCTCCTATTATGCCATTAGACTCAAATTTAAAAAAATAAAATAAAAACTTACAAAGCCAGACTGAAAGGTTTGTCAATCTCCATCCTAGATCACAAAGACATAAACTAAAAGCCTGACAACCGACAGAAACTCTCACCAGACTTCTGATTCTGGTCGTATCCCTAATTAAAACACATCCACACAATATTGTAGCATCAGTTTGAATAAAACGCCAAAAGCAACAATAACAAATAATACATTTTCACCAAATCACAGCTGGAAAAGAGATGGCCCACATATGTGGAAATTACACTGACATAAAGAGAACAAGCAGGGCCAACTGACCTTGTTATCAGTTTCCATTTGCACAGGCTTCTCGCCTGTCTCGGGGACACCATTTTCTACACCAGAAGCATCAGTAGCTCCCTTTGCATCTTGCATGTTAACATCAGCCTCACCAGAAGTAGGGGGAGCAGCAGCATTAGAAGTTTCATCAGCATCCATCTGGTTTGTTTCTTGTGCCGCCACATCCTTCGTGACCGGAACTTCAACCTCCTCTTCTTCCAAGAGCTGCAGCACCGAATAAATTGATGAAAAGTCAAGGTATTCTGGACCAACTTCAACATCGAATGCAAATTCTCACAATACTTACCATTGCGGATTCAATAGACACAATGCCATGGAGATTTAATCGAACTTTGACCTTCAGTTTTGCTCGTTCACTTTTTGCACATTGGAAAGGGCCAATCTGCACATTATAAATAGGAGAAGCTAAGATATTAATGAAGGAGATTCTATGCCTAGAGGCCAAGAAAAGACATTTTCTCTGCTTTCTAATATACCGTGTATGAGCTGAGCTTAGAAGAAGCTTCTTGCAGTTCACTGCCATCGGTGTAGTGGACATCAACACTAAATGTCCCTGATCTGTAAAATGTCAAAGCCTTGATACTGGGTATTGCATTTCCTTTGGGGAAGACAATGGTTGTTTGATGATTATCTGCAGCCCCATCCTGACTTTCTTGTACAGAACTTTTCCATGACAAGCCGACAGAAGATGGAAAGCTTTCGTGGACCTTATAAGTAAAAACATAAGTTAAGAAAAGAAAAACAAGTGATTAAAATATGTTCTGCATTAAAAAAAGAAAGAGACAATCCTCATGGATATGCAATTTTATGGATTATTTATCACTCCCAGATGCTTGCAATTGTCATGTCAGGCATCCAAGTAGAAACATCTGATAGCCGAATTAGAGCCACACAAGACTCATGCTATACAACTTAAGGTTATAACAGCTCTGCCACCAGGATAAAGATAGAAGAAAATGTAGAGATATAACAGAAAGAAAGGTTACTGCAACTGAATAACTCATGTCATGTATCGCAGCAGAAAAATAGGATAACCAGCGCCTTTTAATCATGCCGGATGGGCACAGTTAAGAGGGGAAAACTGGAAAACCTATGCGACTATAGACAATTGTATCCCACATATGGAAAATTAGAAGGCATCAGAGAAGTCAGACAGTGCTTACCTGAAATTCTCGCACTTTAAAGGTTGGGCTAAGGATTGCACACTGCAAAGCACACCCCCTGGCGACACACTCACTTGCATTCATTGTTCGCCTAGGTTCCTTCCCAAAAAATTCCGTCAAAATCTTAATGATAGCGGGAACACGAGATCCAGAACCAACGACCTCAACCATATGTACGTTCTCGACTGCAAGACCAGCTTCTGCAAGAGCCTTCTGCAAAGGTCCTTTCACTCGCTCCAAAATTGGGGCACTGATTTGTTCAAACTCATCCCTCTTGATATGTCCTCTGACATCCTTTTCATCCATCAGGCACTCAATGTTTAAAGGTGCCTCCGGATTTGCACTGAGAACTTTCTTGAGCTTCTCACAGGCAGCCCTAAGCCGAAGACAAGCTCTAGCATTCTTAAAAACATCGATCTTGTATTCCTCCTTAAATTTCGCAGCAAAGTGGTGGAACAAAACCTCATCAAAATCTCTGCCACCCAATGACTGATCATAAGAGTGAGCAAGGACTTTTAATTGTCCTTTTCTGAAGCCTGCAATGCAGACTTGCATGCTTGCATGACCGATATCAACAAATGCGACATTAAGTGGGTCACCTTCAGGCAAATCAGTCTTGTAGATACCATAAGCCAGGGCAGTTGCAGTGGTCTCATGGATTAACTGAAGAGGGTGTAAGCCTGCAATAGTAGCAGCATCTAGGACTGCTCTTCTCTGGACGTCTGTGAAGTAAACCGGAATTCCAATGCAGCAATCAACAACTGCTGCATTTAAATTCTTCTCTGCAATTCCCTTTAGATTTGAGAACATCATACCAAGTACTTGGGTAGGTGTGAATGTCTTTGATTCTCCAAGATACCTTGCATGTATCAAGGGATACCCATCAGGCCCCTCAGTAACGTGGAAAGGCAATGACTGCAGATCCCTCTGTAGTTCGGGATCTGAGAATTTCCGTCCAATCAATCGCTTGATCTGGGAAATAGAATTTTTGGGGTTCATCATAGTAGAAGCAGCTCCTGCAGTCCCAATAAACCGCTGCTTCTCACCAAAGCAAACAATTGCAGGAGTTTCACGTTTGGACTCATCATTGAGCACAACATCGATCCCCCTTTGCCTTGCAACAGCAACAATGCAACTCTCATTCCCAAAGTCAAAACCAACCACGCTCATCTTTAGCCTGGCAGACCAATTCGGGCAATGAATAGCTGAATGGGTGCAGTAAAAAGTGCTGATTGCCTGGCAAATATTAACAGAAGCGAATTGATCTGTTAATTAAGTATGACATTGAGCAGCAGAACATCAAATCAAACCGTGCAGTACCCAATAAGCAAAACTCAAGCACAATATCAGTCAAAATCAAGCAATTTCACATAGACAAGCCAAGAGACAATCCACTTGGACGAATTATACATTCGACACAAATGCAAAACATCTAAAAGCCAACCACGCAGGAAAATCAACCGGCATAAAGTTCCCACAGCTTCAAGAATCTCAATCGGCACAAATCTGCAATACTTTGATAAGCCCACCGAGGCCGCCTCACCAAATCAGAGTCACAAAGTAAATCCCGGTAACGCCGGTCTACCAAGGGAGCCAAAAAAAAATCAGCCGTTCTCCACAATCCATGCAAGACCTCCGCGAATCATGAATGAACCCCCCAGACATTCACTCAATCCACAACCACAAGCACAACACTCGATTCGAAGCCAGCAGAACAACGAAACAAACCACGCACACAAGGAAGCGAGAGAATCCAAGGTCAGGCTCGGACAACGAGAATCACGATAGAATGCGCGCGCGGAGGAATGAAAGATTACAGATCTGTCGAAAAGCTCGACAGGAACGGAGGACGCGAGCCGGAGCTCCAACAAACGACGTTGCGCCGAAACAGGAGAGCAGCATCGGCAATCTCACCTGAAGGAGAGGAGATCGGAAGAGCAGCGAAGGTTGGCGACGGTGGGCGAGGAGGGTCTCGAATTCTCTAGAAGAAGTAGGCTTTTTATGTGAAGGGAACCTGGAGACGGGACGACGGGAAGGGGTTTGTGTGCAATTTTCCCTGCTTACATGAAAACTCGCTCGCCTAAATTTTTCTACTTATTTCATACGTTACGCGAAGGAAAAGATGAAAAGGATCCTTAAACTTTAACACGATATATAATATTATTTTTATATTTTTTAAATTTATTTAATATAATCTGTAAATTTTAATTAATATATAATATCATTTGTAAAATTTATTTTACAAATGATCTCTTGACTTTAGCACAAATTTAATTTTGTTATTGAATTTATGTGAAAATGTTTGACATTTTTTTTGCTAATTCATATCTAAGGACGACATCAAATATTTCTATACATGTATCAAAATTTTAGAAATATTTCTACGCTCCAGGTATTCCTACCATTTCTTCTGATAGATTACGCTCAAGAATTATTCATATAATGATCCCTCATAACAGCTCCATTTTTGTTGAAAAATACACAAATCGTCCCTCTACTTTTACTTGAAACCCAAAATTATTCTTGTATTTTTTTCCCTAATTGGTACCTCTACTTCCGATAATTATTTTTGCAAACATGAACCCAACATCATAAAAAAAAAATTGCTGACATGGACTCCCTTTCTCTCAAAAAAATTGAAAATTTTCATTTTCTAACTCCCTCCATTTGAATGGAAAAAGAAGTGTAAATCAAACTACAACCTCACATGACCTAGATGAGGCCAACAAGATGATGCTATCGACGCCGCCCGCGACCATTCTATGATGGTCGGGCGTCGACCATTCTATGATGGTCGGCCCCTCGCCCAAATGGCAAGCGGACGCGCCCAACTCCCAATTTACACGTGTCATCAGAGTCGCGATCAATGTCGCAATGTGTCACGTGTAGGCATTCTTCATAGCTAGAGCCACCTCACGGCTGAGACTCAGATTCAAATTTAGATCTGCTCTTTCTCTATCGCAATGGCCTCACGTTGACTGGCAAGATATACTCCGATGCCCCGCCGCATCCAATTTTTATTTTTATTTCAAGTTTTTCATTGATTTTATTAAATTTTTATAATACTAAGCCACTAGTAATGTACATTTCAGCTGTCGACTTAGCACTCCAACAGTTAAATCTAATTCAAAGACGAACCGTTACGCCTCTTAAAATGTTATTAGAGATAGTTTTGAGAAAAACGAAAATGTAGAGGAACCCTTCCTAACTCTGAACAGAAGTCGAGGGCCCGCAAGTGCTGCCATTTTGTCTGTATTCATTAGGGAACAAGACTGTCGATGTTTTGTGTCGAATGTCGTGGTCGACGGCGTTTCGTTCCAAGAAATTCTCCTTTGGACATGGTGGTCTCTCTCTCTCTCTCTCTCTCTCTCTCTCTCTCTCTCATTTGACAGAGGAAAAGGGTAAGAACTAGCGCTCTCAGACAGAAAGTCCGATGGTCTCCTTTGGCTAATCTATGGTTAACATGCGCTCATCATAAGCATTGATGAGCACCTGTTGGAAGAAGTTCATACTACCTTTTCGAAGAAGTTCATACTACCTTTTCTTCATAATGGTGAGCTCAAAAAGTGCAAGTCAGAAAATCGAAAGACATCTCGCACAGGGCTTTCTTCAACCAATCGAACGTGGTTTACATCTGTTATTTGAATCAAGGCATATAACTCGTGCGAATGTATCTAGTTTCCGACTAATGTCTTCGTTTTCTTGGACTTTGGCAGATGAAGGTGACCCCTGGCTTCTCCAATAGCTGTTGCTCCGTGTTCCAGGGGAATGCCTGTGATGGATGGCCTTTCTTCTGGAGCGATCTCCCGATGTCGGTGCGGCTCAGAAAGCTCAGGACGACCATTGCCGGAAATTTGGAGCAAATCAGAGAAAAAGTAGGTGAACCTGACATTGTGAAGTTGGAAAACTGAAGCTCTCTGGACTTCACTATGGCAAAACTGCTGAGATCTGTAGAACTTGAATAGCAACTGGCTTTTTGTAGCAATTGCATCCCCGGCTTAATCGAAGGTTCAGGCTTGATAGTTTCCTCCTCTGTTGTACCTGATCTTCCATATCTCAACGTCATTTCCTCGGTCATAGTGCAGAATATACTGTGGAACTTGAGCGAGATCAACACATTTGCCAACAAAACCAGGCAATGACTCGCAGTCATCGACCTCACATCCTGCAACATCCAGCAATACAGTGAACAGTCCATTTCTCACTGATAAGGAAATCAAATTATGCAAAATTAAGGGAGAGAAATAATGCTGAGACAGTTTTTAGTTACTTCAACAACATATCAGTCAGTCCATCCACGTCTGAGATGCTTACCTTCTTCAATCCTCACATAACTTAAGAAGTGGGAGTAACCATTTGCAACCACATCTAGATCATTGAGACTGAAGTTATAACGCTTTTCCAATGCCAAGTATAGTAACTGAAAAAGGAAGAAGTAGCATCTTAAATTTCCTGATCATTTTGCAAGGACAAAAGTCAAATGATAATTTGATTTAACTTGAGACTTTCAGAAAAGTTCCATATTAAACTCTACCTACAAACAAATTGAGGAAAAAAGAGATACCACTTCCCCTTCTCATCAGATATCCTCATCGACACAAGTTATATACACGCTAGATACCTTTTCTGATCCTCGTGACATTAGTCTTTTTAAGGTACAGAATAATGCGTCGGTCAGATCATCACTGTAGATGACATCAGCAGCTAAAAGTAAAGAAGAGCTTTCAGCTTCTTCCACTTCTAAGGATGTCCAAGTGTACCTAAAAGGTTACCGCATCACTCAACCAGTGAGTTAAGTCTGCAACTGTTGCACAGCATCAATTGAAAGTACAGATAAGTCCATGTGTGTCTGTATATGCTGGTGTCAATTACCGAAAGATTTTATTTATCAGCTAAAGCTCACATTTACCTCGCCTGTGACTCAGAAACTTCTGTGCATACATTAGGAGGCCAATATTTCATCCAATCGAGTTCACATACATGAACGGTAGCCTTATAGTTCAGAACTCCATCATTGAGCTTGGCATTCTTCGCACAGTTGTCAAGGATTTCATCTCCATGATCTGGCAACACTCAAAGAGACTATTCTTAGAGTAAAAGAGAAAGAAGAACTTGCGATTGCCTAGACATGGAGAGTCAAAGGTGCCCTTAAGAAATAACACATTCTATGATTTTTCCAACTGCTAAAATCAGTTTGCCTTTATATGCTTTCCAGCAAGAAAGGAGGAGGGGGGAAGGGATTGAGGGTATCTAGGTCGTCACCTAATTCAAAATCACAAAATGGACTATATTTAAATTTCAAGACTACCCTCATATGAGCGGATCAGCCAAGGGGCTGTATGCATAAACCTATATATTTCAAAGAGGAAAGCTGCCAGCAACACATGGTTCTACATGCCAAAAGAAAATAACTCCGTTATATTTGAGTCTGATAGTCCAACCTGTGAGGAATACTGTCTTAGCTACACGGGAAAGCAGTATACCAACCAGCCCTGGCATAAAAATTGAAATGAAGACTGTCATAAAAGTAATAGCAAGAAACTTGAGCAGATGGAATGAAGTCAATGAAGAATTAAAGCAGTACTAGCTGTTAATGCTCATGGAAAATTGATAAGATTCTCTGTAAGACACTGTAAGACAAGTTTCATCGGTAAGCCTTACTCCACTAGGCTGTTCACCTGGTAATTTAACTGGAAGCACTTTTGTGAACTTTCGAAAAGACAGGAATGCTACCATTGAATTGACTATGCACTCCTCTTTGTTCATATAGTGGTGAATGTACAGGTAACAACAGTGATCAGTAAAAGGTAATCATGACCATTTAGAACGTGGCAATTCATATTACGCCTAAGATATTAGGCTCGCAAGAAGAAAACATCCATAACAGTCAATCTCTTCATCCTCCATTCAGCGATTCTGATCCTCCAAAATAACTTGGACACTTCCTCATGGGACTTCACCATTCAAGAAAAATAAGCAATCTATGATGTAAATTTAGTTTTTTCGAAGAGTATCACCCCACATACTCAAGCAAGCAGCAGTAATCAACATACCTGTTCCAGCACCAAGCTCCACAGCAACAACTCCATCAAACTCAGAAGAAGTAGACATTGTATGCAACATAAAATCAGATAATGCTAATTCAGCTTTCCATACCTGAACAAATGGCAAAAAAGCCTCCCAATGTTAAGCAGCTCACAAGCTACCGAATGAGAAGATTATGAAAATGACTAATACCTGCAACCCGACATTCGGGATAGAAGATGTGATATTATGCTGTATGATCACACTAAAACAATTTGAAGATGGTTCTGCATTGTCGGAAAATGTCCGGTTATCACCATTTCGTAAGAAAAGAGGATCCAAAAGCAAAATATGTAGACATTGTATGATCATCAGGAGTTGTTTGAACATCCTTCCCCACCCCCGGAGATGATACGCGACATGCGTACGCCATCGGCAACCCGGGACCAGAATCAATTTCACAACTCTCAATCAAATGAATTCTCAAGACAGACTTGCTAGGATTGCTTTTTTTTTTTTTTTTTTTTTGGTAAATTTGCTAGGATTGCTTGCGGCTTCAAAGCAAACTGAAATGCATGAACAGTTCAGAAATTGATGTAGAAGGAGATAACAAAAACACTCACGGTCTCGCCGTGTCACGACAAGATCACCATCCTCGTCGAGTACGACTCCTCGGTGTTCTGCAAATTCATTTACTTTGTTCAAACTCAAACTCGATTCTGCCAATCGGTTTGTCGACGAACGAAAGGAGTGTGTGGATCCAGGAACATTACCAGGCGGAAAGGAGATGGCGAAGCTGGAGAAGTGGGGCCCGGAGGTGTAAGGAGGGCAACCTATGTGCACTTCACTCATCACCTCCTCCTCCTCCTCCTCTTCCTCCTCTCCTTCTTCTTCAACAGCGCCTGAAGCTGACGAATCAGTCGCCCGCTCCATGAATTACTTACCAAACCCACCGCGGCGACGAGACGAAGAAGACGATGGTCGAGGAAATCGAAGCACCGCCTTCGTCGTCTCTCTGTCTGTTCTTCAGGAATCAGCGGTCAGACCACCAATGAGCTCGGGTCGGGCGGGCTCTACCACATTGCCGGGCCGTTTCCACACGCAAATTCTAATGCTCACGCTATTTGGGTTTCATTTCTATTCAAAAGTTAACGGGGAACAGCCGAAATTATCTCTCAATTTATATATATATATATATATATATATAATTGCTTAATACATATTTTTTCCAACCCAGCAAAGGATGAGCAAGGCCACGTCAAAGTCGAGATATTTACCGCCAAGCATTTGTTTTTTGAAAAATCAATATTTTAAAAAATACTTACATATATTTACATTTACCAAAAAAATACTCACATATGATAATTAATTACTGAAGAATAATTTAATTATCATCAACAATTAATGTCTAAACATCTTCGCAAATGATGAAATTTTTTTTTTTGTTTATTCATATCAATAAGAGATACAGCCATTATGTTTAGCCATTTTTTCGCTAAACAAACGGAATTTAAAACAGCTAGAAAAAATTTTACCCTCCGAAGATCACTGTCAATGCCGAGCCTTCATCTTCAACATCTCGTGGAACTATCTATCAACATTGAAAGTAAAGCATTTGAAAAGCGCAGGAATGCAACTTTATACTTTCTTCAATCAAGTTGCCAAACACATCATCAGCACGATCCTCTTACATAATTCACGTTGTCGATGTAAACAAAGTTTAGAAAGCAAAAGAGAAAGATGGGGATCAAGCGACGCCACTTTTCACACTGCCCATGTAATCTTCAGGGCCGTTCATCAACTGAGGAAATTACTTGGAATAGGCCATCGCTCCATTCCCAACGACGAAAGAGACCACCCTTCCTTAACTAGAATTCTGGCCTGAAGGACGACCGCTTCTAACCCACGAACTTCTTGGTGAGCTGGACCGAGTCAATTATGTGATATTATACTCTGGTCATGGTTGGTGAACAGGCTGATCGACCCCCCTGCAGCCACAATGTCAGTTCCAAACCAGGAAGAGCTGGCAAGTGCCTTCCTCTCTAAGATCTAGATGAAAATGTCACAGGAAAAGATCAAATTATTCACGTAGTAATATCAATCTGAGTAGCAACAGCAAAACCTGTATTTGGGGGACAGCAAGCCACTGCTTGACAGGCGAAGCTTTCAGGCCAGGACTAGTAATTCTCTCCTCAGGCTGCCAAGCCTATTAGAGCTTTTGACTTTGTGACAGCCAGGATTATTGCTAGTGGGTCCACAGGAGATGCAGCTCGCGGCTGATACCCAGTGATTCAATCCGAGTAGTCAAAGCTGCCACAAGAGGTAGTAATGGGAGATTGGAAGCCGCCTCAAGAGGAAGGGAGTGCAATAGAAGGTCTCCACAGCAGATCATGTGAATAAATTTATCCAACTATAGTCCACAAAAGAAGCATTGTGTGACGCGATGAAAGTATATTTGGAAAAATCTTATAAATATACAAAGGAGATCGACATTGCAATAGATTTCCAAGATGGGGCATTGTGTAAATAATGAAGGGGGGAAATGAAAAACACAAAATGAAGCAATGTACTGCTGAAATCACTTTAAAATATTTATATGCCACAGAAGAACCTGTGCAAGAAACTTAAATGGACAACTGAAAAGATGGACAAACAAAAACAGAATTAGTTAGCATTTAAAGGAAACTATGGAATTGTTTTTTAATTGTTGCGGGCAAAAAAAGAATCGACATAGATCAACTACTATAAGTCAGTCAAAGGGGACACACATTTTAATGTAAACGTGAAAGAAAATTGAGACTACAGTAAGTCTGTGTACCAAAATCTGAGGGCCAACAATTGATAATGTGTAGGCAGTGCAGGAAAAGAAAACTCTTCCCTTGATCATTGGGGACATCTATATCAGAAAAAGTAGATCACAAGTACTATACTATAGGAAACCTCCCTCTCAAACTGCCCAAACAATAGTAGACCAAGTATTCATATTTAAGGCTCTATGCAGATATTATCGAGACCAAAACGTCTGAGAAATGAACAAGTTTAACTTGCTTTGTTTACCATCAAATATTCTTAATTTGCCTAACTAGGAGCCAACCAACGTATCAGATCAACACAAGCAACTCCCACACGTTATACTATGCCAAATAATGGAATAATCCTTCTAGTTGTCCCGCCATGTTCTTGTTAAGTTAATCAGCCATATAACTATGAAGACAAATGGCTCACCTTTCATGATCTGCTAATCATACTTGCTGTATTGCCAAGTCATCAACAATTCAAGTGTCAGCTTTTTATAGCCCCCCTTTGATCAACCTCTCTCCAAAACTTCAGAGCTTCACAAAAAAGGCTAAGGCAAAAACGGTCAATCATTACAACAGAAAATAGATTTAAGGAGAAAACCAATATGCATCTCCTATCATTTAAATCTCTTATGAATTACATCCCAAGTTCCCATTGGTCACACAACAATGACTGAGAAGGATTTTTACCTGGTTAGGTTCAAATCAACCCCGCAACATAATCAGACCAAATTGGAATTTGCCGCATGTCATGGCGGCAGCAAGTACTCAACATCATTAGTTCCCGCTCCTTTCCACATCCAAAAGAGATTTCTCTATTACCTCATCACAAAGGTCAAGCATGTTTCCCATTTTTCCTTCATCATACATCATATCCACAAAGGCATTGTAGATCTCTCTGTCTACAACCAGCCCCCATGTTCTCATCTCTTCAAATAGTTGCCTGGCCTCAGAAAATTTCTTCTTTTTTACAAGTCCCTTAATAAGTGCATTATACGAAGGAGCACTAGGTATAAATCCCTTCCCAATCATTTCTTGATGCAAAAACCATGCTTCCTTCATATTCCTTGCTTTAGAATGGCCCCGTACCAATATGTTATAAGTGTTACCATCAGGCACAACTCCTCTCGCACACATGTCCCGATAGATCTCAGTTGTGGCGCGTATATTATTTCTTACGCAATACTGTTTCATCAAAGTATTGTAAATGGCAGCGTTCGGACAGAGACCCTTTTCCAGCATCCATTTTAGTAGCTGTTCACCATCCACAAGCATTCCTGATTTACAGAAACCATTCATCAGCACACTGAATGTAACAATAGTAGGTTGAAGACCCTTAGCTAACATTTTCCGAAGGAGCTCGTGAGCTTTCGCCATCTCCCCGAGTTTACAGTAGGTATCCATCAAAGTTGTGAAAGTAATGGCATCGGGATGAATTCCAGCACACTCCATGTCTTCCATGAGTTTCACAGCTAGATCAATATTCCCTGCTTTACAGTGACCATTAAGAATAGCATTGTAAGTGCAAAGATTCAGTTGAAGGCCTTTCCTCCGCATCTCATGAAGAAGCTCATTTGCTGAATCCATGTCTCCACTTTTACACAGGCCATCAGCCAGGGCAGTATATGTAACTATGTTTGGGGTAAGCCCGATCTTTACCATCTGGTTGTGAAGAGAAAATGCCTTTGCCATTTCACCAGCCTTGCCATAACCATCAATAATTGCAGTGTACGTAACTTCATCGGGTTTAAAGCCACACTCAATCATCTCATGAAATAGCCTACCTGCTTCCATCACTTTTCCATTTTGGCAAAGCCCACAAATAAGGGCAGTATATGTCACAAAATCAGGGGCAACTCCCTGACTTTGCATTTGATCAAACAGACTAAAAGCAGCAACAAATTTTCCTAACTTGCATAATCCATCTATAATAGTGGTATAAATAACACTATCAGGATATATTCCTTTGTTTATCATATCCTGACAGACCAGTTCAGCTTCTGCTATTTTTCCAGACTTGCATAGAAGAACAATTATACTGCTGTAGGTAAAATGGTTCGGCTTCAAGCCTCTTATGCGCATTTCCTCTATGAGCTTCAACACAATCTCAAGTTCGCCAACACGGCAATAACCATTGATTACAGAACTGTAGCTTATAACATCCGGTGACCAGCCTCTCAACTCCATTTGCCAGAGTAAACTGTGAGCTTCTTTTATTTTTTGGAATCGGCAAAGTGAATGTACTAAGATATTAAATGATTCGGTATCCCAACTAATACCAAGGTCACCAAGCTCTTTGAACGCCTTCACCAAAATTTGAGGGCTGTCCACATGATCAGAAAGACGAGTGAGGTATAAATTACAAGAATCAACAGATATGACCACCCCGTAATTCAACAACTTGTGGAAGAATTTTCTTGCTTCGGCAAAAAAACCGGCCTCAACAAGAACTTGAAAGAATATGTCGAACACACGGGGATTAGAACCCCAGTCCTTGTATGTATATATTAACTGCTCAACAAAATGAATAAACCATATACTGCTATCCAAATTGGACTTTGAACAAACATTGCCAATAAGATCATGAGCCGTTTTTAGATCCCCAGAAGCCACAGCTACTTGAACAACTATGCAACGAGCTTGTAATGTTGGGTCTCTTCGAACGCAAGCCCAATTAAAGAAGTCGAAAACCAGCTCGTAGTCATTCTTAATGTTCATGAGAACCCAAATCAGATGGTCGGCCCTAAACTTGGATTCATAAGGCTTAAGTGTACGTTGAAGGGGCTCAGTGCGGCGTAATTTTATCGTGGTGGAAATATGATAAACGAGCTCAGAGTCTTTGATGGAAGGTTTTTTTGGGGAATAATCGGGGAAAGGTCTGGCAGTAGTTGATCCTGAGGAGAAATCTCTTAAGCTCAAACATCTACAAGGAAAGAATAACAATAAGACACTTGAATAATCCCGGCGAAGCTGACGCCTACAGGTGTAAAACAAATGGCCTGAGACGCTAGTGGCAACCCCCTTCATGCCTCTGATAAATATCAATCAAGACAAACATGGAGAACCTCTCTTGGAGGCAAGGATGTTCTCCTCCATATAGAAGAATTATAATGACAAGGCCTCATCATCTCTAATCATCTGCAGAAGGAAAGCCCCATAAGCTAAATGCCTTTGAAAAGCCAAAGGTATCTGAAACCGAAGATCTATCAGTAGTCTATTGCACGTTTATCTCCTCGATGAAAATGATGTCAAAATGCACATTATAGGGAGTCGCCTATCAAGAATCTTGAGAGAAAACATGTCTGATGCTATTGTAGAAACTAAAATAAAATAAAAGAGGTCACAAACAGATATAGGCATTAATACAATCAATTCAATCGTGTGCTTGAGAGCCAAAACAACGAAAATATCAGTCTAGCATGTGCTATTAAATGCAGACCCAGCTTTATAAGAGTGCTGAATATCCAAAGCAAATAAAGATAACCAATGAAAAAACTGTGATGTACATAGTTCTATAAAACAAGTAATTAAACTATTCATCTCCTTCGCACAGAAAACCATTGTCAACAAATATGTAGAAAGATCCAGCGAAGGAGCGGGTCTCTTCCATTTGGTATGGTCATTATAACAAATATGTTGAGCGCAAAGTGCAGCCTTTCTGAAGGTTCACCTTAAACTTAAAACGGGATGCTCCAAAGCTCTGTAGCTCGAGCCAAACAACAAGGCATACACATCCATGGAATGATCAGATTAAAAAAACAAAAGGGCATCACATAGCCAAGCACAAGAGCTGCAAATTCCCAGGCCCGACAGGGAAACACCCTATAACCCAGTATCTACAGTTTCGAAGTATTTGATTCGGAGGGCTCTTTACTACTCCTGCTCACAACAAAGTGAAAAGCTTTCAGTCGAACAGAGCCAAGCCATCGGCGAGGCGAGGCGTTGCAATAAACGAAGGGGGACCAAAAGCTAAGAACAAAATGAGGAAGAGCAGATGAAGAAGATCGAAACCCATTATGCAGACAGCGAGCTTACCGCGTATCTCGTCCCGCCGACTGCAGAAACGGGAGCCAGAGTTCGACGTCTCCGACCATGCCGCTCAACAGTGCGTCGCCTTCGCGGCTGTCGCCGGTTCGGAAAGACAGAAGGCAGGAGAGGTTAGCGTAGGATCGACTAATAACCATTGTTGTTCTTTTACTTTGTTTTACCGAAAAATGGTTTTTTATTTTATTTTTCAGCTTATCGGGAGCGTTATTTTGCTATCTCCACAAGGCGTAAAGATGAAAAAATATTGGTTAAATAAAGGCGCTATTTTAGACTCTTGAATAGCTTTTATAGTCCAAATAAAACGAATTGTAATTTTATTTGTTGAGTCGACGACAAGGGAGCCGACAACTAAAGCTCAGAAGTTCCAATTAATACGAATCCTTATAAATCTAAAAGAATAAAAGAGCTCGATATACTGATTATTCACGTCTCATTCAATGGTCGAAAACGAATTAAAAATGAATGCCGATATTGACCATGGGAAAAATTGACGCATTTCAAACCCCGACTTTATCGGCCCCGACAAGACCAATCGGGCCCATAACCGTGGTCCATACACTGCTAAACAAAGATCGTATCTACACTTGATACATAAATTTTATTATTTGGTCAGAGAACCAGAAATCCAATGGACCGACATCCAGCATTTTGAACATTTTAAACTCTATGATAAGTAGCTCCCCCTATTATCGACCGACCGGGACCTTTAACCTATCCTTTTCATTTGCACCGGCTTTTGATTTTTCTTTTCCTATTACGTGTATAATATCATCCCATTCCTTCGTCTATAAATTTAAGTTTAGATCCGTCGATATTTAAAATATTGATATTTTTTTCTTGCAATTTTCTTTTCGGTTGACTTGTAGCTGGGATGATCGAGAAAGAGCTCGGCGTCACATTAATTGTCGCGTCGAAGGAGTCACACTTCCGAACGGGGAGCGCGGTCTCATCCGCCAGATCCGGATTCCCTAGCAACAGCAGCCATCTGATCCTTGATCGGACTGCTACTTAAAAAAAAAAAAAAGTAAAAGAGGGTGGGCCCCACTTTAATAGGGGGCCCACTCCTCCTCTCTCTAAAATTCCCTGCTCTACCTGTTAGTAGAGCAGGGAATCCGCTCCCGTATTTAGGGTCGCAACGCATCGTGTCGGCAAAGGTCTCTTATACGGCGGAAACGTACTCTTTCCTCCTCCCATTCCGCTCGCCTTCACTCTGAATTTGCACTTGGACGTTCTTCAATCTCATGAAAACGGATCATTTGTACTGTCGCATTCCACATGTGAACTTCCGACGATCGCCCGTCCCCGTGAAAGGAAAGTACATGAAGGATACGCAACAGGACGGGCAAAAGGAAGGGGAAAATGACCCATCGATTCTAGCCGAGGACGTCGACCGTTTGAGCTCTCGCGAGCATTCGAATCGAAAATTCGCGAGCCTTACAAAAATGGAGGTCGAATTCGAAACAAAAGTACGAATTATCCTAATACATATTGTCGCCTGATGATCGTATAGCTTCCTGGATTACGACTAGTGCCGATACCATGGCGTCCCGTCGCCGGCTGGCGACTCCGGTGCCAAAGTTGATCCGCCGATGCACCCGAGCCAGATTGTACAAATTCTCTGAGCTGGTTAAACCGCCGGGGGGGAAAGGAACTGGGAAAATTCTGCAATGCAGGACCAGGAACAGAGTCATTACCCCCTATGGACTTTGCATATGACTCGTGAAACCAACAATACAACTGTCGCCGGCAATCCAATGCAATTACATGGACTGCACAAACCCGATGTACATAACTAGACTTTTAAGTTAGGATCAACAGGTAAGCTGCTTATCGACGTGATCTCCCGTGCGCGCGCGGCGAATTCGCGCCCGGTGCTCGGTGCGGATTCTATCGAGTTAGCACCCGGAGCATCGAAGGTTCATATGTTACTGATTCTTCTGTTTCTCGGGTCACCGATCGTGCCGAGATGAACTCGAAAATCAATCCAAATTGGAAACGGACAGCAATACGTGATCCATGGAAAGAGCTTGCAAGTCAGAAGTAGCGATGATGAGGACAAGAGGAGGATGGAGTTGATCGGAAGTACCAGAAGCAGCGGAGGAGATTAACGAGGAAATGGAAGAGGTAGTTGTCTCGGTCGAGGAGGTCGCGCCGGACCAGGCGCTCCAGGTTGAGGTGGCGAGGGAGGAGGTCGCTGTAGTACAGCACCGTCGTCACGGTGCTCGCCGGCTGCGCCACCAGCGACGTCACCAGCCTTAACAGCGACCGCATCAACAACGACATCAGCGACTGGGGAAACGAATCGAAAGAAAAAGAAAAAGAAAAAACCGAAATCAAATCAAATCAAGCGATAGAACCACCGACAGTTCGGTCTCTGTCGATCGGAGCCAAGGCAAACGGAGTAGCGAGAGAGAAGGCGAGTTACCATGATTGTGGCGGCGGGGGAGGAGAACTCGCATCGCCAGTGACGAGAGGGAGAAGATGAAGACGGAGGAGGAGGAGGAGGAGGGCCGGGGCCTGTCTAGTTCCGCGCACTGTACAGGCACGCGAGGTTGAAGTAGAAAGGAGTTTTAACTGTCGATCCTCACCTGATTTTCAAACCAACCCTTCCTCCTTCCCCCTCCTCCCGAGCTTCCATGGACGGTGAAGCTAATTTTCTGCGTCACTCTGCTTCGCATCGTTGACGCAAATCGCGTTGACCCAAGTTCATTCTTCGTGCCCATCCGTTCGAGGCGAGGCTTTAAATAAAACAGATAATACACGACTAAGTATGTAGAAAATTATTTGTACTTTGTAGGGTCACCAACGTATCCCTTACTTTAATTAGTCCCAATGACAAAATGTTGGCGATACTGGACATAACCCTTCTATAGGACACGAGGCGAGGGTGCAAAATCTAAAGAGGAAAATCGAATGTCGGTGTTAGATCTGTTAAAATGGGTCGTACGTCCATTTCTTAGTCCATATTCGATAGGTTGAATTTGTTGTATGGGTGAATTACATTCAGCAATGGGGTGACAAATGAGTTTAAAATGGTAAAGCTCAAATTAATATATGGATCTACAATTTAGTCTGACTAACTCCTCTATGGCTCTCTCTCTCTCTCACTCTCACGCGATCTTATATTCGCTTACTCCATGCTCTTGCCTCAGTCCAGGTACGAGTTTTTCTATATTATGCTAAATACATAAGTGCTTTTAACGATATATTATTGAGTCGGGTATGAATCGCTAAATTTATATCAGGTGGAACGAGTCAAAACAGTTTAAATAGATTAATATAATTCGAATCATTTTCGATCATACACATTCTTTTGACGGCCCTAACCGACGTTATGAGAGTCGAGCATAATGTAAATATCGTAATTTTTCAAAACACCGTATGTAGAACGTCTGTTGACGGAGGCCATTGTGCTGGGCCTGAGTGCGGCGCAAAAGGAGCGGTGCCGAGCGTGTTGTTCTCCACCCGACCCTTCCGGCGAGGGTCCGATCGCTCTTCTAAAGACGGGCACACTCTTTTAATCACGTGCGGCCCAAGCACGTCTCGAGGCTTGATGCGGCCCGCGCGGCGCTCCCGTCCCTCACTGGCCTTCGCCAGCCCGCGGCCCATGATATTTGGGCCAAACAAAATTGAGGCCCAATGAATAAACAAAGTGATGGCTAGGATCGATGGCACGCTTCCCGCGTGCGAAAGCTTTTCCCCTTTATATGCGCTTTGCGTTTCGCCCCAGGTAGTCGTCCAATAATTGCGTTGGGGTCTGGTCTTTTTCCCTGTGCTCTCCTTCGGGTTCTCTGAATCGGGCATCATACCCTAACCCTAGATTCACGACCATGTCTTCCAAGCAAGGTACGTATCTTGTCCCAAACGTCCATAATCGGATCAGGTTGAATCGGAATCGATCGAAATTCTCGCGACTCGTCGTGCCTTTGTTTCTTTTTTTCGCCGACGAAACTGATTGATATCGTTCCGTTCTTTAGGCGGCAAGGCGAAGCCTTTGAAGCAGCCAAAGGCAGACAAGAAGGAGTACGACGAGGTATGAGTTGTTCTTGTGCGATTTCGGCTCTTGCGATTGTGGTTGGGCACGATGGCTTTGTTCATGCCTCGTCGATTGGGATACTGAGATCTATTTATGTTAGTTTGGGATCGTCGGTTCTTGGTCCGTTGTTGTTTTGCGCGGTATGAGCTATGATGGGGAGCCTTAGGTGATTTGGAGAAAATAGGGATGTGTTTGGTGATTGGGCAAAGCTGGAATGTTCTTAAGCTTAATCATGCTGAAAGAAACAATGGGGATGTGCTTGTTGATCGTGAAAAAAAGGATTATATTTTTTTTGCTTAGTTAAGCCGTGGTTTTTTTCCCTTGTTAGATAGGATGATGGAGTAGCTGGATTGGTTTTTCCCCATATAAATCTATTATCATTTTTTATGGCAGAAACCAAATCGCACTTGCTTTGTGTTTCCTAGTGCTTATCACTTTAAGATGTCGGTATTTTGAACTTCACATGAGAGTGTTATGATATGCAGCAGACTTTTGGTGAGCTCTGAGTGAATTATAGGCAGTTCTGTGCAGTTTGTGCTTTGGGATGACTGGGTCCATCCCATGAGCTAGAATGTTTGTTATGATATACTTCTAGGTTACTTGGAAATGAAATGTTTGTGGATGATCGATATTGACCTTATGATTATCGATCCTGAAGTTACATAATCTAGGTGTTGTCTTGTTTTTCCTGGTGGCTGCTTCATCATGTTGCTTGTTTACATGCGACATTAAGTGAGACGAAATTGTTTGTCTGCAGAATGATTTGGCCTATCTTCAAAAGAAGAAGGAAGAAGAAAAGGTAAGACGTGATTTTGGTAAATTTAGATAGAAAGCTGAGTAATTAGTACTATCGCTAAGGTAAACATTGAACTCAATGTGAACTCGACTCTAATGAAGGCGTTAAAGGAGCTTAAAGCTAAGGCCTCGCAGAAGGGATCCCTCGGAGGATCTGGACTCAAGAAGAGCGGGAAGAAGTGAGGCTCGTCTCCAACAATGATTGGAATACAGAACATTATACTTCTCACTATGATTCCATCTATATTGAGACTCGTTTATGTCAAGTTTGACCGTCCGTGTCCTTCTACTTGTCTTACTGCTTGTGTTGTAATGGAGACTCATCAGATCACTTAAAGCTCTGTGTCAGTTCCACCGTTTGTCTTTATTTTCGCATGGCATTGATGTATGATTGTTTTTAGCTGGCAACTGCTGATTATTGAATCGAATGATGGTCCTCTCTCTCACTTTCGATGTTTTCAATTGACGTGCTTAGTAAGGCAATAACGTCTTCATCATCCATAAGAGAGGCCTCTCGTGCGCTTGAAGTCACTGCGTTGCTGGCAATCTGTCGTACGTCTTCAAGCCGTATGACCGTAATCATCTCGGTTCCTCACCTAGTCAAAGAAGGGAAACCTGATGATGCTGCAAAACCTTGCAGCTGCGGATGATCCCGAGCACAAGTTCACTAGTGAAGTTTGCATTACTCTTCTCCAAAGCTTTTCTAGTCAATAATCACAATCATCAGGTCGCAATAGAAGTGCACAAATTCCTGCGTCTGCTTCGCTGCTCTAAGCTGTTGAAGGTGATTGCTAAGTATCCGAACCCATTAGACGTCGACACAAGATCAAGATCGAGATCGAGATCCTTTCTATGGGACCTAGCAAGACACGTTGATTTAGGGCTCGCAAACAACAAAGAATAGACCTCATCTCCGTGATTTGGGGCTCAAACCTTTGAATTGGGGGTAAAGAGACTACTACGCAATTGAAGATCCCCTGTTCATTTTAGGTTTAGACCTTCAATTTGGGGCAACAGTGGCAATGACCCCGTTTTGGATAGATGATTTTGCACATGTTATTTGGTGGGAGAGAAAAATCATTTAAATAAGTTACACTAGTAATATTTAATAACCAGATTAGGTGGATCTAACGATGAGATTTGATCGTGTCAATTTGATAAGATTTTAATTTAATTGCATATTTTGGGACCCAAACAAAAATTTATAACTCAGGACACTAAGATTCCGTTCGTTTTACGAAAAATATAATATTTATGGAAAATACTTTTCGGAAAATCATTTTTTAGGAAAATAATAATATTTTCTGATTATCGTTTGTCAAAGGCCGTCAGCTTGAAGGAAAATCTATCTCCTCAATCTCTGCCTGCAGCAGTGCTGAGATAATGTATCTCCAACCATCTTATTCAATAATTCAACATGAATGATGCCCTGAAGATAATGTCGTCCTATTGCAAGGCACAAAAATGGAACTGATGGAATAGTAGTCTTCAACCAGAAATCAACCGAAACAAAAAGGGAAGAGGAAGAGATGACACCACCTTGTCACCCAGCTGACTCCGCCACATGTTGAGCAACCTAAAATGATTATCCTTCCGAGGCCAGCTTCTTCTTCAACTCCTTTTTATTCGCCTAAATTTACGCATGAAATTTCGATAAACAAACATTTGCTACCTTCTTTGAGATGAGCACAGAATAATAGAAAAGCCATGCATCTTGACTCTGGCACCAAAAGAGCATTTGAAAAAGTTCACCTTTCCCATTGCATTGCGAGGGTGGGAGTCCCACAGGAACATTCTGGTTGGCAGCTGAAATAAACAAGCCCGGTCAAGTTAAAGATCAAGATTCAAATTAACAATTTCAAGCTGAGATAGTCAAAGTTACATTAGATTATCTTCCTGCAACTTCCATAATATTAATATCAGGGTCATTCAAGTGCACTGGTTTGGTCCATCCAACCAGAGACAGTGCCTTTTTTTAACTCAATAACAAGTATAAATAAGCCTCTCATTCCCATCGCTTTCTCATTGGTTTAATCTTTATACTGCAGTACTTGTGCAGTGGTTTGGAGCTAAAAGTGGATGCTGCAAAGCAACGATCCCATCATAAACCTTCATAAAGTTCAAGCATTTGGATAATTTCAGCGTCGACAATAGACTGTAAAAAGAAAGCAAGGTGGCATGAATCTCAAACTGCAAGAAACTTAAGACGATTTAATGTTGAGGATATTTCGCTCAAATGTTGTGTGGAGTTGGCACCACATCCACATTAGTTGTTCTGTCACTCAAGTAGAATTATTAATTAATTATGCCATACCTTGTGTGGTGGGCTAAGGCTGCTTGGACCCCAAGAAGTTCAAGGAATTCAGACTCATCAAGAAGACCCCAATCAGCCCCAAACACAGCACGATTCAGATTCGCTCCTTTTCTTTTGCAAGGACTTACAGATTGGGTTAAGCCGGAATCATTGGGCCAGCAGCATTATGTCGATGAAAAGGCATTGGTCTTCCTAACTAATGCAATCTACATGAGACTCCCTAAAGTATTTGTTCTCTTTCTTGGGACAATTTAGTGAGGACGAGACAAGAAGTGCTCACGACATGTGTGGTTAATAGTTACTATGGACATTTGGACATGGAGGCAGTGCATCGCTTCGGAGTTTACTCTTTTCGGTGTAAAGATGGGCATTATACATGTATCTAACACTATGGTTGTTCTAGATAAACGATATCATGTATGCATATCTTGCTCTAGCATGTCAACTTTCGCACATTTGATCTACTCGTTTAATGTCAAGTCTGACCTTCCCGTGTCTTTCTACTTGCCTTAGTGCATGTGTTGTAACGGAGACTCATCAGATTACTTAAAAGCTCTGTGCCGGTTCCACCGTTTGTCTTTATTATCGCATTGAGTGGTTGCCGGCTCCAAGAGGCCACCGGAGGAGGGCGCACGCGCCCCACGCGCCACCGCAGTGCCGGTCCCAAGGGCAGCGATGGTTTTTCGTAACTTGTGAAACATTTATACGTAATATACGGTATATACGTATACCAACGTGACGGGATCCACGATACGAGCAATTTGATGTGTGGCCCGTCGCAAGAGGAGGTTGGGAAGGCGGCGCGTGGGACACACGAGCCTCTGCCGTCAGTGTGCGTGGCCCCCACGCGCAGCGCGTGCATTGCAGTGCCAGCGGTTACAGGGCCGAGGGATAAAGGGCCGTGGGCCAGGGCCCGCGAGCCCCAACCCACACGCCCTGGGCTCACGAGCCCCGGCCAGCGGGCTGAGGCCTCACGCGTCCGACCCGACCCGAGAAACATGTATGGCCCAGCCCCTTTTTGTACTGTTTTTAGATCATATCTTTTATTTGAATGGATAAAATCGTAATTTGAAAGCATGAATAGAACGTACTCTTGAAAGGGAGCGTTTTGAATGGTCGCCGGCCCCGAGAGGCCACCGGAACCGGCCGCACGCGCTCCACGCGCTGCGGCGGTGTCATTCCCAAGGGCAGCGACCGTTTTTTATAACTTTCGAAACATTTATACTTAATACGTGACATATACGTATACCAACAGAACGGGCTCGCTGATACGAGAAATTTGGTGGGTGGTGCGTCGTGAGAAAATTTCTGGAAGGCGGCGCGTGGTCCACACGAGCCGCTGCCGTCGATGCGCGTGGAACCCACGCGTAGGCGCGTGCATTGCACGCACCTGCTGTTAAAGGGCCCAGGGATAGAAGGGCCGTAGGCCAGGGCCCGCGAGCCCCGGCCCCCGAGCCGAGGCCTCGCGCATCCAACCCGGCCCGAGAAATCCGTACGGCCCAGCCCCCTTTTTGTACTGTTCATCGGTCATATCTTTTATTTTATTAGATGAAATCATGATCGGATAGCATGGCTAGAACATAATCGCGAAAAAGAGCGTTTTGAGTGGTCGCCGGCCCCGAGAGGCCACCGGCGGAGGCCGCACGCGCTCCACGCGCCGCGGCAGTGCCATTCCCAAGGGCAGCGACGGTTTTTCGTAATACTCTCAACATTTATACAAAATAAGTGGTATATAATTATTCCAACTTGACGGGCTCATCGATACGAGCAAATTGGTGGGTGGACCGTCGCGAGATGATTCCGGGAAGGCGGCGCGTGGGTCACACGAGCCACTGCCATCGGCGCGCGTGGATAGCACGCGCTGGCGATTACAGAGCCGCTGGTAACCTCGTGCTGCCGTCAGCGTGACGTCGTCCAGGCCCTGCGATTCCTGACCCGCAACCCCCTGGGCTCACGAACCCCGGCCCGCTACACGGCCAGCGAGCTGACGCCTCGCGCATCCGACCGTCCGAGAAATCCGGCCAGCGAGCTGACTGCCCTTTTCGCTCGCGGTCTCCTGGGTATCGGAAATCTTGTCGCTTTCACATAGGCAACTTTGATTTTAATGAATTCCTTGCATTCCTTCTCATTTCCTAAGAGAGGCCCCTCATGTGCTTGAAATCACTAGCGTTGCCGGCAATCCGTTGTACGTCTCCAAGCTATATGACCGTAACCATCTCGGCTCCCCACGTAGTCAAAGAAGCGCAACGTGGTGCTGCTGCAGGGCCTTGCAGCTGCGCTGCGGATGATCTCAAGCACAAGTTCACTATTGTGAAGTTCAAATTACACTTCTCCAAAGCTTTTCTAGTCAAGAATCACAATCCTCAGGTCGCAACAAAAGTGCACAAATTTCTTCAGCGTCTGCTTCGCTGCTGTAAGCTGTTGAAGGTGATTGCTAAGTATCTGAACCCATTGGACATCGACACAAGATCGAGATCAATATCCTCTCTACGGGACCTAGCAAGACACGTGGATTTAGGGCTTGCAAACGACAAAGAAGAGATCCCATCTCCATGATTTGGGGCTCAAACCTTTGAACTGGGGCAAAGAAACGACGGAGAAGGATCTCATGCATTATGATCTTCCTATCCTAACCATCCATTAAAACTTTTTTCCCTATAAAAAAGGAGGAAACCCTCGTCTCACCTTCCATTTTCCCTACCCTTCCTAAAACTAGGGCAGGAAACTACCTAATCCACCTGTTGATTTTAGGCTTTAGACCTTCACTTTGGGTTAACAATGGCAATGACCCTGTTTTAGATAGTGATTATGCACATGCTATTTAGTGGGACAGAGAAATCATTTAAATAAGTTATGTTAGTAATTTTCGCTAGCCATGTTAGATGGATCTAACAATGAGATTTGACTGTTTTAATTTAATAAGTTTTATGATTTAATTGCACATCTGACAAGTTTTGGGACCCAAACAAATATTTATACTTCAGGACACTCTGTTCATTTTTATAATCATAAAACACTATATAAATGGTAAAGGAACATATGCCGTTGTGTCCGTAAGTAAAATACTAAACTCGACCTTTGATATTAAAAGTTTCGATTTTTTGTGAGAAAAAAATACATCATTGACGATGCCATTACATATATTGTTACATATTCATTTTGGAAAGGGTTTGGATCATGCATAAATTATTATAATAACAAATGATCCAAACTTTTGCGAGATCGACTCAATGGTTGTTCAATTGATTATAGAAATTATGAGAATAAAAGCTTTAGCCAATCATACACGATTGCTGTAGTGATACTTGCGTCAGAACGATACTGCCAATTATGGTTGCTTGTAAAGCAACGATTATATTTTATTTGAGGAGGACCTAAATCACCTTTAACGTTAGAAGCTAAGGCGTTCTAATAAAAGAACATGAATAAGTTTTGTCAATGCTCAAAAACCTAACCTTAACTCATGTACGATGCAAGACATTCATCTTTTTCAATCGTGGATGCACAAGTAATCGTGAGCTCAAGAATTCTACGATGAACTCCTTACTGGCTGTTGATCGGGCGAAGGGGTTACATTGGGAACCACCTTCCTTGTCCCAATGGAATTGGATGGAGCAATGAGCTTTCTTTCTCGAACAAATTGTCCATCACTTTATGATAGGCATCAATAGTGTGCTAATCAAGACGGGTGAGAAAGGTAAGTTCTTTTGGGGGCGCATGGATTTGGTCATCAATTCATTGTGCGCAGCAGACAAATAAGGAACTCTTTCTTCGTTGTGGACACTTTACCATGTGAACACCGGGCCTTGCCCCTTGGAGCAGCCCTCTCCGTCACTTGGAGATCCTCTCGCGCTAACAAAGACGGGAAAGAAAATGGTGCACTCGCACCCTAAATACTCAGCTCGATTTTTCTGTTTATACAAACTATAGAGTATGAATAACCAAAACCATGTGAAGTATACTCACATGAGATTGAAAATCTAAGTCACAACACGAGCAATGATTTTGCATACTCGACCAAAGATTTATGCTTCTGGTGAAAAAGAAAGCTTCTGTCGCTCACCCTACCGACTATTCCCACATCTGCTACAAAATTAGGATCAGCGACACCCGGTGGCAGACTCGAGACCTCCAAAGTCGTTGCAAAAGAAGCGCGTAGGCCACATTACTCGCGTCATTGACTTTCTGGTTTCTCTGTTTCCTCCTTTTCAGGGTCTTCTTCTTCTTCCTCTTTCTTCTCTTCCTCCTCCTCATCTTCTTCAGGAGGATCCGCTGGCAATGGAGGCGGTAACGGTGTTTTCATTGGGCTGAACTGTGGGAATATATCTGGTCTACGTCCTGGCTTTGGTCTCTCCCATTCCTATTAAGGCCGAACAAGATATGCAAGAGATGAGCCAAACTTCGGATTTATGCTATCATTGCCTGGTTATTTGTATACATCATTCGTCAAACAAGGGAAGGAATTGAAGAATTACATGTTCAATGATCTGTAACACATAGTGTAATGATGTTTGTATCTGCTAGTGTTGTGCTCTCCTGGTATCCTCATCATAGTGTTTCCAGCTACAATGTGGGTTAGTGTATAATTATCAATGCATTCACGTTTCTAAAACGACAGATTGACTGGTCTACTGGTGCCTGGAGGTCCATAGCCAGGCAAAGCAACTTAAGAGTGAAGTCCAATGCTCAGACCATAACCAAAGGTATTAAGTTTTGACGCACTGCAGACAACAGTCAAACACAAGGCATTATGCTGGAAGCTTGAGTTTAAGAAAACAGAAAGCAAGTGCGCCAAGTGTAACCAGAGACCAGTTTTAACAAACTACGCCATTAACATGGTAAGCTGAGTCTGCTGTGGAAGAAACACACATTCCCATACAGAATTATCACCAAATTCTTATTCGTTAAGTCCATCCAAACTTTCAGAATTACCAAAATACTCGACCAAGCAATGGATACTATGCTCTAGCTCAATCCGCTGCATTTCAAGGTAGACTTTCTCAAGAACTTAGAATGTTAAACAGAAACACGGTGGTAAGAGGCTTTGGGCAGACTAATACGGTCTACCTTCAAATAGGTCACGTACTTCCATGCCGAAACTCTCAAATCACTCATTCTCTCGGCAAATAAGGCATTAAAACTGTTCCCAAACCCAACAGAAGTGAAATTCATGAGCTCCAACAATTCCTACATATCAAGTTTACTCATAGTCTAAATCTATGGATGCAGGCGAAGTCAAGGATGAATTCGGCATCACACCACTTGGTCAGGCAAATTTGAGGTTTTCCTAGAGCGATAGATTCACAATCTTCTACATAAAAAAAAAAAAAAATTATCCACGTAGCTCATTACCAATCGCAAAAGGAAATCCCAAGAACTTCTTGGAGATATTCAGAGCAAACACCAAAATTGCCTAGGCTCACATCAACACACACTCAAATCAACGGACGAAAGACAAGAGGGCAAACTTACAATAGGAAAATCGAGAGGAGAGCGGCGAGTCATCTTCTCTTCCTCCGGAGCCATCCTCACAATCTGACTCTGCGACCTCCGATTACCGCCAACCGAGACCGCCGCTCCACCCGGAAACCTCAGGGCGGCAAAGGGAAGAGAGCTCCGAACGAAACAAATTTTCCTACATCTGGCCGAGCTGGAAGGTTGAGCTCTTTCCAGCGACGGCGACGGCGGCGGGGGAGACGGACCTAGAGAAGGAATCGTCAGAGGCGACGCTAGATACAGATTCAGCGACGGCGACGCCATCGGAGCCAGCTCGCGAGGTTTCTCTTTGTCGCGGCCCGGGGCAGCGATTATCCACCACCAACCGCCTCTCCTTAAACGATGAGCCCTCTTTCCTCCAACAACCTTCTTCGTTTCTCGCATAGCCCTTTGGTAGAATTTGAAGAGAGGATGGAGAAAACGGGCCGGTCCTATTGGGCCTTAAAGCCCAATGCGAATGAAGAAGGACCCAATAACACATCTGGGCCTTTGGGCTTTTTGCACTCCTGTTCACGCGCTCCAATTTCAATTCGCCTCTTTTTCCGTCGCTCCTCGGTTTCAGCGAGCTTAATGGCATGATGTCGAAGCGAAATTATACGCTGGAGTAGTAATTAAGGAATTTGTGAGATGAAATAAAATTGAGGTATTTAGCAATATTTATCATCTCGGCTTCACAATCCGTCGCCATTTGCCGCACAGAGAATTTGTCGGCTTAAAATCATCGCCATTTCGAGCAGCCGCTCGTGCGGATTTCACCGGCGAAGGTTCGCCTCCCAAAGGATCTTATGAGGAGCTCAGGCCGGAGTTCCGGTGAGCAGAATATTACATTTTTACCCTTGGGATGCGTCCAATCATGAGCGACGGTGAATATTCTGGGCGGGTCCACGTGACGTCATCAGCGGATGATGGATTTTCGTCCACAATCGGAAGAGGGCCAAAAAGCTCCTTCTCCCTCCTCAGCTTTAGGAGGAGGTGATGTGAATCCTCCTCCACCCAGCATAAACGTCCAAATTCCACAGACTTTTTATGACTGGTAGAGGAAGAAAAATGGGAAATCGAAGTCCATTCAATTATTGGGTTCACAATTTTATTTTTAAAAGATAGTAACACAAACAATTTTTTGAACTCTGATCACATATATAATACGGTTCGTAAATTTTAATCCGATAAAATATATTCCCTAAATTTTCGGTTTATCCAATGTGACCTCTTAATTAATTATATAAATATATTCAATATTATCATTCATTAATTTAAACTACATTGGATATTTTCATATAGTGTATGAATTAATTTGAACATGTACAAAAGTTCATAAATTGCGTTAAACAAATTAAAAATTCAGTAATTATATGCATGCATCACATTGGATAAAATTGAAAGTTTAAAGACCGTATTATACACTTGGTTAAGGTCCATAAACTATTTGTGTCAGTTTATCTATCTTTAATTTGTTTTCTTTTCTTTCTCCTTTTTCGTAAGAACAACTGGAAATAAAATTAGGCTGCTTATTACATCTATGCCGCCGTGATTTAAGTTGATTTTTTTTTTCTATTTTTGTTTTTAAACCTCGACTTCCTCCTCGTCCTTACTTTTTTCAATTTTGTTTACTCTGAAAATCCGTTCTTGCGATGCCGAGTCAGCTTCCACACCGAAAACGACTCGGATTGGCTGAAGCGAAACCAAAGGGTTTAATCCAAGGCCTCCAGCACCACCCCTCAACACGCGAGCTCTTTCCATCTCGGGCCGTTGAATCGTTGGGGATCTTGGCGGACAGAGTTTGATCCGAGGGTCGAGATGAATTGGGCTTATATGGATCGGGGACATGCAATTCTGGCTCGCAACCAATCTCTGGGTTCCGTCACGTGTGAGGCAGACTTTGGCCCACGTGTAACCTCACTGACGGTCGGAGGGGGGACGTTGGTCGGTTTCCTGTTATAAAAGGGGGGCGCGTTGGTTTCGGTCCCTCTTCACGCAGGCCTCGAGTTTCTTCCTCTTCTCCCTTTGCAGGAGCCACTCCCAAACAAAGGGAAGGGGGAAAAACAGGGGAAGAACCACCGCATACTCAATAACAGAGAGAGACAGAGAGGTTGAGGAGCGTGCGCTTTTCATGCTATCTTGATGAAGCTTGCGAGAAACACTTGTTTGAAGAAAGGGCCTGAGAAACAGTTGCTTTTATCAGAGCGCTCAATGTTCCTTTCTTTGTCGGTACCTTAAGATTTGATCTCTGGCATTACAGACAGAGACGTAATCCTGGTCGGTGGAAACTGGAGCAAGGTTGCGAGTTTTGGCATAGAGAAGGGAAATAGCACGTAACTTGGTAGAGGATTTGGCACAAGGGATTCTTGTTGGTTTTCTGGGGGGCTGTCTGTCGAGCCTTGGGGCTGGGAATGAGCAAAATATAATGGATTTCTGGCCGGAGCTTCTTGCGAGCAACTTGGGTAGAGAATTTGTGGCCGGTGGATTCGGCGGGGTTGCGGGTATTTTATCCGGTTATCCACTCGATACTCTCCGGGTTCGGCAGCAGCAGTCGAGGTCCGGCTCTGCCTTCGGCATCCTTCGCAGCATCGTCGGGAATGAGGGACCTGGTGCTCTTTATAGAGGCATGGGTGCACCCTTGGCTTCCGTCGCTTTTCAGGTCATCTTTTGTCTGAAAACTCTCTCTCACTTCTTCTCATGTAAACAAATCTGCCTTACTTTCTTCTTTCTGAGAATCAAACTTTTATCGGCCGCACTCCCTTGATTTAAGATCTCTTGAGATGTATGCGAAGCGTACCCATTGATGTTGATAATCTAGGCACAACAAGATGATATCTTATGAGAGTCCTCCTCAATACTTTATGAAAACATCGGTGCTGTTTTTCGATTGATAACGACTTGCCATTTTTAACTCAAGTTAAGACGACTGAAACTTGACTGACCCATGAATTCTGCAGAATGCCATGGCTTTTCAAGCCTACGCTATCCTTTCCCGAGCTTTTGATGCATCTGGGTCTTCCCAAGACCCTCCTTCCTACAAAGGAGTCGCTTTAGGAGGTGTCGGCACTGGTGCCCTGCAAAGTCTGATGCTAACTCCCATTGAACTAGTCAAGATCCGTCTTCAATTGCAGGACAGAGCCTATGCCAATCCCCATAAGTTATACAACCACCGTAATGGACCGATGACCATTGCAAAAAGCATATTTCATAAAGAAGGATTAAGAGGGATGTACCGAGGCTTGACCATCACCGTGCTTCGAGACGCGCCATCCCATGGGGTCTACTTCTGGACGTACGAGTACATGAGAGAGAAGCTCCACCCCGGATGCAGAAAAGATGGTCAAGAGAGCTTCAGGACGATGATTACAGCAGGAGGTCTAGCAGGAGTTGCGAGTTGGATCTGTTGCTATCCCTTAGACGTCGTGAAGACGAGGCTGCAAGCTCAATCCCACCTCTCGCCGGTGCAATACAGCGGGATAGTAGATTGTCTCCGTAGGAGTGTGAAAGAGGAAGGATACGGCGTGCTGTGGCGAGGGCTAGGAACTGCTGTTGCCAGAGCTTTCTTTGTGAATGGCGCGATTTTCACTGCTTATGAACTCGCTCTCAGGTGCTTCTTTAACAACGAGAGTAGCATCAGCATCCAAAGAGAGAGTGCAATCTGGGAAAACTAGGGGCCGCTTCGCATCATTGGCCATCCCTAGAGGCCATCTAGCTGCTAGGAAGTGTTGATTACATATGTTTAAAGGGGCATCCATAGGATTGCAGTGAAGATTACGTTTAGAGGATGAACTCCACATGGTTATTGCTATGTACCAGCTAAAAAGATCACATGAGCATAGAATAAGCATGCCCCCAAACATAGAGACTAGCATTTTTCGGTCCACCTTTATCTCAGCCCGGTGCACTTATCACCGCAAGTCAATGCTGTTACTTTCAAATAGAATGCTACTTTCGAGAATCTCTGCTGTAAATTTCACAACTTAAAAGAAATAGCCAACAGAATGATACGGTACAAATATGTTATTAATACAAGACGTCGAAACATGGATCTGATTTCAAACGCTATGCAGAAGCAGAATGGACTGCCTTGAGTTTATGAAGGTCTGTACCTCCAACGATCTTCAGCTTCCATGGAGTGGCCTACGCGAACCCTGACCATCAACTTTATATCACAAATAAATGATTGAGAATCATTTTATCTTTTTGATTTTGTGGTAATTTATTTAATAGTTGTCACAGTAAGCAATCATTCCATCATTGTCAGCAAAGCCGTAGTTTGAAAATCCGACCTAGAGTTTTGTAATTTACTGATGGACGCAATGGCATGTTAACCGTAAGATTATAGAAAAGTAATGTGTTCAATAAGGGAGAAGGGCCAAGAGGGAATGTCAGCATCAAAAAATATTATTGGCTATGGGATCTTCGACAAGAATTGACAGAACGTGAAAAATATTTAAAAGTAAAATGATTCAATTAAAATGTTTGGAACTGAATTAATACCAATGCAATAGGCTTATGGCATTTTACTTTGTTTTGTACTTTTCCTGAGCATAAATCATTATGAGTGAGAGTGGGTTTGGCTCAACTTTGAAATTTGATTTCTTGTTTGATGAAAACGTGGAAAGTCAAACTTTTTTGAAAAAATGCAAATTGTGTTTACTGAAAAATCATTTACAAAATAATTTTAAATTTAAGTAGTGTTTGGTGAAAGATTTTACAAAAAGCTTTGGTTGGGATCACTCAATATACAAAAAATCAAACCCTTTGCTACCAACTGGCCACATTTTGGGCCAACAGCCATCGGTTGACCCTTGGCAAGGCTCACTTGGGTTGGGGTTGTGTGACCTTGGTGACAACCTCTCAGTTCAGGCAACCTAGGCAAGGACCATCTAAGGTCGCGCAAGCCTAGGCAATAATCCCCACCTCTTTGGCTGAATTCAGTCGCTACTGTCAATAATGCGCAACTTTGGTGTCGGTGACTAATCACAGACCCTGAAAAAATGAGGGCCAAATGAGAACATGAGAGATTTAACGGGGGCAAGCAGGGAAAAAAAAGTCTATAGATAATCTTTGGTCAAATACTGAAAGCCCAAAACTGATTTTAGCCTTTTCAATACTAACTTTCACTCGAAAATTCTTTCAATAGAATGATCATCATTTTCACCCTGAACGATCGAGAACAAGAGGTTACGAGCTCATGTTACGAGAGCTTTCACACCGTCGCACTTGGCCTTGGATGGCGAAGACGATGATAATCCTTTGCGGCGACGACACGTGTCGGCCTCATAAGCCCCCTTTCCAAGCAGCAAGATGTCGAATCCCCCAACTAACTAGGGCCCAAGTAACCCATTGACAGCATGAAACGGGCGCCCCAGTCCACGAAATACCCGCACTGCTCAATCTTTCGATCGGAATTGTTTAAAGGAAAATCCAAACAGAAAAACACATGCGCATCGAAACGACGCGTCGTACTCGTCCCCACCATGTGGGACGGTGGCGGAACGTCTTACTCCGCCTTTAGCCGCAGCCCCTCCTCCGAAAAATTTCAAACGCACGTGGGGCCCACCGCATAAAACGCCGTCGCACCGCCCCTTTAGAGCCTCCCCACCACCCCCCATCAGAGTACAACAACAGTCGTCGCACGTGCACGCGCCCCGAGCCACACGTGCCGGCCTCGTCCCTCACTCTCTCTCTCTCTCTCTGTCACAGTACCTTCAAAATTCGAAAAATTTGAAGGAGGGGGGAGTTGGGTGGACGTCTTTACCAAGTCGTGGTTTTTACTCATTCTCGCGTTGGTCTCCGCCTCCCGTCTTTCTCTTGCTGTTCGCTTCAGCGGTAGACTCGTCTCCGTCTCTCCCCGTAAAAGGGAAAAGGGAGAGCGAGCTGGAGAGAACGAACGTCTTCCTTGTGAAAAAGATCTCTCGCTGCATTTAACTCTCTGTCCCTCTCACTTTCTCTCTCTACACCTGCATTCTCTCCGGTGATAAATCGCTGTTCCTTTTTATTTGTTCTTGATTATTCCTCATAGAGAGAGAGAGAGAGAGAGAGGGAGAGAGAGAGAGAGAGAGAGAGAGAGAGAGAGAGAGAGAGAGAGAGAGAGAGAGAGAGAGGAGAAAGCTGTTCCGATCGGATTTGCGGGACGGCGGGCGGGCGATTCTTGTTGTGGGGGAGTGCATTTCGTGGTGGGGATTTGGGGTTGTTGAGCTGAGGTGATTTTTGTTTTCAGATTTTGTGGCAGAGAGGGAGAGGTAGGGAGAGAGAGAGAGAGATGAGTACAATGGGTAGGCAGGCGCAGAGATCTGGTGCGACGGCGGTGCACCATCAGCGGCAGTACTCGGACAACTTCTTCGAGAGCTCGTCCAACGGGAGGTGGCTTCAGTCTGCGGGTCTCCAGCACCTGCAGTCCTCCAACCCGTCTGGCCCTCCTCTTCAGGTACTGCTTTTGTTGGAGTTCCTCATCGGTTCCCCCTCCGTCTGGTTCGCCGGATCGAATGCTATTGCTGAAAATGAAGAAAATGGGAGAGGGAAGTCCGAGATGAATCTGTCGTGGTAGAGGATAGATCTGATTCTAACTTGTGACTGGGCAGCTGTTTCTTGATGATGCTTATGGTTTTAAAAATATGAATGTACCTTTAACGTTTAAGGGCGACTCATATCTTTATGTGTGTATTGTATGGAATGGGATGTTTCGATGACCGAGGGAGTCTCTTGCGGTTTAGATTCTCCTGCAGAAAAGGGAAAATTCTGAGCGGAGTTGTAAAAAAAACTGATGCCATTTCAAGTGGCATTTAGAGGCACTGCGATTTTGTTTTCTTCTGTCCTTGATGAATGCTTGATTTTCGAATTAAAGCTGGGAGTGGTCCCAAAAAAGCTAGTGGAATAGTGAAGAAGAAAACATCTGATGGTTTTTTTCTTTTTTTTCTTTCTGGAGATTTCCCAGTTGCCTTATCTGGGAAAGCAAGTGCATGTGCAGCTTCTGGTTTTGGAAGAGCTCTCTTTAGTTAGAGGATCGCAAGCAATTGTGTGGAATTAGAGTATTCGTGCCTTTTACATTGTTCTTGTCTTTGCTACTTGATTAGGACTTTGGTTACTATGGCGGTGGCGGTGGAGGCATGGGATCACGAATGTATCGAAATGCCCAGAGGGGCTATAATGGAGGGAATGAGTTCTACATGGAGCCTTCAACACCTCCCACAAATTCAAGGTCATCATCAAGCCAGAGAAAGAATGGGGAGGATTCCCCAAGTGAGTTCAGTCCTGGGCTCCTGGATCTACACTCTTTTGATACTGAACTTCTTCCTGAGGTGGGTTTTTCATCTTCTGAAGATGTGTTGCGCTTTATTGGGGGCTTTAATATTTGCTTAAGAGTTTAGTTACATCTTGCATCATTTGCCATAAGTTCAGGAATAACATGCTTTTACATTGTACTGGCAGAAATTGATTGACTATTGAGATAAGAATGGGTGGCTTTCACATCCAACCAGTATGAATTACTGATCCATTTATCTTGGATGCATGGCCAAATTGATGTAAACATTTTTGAACTAGGAGATTATACTGGGAAGATTCATTTATCCAGCATTTTCATGGTGTATTCATTGTTTGAACAGATGCCAGTTTCAAGCATCCAAGATGGCCCTCCCATATATCATCCTCGTGGTAGAAGCTTTGATGATTCTGAACCATACATGCGAAATAGCAAACAGGCTGGTAGAGCTCGTGCCCTGCCTGAGAATAACCTGTTGAAGAGTTTTGCTGCAGACAAGGATAAAGCTAGTTCTGTTGCAAAGATCAAAGTTGTGGTGTGTCTTTAACTCCTTTTATCTATTTCATCTATTTGGAGCCAAACCTATCTGCCACACCTGTAAATATTTGCTAGCTGGTGGCTTATTTTAAGTTGACGATGTTTAGATTTGCTTTTCTAGGCTTAAATACTTTTCTTGCTCTACTTCCTCTATGTCTTCGTCCTTTCAATCTGAGTAACTCCCTTAGTGCTTATAATATTTCTTTTCTACACGCAGGTGCGGAAGAGGCCACTTAACAAGAAGGAATTGGCTAAAAATGAAGAAGACATAATAGAGACACATTCTAATGCCCTCACTGTCCATGAGACTAAACTCAAGGTGATTGTTACTCGGTTTTTGATACACTAGTAATTTTAGCAGTATGAATCATGAACACATTGTAGTTGAAATTTGAATCATGAATACATTGTAATTGAAGTTTACATCTTCAATGACAATATAAGTGAGTGATGGGGATTCCTTTCTTTTACGTTTCTTCTTTTCTCCCTGATTTTTTTTGTTTGTTTGTTGGGGGAAGGAGGGGTTGTCGTTCATCTTTTAATGTGTATATTCTTCTTCATTTTGAGGTTTTGACTGATACGCAGCTGTCATATTGCTGAAAACTGACCTTATGGGATTACCTGTTCAGGTTGACTTGACTGAGTATGTGGAAAAGCATGAATTTGTTTTTGATGCTGTACTAAATGAGGAGGTGTCAAATGATGAAGTGAGTACAGGACACTGTCAAAGTACAGCCGAGAGATACAGATGATATAGCTTCTTAAATTGCAATCTTTTGCTTATGCTCTCTGGTCTTCTATTTTGGTTATGCAGGTTTACCATGAGACTGTGGAGCCTATAGTTCCTATAATTTTTCAAAGAACTAAGGCTACTTGCTTTGCATATGGACAGACAGGTAAACCGTGGTTGTGGGCATCTTAATGAACTTGGTCATGTTTCAGAATTCTGATCATCACATGCTACATTCCATTCAAGAAATCACTTCTTTATGCTTTTCACCATGTAGACGTGCTGAGAGTAAAACAAGTGTTTTCTAATTTCACCTATCATCAGAATTATTATCACACGTCGCTTCTCTTGTTGATTTGCTGAGAGAACGTGCATCTTCCTAGTTGTTGTCATTCAAGAGCATTTTGGTTGCCCTCTAGATTCTACATATAACTCAACTGTAGATAAAAGATATTCTGATTTGTTGTACTTGTGATACTCATGTATTTTGAACAATAGACCTTTCGCGTAATTCTCATGGCATCTTGTTCATCTAATATTTTCTTCAGGAAGCGGAAAAACTTACACTATGAAGCCATTGCCCCTTAAAGCATCACGTGACATTTTGAGGTTGATGAACCACACTTACCGCAATCAAGGCTTTCAACTATTCGTCAGCTTCTTTGAAATATATGGAGGAAAACTATTTGATCTTCTGAGCGATCGGAAGTAAGCTGCATCAGTTCTTCTGATTTTTGTCTTGCAATTTTGGCATAAAAATATGCTAGAGCTTAAGGGCTTTGGTTAAACATTTACAGGAAACTCTGCATGAGAGAGGATGGCAAGCAGCAAGTATGCATTGTAGGATTGCAGGAGTACAGAGTATCTGATGTGGAGACTATTAGAGAACTGATTGAGAAAGGCAGTGGAACTAGAAGTACTGGCACAACTGGTGCCAATGAAGAATCGTCCCGATCTCATGCCATACTTCAGCTTGCCATCAAGAGATCAGTTGATGGCAGTGATTCAAAGCCTCCCCGTCTTGTGGGCAAGCTCTCCTTCATCGATCTAGCCGGAAGTGAACGTGGTGCCGATACTACCGACAATGACAAACAGACAAGGTAATTTACCCTCTGTTTCATGCTATGTCAAGATGTTTGCTTCTTTAAAAAACTATCATCAACTTATTGTGCGACTGTGTGTATGGACGACAAAAAAAAGAGGTGACACCACTTAACTATTCTATCCAATTAAAACAATATATGTGATTTTCAGATGGCATGAAATAATGATTGAATAGAAGTCGATATCTGAATCCTTGGACTTATTTGTTAGATGAGCTAGCTAACAATCTGAAGTTACTTTCAAAGAATGGGAATGGTGACTATCTGACTTCAATGTTAGGTTAATATGTTGTATGTGTTTAGTCTGTAATTTCTGTATCCTGTGGAATTGGCTCTGCTTCTGAGCTATATAGGATATTTTTAGTACTCGTTGAGGTGATTCGTGTCACCAATGTAGAAGTGCTTATCTCGTAATCTCGTCATGATTTTTTGAGATGAAAAATACCACCTGTTTATGACACTATCCATCTGCCAATGGATAACTTTTCCGATGTGAAAATTGTACTAGAGAATGTTGTTTCATTTTGTTGTTGTATTGACTGCTCTAAATGTATGAGCAGAATGGAAGGTGCAGAAATCAATAAGAGCCTACTCGCGCTCAAGGAATGCATTAGAGCTCTGGACAATGACCAGGGTCATATTCCTTTCAGAGGCAGCAAATTAACCGAAGTTCTCAGGGATTCCTTTGTCGGCAACTCTCGCACTGTCATGATATCCTGCATTTCTCCAAGTTCCGGTTCTTGTGAGCACACTCTCAATACCTTAAGATATGCTGACAGGTAAATATCTGAGGAGAAACTTGTGGCTTCTAATGATTATGTGGTTGTTTTCAATTGATTATAGCTTCATACAAATTGTTCTCCAGGGTGAAGAGCCTTTCAAAAGGAAACAATCCTAAGAAGGATGTACTATCTTCAACTTCGAATCTAAAAGAATCAACTACCTTACCTCTGTCATCCGTTGCATCAAATGCTTCCAACTTTGAGGAAGATATAACCACCTCTTGGCCAGAACAAATTGGTGGAGATGATTATGATGTGTCGGAAGAATTTTATGAACCAGAGAGAGCACAGTGGAAGAGGAACAATGGGAAACTCGAGTCATTGAATCGCGCTGTTTCGGAAGAAAAATTACAGAAAGTTAATGTTGCCCAGACAAAGTGGAAGGACCAGCAGAGATCAGATGCTAATAACTCTCATTTAAGTGACGACTTGGATGCCCTTTTACAGGTAAGTGCTCCGACAGTTATGCTTGACTATGCTTAATAGAAGTTTGCAGGTTCAAAAGCTTCTGTACATGCTTTCAGGAAGAGGAAGATCTGGTAAATGCTCACCGAAAACAAGTGGAAGACACAATGAATATTGTCAGAGAGGTACTATTTGATTGCTTTAGCAATTTTTGCTGGCTCAGTGAATGCTGAGAATGATATTGCATTTGTCTGATGCACTTTCAGCATGAAGTAGCTAGCCCTAGGACGGAGTTTGTGCTGTAATAAGATGTTTTAACGCCTTTAATTACATTTTTGGAAGGCTCAATTTTCTCGTATGGTCATTTGAAAGTGTGTCGCAACTTCCACCGTCTGATGCATGTAGTGCTGTTGATTCTTGCTAGATATGTGGAGCATGCACCCTCCAACATATGTTAAGTTTGCGAATGCATGGATAATTTAATATAAACAAATGAATGACCATTTATTGTTATTATTTTTGTAGGAGATGGACTTACTAGTTGAAGCAGACCAACCTGGTAATCAGCTAGATGATTACATCACTAAATTGAATGCCATCCTTGCTCAGAAGGCTACGGGCATCCGTCAACTGCAAACCCGCTTGGCCCATTTCCAAAAGCATTTAAAGGATCATAATGTCTTAGTTTCTTCTTCTGGTTACTAGTTTCCTGTGGAAATTACCCAGCCCATTGTTCCTTCGAAGGTATATAAGGCATGACATTGGCTTGACTGATGCTTAGGTCGTCCAATGTTTGGTCATTACTCACAACGCGGGAAGTCGGGGAGACCTTTTCTTTTATTGGTCTCTCCTGCAGCTCATTGCTGCCTGGATTGGATTTCTGTATCACTGATGTTCTTCAATTAGATTTGAGGTTGGAGCATCTTTCAGGGTTTAAGCATTTGATAATTCTGTATCTCTGATTTACAGAGAGTTTGGGCATGTCCTAATGTACTTGAGGTCTGGCGTGCTCTGTAAAGATCGTCAGCTCTCTTGTTTGATTAAAAGATGATATTTGCAAATTGATTCGAGAGGTATCTGCATTTTCATGTTAATGATAGGGCTTATTTAGCATTCATTTACATCCTTAAAAACCATTCACACCTATTGCAGCAAACGTCAAATGACAGGTGTGAGTATAACAAACCATCAACAAGCTGATGTATGTGATGTGATGAGAGTCGATGCAAGTTGCGTTTGATTTAATTATGCAAATGGGCTTGGGCTTTAGGAGAAATGTAAAATTTTTTGCAAATGGACATTGGGAAAATGTAAAAACTGTGTGATTGAGGAATTTTGATGCGGCCTTTTAAAAAATAAAAAAGGAAAAATAAATTCTAATACTGTTCATCTTCTTCGTTGTGTTCAGCTTCTTGCATTTCTTCTTTTGGTTGCTCATTCTCCTTCCTCATAGCAACAAATGCGACCCAAGCGAGGCCAACAACTTGGGCAAGGCCGCAAACCAGGCAGCACCAACGCGACCAAGGTGAGGCCGTGGAGGTTGCGCGACATCTGGCGAGGCAACACCAAGGTCGAGCAACTTAGATCTAGCCCTTCATTAGCTAACGCAACCCAAGCAAGGCCACGGAGGTTGTGCGACTCCATGGGCAAGATGAAGGTAGAAGTAGATCAAGGGCTGCATACCGGCTAAGATGAAGGTTGAAGAAGATGAACAGTGATATTTGGGGCAAAAGTGGAACAAAAAATTACTAGTTAGGGCAATATTGGGATCCCCACAGTAGCATTTTGAAAATGCTAAATGCTGAAAGTTAATCCAAATTGCTTTATAAAATCAGCTTTCCAAATGCCAGTTTTCACATCAAAGTTTAAAAAAAATATCTTAATAAACACCTTAGCATTTCTTCAAGAGATATTGAAACCCCAAAGGGCTTTCCTAAAATCAACCAAATGCACCCATAATCATAGCACAATCGTGCTCATTATCAGATCTTAGGTGTGTTCAAGTGTCACAAAACATTGCCTTTGTGTCAATGTCTTGAAGATGGATGAACGAACGGATCAAATCACTGTCGTAAGTGATTTATGCAGTTGATCTAGCCAGATTTGCAATGTCAAAATGGTGGCTTCATATAAGCCATTGGCATTTACTTTCGTGATGAGCTCAGCAATTCAAGAAATGGGATTGTTTAAGTGCACGAAATCGATTTGATAACCTCGATTTTCAAGAACAATCTCATCGATTCATATCAAGTAAACCGTTTTGCTGCTTTTGCATCACAAGATGCTAATCACGTTGAAAAGTGACTCAACTATATGGAAAATTCACTTTCTTCTATCATGAGTATTCTAAACGTACTTTTTTATATAAGATTTGCCGACCAAACATAAAAATTACCAACTTTGGATTATGTTGTTTGAAATTAATCTCTCCAAGGTGCCTTCAGCACTAGAAGATCCCATAGGCCACAAGGGAGAAACTTCCCTCTCTAGTGCAGATGATAGACAGAAGCAATAAAATTTGGCATGATTAAAGATCTAAAAGTGCCAGATGACAATCCAGATTGCAGGCTCGCGAATCTCACATTCAAATGACAAGATAAAACCCAATAAAAAAAAATGAAGGCTAAATCAAAATCCTATGCACAAGAAAGGAAAAGGCCAAGGATAATGTAACATGTCAATCTAAAACCTGACAGACCGAAGTCTCCTTTTGGATTTGGTGTTGCTGAGAGAGGGTTGTTGTGGAGTGGGAGAGAAATCAGAGTACATGTCCATGAAGAACTTATCGACTATTTCCACATAGGCAGGGCTCTTGAGGCGCGAGTAATAGTGCAGTGCCTCCTCAATGTCCAATACGTGATCCATATCACTGATGTCCATCATCTCCAACTCTTTCATTCTCTCTGCCAACACTAACCCTCCTGCATTCACTCTCTCTGCACATGTTTCCTCTGTTTTCACAAGCTTGGAACCACCCACTTTCTTCTTCTTCGTCTTCTGCTCTGTCTTTCCTCTCTCTTCTTCGATTTCTTGTTGCTTGTTGACAGGACTCTGGAGGTTCACATGCTTCATAGCTCTGTGGCTGCATGAACCGTCACCATCCTTCGCCGTCTCTTTCACATCCTTCTGAATTCTGGTTCTGCCTTTGTCAAGATCACACTCCAACTCATTGCAGAAATCGGCATAGAATTTTTCTATCTGGGGGTCTTTCTGTCTGCTGCTACCACAAGAAAATGGGTGGAAAGAGGGTGGTTTGGGAAGCTTTTGGTAGCCTCCAAAGAAGAAAGACTTAAGATTAACAAGGGTCTTGTTGAAGAAGTTCTTGGTTTTCTCAATGGAGTCTCTTAGCAACATTTCTACACAAAACGGATGGGTTTCTTCTTTCTGCTCCTGTTCTTTCAAGTGTTTTATATGAGAATAGCGATGAGGGAGAGAGCAGAAAGAAGAGATGATGACAGCTGAGAGGTTCCTAGGGTTACCTGGAGACAGAGGCCATAGGAGTCTTTAAGAGATTTTTTGTTTTCTGGGCTCTCTCTTTTGTCCCCACACAAGGATTTTGTCTGTTTGCTTTGTCATTCTGTGTCAAAAAATGCCCATTCTTAAATTGTTGGTGACCGTCTGATCAATGTGATCAGAGGTCACAGTACTGCATTTTGGAAGGCTTAAAGGCCTAAGCAGTACAGTCCACCAAGCAGAAGATTGCTTCGGTCAATGTTAATAGACATTTTATTTCCTTATGATAAAAGAAAAATGAAATTTTGTGTGAACAGGCTTGGTAGTCTCCAGCAGTAGTCATAGCATCTTTTGTTTTTGACTACCGGTTTGTCTAAAGCTCAGTAGCATTGATTAAGATGCAAAGATAAAGGCAAGAGGGTTGGTTAAAGCTAATTATACAAAAGCAACGTCTTTATCTTAAATACATACATATATTCAAGCACTTCAGTGCCGGGATCCATTTTTGGACCCAAAAACCTACTCACCGAAAGGTCATCATCAAGAATTAAATAGGCCTATCTTTTGTTGATATGGAAGTTGGCCCGAGGGACAGCCTTGGAGTTATTGACTCACAAGACGAGCAATGGAATGCTTCCAAGATAAAGATATGATCTTTCATCTACAGAACACACACATAACATGAGATAATCATCAGGTCAGTAGGGAAAATTCACTTGCTAGGTATAGCATATGTTCTTCCTCCTTCAGGCCAGGCAATTATAGGTTCCAAACAAACAACCTCTCGGAACATGGTGGTAACAATTGGCACTATATTTCTTAGTTGCTGCTGTGGATAAGCAATGAAAGTGAAAATTTCTGCACTTTATTGTAATGAAGGTACACGAATCCTAGTTGGGGACCCAACCCTAGACTTGAGGATAAACCAATTCCTAATATCCTGCATAAGGGTCACTTTCTCACCGGTTGCCATGCTAAAATTTCTCAACGGACCTCACATGGGCTAGCGTGTCATTGTGATGTGCTGTAGAATTATGTAAACAATGATCTTGAGACATGTTATTTCCAAGTTGGACACGAAAGTTGTGCACAATCATGTCAAGTGATCAAGCTTGTATCTTAAACCTTCTCCATAGTCGAATTATTTTTCTAGCCAGACCTATAGTTGTGCAGACCCAATTTTTATGGGATAGCTTTTTGTGAATTCTATATGATCCAACGGTGCTGGACGAAGTTCATGCTTGAATCAAGCTTTCTTAGATGAGATGGCACATCTTGATCTTGTGCCACAGAAAAAGGCCAATGGTGTCGTAGTAAATGCGATATGAATGCCAGCCTTCAATGAGGAAGCAAGAAAACCCAGACAAAACACTGACCAGACTGACTACTGCAACCAAAGGCAGCAAGCCTTTATCTATTCTGCAGTTACTTCACCTCAACAGTACTGCCTTTCCTTTCCTGTCTAAAGCTTCAGAGAATGCACGTGCAGTGATGGATACAACACTTTCTCATTCATTGATGTACACAATTGATAAAACGCTTCATATTTTCATTTACCATCTATGTGACAATTGAAGTACAGTAGTGTATGTACGATAAACAACGAAAGCACATATGCTGACAAGCTTTGCAGCCGCAGAAGTCAATCCACTAGAGCCATCAGCCTATCATCTCAAGCACTACATGGCTCTTGGAGGATGTTGACATTATGGCTAAAGAGAACTATTTGAATGGGCCATATTTTCTGGGCTAATTAAAGTACAAATTAAGAACAAGGTACAACAACCAAATATTTTCCGGTGCTGGCGTCAATGATATATTAGACAATCTTGATCCTCAGTAGTAAATCATACTGAGACTGTAAAGTTCTTTGCACTAGATCAGTAGGTCCTTGACAACAGTGGCATTATCTTTTGAGAGGAGAGAGAAAGAGCTTCTCTACTATACTCTATAGAACGAAATGAGCTCTTATGTGTGACTATAATCAGTGTGAGATGCATTGCCACTGTGATTTTCTTTTGATCAACTGCATCATCCAAGAATTGCTGAAATCACTGGCGAAATCATGTCATAACAACCAAAACTGAGCAGGATCCGGAGTATATGCTATGTACACTCTATCGAGTTGAGGCAGCATTTGAGAAAGAAATTTAGCGGCATCTTATTTAGTTCTATGACCACCTCTTCTCTTGTTGAACTTGAAAAACTGATGCAGCAACCTATGAACTTCTCCATAGTTGTTTGTCCTCGGGACGAGACTGTCCTTGATCCATTGTGGGAGCTTGTCAGTTGGGCATGGATTACTTCTTTTTGAGGGATCCAATGCATATCGCTTGTCAACCAACAAAATTGCTGCATAGTCATCTGCATGTCGGATGGCTCTACCTAAAAGACAGTCAATGCAGAATAATTAGTTTTGGATATAATTTGTCAAAGGTGTACAAGCAATCAAAAGGATTTTGCTTGTTTCATCACCAAGTAAAAACCAGGAGATTGGTATGATTCTTGAGAATAATTTACTAAAGGGCGTGATGCAAGCAGTGCAACTTTGTCAAAATATCCAGAGTGCAAGCAGAATCATCCCATATGATCCGTGACATGGTCATAGACATAAAGCAGACCTCTGATGAGTGCAATAGAATCTAGAATGAAGATCAATTTTATCTGAATATCTACATTGCCAAAATAATATCTTTGATGTTAAGTGAAGAATACAGTCTATGAAACTTCTTCAATCTAGAAATAAAAGAAAGGACCATGAAGCTCGCTAGACATCATTGCAGTTCAGTGATGAGCCATTTTTAGAACCTAGAGGAGTTAGAACATACCAATTGATTGATTTACAGCTTTGAAACAAAGATTTTCATAGTATTCCTTTCCTCTGTGGCTGCAGCTTCTCAGGATGTTGAATCCAGCTTTAACATCTTGCACGTAAAGCTCATCGGCAGACAAGCTGAGATTTGAAGTAGCATTGCCGTCTCCTAGACCCTCAATATGTTTCACCCTCTCCATTAATTCAATGTCAGATGGGTTAGGGTAAGGCAATCCAACCATAACAATGCATCGACCCATCCCATCACTGAAGTTGATGCCCTCTGATACCTTTCCACCAACTACGGCTAAGAATAATGCACCATTTTGAGAAGATGCATCTATTGAATTGCACTGAGCTGGATTATTAATACTTTCCTTGTAATTTTTGAGAACCAATTCTACATCTGTGTTTTTCCGTGGCTCCCTAAATACGCATTTTTTCTTCCGTATCCTGTCAAGAATGCCATAAACCTTCCATGCATTATACACTTGTTCTTCATATTCAAATGAAGAGAAGAACACGACAATTCCTTCAGGAACTACAGAGACCAAATTGCAGAGTAATAGCCCCAGCTCCTCTATCTGAAAAATAGAAGTCATCAGAATACTTTTTAACAGCGACCACTTAAAGCACCTTCCAGGAACTAAGCAGTCAGATAACTACAAATAGACTGTACATTCCTTAGCACCATGATATTTTTGCCAACTTAGGACAAAGTTCGAATATCACTGATTTATTAGCAAACTGGAGCATGGTAACAGTACCTCCTTCTACTAATGGACGGAGATACTTAGATCACTAGCGCATAAAACCAGTTTCATTGTGATTGACTGATGGAAAGGATTAAGTATACTTACCATGGCCAAGGTGCTTCTTGTGCTGTAGCTGAAATCAAAAACCTGACCAGAAGGGCCACGAGAAACCGCAACTGGTAAAATGCTTTCTGAAGGAACGATATGACTGCAAGAAAAGAAGTTCAATGTCTTCAAGGACAACCATGGAAACAGGCGTTCTCTTGTTTCTTCTATAGGTTGCAAAGTACCTCCAGCCAATATGACAGCGTGGGCCTGATCTGCAATCTACAAGGTTAATAAGTTTAGATTTGTGGCATCTAATTGTTCATCAGGAAAATTGGCATTTGAAGCGAGCAATTCATAGCAGACCTCAGAGAATATCTTTGCTCCAGTGAGCATCACATATTTGATATATCCACCATGTCGCTCAGAGAATGTTGTTTTAGGCTTCGAGACAATTATCCTTCCATCAGTGTTCTTATTGGTAAGAGATAGCAAGATATCCACAAATGCTCGGAAATTGGATAATGTGCTCATGTCCTCTCCACAAGACTCACTATCGTGAAAGGTGGAGCTTGCTCGCAGAGTTGCCATTCTATTGCCATACCCACAAACCTGGTATAATATATCAATAGAATAATATAAAAAAAATTAGTAAAACAACGAAAAAGAGAGGCACCAGGAAAGCAAAACAATAATCTAGGGGCAACTTCTCACCTTGTGAATGATATTGCTTTCCTTTAAATAATGCTGCAACTTGACAAAATTTATATTGTCTATATTTAGAGTGAATAGAAAATCATTGATACCCATAGAAGAAGAAACGGTAATTTTTCCTGCAGAAAGATTATCAGCGTTCTCGGATGTATTCAAATTATCTCTATTCTTCTCATTTAGAGCTCCCAAGAAAGCCCGAGTAATGACCATCAGTGTTTGGATATATCTCCGATTGCCAGGTCCCAAGCGATTGAAGAATCTTTCTAGATACATCTCTAGTTGGCAATGCACATCCTCCAGCTGTGTAAGACAATAAACTGAGTAAATTAAGTTATGTAGGTAAAAGAATAACCATTGATAAACTTCCTACAAATAGAGATCAATTTTAAGACAGTTTTGGCTTCGATATTAGATGTCTAGTCTATGTTTGCATATGCAAGCTGCTGATCTCCACATATGCACACTGACAAGCCAGGCCGTTCATCAACCTATCACCAATAAAGCAAGGTTGATTGTTGGCTTAAGGTTGATAAGAAAATTTTGATCAATTTATGTAGAAACATTCAACTTTTAGTCTTGACCTGTAGATAGAGCTATAAGCCATGTTGAGTAATTGAACTTACATAGTAACAGCCAAGGTTCTTATTCACTCACCTGCGACAAGGTCATTTTTGCATCATACATACTGATAAGTGAATCAGCCAAATTGTGAGCCTCATCTATAATAACAACATTATTCTTCAAGTTTAGTCCAAGAGATTCTCGAGAAGATTTTGATAGCAGAGATTGATACGGAAGAATTACAAGATCAGCAGCAGGGACCATGCTTCTGGCACCATAGTATGGACAAGTCCCCAGAGAACTTCCAAGATGAACTAGTTCTTCAATGTCTAAGGCCCCTTGTTGAGACAACTGCTCCTTGAATTGCCTCTGTGATCTATGTTTTCTAAGCATCGGGCATCCAGAAACTGCCTTCATCCGCCTCATTCTTCCTGCTCCTGACCGCTGAAATGTTATAAGCAATGTTGTGGCTTAGAGTGCTGGTATAGTTTATACTACATTGAAATAACAGTTGCACAAGAAACGAACACGCAACAGAAGTGGTGATGGCTCTCAAACTAGGGGAAACTATGGTCAAATAAATTCTGGCTTTTGACAATTGTAGCTTTTGAAAGTTGATATAGATATTCAAAGCTTAGCAGGAAATATGCGTACTTTTTCTTCCCTTTCTTAGAATCTCAAGTCGTGCAATGTAGCTAATTGATGGATAAGCTAAATCCAACAACATCAATATGGGAAAAAGAAGCACAACAATTGACAAACATTTGATACCTTGATTTTAGAGACGTCATTTTTCTCTTTCTTTTGAAGCTCCAAGCACTGTTCATTGATACGAGTAGAGTTGCCGAGTTTTAAAACATCTGAAAAGCCCTCCATCAGATAGGTATGGACTACAAAGCAAAAAATGGTCTGTTCCAAATATTATCATGCTAAGTACCTTCATTGATGCAGTAGTTCTTCCTGGAGCCTAAGCACACAGCGCTTATCTCATGCACAAAAGCAGTCTTTCTTAGCTCTTTTACAAACTGTGAGAGCTGAGAATGTGTCCGACTACAAAAGTAAATCTGGAGACTCTCTTCCTCCTCATCATCAGAACCTTTGGCCACTTCATCCTCATCGCTTGAGGAACTAATAGAAACTCCACCAACCTTTCTTTTTGATCTTCCACCACTAACGCTCTCTCCTTCTTCACTTTCGTATTCCTCCAACAAGAATTCTTCATCATCTGATTCCACTTCAACTTCCTTACTTCGCATTTTCTCACACCTCTTTGTGGTTTGAAATCTTTCCTTGTCAGCACTTTTAGAGATAAACTCTCCATATCTTTCACCACTCCCTCTCTTACCATCTCTGGAAAGTAAGTCTCTGTCGCCTACTCCCTTCCGTCTTTCGCCTTTTCTGACAAATCCTACTCCACATTTCTCTTTCTTCTTATCCTCTCCTTGGTATTCCTTTTTGTGGACAAAATTTCTCATCCAATCAGGTTCATCATCTGAATCAGGATTGGATGCAGATTGTGCGCCATTTTTATCAGATCGCACTTTAACTTTGGACTTCTGCTTTTCTTTCTGATCGACCAGCCATTGCAATGCACTACAAATGATGCTTAAGGTTTTACCAGTTCCTATAAGCACCAAATTCTTATCAGCAACCCAAAGTTGCTAGCAGAAAATGACATCAGAGAAGTCAGTACTAGACCCATGAGTATTACTACCGTTATACAGACATAGGCAATTAAATTCCGGAAACACGCCCATCAAATGAACATAAATCCATGGTCTAACCTAACTAGCTGAAGATTTATTTTAACCAGATGAAGCATAATATCAAGAGCAAATATAAGATCTTTGACGTGCTTTCTGATATTACATTTCGTACTTGTCAAGCATGTGAGCATTGCAAACACATCGAGGCAAACTAAATGAGAATTGGTCGAGAACCAGCATTCGTTTCACAGAACAATTAGCTCATCACGAGGACTATTTAAAATCACAAAATCGAAAATCAGCAAAACAACCTCAGCTGAAGAGCGAAATTCTTGCGCGAATAACGAATTATGACCTGGGTTGCAATTAAATATTGGCGATATGAGTAAATATCACGGCAGTTTCAATTGAAATGGCCCACCCAAACAACCGCCAGTACGTACACTTGAAGTTGAAGATCACAGAGTAAGGAGGAAGAGAGAGATACCCGTGGGGCTTTCGAGCATGGCGATGCCACCTCGCTCGAGAGAAGAGTATAGAGCGTTCATGAAATCGACCTGAATCGAGTACGGCTCGTACGGGAACGCCCGAAACTTCCGATCTCCTCCTCCTCCCTCCTTCCGCATCTCCTCCACCTCCACCGCTTGTTCAGCTTCCGCCCCCGGCGAACTCATCGATCCCGAACAGAACAGTAAACAGCCAGCGACTGCTCGAGACTTCTCGTGTCCGATCCGCTGGTTCGAACTCGAAATCCCCGGGGACGGTGACGGAATGGCGCGCGCTTTGGGAGGGGGTTTTTGATATGAGACGTTGTCTTCCCGCCAGAGCGAGAGAAAGGGCCGAGGCATAAATGGGCCAAGATCAAGCCCAAACGAATACATGGGCTTTCCCGTGGCCCAATTTTAGGCCCATTCTCTAATTCTCCGATCGTCAAACTCAGCGACCGATGCAAACCCTAAAGATCTCCACTTACGCCTGACGAACTCTTTTGAGATATAAAACCTTCTTCACCCGCCGCTCGCACTTCTTCGTCAGACAGATTAGGGTTTCTCCTCCCTCCTCCTGCTCCTCTGCACCATGGTAAAGCTCCTCTTTCTCTAACTCTAGCCTGTGCATGAAGTCAGATCTACCTCGGCTAGTGGTTGATCACTGAGAAAGAAAATGTTGCGAATGCTTGTCTTTGCAGGGTAAGGGAACGGGGAGCTTCGGTAAGAGAAGGAACAAGACGCACACCCTGTGCGTGAGGTGCGGACGGCGCAGCTTCCACCTCCAGAAAAGCCGTTGCGGTGCCTGCGGCTTCCCCTCCGCCCGCAAGAGGAAGTGTATGTGTATTCTGTATTCTGTATCTTTGGACTTGGTCAGAGCAAATGGGGTGCGCTTGTGATCGGTGTTCGCATCTTACTGTTCTTGTTGGGCTCCATTAGTACGCGTAGTGGTTCAGCTGGATTGATCTTGATTAGTTGCTTATCGACTTATGGGGAGACAAGGAGGTTAAAATGTAAGGTACCAATCGGAAAATCAGTCCAGTGATTGAGTCAATTCGTTGCGCGAAGTATCTGATTCTTCATGCATATAAGCTTATCTTAGTTTTGGATGAAAGAATACATGGTGGGCGCAGCTGTGAGTAAGTTGAATTCCTAGTCAAGAGTTTGTAGGTGTGTATGAGTAGAGATCCTGTCCTAATCATAGAAGTATGAAAAGTTGAGTGATAGCAAACATCAGTGTTAATGTACTGAAAAAGAGAGCATCAGTGCCCAAGAGAGAAGAACTATGAAATTATAGGCGGGTTATGTTTCTTTACGTGGCAAGTGGACTTACTCAAAAGTTTTGGTATGCAATGTACTCAAGAATTGCCTTAACTGAGATTGTACTAGTCAATTGTAATGCTTCATTCTGATTCTACTTTCATCGAGGCTGACTTCCTGATGAAGTAATCTTGCTTCACCTCAATGTATTCTCTTTTAATGGGTGGGGAAAGAACAAAAGGTGATTGACTTGTGGCTGGGTTTTGCACAAATAAAAGAGAGATTGTGCTCTAAATATGGTCATAAAACTAAAACCTATGGTCATGTAGAAAATCTTCAATGTAGGTTAGGTTCTGTTGTTTGCTATGTGTCCCTGCTTTTGCCTTCTCTTGCACCATAGGTGTTGTGAGCCAGTGACGAGGCTGCTTTCGTTTGCTTGTGACACATGGTAATTGCAATTTTCTCACAGTAAGTTGTATTTAATCACTCTCTTTAGATAACTGGAGTGTGAAGGCTATCCGAAGGAAGACCACCGGAACTGGTAGAATGAGGTATCTCCGCAATGTCCCTCGCAGGTTCAAGAGTGGTTTCAGAGAAGGTAATCAGCTCTGTTCTTATGTCAATTGGTTCTCTTTTCAGATAATGCTATTTTTTGTGCCGAGTGATGGAATATTTTTGGCTTATTAGCTGATTTATGGAGCTGATTGTTATGATGCAGGTACGGAAGCTGCACCGAGGAAGCACGCAGCAGCAGCTACTGCTTAATTGCTATGATGGTTTTGGGGCATAATCATGTTATTTTGAAGGATTTAGTTATTCATATCTGGAAGCAGAAAACTTTTGGCATATACAATTGCCCGTTTTAATTTGTTTTGCTTTTGTTTCATCTATTGTGGCATTGTTTACAATTTTGAATGAGCAGAGATGAAGCCAACTGTTGTTCTAGAACTCAGTTTAGTGTTTCTTCTGTTGAAGTTCTTACTATCATTTCATCCCGCCTCTCACCAACAAATCGGCATATTTTTGTTGAAGTTCTTACTATCATTTTATCCCCTCTGCTTTCCAACATCCCGCCTCGTTGGAAACTTGTCATTTGCATATTTTTGTATAATTTTGGGAGGTACTGCATCGTGTTATAGTGGTTTGTATAAAATTCATATGGAGGATCAGTTTTAGGATCAGTTTTAGCGTTCGACTGCCTGGTGCAGCCCTTAAAATGGTGCAGCGCATATTTCATGCGTGATGAAAGAAACGTGAATTTGAGAAGTATTCATGACCTTGATCTCGTAGCTTCTTTCTAGCCGGGTGGAACGTGCAGTATTGTCTTTAATGGCGGTTGTGCATGTTTTCTATTAATGGGCTAGTAATTATCCGAATGCACCATTTGTCTAATCATCCATCAATCAAATTATGCGAACTCTCTACTCATTTGGGCTATCCAGGTGCATAGGATGTACGTGAGACTCGTCGCAGAAACACGGGATAGACATGGTGGCGTGCAGATGTAATTGGTCGTGCCGGGAGCTGCTTAAGCACCCTGTTCCTCATTTTTTCTTGACTTCACAGCAGCTTGCTTCATTCATATGTCGGAGAACCAAGTTTACTTGGTCTCTGCTCTCTTGAACGATGATGGTGTTGAGGCCCATCATAGGTCGAAGAGCACATGTATGAGATCTTTCCTTACGTTCGATTGAGGAGACTAAGTCGAACCCCATGCTTAAATCCAGATTGCAATTCGGGGTTGAAGACACACAGGAAAACACGGTAAGCTTAGCTTATTCACGGGCCCAGTTGTCTCGATGTACTGGTTGCTACTCCACAAGCCACTTTGCATGCTAGTGCCATGAGTAATTAGTTCTTTGGCCTCAAAATTGTCCATGTGGTGCTCGGTGAGTTGAGAACATTATGGCGACTTCCATTTTAAAGATTATTTGGGAAAGCAATATGCGCAAATCACGTCCTCGTATCAGATTGTGTCATGTCTTATTTAGCTTGAGCATTCGATCTTACAAATGAGAGAGAGAATAATTTGGTATGACAGTGGATTTTAGCCTTTTATAGTCTCATCAGGACAGTGGCATTGGTTATTGGTCGGTTTGTGCATCGAAAGCAAATCCTACCGTCAAAATCATATAATATATATTTTTATTCCATTTTAGGTGTCCTAGCATAAATTCCGCAACATCACTTCCAAAAAATCAATTTTATTGTTCCTTTTGCATCACAAAACTGCAATCTTTCAGCTTTATGATGATATGAGAGAATTCAGTCAATGACACTAGCATTCTAGATAAAAACATATCTATGTAGAGCTGAAAGACAAATAGATTGTAGTGGTCCGCTCCTTATTGCAACATGTTAAGCTGTTTGGTTACCAACGAACGACCCTAGATAACTTGGTCTACTCTAACCCTCAAAAACAAACGGCTTGAAATTGAAAATGAAGCAAAAAATTTAAAAAGGCACCGAAAGAATATTACGTATCACAACAAAATCAAGTACTGACGTCATTAATGTTTGAATTCACTTTTCTAAAGTCATAGTTGAGATTGGACCACGGCTTCAAGTACTGCGTGGTCCATAAAAAGTAACATTTGTCGATCGTTTTCGGTCACATCCGACCGATAGAATATGTTCTCCAGCTAATAGCGTACGAAATTAACACTTGGGAACGTGACAATGCCCAAGACATGACACGACTCTCCATCACTTAGTCCTATTATATATTTATTTCGCCAATTTTGGTTAATAATAATTTTTTGCTGGGTCAAATTGTAAATATATTCCATCATACATGAAGTTTCATTGATATAAGACGAGTATATCTTGTCTTCCTCATTTGGCCCATTACGGATTCTTTTATCTCGCTCAGCAGAGTTTTTACATTTGTCGTCATTTAAATTGGTACAGAACTTTAATCTAATCGTAATTTTTTTTCCAAAAACATATTCGTATTATACACAAGCGAGACGACTTGTGACTATGTATATTCTTGTGCGATAAATTCTAATCGAACATTTCATGCAAAGCAAAGCATACCGTTTGACTAGGATGCTTGTTAGAGAGCGTTGGAGTGGTTCATGTATTCTTAAAAATTTATTCTTTTTGGCATCATTTAAGCTCCGTTCGTTTCATGAAAAACATAACATTTATGAACAAACATTTTATAGGAAATTATTTTTCTGAAAAATGATATTATTTTTTCAATTTTTATGTGAAACTTAAAGAAAATCATAAAAAATAGATTTTCAAAATTTTTCCTTTGTTTGTTATATATTGACATGTCGTTAACCATAAGTCTCGCCAAACTTCAATGAGCTCCTAGCTTGTGAATAAATGACATAAACTTGCCAATTCAAGACAAACCTTAGGCTCACCTCTAGAGGCTTTGAGCTAGTTGTCAAAACTCGTTGGCTTGCAGTTTTGAGCAAGGCTGAGGTATGCTCCTAGAGATAGCAATATTTAAAAGTAAACAAAAAAGACAGAAAAATATTTTTTGCTTTTCAAAAAGCGAAAAACATTTTTCCCAACTTTTGAAGACTGGTGGAAAATATTTTTATTAACTCTTTATATTTTCCATGAAATAAACGCTGGGAAATTTGAAATTTTTTTTTAGAAGTTAGTTCTGTAAAACGAACGGAGTCTTAAAATTCGATTCCTTTCAACCTTACTGTCAAACATTCAAAAAATTTCATAATAAATAAAATATCGACACGTGGGGCATGCACGAACTTCAGTAACTTTTTAAACTTAGGATCCATTCGTTTGCGAAAAATAAAGCACTTCTATAAAATATTTTTCAGGAAGTCATTTTCTTGAAAAATGACACATTTTCCGGTGTTCGTTTAAAACTTGAAAATTTTTTGAAAATTTTTTTCCGAAAATTTTCTTTTTGAGAAATTATCTAGCAACTAGCGATCAGCGGCGGAGGCGGCGGGTGGCGATCGTTGGGCGACGGTAGGCACTAGGGTGGTGGTTGGTGGCGAGGGCGGCAGGGGGCGGCGGTTGAGCAGGTGGCGGCCGACGGGGGGTGGCGGCCGGCGGGTGGGTGGGGGCGGCAACGGCCGCTGACAATCTCATAATGAGAGAGAAAGATAGGAGATCCGGAAAATATTTTTCGTTTTTAAAAAATAGAAAATATTTTCCTTAATTTTAAAATGAAATATTTGGTTGATTGAAAAATATTTTTTTAGAGAAAATATTTTCTGCTCCCAAACAACCTAGTTTCTGAAAAATATTTTTCGAAAGAATATTTTTCGCTAAACGAACGGATTCTTAAAATAACATTATTTTCAATATCCAAAGTTTTCGGTGAGAAACTAAAGCGAGAAAGTATTGTTTTTTCGGGGGATTCCACTTTTTTTTCCCCCGCGAAATGCCCAAAAAACAGAAGAATATTTTTCCACGTGATGGATCGAGAACGATTCTTTTTGGCGCAGTGGGATTCAAATCGGGCCGGTTGTCAGAGCCGTGCGTCCACGTGGACGTGGTCCCCTCCCCTGCCCCCTGGCCCCGCAGCCTTGTTGCTCTTTTTTCTTTTCCAGACAAGGGCTTCCCGACCCGGCGTGATGTAATCTCAGACGGCAGGAAAACGCCGCCGTTTCCTCCGTTAGTGCGTCGATCGCACGTCCTCCCTTCGGCCCCGCGTTTCGATTGCCCTCCACGCGACCCAAAATCTCGACCGTTATCGACATCACGCGCCCGAATGAACGGCGAACAATTCAGCGACCACAATCTCGTCGCCATTATACTTATACATCATCCCGCATTCAAATTGTCGGGTGAAAAATCGCGAATTCAGCTCCCTCCAAACTTCATGAAATTTCGTTTTGTTTATTTGAAATTTTTTTGAAAAGACGGAATGACCCTTCGATCACCGTCGTCGTCATGGAACGGAAGATTTCCGTTGACTTATATTTTCAAGGTTCGTTATTCATAAAACAGCACTAGAAACAATAATTATAATAATCCTCCCATTCAACTCCGGCGTAATGCGAATTGCGAAGGAAGTCAGTGCGGGGCCCACTCCTTTCTCTCTATTTCTATTATTAAATGCTTACAATCAGAAAATATTCTCTCTGTTTCAGCTCTCCCTCGGTCCACACCAAACGCAACCGTCCGCGTCCGGAGTAAAAGCCAGAAAATACAGGTAAACAGTTCCCACTTCCACTGTGCTTGAGCCGACGGAGAAGTTCTAGAACCCCGAGCAACATCGTACCCATCGAGCTCGCCGGCCTCCGATGGCGATGTCTCCCGCTCCGGCGATGGCGAGCGGCTCCAACCCTCCGCCTCCCCCGCCGGCAAGCCCGGTGCCCTCCTCCGCGGCCGAAGCCCCGGCGACCAACTCCACCTCTCCTCCGCCTCCCCCTCCGGCGGCGGCACCCCCGCCGGCGCCCCCGAAAGGGGGGTTGCAGCCGGGGACGCTGGCGGGGCTGACGGTGGGGATCGGGATTGGGGGGCTGATCGTGCTGGTTGGGGTGGGCGTTTTCGTGATCTTTTATAGGAGGAGGAAGAGGAGGATGCTTGAGATGGAGAGTTACCCGCCACAAGGGCCTAAAGGTGATTTTCTATTCTTGAGTGCGAGCTTTTGAATTTCGTAGCCTGTTCCTACTTTTTATGGTTTTCACGCTAGCTAGAAATAAACTTGGTTCTGGGTCTGGGTTTTGTGACTTCGCTAGTGAGGCTGTGGATCTCTTGTTTTCACGACCCTGAGTTGTGAACCCTATGTTTTGACTGTGTCGATTGCTCATATGCTTCCATGAGTTCATTTCGCCCGAATTGCCTTGAAGTCGCTATAAATATGGGGTGAATCTCTTGTTTGGTAGTGGAATAAAAATGTTGCATTTTTCACTAGAAGCTTGTCTTTCATTTCACACAGTTTTCCGTAATTCCGAGAGTGCTTTTTCAGTATTGTTCAACATGGCAGAACAGGGCAAAATGAGGTAAAAGATACGTAGAACATAGTAGTTGGCTTCTTGGATGTGGATTTGCTTTCATGTGGCTGCTTGTGCATTCTCAATCTGCCTTCTAGCTTCCTGCTCGGTGCTTTTCACATCACTATTTTCTGTAAAGATGGAGCAGTCATTCCCCATCAAATAATGAATGAGGAATGCAGTAATTGAAAGCTGAAGCTATTTACATGCTGCTTCCAATCATTCTCGGACAACTTACATGTGTTCCAGGATCATTTGATGCCAATTTCTTTTCGGATTATGGTGTTTCAGTTTTTTTATTTAAGCTATCAGGTTAAGAGTATATTATGTTCCATGCAGCTGACCCTTCTGCTGGCCCAGCCCGGCCTTTTGAGCCTAATGTTGCTCCATCAATTGACAAGGTTACAAATTGGCCAAAGCCTACTCCTCCACCACGAATTTTGTCGAGTTCCCAAGGTCCGGCTCATTCTGAACTATTCTCAACAACAGATATGGGTTCAGTACCATCTCCAGGCATGGCATTGGGTCTTTCACAGAGCACGTTCACGTACGAAGAGCTAAAAATAGCAACAGATGAATTCTCCAATCGCAATCTACTTGGCCAAGGTGGTTTTGGCTATGTTCATAAGGGAGTGCTTTCGAGCGGGAAAGTTGTTGCAATCAAGCAGTTAAAAGCTGGAAGTGGACAAGGGGAGAGGGAATTTCAAGCAGAGGTTGAGATCATCAGCCGCATCCATCACAGACACCTTGTTTCCCTTGTTGGTTACTGCATTTCTGGTGCTCAGAGAATTCTTGTATATGAGTTTGTTCCAAATAGCACATTGGAGTTTCATTTGCACGGTGAGTATGAATTTAGAGGAATAGATGTATGTCATTCGCCTAATGATGCCATTTCTAATGTCAATCACCTATCCTCCCTGCCCCCTCCTCCCCTTCTCTCTCTCTCTCTCTCTGTGTTACCTTCTTTCCAAGTTCATCCTTGAACTTTTCTTGATATTATGGATTCTAGCTACCATACAACTTTGATATTCTATGGTTAATGCCTTTTTGTAGTGCTGTTGGAATAGTGGGACCTGTTTGTAGGCTCCTGGAATATTGGATTCAATTATCAAAGCTGTTTGTCTACCAAACTGGCAATACACTGGGATTTTGTTGGTCTTCTTTTTCCATTTAATTAAATTGTGATTTTTTTTGAAATGTTGTTGTCAATGATGACAAGACCACCAGGTCTTTACCTTGTGAACGGCAAAAATTCCCTACAGTGAAAAAAAAAGGGAATTTCTCAGGTGATTTTGGTGAAATAGACAATAAAACCTGACATTGCAGCCAGCTAACACTTTCATAGCAATCCCATAATAATCAGCTAGCTTGATCTCCTCTAATATATGCAGGCATAGGCAACATAGGATGCTTAGTTATTTTGGAGTTCAAAATCTGATTGACAACATTATAATCATAATCATTGGCAAATGTCACTGCAGGGAAGGATCGCCCAACTATGGCTTGGCCTACGAGGCTGAAGATTGCTTTAGGTTCTGCAAGAGGGTTGGCATATCTGCATGAGGACTGTAAGTATGCTTTTTCAAACCTAATTACTATAATAAGTTTCACAGTTCATCTTTATTAGATTCACTTCTCAGGTCATCCCAAAATTATTCACCGTGACATCAAGGCTTCCAATATTCTTCTAGACTTCAATTTTGAGGCACAGGTATGATATGCAATTTATTAATCATTACTTGATAAGATCAATCATCTAGGCTGTTTACCACATCATCTAATTGGTTTACTTGTTATCTTGAAAAGCAATTGCATCCCTCCAACGTCCACTTCATAAGCCGAAGATAAGAGAAATGGTAAAAGATCTTTGGGCTACAAAATATGGTTTTTTTGATGAAATACGAGGAGAACAAAATAGTAGACTTTTCGTCTGACAGCTATTTTAGGAGTCATGATGAACTTTTTAATGCACAAGTTAATATTTTTGTGTGAAGCTATTTGGAAGTGGATTATAAGAGCTGACATATTGAGTCCAGCTTGCAGATTTTGGACTTGCAAAGTCTGCTTTTGATACAGATACGCATATATCCACTCGAGTGATGGGAACTTTTGGGTAAGGCCATTTCTCATGCATACGGTTTGTCTAATTTGGCACTACTGATGGTTGAATTCTTTTATTTCCTCTTGGAGCATATATTGGTTTTGTCATCCTTTGTTGATGTAAGTCTACCTAATGCAGCTACCTAGCTCCAGAGTATGCGTCCAGTGGGAAGCTCACTGAGAAATCGGATGTCTTTTCTTTTGGTGTAGTGCTTCTAGAGTTGATAACTGGGCGTCGTCCAGTTGACAAAACTCGACCCTTCGTTGAGGATAGCATGGTTGATTGGGTCAGTGTTCTGTCACTAGTATACTTTCTTGAGATGTTATTGTTAGCGATCTTATATGATAGGGAAAAGAACCAACTAACTTTAGGACTTTGAGCATCTATGCCACCTTCCTGCGCCATCCCAACACCCCCCTTCTTTTTCCCCTTTTGCTCCCCTTCATGTAATTATTCTTTCCTTCCATTCCATTTTCCCCCCCTTAAATGCTGTCATAGAATTAATTCCTCCAACGAAATGCCAGGCAAGGCCTTTGCTGACAAAAGCATTAGAAGATGGCAAGTTTGATGCCATTGTTGATCCAAAACTGCACAAGGACTACGATTCCGAGGAAATGACTCGGATGATTGCTTGTGCTGCTGCTTGCATTCGTCATTCTGCACGGCACCGGCCCCGAATGACACAGGTACATTGCCTAGTTGAAGAACCTTTGTTTCAATATGAGACTGAGTGTTTCTCTCCCCCCGCAGCCCGGGAGTCCTGCCCGGGTATTATAAACATCATTCTGTGCTCTATTTTAGTGGTCTTGCTCCTCACTTGAGCCATAAGAAGAAAATGTGCCTTAGTTGTATTATAGACATAATTCTACGCTTTATTTAGTGGTTTTACTCCTACAAGTGAAAAGTCATGGGTTACCATTTATTTAAGCCAGAAAAAGGAAATTTGTTTTAGTTTGCTACATTTCTTTTCTGGCATGACCGATCAATGCAAATTGGTATACTAGCATGGAATAAGATTTGAGCTTTGTGAAATCAGGTAGTCCGAGCATTGGAAGGAAACCTTTCTCTGAGCGATTTAAATGAAGGAATTGTGCCAGGACATAGTAGAGCATATAGTCCTTATGGAAGCACCGACTATGATTCCAGCCAATATCAGGAGGATTTAAAGAAATTCAGGATGATGGCCCTGGAAAGCCAAGAACAAGCCACGAGCGAGTTCAGTGGCCCCACTAGCGAGTATGGCCTTCAACCATCCAGCTCAAGCAGTGGGGTTCAACAGAGTACCCAAGAGATGGACTTGGGGAAAATGGCAGAGGATGGTCGTCATGGTAGTGCAGGCTCTTAATATTAATATGAACTGAGAGGCTAGGCCTTACTCCATAATTCCGTGGTGTGTCTGTAAGCTACGTGCTCTGATGAGAAACATCATCTGGAAGAAAAAGTTCATGCTGTGGTTTGGCCTGTGGCTGCATGTCGTGACTTGTTACTTGTAGATGGAAATGGATTAGATTTGGCAAAGGCAAAAAGTACATGAGGAGTCCATATGTCTATATTGCTGATTTAAGTGGTATAGTTTGAGGTATTCAAAGCAGAGGGATCTTTTTGTCATGATTTCATAGGAGCAGTGGGTTGCTGCAATTTTTTGCTTGGAAGTTGGGAGGCAACGGCGGTCCTGATTCAATTGCGCTCAGAAGAGTCTCTCATTATCTTTTCCAGATGCAGTCAGTATGTATGATTATAATAATCCTGTACTCTTCCCATTACTTTCTTAAAAGATGATCTGTAAAGTTTGTTTATTCCCAGTTGCTGCAGTTGTTCAAGTTCTTCACATACTGGTCCAAATTAATGCAGTAAGTTATGTGGACTTATGTTCTTGAACTGCTTATGGAGTTGATTGAGGTCATGGTGGTTTTTGCTGTAGAGTTCCTTATCTAAAATTTTCTTGAAACTCCAGTTCTTTTTCGCTAAATAAATGTGGAGGGCTGCCTGTGGCTGGCTCTTTGCGGTGTTATGATTTTGAACATTATCGGGGTTCCTTTCCTAAGTAACGAACATAAGTGATTTCCCGGTTTCATCACTTGAACACCAACGACAATAGGGCATCAATGCAAATACTTATCGGACCTGTCGGATACCTTGTGGTCATCGGACGGCTGAAAATCACTCTGATCGCCAAGACCCGCCCCTATGTTGACAACCCTGTCTTAACAGATCGTGTCGTGTCCTCTTGAATATTACTTCGGCTACCTTACTCCGTAAGGAAAAAAAGGAAAAATAGTCAAATAAATAAACGGTTTATAATATAAAATCACTTAAATTGTTTTTTTTTGGGTCTGCTCGTGTCCACCTACAAGTCAAATTTCTCCTCCCTTGTCCGGGGGAATCAAGGAACGACGCCAAAGACCCGGACTTTCTTGCCTCAAGAACTCGCCATTCCGGGGAGAGAGACTGTCGCGGCTCCAGCGATCTGTCCTCCTTTTGGGCTCCGATCATCAATGGCTTCACGCAGGCGTATGCTCCTCAAAGTCATAATCCTCGGCGATAGCGGGTAATGCGTTCGCGTCGCTTCTGTTTCGCTGATCTGCGGATTCCTGTTCGATCTTTGCTGTGATTGACTTTTTGCTGGTTCTTGGTCCTTTTTTTTCTCCCTCTTCAGGGTTGGGAAGACTTCTCTGATGAATCAGTATCCTTCTCGAACCTAGATCTCATTTTTTGGGTCGATTGATTTGATCGTGTATTGACTTTGGGGACCGCTGGTTGTGCTCTAGGTATGTGAATCGCAAGTTTAGCAATCAGTATAAGGCGACGATCGGAGCTGATTTCTTGACGAAGGAAGTCCAGTTTGAGGACAGGTTGTTCACATTGCAGGTGAGCCAAAAAAGAACTCAAGAAAAGAAAAATATATAAAAAAAGAAGAAGAAGCTGCAGTTTTTCACATAGTTATTAATTTCTTTTCCGTATAAATTATACGATTTAAGGATGGATTTTGAGTTGCTGCTGCCGTGCTTATCGGCTTCTGGGAATTTAATTCCCCTTGTTTTATTAAGACGATGTTGATCAGCACATGACACCTCTGGCTTTCCGGTTCTAAAAAGATTCCCATGAATACTCAGTTACTGGATTTCATCTACGTAGCATATGACTCAAGCTCATGACCCGCGGACTGCATAAGTCTTCGTTTCTTGCAATTTTTTTCCGCCAATTCTGTTGCCTGGAATGCAAGAACTCACTGGTTATGCTGCTTGGAGACACTTTTTGGCAAATATATATCATCCAGATTGGCTGAGCCAATGCCAGCAATGCTTAGGTGATTTATCACAAACCATTTGGTCTTACAGATGGTCCACTGTTTTCAACATGGTTTCTGCATCCCTTTGGGATTTTTGTTTTTTCTTTGCTGACCCAGCAAAAGGTGTATTTGAATTTGAAGTGATCATGCAAAATGTTAATAGGAATTTTTATTCTGGACTCGACTTGGTGAGAGTTCAGCTATGCAAAGTGCGGACCTAAATCTCTAAACAAAACATGGAGTATGAGTCAGAAGTAGGCTCTTAACAAATTGTTGATACTTCCCCAAGTTTTCTTTCAAAATGGAGGACAGGAGTTGATGGTCAGTTAGTGTTAAGGTGTGATGCACTTTTACTCTACTGACTTTTTTGAGTTCTGGGATAGGTCCTTACAAAATAATGTTGGCCAGCTCAATTTTATTCTATAATCTCTCTGTAGATCTTAATTAGGCAGGCTTCAGCATCTTTTTCAATCTCCATGAGATTCATAACTCGGCACCTTTTTCAATCTTCTCGAGATTCGTACATAGTCGCATATTCTATGGAGAGACACAGATACTTGGATAGTTGCCTTATTATGATTACCATGCAGTTTTTTTTTTTTTTTTGCTTGCTTGTGTTTGAAACTCATATTAGTGTTCCCTTAAATGAAGAGAAGGTAAGAATGTCAATATTCCTTCATTTAGAGAATGAAAAACTTATTTATACTTGCAGATTTGGGATACAGCTGGCCAAGAAAGGTTTCAAAGTCTCGGTGTGGCTTTTTACAGGGGTGCTGACTGCTGTGTCCTTGTGTATGATGTGAATGTGATGAAATCATTTGACAATCTAAACAACTGGCGGGAGGAGTTTTTGATTCAGGTAACCCTTACTAACGAGATGATGAGTGAATTAGAACTGAAAGCTTACAAATTGAAGGAGTGGCCTGAAACTGTTTTAATGACTTGGTGTCCAGGCTGGTCCATCTGACCCTGAAAACTTCCCATTCGTTGTTTTGGGTAACAAGGTGGATGTGGATAGTGGCAATAGTCGTGTGGTGAGTTTTCTTTCCTCAGTTTCATCCCTCACTTTTATGTTAATTACATCACTCATGTTAGTGAGAGACCAGCTCAATAAACTTCTATTCTCATGTGATGTAATTCTAAAGATTTTTCCGCTGTTGAACTGTGTGACATGGCATCTTGGTTCTCCACTTCCTGATTAAGGTTTCCGAGAAGAAAGCTAGGGCTTGGTGTGCTTCCAAAGGAAACATTCCTTATTTTGAGACGTCTGCCAAAGAAGGATTTAACGTGGAAGCTGCTTTTGAGTGTATAGCCAAAAATGCTTTGAAGAATGAACCAGAAGAAGAAATGTGAGTCCTTTATATCGAATCTGTTGATGGTGTTGACTAATGAGAGAGTGTTTGCTTCCCTGACTTGATGAGACCCCCATCGTTGTGATTCATCAGATGGGATATAGAGTTGTAAAATGCCTAAACTTAGATGACAACAGAGAATTAGCTTTAGTTATCACACTGACGCCACACACAAATTGCATATCACGCACGTAAAGATCTTGAGCAGTTGTACTGTACTATTTTTTGGGTGCACTATATGTTGCTAACCTAGTCCTCTGAACTTGTCTTTGTCGAAGATATCTTCCGGACACCATTGATGTTGCGGGCGCAGGACGGCAGCAGAGATCCTCTGGTTGTGAGTGTTAGAGTCCTCACAGTATATCATTGCCCTTGGGATGCCTATACGATGCAGCTTAAGATGTATCAATTCATGGTACAGAATTTATCTTCTTATGTATTGTCAAAAGCTACTTAAAATATTGTTCTTAAGGATTGACGTAGATAATTGTTAAATTTCCCCATGTATATCTGTATCATAAGCCAAATCAGGGAGAAGTTGTTTGTTTTCTCTTCCATGGTATTCCTGGTCCCATTAAATTCTTAAATCTTTTCCCAGGACGTACCGTGGCACTCCTTAACAGTGTGCATTTGGTCCTGTTTTTCCTTAGAACTAAGTACTTTTCAATTCCTCCGGAGGAACCAACTGGGCCCTTCTTCTCTTTCTCTTTGGGCTTGTCGGGAAATGGGTCAGACTTGTCTCTTCCGTCTTACAAGAAAACGATGGTCACCATGATTAGTAATGTCCCGTATGATAATACGTAGAATCAAGACACGTCGCCGTCCGCCGCCACGTGTCAAACTCGAAGACACGATGTGTACGTGCGTGTTCACAAATGGGCTTCTCTCAATCCTCAAAATTATATATATATATAGAGAGAGAGAGAGAGAGAGAGAGAGAGAGAGAGAGAGAGAGAGAGAGAGAGATTTGGAGAATTCTCCATTTATGCAACGGCAATCTGCATAGAACAATATCCATATTCTGAACCGTAAAGCCACGAGAGGCCCACGACGCCAAGAGAACGAGAAGAATCCATGGAGTCCGCAAAGGAATCGGAGCCGTCCAGTATTCTGGACGCCATCCTCCCTCCGCTCCTTGAAGACGACGCCGGCAAAGTCTCGGCGCTTCCACCTGAATCCTTTATGGACGTCCTAGCTAGAGCCACCGCCACTGTGAAGTCCCGCGCCGCCTCGATCTTCAACCCTGACCACGGGGAGGACTGCGTGAACAACCCGTGGCCCGTCGTCGAGGCCCCGACGGATGTGGTAACCGGGGAGCCGCTGGGAGATCGCGAGCCCAATCAGCCATGCACAACGGAGAAGGGCAGCGGCGGAGGTACGGGAGAGGTCGGTGGGGATGTGGCAGTCCCGGGCGTGAGCGGCGAGGGAGACGAGGTGGTTGTGGGTAAAGGAGCGGAGGAGGACGATAAAGGACCTTGCGTGGATGGCCTGCAGGGACTGGAGATCGGGCAGAGAGGCGAGAATGGTGGCGCCGGCGACGGAGTTGGCGACGAGGAAGGCCGTCATAAGGAGCCGATACTAGTCGAAGGCTTTGTGTGATGAAAACTCCGTCCGAACAAGCCTTTGTATCTTCAGCACCTTTGCATACGAATGACTTAGAATTTTAACAAATTGTAAAGTTTTCATCTTTCGTGCACATTAAGAGAGAATTTATCTCAAATTTCGGCAAGGCTCCGTGTTGATGGCCTTCCGAATCTCATGGAGATCCTAAAATTCATGCTAGAAACAATCTTGAAGACTCTCTCTCAAACATCAAACTGCTGATTTATACTTAGTTTACAACAAAAATAAGATAAGTAAATACCCAATTGGTTTTCATTTCAAAACTCTTAAGAGGGCTAAAGACCTCAATACGCTATTCGAGAGCGGATTTCTCTGAACCAAGGAAAAAGTCCAAACTTTAAGATGTTAGAAAAAAACAGATTTTTAAACGGTAATCATATGACCGGAGTCAGCAGCGGCTTTCCGGCGAAGTGCGCCTCCAAGTTTGCCACAACAAGATCCGCCATCGCCGTGCAGGTCTCCACGGTATCGCTCCCCACGTGAGGCAGGAGAACCACGTTGTCCATCCGCAGCAATTCCTCCGTCACCTCGGGCTCGTTTTCGTACACGTCGAGCCCCGCGCCGCCGAGCCGGCCTTCGCGCAGGGCGGAGACGAGCTCGGCTTCGTCCACTTGCGCGCCCCGTCCAATGTTTATCAGAACGCCCTTGGGACCCAATGCGTCCATGACTTCCCGATCGATAATGCGGCGAGTCTCCTCCGTCAGCGCGCACGCCACGACGAGGATTTGACAGTGGCGGGCCAACTCCACGGCGTTCGTATAGTACTTGTAGTTCACGCGCGGCTTCTCCGACCGGGAGCAGTAGCTGATCGGACAGTTGAATGCTTCGGCTCTTTTAGCAATGGCAGAACCGATCCTGCCCAACCCAACTATGCCGATCGACTTACCGCTGAACTGAAAACAAGGGCAGAGAGAAAGCAGAGGCAAAAACTTCAAATTTCGTAAAAGGCCTTAGACAACAGCAGGTGAATGAATTTACAGACACAACCCAGAACAAATCTAAACAGCCCCATCTCCAACAAACAAACGCACAGGTTATCGCCAATCCGCACACGAAACTTTTGAGTTTCAGGAAAATTGGAACGAGGGAATCAGCATTTCGAGCATCAAACCTTGGCGGTGTATCCAAAATCTCCACTCTTCCACTTCCCACTCCTCACAAACGCATCGCACACACAAACCTTCCTCAGCACACCCAGCATCAGAGCAATGGCCGTGTCAGCTACGTCGTCACTCAAGACGTCAGGAGTGTTCGTGACCCCGATCCCCTTCTCTCCGCACCTGCCCAGATCGATCTTGTCCAACCCCACGCTGTAAGTCGCCACGATCTCCAGCCTCGGCAGCGCGTCGATCAACGCCGAATCGGCGCCCACTTTGGTGCTCCCGACGACTGCCCTAATTGAGTCCGAGTGGCTCCCGAAGAACTGACGCTGCGAAGGGAAATCCCAGAGCCGGTAAAGTTTGAACCTTTTCTCGAGTTCTTGCTCGAGGTATGGGAACATGGGGCATGTCATCAAGACACCAATCGCGTCCATTCGCAAGAGATCTCCACTTAAGAGTTCTTGAGAGGACATGCATCCAACTCCCCTCTACCTTTCTTTTTTTTCTCGTCCTTTCAACAATCCCACTTCTCACTCCCTTTCTTGTTCTCCATCTTTATGCTTTCTCAAGGTATATATTAATCCTTTTCGCAACCCCTTTGCTTGGACTTTTTCTCCTATTTCAGGCTGATTGTATCTATACAACCTGCCAAACATTTTTCACGATGATTCTTGCATGGTCGGCTCGTGTAGGCCCAATTTGGATCCAGATGGCTCGACGTGATATCAGGCGATTTGAGGTGATGTTAAATGTGCGGTCTCCATTTAATAGGATTTTTTTTTTTTGAAAAAAGCTTCTATATCACCCTTGTCTTATGGCAGGGGATTCGCACGAGGTTTGCTCGAGCTTAATATCTCTTTTTTATCATCCATCTCAGGAGAATAGCAAATTAGTAGATGAATCGTGTTGCGTTTCATCAAGCACATTTCTACTTATTTAATTTTGTTCGTGGTGGAGATTCATACAAATAATCGAGATGATTTGGTTAAAGTGATCACAAATCAATGCAATGAGAGAGAGAGAGAGAGAGAGAGAGAGAGAGAGAGAGAGAGAGAGAGAGAGAGAGAGAGAGAGATTGTTTGATTATGGGTGGTTGAGCATGCATTTCTCCCTCAGCTTTTGTTTTCTCAAAAACAAAGCTGTACGAGACAGAACAAGAACACAACAGTGGACACTAAACATGCACCCCACGTTCACAACAGCAAGAGCCTCCAGAATTAGAAATCACCTAAAATTCCCACCCAAAGAAAGAGAAAGAGAGGAAAACAACATTCGCCTTCCCCCCATTTTGTCTACTCACTGGATTCTATCGACATTCTTTTTTCTCTCTCTCTCTCTCTCTGTCACACTTTGGAGTTGGCTTCTTCCCTTTTCTTTTTCCTCTCTCGCTCTCGTTGCCCAGCAGCTAACGCAAACCAGACATATTAATTATGTCACTCCCTCTTCCCTGTTGAAGCTTTAACAACATTAAGTTGGGGTACCCAAGCACGTATGCTTTTGTGCCTGTGTTGTCGGCTCATCGGATCTTGTATAATCTCTTTTGACCAATGATGGTGCGGGCCCTGGAAAAAGAGCAAGAGGACTACAAGTCTAGGCTCTTCCATTTCCAGGGTATGCAAGACAACACGGGGCATCATGTCAAGAGCTTGAGTGTCGACCAGAGCATGTGCAGTGGAGAGCTCTCAGGCGACGACATGACAATGTTGAGAAGCCACGGAGCAAAGCCTCAAAATGAGAACCCAATGGAGCAACAACAGATTGGTTGGTCGCTCCATAAGTCTACTGCCAAGGCCCCTAAATCGCGCCTAGCCCGTGAAGAAGCTAAAGATAAGCAACCTTCAGGCAAGTCGTGTTGAATGTTCTTCAATAGGACCGGTGAAAGCTCTGCGATGAGATGCTAGTGTTGTATTGGTTTGGTGACTAACCTTTGTATCGCGATTGAATATTGTAATTCCATTTCAGACACGGAATTGATGAAGGAAAGGTTCGCAAAGTTGCTTTTGGGTGAGGACATGTCTGGTGGAGGAAAAGGTGTTTCCTCGGCTTTGGCCTTATCGAATGCCATCACAAATCTGGCCGGTACTTTCATATTTCTTATTGATTCAGTTGTCCAACAAATAGCCAGGAGTAAACTTTGAGAACCAGCAAAACATGATGAGCTTGAACAGGCGAGCATTGGATCCATCGTGATTGGTCTAGAATACTATGATTCTCTGGTTTTCGACCTAAATCACATTTGCCGTGACTTTTTCGCAACAAGTTATGCGAAGATTGTATTTTTGCCTAATCTGATCATTATAAGCACCAATGCAGCTTCTGCATTTGGCGAGCAGAAACGGCTAGAGCCCATGGCCCCGGAAACAAGAGCAAGGTGGAAAAAGGAAATTGACTGGCTCTTATCCGTGACAGATCACATTGTCGAATTTGTTCCTTCTCAACAGAAAAGCAATGGGGTGAACATGGAGGTAAAAAATGAAAATTCCTATCGCCTTGGAAATTTCCTGATCTCTCTGTTGCGCTTCTTGGTATATTTAACTCTTGGTCAATTTAACAGATTATGACAACGAAACAACGCACCGATCTCCACATGAACATCCCTGCTTTGCGAAAGCTAGATGCAATGCTCATCGTGAGTATCTGCAACATTTTGCCTTTCCTATTAATGATGCCTAACAAGTGATTATCAGTCATGACTTGCGACAAATTTTTACTTCATCAGGATTGTTTGGATAACTTCAAAGACCAAAATGAATTCTACTATGTAAAGAAGGGTGACAAGGACTCGGAGAAAGAAGATTCGAACAGAAAAGATGACAAGTGGTGGTTGCCCACGGTAAAAGTGCCGCCAAACGGTCTCTCAGAAATGTCAAGGAAATGGCTCCAGTTTCAAAAGGATTCTGTCAACCAGGTCCTGAAAGCGGCTATGGCAATAAATGCGCAAGTCTTATCAGAAATGGAGATACCCGAAAATTACATCGAATCTCTTCCTAAGGTAATGAAGAGGACGAGTCCCATGAAAGCATAGCTTGAGAGTAGTCTCTATTTTTCTTTAAACAGCTTTCAATTCTTGACCTGCCATTTTCCTCTGGTCATTAGAATGGAAGAGCAAGCCTTGGAGACTCCCTCTACAAGAACATAACCGACGAATACTTCGATCCTGATCAATTCCTCTGTGCAGTGGACATGTCGTCCGAACACAAAATCCTAGACCTCAAGAACAAGATTGAGGCCTCGATTGTAATATGGAAGAGGAAGATGAATAATAAGGACAGTAAATCATCTTGGGGATCGGCTGTTAGCATGGAGAAGAGGGAGCTTTTCGAAGAGAGAGCTGAGACAATTTTGCTCCTCCTTAAGCAACAGTTTCCTGGAATTTGTCAATCGGCACTGGACATTAGCAAAATCCAGTACAACCGGGTAAGTGATCCTCCACCTTAACCGTAAATTCACCTGTCTTCTCGAAACAGACCCCATAAGCTTACACATTGGGAAGTCACCAACACAAATCAGACTTATCAAGTCCTCCACTTGACGTCCTCCGCTTGCCATTTGCTTTTTACTACTCTATAGCTTGCCGTTTCCTCTAGATTGTGTACAGTTGAGTGAGAGCAAAATAAGGCACTATAATTATTGGCTTTTTTGAAATTAATCTGTGACCACATTGCTCTGTAGGATGTTGGACAGGCTATCCTAGAGAGTTATTCAAGGATACTAGAGAGCCTGGCCTTCACGGTGTCGTCCAGAATCGAAGATGTCCTCCATGCCGATTATATCACGCAGAATCCATCAAAAGCATCACACAAGAGAAACCCTCTAAGAGATTGTCCATCACTGACAGGGACACAGAAGTTCAACGCTCGAGAGGAGATAGAGAAGCTAAATTCGTCAGAAGCACCCAGTTCGATGACGTTATCGGACTTCATGGGTTGGAACTTGGATCAACAAGAGGCCGACGAAAAGAAAGATACAGCTGCCGATAGTCTGTTTAAAGACGGTGATGTGAAGCACATGGATAAGCTCTCCAATGTAAGGACCACCAACAGGAAGGTTTCATATCTCGAGAACTTGGGCGGTGTAAGAAGCCCCACGTCACGCCATTAGTGGTAGTTTTATAGAGGAGGAAAGGTTAGAAAGGACCTTCAAGGAACAGAGGTCACAATCGAAGATACAAGGACCTGCATGAGCGCCCTCATGAATTGTATTTGGCTAATGTTACTCTTCTCCTTCTATAAGTGAGCAGGGGTAAGAGGATGAAGAAAGCTAATGATTTGAGTGTCTTGTACATGCTAAGTTCAGCACAAGCAAATCTTTGGTGCCGCCAATCTGCCTTTCCTTCTCATTTGTTTATTGCCTTCATAAAGATTTGAAAAGGTCAAAATCATCTCTATGATCCGCAAAAAACAAGAGTCTGTAAATAGATTGCTGAACTACGAAGTTAGGACCTGAAAGAACATGCTAACATATTTTTTATAAGAGCTACGGTGCGATTCTTCTGAAGATCACACTTATGTCATACAAATTTCACTAGTGAACCCCTACTAAGGCTTTCAGAATGAAGTGATAGCCAAAAAAAAAGAAAGTCCGATCTCAATGGCGCAACAACCATAGAAAAGTCAACAATTCAAAGCTTATGCATTAGCCTGAGTTTGAGCACCATAGCCAAATAAATTAAAGTGAAAACCTCGAATTGTTTTCAATGTAGTCACTACTTTGTCAATGTACTTACAACTTTTGACGCCAGAGAATGGCATATTTACTAAAGATTGTTCCAGAGATAATTTCTGGGCTTTAGATCTTCCCACGAGGACCCAACTTCTGCGGAAGTTGAGGACCCCTCTTGATCAGCAGAATGTCGCCAGAGGCCGTGGTGCTGAAATAAGCAAGAGTCGAACCCCCTCCCAAAATCAAGAACTTGAGCAATAATCCTCTCTTCATGAATGGACCGGCAACTGTCTAGAAGAATTTGCTCTGCAGTATCATGTTTCCACAGATAATACAGATCACTCTATCCATGCAAGAAGGCTAATTAATCACAAATTTGTAGAAGGTCAAATTGTGCATGACACTAGAAAATGTCTGACTAAACCAATGCTCCAAAATATTCACTTGCATATCTTTAGCTGGTTCCTTAATATTGTGGTGATTTTGAGACAACTTTCATCCATTTCTACAGACCGGTTTCTTTGGGGACTGAGATTCTTATAATATACTTGCTTTCTTCCGAAGCATGTCACAGTTCATCGACACTTCTAGATATTAAGAGCACATCAAAAGCAGAAAAACTTCTTTTTATTTTTAGAATTCATCCTCCAACTAATGCAAGGCTTGGTCAAGAAACAGAGAAATAATACAGACCCGTAGGGGGTTGTATGATGAAGGTGCATCCGATCCATACAAGTCCCATTGCCCAGTGGTGCTGGCCAAATCTTCCAAATCAAAGGAGACACTCTTGTCCCCATATTTTGCCACCACAATACCATTCCTTACTCAAACAGAGCCCCTCAGTTATCAGCAATTACAGTTCACTTGTCTCCTTATATACCACAGCTCAATACTAAAACTGAAACGTAAGAACGATGGATGACCCCAGTGCTCATGAATAACTAATTATCTGATGCGCTCGTTGCAGCCATTAATGATCCTAATCTAAGCCATACGCTAATATACTCATCTTATACGCACCTTAATGATTTGGGTCTCAAGCTCCAGTTGGTGGGCTTCAGGCGGAGCTTTTTGCCGGTGAGTGAGCTTCTGGCAAGGCCCTTGATGGCGGCCAGTGGTGTGGCGGCAATGGCTGCTAGAGATGCCATTGTCAAATTGGTCCTCGGCTCCTAACTAGTATTAACTACTTTCCCGTTTCGGTTGCCTCCAGAGAGCTAAGCAATCTTTTACAAAGGTTTTCAAGAGGGACACATGGCGAAATTGGTCTCCCTGAGCAGAAATTTGGAGTCCCATTTATGAGGCGACGCGCGTATCTAAGTAGGATAGGCCTATTCTTTCATGAAATTTGGTTAAAACCAGTAAAGCAATGAGATCTTCATCAGTAGCAAACCGCTTGTAACGCCTTCATACTTGAAGTTGAGCTACTGGAGCGAGACTTCAGCATGTTCGCGCCATCTTGGTCACAGCGCCCTAGATTTCAGTGTCCGAGCGACGATTCACAAGAAATGAAACTTACTAGAGCATCACTAGCTATTGCATAAGTTGAAATTTCTAGCTTACATTACGATATGCTCACTTTTGCAGGAAACTACCTCGGAACAATATCGATGAATGCAGGAGGAGCTGTGTAAAACGTCTTGCGGCGAGTACATTCCGTAGAGGATTAAATGGTGCGATGAGCTTGAGCTTCTACTTTCATCATATTTTCATCATTCAATGGATAAATACATCAGATAAGTTGAATTGGAGATATTTATGTATTTTGTACAAGAAAATTGTTTGAGAGTGGTATGTCAGGTGCAAACTTGACAATTTACAACAATAGTGTCTCGAGATGAATATAATTCGGCATTATTTGAAGAAATTAATTTTGCATTTTGTGATTAGTCAAAAAAGAAATAACTATTGGCTAAGCCAAAAAATATTATAAGGAAGTAGTACATGTCTAGTATAATCAAGCGCCTCCAAAACTTAATTCTTCCGTCTGCGCAATCTCTAGCGACCACGGAACGTGCTTACTCATTTCTGTGGTGTTGATAACTCTCTCTCTCTCTCGCTCGCTCGCGCTCTCTCTCTCTCTCTCTTTCTCTCTCTCTCCTTCCTCTCCAGTAGCATCAGAAGAAGCCAGAAGCTGTGTCTGATTCTCGATCATTTGCCACTCCGGAAAGTGCGCTCCAGGAAAGAGAAGATTTTTTTAGTCCTTCCTCGTGCTTTGAGGGGATTCTTGTAGGAGTTGCCAATGGCTTCCATTCTAGCGAACTTGCCCGCAACACCACTCGTCCACCATAAGCCGCAGCCCCTTTTGACAACCGTCGGCACATTGTCAGTTTCCAGGACTAAAGGTTGGAGATGTCTTTTCAGTCTGGTTCTTGTTCTAGGCCTCTCAAGAAGTCTGACTGGGTGAAGTGTATTCTCGTGGATTACTTGATTGTAGAGGTCCTATCTTTGAGCCTTTTTTTTTTTTGGGCACTATTTGAGTGTTAGAACTTGCGAGGAAAGAAGGGTTAATTGCAAAAGGTTGAATTTTTTTTTTGGGGGGGAGGGGGGAAGGTTTGCGGATGGGAATGGAGTCCGTATTGGTAGTAAAACTATAGTTCATATGATAGAATGCCGTTCTTGCCTATTTTAGCAAAAGCCGACCCAATTTAGTATATGGACTAAGATTCCAAGCTACAAGTGGAAAAGAAGGCTCGTGATGGAGTTGCAACTGTGCTGCGTGCTGCAAATCCCTGTTAAAACTGGGCGTAGGCTTTTTTTTTTCCCCTGTTGGAGAGGTTTAGATTGTGTATACATGAATTTTCTCCCTCGTATTTCTAAACCTCATATTTGGCAGGTAGATACAATCAGTGATGCTGGTACTTGATGTATCTTTTTTAATTTTTTTGTGTGTGTTCTTTTGTAGAAATAGGAAATCGTCTTGCTGTTGTAATGAAGGCTACAGGTGAAAGCTCCGAGTCTTCCACCTCCCTAAGCGTCATCAAGTCTGTACAAAATGTCGTGAGTTACTCCTCCACCTTTTGTTTTGTACAGCGTACATTGTTTAAGCCAAATCACAGATACCCTGTAGAAAGATGCAATTTCCTGTAGTTTTCTACTGGTTTTAGAGTTATGCCATTGTTAGGAACGTAAGTGCAATATTTGCGAGAGGAAATAAAGGGTTTTCTCACAAAATAAATTGCCTCTTCCAGGTGTTATTTGTCCGTCTTTGAAACTTTTGTCTTATTTATTATTTCCATTGGCATTTCTGTTTGGCATCTTAGTCAATACCTGGCTCCATTAGTATTTCTTCTGGCAGATTCTGTTAGTTGGCTCCTGGCATTTCTAACATTCTACTTCCAAATTACAAAATGTGATCATCTTATCCTTCCTGATTTGATATTGATTTGTCTAACAGTGGGATAAATCTGAGGATCGCGTGGCTATCATTGGCTTGGGGTTTGCAGGTGTAGTGGCTCTCTGGGCATCTGCAAATCTAGTAACGGTACTCTATGCTGCTTTTATTATTTAATCCAATGGCGGAGGCTTGGGATGGGAGTTGAGATGTTTAACAAGACTTTCACACATATCCAGATGATGTCATTCTCTCTGGCTAAAAAAATAAATCAAATTAAATAACCAAGGTCATTGTCCTGGTTTTGATGTAATTTAGACAGTTTCGTTCTTTAACATCATGACTACTGATTATTGTGCACCCGTGCAAGGAAACTCAGAGAGTTTGAAAATCCAGAAAAGGGGACCTCCTCTCTGTTCTTCCCTAGGTGCATGATCTCAGTTTCAATTAAGACTAGAGTTTGAGATAGTAATCGAGCTGGAATATCTAATTATGTCCTCATGTTTGTCCACCAAAAGATTATTTAAAAAGATATATGTTACCTGATGCAATGTACTCAGATTCATACATACACTATACACTTCATGGGCTCAAACTCCTTATTCTTGACTTGATATACGTGCACTCTGCAGGCCATTGACAAGTTGCCTCTTATACCAAGTGCACTAGAGTTCATTGGGATACTGTTTTCTGTGGTGAGTTTTAGAGTATATATTTTGGATGTTGCAATTTGATGATGAAGAGATGGTTTTGAATGGTTTAACCATTAATTCATTTTAAACATGTCCTTGACTTCATTTGCTTTTCCTTGCTGCCTTGGCAACTATGGGGAGTGACCCATCTAGTCAATGGTTTATTGCTATGATCAAGTTCTATCTTCTGTCTATGTTCTAACTACAACTTCTGTGTTTCCTTCAGTGGTTTACATATCGCTATCTCTTATTCAAACCTGATCGGTAAGATTATTTCCAGCTACCACTATCCGTTTGCTTGTCATTCAATACCAAGATTTGCTTTCCCATTTTACATTTTTCCTCTAAATATGTCAATAAATCTGAAGCAAAACTTATCACAAGACTGGTGGTTTCTTACTTTCCAATTTGATTGCTATATTTTAATAGGGAAGAGCTTTTCCAGAGCCTCAAGAAGTCCATCTCAGATATCTTGGGACAGTAAACTCTATCTTCACGTACTGGATTATGATCAAAAGGTCTCAGAAATAGAAACTTTCTTTGGTTGTATCCCTATTTCACTGGTTGCACGAGCCATATAAGCTGTCATTTGGTTATAGAAGCTGATGGTGATAAAGTATCAATTTCAGGTGGAGCAGGAAAACTGTATAGTTTCCTGAACGTTTTTTGTTCCTTCAGAAGCCTGTATCGGTATTCTGCTTGCAGTTTTCTTGATAATCTCTCTCTTTCTCAGATCTTTAAACTTTCATTTAGTTTCAACTGGTTGTGCTTGTCTGTACATGAGACCAGGGCACAAAGTATCATTTTGTCAGTGGTCGAGTTCTGGACAAGCTGAAGCAAGCACACGCCATTTTGCTGCGAAAAATGCCGAAATCGTAGTTCTATCCAACACCTTGAAGAGACGGGATGTTAGAAATGTGGTGGTGGAAGTGGCTCTGCGGACTTTTCTTTCTCTACTCTGGAACTGAATGAACAATACACCTCAATATGTCTGCTCGCTGAAATATCCATGGATGGAGAAGAATAACCAGCTTTTAACACTAACGAATGCTTCACCACAACCACATCGCTTGTCACCTCATGGGCAGGTCTAAGACAAGAGAGCCATGACCTCGTGTGTTTGATATGAAAGATAGGAGATCCTGACGATAAGCTTCAAAGTTATTCGCTCAATCTCTGTATTCTCAAAGCGAAACATCAACCCGACCAGCAATTTGGACATAGCATATGGTTGTTTCGGTTTGCCATTTATCATTTGATGAACAACAAGCCTTTTTCATTTTTATATAAAGGTCGAGGAGTGCAAACATCGATGTGAATAGCTATGATACAAAATACTTGGAGCGAATATATGATACGTGAGTCATATTCAACTGTTGGACAAGTCATTCGGTTCATAAGTTCATTCTGTAAAGCTCCTGTAGTATTCAGTTTCTCTTGGCAGCGTTAGTTTTTCCCCGACAAACATGGCTACCTTTTGAGCTTTAGATGAGGTTTTTCCCGCCATGGACCGAGCCGGGCGTTCTTGAAATTTTAGTCAAATTATTGCCCTTGATGCTTAAAGGTAACGGCTCCTTTATCAATTCATCACTCTGTCTGTAATCATCAAAACCCGATCAGTAATTCTCAAAAAATTCCAATCTTTAATCTCGCGTTTCGTTTTCGGCATCCAATGGAAAGGAACAGCATGGCGAGGTTGAAGAAAGCCTCATCTTCAGTCGCTTCTCTGGTCCAATTCACCTTCTTCAGTTCGCTCTCTGCTCTCGAAGTTCAATCACCAAACGGCTTGGATCCCTCCTTAACATGTACTCAGAAGTCAAGCCTGAAAACTCGCAGAGCGCAAAATGATTCCGTTAGTGGCTCAACCTACTCATATTACACTAATCTCTTAAAGTCTTGCATCGCCCAAAAAGCGTTGAGCCTCGGCAAACAACTTCACGCCCGCTTGTACTTGCTCGGACTGGGTTTTGATCCCAGTATGGCGACCAGATTGGTCCATCTCTATTGTGATTGCAACTCCTTGCGTCATGCCCACCTCTTGTTTGATAGAATCCCCAAGAGAAACAGTTTTCTTTGGAATATCTTGATTAGGGGCTACGCATGGAATGGGCCTTACGAGGCTGCAATAACGCTTTATTACCAAATGCTTGGGCATGCGCTCGTGCCTGATAACTATACTTTTCCTTTTGTGCTCAAAGCATGCTCAGCCCTTTCTGCAATTGAACAGGGGAGAGAGATTCATAAGCATGTTAAGAATACTGTGTGGGAGAAGGACGCTTTTGTGGGTGCAGCATTGATTGACATGTATGCAAAGTGTGGTTGTGTGGAGGATGCTCGTGCAGTTTTTGACGTGATCCAAAAAAGAGACGTGATATTGTGGAATTCAATGCTTGCAGCCTACTCCCAAAATGGATGCTCATATGAGTCTCTTGCCTTGTGCCGTGAAATGGCATTGGCAGGTATAAGGGCAAGTGAAGGCACACTTGTCACGACAATTTCAGCTTCTGCCGACATTGCTGTTCTTCCCCAAGGAAGGGAGCTGCACGGTTTAAGTTGGAGATGTGGGTTTGACTCTAATGACAGGGTGAAAACTGCTTTGGTATATATGTATGCTAAGTGTGGTTCAGTCAAGGTAGCGAGGACGCTGTTTGGGCTTCTTAAGGGTAGAGATGTTGTCTCGTGGAATGCCATGATTAGTGGGTACGCGATGCATGGCTATGCTGTAGAAGCATTGGATTTATTTGAAAAAATGCGGGAACAATCTTTCCCTGACCACATTACTTTTGTTGGGGTATTATCTGCTTGCAGCCATGGTGGCTTGCTCAATGAAGGTTGGAAATTCTTGGAATTGATGGAGAGGTATTATTATATAGAACCCACAGTCCAGCATTACACTTGCATGGTTGATCTCCTTGGTCACTGCGGTCGATTGGATGAAGCACGGAACCTGATACGGCAAATGAAAGTTGTTCCTGATTCTGGTGTCTGGGGTGCTCTACTGAATTCATGCAAAATCCATGGTGAAATGGAGTTAGCTGAACTAGCTCTAGAGAAGCTGATCGAACTGGAGCCCGATGATGCTGGCAACTATGTGATTTTATCTAATATATATGCTCAGGCAGGGAAATGGGAAAAAGTAGTGAAACTCAGAAACTCAATGACAAGCCAGGGAATGAAGAAAAGTTTTGCATACAGCTGGATTGAAGTGAAAAGCCAAGTCCACGCATTTCTTACGGGAGACACTTCCCATCCCATGTATGATGAAATTTATGCTGAACTGAAGAGGGTAGAAGGATTGATTAAAGAAGCTGGCTATGTCCCAAATACTGGATCTGTTTTCCATGATGTAGAGGATGATGAGAAAACTCTTATGATATGTAGTCACAGTGAGAGGCTGGCAATTGCATTTGGACTCATTAGTACTCCACCTGGGTCTAGACTTCTAATAACGAAGAATCTCCGAGTGTGCGAGGACTGCCATTTTGCCATTAAATTTATCTCGAAAGTCACGGACAGGGAGATAACCATTAGAGATGTGAATCGCTACCATCATTTCAAGAATGGAAGTTGTTCTTGTGGTGACTACTGGTAAATACAGCCAGAGGTCCGTTGACAATTTCATGCGTGACACTTATTGCCCAGAAGAGTATCACTCAAATCGGGAATCAAGCATTGGATCATCATGAAGACAGTGATGGACCAAATTTGCAGGATAGTGGAATTATCTTGCCAACAGAGTTAAAAATATTGACGGGAAACTGAAATTCATCAAGAGCAATTCCAGAAAATTCACTTGAAGTGCTGGAGCCGCAGATAATCATTGTTTCAGCAATGCATGTTTACATCCCACAGGTCCATTTTGCTTGTGTCTCTAATTTGGGGAGCAAACGTGGGTTTTTTAGTGAATTTGGGTATGGCATTCAGCAAGAATTCACCTACGGCATTGTTTATTCTAGGTAATTGCTAAGTGCTAATCAATTGCAAATCAAAGCATCACAATCGTTTCCCTTTCATGTCCAAGAAGAGTAACAGATATCCTCTATCTGTTAGATCTATCATATGGATTGGCTGGGCGAGACCATCTTTAGGGCAAATATTCCTGAATCATGTGAGGCCTGAGAACTGATTGTGTTGGATAGGTGTACGAAAGAATGGCATTTGAGACATCATTCTTTCCAACTTTGTTTTTCTTAATTGGCTCGGCTCTCAATCCAACAGCTTGTAAAATTTGTATGGATATCTGCCATTTTGGCCGGGTTTATCTTGTCAGGCAAGTCAGTGTGACTTCTGATCAGGTTTTGGTGAGCGCTTGCATCATGACTACATAAGAATTTTGTACCTGTACCAAAAGGTGAAGAGGTACAAAGTTTGTACCTGTGCCCTGTGTTGTGACTATATATCACTCATTTTTATAAAGGATGTCAACATACTGTTGCTTGACTAATCGGAGGTAATCCATATCATCTTTGAATGGTTCCCCTTTTTTAATCAAGCATAAAATCAACACGCAAGGCATTTCTATGATTTGCAGTTGCATAGTACTGTTACTTGATGACTGGCTAGGTGTAGGTAGTCGCCTTGCCCTTAATCTGTTCAGACATGGTCAATAATGCTACAGGGCCACATGAGAGTTGTTGCAAACATAGTTCTTGGGAAGTTTCAGTGAAGAATTAATTAACAATTCATGTTTGGATAAGACTGGACTTTTCTAAGGGTTTGAGCAAGTTTTAAACTGAAAATTAATTAAGATATTCGATGATGGCATTGGAAAACATAAAGTAATGATTTAGTCAAATATGGCTGCTGGGAAATGTTAGCAGAGGCTTCCATTGGTTTGTCTTTCACATTGAAGAGAATGTTGACTTCAAAGAGTTGAGCGCTCCATAAATAGGTCATAGACCTTTTGAGCTATTTTAGCTGCAGGAAGAAGAACAAACAGTGCCTGGTGGAATGGGCAAGGATGAAACGACTGAGAATGAAGGCAATCCTAAAGCTGGCGAGCTTATTTGCATAGATTCTTCAAACCTTCAAGAAGATGAAAATGGAAATCCGTGGAGCACAGGCTTATTCGACTGCCGCGAACACAAGATGAATGGTAATAACATTAACCGATTCTAATTAGTGAAGTCTGTACATATTTCGTTAGCTCTAGCATTTGTCGTCAGTAGCTTAGTTTATCTGCTGAAAGTAATTGAAGAAGACAACTTCTCTGGTAATTTTTTAAGCACTTCAAAATCTTCACATCCAAGTCGTAGTTGATATAAATTAAATTCTTGAAGGAGGAAGGCGTAATTGGCATCTAAACTTGTGCTGGAGCTTGTGCTTCAGTTATCAAATGGGTAGGCTAGGGAAATCCGAGCAAGTTGGATCTGTACAGCAGTTGGGTCAGCCTCCACAGTTGTACATCAGATATGTAGCAACTCCATATGGCCTTTCTCAAGATAAGTTGGCGGTTCGCATTTAGGCAGTTTTGCTATTGGCATGTGTGGACTTCGGGATACTTTGATTGCAACGAAAATCCTATGGAAAATGCGTCAGATATAAAAAAAAATTGCCAGTGTCCTCTGATGGCTTTATTCTTCATGTTAGAGAAACCATCTTCTCTGTTGGCATGATTATAATTACATCGTTCTTCCTGAATAAATCAGCACAGTCACATAGATAATAGTATCTGAAAAAATTTCTCCTATCATTATCCGTAATCATCTGTATCTTAAAGGAGAGCTTCCATTTGATGAAGTCAGAACACAGGCCGTTAACCAATCTATTGGAGGAAAGAGAAATTTGTAGTGAGTTATGAGGGAAAAAGAAACTCTGACTGGTCAATTTGGCACGAGACTTTGCAGAAGTAGCAGCTGAGAATTATATTGCCAGAACATCTAATTCACTTTCTTTTTGCACGAGTCTCCTACTGACTTGCATTTGGAGCGATGGTTAATGGTCATCAGAAAGAAAAACTTGATTCCAACCTAATCTGATATCTAATCGACTCTTTGCAGCTCTTATGACAGTATGTTTCCCTTATGTGACCTTTGGGCAGATCTCGGAAGTACTAGATGCTGGAGAAATGAGTAAGCCCTCCCCTTTTTCCATAGCAATTCGGAGTTATCTTTTCTGATTTTCAAAACACTGGTAAATGCAACATCATCTTGTCATATCATATCCCCTTCTGTGTTGAAGATGTGAAATTATTGTCCCCCTCCATTCTCTTCCCCTGTTTCTTGTGTGTGCAAAATGTTGTTGGTCATAACCTTCGCAATATAAGCCTTATTCACTGAATTGTTTCTGGTAATTGCAGCTTGTCCTCTGGGAAGTTACATTTACCTACTCATGATGTCAGCTCTGTGCACTCAGTGGATTATGGGCTCGAAGTATAGAAGCAAACTGAGGAGGAGATACAATTTAGTTGAAGCTCCGTACAGTGATGTGATTTCCCATATGTTCTGTCCATATTGTGCCCTGTGCCAGGAATTCAGAGAACTAAAGAATAGAGGACTTGATCCTTCTCTTGGTACCTGTCAACTCCACTTTTGTTTCTCTGCTATATGTTCTCCTCACACATTTATATGCATCTTGGCACCATGAATTTGGAAATTTTCACTACTCCATAAAAAGATAAAGTCACGGTTTGAATCTTAGCACAGAATAAAGCTCCACGTGGGGGATGATTACAGTATTAAAGTTGTATTTTGGTTTAATATTTTGTGATCACCCCTCATTAAACAAGAGAAAATTCGATCAACAAACTTGCTAAATTACTGAGAAATAGATATTTTTCACCATCATATTTCTCTGCCTAGACCAAACTCTGAACTTGCTTTTATGGTTATTTACTCCATACCAATTCGACTAATTCTTAGTAGAAAATCATCTGTAGGATTTTGGAGTTAAATTTCTTTGCATGAAAAGGACAGGCTTGAAATTAGAGTTTTTGGATTAGTCACCTGATGCTGATTTAGATCTTTCCATTCATAGCTTGGGATAAGAGCAGCTTGTAAATTGGAATGCTTTCACAAATGGATTTGGACATCATCACTGGCAAAGTAACTATTGCAAAATAGAAGTTGCAAATCACAACTTGAAACAGCCTACCCAAGTTAGTCTCGCTATCTGGTCCACAACTGCAAGGTTGAGTGATGGATATTATAAGTTTGAGTAATTGACATTAACAAGCTAGGATCAAGTTACATAGGTTTGTTGCTATTCGGCTCATGTCAAATTTAGACCATGATCTGGGGTGAATTTTGAGAATTTGTATTTGCAGGATGGAATGGTATACTTGCCGAGCAAAGGAAGTCTCAGTACACTGATCAGCAGATGAAGATTCCTCCTCCATATCAAGCAATGAAGAAGTGAAGAATGTAAAGCCAGAACTGAGCTAGTTTCCAATATTTACCCTGTTTTATAGTGGTCTGTGGTGTAGTCATGTTTGGAATTTCCAAGATTGAGCATACTGAACATTACATCCCAACTCTTCCCGTCTTCGGAAAGTAATGGCTATAGATCAGTAGGTATTCCCTTGCAATGTAAGCTGTGTGAATTTACTTAGATTGTCCTTTTGATTCACTGGCCGAGAATACCAGAAGAGTAATTACAAAGCTGATTACACATACAGCATTAGGATCTAGCAACTGGCCAACGCAAACCAGGTTCCTCAGGCCATGTGATAGCTTAGGAATCACCATTTCATCCGAAAAGCGCTTAACCCATAGATCGCAGCGCTCCCCGGTTGCAATTGGGCTAGCATTTTTCCCTTTGAGAACCAATTATAGCCAGAATTTTTGTGGTTTGCGCTCATGAGAACATGCAGATCAATTGAAGGAGCCTGCTCCTTGAGTGACATAAACATTGAAGGTTGCAACTTTTGAGAATTTTCAGATGACAAGGATGTCAGATAAAGCAAACCCTTCTCATTCAGACGTTTGTGGCTGTGGAGTCAACCTAGACCTGTTCGATCTGAAGAGACAATGACGTCCCACTTAATCCTCAGAATAATTGCTCTTTTCGGGCCCTGGGAGGTCCCCAAATGCCTCACGACCTCCCAACTGTTCGATCATTCCGTACTCTACTTTGCAGTTTGCACGGGCCAGATCTTCTTGTTGCCCCAACAGTGAGAGCCCTTGTAGGATCACTGATGATTCCCACGTGTTCGATGCAAGACCATGTAGGAAGTAGGTGCTTCAGCGTTCTCCCTCAACCCGAAACTTCGTGGAAAGTCCCCCCTAACCCACCTTTTCGGCGCAACTTTTACGGCTTTCCAAATTCAGTCGATTAGCCAACTCATTGGTGAAACAATTAGGACATTACGTCTTGGACAAATAATTGATTTCTCTCGGCACGATTTATTACAAATAAAGTCGCAAGGAATTCTCGCAAATTCCACGGTCTTGACATTGATGGTCTGTCCAGGATAGGATCGAAGAGGTGAATTTAATCCAATGCGACAAACCTGGCCTCAAGACTGACCGCTACACCTGGCAAAGTTTGTCCGAAAAAGGGCAAGGAAATCGATCAGCCCGTGAAGCAATAGCCCCGTATCTGCTGCTGAACTTCACAATCTTGAACGCTTCCATCGTTACCCCTGCGAATCCAGAGACTGCAAATCCAAAGAAGCATTTGCATGCTCAAAGCTTGTGCCTTTATTAGATTTTAGACGCACCCAAAGCGTCTTCCCTCAACTAGCGAAGAAACAGAGCTTTTACCAAACCGTCATGGTTCGTTGTCATGCATGAGAGTAGAGAGTCACAGCAAGATCACCTAACTAGAATAAACGCCATCACAAGAACCCACCTGCTCCCCAAATTAATTACATTTGGCCATACCCACCTAGATGAGCTCCCCATTAAAGACGCTCAACCACTACTTCCTGAAACCCATTCAAGCCTGTCGCTTATGCCACCAATGTTCTTCTTCTTCTTCTTCATCGTCATTTAAAGCGTTGGGCCTGTCTCATCGTTGGTATCGGTATCCTGGCTTCTCTCAGTCTCGCTTTGCCTCAAGTAAGTGACTTTTCGAATTTTGATTGTCCACGAGTGGGTAGCTGGAAAGATAGCGAGTACAGGATGAATTGAAAAAAAAGAAAAGAAACGAGAAATATTCGGTTCCTGGGATGTCTGGTGTTTGATGAAATGAGAAAGCCGGTGTCACGTTTCACATTGCATGTTCAAGTGATACTATCTTTCATTTTGTGGTGCAAGATGGGCCGAGATGTAATAATTTGTTATGCATTGATATGAAGATGCATGTAAATCATAATGGCTGGCGTTGGTAACTGGATATTGTCTCCTTTAGATAAGGCGGCGGCAATCGTGATTCTGGAAAACGTCTTTGTTGTTTCATCTAGTGTCTTAAGGTCCAGTGTTGACGAGGGAGATAGAGGGGAGTTGGGATGAAAGAAGTGTTGTTCTACTTTTGTTGATGTCTTGTTCTTTAGTCCCTGTTTTTTTACATTGATCACATTACTTGACCTATTGCAGCCTTGATCTCATTGCCTGCTGTAGTTTTTCTATTTTTAGATTCCTCCGTTCCTTATTGGACATTTAAATCCTTCATATCCAATTTATTTGTGATATTAAGACCATAATTTACTCATGAGGAAATTGAATTATCTTTAGAAGTTAGGTACTTAAATAAAAGTTATTCAGTATGTTGAGAATTTTGATTTCTATTTGCTAGATGTATGCCTATATGAAGACTGGAAGATACAACATGTATTGTTGTTGTTATATAAGAGTTCATATTTCCAGCATCAGCAATTTTAGACCTAGGCACGTGTTCTTAATTATCATAGTGTCGGAGTGGCAGATATAACCTTATGTCATTTCTAGGATCATATTATGTAGATAAATGGTTTATTTGTTTTTCTTTGCTTGCTATAATCCATCCTTCCTGGTCTAAATGAACAGTTTTGCTCGTGTTTGCTGTCCAGCATCACATTTGCGTTCATTTATGGAGGTAGTCAAAGCAGCTGTCAAGCAGGGATCTACAGCTCGTGATAGTATTGCCATCAGAGCTGACCAGAAGAGCTACAGTTACTTACAACTCATATCAACTGCCTTCGATATCTCTAAACTGTTGTGTAGTGAGGATTTGAAATCTGTGAGTACTTGTTCTCGTGGCTTATGGATTTAGCTTACCAAATTCGTGATCTGGCACTACAATATCAGTTCTGAAGCACCAGGATTGGTATCCTAGGTCAATGCCTTTTGTTTGTTGCTCATTGCAATTTTGAATAATATTCTTCCAAGAAACTTGCAATTATGTTTTTACCGTCACTTATTGTCAATGAAGCAGCAGAAAAACAAATATTTGTGAAGCAATTCACCAAAAGTGTGATTCTGTTGATATTCTGGCTTCTTTGATGTCACAATATGCCGTAGTTTTTTCTCACGTGCTTTTTGCTTTGGTCATCAGATTGATGGTCTACAGAGAAATGGTTGTCTTAATGGGGCTCGAATTGGAGTTGTAGCTAGACCTTCAGCAGAATTTGTTGCTGGAGTGCTAGGAACTTGGCTTAGTGGAGGTGTGGCAGTTCCACTGGCACTCAGCTACCCTGAGGCTGAGCTCTTGCACGTGCTAAATGATTCGGTATGAGTCCAATCCCTCTATTCCATAACTGGACATCTGAAGGGGCAATAAGAGTTGCTTGTACTTTAGGTGCAACAGTATTTCCTCTGTAAAATATGAGTTCATGCTCCTCAGCCTAAGACTTTGGCATTCCAGACCCCAATCGCCAATTCAAAGGAGCATAAAGAAGATGTTAAAAAGCAGTAATTGTTTCCTTAGGTTCATTTTAAGACGTCTTCAAATTGATTTATTGATTATCTGCCCTTCTAGTAAAAAGGCGTGCATAAGCATTTTGTTTTTTGTGTTAATTTGCAGAAGTATCTGATGGCTCTGTAATTTATAGGATGTTTCTATGATATTGAGTACTGAGGATCACCACAATTTGATGCAAAATGTTGCTGCAAAAACTGCTGCCAAATGTTCCCTCATTCCTCCTGTAGGCAGTTCAAGCACACATGAGACTTTCCAGGAAAATTTTCAGTCTTATGAGAGAGAAGGTGCTTTAGCTGTTAGAGTTAGTTGCTTTCACTGTGTATTCAGTGATATTGGTGGTTTGTCCTTATATGAACCCTTTTTTTTCCAATGTTTCAGGTGAGGATCCAGCTTTGATCGTTTATACAAGTGGTACTACAGGAAAACCTAAAGGAGTTGTGCATACACACAAAAGCATCTCCGCACAGGTTATTATCACTCTTTGATACATAATATGACATATAAAGTTCCCTCTAGAACACTGTCTTTTGGCTTTTACTTAAATATTCAAGTAGATTTTAATTTCACATTATCATTGATGTTTCATGTGCACTCTGTTTGGTTGCATAAGATAATTTTTTTATCAAGAATGCATGAAGTCCATCGGACATCTTTTTCCTTATTTAAATTATTACATGCAAAAGCATACCCAGCTCTTCTTGCATTTTCTCAACCATAAATGGAGAAATGCCAATGAAGCTAACTCAAAACAAGAAATTAGTTTCTTTCAATCAGTGATTGAAGCTATCTTATACTAATATGATTTTTTGTTATTGTCGTCACGATAGAAGTACATCAACAAAATCCTTCAGATAATAATGGGTTTATGTATTTTTGGAAAAGATTGTTTTTTGAGCCATTTATGATCATATTTCAGGTTCAAACTTTGGCGGAAGCATGGGAATATACATCTACGGATCAGTTTCTGCATTGTCTACCTCTACATCATATCCAAGAAATGCCTTATAAAGTTGCTTCATAGAGAAGCCACTACTGATTATTTATTACCTTCTCTATCATGATATATAGAATGGCTGTGATCTACGTTTGAGTGTTTTCTCTTAACTTTCGTTACATGTTCATGGACTCTTCAACGCATTATTTGCGCCTCTCTATGCTGGCTCGTCGGTAATATATTCTTATCTTAAATACTTGTTTTACTTTTGGAGTCCCTGGATGAAAATTTTTTGTTTATGAAAGCACTTATTTTGATTTGATTTACCAACTCAAAATGATCTGAATTTGGCTGCACTTTGAAGGTGGAATTTATGCCAAAATTCAGTGTGAGGGGTATTTGGCAGAGATGGCGTGAATCATATCCAGGTGGAAGTAGAGCTGCAGATGCTATAACAGTGTTTACCGGGGTAAGCCTGCCTCATGTTTACAATATGATATTATCTTCTCCTACAACTCAGAATAGAGAGTAATATATCGTGGATTCCCACTTTACATATTCTAAGCAAGTGGGACTCGATTTATGTTTGTCAATTTATTTCTTCTGTTCATGCTCTCTCTCTCTCTCTCTCTCTCTTTAATTTACTGTTGAAAGAATTAAATGTCAGTCTGTTGCAGTATACTGGATGAAGATTCCAGTTACTTGAGTAAAATGGCTGCATGGGTCATTATGTTTTCCTTTTCCTGATCAGTTATTTCATGAAGAATTTTTTTATTAGCACTAATACATAGTCAACACCAATGAGTTTCATCACTACTGTAGCTTTACTATAGATGCTTAGAGAAATGGTTGAACTGGCCAAGTAGTCGTATTATAATTACTCATGTCTCATAAATGGTAAATTATGATAACTGTATGCTTTTAGGTTTCAAATTCTTGCTATTATATTATTCCTGCAACTCTTTTAATTCATAGGTCCCAACTATGTACACCCGATTGATACAAGGTTATGAAACTATGGACCCAGATCTACAAGCTCAGTCTGCTTCAGCTGCAAGCCGTTTGCGTTTAATGGTAGGTGGTAGAGAAATTCATCCACAAATTTGAGATTGGTTGGCTGTCTTCTTTGGGTTCCGGTGATTTTTTTCTCAAATTGATAGAGAGATGACTAGTACGGGTATTGTTGCCTGTAATTAGACCTTTTCTTTTAGATGCATGTGCTATATTTTCACTCATTTTCTCTTAAGTACTTGAACTTTGCTAATTCTGCCTTCCCCTTCATGATGTTAGATGTGTGGTTCCTCTGCATTACCATATCCCGTCATGCAGCAATGGGAAACTATAACAGGACATCGCCTTTTGGAGCGCTATGGCATGACTGAGGTAAGCAATATTCTATGTCTCCTCTCCCCATGCTATCTATGTCTGCTTTCCCTATGCCATCTATTTTGTTCTTGCAAAGTAGAAGTAACCAATCAAAATGCATTGTCTCATTAACATACATGTGGTTTGGTCTTTGCAGTTTGTCATGGCAATATCTAATCCTTTGAAAGGCATTCGAAAGGGAGGCACTGTTGGCAAACCTTTTCCTGGAGTAGAGGTTAGTCAGTGACGTGGCTTGTTTAATGTGGTAGTGGAGATCATGTGATGATTTCAGTCGAACCTATTAATTGGAAAGCTAAAGATCCTTCAAGAAGGTAGAAATGTTGAAGGCGTGTCACCATAGCCCACAGCAATCTTTTCGATTGAAAGATGGTGCTGAAACAGTGCTAACAGCATGTCCTACAGTTTGAGAGAGCCATTTAATCTCATGCCAACTGGTAATCATGGAAATGTGAAAAATCTACGCTTTGATATTGATCATGAGGGGAATTTTGCAATTATGATAGGTCAAGATCATCGCAGAAGATGAAAGTGGAGATGAAACCCCTGGTGTAGGTGAGTTATGTATCAGAAGCCCTTCATTGTTCAAGGAATACTGGAAGCTCCCTCAGGTATATCTATGACATGCGGAATTTTTATCTCTGGAAAATTAGATTGCCTGAAAAGGCTTTATTATTAAAGAAAATGCTCAGCATTTCTATCAGTAGTACCCTATTAGCTAGTGAATATATCTTCCTGTCTTACTTAAACAAAATATTGACTAAAATTAGCTTTGGGAGACACTCAGCACCACTTTCCCAAATTGAGGATTTTCCTGAATGAATCCTATACAAGCATCCTTTTTCTGATACACATATGTGATCCTGGTTAGGTAACTAAGGAGTCTTTCCTTGATGGTGGATTTTTCAAAACTGGAGATGCTGTCAGAGTGGATGAAGATGGGTACTACATCATTTTGGGACGTAAGTACATTCATTTCTAGAAGTTGTTTCCCTTCTTTCCAGAACAACAGTGTCATCTTGGAAATTTTTAACTATTGGCTGGAGTTTTCACTTGCTGAAGTGCTTTTACAGTAATCTGTTGATGTGCTATTTCATCGTTAGATAAGTCATTTCACATTCAATTAATGGTGCCAACTCATATCGGTTTCTGACTTGAGGACATTTTATGCTAACTCTATTTTAATTATCTTATAATTGTTAACTTTGTCAGGAACTAGCGCAGATATTATGAAGGTTGGAGGATACAAATTATCAGCATTAGAAATTGAAGCAGTTCTTTTGGAGGCAAGCTAGTGTTCCTTCTGGTAGTTTTCTCTCACATCCATAACGTTCGGACTTTGATTCTAATATCCAGGTGGTGCACCTTTCTGTTTGTGCAGCATCCTGTTGTAGCAGAGTGCTGTGTTTTGGGCTTACCAGACAGAGATTATGGAGAAGCTGTATGCGCAATAATTGTGCCAGTGGCAGAACTGAAGCAGAATGGTGGGGAGGAGTTGAAGCTTGCTTTAACACTGAATGAACTTACTACATGGGCAAAGGATAAACTTGCACCATACAAGGTTTGTCCATTCAATGTACAGACAAATTTTGGTGAATTCAACTGGTACTTGATTCTTGAAATTGAAGAAGATTCTTCATCTAGCTGTCTTGATTCTTATGAGTCAACTTTACTTTGTATGCTAAGTCTACTCAAACCAAAAGTCCAAGCAATGTGTGCACTTTGAAGTCCTGCACTGCACAAACTTCTAATTATAAGTTAAAAGACTTATGACTTCCTTTTTAGTGGGTCTTCGTCTTAACAGAAGATAGTTCATAAGCCATCATCATATCGTCTCAAGTTTCTTGCAGTTTGAGATTCATGCCACCTTGCTTGCCTGTTTACAGTCCATTGTCAAACGCTAAAATTTTCCAAATGCTTGAACTTTATGAAGGTTTATGATGGGATCAATGCTTTGCAGCATCCACTTTTAGCTCCAAAACACTGCACAAGTACTGCAGTATAAAGATTAAACCAATGAGAAGGCGATGGGAATGAGAGGCTTATTTATACTTGTCATTGAGTTAAAAAAGGCACTGTCTCTGGTTGGATGGACCAAACCAGTGCCCTTGAATGACCCTGATATTGATATTATTGAAGTTGCAGGAAGAGAATTTAATGTAACTTTGACTATCTCAGCTTGAATTTATTGATTTGAATCTTGATTTTTAACTTGATTGGACTTGTTTATTTCAGCTGCCAACCAGAATGTTCCTGTGGGACTCCCTCCCTCGCAATGCAATGGGAAAGGTGAACTTTTTCAAATGCACTTTCGGTGCCAGAGTCAAGATGCATGGCTTTTCTATTATTCTGTGCTCATCTCAAAGAAGGTAGTAAATGTTTGTTTATCGAAATTTCATGCGTAAATTTAGGTGAATAAAAAGGAGTTGAAGAAGAAGCTGGCCTCGGAAGGATAATCAGTTCAGGTTGCTCAACATGTGGCGTGACTCCAGAAAGAGTCAACTGGGTGAGAAGGTGTTGTCATCTCTTTCTCTCTTTTTTTTGTTTCTGTTGATTTCTGGTTGAAGACTACTATTCCATCAGTTCCCTTTTTGTGCCTTGCAATAGAACGACATTATCTTCAGGGCATCATGCATGTTGAATTATTGAATACGATGGCTGGAGATACATTATCTCAGCACTGCTGCACGCAGAGTTTGAGGAGATGATTTTTCCTTTTGCTTTTGAAGTTCTTTCAAGTGTCATTGCTGGGTTTTGACGTGGGATAGCTTGTGTCTTTAGACCGCTCTGCACAAGAGAAAAAGCTTTCTTATGCTATGATCGAAATCATCTACGACAAGATGATTCTTTCTGTAAATTTGCAACACTTGATACAACTTCTTTGATTAGCTGTCATTCGCAGGCGGCAAAGTACTTGTCTAACAGAAACATGTTGCTTGATATTGAGATGGCTATTGTTTAACTTTCACTCATGTGCAGCGTAAATATTTGTAAATTGAATTCCCTCAATTTACATTAGTCTTTATTTAGATATAATGCATCAATCTCAGCAAGCAATTGGCGTTCCTCATCTTTCGCAACAGTGGAGAAGGCGCGTGCTCTAACGAATTTGCTGGAAGGGAAATTAGTTCTTCGGTTCAATATACTATTTAGAATCCTTGAAAATACCGAGAAAATTCATACAATTAAAAACGTGAATGATTGGCATGAGTTGCTAAATAGTTGGTTGAAGAAGCACAAGTACTTTTGGTAAAACTGACAAGGACTTAAAACCATGGACCAAATTCATTAATTCAGATAAAACTCCCGAAAAGAGGAAAAGATTGTGACGTTTAGCAACAAACGATACAACATGAGCATGCAAATTATCTTTTGTCAACGCAACTCAACAAACTGTACAACATGACCATCCAATTGATCTGCCGTTGGATGGTCCTGTCTTTATCTCAGACTGCTCAAGTTCAAGAAATGGACTGCCGCCACTCCTCCAATGTGGGTGTAGACACTCCAACGTTCTTCATGTCAAAGATATTCGCTGTCCCAGAAGAAAAAAGAGAATTTCCAAATCAATCATGGGACTATAGCAACCAAAGCATGGGCTGATAACTGAATCTAAACGATGTGGTCGACTGAGATGAAGAATATTTCACAAGAAAACGAAAAACAAACAGAGAGGGTCAACAATCAACTTTGCACCTAAAGCATTTTACCCAGAGGCTCACACGACACGAGGGCACTACTCACCCATGTGAAAGCCCATCAGGGCAGTGATCATGAAAATGAGGCTGCCGAGGTTATTCTATATTATCCAACGATGATTATAGATTAAGCTTCATCTATATCTGCCTACTGTCATCATTTCTTTCAAAGGAAGCATAGAGAACAGAAAATTTTTCTTTTTAAAATCATACACTGATGAACCTCAGGAGTAGCAGCAGCGGTGGCATCGACCAGTACTGTAACGGGTTGGTAATCAAGTGCCACTGCATCAAAGACCGTCTGCCTGATGCAGTTTGGAGTTTGCACTCCTGCAAATGTCGATACCAACATATTAATAATCTTCCACCACCACTAAATTACTTCAAAACAGTTCTCCCAAGACAGTGGCTGGAAAATTGACTTGACGTACCAGCTATGACTAGACTATTTATTCCAGCACCCTGAAGAACCGAATGAAGATGTGTCGCGAAGAATGCACTGAAACGCGTCTTCACCAGTTTATAATCTCCTTCTCTAATCACCAAGCCATCAACCAATTCGGCACCTGCACTACCCTTGCTCGTTGGACCAAACTTTCCAGATGAGTAGAAATGTCTACGGAAGAATTCAACATCTCTTCCTTGAGGATCATGTTCTCGAACAACCTGGAAGTAGACCAATTACGATTGCCATCGAGCATGAGAAAGCATACAAGTAAGACAACCGAGGACCTACTAGTATGCTGTTGTCAAGTTCTTTAAAATCGCCTCTCTCTCTCTCTCTCTCTCTCTCTCTCTCTCTCTCTCTCTCTCTCTCTCTCACGTATTACGAAGGGTAAAAGAAAGCATTTTGTCCACTTTCACGGTCACTGAAGGTTCATTCCATTCAGATGAAGTGATTTATAGCTTCAGGTTGAACAAAATTGATGAAAATATGGAGAAATTATGGCTATTTACTATTGTCAATCTAGGCATCACTGCTGACTTCATCAAAATATTTCTCTTTCTCTGTTCATAACAAGCTCATAATAACTGTCGTAACTTTCGTTTAAGTTCAGCATTTCAAGAACCACACCAAACAGCATCAAAACATCATCTTTCGGAAGAGAGAACCACTGAAATCCCAAGATTTCAGCAGATTCAAACTGGGGAAAAAAATGGAAAATCGGTACGAGTGTGAAAAAGCGAGTACCCAAACTACAAGAATGCCGCGACGCCGTGCTAGTTCAACAGCCTCCATTACATTGGGGACGATGGCTTTCCCACCTTTGACCCACATCACACTTCCCTCTTCTATAAAATCTTTCTGCCCAAGAAAGGAAAAAGAAAAAGAATCAGAGATGTTCATGTCAGTGAACGAGTAACACGCACCCACTTCCACGTTCGAACAGAATCGTTCAAAATCCGGGCAGCGGATAGAGAGAGAGAGAGAGAGAGAGAGAGAGAGAGAGAGAGAGAGAGAGGACCTGCATGTCGATGACTAGTAGAGCCGCGCGCTTCCGTTGATCTTCCATGGGACAAAGACAAGCTGAAGAATGGGGAGTCAGCGGCAGTCTGCTGAATTTGTTGCAGAGGTGGTGGGGTTGAATTGATCTTCTGATGGGACTTCAACTTCCAGACGGCCTTCTGCCTTCTGCGTGACTACCTCGAGAGGGAGAGGTACTGAATATCTTCGCATCCGGGGCCGTACCTTTCTGCTTTTCCCAGGAGGTGTACATCTACCAACCACGAATGGATTTAAGAAATTTGGAAAGGGAGATCCGGACCCGACATAAGGGCCATCTGACTAATCCTTTTTTTTTTTTTGGAATTCATATCGGATAATCCTCATTTAAAACAAATTTCTTTTTCAACTTTTCGATTCAAATCGAATAGCTGGAAAAAAGGTAATATTACCTCCCTTTTAGACAGACGATCCATTTCTTGATAAAAGAGGATTGAAAATTGTGCTGAAAATTCATTACAAAAAAAATCGTGCTGGAGAATTCTAACTAATTGTAAATTTTCTAATAAATTATCTCTCCTTATCAACATTGACAAAAAATTATGGACGTGAACATTGATTATTTTACATGAGTGCCGACGAACAATCTTTGTGCTTTTTTTGTTCAAAACATCTTGAATTTTTCTTATAAAATCCTTTTATCTGTTTTTTTTTTCCACCGTGATCTTTATGGAAGCTGGCGAAGTCCATGCAGACCTGTCGCAAGATCTGTCGCAAGATTTGGGATCAAGCAAGCCTTTCAGCAGACCATCATCCACCATCTTCTTTTTTATCCCAAAAACGTTTAATTTGTTTTTATTTCAGCATTCATCGATTCATGAGGAACAATACATCCATATTATCTCAGTGTTACCGTCACCGCCCCCAATCCACCATGTTCATCTTTGAATTGCGCAGAAATTAATCTTGTATATCATATGGTACCGCCTTAGGTCTACTCCATACATACACATAGAAATAGTTAATTTGCTCAAATTATATCTGGCGTTGAGATGGTTTCCACGTTCACCTCATCTAGAGCTGTACATGTAGGTAATATTAATCCATCGTCTTGTCTTTTCTCCGTGTCAAATCATGGATGCAAAGGACGAAGAACAGAACCCTTTGGAGGATTGATTCAAGGTGTATATGACAGGTTATGGACCTTTATTTCATTTCTGCCTCGACTGCTTTCCATGTTACTTTCAATAGATGGACAAGACCAATTGAATTCTAGACATCCTTCCGTGTTTTTTTCCCCCTTTAGCCGTTCGATCCGATTGAGGTTGAAGGATTCAAATCTTTAATTGATGTTGAGAATTCTAATTCTTCTGCCAAATACAATTGTATCATGCTATCTCTCTTTGGCCAGCCCTGGATTCCCAGAATTCATGGACAAGAACTAACGTAACAGATCTACCCATTCCCACACTCCAATCTGGATTAACCCCCAGTAAAACCAATTAAATCCACCAAAAGAAGAAAACCCTCCACTTTTCCCTCTCATTGAACATTCAGAAGAGGGTAAAAGTGGGTTTCACTTATAATGCGGGGCACCTTATGGTTCCCAAATGGTGCATTCTTCAGAGCGTCGGCTAAGCTGCTGTGATGCTTCTTGCTCCTGCCAGATTAATCATTTTCCGGAGCTTATACTTCCCACTGATTCGCTGTGCCGTTGCATCGCAACAACCGGTTCACCACATCGGGAACAGCGGAACGAAGGAGCTGCTGCACATCGTGTTCTCAGACAGTAGTAACAGTACCTGCCATCGATTAAACCCAAAATATGTAATTTCAACACCATACGTTGGAGGTCTCTGTAAAACAGGCTGGACAAAATTCAAGTTGCCTGTCTAAACTATGTGGATGAGAAAAGAGCTGAATGCAATGCAAAAGAGAGAAGAGGATGGGCATTAGGGGTACTCTACCTGTGTTGACATGGGAGAGCAAGAAAGGGAATGCTTGGGCTATTTTGGCAAATGGGGCATGCAGAGACATCTCCGGCAGAGTGCGCATCCTTGTCCTTTGAAAATGGGCGTAGGAGATTTTTGACAGTTAAGGAATTCAAAAGAGGAAGAAGTAATAGCAGCATTTCCTGCACATGCGAGTTCGTGCTTAGACAAACAGATACTTATTAGAACGGCGAAGTGTATTGTGCTACTTCCAAAATAGAGTTGCCACAGAAAGCAGTTAAGTTGTATTAGTCCCTCTTTTCTCCTGAAATGCTACCTATTTCTCAGTATCTCACTTCACATGATTTACTGGATATCACTTGTTAAGGCTGACTGCTTGTTTAGTGCACCCACTTTGTACGTACCCACAATATAACATAGCACCGCATATGTAATCTGTTTATATTAGAAGCAGATATTGCATTCAAAACAACAGCTTCATATCACCACCACAAGAACAGCAACAATCCCAAGGCCTTCGGCCACCAAGTTCAGGATGGGATTGATAAATAATTAAAAAGGAGCCAAAACAACAAAGAAATATTACCGAAAATTCATTCCAGACTAGTTGGCGATTCATGTACTCAAAGCTTACGGCTCGATTCATGTTTGGACTGCCATATACAAGCCTTGCTCTCAAAGCTCTCTCGATAAGAGTCCTATACCTGTAATTTAACAACACATGAAGATTATTATTCCAACAGCCTGAAATTAATTGTGCCGGGAGATTGCAATCAGACTTGCAATGCAAAAAATCTCCATATGAGGACATATCACTGGGAAAGAAAAGCAGGAAAGAGAACTACCCAAACACCCTAGACTAAAGATGCAAGCCAATATATACATACACTATTCAATTATACATACATAAAAATATATACATATTTATATCCTTCCCATGAAAGCTCTTAAATGCTTCACAGTGCTCATCATAGCCATCATCATGGTCATTTTTCATACCATCGTAAATGCTGAGGTAAATAAATAACTGGAGGAAGATTTCAGAATATGCGGTATGCTTACTAATGTCTTAATAGTCACGACTTCAACATCATATGTATACTCCATACTTATCGCTCAAGTTTTATAAGAGCTCAAGTTTGCAGCCAAAATGCCAGTTCCCATGTTTGGAAATGAATCGCCTACAAAAGAGATGTCAATGCCCGTGGAGAGCTAGAACTTCTTAAGATTTTATGACTTTCTCATCCCAATGCACAGCAAGCCCTACGTTACATGAGATTCAGACATGGAGAGTCGGCAGATTTCTTCAGCAAGACTTCACAAGTATCTCCAAACTAGCATGGCCAATCATCCCAATGGGTAAGTATCATCAACTTATTCATGTCATTGCCCATATCTAGTTCATGCAGGATGTATACCAGTGACGACAACTGTTCGACTCGGACACGGAGAGTTGGTGGATTTCTTCAGCAAGACTTCACAAGTATCTCTAAACTAGCATGGCCAATCATCCCAATGGGTAAGTACCGTCAACTTATTCATGTCATTGCCCATATTTAGTTCATGCAGGATGTATACCAATGACGACAACAGTTCGACTCTAGCTTTTAGAATTTAGCGGAAAATAGAGTTTGTTGCTCAAGGATTTACCTTCCAGTGTAAAGAAATATAAGTAGATTGCCAAATGAGGCAGCTTTATAAAATCCCTCCACGCGTTGTACCAAAACCCATGCCCACCGCAACAATGACCTCTATACATATCAGAAAGACACATTAAAGTTAATTCAATAAATATATACACAAGGAATAAAATGATATACATTAACAGATTCAATACCTGCTCAGAATCACCCCATCTACGAAAAGCAGAGAAAGACTGTAAGCGGGCCCAGATATATTGACCACCAACACTGGCAACACAATACCAGATCTTCTGTGCAACAGTAAGGCCAGGTCCGTCCAAGCCTGTTCTCACTGTGAGAAAGTTGGCAAAAGTTCAACGGTGCATCCATATATAAAGGTTAAACTGATCTACGTAAGTCGTTCTTACCTATTGATAGACTAATTAGAGGCAAGAATTACTAGTTTAAACTTAAATTGAATATTAAAAAAAAACAAGAAAGTTGGCAGAATAAACATTCACTGAAAGTTGTGATATTTTGCAACCAAAATCAGACGATAGAAAGGAAAATAATTGCTAACTACTGTTGCCCATAGGTACGATCCTATGTGAGTGTCAAGGCTGTCCAGTGGGAGCAAAATGGTAGAGCATATGATGACTCGATGATATATAAACACTTGTTCTCTTCCGTGAGTATAAGCAGCAGAATAACAATGTCTTTCAAATGCTATCATTATCAAGTAGATTCGCCAAGAGTGTCGAGACATTTGATCAAGCATGGATCACAGGGAAAGACACAGCAACTTACACTTTCCTCTTGCTTCGGATGCACGTTCATCTCGATATCGCAAGTTCATCAAGGCAATTCCAGGAGTGGGCTTATCTACCCAAATAGAGAATCTCCATATGAGGAATTCAAGAAAAGCATCAAGTTCCGGTTCATATTGAAATAACATTCCTGGCTAAACCGACAGAGGAGGCAATTAGTTGGAGATACATAATACACAGCCACAAGCAAGGGAAGGGGGCAGGAGGGGGACTGCAAAAAAGCAGCAGGCACCTTCATCAAGGAGAAGACTTTCACCAACTGTTCTTTCAACATTGCTGACATCTCAACGTCGAGTCTTGCAGCATCAAATTGATTAACTCGTGATATGGAAATCGGAATCAATGTCTGCAGCATTATTTATGTGCAAACTATAAGATCGTGACAACCTTGTCAGAAGGCGAGGCATCTTATGCTTCTCTGGCGTATGGCAAATAGAAAGTACACAGAATAATCCTCCAAAAAGCCAGTAACATATGCATAAGAGAAGCGAAAAGGAATGCCATAAAATCTTGCCGTTGAACGAGTGACAACCTACTACCAAATCAAATCTAAGCCTGTTGCCGCAAGAAATCAACCACCAGACCCAAGTAACGAAAATGAACTTTGCCTACGCTGAGCTGGGACCTGAGCTCACCCAGAATCAATTCGACCCAAATTCTCTAGATTACAACTTTATCCTTTCAGGGTTTCGGCATAATGGAGAGAGAAGCCATGGGAAGTGTCGATTTTTTCCAATCGAACCCCAGAACAAAGCCTCAGAGAATGAAATTTCCCGCGCGAACCTGCCGTTTCTAGCGACGAAATAGAGATGCCAAAAGGGAACCAAAAAAAAAAAAACAAAACAAAACGGAGAAGGCAACAACGAAAAGAAACCTCGTGATATGTGTTGACGGATTGCCACTGAGGTAGCAACCTCCGGTAGGTGCCCACCCAAGCATCTTCCGGTGGCGGCGGCGAGTTGCTGGTGCTGGTGCTGCCGCCGCTGCCGCTACTCATTTGAAGCTCTTTGCTGCTGCTCCTGCCCGCAGCAGCAGCAGCAATCGTAGGGTTCGTCTCCGTCGGCAACGGCGAAGAAGGTCAAAGGTGAAGATGAGGAGGGGGAGGGCTGGAATCAGCTCCGCTTCCGAGGCGGTGGAGAAAATTTTGGGGGAAAAAAGTGAGCGACGTTGCTTTGGGCGGTTCCTTGAAGATGCCACTCGAGCGAGCGAGGAGGAAAAAGGCGAAAAAGGACCCCACGATGAAAAATATTTTTTGGACTTTTTTTTTTCTTATTATTGTTTTTAATTATCGAAATTAGCCGAACCGCTTTTGCGGGTGAGAAGGATCGGCACCTTTTGCTTCTTTGAGGAGCTGCTTCGTGTGTCCACCGGTCTTTCATCCTTCCCCACAAAAGCAATTTTCCTACACATTAATGAAACATAGTGGATCCAATTAGAGATGCCCCATTCACACTTTGGACATCAGCATCCCCGGACAAAATACATAGATAGGTAGGTTTATTTATGTCACTATCAAAATTACGGTATCGCGGTAAAAGTTCAATTCACGCCCTTTTTTCTTACTTAAGACTTGTTTAATTTGAGGCTTTGTTTCCTCCTCCTTTTGGTAATAGAAGCATAGGTCCTTAATCAGCCTATTGATGAATGGGGTCCCAAATTGAATTTATACCGTGAAGGAATGGCCGAAATATCAGCGCCGCATTTCCTAAGTCACGTCATATCTCGTTTGGAGATAATTTTCGACCGTCAAGACCATAATTGGGCTGCATTGACCATCTCATTAATTTTTAAATTTCGAAGCATCGACGACCTGAAAAACAATTATGGATCTAAGTCGAACATTACGGGCTAAGGATTTCTATGCTCTCGTTATGCTCCTTTTTACTTGTCAAACCATCTTGATTCACCAATTCGGAGTTTACTTATGAAACACGGAGAGACGCGAACACCAATACATTCTCGTGACCAAAGAGGCTCAAGATTCCAGTCATTTGACCATCAATAACATCCACACTTTACACGCAAAATTGATGAAAGTCAAACTCTCAACACCTCCTCCCTATCTTGATTAGCTCCGCCGTCGCGGTGCCCACCCACGCCGAGCCCGAACTCCTCGTCAATCTCGTCCGCCAGCCCCGCCTCCCCCATCCTCCTCAGCCCCCGGCTCAGCACCTTGGCCGCATAATCGTCCGCCTTTGCCCCCGGCCCCCACCCGCTCCTCCTCATCAGCCCGTACATCCTGACCGCCGCCTCCCTCCGACCCGCGCCGATCACCGCCTTCAGCAGCCTCGGCACCGCCTTGTCCCCCCACTCGACGGGACCCTCCCGCTCCAGCTCCCCCACCAGCGCGTCGATCTCATCCCCCATCTCCTGCCTCTGCAGCGCCGACGCCACGTCGGCGTAGAGGGAGAGCTCGACGGGCGGGTACTCGGACCGCACGACGGCGAGGACCTGGAGGGCGAGGGCGCACCGGTCCTGCCGGAGGAGCTCGCGGAGGGCGGCGAGGAGGTCGGATTTGAGGAGGCGCGCGAGGGAGCGGCGGAGGTGGGAGGGGAGGGCCGTGGCGGAGGCGGGGTCGGGGTCGGACCGGTGCGCGCGCTTGAGGGACTGGACGGCTTGGATCGCCTCGGTGCTAAGGGTGCGGCCCTTCACGAGGGGCCCGCGGTTGTCCCTGGGGCCGCAGCGTATGGCAAGATGGCCGGCGGCAGGAGAGGGCTTGCACGGTGGCGGGTTGAGGAGAGTTGTTGGGAGCGAGCGCAGAGAGGCGGTTGCGGTCATGGTGGTTGTGGGTTGGTGATGTGCGGTGGTGATGGGAGGGACCGTGGGTTTTTCATTTGGGGTCGGGTTTGGATGTTAATAAAGAGACGGTTTTGCCACTGGGAAATGAAGATGTTGGGTTTATTCTTTTTATGGGTAAAGGAGAGGAGACAGGGATAGAAATGGGAAGATGATAGATTAAAATTTTGGAAAAAAAATTAAAATGAAATAAAAAGTGAAAAGTTGGGGAGGCCAAAAGGCGTCGACAGCAGGATTCGAACCTGCGCAGGCAAAGCCCAACAGATTTCGAGTCTGTCTCCTTAACCACTCGGACATATCGACGTCCTCGTTCACTAGGCCAATAATTAAAAATTTTATATATAATAAAATTCTGTCGTTTTATGAGGAAATTTGTTTTCACGATCGATTTAACAGCATTATTACGAACTATGAATAATTCATATTCTGAACACGATAAGAATTCTTCGATGTAAATTATTTCTCTAGCCCAATATTTATTTATATGTGCCACGTTGCTCTAAAATTAGTTTTTATACATTGCAATTGGTGTAGAGTATCGATTCCACACATAACAACGAAACACATTCACATGCCTAGGATGAGAGGGGGGCAAAGCTCATCTATCGAAGAGCCCAAACTCGTGCTGTAGATTTTAAATTTTCACTTACCGTATGATGACCGATTATTTCCTAAAGCGATGAGCACAGTTATTTGTCGGAGGGAGAGAATAATCATCGTCGTGGCTTAATTAGTTTAAAGTCTATGTAACTAATTAATCACATATCAGCGAAATAACAAAACCCTCGGTGGGCCTCTCTCATAAAGAATGCACATTCTTGGCAAAAGCAGTGATTGGGTCTCTCAATTATGTCATCCATATTAACAATCGATCCAACGACCTTCTCGTGATGGGTCGACGAAAGTTTTGTTGTGAAGGTACTTGGTACGTAGATAAGGAGGCCGTATTTCAGATCAAATTGAAGTAGAAAATTAACATTTGACCTTCCAGCACTGCATTAGATTTCAGTATTTGGTAAAGCATTTATGCATGGGCTGAACACTCGCTGACACATTGCGCCCGACCAAATTTACTCCCATGCACAAACCCTAACATGGACGCTAGGAACGGTAATGATAGTACTTAATACTGCCCCACCAAAAGGGGAGGCATTGCCCACATTGATCGCGCATCATCATCATTCGTTCCTTTTACCATGGAAGATGGCGAGAGAGATCGCCGGATGGCCTCGCCAGACGATTCACCCACCTCGTCTCCTCCAAACCCGTCTTTCCGGATCGCTCCTCGCAAGAAGTTCCTACGAGCCATCTCCACGAAAGAGCACTCCTTCACGGAGATCTTCCCACCCACAATCTCTCCGCCTAGGTTGAGCAACCCGACTCTCCCCACGTCCCCTCTCTGCTCCCCGCTCCACCGCTTCTCCGCCGCCAAACTCGCTGCAGCTGCAGCCGCTGCCGCCCCCGAGGCTTCCCACAGGTGCATCTCCTCCCTCCTCAAGAAAGACGGCCAGATCCTGTCGATCGCCGTGTCGAGTGGCCTGATCTACACAGGATCCGAGCGGAACGTGATCAGGGTCTGGAAGCTGCCGGAGCTCATAGAGTGCGACCAGCTCAAGACCAAGGCCTCCATGGCGGTCGCGCTGGCGGTGTCAGACGACAGGGTTTGCGCGGCATTTTCCGACTTCAAGATTCGTGTGTGGCGGAGGGTTTGGGACGGTGGCTTGAAGCACGTCCGGCTGGGGACGATGCCAAAGACCGGGGGCTATGTCCGAAGCTACATCGCCGGGAAAGATAAGACGGTAAATGAACTATATTTCTCAGACTCTCGTGATATGCACGTTCACGTGGACGTTGAACATTTAATATATGTGCCTCGAGTAGGTAAGTGTGGGGTTAGACGCATTCGCGGACTTGTCGTGCATGTGAATACTGTAGTGGTAATCGTGACTGAATGGAAGAGTGCTGGGTGAAGAGTCCTTGGTGTGAATAGCAGACACGTAGGCACAACGATTCTTAGTCTATGTATAAACAGATGTACAAATAATTGTTCGACTGTCAATGTCTTACATCTGGTCGCAGGGTGCCTATGTTATAGGACGATTAAGTACTAACTTGACTAGCTCATGCGAGATTTATATTTTTTTTCTAATCCTCCAAACCATGCAACGCATAGGTGAAGCACACGGGGCCCATAACCTCCCTCGCCATCAGCACCGCCGACGACATCCTCTACTCCGCCTCCGTTGATCGGACCGTCAAGGTGTGGCGCATCTCGGACTTGCGCTGCATCGAGACCTTCCATGCCCACCCTGATGCCATCAATGCCCTCCTCATTGCCGACGATGATGGCCTACTCTTCACTGCCTCCGACGATGGCACCGTCCGCGTCTGGCGGCGGGACCTCAGCGGAGGCTCCCGCCCCCACTCCCTCACCATCACCCTCCCTGCCAAGCACTCCCCCGTCAAATCCCTCACCCTCTCCCCCGACAATGACGTCCTCTACGGCGGTTGCTCCGACGGCTATGTCCATTTCTGGCTCAAGGGCTGGTTCACCGGGCAGCTCCAATACGGCGGCTGCCTCCAAGGGCACACACACGCAGTGCTCTGTATGGCGAGCGTAGGCAATTTCTTGGTTACCGGGTCAGCAGACTCGACTGGTCGGGTTTGGGCACGAGGCCCAGACGGCCAACACTGTTGCCTGGCGGTACTGGTGGGCCACAGGGGTCCGATCAAGTGCCTCGTGGCATACCGTGGAGGATCGACGTCATCATCCTCCGGTATGGCCGATGGGGATGGTCAATTAGGTGGCGGTGATGATCATGATCATGAGGATGGGTGTACAATGATTTGCACTGGGAGTCTTGATGGTGTGTTGAAGCTGTGGAAGGTGACTAGTAGTGGGAATAGCAGTGCAAGAGATTGTTCCACTAAAACTGGCACGGATTACTTTGAACTATGAAGGTAGCAATTTTCACAGTCTAGCATTAGAAAGTTACTAATGTGGTAGGTTTGTACAGTATGATGTAACGCTGCTACTGCGCAAGTTATCGAGCTGTATTTCCTTATCAAGCTTTTTCATAGAACACAAGATCCTTATTTAGGTCCTGCAGAGTCGAGCTCCTGTTCCCAGAAAGACATACCGCCAGAAGCCGACACCAAAGAAGAAATCAAACTGTTAAGAATCAAAGATTCGAAGCAACATATAATTAACTAGACCTATGGAATGGTTTGCAATTGAAGTACATGTCCATCTGGTGTGTTTTCATGGCCAAAACCAGTAACTTGTCTTCTCCAACGCGCGAGTGAATCGCTTGTGCATCGCCTCTGTATCTCTTTAGGCTGCAGGAGGTCGCATCTCCATGATCGTGCCGACATCGCTCGACTAACTTGTTCATCCATGACGAGACCTCGTCGCCCTCCTCAAGCACTGGTACACGGCGAACAGAATCAACTTAAGACCCAAGATAATGCACAAGATGACCAGAGCGGAGACCACGTAATCTTTGAATGAGCGTCGATGCTTGCACCCGAAAAAGACTCCCAAACACACCATAACTAGGATGAAACGGGGTTTTCTCGCGTACGAGAATGCTCGAGCTTGCGATGACTCGCGTAAGACATCGCTCGTGGTTATAAGAGGAGGATGTTTGTGGGGGCTGTATTCTTGCCTTGGATTTGCGTCAACTGTTTGATCACTTCTCTGTCAAGTTTGGTATCTTTCGACATATGCAGGTGAGAAGGTTAAATTGGAAAGTTTGGAGAGAGAGAGAGAGAGAGAGAGAGAGAGAGAGAGAGAGAGAGAGAGAGAGAGAGAGATGATCATCCTCTCCTCTGAGAAGCTTTTCTTGAACTTTTCAGTTGCTTCGAGCCCTCAAACTCTTGGGACTTTATTTCATCGGTATCTCGAGCGTATCATTAACACCCAAGGATAAAGGATCATAAGTCCAATTGTGGTCCTGGGTACTGGATCTTCTCTCTTTTAAGTTCTACTCAAAGTACTCCATACATTTCTCTTTTTTGTAATCCGCCTCTATCTTATTGGAATTTGTGTTGTTCTTTTGACAAGCTTCCTTTTTGTAATCCGCCTCTATCTTATTGGACTTTGTGTTGTTCTTTTGACAAGCTTCTTTTTTATTGGTAATTTTGCCACTTACACACTATATGACTCATGGAAATGCTGATTTGATATAGCTAACCTTGTCATTTTGACATGTGATGCTAATGTTGCACTATCATGTACCGTACCGCCACTTTTTGTGGAATAATTGTCACGAGAAAAGTTATATGGATGTTAATTCACTTACAAAATTTTTATTTTTGTCAAATTAGTTTAAACATTTCAACGAGTATCCAATCTAGTCTTTTTGGCCATTTTTAGTCAATTATCACCGACGTGGGTGTCCAGGCATCAATGCAGACAATTTTATTAATTTTGTCCAACTTTTTTTTCCTTATCTTTTCTTTCTTTTTTCCTTTTTTTTTCTATGACTAGCGATATTCAGTAGAGCCCACTATTCATTAGATGAGGTCCACGACCCTCCCAAGCCCTAGAGGAAAAAAAAAGAATAAATAATTTAGAAAATATTAAAAATTTACATGTCACTACCAGCCTTGTTACTCAAGACAACTGATATTTATGTCATCAATTCATAGTCAAAGTTATGTGTGTTAACTGAATTGATAAATTATCAAAAAGATTTACGATATTTACACAATGTATTAAATACTAATTTGCTTATATATCCCAGCTTGCTATATTAGTATTTTGCGAGAAAGGCACCGTAATGAGCCTTTCTTAATGAGATCCTTTGTTCACACCAAGTTAAAAGACACTTGAAGCATTCATATTGCTCGAACGTTGAGGTGAATCTTCATGTTTGGGTTCTTTATTTCAAGTAAAAGGTCATACCTTATTTTTTTTCTAACAAATGTATCTTTTCTTTAGAAAAGATCTCTGAACTTGATGTCAAAGTATTGGAAGTGAGAATTTTAAATATTGATTAAGAGTTATTTTGTTTTATAAAAAATGAATAATTTTAAAAATATTTTATTAAATAAATCGATTGTATGGATTGAAATAATTGATCGGTGACAAAAAAAATGATAACAAATGATGTTTAAATATTTTTGTGAGAGATTGAAGTTTTTTTTTTAAATTTATTTTGAAAACGGCATAAAGCGATTTTAAAAAAAAATATTTTTAAAATTATTTAGTTGTTACAAAACAATATAACTTAATAAAAATATAACTTCGAATGCTCGAATTGGGCAATTTTCAAAAATTTATATTCATCCAACGAGCGACCGCCCCCGACAGAACCCCGACCTCGAACCGCTATCTTCTCCCTCTAAAGCCCTTAAAGGCAGAGGAGGTTTTGCGCTTCCCACCTTGAGATGCCATGCATGGTCTCCAACCTCCGCCTCCTCTTCTCTTCCTCGGCCACCGCCACCGCCACGCCCTTCCTCTCTCCCATCAGGCTCAAGCTCAGGCGGCCTTCCTCCTGCTCCTCCTACCCACCTCTCCTCCTCGCTCTTCTCTCTAGCCCCCCGTCCAGGCCCCTCTTCACAGTATTCTCCGCCGTCGAGCGCCGCCACCGCCGCCTCCGGCATTCCCCGGACTTCGCTCGCGGAAGGAACAGGAGGACCTTTACGGACGATCGAGGGAGCGATAAGGGTGCTTTGATGGAGGAAGCCGGGTTCAATCGGAAGAGGGCCGAGGGTCGAGACCGGAGTGATGGTCCCAGGAAGGAGCTTCAGCTCAAGAAGAGGCCTAGGGCCAATCCTGTCAGCACTATCTCTTATGTACAGGTAAAGTTCCCTTCTTTTTCTTGGCCTTTGCTGTGAATTTCTTGTGTACTATTGTGTAATTAGATGGATAAGGTATGGCGTTTTACTAGTGCACTGATGAGAACTTGAAGTTTTCTCTGTTAGTGGTTCTTCTTTTTTTTTTTTAATCTTTTGGGTGAATAGAATTTGTATAATTAGGTTAATTGGGTTTGTGCAAAGCTTCTGAGCATTTGGTACCTATTAGTTGGTTGTAGTTTTCTTTGGCTTTTGATTAACTAGATGTCTTGTATGAAATTAGCTCATCTGTAGTCTAGTTAGCTTCCACGGTGTCTGTCTTGAAGTGCTGTAACCACTGTCTGTTTAGTTTTTTCGACTTTATTGCGGAGCTGAGGGGATAAGGTTACTATTGCTCATGCATTGTCTTTGTGGGAATTGTGACTCGAAATCTTGAGGTGTTTATTGATTGGTTATGTTCCTTAATTTTGTCACAGATATTGGGAACTGGATTGGATACGCAGGATACGTCACCATCGGTCCTGCTTTTCTTTGATCACCAGAGATTTATTTTTAACGCTGGAGAGGTAAGGCAAGAAGCAACACTATATAAAAGCTTCATGCATTGACTTGTCTGGTTTGATTTTTCTTTAACATGATCCATTACTGTACCTTGCGTATCTTTATTTAGCAGTGTGCTTTTTTCAACTGTATGTTGACCATTTAGACATCTCCCAGTTAATTTTTCAATATCAACAGGCACCGTGAGATTATTATGGTACTTAGCATGTCAATGCATTTGCAGGGGTTGCAAAGGTTTTGCACAGAGCATAAGATTAAGCTGTCAAAGGTATGTGAAAGGCTGAGACAATTTCTTCCTTATGCTCTTGGTGGATTTGCAACAAAGAAAAATCTTATTCCTTCTATGATTTTCAGATAGACCATATATTTTTCTCTCGTGTGTGCTCTGAGACTGCAGGCGGACTTCCAGGTTGGCACTTTAATTAATTGTAATAGGACATTGCTTTCAAGAAATTAATCTCATAAATATGAGATGTAATGAGTTCATTCTGTAGTTAATCGAATAACATCTGGCTTTCATCCAAAGAACTGCTGACTTTTGATCATGCGACAGGGTTGCTATTAACATTGGCTGGAATGGGAGATGAAGGAATGTCGGTAAGTGTGAAACTGGCTTTACAGTATCAATGCTCTTTTCAAATGTCAGTTTTAGTAAGAAGAGAACTTTGTTTCATGTTTTGAAGGTTAATATTTGGGGTCCGTCAGATCTTAAATATTTAGTTGATGCTATGAAGTCTTTCATCCCAAATGCAGCAATGGTTCACACAAAAAGCTTTGGCCCTGCTCCAAGCTCTGATGCGGCTGCTATTCCTGATTTAGAACAATTTGCTGACCCTATCATTCTTGTCGATGATGATGTTGTCAAAATATCAGCTGTTCTCCTCTGGCCAGAAGAGTCTGGTCAAAATAACGGTGTTCACTCTGCAATGAGGCCCGGTGACATGTCTGTTGTCTATGTTTGCGAGTTGCCTGAACTTAAGGGGAAGTTTCATCCAGAAAGAGCAAAGGAGAAGGGTCTGAGACCTGGGCCAGAATACCGGGAACTGCAACTTGGGAAGTCTGTTTTCTCAAAACGGCTAAATATTATGGTGAGTTTCGAAAGGAATGAAACAACTGCTTTTTCATATCCTTCCAGTGTAATTGAAATTCATGACTATTTAGTGTAACGATTCTTTTGCCATCCTGCAGGTTCATCCCAGTGATGTTATGGATCCTTCTATCCCCGGGCCTGTTGTGCTTCTTGTCGATTGCCCAACTCATTCTCATTTTCAGAGATTATCTTCCTTAGGTTCCCTCAATGATTTTTATGCTGACTTGTTGGGCAAAGAGACTCAAAAGGCTGTGACATGTGTCATCCATTTGAGTCCAGCCTCTATCGTGAGCGGTCCAGATTATAAGAATTGGATGAAGAGGTTTGGTTCAGCACAACATATTATTGCTGGACATCAGATGTGAGCATTTATCACACATCCAATCTTTGGATAAATCATGTTGCTTTTATGTTTTGTATTAATAGATCACTCTCCATTTGTCTTCCATTCTTTGCAGGAAGAATATAGAGATTCCAATCTTGTGTTCTAGTTCGAGGATTGCTGCACGACTTAATTATTTGTGTCCTCAGTTGTTTCCAGCTTCAGGTTTTTGGTCTCTTGGGCAATCCTATTTGTCACCACCTGACTCTGTTTATTTAAGTGAGGTGTGCAGTTTCATCAAGGGGGAACTTTTTTATTTCAATTCTTAGTATTTGGACCTTGGGATTACATCTTATCTGCAGGACGCTAAGAAGACATTTCTGGTTTTTCGTCTGACAGGGTACTTCTCTCTCTTGTCAAAGCATTTCTGCTGAAAATCTCCTGAAGGTATAAAAGGCTATTATCATAGAACCTTCAATTCTATGCACTTCATGCTTTATTGATGGCATGGTTTTCTTTCCTTCGTTTGAAATCTGTAAGCTATTTCTCATAAGTAATCAGTTTTAACGTAATCTGCTCAGCTTTAATGTAATCGACTCTGTCTTCCCTCTTGTCTACTGTCTAATCAGGGAAGTAGTCATCTGATACTTGAGATATAGATGGTAATGTATTTTTTTTAAATTCTTTTTTTTTTTTGAGGTTTTATCAGGATCATTGCTGAGTTGTCATGGAACCATGATGTGAGCATAGATAGTCATAATGGATATTATTACGAGTCTTGATGGACATGACCATGTTTGATGGGATGCTGGTATTAAATCTTTAGGTCAAGAATCGTTAGAACTCTCTAATAATCTGACAAATAGACAAATCTCCCATGGTGTTAGCAGCACATGGATGGTTCAGATCCATAGACTTTCTTGATGAAAATTTCCCCCTGTTCTCAATATTGTCAATTTAACACACTCTCTCTCCCTCCCTCCCTCCCCCCTGAGCAGTTCACGTTGCGTCCCAGAGACAAGATTGGATTAGATAGATCCTATATTCCCAATAAGATGGCTCACACAGACATAATTGATGAGTTGCACACCGAGATCCCAGAGATTGTGGATGCTGCAGAGTACGTCCACCATCTTTGGAATGGGACTGGTGAAAGTGGGGAGGAGAGAAGTGTTATGCAAGAGGAGCCATGGTTGAGTGAGAATAGCCTTCCTAATTGTTTGGAAAGTATAAGGAGAGATGACTTGGAGATTGTTCTTTTGGGGACCGGTTCCTCACAGCCATCTAAATATAGGAATGTCAGTTCGATTTATATTAATCTTTTTGACAAAGGTGGTTTGCTTCTGGATTGCGGGGAAGGAACCTTGGGGCAAATGAAACGAAGGTGCATACTAGTCACTTCGTCTTATTGAGTTGCTGTGTTCATTTTGAAGGATTTGGATTTCGTGCTTATGCTGATGTTAATTTCCTTAAAATTAGGTTTGGAGTGGGAGGAGCTGATGATGCCGTGAAAGGTCTTAGATGTATTTGGATCTCTCACATTCATGCTGATCACCATTCGGGCTTAGCTAGAATTCTTGCTCAACGACGTGATCTGTTGAAAGGAGTGCCTCACGAGCCATTGCTTGTGATTGGGCCAAGGCAGCTCAAGAGATATCTTGACGCATATCAAAGACTTGAAGATCTAGACATGCAGTTCCTGGATTGTAGGAACACCACGGAAGCGTCTTTAAATGTTTTTGAGGAAGCTAGCGAGTTGAGCATGGATCGGTCTTCTCCAGAAAGTCTAAATTCACACGATGGCTTGAGAAAAGTTACAAATAGGTCAAGGACAAATGCTGCTGATTCAACATTGTTTGCGAGGGGAGCTCCTATGCAGAGTTGTTGGAAAAGACCTGGTAGTCCACCAGACATTAGTGTTGCTTTTCCAGTTCTGCAGAATATGAAGAAGATGCTCAAAGAAGCGGGTTTGGAGGCCTTGGTTAGTTTTCCTGTTGTGCACTGTCCACAGGCATTTGGTGTTGTCCTGAAGGCATCGGAGAGACTGAATTCTGATGGGAAGTTGATAGAAGGGTGGAAGATTGTGTATTCCGGAGACACGAGACCGTGCCCTGAATTAACAGAGGCATCTAGGGGAGCCACTGTCCTTATACATGAGGTAAAATCGATGTATTCTTTTTTGCACCTGTTCAGGGTTCTTATTGGAAATGCTCTTCGTAGTAATTTTTTCCATGTATTGCTTCAAGATGGTTGGTGTGGATCTATGTGATGTCTGTCTTGACTATAGATTTAAATGTTGGTTTGAGTGCGCTTCTGGTACAGGCTAAGTGAACCTGTTAAGGAATATTACGAACTAAAAATGATGGGCTTCAAACCTTCAGTTTTACATTGTACTCATGAGCCTTCAAAAGTTTAAACTCAACGGGGCGACCATAGCATTAGCCTGTTTATCTAATTATCGGAAAATGGCTCCCGTGACAAGTCAGTGGGGAAATGCTATGCTCTAGAGGTCATGGAGTTTAATGATTCGTGCTGGTAAATCCCTCCTCTCTCATGGGAAAGATGAAGTCGTTGGTGCTTTTTGTTGCAGGCAACTTTTGAAGATAGCATGGTGGATGAGGCCATTGCAAGAAACCATAGCACGACGGAGGAGGCCATCCAGGTGGGCACTTCGGCGGGTGCATACCGCATCCTCCTCACCCACTTCAGCCAAAGATACCCAAAGATCCCCGTTTTCGATGAGGCACACATGCACAAAACCTGCGTTGCCTTTGACTTGATGAGCATAAACATCGCAGATCTCCCTGTGCTTCCAAGAGTCCTTCCATACTTGAAAATGCTATTTAGGAACGAGATGATTGTCGACGAGTCAGACGATACTAGAGATTCTGTTAGCTTAGCTTAATGACTGAAGCGATGGGATGCTGGATAATTCATGACAGTATGTTGGATAATTCATGACTGCCATTCTTTTGCAGTTATACTAGCTCGTTGTACAAGTTTTGGAACTGTCATGTACCCTCAAGTCATTTATACCATAGTACAAAGCATGCTCGATTGCTTTTGTTCTTTTTCAGCTTCCACATGATGTCTGGAGAGGACTTGCGATTTTGTCTTTGGATGATTTGTTTGTACAAATAATTTAAGGATGAAGTCTGTTTCACGGAAAGTTTTACGATAAAGAAATATATTCTTTTTGTTGTGAATTTTATTTTTAGAAAATTAATTAATTTAATGATTTAGAGAAGGGGATTTCCTTCCTATTAGAAGGATATGTCGTATTTTCATCATCTAAGCTTGTTTTTTGTTAATGGAAAAGAACATTTTGTTAACATTGAAAAGTTGTAAAATGATTTTTCAAAAATAATTTTCTTTGATACGCAAATAATCTCAATAGAGTAATAGGATCTGAGAACCCAAGCTCGTATCCAAGGCTTTGGGGACTGAAATTGACTGAGAACTCGAGCTGCGGATGTGGATGTGGATGTGGACGTGGACGGGTCATTTTCGAATTGAATTGGTAAATTGAATTGGTTTGAAAAAATAATGGTGAATGATACACAAAGTTGTTAAACTTTAATTAAATAGGTAATGTGATTCAACGTGGTTTCTATACTTCTATTAAATGTATAAACTTGCTTATGAATTTTTAATTTAGATAGTACGATTGTCGAATTTTTGGCACATATTCAATTCAACCGTTAAACTTTATGAAAATATATTTTATTATTTTTTGAACTAAAAAAGTTCAAGCATACTTGAATAAATTTAAATTCAAGAACTATATTATAAATTACATTAAAGTTTAATACTATTTATGTGATTATCCGAAAAAATAAATAATAAATAAACACAATTACCAGAATTTCGCTTGTTCAGTTGTTCCTGTCTTGGTTCTTCTGCAACTGCAAAATCTTGCAACGGTGAATTAAAAGACCGAACTTTCAACGCAAACCAAACCCTCTCTCTCCCCGGTTGCCTCACCTGCGCATTCGCTTCTTCCCTTCGACGGAAACCCTAGGATTGGTGTTCTCGAACCATCGAATTGGGCTCGGGTCAGCTTCGCTTCGAATCAAGGTCTATATCCTCGCTCTTTTCGGCAATAAGATCTTCCTCCGTTCTCGGATTTTACGTTCTGCGCGGCGGCTCGACCCCACGGCCCGGCGATGGATTCGAGCAGGAGGGCGGTGGAATCGTACTGGAGGTCGCGGATGATTGATGCCGCCACCTCCAACGAGGACAAGGTCGCGCCTGTGTACAAATTAGAGGAAATCTGCGAGCTTTTGCGATCCTCTCACGCCAGCATCGTCAAGGAAGTATCGGAGTTCGTGCTCAAGCGGCTCGATCACAAGAGCCCCATCGTTAAACAGAAGGTAGGATCTGGAATTGATTCTCTCTCTCGGCGGGTTGGAGCTGAAGAAGCTCGCGAGAACTGTTGATCGGTATTTTTGATTGGTTTTTTCCTTCCCCTATGCTACCTCCACAGTTAAAGTTCGAATTGGCGGTTTAAGTGATTCGATCGGGGCTTGTTTCGTTGCTCTGTAGCTGATCAGGCTAAAAATTTAGCAGTGTGATCATATGTTGTTTGGCTGCACTTTGAAGATTTTGTAACGCGGTTGATTAGCAATTGCTGCCAACTCTATCTATAGCTTTCTCTACTGATCACTGACGCATAATATCATTACAGAGCATCAATGGGCCTTTTCAAGTTTAGTGTAAATACTACCCATTAATCAAATTGTGTGTCCTATTATGGGGTCGAGGATGGGATGTTCTCATTTATAGAGGGGTACTTATTTGGTCCTCGTGAGAATTTGTGGGGTCAAGGTCATTTGGTTAGTAATCCTAACTTGATTATACATTAGTAGACCATGCATTCAGATAAACTATGTGAAGTCACTTTGTGCTCATGCAGTACTTTAAAGGAAGCATACCTTTTTTAAGCTCTTAGTGCCTGGTAATTCAAGTTGTCTAGGGTGTTTCTCATTTGTGATTGCGCAGATTGATCCTGGTTTTTCGTGCTCCAGCATAGATTCTGCATATGTGAGGCTTTCTGTTGAGGAGTATCTGCTGTATTATATGCACATGTAGAGGTCTCTTTTTATCAGCAACTGACACTTATGCATAAAAGCTGTCTATCATTCTAGAAAGTTCCCATTGTATTTCTACAGCAATCGTACTATACTGAGTTTATGCTACTCCAACTTTCGGCATTAATTTATTAGTCCATTGTTGGGCTTCCCAAAGACAGGAGTATATCTCATAGAAATCTGATATGTGTATAATGCTGCAACCGCTCTTAGTTTGTCAGACAAGTGTTCAGTTTTTTCCAAGTTTATATGTTAGGACATTGTGATACTAGCACAAGATTCATTTCAGGCTCTTAGGTTGATCAAGTATGCTGTTGGAAAGTCTGGTGTGGAGTTTCGGAGGGAAATGCAAAGACAGTCTGTGGCTGTTCGACAGCTGATTCATTACAAGGGTCAGCCAGATCCTTTAAAGGGGGATGCTTTGAATAAAGCTGTGCGTGACATGGCTCAGGAGGCTGTAGCTGCCATCTTCAGTGAACAGGAAAATAAACCAGCTCCAGCTGAAAATGTCAACAGAAGAATAGAAGGATTTGGAAATACAAATTCTCGAATGCCGTCAGAAGAGAAAAAATCATTTCTTAGTGAGGTAGTTGGCTTAGGGAGTGCCTCTATTAGGCAGGGACTTAGTAGCTTCACTCAAAGTCACTCATTCGGAAAGGATGACAGTGGAAGCTACAAGAGTCCCAACCTCCATAGGTCTTTGACAACAGAAAGTGGCAACTCTAATATGTATGATCCAGTTCGAATTCGTGGTGAAAACTCAAATACTTTTGGGATATCAAATAGTCAGCCTGTTGGATCATCAAAGTTAGATTCAGGAGGAGCAAAAACAGAACTTGTGGCTGGAGATTCCAGTTCGAATCATACAGAGAAGACGCGTGAGGAACGCTTACTGGACACCGTTGTGACATCAGGTGGAGTGCGTCTACAACCAACTCGCGATGCCATTCAAGCTTTCCTTGTTGAGGCTGCAAAGTTGGATGCGATGGCTTTAAGTTGGGCCCTTGAATCAAAGCTGCAGTCCCCACAGTGGCAGGTATGATCCTTTAGACTTCGATATTTCAGATTTGAAGAGATGACTTCCCTATAACGATGTAGGGACGGATTCCTTTGAATTCTAATTTTACTGTGTAATTATAGAGGTACTTTGGATATGATCGACCCAACAGAGCACATGGCCTCTGGCAGTATCATTATCTTTTCTTTTCCACACATCAGTCACGGACAAAACAATAGTGTACAGAAATTCCTATCCTCTTGATTTAGTGAGGTGATCTAACATTTGGTTGTTGATGCATGTTTATTGTGTGAGTTGAATGCAATTCTTTTTACTCTTTTTTTCAGTTCCTGACAATTAAATATTCTTTTGTCAGGTCCGTATGAAGGCTCTCTGTGTACTAGATTCAATTTTAAGGAAAAAGAATGACGAGCATTTCTCAGCTATAGCATCTTATTTTTGCGAGAATGTTGATGTTCTGGTGAGATGTTCCGAGTCTCCACAAGCTTCATTGAGAGATAAATCTATGAAGGTAAGCCTCCTTAGTCCTTTGAACATGTATCCAAGAAAATCTACTGAGGAATGATCCTTTCCTTTGATACAGTTGAAGTTAAAATTAGCTTCAGCCTCATATATCTATAGTGCTTTATTTGTGATTTTTGCAGCTCCTATTAAAATGCTTTAACTATTGACTGGGAGATAGTAGTTCAAGAACATAGGTTTGTCATGAGTCTCAATTATTTCTTCTTTTGTCCATGACAAATTTGTCCGGTGAAGCTTGGTGAACTGTGTAACCCTAATGTAATCTTTTCTGCTTTCTACTGTGAGAAATGGAGTGTTTCTCTTAACACTACGGATGTGGTCATCTCCTATATGTTTGCTTGATGAAGTGCATAAGATATTTTCTTGTGATATTGATAGGTCTTAGGCCTTCTGGATGGAGAAAAGGCCCTTGGTACTGGAGTTGATTCGCAGAAGTTTGTTAAGTCTGGGACAGATAATGTCAGTCAGATGCCTGACCTAATAGACACAGGTGATCTTGATGAATCTGGCAGAGCAAATGACTACTTAGGGAAGCAAAGTGAGCAGAAGGCTGGTAATCTGACGTCACATGCAGGACCTCTTATTGATGATTTGTTTGGAGATGACATGCGCTCTGGTGGGAGCACAAGTAATATAGAAACTAATGATGATCCTTTTGCTGATGTTTCATTCCATACCGTTAAGGGTGGTGAACCTGCAGACGACATTTTTGCTGATATGACCGTTAGTGATGAGAATGATGTTAAAGGAGATTCTACGAAAGCAAACAGATATGGATCCGAGTTGATTGATATTTTTCAACCCAGTTCTGGAGACTTTCAAGGAAATGAAAATCCTACAGATCGTGTCAATGATATAATGGCTGGCTTGTCCATTAATGGTAACGGCTCCAATATTCAGGAGAATGCAACCATATCCAGGGAAACTTTGCTAGATGTTATGTCAGTAGGTGAGAGATATCCTGCTCATCAATCTTCTAATGGTTCTATAAGCAATGTGCTTAATGCCCAAATCACAGGGATGGGTGGAAATGCCATGTTTCCTTCTAACAGCATGCCAAATAATGTACCTCCTGGCATGTTCAATATGCCTTCTCAGTCCTTAGGTTATAGCAACATGGCAAATATGTTGGTTGCTCAGCAGCAATATCTGGCAACCATGTCAAACTTGCAACACCTGGGGAACCATTCTCAGAATGGTGGCCTGACTTATGTTGCTGGAAATAAAGGTAGTCATCCATCTGCTTTTCCTGATATATTCCAGCCAAACTTTCTGAATCAGGCTCCAACTTCAGTGATGAACAATTCCAAGAAAGACGAAACCAGAGCATTTGATTTCATCTCTGTAAGTGCAGAGTTTCAACCATCGAGTGATTTCTCTCTTTGCATTCATGATTTTTGCTTTCTTTCCATTGTTCATCATTGATGAACTCAGGTAGGAAATGCTGTCACAATTAGTACTCACTTTGACTGCCATCGTGTTGCAGGACCATCTTGCAGCTGCTCGTGATCCAAAGAGGGTGGTTTAGATTTTTTTCAACTCATGATTTACTTTTTAATTGGGATATAATCATAGCAAATCTACACAAGGAAACAGATGTTTGGACTGAGGATGGTTCCCGGCATAAATATTGGGCGAGAAAAGCAGAGGCCATCATCCATCAAAGCTGCAGTTCATTGATAAGTGTAATTTTCATGATCGTGATTACGAAGACCCGATTGGAGAGTGGACGTGGATCTGTCAGTTTTCAAAACTGTAAAGCGGTTAATAATTGCAGCTTCATTTATACGGCATAATCAGCTAGTGAATTGTTTTATTTATCTCCTCTTTGGCTTTCTTTTTTGCCCTTTTTGCCTTCTTTTTTTGTCTTCTCTATATTTTTTCTCTTCATTCTCTTCTTCTTGTATGTTCACCAGAATTGCGGTATATATATAATTTGAGTATGGCGGTAAATAAAAACATTTTCTCATCTTTTGATTCGCACCTGTGACTTCATGTTAAGCCACCACATATGCAGAATTTAGATGCGACCATCCTTTCAGTTGCTTGGAAATTTAGACTCATCTTCATGAAGAGAATTACAGGGTTACGCATGCCTGTTACCACATTGGGCTTGGTCAACCTCCAATTCGTAGATCTTCTAATATGGAATCACAATCTGTCACGTTTCCTTTGTGGGTACATATGCTGAGATCTCATTTACTCACTACTAGTTTATTGACATGGGCATCTGAAGAGTGTTTCGGCTGTATCTTCCTATCCAAAGCAAAGCTTTTGTGGCACATCCGCATACGTGCCTGTTCATGCAATCTTGCACCGGTACAAACAAAAGCCCGTATGTTTTTCCAAGAAATGCCAACGGTGAGATTATGATATTGGAATAAGATATAATTCTATCAATATTAATGCAAAAGATTCTTATGTCTAAATTGCAAATTCTCAGTCTGAAATATCCAAGAGAGAGAAATCCCTCCTAGAGAATTCCAAAATGGAAAAGAAGGTACAATGGAACATTGTCTATGTTTTGTATCTTCTGATTGCCTCCCATACAAGAGCAAAACAAGAACTCACTGTTTGACCTTTCGATCCCAGCTATGCAGTATACAGCCATTTTCACCAGAAAAGCAACAACAGAAAAGGATATAATTGGAGTTAAAATTCAAAATCTCTTCCCAGATGAATGGATCGCTCAAACTGTTCACAGGTTGCTGCCTAGACAATTCAAGTCAGCAGTATTGCTTGCCTAAACCCCAAACATCAAATCCATTATTTTGGAAACCACAGACTTGGCAGGCGAAGCAATGGCACCACCTGACTGATATTTGCTAGAAGTGCCATTTTGGAGATAGTATGGGTGATGCGAGGATCTATGAGGAACCAAATCTGTACTTCTATTAGTTGGTGGAGGCAACGGCAAGAAGCCTTGATTGTTGAGTCTCTCATTCAAAGCTTGCCGTTGCATAGGATCGACAGGCTTCACACCAACAATAAGTATACCATTTATTTGCATACCGTTCTTGTTGAGTGCCTTCTGAGCATCAGCACGGTTCTGCACAGGAGAGAAGCAAACCTCACAAGTGCCATAAAAATGTCATTGGCAGTGCTATCAGTTCATAAGGAGTTGATGGAGAAACCGACCTGATAAAGAATATGCATCCAGTTTGCATCTCTTGGGCCAGGAATATGTTTCAATATTACACCACATTTTTCAAACTCTCTCAGCACTAGATTGGTATCACCAGGAGAAAATCTGGAAACAAAATATCTCTTAAAATGGACCCAAGAATACCCATTAAGAAAAGGAAAGAGGAAACGCAGGACCACTAGTTTTCGAGCAATATGCTGCTCGCATTTGAAGTGCATGTATAACAATTTCATTATGCAAGTTTCCAGCAAAATGCAGGGGCATAGCCTAATTGCTACCATCCACAAATCAGTCCCAATTATTCAAAGCAAGTACCGAGGCTTGCAACTTGAACCAAGAGTAATCATGTGACAGATTGAAATTAGTTCTTAGATCATGCACCTGCACAAGTCACCACTTGGAACAATCCCGAAAACCTGAAGTCTCATTGGTCTCTTCTTTAGCAATTCCGTTATATCCGTATTCCCACAGTCCTGAACAGAAACAAGCCTTCCTGTCTACTCAAGACTTCTTCACTTTTTAGGTTCTCGTTGATCTTTACTTTAAACATCAGAATCCGTGCAGAACATTAATGTTCAAATGACAATAGCATCTACCTACATCCAAAGTCCTTTCTAACTCTTATGCCCACACTTAATTCGAGAAGCACTGCTAAAAGATTCCAATTCCAGCACCTCTCATTTTTACTGTTTTAGTATTTTAGCAGCCATTCTTGGTCATGTCTATGCTTTTGAAACCCAATAAAACTTGCAGTCTCTGCTAGCTCAACAAAAATATCATATACCTCTCAGTTAAGACCACCCTTTCAAGCTATTTCAGTTTATGCTCAATTCCATAATTCAAGTAAAATACCGGAAAAAGGACGTAAGTCTATTATGCCATTTCTTCGCAGGTCACAGCTACAGGAGCAATTTCCCTAAAGCATCCACTCTGCTCATGGTAGCAAGCCTAGTGAACATGTTTGACAATGCAATGATACCTTGGAGAGATTATATGACAGTTATTAGTACCTACTCTTGGATGGTAGGAAAAAAACGAACTTCAAGATTGAAATCTAGATCAAACAAGAATTCTTGAAGAAGTTTCTTGATATTAGAAGTGGATCATCAAAAAAGCTTCAATAATTGGAGCTTGAGAATAATTTTTGCACTACACATTATGATCCATCAGATTACTGACTGGTGACTGGAAAAAGTAATGCGGCACCACCAAGCAGATCATTTACAAAGATAGAATTAAGGAATTCAGAAGTACTTCAAATGCATTTCCACTGTCAATTTCTGTCAGGTTCTCAAACAAAAAGGCAAATTAACACATAAAGACAGATAAGACTGATAAATAGCAGCATCCACAACATGATTAGGCAACGGTAAGGAATATGTGATATACAAAGACAAAAATCTAGACAGTTATCCAATTCCTAGAAATTAAATAAAATTCATCCAAAAAAGAAGGAATGGAGAATATTACCCATAAACAGTAACCCATTCTTCCTCATCAAGGTTCCCTGCAGGCAAGCTATTTTTCTGCATCTCTGGCCTAGCAACTTCCCTTGGAGGTGGAAGAGTGATAAGTGCACCAGGCTGAACAACACCCTCAACTGGTGAACCTTTTCCTTTGTCCTCCGGCTCACTAGGACTCTTTGCAGGCGACCACCAATTCAAATTCCCCGAACCCTGTTGGTTTTGCTGCCCACTCTTAAGAGCATACGAAGTGCTTGCCTCAGATTTATTTTTAAGAGGAGTGGACAAATCCCGGCTAGAGCTCTGAGCTGGGGTTCTTGGGTCTGACTTAATCTCTGGGGACATTGGATAGTCAGGAATGCCGGATTCTGGTGAGAAATCAGAGCGATCCTCCAAAGTGTAAATGGGAGGAGGCGGAAGATCTGAAGCCCCAAAATTTTCTCGCCAAAGAGCAGACACCGCAGCAGCCTGGCCAGGGCTTGAGAACTTTCCTCTCCTGGCAGAAACAGGAGTCGCTAAATCTTGGAAAAATAATGATCGTCCTCCCGACCTAGGAGTTCCCCGCACTGTGCTGCTCATCTTATGGTGCCTCTAGGAATTTTCCTGAGGCATTACCAGCAAGTTATTCAGTCCACTGTCTAGCATGTATCCCAGAAAACCAAAAAGAACTTACTGACAAGAACCAGAACACAAATACATTAGCTCCACGGATGAGAGCTATGGCCTAGAATCTCTTCATTGCCAAAAAGAAAAGGTAAAGGATTTAGGGTCTCTTAAATTGATGATACTTCACTTCACTCACTGAAATGGGTCGTTCGGAAACGACTGGCATCTTTCCATGAAGATGTCACACAACACGAAAAGATCAAACGCAGCTTATGAAAGCAACCAGACAGAATTCGATACATGTTCTGACTTGGAAAGCACTAGGCGAAGGAACTTCTGACAAATTTTCACGCATGTTCCCTACGCTGCACCACAGACGACCTACGACGACCGTGCACATATGACATCAGACGAAAGCGATGACCAGGGTTACCTGAATTGCTCGTTAGGCAAAGACTTAGGTCGCCGGAGTGGCGCTCTCCGGCAATCCCCTCGTCGAAAGGAGAGAAGGAATTCGAAACCCTAGCTCGAGGAAGAGGACGACGCGATCAGACGCAAATTCCTTTATTATTCTCCCATTTGAAAAAAAAAAAATAGCGCGGGCCTTTTTTTGCTAGACATTTAGAGGAAAAATCACGCTTTTTCCTAATTAATTACTTATGCATTTTACTTTGTTTTGTCAAAAAAAATTCAACTTTCATAAATTTTCTGATTAATCTTTTCGCCAGCAAATCCAGCCAAATTCAACTCAAACGGCCTCCTATTGTTATTTGGATAAAAATTCTCAATACAAACATCTATATACGTATCAACATTGATTAAAATTTACACATTATTCTTTCAGAATTGGTCTTTTTAGCTAAATTTTTCCACACATGTCTGTGTAGGGTTCCACGTATTTCATTTATTTTGTAACTTTGGATCCAAATAATTTTCTCCATCAATATAGGCCTATAAGCTATAAAACAAGCAATAAGTGTATAATAAGTCTTACAACTTGTCATTAAAGTGTAATTGATTATTGAAATTTATATAAAAAATGCAATTAAATTATAAAACTTATTAAATTGATGTAATTGAATTTTTTATTAATATTTTTACTTAACTGACAAGAAAAATGCCGACATTGCCTTTTTAATATTATTTTATTACTCTTATGTAGCATTGATCTTATTAAAACATGAAAGATAATACTAAAATGATGTCATTTTAGTTCAAATTATAATTTTTAGGTCAAAATCTAAATTAATTTAAATAAAAAATGAAAAATGCTTAGTTTTCTTTGTAAAGGAAAAGAAAGCAAAAAAGAGCCCTTTCCGGCAATAGTTGGGCGGCACCGCGTGGGCCTACTGCTAGATTTTCCTTCCATGTCTCTTTTTTTTTTTAATTAGCTTTTTAATCTTTTAATCTAATGTGATTGCAATTTTGATTAAAAAATTAGGATTTTGCACAAAATGACTTCATTTTAGCCTTTTTTTTTATTATCATGTTTTAGTAATTCCAAGCTGGAGACAAAAAAACCAAAAAAAAAAGCCATGCCGGCATTTTCCCTTAAATAGGTTAGACAAAATTTATGAAATGATCTGATTGTCCAGGTTGACAATCCCAATTACATTTCCAGTAAGATATTCAATTGCACCTTGACGAGAAATTTTGGGACTTTCAATGCACTTATTCCAAACAAGAAGGCGTAAAATTACTTGATAATATCAACGTGCCAAATTGCATAGGCTAAAATTTAGTGAGAAATTTGGAGAATTAACTCGAATTATAATCATCTTCATTCTCGTTTTCCTTTATTGAAATAATCTAATTCCCCTTTCCCCCTTCCACTCAACAAAACTTTTCTCTGAGATGGGGAAACTTCCAAAATGTAAAGAATCCACGCACTCATTATTGAAGCTCTTTAAATGAGCATCACAATTCACAATCACTCGCGTGGTCCGAAACATAACATGTGGAGCAAGAGTCCCCGTTACGTTACGAGACCCTGCTTATTCAAGTACAGAAATGGCTATTGCAGAAGAACGGAGGAGCGCTGTTCAGGTGCCATCAGAACGGTGCTGAAAGAGGCTCCTTGAGCTCGAGTTGGTCCAGAGATTCGCTCAACGCCGATGCGCACGAGCACTGGCAAGGTTTCTCGAAACATTCCACCCCCTGCTTTTGCGGCTCGATCGGCTTGCCGTCGACTTCCTCTCCGTTCTCGGCCAACCACCGCGTGTCCTTCGTAAGGTTAATCGGCTTCAGTCCCTGCAAAAGTCGAACGTCTTGTGTCATTTCAATTGGATGAGATTTAGCATGGAGAAAAAGCGTAGAACTCCCTGATGCCGATCGCCACCCCATATGGGCATTCCCTTGGGAAATGGATAGTTGGAATTCTCCTTGGCACCTTCTGGTCAATTATCTAATGAGTATGACATACACATTAAACTAACTATGAACCATTGAATCCAGTGATTACGCGTGATCCCCACCATATATCATAATACAAATTTAGTTTAATACATATAACACATTTACAAGGCAATATCCTTGACATTTTGTGCTAGATTGAATACATTGATTTAGAGTTAGAATTCGAGACTTGCCTTGGTGAATATAGATGCGGCTTTGTTTGGTTCCATCTTTTGAATTACGTCTGCGGCAACCTCCTGCTCAGTAGAAAGAGAGCCATGAACGACTGACTACACTACTTTTCAAACAAAAGAGGACATCTACTCAATGTTACCAAATCCTAGACAGAAAACATGAATCTTCATGCGAGAGGATCATCTCGACCAACGCGGGTTCGGCTCAGTCGGCCAACTCAAGTTCTTTCTATAGGCTTGGCTCTCAAACAAGGTTAGCAATGGGCGCGAGGATTCACACGGAGCTGCTGTCTAACAAGCACGTACATACGATGAAGTAAACTCGAACTGAAAAGAGGCGGCGAGAGAGGGAGAGAGTGCGCGCGAAGTACCCGGGCATAGTTGAGCTGGCCGTGACTCAGGGTGCGGGGCTCCATCTCAATGGGGCAACAGGTGCTAGCCATGTCGGCAATATCACAAGGCCACTAAGACTCTCGATTGGCATTAAGGGCGGGTCAATGTAGCCCATCACACGCCCAACAGCGTCACCTAGTCTAGTCTCCTTCAAAACCCTAGGGGCTTCCACTACATATATAGGGCGTAAGACTTGCTGCAACAAGTTCTTAGGATCGATATACAACGAATCCTATTTGCTGATGTTCACGGGCAGATTTGACTTTAGGTGATGAGGAGATTTGAGGTTGAGAAGCCCGGATGAACTGGCCTGTCACTCGCATCCCGTGCCCTCTCCTTGCGCCCTTTCCCCAACCACTTCCATCTTCTCTATCGTTTTCATTGACCCTTCCATTATGTTTACTTTTAGTTAGTATGCTTGAGTACCTTTCACGTTGGGTTCACAGTTCTCCAAGAACAATGCGAGGGGTGGGCATAGCCCGCCAAGAAAAGCTCTGGACGGAAAAGCCCGACGAGTATTCAATGACTTCCATATGTGGTCGACGCATTGTCTGTAAAATATGAATGGATGGTGTTCGTTCGATCCGGCCTTGGTCCATTAGCGACAAGATGTGCTCTTATTCGAATTGCTATACGACACGAGGAGTTGTCGAAGATAGAGAAGGAAACTCAAATGTGACAAGGAATATTTGCTCACCGAACAGAGAATCCACCCTAGGCTACCCCTCAAGAAAGCCCCGAAGGGGTTTACATAGGAATAACCCTCTGAGCTAGACAACTTTCAGGACACCTCATCATTTATTTTCGTAGACAAGACCAACATTTTCTAGACAAACAAAACATAAATAAAAATATTGACTCTCAACTCTAATGACTCTACAAAAAAAACTCGACCCATATGACTTCACAAACACATTAATATACGAAAAGACTCGTTCTCAGGTAAAGCAGAGCATCACGGATCTGGATTCCCTGCACTTAGTGCAGAGAATGGAAGGTGGAGATAAGTGGAGATGGGGTTTCCCCCCTTTTTATAGGAAGAAAAATTTGTGTGAATGGCGGGATGAGAATAGATCACCCCTGATCTCAGATCATGGGATCCTCTACCGAGCATCACTTAATAATTTGACCAAAAAATTCTTGAATTGGATATTGTTTCCTCCCATTGACATTGGTCCGTTATGTATTGCATGGCTAGTACACGAGCACCAATGGTGCGTTGGACTAGTCAAAGGAAGCAACGTGCCCTTGACTGATTCCAAGGTGGTCAAAACACACAGCAAATCAGCAAGATTAGACAAAGAAATACGAAGGGAAGCCTATGAGATGGCTAGCACTGTAGCCCCAACTGGCTTTTGCTTAGCCATGTGCTTCTCTTGCTGATCTTGAGGTGGTTGCTAAATTTATCGTTTTCAACTTGTCATTAGCATATCGGATTCTTTTCCAGACCACCCATGCGCGGGCAGCCTATATAAAATTTACAAATTTTTACTAATCCTATCTTCCGCAATGAGCCGTCTTCCCAGGTTTCCTATCTTCTAGTAGAACTTACCACAAATAATTGTAAGTTCATTGGCAATCATCTACCTAAACATAACGGAGGACTATATATGTATGTACACAATGTAGGATCTGGGCAGATGAATTGATTTTCCACCCACTCCACGAGGTGAACCTAATCCGATGCGCAAAGTTCATCTGTGTGCATAGCCCACGTGAAGGGAGGACAGCGAATGAACTCATATGGGACTGCAACTTTTTCCCAAGCCAATTGTTACATTATTGTAATCTTTGGGGGCCAAAATTATAGTAAATAAAAAGAGAGAAAGATAGAGAAAGAATTAGGGCACTGGCCATTCGGGTCTTTAAGCCATTACCTGCCCATTACAACCATTTTAGTATTCTTTGTCTTCCTTCTGCTGTACTCTGCTTCATGCATATGCTCATATCGGTTGGATGCTCTACACACCCCCATCAAAGTCTCCATGTGGGTGTTCTCTCACGTCTCATTTACAGCTATCTCCCCACCTCCTCTTTTGCTTCCTTTCGGACCTTGCAACTTATCTGATCTCATCTTGATGCTTTCGGTTTTCTGATTCAGGAAACTCTAGCAAGTTCCTTTTCTTGTTCTCTTCTTTTCTTTGGGCGCATGGGAAAGAATGTTTATTTCTCTAGAACTATATCCTCATTGGTTATGTATTTCTTCCTTCCCGCAAAATATTTGAAAGAAAGATGGTTCTATATTATTCTAAAATAGGCATAATACATTAAATCCGGCTTTTCATTTGCTTAACTTATTAGGAGAATTTGCCCTCATAGAGAGTGAAACATGTACCTTCCTTCGTCAAGCACAATGAAAAACCTATGTGTAAATGTCATGTGGCTATTGAATCGCTCCTTAGCATCACGACTTCTATTTATCAACTTCATTTTGAAACCTACTTTCGAAGTTTTGTTGTGGTCCATTAAATTTTGACGGTTCTTACGAAACGCTTATATGTTATGTTGTTGTGTCATTCCTGTCATTGGATTAGAAACTTCTCTTGCAGATAGTATGCTCAGAATCGATGACCCACCACGCCAACAGCTCCAATCATGTGAAATACCCTATGCTCATCCCTACCCCCTCTTTCAATTCACTATCAGATGCCGGTAGAAAGTTCCATCACCAGTGAGTAAGTAACTAAAAAGAAGAGGGTCCTTTCAATATGAATAAAGCAAAATACCTGAAAATAGGAGAAAGGATAAGCTTTATTTGGGGAAAAGAAAAGGGTAAAGAGAAAGCAAATTATATCATCGAGTGCAGAGAAAGAAAGCGGGGGGACAAGACGAGAATCATTGCATCTTCTGATCAAAGCCAACATGGCTGATGGATGGACAGATAGATAGTCACATAGACAACGTAGACACCACGTCCATGGTTTTCTGTCTATTGCGTTGATGAAAAGAATGCCTGAAACGAAGCTGCGATACAAGAGAAAGGAAGCAGCCATGCATGTCGACTAGCGAATTGTCAGTACGGACCGCCATAAGTCTCCATCTGATGATCTCTCCGAACACCAAGTCTACATATGCATGGGGACATGTACTTTGTTGGCGAGTGGTTCCTTTTCTGGCTCTCTTTCTTCAGTCTTTCTTTTCAGTTTCAAAAGAGGGGCCGTCTTTCTCTTGGTGATTACACTCCAGGGTCGGAATCCACTGATCTGCAATTCGAACTCGAGTAGCACCCTAAGCCCTCTTGCCCTCCCGCCAACTTCATTTGCCCTTTATTCGCGAAATCGCAATATCATTAGAAAATCAATGTGGAGAATAATAAATGTTTTCGCGTGGGCGAGGTCCGATGTCCATGAGGATTAGAAGTATTATAATGTTCCATTTCGGGACGACTTAAACCTCCGGATTTGAACAATTATTTCTCTCGCGCAACTTTACAAAGTCGTCTTAATATTGAAAATATCACGTATCTTTTATCTAGGGGATGCGTTATGCTTTTATATCCACCTAGTTCCCCACTCTAAAGATTTAAGATCCCGTTGAAAAAACTTCTTTTTACGTCTGTGTTCATTTGATCTCGTTAAATGGGACACGAGCATAGCTAATGGGTTTTCCTAAGTCTCTAATGACGTTTTCGTAAAGATCACTTCGATTTGCCTAGGTGAGCAGAGCTGTAGAATAGTATGAAGCACGCACATCTTGACAATTAAAAGAGAAAAAGGATATTTGCAGATCAAAATGTACTTGGGATGAGTCTATACTAGGCCCCGTACAAAGGTACCACTCCTCGACTCAAATTGAGGCGTAGTTAGCTTTTGTCCACCCCCCCCCCCCCCCCCCCCCCCCGGCCCCAAAAAAAAAAAAAAGGAATTACATACTAGGGAGAACAACTTAGTACAATGGAGTTTTTCTTTATATCTACTTTACTTTAGGGTTTAAGTTATGAAGCAAGTTTACATAATATTTATCGAAAACACGAGGCATATGGCATGTGAAGAGAGGATAAAAAGGAAGGAAAGAAAGATTACTGAAATGATGATCGAAAGCTAAACATTCGCAACGTTTTTTTTTTGATAAAGTGCGCCAAATAAATCATGAAAACAAAAGGATCGATTCGCCTAGCACCAGCACATACCTTGACACGAGAGCCATGGCTTACTTATGCTTATAATACCGAGATATGCTTGACCACGATAATCGATGCCCCTCCCTGATCATATAACCGAGAAACAATACATTCCATCAACTCAAGCTCGATACAATAGTAAAGATAAAAGAAATTAATAATGAAGTGGCCCGGCATTATATGAAAAAGAAGGGAAAAATAAAAGAAAAGAAAGAATGAAATGTAAGGTCACATGATGAAGTTGGTCCATAAGGGGAGGGGGGGGGGGGGGAGTCAAATGTCGAGGATCAGGTGGACAATTTGATATCAAACCGATGCAAAAGTACCAAGCTCTCTATTATATTTGTCACTCCCACATGACCCCCTCTGGTTGCACCATTTTGCAAGCCAAGCAGCCAAAATTTTTAAAAAGAAGAAAATGCATACGAATTATATGAATAAATAATATATGTATGCATACATGTAATTAATAATTGATTCTATCTACCCTTTTCTCGATTTGTTCCCACATTGTTTTCCCAGACCTCATCTCATTCGGCATCAAATGGTACGTTCAGATGCCACTGAAATCCATGCTCCTTCCATCATCCCGACAAGGAGTTGATAAAAGAAAGATAAAAGGCCCCGCTTCTTCTATTAACTTGCTCCTTGTCCATGCACACACACCAAACACAAAAAAAAGAAAAAAGAATTATACGTTGTACCTCGATATAGGAAAGGACATTAATTGAATTTAGACAAGTATGGCTTTTCTGTGGTCTTGAGCGAAAACTATATCCATCTCTATACATAGTTGGTATTTATCGTTTGTACATGCATAAAGCATCATTGGAAATAAATTCGATACACTATCTACCCTATCATGCACGAATTGCGTCGAATACTAAATTCAATAGTGTCAAGCCGTACTGCTTGTCGCTCCATCTATACTCTTTCACGAAATAAATTATGTATTGAAAAAAAAAACCCGTATCCTCTTATGGGTAACTCATGCCACCCCCGTGCGCACGACTCAAGATCGGGCAGTTACCGAGCGAAGAACCGGTTCACATCATTTCGAAATCGACTTGAGCGGTCCGTTCGACGCGGAGGGACTGGTAACTTAGAATTGGGGGCAAGTACACGGGCCATGTGAGAAATGGGCAGTTGGGCGATCACATGAGCCAGGACCATGCTCCTCCATCGACTCATCATGTGCCATTAGCATCGCAAAAGCGACACGAACACTGAACCAAATTCCCCCACCACCTGCTCTGCCCAATTGATGTTATCAATTCCCAACCATTACTTGAGAAAGATGAAAGGAGTCATCTCGAGAGGATTGACGCCAAAATTTGCTAATTTCGGCAATAATATCAACACAAAAGAAAAGAAAAGAGATTTAAAAAAAGAAAGGAAGAAATTTCCGGCCTTAAGAGAAAAAGTACATTTTTACCCCTCCCCCCAATTTTCTTTCTCCCCTCCCCTTATCAATCTACATCTGAAAGACCAAAAATCGAACAGGAACTAGGGACTGATTTAAGTTAGCATTAGCGAGCTACAGAGGTTTCTTCTTCCTCCTTCTTTAGGTGAGATTATTTTCTACCGGAGGAGGCCACGCGCTACATCATGTGCCGGTAAGCGGGTCCGCCGCAATGGTTGTTGATCAAGAACTCGTCGGCCCCGCTCGGCGGCACGCCGAAGATGGGGCCTTGGCCGAAATACTGCTGCTGATGATGGTGTGCCCTGTGGAGCTCCTTCTGCCTCCGGAGCTCCAAGACCTTGCGGTGGGAATTCGAGTGCTTCGTGGACGTGAAGGTCGGGCTCGCGGCTGGCCGGTACTCAGGCACCAGGCGGCCCGACTTGTACCGGACCCCGCAGGCGTTGCACAACGTCTTCGGCCCCATCGGGCCGGTCCTCCACTGCGGCGTCTTCTCGGACGCGCAGTGGAGGCATCTTCGGGGCGCCAAGTCTGGATTCCCGTCCGGGCTCTCTCGTTTCTTCATGGAGGGCGGGGCGGTCTTGGGCGGCTTGACGGGGGAGAGGTGGAGGAGGCGGGTGGTCCAGTCGCAAGGGGCAGCGCGGGACCGCTTGCTCCGGGACTTGGAGGGGAGGGGAGTCTCCGGGAGGAAGATCGGGGGGCCGGCGTCATCGGCGGCAGCGGGCTTGAGGTCGACGAGCTCTGACCGGGCGAGGGTGTCGGAGCAGGATGATTCGGGCGTGGGCGGTTTGGATCCGGGAATGAAGTGGAGGGGCTGTTGGAGGTTTTGCTTGGTGGAGAACGAGTCCTCCACGAAATTCGACAGCCATTCAAGCTCCGCCAAGTCGTCGTACTGCAACAACGAAACAACAATCATTGAACGAAAAAGCTTCGATCCACCGCTGTTTTAGCTCTTTCAGGAAATTTTCTTACAATCAGAATTCATTGATTTCAAATTGCAACGACAGGATCGTGTCGCGTTCATTAATCCATCAATGAAATCTGCAGCAGCCATTTTTCTTTTCCATTTCAAAATTGAAAGAAGTTGCAATTCTAACCATCCCCACATAATGCGAAGAACAGAATTCGATAGAATTAAGATGCAGACCATGGCGACGATCCCGGTTCGTGAATTCAAACGAAAAGAAGGAATTTTTACGTAAAATGGCGCTTTTTTTTTTCCTCAAAACTCTGTCGGTTTATATATTCTCTCGTTCTGAGCCGAACTCGCAAACGGAGCAATGCGCGGTACGCAATTTGCGTAAACCTCGAGGATGCATTTCCCGTACCGGAACGCAGAGGGAGTCGCCGAAGCTCCGGGACCCGAAGCTGCCGGAGAGGTTGTTGTCGCCGCAGGAGATGGAGGAGTTGCAGCTGTCGACGGCGGTGACGGTGGAGGAATCGGCCGAGTTGGCGCCGACGTTGTCGAGGAAGCAGCCGCCGTCGGCCATCACGGCGTCCTCGTTGGAGAAGTCGAGGAGGTCTTCGACGGCGAATTGCTCCCCGCTCTTCTTCTCTGGGGAGAACGCGCCGGGATATGCCCCGACAAAGTACTCCGACACCTCCATCTTCATCTTCCAGGCGAAAAGCGCGTTGTTCTTCGGAGGTCCCGTTCAAATGTAGGGAGAGAAAGAAGGTCTGCGGGTTTTCAGAGAGAGAGAGAGAGAGAGAGACAGAGGAGGGGAGGGAGGGAGAACGAAGGTGAGTTGTGATGCAGAGTGAGAGAGGAGGAGAGGGTCGGGTTTTGAGGAGGGGGAGGGAAGGGCATAACTGTAAATAACAGGAAAACGGGGGGCCGTCATTTTCCTGCATGCAGATATGTTATTAGGGAGAGAGGGGGGTGACTTTGCAGGTTCTGTAAAGTTAATTAAACAAATTATATTTTCCTTTTTAAGCGTAAAAATCATTATTGAGGCAGGCTTTATTTGAATAAAAAATTATTTACAAAATTTTCTTTGCTATTTTTTTCTTTTTTTTTGGGGTGGGATTAATGTGACTGGCGTTCATGCTGTCACGAGTTGGCAAGAAATGAGATTTTAACCTCTGACCGCAAAGGGAGGGCCAACGGGAGATTCTCAAGGGCGGAATCTCCCTTATTAGGTGATTAGCCAAATTTAATTCACCAAAAGTCAATGGGTTAAATGCATAGCCAACAATGGCAAAGTCGCCATTTATTTATTCCGCTCCGGCCATAATCGCAAGTCGTTCGTAATGAGGGGAAGCAATTCAATTCGATCCCTGATATAAGAAAAAATGCGCAACGAAGTCCAGACGTATGCAAATAGAGTAATCGAATGATGGAGGGTTTGTTCCATTGTAGCAACATTAAGTTCGCCCGATCGATTAAATTACAAAAAAGAAAAACTTATGGATATGAAATATGCGAATTTTAAATTCCATTTATTTAGAGATCAATTTCTTATTTTATTTTGGGTGGTTTAATGTGAGATTAACTTTAGCTGGCTCATTAGCGAGCTGTCACTACATAACAATAGCGGCAGCAGCAGCAGCAGCTAGCTTCATGAAAATTGCAGGGGTTCAGTGGAAAAACAGCTCAAAAGGACTGATAAGAGAGACAGGGAGCTGCGGGCAGCAGCATCGTCGTCGTCGCCATCATCATCATCGTCATCAATTCACCATCCAGCAAACCCTAGCCATTAATGATGTAATTAAAGACTAATGCAGGCTACTTAATCACGAAGAGGAAATTAGTGAAGCCAGCCATTAATGATGTTTAGGGGGGGGGGGGGGGGGGGGGGCGGTTCAAATTCAACCCCTAAAGAGTCGATCCCGGCAGGCTTTGTCGCTGAAGGGGGGAGGTTTCCTCCATTTGCGTCCAAGTTTGCAGCCGGATTCCTCTGCTCCACAAAAAAGTTTATCAGGATTTCCCCGTCTCGGGACTCGTGCATTAATTATTTATTACTGATTTTTCTAAATTTCTACAATATCCCTGATTATTTATTTAATTAAAAAAAAACTGGGGGGGAGGTATTTACTTGATTATCAACTGTACCTTCTGACCCCCTTGGCCCAATCATGCTGCTTATTATATGATCGCCCCCCCACGTTTAAGCACGACACTTACAGCTCAAACCTAGTTAATCAAAGGGCAAGTATTAGTTAAAAACGACGGTCGTGATCTCGTCCACGTGGCTCCGCGGGTGCGGAGATTCCTGAGTCTTTTCTCTGCGTCCTTGCAAGAACTACGGCGAGGCTCCTCCTCCCTCGTCCATGAATCCTAGGAATCTTCGCTTTTGGGATGAGCGAGAAATTGGAGTGAGGAAAAAGGGGAAAAGGAGAAAAGATTGGCGCGACTTTCGTGATTTTTAGAGTGGAAATCTACGTGAATGTTTAGATTTCGACATCGAATTTCGCAAATATCGATAAATTTCGTAATATTATAAATTCTTTTTTGTCCTTTCCTGTGATCAAAATATTGAAAATGAAGATAAAATAATGGGATATGATGAAAAATGTACCATTTCTTTAAATAAATTTGTTTAATTTTAATTTCAACAATTCAATGCATAAGGACAACTCCGTGCTCTGTAATATAAAGCATGTATAATATAGTTATTCATGAATGAGATAGATGAAACTAACATGAATGCATATTTTTACAGTTTCTTTCTCTTTAAGAATTTCTTTAATCAACGGGTTAAAAAGGGTATTGATTAAATTTTAGAATGCATATTTATTTCGATACGATCACAATAAATGCCCACATGGAGGGACATTTTCAAGGAAACGTTTATCTATTACAGAAAGAAAAAAAAAGAATGACTTTTGTAAACGAGGGGGTGCGGTCGTTATGAGCGAATGTACACCATTGGCATTGTTTTGATTTGCACCCATTTACATTGTCTTAGTTAATTGGGAGAGATGTGAAATGAACGACTTTGCTTGGGTTATAAAGCAGTGGCTATGGTCAATATCATAATTCAATTCGCAAAATTCGAATTGAACCGTAAACTTGGGACATGGACCAATCACGAGGAGGGAGGGATAAGCCCGCGCCAATCCCGAGGTCAATTGACTCTGGTAATTGGATAAGGTTATTTTAGCATTAACATGTTACTCCGTTGCCCTAATCAACCCCATTAACTTGTATATTAATATTGGGAGTGAAGGTAGAAGGAAAGTCGCCCAACATGGTTTTTTTCTTTTTTTCTTTTTTTTAGTTCTTTTTGTCCAGCGCTCATTAACTTTTCCCGTGAAAATATTTCATTAAAAAAGAAGAAGGGGGGTGGCGTGGGGTCCACTCAGCACGTGACGAAGGTGGTGGCGGTGTCAGCGATCATGTGATGTTATTAGGTTCGCTTTAAAAAGGGACAAAAAAAAAAGAAAGAAAAGAAATAGTGCATACTCAAAGGACCAAAAAGCCCCCACGGGTTCGGTCAATTCCACGTGTCGGCGACCCGATTGGGGGGGGATCTGCCCACTTCCCGTTCGTGCTTCCTCGCACGTGCGTTGTGCTCCCCATGTCTAAGCGCTGTTTGCTCGAACATGGGTGCACGTGCTAGGGGGGACTCACGTGAGCATCACGTGATGTCATTGCTCGCCGGCACTGCACTCTCTCGGTAGACCGAGCCCAGCCCGGCCCGGCCCGGCCGAGCCAGTAGATATCTAAAGTCAATAGCTACTTTTTTTTTTTTGAAGAGCTACTTAAGTTGTTTATGACCTAAAAAAATATCCAATATGGTTAGGCATGGATAAGTGAGGTTCAATGGAGATTGTATTCCGTAGTCTTAATTCCGCGGTGAATAGAAAAAATTATCCTCGTTGAGAGAAAATTTCATAGACTCATGTCATTGATTTCAAACTATATACTAGATACAAAATATTTGTATTAGGAGCTTGACCTTTGATGATTTTGACTTGCGGGTTTCGTAGGCTGGCTAGGGCTACTACCTCCTTTCTCATTGTTCATGGAGAATTTTCATGGTAAAAATCCGTTCATCGGTACCTACAGAATTTTCGGAGAAAATGTCTTTTTTTTCGCAACTAGGGTATCGGAGTTCACTCTTTAGTACCGATTTCACATAAATTAATCAAGTTCTTATGATATGTGAGACACTTCAGTGGTTATTTCACATGCTGATTTTGTATATCGAGAGCTATAACGGGAGGAAGCTTAATATGCATTTTATGTTGTCTATTGTCTATGCAGTTTGCCCTGCAAGACTCATCGAAAATAGCGGTCCTCTCGTTTTGCAAATTATTCAATGATGCCGCGGGAAGAAGAAGTACTAAAGAGCAATTAATCCGAGCCGCAACGATTCGACGATTGCTTCGATTAACATAAGTAAGGAAACGAAATGATCTAATTTTTGTTCATGAATTTGCCTCTTCTTTCTTGGAAGGACCGTGGACTTTTGACCCGGGACATGCATTTACATGTTTGGACTGAGCCCCCATTACAACCATGCTATTCAACAAACGTTAGGTGGACAGGATCCCGGGGATCATGTGTGCCCGCACGTTGTGTGCGTCCAGTGGACTCGCCCCAAGTTTCCATGACCCACTTTGACAATTATTTTCTCATTTTGGATTTACCCCAAAAAAATGAAAAAAAAAACAGAAAATCTATAGTGGGCCGGGTCAGCCCACTCACTCTTCAGGGTGTAGCAATTGGGCTTCTCAAGAAAGGCCCGGTTTTAAGCCCGTCCAGGATCACGGCGACGCAGGATTTGCAGGAAGCAACTTGTACATTCTGAAGAGTTGCGGAGGCTGGCCTTGCTCAATAAGGGTCCGATTGATCGGTCCTTCTTCGAGCCGTGTCCGTTTGCATTCGCCTCGCACGATTTTAATTAACTTAAATCGTAACTTTGTATATAGTCGGTCGATTTCGAATTCTACGTGCGTTCCTGTCGTATTCATACGTTAGTGTTATTCGAATTGATCTGGATGCTATTGAGTTTGCACATATGTACTCATTTCTTTCAGTACAGTCTCCATGTATTCACGATACAAGTTTCTGTAATGTCAAGGAGGAGGAGGTTGTGTGGTGGAGGGAACTTTTGGCCGTTTCAGTACGTACCAACTGATCGGCAAAGATCATCTCCGGAGTCTTGTTGTTCCTGCAGCGGATCGTCTCGTTTCGACCGGTTTCTCGTGGCGAGATTTCATAGCGTGCCGAGTCCTGCAGACGCATTTCGACCGCCGTCTTCGGATCTCATCAGATAGACACCGCTCACGTCGGGTGGCACCCCATTCTCATCTTCAAAGACATTGCCTTCATAAGTCACCGACCCTCCATCGCCGGTTGTTTCTACAATCAAAGCAAAACCGACGCTCTCTTCACCAATCAGACCCTCCTTTGCTTCTCTCATCAGCTTCTCGGTCTTTTCACTATTGCCAGCTATATCGTCGCCGCCGCCGGAGGAGTGCTCCTCGCTGTATCGTACAAGACCTCCTGCCCTGAAACCGAGATTCACCTTCCGGCCTAAGAGAAGCGTGCCCGAGTCCTGGACGCTTATGTTCTCCTCGCTCTGGTGATGTCTTTGATTGTTGAATTCATGATTGATCTGAAAGAGCAACCAGATGCTAAATGCCATGGCCGAAGCAAATTGGAGTACTCTCCTAGATCGTGCTGTCCTTTGTCCGTGATTGTTGCCGCCGGATTGGTTAGCCATCATGTTCTGTTCCTTCAAATTTGAGACGGATCGCTGGAAATAGGAGCATATTCCAGGCAAAATTGAAGTCGACATGACTTAGTGGTCTAAAAAAGGAGTTGACAAACAGATGAGTCGAAACGATCACGAATTCCAGGAGCTGACTTCTTAATCTCATTTGGGTTGAACCAAAACATTAATCGTTTCAGCTTGAATTCATCACTTGGACACGAGCCAAAACTTGTGGCGCCTACCCTAAGATAAATCTGTTCCTAGCTGAACAAAAATCAATGCAGGACATGCTTGAAAAGACCTGCTCATACAGTCCTATCCAATGCACTGACCGCGCGATGATATTGAACTTGAGAACAAGCCGGCATGCTCGCATGCTTCTCTATGTCTCTCTCTCTCTCTCTCTCCCTCACATGATCACAGCTGATCACAGATTGCACAGACATGACATATGATGTTCGAAACCTAACAGAACAGATTGACTCCAGAGCATTTTCAGCAATTCAAACTCAGGAAAGAGCAAAAAGACGACACGTTGATAAATATGAGATAAACCAAAACCTTATTCCGCAGCAACTGATCTACCAAATTGCAGACAAGAAATCGCTCGAACAAGGTAACAAGTGACATGAGATTTACCTGGATGAGTATGCCCTTTTCCACAGAAAAGCGACGAAGCAGAGCTCACAGAAGAGAACCCTTCTGAGAGAAAGAAGAGAAAGGATCCCCGAAAGTTCTCTCCCTTTTTTCTGAATATGCGCAGAGCAATATTTGATTCCGATGAAGGCCAGGAGAGTCGCACGAACTATTCGCCCGAAGGCAAAGGAGGATGATTTCGTCAAGGCTTTGAAAGTCGTGAACAGGGGGTTTGAAACTTGGGGAAATTCCAAGGAGACGGCTCTGTCACGTAACCTCCTTCACTTCATTCATACCCCCAACAGTACGACCGCTTTCCCTCTTTTCTAGATGCCTTCACCTTGATGAAGCAACGTTCCGAGGCAAGGCAAACTCATAAATAGGGAGGGAGACTTTCTATCTTTAGGTTTTGTTCGGTTCTTGACAAGGTAGGATCAAGATATATAGATAAAATCAGATGAGACGGAGATAAGACATCCAGATGGCGAACTTTTTGGATAACAAAAAGATCTTTATTTCGTCATTTGACAGCATGGATTTTCACATCATATGAACCTCATTAATATCACGGTTGTCGCTTGGGTAACAAAGTAATAGTTATAATTGTCTTTACTCATAACAAACTTCGAACATGTTTTGTGGGATTGAAGGTGCTCTGAATAGACTCAACATGACCAAATGTTGTATATGTTTATGATTGAGTATGCGAGATTAGTGGTCACTTCGTCGACTAACAAGAGCATGCATCTTAAAGCTAAGCGAACATAATAATGCATTTCGATCATCTTTAGAAAATCATCATAAGATAAAAAGTGATTAAATTGCTCAATTGGGCTATTAGATAACACTTGAGTAACAGCAGATCTCGAGCGATTGATATGCTCATATGAATGACTTCTACCGATACTATGATCCGTCGACAACGACGGATAAATTATGGACAAATTATGACTTCTACCGATACTATGGATAAATTATTTGTTTATATGGTCCCCCTATGAAATGTTGACAACGAGGATGGCCATTTCTTTGAGCTCTTATTGTTGGTCAATCACTATCAATACCCGGTTCCAACAAAATACGAGGATGCAGAGTTTTAATCATTGAACAATCATTTACAGAAAGGCAATGCATTCTGCATTTCAGATCGGTGAAAACAGTTGCTCTGTTTCTTGATGTCAAAATCATCGGTTTGAGTGCTGGGCCTTGTGAAGACATCCTGTCATCCGATGGCCGGAAATGGCCCACGTGGACAATTCCCGAATTTGGACATTCCCTTGTCACTCCAGTGTGTGAAAAAACTAAAATATTCGCTCCTCCCCACCTTCCAAAAAGAAAAACAAAAAGGAAATTCTCTCTCTCTTTCTGTGTGAAAAATCCTAGAGAATACCCAATCGCTGGAAACCCCCAAATCGACGATCATCAAGCTTTCATTGACTCCGAATTCCTCATTCTCCGACGGAAAAGGTTAGCAATTGCCGTAACTGGTCGTCGATTTTGGTTTTCCTGATAAATCGTTGGTTATATTCGCGTCGGAACTGAAGTGTCTGTTGGTCTGTTTTCCCCTTGATTTTGGTGTCATTTAGGTCGTTCGATTGCTGGGTCGATCGAAAGTTCCGCGCTTTCGACCTGAATTCACTGTAAAGTCTCTTCTTTTTCCTGCCACCTTCCGGTTGGCGCTCTTCTGGTCGATCAGTTGTTGAAGAGAGTGAAAGGGGAGAAAACCCAGAACTCTCGTGCCTTCTCTCTTGGGATGGGACCATCGGAGGTATGAGAATCGGAGAATGAAAGATGCCGGTACTGCGTGGCCGTGTGTCCAAGGGCCGAGCAGCGGGAAACCAACGTGATTTTGAAGAGGACGCGGGAATCGCCACGCGGACAAGGAGGCGGCGAGCGGCAGCGGCGGCGGCTGCGGTCGCGCAACCGAAGAAGAGCACCCGGCAGGCGAAGGGTGCCGTTGCTGAGAATTTAGCTGCCGCGGTTGCAGAGGAGGAGAGGCAGCATAATAGGTTGTTTGAAGTGGGATTGAGAACCGCCAGCGGTGGTGGTGGAGAAGAGAAGGAGGAGGTGGGTGAGAAGCCAATGGATGAATTCAATAGCAGGGGGCGAAGCGCTGGGAAGGCACATGTGGCCGAGGAGGAGGGAAGCACCGCTCCACTTCCTGAGAAGGTATACCTGCATAGCTTCCTATATAGGGTTTTTGTTTTCAACAGACTGCTGGTGGTTACACATTTCTTATTTCCATGAATGTGATAGCTGATGCTGTGTCTCCTGCATATGGGGTATGTAGATTGTTGCAGCAAATGATAGCTTGCTAGGTTGATCAAATTTTGCTGGGATTACTTGTTAATTGGTGTAATCTGGGGCATTATGTGATTGTGAATGAGATGACTTGTTAAGATTGGTGATAGGATCAACTTTTTTCCGTTAAGATTGGTGATTAAAATTTGCAAATGGTAGAATTGGCTATATCTCACACCATTGCTTCCTGATAGTGGACCTTTGCTATTAATGCCGGGAACCATGGATGCCCTCCATGTATGAGTTGGCAGTTTCTATTGCATCAGTTCTAATTCTGGGGAGCGCTTACGCGCATGCACTGTATATGTATGTTATGTTGGGAACATTCATAAATTCTTTTGCAGGTCCAAGTTGGTGGTTCCCCAGTGTACAGAATAGATAGAAAATTGGGAAAAGGTGGTTTTGGCCAAGTCTATGTTGGCCGACGTGTTTCTGCTGGAAGTTCAAGTGACATTACTACTGGGCCAGGAGCTGTAGAGGTGCATATATTGCTCCAGTTTTGATTGCTTGCGTTGTGCATATCTTTTTCTTATGGTTCAGTTAATTTTTTTTCCCCACAGGTGGCATTGAAATTTGAACATAGAACCAGCAAAGGATGCAGCTATGGCCCACCTCATGAATGGCAGGTCTACAAGTAAGTATCATTGTCCTATTATATTATCTCTTTTTTGTCACATTCTGTCATTAAAACTTCACAATTTTTTTCTGGCATATATACACAGCACTCTTGGTGGTAGTCATGGCGTACCAAGAGTACACTACAAGGGTCGCCAGGGGGATTTCTATGTAATGGTATGCTGCTATTTCCGTTTTAGTTTGCAGCATCAGATATTTTCTCCTGTCTTATATTATGTTGGAATAGTCTGTCAAGCATATTGATGATTGCCTGTAGGTTATGGATATGCTCGGGCCAAGCTTGTGGGATGTGTGGAATAATAGTTCTCACTCGTGAGTTTGTTCAAAATTAGCCTATGATATTTGGTATATATTGTCTTGTTTCAATTCTTTTTAATTGCTAATTTGATTGTATCTTTTCCTCTAGAATGTCCACTGAAATGGTGGCATGCATAGCCATTGAAGCAATATCCATATTGGAGAAGTTGCACACGAGAGGGTAAGAATTCTGTTGCCAATCTTGCAATTGTTGCTTTTATTATGTATGAGCGAGATTTTCTCCTGTGTCGTTTGTGCCATAGAGGCTTCACGAATTCACGTGGATGAGTAATTGAGCATTGCATATCTGGTTTTGATTGTCACTCCATTGTCATAAATAGACATTTTCGTCGGCTCCTAAATGTGGATAATGTCAGGAATCATCTACATTCTCTTGTCTGATCTGATTTAGTCCAATGAAGATTAACAACACCTTATCCCGAAATATCTACTGCAAAACATCAGCCTTTGTCTTCTTTAGTTTTGGATCATGTACTTTTCGAGATTCATTTTTATCCCTAAAACCCTTATGTTAATTGGGGTCTTATATTTTGGCTTCAAAATATTATCTCTCCAACTTCCAGGTACATTCATGGTGATGTAAAGCCTGAGAATTTTCTGCTAGGTCCTCCTGGAACTCCTGATGAGAAGAAGCTATTTCTAGTTGATCTTGGATTAGGTACCTTCTTGAATGCTTGTTTTCCGATTTTATTGTTCCGTCAGTATCCTATGTCTGGCTAACATATAATAATATCTTGGTCTATTAGCTACAAGATGGCGCGATAGTTCAACAGGTCTGCATGTAGAGTATGACCAAAGACCAGATGTTTTCAGGTACTTTGGGAATAAATGAGTGGGGATAAGATGAATCAATGTAGCTTTGTCTGTCATGCCTACTGGATCTCTGATTGTGTTCCTGATTGCTACTTACTTCAATAATGTCTTCTTGGTAGGGGAACCGTGCGCTATGCCAGTGTACATGCTCATTTAGGTAGAACTGCTAGTAGGAGAGATGATCTCGAATCTCTTGCCTACACTCTGATATTCCTCCTTCGAGGTCGTTTGCCATGGCAAGGATATCAGGTTTGTCTTTCTGTTTTTTGCCTGATAGCAAGTTGCCCCTCTTTGAGTTTGACAATGGAGGTGATTCTGGTGTTGCATTTTAGGGAGAGAACAAAGGGTTCCTTGTTTGCAAGAAGAAGATGGCAACGTCTCCAGAGAATCTGTGTTGCTTCTGTCCACAGCCATTCCGACAGTTTGTTGAACATGTGGTTAACTTGAAGTTTGATGAAGAGCCAAAATATGCAAGATATATTTCCCTTTTTGATGGGATCATTGGGCCAAATCCAGATGGCAGACCGATCAATACTGAGGGTGCCCAAAAGGTGGTTAAAGTTGTCTCGCTCTGACTTAATCCACATGTTTTAGCCTGTTCATTTTTCTTTCAAGTGTCTTGTTCTACATCTCTCTCTCTCTCTCTCTCTCTCTCTCTCTCTCTCTCTCTATATATATATATATATATATATATCTGATTTAATTGTCTGTTTTGAAGCTTGTAATTCAAGTGGGTCATAAGAGAGGACGGTTGACCATGGAGGAGGATGAAGATGAAGATGGACAACCGAGGAAGAAGGTCCGATTGGGTATGCCAGCTACTCAATGGATTAGTGTTTATAATGCGCGGCGTCCTATGAAGCAAAGGTAGTGGATATTTTCACTTAGAAATTTCAACTGGTTTGATGTCTCGTTTTAGATTTATTTGATTCATCCATCTCTGCTCTGTTTATTCTTGTTTTTATCTGCTTTAGTCCTCTGTGGTAAACATATGGACCTTTCGAGTAATTGTATTTATATTGTTGAGTTTGAGAGTTTAACCATTTTCTGTAGGTATCACTACAATGTAGCAGATAACAGGCTTAGCCAGCACATTGACAAAGGAAATGAAGATGGCTTATTGATCAGTAGTGTTGCCTCCTGCCAAAACCTCTGGGCCCTTATTATGGATGCCGGCACTGGGTTTACTTCACAAGTTCATGAATTTTCATCTTATTTTCTTCACAAGGTATAGCTCTTTCTTGCAGATATTTTTGTCCCTCCCTTTCCAGATTTCTGTTCCCATCTCTCTTTATTTTATCGCTCAGATGTGCAATTTCATTGTTTGAAAGAATTTGCTTACCAAGCTTTCTGTTTTAGGAATGGATAATGGACCAATGGGAAAAGAATTACTATATCAGTGCAATAGGGGGATCTGCTAATGGGAGTTCTTTGGTGGTGATGTCAAAAGGTATATGGTTCTTAATAGTAGTCTCATACAGTCATACCTATTTGAATGTTTGATGCAAATTTAATTTGCCGGCACCAGGTACTCAGTATCTGCAGCAATCCTACAAAGTAAGTGATTCATTTCCATTCAAGTGGATCAACAAAAAATGGAAGGAGGGTTTCTACGTGACATCTATGGGTACAGCCAGTAGTAGATGGGCAATAGTTATGTCTCGTGGTGCCGGATTCTCAGATCAGGTCTTGTGCTTGGCGAAAATTTCTGCTTGCGATTTTACATATGCATAAGTAGCTAATTTAGGCAGGTGCTATTCAGGTGGTCGAACTAGATTTCCTTTATCCCAGTGAGGGTATTCATCGGCGATGGGACTCTGGATATCGTATAACAGCAACAGCTGCGACGTGGGACCAAGCTGCATTCGTTCTCAGTATACCAAGAAGAAAACCCGCGGATGAGACCCAGGAGACTCTTCGAACTACTGCTTTTCCGAGCACACATGTCAAGGTGCCTTGTCTCGAAACTTTTTAGTTCACATCTCTCACCGTGTTTTTAGACATTCTTCCTTATGCTATTTGTTAACTAGATCAAGTGCCACCCATGCAGGAGAAATGGGCGAAGAATCTCTATTTAGCATCTGTCTGTTACGGGAGGACAGTTTCATGAACCTCCTATAATTTTGATCGGAGGAGGGTCCGAGGGTTAGGAAGCTGAAGGATCATCGAAATGAGGTGGGGGATGGCAGGGCTACGAAAAATTCTCGATGCATTTCACATATTGTTAAGATGTAGAAAAATTTAGTAAATGACCCTTTAATTGTCTGTCAATTGGGAAATCTCTGCTCAATTTTCGAAGTACTAAGAAATAAGGAGCATCTTTCCTTATATTGTCAATTTTGTATATAGAGTGGAAAAGGTTACAGATCAACTGGGAATTGGAATTGTTGTAGTTGGATTTCCTACTTTGTTGGTATATATCTATTAGTACTGTAGCTTAATTATACTGTCTTTTCTGATTCAATTGGATACCTGAGTTGTTGTGTCGCATTGGACATGGAGTGGATTGGACTGAGTACTGAAGGCCTATGTGTCAGTGAACTGACAAAGATTTCTTCTGGGGATTCAACTAAGGGACCACCACTGGCTGACACCTTCTCCTGTTCTAACCAGTAGCACCATATGACACTTTCATTCCACCAACAAAAATAACAAAGATAAATGTCTGAAAAAGAAAGGAGGGATTCAAACAATTGTTAGAGAAAACAAGAGACAGATTCAAGAGGTTGATTTATCATGTTGTTTTGATACTAGTAGAAGAAAGAGAGGGAAAAGAATATATTACGACATAAACACCCAATTTTGTACTTCCAAATACACATAAAGACAAGTTCATTCAATTAATATATAATTTTAATTAACCAAGCCTTTATTGTTTCTCCATCAGCCATGCTTATTTTTTCTCAGATTCTCAAGGATGAGCAGAAGTAATGGAAGCCAAGAAGCAACATATCAGTCCCATGAATTCCCTGAATATTAGGAAAAATCTGTTCAGTAGTTCGGGTATGGATCGACCCAAACTTATTCAAGCTTAAAACAGCCTGAGAAGATAAAGCATGCTTAACCAACATCTGGTTTGTGCGCCAGATTAAGCATTTGGAGGCGTTAATATATGTCTAATCTATTAAAAATTAAGGGAAAATTACATAAATGATTCTTCAACTTTGGTTTAATATACAATGTAGTCCTTAATAAACTTTTAATTTTTTCAAAATAATCCCTAAATAAATAAATAAAAAAGCACTCTTCGATATAAAGTACCACAAAAAAAAATTGTGATGTAAATATCTCGAATATTTTTTTTATATCATTAAAGATCCTACATTTGCCATTGTGACACAAACATAAAAAAAAATTTCATAAAAACCCCGAAATTATACCAATATAATAAAAGTGCCATGGATTGAACTAAAATAGACGGTATATATGCACACAAAAAGGTGTGGACATAGTTTGTGTCATAGAGAACATATTTTGGGGTGAACTTTGCCCAAATTAAAAAAAAAAAAGGAGAGAGAAATCCTTCATGGAAAATCCTAGTCAATTTCCAATCTCCGAAATCCTAATCGATGATCGAGCTATTATGCTCATTCTTCGACGGGAAAGGTCAGCAATTTTCCTTTGAAGGATCGTCAAGTTTGGGTTTTCCTGACCCATCGTTGGGCTGTCTCACGTCAGATACAAGCGTTTGTAGTCTTTTTAACCTCCTTAATTTCTGAAAGCATGAGCTGAAGGCAATGCCCAGTAAACCTACTTCCACAAACTAAGTATTACTCCATGTGATTACTGAAGTCCATCGTTGTGCCGTAAGATTCAGGGTCAACTGCGATTTTGTCTTTAAGGGAGGAAAGAATTGCATCTATCTCCAAAAGATCCAACCCTTGCAATGTATGGCCGTGACATCTATGAGTTACTGCAAACCAACACAAAGTCTGCCTGCTCTAGTAACTAGCAGTAACGAATTCCGGGTAAAACAATACCCTCTAGCAGGAAAAGGTCGTTAAGCGATTCTTCCAAACTAATTGAGCTAAGCTATCTTCCTTTATCAAGAAGAAGCTCTTGAGAAATGTCATTTCTTTGATGGCTAAAGCTGAGTGAAACTAGATTATTAGATTGAATGATCCGTAGATGTTTTGGGGATAGACTGTGAAGAGCCAAAGTCAAGAAGGACATTGCAAACTCCCCCAAAACATTAGTGCTGACAAGAAGCAATTGACTGCTTTAGGTGCAAATTCCATTGATGACCATCCAAAGGGTGGACTCATCAAGGACATGGGGATCGCTAGCAATAAATTAGGCAGTGTGAAGGCCCAGGGAGGGTGAAACAGAACGTCTCTCTGCTTGTAGAAAACTATAAGCCTCATAATAACAATGCTCAGCTCAGCAAAACCATTAAACATGATGGTCATCGAGAACTGGACAGCGCCAATACATCGTTGCCCGTCCATTTAGTTCTGACAGTGCATAGTGCTCTCGATGAACACAGTGGCCCCAATGCCCGCCACGATAATGATCTGGACGGTCTTGAAAATGCAGAGGAAGGAGTTCTTCATAAATATCAGCAGCGGTTCTTTGTCGAAACAGTCCTTAATTAGCTCCATCATAGGGAGCGAGTATCTCGTGAAGACTAGATCATCTTGGTGATTCCTGCTCCTATCGAACGGGATGGAGAGCTCCTTTTCGAGCGTCATGCAAATTGGTTGGATCTGTTCGCCAACTCGCTGAGTGATATGTACCTTTACGGTTTGGTTATATCTGCCCAGTACTGTTCTTCGTCCTTTCTCGAGGTAAGCAGTTGTAGCAGCGCACATCAAGCTAAAACGTCAGATTCACTGGGGCGACATTATAACACCAGACGTGACAACATCACTTGTACCCTACTTAGAGATTTTAAAAGCAGCCCAAGTCTAGCACAGTTTGAACGCACTTAACAGTAATTCCCATGAAATTCCTAAACACCGAACTGATCAGACCAACGATGATTCCACCATATAATGACGCTCAAAGTTGGAGCACAAAATGCAGCTGAAGCAAACGAATTAATTATCCCATTTCTATTTGATTTTTTTTTTTGTTTACCTCCTGCGAGAAATCAGCAGCACTCTTTCTCTCAGGGAACCTGAACCCGCATCAGTTGAGGAACTCGACGCATGTTCTTGTGGTCCCTGGTAAACGATCTTGGCCTTACGAGAAGAGAATGATATCATCAAATAAATCGAATGTCTCCAGCGCAGCTTGCAGCAACAACAACAAGATTGTGGCATCGGTTTGATGTGCCACCTGTTGGAGGCATTTCACGAGTTAGTGTGTTATCGAAGTGTCAAGGCCGGTTGACATCTCACCCACGGGACAACGTTTTTCTAGGCCTAACAATCATCTTTCCTGTATTTAAATGAATTTGAGCGGACATAATTGCCAGGATTTTTACTAAGCGAAGCTAAATGTAAAACCTGTTGGTACTCTTTTCTTCTGTCCACTGAGATATCCCACGCTGCACTTCATCTTGGACAATCGTATCTCAACATATATCGAGCCCTAAGATCTGTTTCATTTTTAAACCAGAAAAAAAAACGGTAGACATAGTGAGATTGGAAGAGGCCGCTTATCTAAAGAAACTGATCACTACTATTGGGGGTTCGTCAATTTGAACAATCCCTGTGGATAAAGGCTGATTTAGTTTGTGATGGCACATACTATTTTTTGAAGTCCAGAGTCTCCCGAGGTATATCATGATGAACATGTTCTTGGCTATCAATATGCCGGAAATCTTAACAAACAGGAAAAGGAATCTTCCAGAAGGAAGGTGAGAAAGAGAAAAGGACGTGAATTTGAAGTCGTGGGCGAGATTATAGAACCGTTGCCTTCTGCGGATCCACAATACTGACATAGCATGCATCCCCTTTTCCTTGTGCTGAGCATGGAAGAAGAAAAAAAACATCCTACTGAAATTGCAGAAACTGACTCCAAGCACTCAGTTCATAAAACCCGGAAGAGACATGTAGACTTATTTAGGGATAAGTGCATCGAAGAATACTAAAACTTATTGTGAACGTGTAATTAAACCCTAAAACTTGTGAAGTTAAAGCAATCAAATCCCTCCATTTACTTCGTCTAATTTGGTTAACTGATAAATATTTATCCTTTTTAAAACTAACTCTTGTTTGAGCAACATAAATATCCTGAATCCTTAGCGATTTGCAATACTCTCCCCCACCAGAGGAAACCCAATAGCGGATAATTGAATAGTGAGAACATAAGCCACTGATCTTTAGGTATGAGGAGCCGTTAGACTTGTTGTTGATGTTACCTTTGAGATAGGAAACTGCAAACTCAGCAAGGGAACCCTGGGTTACGTTTGGTCAGTCTCTCCCTCTAAAAACGCAGGAAGTCGAGTTGTTAATGTCAAATTTACATCAGCATGGGTTAACTTAGTCATGATCTTCGAGAAGAGCCTGCAAAGATTGTCAATGCTGTTTAGGAGAGAGTTGGGAATCAATCAATTCAGAAACAACCATCGGGTTGCCAACACTTGCCATGATTGTCTTAACTCAGTACTAGCCTTGATCTCACATTGGAAATGGAAAATAAATAAAAAGGATTTTCGAACCTCGGAAGTTAGAATTGCCTTTGTGCAAGTCTCTTTCTCAACTTTATAAATTCTATGATTAAGTATCAAAGTATGCATAGACCACATTAAACTATTATGTTCTCTCGATTCATTTTATCGAAGCTCTTTCATTGGGGATATCATTTTTTTTTCCGCCTTTCATTCCTCCTACAAATGAATCTTAAGAACATGAATGCACAAAGCCTAAGTGCATGTTATCGTAAATGAAGTTAGACACCATTATATTAAAGTGATAGGGCCAATTGGAGCTATAAATTGTCGAGGACAAGCAAAAGATTTCAATTAGCGTGTTAGATAAACTCTACTGATCAAATGAATGTCCAAAATTCATGAATATATTTGCTTTATTCTAGCAACGAATTTCTGACAACGTTCATGGCATGGGTTTTACTTCTTGTTAATACCATTTATGTTTTTTTATCAAGCCTAGTAATTATGAGAAATTAGAGGATTCAGGAGAATTACAAAATAAAACCCATAATCTATTACACTTATACCAATTCAGTCATAAATTTTTTTTTAATTTGGCCAATTTAATTTTAAATCTTTTGACAATTTGTCAATTCGTTTGTTCCAATTTTGGACAAACAACATATTTCACTTATCATATTAAGATGACAATTTTGGCCAATTTTGGACAAACAATAGATTTTACTTTTGGCACGGGTCAAAAGTTTATAACTTAATTGGTAAATTGTTATAAGATTTAGAAATAAATTGAGAAATGGTTAAAGGTCTAGAACTAAATTGGATAAATTGAAAGGTTTAGAACTAAATTGACATAAAATAATAAGTTTAATACTTTTTTGGAATTTTTTTCCTAAAGTATTCTTTAGTTGATTTCACCTATCATTACAATGCCATCTTCATCACCTCGAGTGTTTGGCTGTGGGATGTTCACTGTAAAGTTTTGTAAGACCATTGTCAACTATCTTAAAAACTTAAGTTGTTAGGTAAAGACGTGGATTAATATTTAATTATTTTCATACTCTCTCTTACGCTTAATCTAGTCTTTTTGCCTAGTACTAAGCATGGAGAGATTTGGAGAGACAAAATAGAGGCTTGGTAATATTTGAACTCAGGACCTCTCGCTTTAATATCATGTGAAATTTTTGTAGGATCACTGCCAGCTATCCTTAAAACTTAAGCTGTTAAGTGAATGCATTAATTAATATTCCATTGCTTTTACATTCACGATATATTGGAAAATTTCTGTTTACACCATGATCTAATTATCGTAATAACTTGCTTTTTGCTAGACAATTCATTGTATGGATTTGGAACAAAGCATGTTGAATTTACAATCCATCACTTAGCTCCTTTTTTTTTTTTGTGGCGGGGTGGATAATTGGGGTGGCAAAACTATATCGATTTGGTGCAAAATTCCATCATAAATGTGATTTTAGTACAAGACCACGTCTTTCATTACCTTTGCCATGAATGCTGCTTGTATCGCTTGGTCACCTAATCATGGGATATATGTTTTGACCAAGTATTGTTATCTCTTATCATGCCACCATGTCAACCTCCTCATTCATGCATAGTTGCCCAATGAAGTAGGTAGAGATGGAGGCACTTTCTTTATACGTTCTTCTGAACAGAACATTTGACCTTGTCTGTGGTTATAATATTGTTTTACCTCTGGCTCACCAAACATCTCCGAGACATATCGAGCTTGCACCAAACTCCATGTGACAACACATATTTGATTTGGCCCAATAAGACCAATAATATCATTTGAGGACTGCTCTACACCCTCCACCTATTGACCCGTTTGATAGTTTTAGGAGGCAACGCTGCTTGCTGATGCAAGCAGTGGACATGGTCTCCGTAGGTGTGTGCAGAGTATCGCTCATCCATACATGAGAACATGATTGCGTAAAGGAAGACTCTTATATGATATATAGTTACATTACATTAGTTCTCCAGACGTCCATCATCATCTCTCCCTCTCTCTCTAAAGAAGAAGACGAGGTAGCTCTATTTTGGTCTACGAGAAGTGCCTTGGCTTCATAAGCTCTTCTCCAGAATTTGAGGTGAACGTTTCTGCTTTTCTCCTCTCTTTCACGTGGGAATATACACAGTAAAAATGGTTTTGCTGATAGGCATGCTTGCTTCTTTCCTGAGATTTCACTTTGCACTAGCAGCACTGAGCAAGGCTCGTTTGGTCACATGTCTGTTCGTTCAAGATTCAAAGTTAACATACCAGCGGTGTCTATTAATAAAAGTTTGTCCATGAACATTTTGCTACCATTGACTTCATATAGAACAAGAATAAGAAGATAAGAAGAAGAGGAATAGTGAAAGGAAATATGGAGGGATTCGAACGGGCACGGTCATGGAGGCAAAGGAGCCAAAACATGAGCCGGAGCATAAGCAGGAGCATGAGCAGGACTAACTGGGGCATGGAAGACGTGTTCGCTGGTTCAAGGCAATCGAGACGGACAAGCTGCATCGACGAAGACGAAGAGGCTCTCAAGTGGGCTGCGATCGAGAGGTTGCCAACGTATGACCGGCTACGGACGAGCATCTTCCAAACTTCTGTCGAGAACAATGAGCAGAACCAGGAACAGAAGATGGTGGTGGATGTGAGGAAGATGGACCTGAACGATAGGCAACAGTTCATTGACAGGATCTTCAAAGTGGCTGAAGAAGATAATGAGAGGTTCTTGAGGAAGTTCAGAAACAGGATCAACAAGTCAGTTCACTCTCAATTTCAATTGGATGCAAAGAAAATGCTTCACCAAATATTTGCCATTTATTATAATTTAAACTTAGCCCAAGTTTTCTCATCCATTTTCACTAACGATAAATAACAATATCAGGAAACAATGTCTTGCAATCACATAGGTTTTTTGTTCTCATTTTCTTTTTCTTCTTTTTTTCCAATGAACATAAGTAACCATAGCAGATATTGCATAAAAAATTCATCATGATGAGCTGTAGCAATATTCTTTTATCAAGTAGTGCATCTCTTCCGGCAATGCAGATGAACATGGACAAAGAAAATGGCCAGCCTCATGTGCACCACCAACCCTCCAATTTGACAACTCATATCGTTGACTCAGTTTTAGTTTTTTTATTCCCATGTTCTTTGCTTCCATTGTGAAGGCACATTGCTAAAATGCGAATGAGGATTGATGGATCTTTGGTAGGAGAGAAAAAAGTGAGAAAGTGACGTGCATAAAAGTGTCCTACATCACTTTTTTGTAGGGTTTTGATGCTTTTTATATGTATATGATTTTCCTCAATCTATTATAATTAACTTAAATTTTTGGGTTAGACATACTAGCAAGATATCAAAACCCTACTCCACATCTGATAAAGCTCATCTGCGACATATATATGGGTTAGAAATTCTAACAAAATGCATTGCATTCTTTTAATTTCATGTGAATATTTCAAAGGTCTGTCCATTGTCATTTGGTTAAGGCTGAGTCATGCTTCTCCATATCTAACTTGTTGATATATCTATGCCACCAATCGATTTTGTTTACAAACCAATGGTTGACATCCCCACCCTGTTGACAAGGTCAATTAATTAGGAGGAAGCTCATGAGGACAAGAACGAGTCAACTCGACCAATTAATTAATAATGACTTGATGTCAATCATAGTTGAATATTTGTCTTATAATTGTTTTGGTTTAATTGATTATTTGCAGGGTAGGTATCCAACTTCCGATGGTGGAGGTGAGATTTGAGCATTTGAATGTGGAAGCGGATTCTTACGTCGGAAGCAGAGCGCTTCCGACACTCACCAACGTTGCCCTAAACATTGCCGAATCAGCTCTTGGTTTGGTTGGCATTAGATGGGCCAAAAGGAGAAAACTCGCCATCCTCGAAGATGTCTCTGGCATTGTCAAGCCATCAAGGTGAACCAAAGGGACCCCAAAAAAGAATTCTTAATTAGGGAAATTATTGTTAGGACTTAATTAATTGGTTCAGATCGGTTCTTAGAACACTAATTTCTTCGTTTAAAATTTCTTACGAATTAAATACAGGATGACCCTTCTATTAGGCCCACCATCCTCAGGGAAGACTACCCTTTTGCTAGCTCTGGCAGGAAGATTGGACCCAACCTTGAAGGTATAGGACTGAACTCAGATAAACTCTCTTGAACCTATTGAGGATATTTACTAATCAATTAGTGAAATTGATGTGAGGCTGAAAAGTGTTTTGTGAAATTGTCATGATTGAGCAGGCTGAAGGGGAAATAACATACAATGGCTACAGGCTCAATGAATTCGTGCCTCAAAAGACATCTGCATATATCAGCCAAAATGATGTGCATTTAGGCCTATTGACAGTGAAAGAAACCCTAGATTTCTCTGCGAGGTGCCAAGGGGTTGGAACTAGATATGGTAATTTTGATTTTATCAAACAATTGATGAATTATTAGTTTATTCTTTTCTCTTTAAAAAGGATGTTTATATGACCCGTTATTGTATTTTCGTAATCAAACACCAGTGTAATTGTTCTTCACTGTCACAGAGCTGCTCTCTGAGCTTGCAAAGAGGGAAAAACATGCTGGGATTTTCCCCGAGCCAGAGGTTGATCTTTTCATGAAGGTAACGAAGTTCAATATCTCTTTAGTTTTTGGACTAATTTTGATCTTGTGGTCACTGCATATCAATATTGAAGTAATTCTCCATTCTTGATTATTGAAATATTGATTTCACTCGCAGGCCACAGCCATGAAAGGTGTTGAGAGCAGTTTAATTACAGACTACACCTTGAAGGTAAGTGAAACATTAATTATGCACGTCGCTTTCTAGGAAATCTTGGATTTATATGTTAGTTGAAAGCAGTCTCTCTTTTTTTTGCCCCCCCTTCTATTTCTTCACTTGGTCGAGTGTTTACTTTCAAGTAGGCCTATAGAAATTCTAGGATCTTTAAAATAGGTGGAGAGAGAATCAATAAAGATTACAACTTTACTCAGTTAACTTAATAAAAAAGAGCATGTTGATAGCTCTATTTATAGCTAGAGCATGAAATACATCCAAAAACCTTAATCAATTTACACTACCTACCAACTGCCTAAGGATATTTATAACTATTCTTCAACATGACCAAGCTTTTTTCATTGGACTCCAGACCTTTTTGTTGGTTTATACAGAGATTTGCACCAACTAGATTATCGATCTGTCCACCAACACGAGAATAAAGTGAATTTATGTCCTTTTCACTTTCTCACCATGGTTCCGTAAGATTCATTTTCCTGTTTGTTAAAATTCCCAGCAAATTGGTAATCATGAACATGTCCATCATGAAATACCTTTGGAGACTTTTGACTTGTCGTGTGTGTAATCACAAACTGAATCTGCCTTGATACGCAGGAATTTTTAAAGTTGATGAACCCCCAATAGTACTCGTCAATTTCTCTATAAAGTGACCTTTTTCTAATCTGACTCTCTCTCTCTGTGTTCTTTTTTCCATCAATATGTGCAACAGATCTTAGGGCTTGACATATGTCGAGACACGATTGTTGGAGACGAAATGCAGCGTGGGATATCCGGTGGACAGAAGAAAAGAGTAACAACAGGTTTTACTTTCAGCATCTCTTAGAAAAGATCCTCACAATTATCCACTCCATTTCCATATTTATAGAGCTCGAAGAAGAAGTGATCACAATTTTAATGTAAGCGGGCGAAAAGTTAAACTTCCAAGAGGCAATGTTACAGTTAAACGACAAGCCTTGTGAGATCATTATGGGAGAAATAACAAATGTGCTCAAATTCATGTAAATACAGGAGAGATGATTGTTGGGCCTACAAAAACATTGTTCATGGATGAGATATCAACTGGCCTTGACAGTTCGACGACATACCAAATTGTGAAATGCCTGCAACAAGTGGCACATCTCACTGATGCTACGATCTTGATGTCATTGCTGCAACCTGCACCGGAGACATTCAATTTGTTTGACGATATCATTCTCTTATCAGAAGGCCAGATTGTGTACCAGGGTCCACAAGAACATGTTCTCGAATTCTTTGAGCGATGTGGGTTCAGATGCCCTGAGAGAAAGGGTACTGCTGATTTCTTGCAAGAGGTAAAAAATCAGCAATAACGGGATCTCAATATAATAGCTGCTTGTATCTTCTTCCAACTTTGGGTGTCACTATTTGGCAGGGTGATCATTGGTCAGGTCAGGTCGGTGTCTAGAAATTTCATTTAAATCAGTATTAAACACGTTAAAACTGTGCTAAAGTTTAGGCAGCTTCTAATTATGTAAAACTGTTGTTACCATGCTCTGTATGATACCATCACCCGTATGATCTGACCGTCTAGCTTGATGTGTGCTACTACAACAGGTTACCTCGAGAAAGGACCAAGAGCAATACTGGGCGGACAAAACTAAACCTTACAGGTACATATCAGTCAGGGAGTTCGCCAACAGATTCAAGCAATTTCATGTTGGCATGAGGCTCGACAACGAGCTCTCCATCCCGTTTGATAGGAGCAGGAATCACCAAGCAGCTCTAGTCTTCACAAAATATTCTGTCCCCATGATGGAGCTAGTTAAAGCATGTTTTGACAAGGAACGGCTGCTGATAAAGAAAAATGCATTCGTGTACATTTTCAAGACCGTCCAGATCATTATTTTGGCAGTCATAGGGTCAACAGTGTTCATCAGGAGCAGGATGCACACAGAGAATGAAATGGATGGGATACTCTATATCGGCGCTCTCCTATTCTCGATGATCATCAACATGTTCAATGGTTTTGCTGAGCTGAGCATGGCTATTCAGAGGCTTCCAGTTTTCTACAAGCAGAGAGACCTTCTATTTCACCCTCCTTGGACGTTCACATTGCCTAATTTCTTGCTCGCGATTCCCATGTCTGTGATAGAGTCTGTGGTTTGGCTGGTCATTACATACTATTCCATGGGATTTGCACCTGAAGCTAGCAGGTATGTGTACTGAAGTTGCAGAAGCATCACAAGGAGCCTTCAACAATATCACCATAAGTTGCAAGGGTCAATTGCTTCTTTTCTGCCCTAAAGTTTTGGAGGAGTCCTATGTCTTCCTGACTTTGGCTCTTCAGAATCTACCCCCAAAAAGTTTACAAACCACTCAATCTAATAAGCAAGTTTCTCTCTCAGTTTTAGCCATAAAAGTAACGATCTTTCTCAAGAGCTTCTTTTTGATTGAGGAAATTAGCTTAGCTGACCTTCTTTGGAAGAATCACTTAGTGTCACTTTTTCTGCAAGAATTGTCAATTTACCTGAAACTCGTCACTCTTAAATCATTTAAGCAGGCAGACTCTGTATTGGTTTGCGGTTACTGCAGGAAGTCTCATCCATATATAGCACAAGTTGAATGTTTATTGGAGATTGCTGCGATTCTTTCCTTACTAAAGGCAAAACTACAATTCACTCTGAATCTTGCTGCACAATGATGAACTTGGTTAATCATGGTAGACTTTAAGGACTGACTCTTCAAAGTAATATACTGGATGATCAGTCTCTGGTTTTACTACTTGCAGGTTCTTCAAGCAGCTTCTGTTGATATTCTTGATCCAACAAATGGCTGCCGGGCTATTTCGATTTATTGCAGGTGCTTGTAGGACCATTATCATCGCTAGTACAGGCGGTGCTTTAATGCTTCTCCTTGTGTTTTTGCTCGGAGGTTTCATTATTCCTAAAGGTAAGTGTTCCGTAAAGGGAAAGGATACATAGACTACTTGGTAAAAAGAATAGGTGCTCCCTCGTACTTAGCAAGCAAGGTGGAGTAATAGCAGAGAGCTAAAAGCTTGTTCGGATGTGGCAGGTAATATACCTAGTTGGTGGAAATGGGGTTACTGGGCATCGCCTTTGACTTATGCTTTCAATGCCATGGCTGTGAATGAGATGTTTGCTCCTCGTTGGATGAATAAACCGGTAAATCTCCTATTGTCCTCCCATGGTCTATTGAATTAGGTCCGCTAGTAGCTCCATGCCATTACAGCAATTTGACTGAGACATTCTGTTCTAGAGATAATTTGTTGTTTTAAGCTTTTTGCCCACTTAATTGACATTGTTAAACAAGAAGCACGACTAAAGTATAGCATTTATAGCTGTTAAACAAGTACTAGAGATTAAGGGCCATACATCATTTGTTCCTTTTCAATCATTGCAAGAAATAATCAGTTTCCTTACAGGCTACCAGCGGTAATACAACTTTGGGTTTGGCAGTGCTCGAGATGTATGGTCTCTCCAATGAGAATTGGTATTGGATTGGTGCATCAGCTCTTATTGGATTCATAATTCTCTTGAATGTTCTCTATACCCTTGCGCTCACGTACCTAAATCGTAAGCTCTAGCTCAATACATAAAATAGTTTCGTTTCCCCTGACAAACTACCTCGGAGCGTGTCAATTTTGTTGGTCTCTTGTTTAATAAGATGCACGAAACTGCAGCATTTGGAAAACCTCAAGCTACAATATCTGAAGAAGCAGATAAAGATGTGGAGGACGAACAATCAGAATTGAAGGACGAATCTAGAATAAGGAGACTCTCTTCGATTATGAGAGAGTCTTTCAGTGGGCCCTTATCTACATTTGATGGGAACAACACAAGTAAATATTGCTACAGAGGACAGATTATTCCTTCCTGACAAAATGTAACCGGTTTTGACATGAGAATTTGCTTCTGAATCTTTTAGGAGGCATGGAGCTCCGAAGGATGAGTAGCCGAACAAATGCCAATGGCCTGAGCAGAAATGCTGATTCCAATCTTGAATCAGCAAGAGGCGTTGCTGCAAAGAGAGGAATGGTTCTTCCTTTCACTCCTCTAGCAATGTCCTTTGATAGTGTAAATTATTACGTAGACATGCCTCCGGTATGTAATCTTCACCTTCCATGCTTGTGTTAAGTCAACATCACATAATGTATATTAATTTGAGATGGCGAGAGCTAGTCAAGTATTCAATCTTGTGAGCTTCATTTAACAGGAAATGAAGGAACAAGGAGTCTTGGATGACAAACTCCAGTTACTCAGGGAAGTAACCGGTGCATTTAGACCTGGAGTGTTGACTGCACTAATGGGAGTAAGCGGAGCTGGAAAGACTACCTTAATGGATGTTCTAGCGGGGCGGAAGACAGGTGGATACATTGAAGGAGACATCAGAATTTCAGGATTTCCCAAGAAACAAGAAACATTTGCCAGAATTTCGGGATACTGTGAGCAAAACGATATTCACTCGCCACAAGTCACCGTGAGAGAATCTTTAATTTACTCTGCTTTCCTACGTCTACCAAAAGAAGTTGGGAAAGAAGAAAAAATGGTATGAATACCTTCTGTTTCAGCCTTTCGCTTATTTATTCAAGTTGTGACAGAAAGACTGACATTTATTAATTCTATCTTGAACCAGATTTTTGTTGATGAAGTGATGGAATTGGTAGAATTAGATAATCTCAAGGATGCACTAGTTGGTCTTCCAGGAATTACAGGTTTATCGACAGAACAAAGGAAAAGATTGACTATAGCCGTGGAGCTTGTCGCTAATCCATCCATTATATTCATGGATGAGCCAACATCAGGTCTTGATGCACGAGCTGCCGCTATCGTTATGAGGACGGTGAGGAACACAGTAGATACTGGTCGGACTGTGGTCTGCACGATTCACCAGCCTAGCATTGACATCTTCGAAGCCTTTGATGAGGTAACTAATTCGAAACTTCTGTTGCTTTTTTCCTGTACAAGCAAGCAATGACTAATAAAAGACCATAAATTTAACTGGATTACCTTTGCTCCAGCTGCTGCTGATGAAGAGAGGAGGGCAAATTATATATTACGGACCGCTGGGTCAGAATTCCCACAGCCTCATTGAATACTTTGAGGTACTAATATTGTATAATTATGCTTCTTTTTACACATCTTATATGGTACATATTGACAAGACAAGGCAGAAACCTCTGGTCTCATGCTCCTTTTTACTAACTACAGTCTATTCCTGGCGTCCCAAAAATCAAAGAGAAGTATAATCCCGCAACATGGATGCTTGAGGTGAGCTCAATAGCAGCTGAAATACGGTTGAAGATGGACTTTGCTGAGCATTACAAATCGTCATCCTTGTTCAAGTAAGTGAAGTGCCGAGACTTGAGATCAAACTAAATCCTTTTCATGTCGTCATTCAAAACTTCGTGACTGACCTGCTAACCTTGTATGTATTTGTGCAGGAGGAATAAGAAACTAGTGATGGATCTGAGTACCCCGCCTCCAGGAGCGAAGGATCTGTGTTTCTCCACGCAATACTCGCAGTCCTCGTGGGGACAGTTCAAATCTTGTCTTTGGAAACAATGGTGGACTTATTGGAGAAGTCCCGACTATAACCTTGTGAGATACTTCTTCACATTAGCATGTGCCCTAATGGTAGGGACAATTTTCTGGAGGGTCGGCACCAGAAGGTGCGTGCCTCCATGTCCTATGGAGTAAACTTGCATCGTTGTGGTTTTTTTCCAATGAGGCTAAAATTCGATCTTTCATCCAATTCATGCTTGCTTCATTACATCACTTTCCAGGGATAGTCAGTCTGATCTGACCATGATTATTGGAGCTATGTACGCTGCCGTCTTATTTGTTGGCATTAACAATTGTACGACCGTACAACCCGTGATAGCTATTGAGAGAACCGTGTTTTATCGAGAAAGAGCGGCTGGGATGTATTCTGCTCTGCCTTACGCACTTGCACAGGTGGGAATTAATTAATTAGTTATACCTCAATTCTTTGCTGCAATACGTCTTTGAATGCATTAAAATTTAGGGATTCGCTATGTGCAGGTGATATGTGAATTGCCGTATGTGCTTTTTCAGACCTCATATTACACGGTGATAGTGTATGCAATGGTCTGCTTCGAGTGGACAGCGGCAAAATTCATCTGGTTCTTCTTCATCTGCTTCTTCTCCTTTCTCTACTTCACATACTACGGCATGATGACAGTTTCCCTCACGCCGAACCAGCAAGTAGCCTCCATCTTTGCTGCCGCTTTCTATGGTCTTTTCAATCTTTTCTCCGGATTCTTCATCCCAAGACCAGTGGGTTCCTCTTAGTCCTCATAGTTACAACTCTTTTGCAATCACCTGGTCCAAATTTCTCACACAGGACATAACAGTTTGTACTCAATTTTTTTTTTCAGAGGATACCAAAATGGTGGGTGTGGTACTACTGGATCTGTCCCGTGGCATGGACCGTGTATGGATGCATAGTGTCACAGTATGGTGATGTTGAGGACAAAATCCATGTCCCTGGCAAAGTTGACCAACCCATCAATAAATACATTGAAGATACTTTTGGGTATGACCCAAACTTCATGGGACCTGTTGCTGGAGTCCTGGTTGCTTTCACAGTCTTCTTTGCCTTCATGTATGCTTATTGCATCAAAGCACTCAACTTCCAGATGAGATGAGGCTATGATGATGCTCTTGAAGATGAAGGCAAGCTCTTCTTCTGATCAGAGTGTACATGTAAAACATCATCACGAAAATGCAGCCCAGTAAGAGTCTGCAAGGCGTGTTGTTTGATTTTGAGAGAAAGATTAGGCTACGGTGTTCGGTACAGGCTTCAGATACATAGGAAAACGCAGAAGTTAGCATGGTTAGAGTATAATGTGCAAATGTAGCGCAACGTTTTCTCAGACAAACTTGCATAATTGTCAAATTTGAAAAGATCATGGTTGCTTTACAGATGTAGTTGCAATAAAGTATCATGTCAGGGGTATTTCTCAGTCTTTTTCCTTTTGAAGAGGTCAATATCCATGTTCCATGAAAGTTCTGGCATGCAAGAATCAGTAAAATTTGGAGAAACAATATGATAATTGCGACAGAACTCTGAAAAAATTGCATGTTACGCGAATGAAGAAAACTCGCTTGCTCATCTCAACTTTGAAGTAGACTTGCGCAAAATCTGTCGAATTGAATAACTCAATCATGTTGTTAAGTTAATACTGAGTTTTGATCTCATACATCTAATTTTGTCCATGTTGCTTGGATTACGTGGGTAACCACGTAAGAGATGACAAAATGGATAAGGATTTTCAAGGGAAAATTAGCAAAAAAAAAATTCTAAATCTATTGCACTTGTGCCAATTTAGTCTTTAATTGTTCAATTTAACATATATCAATTTGGCTATTTCGTCCCCAAACCTTTTGATAATTTGATAACTAAGTATTTCTAGCTAATTTTGACCAAAAATTGTTAACAATGATGCTAGTCATCTTATGTGGCATGACTTGGGAATAGCTATGCTGATGTAGACAAGTTTGCAATTTTTTTTCTTTTTCTTCTTTTTTTCCGTTGCTCTTTTTTTCATTATGGGCTGCAAGGCCATAATGGCCCCGGGCAAGGTCTTCGTGTTAGGAATGGATCTAAATTGGATGGCTGAGAAAAAAAATAACTTAACCAAAAAAAATCCCCCTTATAATGGGGGGCATCGGATAGTCCCCAAGGCCTTGCACGTCACATGTGACGTACATCAAAGGATCCGGATCCTTTTGTGTAGGGTCACCAGCGATCCTTGTTTTTTACCACAATGAAAAAAAATATTAAAAGAAAAATTAAAATTATCCACATCATTGTTAACTATGTCACATAGGACGACTGACATTCATGTATGCGATTTCCGTCCAAAATACGTTTCAAAATATTTAAAACTAAATTGATGAAATTAAAGTGTTTGGGACTAAATTAGCAGAAAAGCAATACATCTAGGATTTTTTTTTTTTTAAGTTTTCAAATCTTGTGAATTAGAATTGCTTTTGTGCTACTATCTTTCTCTACTTTAATGAATTATGCCATTAAGTAACGTCGTCAATAAAGCTAGAAACCATTGCTATAAGATAAAAATTCAAACATACACTTCAAGAATCATAGGGCTAATTGGTGTTATTATGTGTTCCAAAACCTATTCATCTGTCAAATCCAAATACAATCTACTGATCAAATTAGCATATGAAATACGCCGATATTTGCTTTGTTCTACCAACAAATATTTGACAATGCACAACACATGATTCTAATAAAGAAGTGCAATAGCATCACTTGCCCATGGATTGCACTGGCATTAGGAGAGTATGCTCTCTCTCTCTCTCTCTCTCTCTCTCTCTCTCTCTCTCTCTCTCTCTCTCTCTCTCTATATATATATATATATATATATATGTGTGTGTGTGTGTGTGTGTGTGTGTGTGTGTGTCTTTTCGTCATCTTCAACAGACTTAAAGGTGCATATGATGACCCTGTACGGCATGATGTCCTCAGCATCTTTAACTATATGTTTGTCCATGTATCATTGTCTCTAATCGTGCCCACCGAAGTTGGCAAAGATGGAGGCTTTTGTTTATACTTCGTTTCTGAGTGGAATATATGACCTTGATGAAACATTGAGCTTATGATACTAGTTTCATTCTGCCGCACCAGACATCTCCGGAACATATCTAATGTATAACAGTATCCGTGCGACGTCACCTACTTTATCTGGCCCAACAAAACCAGAAAATGTCATTTGAAGATTAATCTGACTCCATCTCAGAAACATTGACTCGTTTGACTAGTTGCAGGCGGCCATGCAGATTACTATATGCAGGGATTCGACATGGTCTCTCACTAGTGGACATCGTCAGTCGAGCCAAGACGGGTGAGTACTAAAAACTACATTTCTTTAATTGGTCATTTGTATATATGTAAATTAATCACAAAGGATGCCGCTTGTACGTTCACTTGCATTAGTTCTCTAGCCCTCCATCATTTGGTCCCTCTCTCTCTCTCTCTCTCTCTCTCTCTCTCTCTCTCTCTCTCTCTCTCTCTCTCTCTCTTCTTCTTCTTCTTCTTCTTCTTCTTTCTTTTCTATTGCCTTTGGGAACCTAGTAATGAAAATGGGTGTTGCTAATATGCATGCTTTCTTGCTTTCACGAGCTTCGACTGAGCACTAGCAGTACTAAGCATGACTTGTTCTGTGCTCTGTCTATTCATTCAAACTTTCGAAGTAGCATTTTAGCTCTTAATTAGAATTTTGCGTCAAGATTTTGCTACCAGTTACTTGATACAGAACAAGAACAAGAATTAGAGGACTAGGAACAGTTTTAGGAAATATGGAGGCATTCGAACAAGTGCGATCCTGGAGGCAAACGAGCCAAAACATGAGCCGAAGCCTAAGCAGGAGCAGGAGCAGGAGCAAGACTCACTGGGGCATGGAAAACATGTTTGCCAGTGCTAGGCATTCGAGTCAGACAAGCCGCATTGACGAAGACGAAGAAGCTCTCAAATGGGCCGCGATAGAGAGATTGCCGACGTATGACCGGCTACGGACAAGCATCTTCCAGACTTTCATCGACAATGAAGAGCAGAAGCTCGAACAGAAGTTGGTGGTGGATGTGAGGAAGATGGACCTGAATGATAGGCAAAAGTTCATTGATAGGATCTTCAAAGTGGCTGAAGAAGATAATGAGAGGTTCTTGAGGAAGTTTAGACAAAGGATTGACAAGTAAGTTCCCTTTCTTTTTCAAATTGGATGCAAATGAAATGCTTCACGAATTATTTTGGCCCTAGTTTTCTCAGCCAGTTCTCACTTATGATTAATGACAATGAGGTTGTCTGGAGCAGTGTCTTGCAATGACATGGGTTCAATCTTATTTTCTCTTTCTTTATGAAAGATACATCACGATGAGCTGTAACGATGTTCTTTTTCATATAGTGATCTCTTCTGGCAAAGCAGATTAACATGAGCAAAAGAAGTTGGCGAGCCTCATGAGCACCACCAACTTCTGATTTGATTAACTCATATCGTTGACTCAAACTTTGGTTTTTCATTGCCATGCTGTGTGTGTTGATTGGAAATGCATATAGCTCATGTACATATCAGGACTGCTGGATCCGAAAGATGAGAGTGACACGCATTGCCTTCTTTATTAACTTATACACATATCAGGACTGCTGATCTGTGTAATAATACATAATTTTCTAGGCCATATTTCCTCTGCATTATCAACTTGTCTCATTTTTCACCAACAAGCCGACGAAGAGATCGACCATAAACAAGAAAACAAGTGTTTAACACGAGCACTTCTTTTGGGGTCAAGAAAGGGACGAGAAAGTGACATGCGTTGCCTTCTTTATTAACTCAAGTGAATGTTTTAAACTTTGTATATTGTGATTTAGCCAAGGCTGAGACATGCTTCCCCATATGTAATTTATTGATGCATATCCTGCCGACTGATTTTGTTTGTAATTAAATGACCGACATCCCACCATGTTGACAAGGTCAGCTGATGAGGACTAGGCTCATAAGGACAAGTAGTCAACTCAGCCAATTAATTATTCATGAACTAATGAGAATTACAGTTCAATATTTGTCTCGTGATTGATTTGATTTGGATGATTATTTGCAGGGTAGGCATCCACCTTCCGACGGTGGAGGTGAGATTTGAGCATCTAAATGTAGAAGCAGAACGTCACATTGGCAGCAGAGATCTTCCCACACTGACCAATGTTGCCCTAAACATTGCTGAAACGGCTCTTGGTTTGTTTGGGATTAGATGGGCCAAGAGGACAGAACTCACCATCCTCAAAGATGTCTCTGGCATTGTCAAGCCGTCAAGGTGAACCAAAGGACTTCCAAAAGAAAGTTCTTTTTAATTAGGGAAACTCTTATAGGATTTAATTCAGTCCGGATCGTTTCTTAAAACTCTAATTTTTTGGTTTAATATTTGTTGTGAATTAATTACAGGATGGCCCTTCTATTAGGCCCACCATCCTCAGGGAAGACTACCCTTTTGCTGGCTCTGGCAGGAAGGTTGGACCCAACCTTGAAGGTATGGGACAGAACTCAGATAAACTCTCTTGACCCTTTCGAGGATTTATTAATCAATTCATGAAATTAAAGCTAGGCCGAAAAGTAACTCCTGAAGTTGTCGTGATTGAGCAGGTTGGAGGGGAAATATCATACAATGGGTACAGGCTCAATGAATTTGTGCCCCAAAAGACATCCGCATATATCAGCCAAGATGATGTGCATTTGGGCGAATTGACAGTGAAAGAAACCCTAGATTTCTCTGCAAGGTGCCAAGGGGTTGGAACTAGATATGGTAATTTTTCTTTTATCAAATAACTAACAAATTACTATTTTATTCTTTTTTCTTTGAAAAGCATGTTCACGTATAAGACCAATCAGCAAATTTGTATCAAACAAAAAGTATAATTGGTCTTTCTGTCGCAGAGCTGCTCTCTGAGCTTGCAAGGAGGGAGAAGGATGCGGGAATTTTCCCAGAGCCGGAGGTTGATCTTTTCATGAAGGTTAGTGAGTTCAATATATCCAGTTTTTGAACTCATTTTGATTTCCTGGTCATTGCAATTTAGTAATAAAAAGTTTTTTATTCTTTATGATCGAATTATCAATTTTACTGGCAGGCAACAGCCATGGAAGGTATTGAGAGCAGCTTAATTATAGATTACACCTTGAAGGTTGGTGAAACGTTAATTATGCACATTGATTTCTCTGGTAAATATTTGGATATATGCTTGTGGAAGGACAGTCATCTCGGAATTTCTGGACTTGGTCAAGTGTTCACTTGCAAGCCGGCCAAGCATTTCAAATGGCTCCAGACCTTTTTGTTGTTTTGTGCAGATAAATATTTAAACTAAGTAAATTATGAAACTGTCTGCCAACAAGAAAAAACGTAAATTTATGTCCTTTTCTCTTGCTCACCTTCCGTTTGGAAGATTCAATTTCCTGTTTGTCAAGATTTGCAGCAAATTGGTGATCAAGAACACGTTCGTGATGGTAAAACTTTGTAGACTTTTGACTTCTTCAAATGAAATGTGCAATTAGAAACTCAATCAGCCTTAATCTGCAGGAATTGTTAAAATTGATGAATCCCGAATAGTACCGATCAGTTTCTCTACACAAGTGGCCTCTTCCAGTCTCACTATATCTATCTCTTTTTTATGTTAATAAATCAAACAGATCTTAGGGCTCGACATATGTCGAGATACAATTGTCGGAGACGAAATGCAGCGTGGGATATCCGGCGGACAGAAGAAAAGAGTAACAACAGGTTTCACTTTTAGTATCTCTTAGTAAAATTCTTTCTCTTTATCAACTTTTGTATATTTACAGAGCTTGAATAAGAAGTCATGACAATTTTACTGTCAGCGTGCTGTGTGAAAAGATAATTTGCACGAGGCAATGTTAAACTTAAACGACAAGCCTTGTTAGAAGAAGTAACAAATATGATCATATTAATGTAAATACAGGAGAGATGATTGTTGGGCCAACAAAAACATTATTCATGGATGAGATATCAACCGGCCTTGACAGTTCGACGACATACCAAATTGTGAAATGCCTGCAACAGGTGGCACATCTCACTGATGCCACAATCTTGATGTCGTTGCTGCAACCTGCACCAGAGACATTTGATTTGTTTGACGATATCATTCTCTTATCAGAAGGCCAGATCGTGTACCAAGGACCACGAGAACACATTCTTGAATTCTTTGAGCAATGCGGGTTCAGGTGTCCTGAGAGAAAGGGTGCTGCTGATTTCTTGCAAGAGGTAAAAAAAAATCAGAATAATGCAATGCTTAATTTACTAGTTTTTGCTGTGTTGCATGCTCTGACTGTGAGTGTCATTATATGGTAGGACTATTATTGGTCGGGTCCAGTCGGTGTCTAGGAATTTCTTGTGAACAAGTGTTAAATGCATCCAAACTGTTCTAGACTCAGGCTGCTTATGTGTATATTAGGTAAAGTGACATTATCACGTTGTGTCTGATACCATCGCCCCTATGAATCTGATGTTCTAGCTTAATGTGTGCTACTGCAACAGGTTACCTCCAGAAAGGACCAAGAGCAATACTGGGCAGACAAAACCAAACCGTACAAGTACATATCAGTTAGCGAGTTCACGGATAGATTCAAGCAATTTCATGCCGGCATGAGCCTTGACAACAAGCTCTCCATACCATTTGATAGGAGCAGGAATCACCAAGCAGCTCTAGTTTTCACAAAATACTCAGTCCCTATGATAGAACTAGTTAAGGCCTGTTTCCACAAAGAATGGCTGCTGATAAACAAAAATGCATTTGTGTACATTTTTAAGACTTTCCAGATCATTATCGTGGCGGTGATTGGGTCGACGGTGTTCATCAGAAGTAGGATGCAGACTCAGAATGAAATCGATGGGCAACTGTATATTGGCGCTCTCCTGTTCTCAATGCTCATCAACACGTTCAATGGTTTTGCTGAGCTGAGCATGACTATTATGAGGCTTCCAGTTTTCTACAAGCAGAGAGACCTTCTGTTTCACCCTCCTTGGACCTTCACATTGCCTAATTTCTTGCTCAGAATTCCCACGTCCGTGTTGGAGTCCGTCGTTTGGACGACCATTACGTACTATTCCGTAGGATTTGCACCTGAAGCTAGCAGGTATGTGAGCTAAAGTTGCAGAAGCGTCCAATGGAACCCTGACCATATCACCATAAGTTGCAAGGGTCAATTGCTTCTCGGTCGCCCCAAAGTTCTGGGGGAGCTTGCAATGTCCTTCCTGACTTTGACTCTTGACAATCTACCACCAAAAAGTCTATAAATCACTCAATTAAATAAACTAATTCCTCTAGTTTGAGCCATCAAAGTAATGACATTTCCCAATAGCAGCTTCTTAATTGAGGTAAATTGTTTAGGTCACTTAGTTTGGAAGAATCGCTTAGTGTCACTTTTCCTGCTAGAAGTATCAATTGCCGGAAACTTGATATTGTTTATTAGTAAAACAGGCAGACTTTGTATCAGGTTACTGTTATTCAGGCACATCACGACTATGTATTTTACAATTTAAGTCTTTATTAGGGATAACTTCCTTAAGACAAAATTACATAACCCTGAATCTTACTGCACAATGCTGAGCTTCAAGAATCACAGTAGACTTCAAGGAATGACGCCTCAAAGTATGTACTGAATGACTGTGGTTTTACTACTTGCAGGTTCTTCAAGCAACTTCTGTTGATATTCTTGATCCAACAAATGGCAGCTGGCCTATTTCGATTCAATGCAGGCACTTGTAGGACCATGGTTATTGCTAGTACTGGGGGTAATTTGATGGTCCTCCTCGTGTTCATGCTTGGAGGTTTCATTATTCCTCGAGGTAAGTGTTTCATAGAAGGAAAAGGAAGTAGAATACTCAGTTAAAAGAATTGGTGCTAACTAGTAATTAGCAAGCAACTCGGCCCTATCCCTGAGCACTAAGAGCTTGTTCGGATGTGGCAGGTAGTTTACCTCGTTGGTGGAAGTGGGGTTACTGGGCATCCCCCTTAACTTATGCTTTCAATTCCCTGGCCGTAAATGAGATGTTTGCTCCCCGTTGGATGAATAAACCGGTAAATCAGTACAGTCCTCTCATGTTCTGTTGAATTGGCATTTCAGGGTCAGCTGTTAGTTCTGTGTTATTATGGCAGTTTGACTGAGACATTTTGTTCTGCTTATGTTTCATAGTTTAAAGGTTTTTGCGTACTTGATTAGCATATCTTAAAAGAAGCAAGACCAAAGACATCATTTATCACCATCAAACTTCTTGTCCTATGAAATAGGGGACAAATACATCTTTCCATGCCTCTTTTTTCTCTCCCTTGACAAGAAACCGAGAATAATCAGTTGTCATACAGGCGAGCAACGGTAATACGACTCTAGGTTTGGCAGTGCTCAAGACCTACGGTCTCTCCAAGGAGAACTGGTATTGGATTGGTGTGGCAGTTCTTGCAGGATTCGTAATCCTTTTGAATCTGCTCTTTACCCTTGTGGTCACGTACCTAAATCGTAAGCTCTTGCTCAACTCGTAAAAAGGACTGACTTTCGTTTCCCTTGACAAACTACCTCGGAGTGTGTCAATTTTGTTGGTCTCTTGTTTGATAAGATGCGTGAAACTGCAGCACTTGGAAAACCTCAAGCTACAATATCTGAAGAAGCAGATAAAGATGAGGAGGACGAACAATCAGAATTAAAGGACGAATCTAGAATGAGGAGACTCTCTTCGATTATGAGAGAGTCTTTTAGTGGGCCCTTATCTACATTCGATGGGAACAACACAAGTAAATATTGCTACAGATTCCTTCCTGACAAAATGTAACCGGTTTTGACATGAGAATTTGCTTCTGAATCTTTTAGGAGGCATGGAGCTCCGAAGGATGAGTAGCCGAACAAATGCCAATGGCCTGAGCAGAAATGCTGATTCCAATCTCGAGTCAGCAAGAGGCGTCGCTGCAAAGAGAGGAATGGTTCTTCCTTTCCCTCCTCTAGCAATGTCCTTTGATAGTGTAAATTATTATGTAGACATGCCTCTGGTATGTAATCTTCACCTTCCATGCTTGTTAAGTCAACATCACATAATGTATAGCGATTTGAGATGGTGAGAGCTAGTCAAGTACCCAACCTTGTGAGCTTCATTTAACAGGAAATGAAGGAACAAGGGGTCTCGGATGACAAACTCCAGTTACTCAGGGAAGTAACAGGTGCATTTAGACCTGGAGTGTTGACTGCACTAATGGGAGTAAGCGGAGCTGGAAAGACTACCTTAATGGATGTTCTAGCAGGCCGGAAGACAGGTGGCTACATTGAAGGAGACATCAGAATTTCAGGGTATCCCAAGAAACAAGAAACCTTTGCCCGAATTTCAGGATACTGTGAACAAAACGATATTCACTCGCCTCAGGTCACCGTGAGAGAGTCTTTAATCTACTCAGCTTTCCTACGTCTACCGGAAAAAGTTGGAAAAGAAGAAAAAATGGTATAAGTACATTCGTTTTCGTCCTTTTGCCTATTTATTTAAGTTGTGATAGAAAGACTGTACGAATACAAAGAAGCTGGTGACAGATGATAATTTTATCTCGAAACGTTTGTGCTGCAGATTTTTGTCAATGAAGTGATGGAATTGGTAGAGTTGGATAATCTCAAGGATGCATTAGTTGGTCTTCCAGGAATTACGGGTTTATCGACAGAACAAAGGAAAAGATTGACTATAGCCGTGGAGCTTGTTGCTAATCCATCCATAATATTCATGGATGAGCCAACGTCAGGCCTTGATGCACGAGCCGCTGCAATTGTTATGAGAACGGTGAGGAACACCGTGGATACTGGTCGGACTGTGGTCTGCACGATTCACCAGCCTAGCATCGACATCTTCGAAGCCTTTGATGACGTAACTAATTTGAAACATTTTTTTTCTTTCTTCCTGTAAAAGCAACCAATGACTGATAGATGTTCCTAATTTAACCGGATAACTTCTGCTTCAGCTGCTGTTGATGAAGAGAGGAGGGCAAGTGATATACTCTGGACCGCTGGGTCAGAGTTCCCACAAGGTCATCGAATACTTTGAGGTACTAGTCTTGTACACTCACACAAATTCCTTTTAACAGATCTGGTATGATACGTATTGACAAGACAAGGCAGAAGCATCTGGTCTCACTCTCCTTTTTGCTTATTTCAGTCTATTCCTGGAGTCCCGAAAATCAAGGAGAAGTACAATCCCGCAACATGGATGCTCGAGGTGAGCTCGATAGCAGCTGAAATGCGGCTCAAGATGGACTTTGCTGAGCATTACAAATCATCAACCTTGTTTAAGTAAAGTGCCTAAACTTGAGATCAAACTAAATCCTTCTCATGTCGTCAATGAATTTTGTCACTGACCTGCTAACATTTTATGCCTTTGTGCAGGAGGAACAAGGAAGTAGCGGAGGAGTTGAGTACACCGCCCCAAGGAACGAAGGATCTGTATTTCCCGACGCAATTCTCACAGTCCTCGTGGGGACAGTTCAAATCTTGTCTTTGGAAACAATGGTGGACTTATTGGAGGAGTCCTGATTATAACCTTGCGAGATACCTCTTTACATTAGCATCTGCCCTAATGATCGGGACACTTTTCTGGAGGGTCGGCACCAAAAGGTACACATGCCTTCTTGTCCTACCCAGTGAACTTTTAGCGATATGGTTTTCCTTAGGACATCGAGTTTAAAATTTGCTCTCTCATCCACTTCATGCTTGCTGCATTACATCACATTTCCAGGGAAGATCAGTCTGATCTGAACATGATCATTGGAGCTATGTACTCTGCCGTCTTATTCATTGGCATTAACAATGCCGGGACCGTACAGCCTGTGATAGCCATCGAGAGAACGGTGTTTTATCGAGAAAGAGCGGCTGGAATGTATTCTGCCCTGCCATACGCGCTTGCACAGGTGGGAATTAATTACCAAGCTATACCTCTACTATTTATCCCAATTAATCTCCCAGTCAATACATTAAACTTTAGCGCTTCGCTGTGCAGGTGATATGTGAAGTGCCGTATGTGCTCTTTCAGGCTACATATTACACGGTGATTGTGTATACAATGGTCTGCTTCCAGTGGACAGCGGCAAAATTCTTCTGGTTCTTCTTCATCTGCTTCTTCTCCTTCCTCTACTTCACGTACTACGGCATGATGACAGTCTCCCTCACGCCCAACCACCAAGTCGCCGCCATCTTCGCCGCTGCTTTCTACTCTCTTTTCAATCTTTTCTCTGGATTCTTCATCCCAAAACCTGTGAGTTCCTTTTAGTCCCCTAAATCTCAACTCTCTTACGACCATCTAGCCAAATGTTTCTGCGCAGGACATAACAATTTGGTCTCCACTCCTTTCAGAGGATACCGAAATGGTGGGTGTGGTACTACTGGATCTGTCCGCTGGCATGGACCGTGTATGGATGCATAGTGTCACAGTATGGTGATGTCGAGGACACGATCAGAGTCCCTGGCCGAGCTGACCAACCCATCAAGCAATACATTCAAGAAACTTTCGGGTACGACCCAAACTTCATGGGACCTGTTGCTGGAGGCCTGGTCGCTTTCGCAGTCTTCTTCGCCACGGTATATGCTTTCTGCATAAAAGCACTCAACTTCCAGACGAGATGAGGCCATGACGATGCTCTTGAAGATGAAGGCAACCTCTTGCTCTGATCACCATCCTGTACTATAAAACATCGGCACAAAATGCAGCATGGCGAGATTTTGCTAGAGGCTGATTGATTTCTAGAGAAAGACTAGGCCATGCTATCTGGTGCAGGTTACAAGAATAGAGGATATAGCGCAACTGGAAAGGCCAAGGTTTAGTTCGTTGGCGACATTAGAGGACAGTATGCTAATGGTTGGAGTAGAGCTTATTGATAAGTGTCACAAAATACTGTCTAAAGCATCATCATCTTCATCCTCCCTCAAAATTCAAAACTGGAATTGATTTCATTGCCTGCAAAGTCTCTGGGGAAGTCCTATTTCTGTTTTCAATCTCTGTCCCTGGATATTGTGATGGAAAACCATTCCTGAAATTCTACATTGCTGCTCCTTTCCCTCCATCTAGTTTCAGGGAGAAATAGCTTGCGGAAGATTGGTATGAGAAACCAAAATTGAATTCCTAGAACAATCAACCCTTATCTCGGAACCGCGCTGATAAAACAGAAAGTGCCATCTTGATCATTAGGGCCGTAAGATCGACGGATCCGATGCGGACTTTTAGAATGTGTTCTTAATCCCATTTTAGCAAAAGTTTAAAGAGAATAAGGAAGAAATGTAGAACGACATTTATCAGACGAGCTTGAATAATTAGTCGAATTTGCGAGGACCATAGTTGCTCTGTGAGGAAACTTTATAGATGCAGTGGCAAGATCTTCCTAGAATCATATTCATGGAACTCTTTTTCCCCTTTTTATGTCTTCAAAAATTTTAAATTTGCCTGCGACGAACAAAAATATCCCAAATCTTTTCTTTATATCACGGAAAAAAAAAACAAACTTATACATATATTATATACGTACTGTCTGTTACAATCACATCTTGAATATCTTTATCACGCTAACATTAATTTAGGATTTTTTATAACACAAGGAAAACATTTCAAGCTATTTGCATCACAAGGACATGTTTGCAATGCTCGAATATGCGGGTCGATTCAATCCAAAAGAAGCGGGTCGTGTCATCTTGTTTGACGTTGATACCTCCATTAACTTTTGCTTCAGTTCCAATCCTTTTTCCCTAAATTAAATCGTAACATCGAATCAAATCCAAAAATACGAAAACATGAAATCGACAAAGATCTTTGGCTATTCATCCGAAGACCATCATATATCGATGTTTGGACCGACTCTTACTTCTTTTTTAAATCCTACGTTTTGTGAATCGATTTTTCACTTCACGCCAAACATCTTTAGCCTTCTCACGTCAATAAGAATATCCATTATTTCTCGAATTGCAGATGAGAGAGCCAAAGAGCGCCGATCTAACAACACAAAAAATTGGTTAAATTCGAAAGACTTCATGAAAATATATATATACCACTAAGGTGATATAATTCATAATTTGTAATACGTCGCTTTCTTCGGAAAATCGAAATATCCATTTTTAATTAAATAGGGAAAATAAGAGGAAAGAGCCAGCAAAGCTGGGGGAGGGGGCGGTCAATGAATGGAAGAAAAGCAAAGCGCGTGGCCGCCTCTGTACCAGAAAAGACGATGCTGGCGATGATGGCCCACATTTTTTTCTTGGACCGCACCCAATAATAATAAATAATAACAATAACAATAATAATAATAATAATAATAATTTATTTCTTTTTCCACGAGACGCTGTGGCGACTCGACGCGGCTCTCCCCCGTCCACTAGAATAATAATTTATTCTAGTGTTTTCAGTCTTTTTATCTTTAGCTTCAAAATCTCAAAGCGTATATCCACTAAAACTCTGGACCACTTTGCGCATAAAATCCACAGATCCCATCGCAACGTTTTCTTGCGGCGGAATTATGGGAAATTATCCTATTGGCCCGAGATTCATAATGCGAATGCAAAAATTTGATCTTAAACTTTTCAATTTTATCGATTTAGTCCCGAGTCATCATATAGTCTTTCTGACTAATTCTTATCGGGAGTTGTTGATAGGGTTAGACAGTCAAATTGAATTGACATCTATACAAGTATTATAGACCCTTACAATAAATTTATTACTTTTTTGAACGATTTTCTCCAGAATAAACTCGATTAATTAGTTTTTTTTTTTGAACAAAAACTCGATTAATTAGTTGCGACGCTCATCTTATTAAGAATCCATTTTCCACGGACACGTCGCCCGCATTCTTTCCCGATCAGCGCGTTTCACGACACGCAAAGCTGAAAAAACGTACTCGGAAAACCACCGTCGACATGACGTGGACAGACGACACGTGTCAAGAGCTAGATAAAACTTGGAGCGCGAATTCGGACATGCGGTCGGTGGACCAAAGATGACGCGGCATTTCCCATTTGTTCATCAAATTCTCTTCTTCTTCTTCTTTCTATTTTTTTTTTTATTTCCTTCCCCTCGACTATAAAGATCATCGCCTCACCTACCCTCGACCAAACCCTAATGTCGCCAACCAAGAAACAATCGAAAATCCTACCAATCTTAGGAAGAAGTCCATGATCGTGGAGATCTCCCTATTTTTTTTTTTTTTATTTCTACGCATGTCGTAGCGCGCACGTCCTTAAATTATTCTCATCCAACCCGAAATGTCCGAAAGCTTCCCGAGCATATTGACACGTGGATCCTTGGATTATTTGCCACCATATTCATGGATGTATAATTAACAATTTTCAAATATAGGAAAAATAAAAGTCTTGCATTTTCTTGATTTATGGGTATTCTCAATTTCAAGTTAAGGCCAATCACATCCCCTCTTTTTTTTTTTCAATTTAGAAAAGCAATGAGCCACTTAGTTCTTTTTTATGTTTGTGAAAATTTGATGTCTCCGGATAATTTGCCTAATGAATCTCTTGCTTTTATGTTACATTTCAAATTCGTGTCTATGTTCTCCTGTTGAAAACGATCGCCGCGAGCTGTTCTATCTTGAAAACGGCACCCACGCGAGAACTTTATTTTGTACGAGATTTGATTCCCTATTTTTATTTTTTAGGAACTCCGATATCTACTGAGAGCACATACACAAGCAACTTCAATTTTAAGATTATCGCACGGACAAATCATACATCATATTCACTCGAGAATGAAAAGAGAAAGCCTTCCGGTCACCTAACATTTGCACACATAAGAAAAGCAAATGCCAAATATATTCCAACATAGATAATGCATAAGCCTCTCTAAATAAATAATACCATATAAAGTAAGACTTATTAATAAATAAAAATTCCTTAAGAACAGGGTAAAAACATACTTATCGCATAATTTCCAAAAAAAAAAATAGAAAACTCAGTAACTTAATCTCAATATTTTTAGTATCGTTGAAAGGAAAAACAAATACGATTTGTGATTGTGAGGCCCGGCATGATGTACTATTGTTCCAAAGTTGATTGTGTGAAGCTATTCCTGACCTGTGCATAATAAATAGCCAAGGAAATCTGGTGACAGAGAGGTCGAATTGAAATTCTACCTAAAAGACAAGGCCTTCGATGCAAAGTTGATTGTGAAGCTATTCCTGACGCGTGCATAATAAATAGCCAAGGAAATCTGGTGACAGAGGGGTCTAATTGAAATTCTACCCAAAAGACAAGGCCTTCGGTGCAAACCCCCACGCATTGACAGCTCTCGAGACCTCTTTCTGGAAAAAGCAGAAAGATCAGGATCTCCAATGCCCCTCAATTTCTTCTCCCTCTTGAATTCCATATCAACTGGTCATTGTCTGCTTGCAGTCTTAATCGAAAAAAATGCAGTAGAGACGTCATCGTCAATTTATCACAAGATCCGGTTACCCACAAGAGAGAGAATCAACAATGCTCAAGAAAGGTGGAACAAACTCCCACCATATGTTTTCCTACTTACCAAAAAAAAAGGTAGTCGAAATTAAAATAGAAGTCGATAGAGATCTCATTCGTATGCGCATGCTCTTAATAGGAAACACGCAACGCAATGCATGTGTGCACGACCAATGTAGTAAACGTCTTGAATTAAAAAATTGTTGATACAGTTATCGAAATGCCTGAAGAAAAATATTTCATTCGAGTAGCGAAATAACTTTTCTTGTAATGAAATTTGGAAAAAAAAAAAGATACCCTTTTTATTAATTTTCCAAATGAAATGCTTGTCTTGGTTAAGATTGGGAAAATGACCATCCCATCCGCGTGAACAATTTGGATCGAGACACCACATAATGACAATTATTTATAATAAAAAAAGGGAATAAAGAAATGATACTCACATATCATTTTCCGTCGCTGTATTTTGTTCTGTATGCTCCCAAATCGATGGAAGGTCCGGCTAGTTGGAAAAGGACCTTCTGATTTCTCAATCTCAAAGAGAATTATTATTCACCGCAAAGGAATTAAATAGCCAAAAAAAAGTCGGTTTTAACAGATATTATTATGCACTTTAGCTGTGTAATTAACTTCACTCACTTCATAATATAGATCTAGACATTTTATGAACTGACAACAGGCTTTTTTACCAAAAACAGAGGCCAACTTAAAAATTGACCCTTTTTAGGCAGATGCATCAATCTGCTTGAAAAGGAAACCCTTTCTCCGTATTTAGCAGACAATTAGGGGTCAAAACCAATGGACCTAATTGCATGGCCCAATGCAAGAAAAAGAAGAAGAGGAATAAAATAATCCGGCTAATTTTATATATTATAATGACTTCACACGACTCCCTTAGAAAAGTCCACGTGAGCTTGATTTTCAGGCTTAATGCGCGCCTAATAAAATATTCTAAAATCTTAAGAGACATGTGATTCGACGATCAAGTCAAAGTTTTATTTTACACGTATTCAAGTCTCGGAACGAAGTTATGATGATCATTCACAAATTTTCATCTTTATGGTGGTATCTATGTGCGAATATCGCTAATGTGTGCAAACGTAAAATTGATTTCAAAGGTTTGAATTTTCTATGGAATTTGACATGAATTGACCTGAAAAAACCTAGAATTGCAGCAGCCATAAATCTCCAAGCTGCCAGACACATTTTCTTATTGGGGGGGCCTCCAAAAAAGTCGTAATTTGGGAATATCCCTTGCTTAAAAGTTCAGACTGTAGCTGGTAATCGTTAAAAAAGAAGGGAGAGAACAGAAAAACATGTAATAACATGAAACATTTCCAGGTGGCAAGCGCTCAGACAAAATGTTGCCTGGAAACAAAGAATGGATCAAATAAAATAGAAGGGAAGGGAGTAGCCGGGCTTCCATAATAGCCAGCTCTCTTACCAATCTTGCATTTCTCCTTCCCTCACCAGTCGCCTCCTGATTCAGAGAAGAGAGAGAGAGAGAGAGAAGGGGGGGGCAAGGGGAGGCGCCCATAGAGGGGAGAGAGATCCTTTCTTTCATTCTTCCTCTTTCGCCGGCTTCTCTCTCTCGCGCGTATATTACTTAGCAGCGGAAGACTCTCTCCTCTGCCGACAGCTATTTCATCATGATCTCCTTAAATCGCACCTCTTTCCTGGTAATTCGTTTGCCTGATTATTATCCCATTCCCCCCCGTTTCCTTCGTCTCATTTTTGTCTCTTCCAAGTATCAAGTTCCGATCTTCGGTGAATTTTCGCATCTGGGTCTGCGTTCATTTTGCAATCTTTGAGCAAAGTCCGAACATTTCTTGTTACGACCTTGTTCTTGTTGTTGTTTTCTTTTTCTGGGTCTTGTCAGCTGCTTCAACTTGTGAATCGCAAGTTCATTTCGCAGATTTCTTGAAACTTTTTCCTCGTGTCAAACGTTTTCATCCACCTCGATTTTCACGAAATATGAGTTCCTTCTCTGTTTTGTCCTCTCTTCTACATTACGCACATTCTGGGGGATTTTCATCGATATTTCAGCCCCCGGTTCATCCTCTTAAATTGCCACAATTAAAATCTTCGTAGGAAAAAAATTAAGTAATTTGTTGCCGGTTGTTTCGTTGCAGAGCAACTCAGGCGTTAATGGGTCGGGTATAAACGCCCAGAGACAGAGAACACGACCCCCAGCTTACGTGAAGGTCGTTGCTTCGCGCTCAAATCAGGATCAGAAAGGGAGAGCAACCAGCGAACGGAGCGGCAGCGCTTTGGTGGAAAACACATTGAAGGAAATGAAGGACCACACTCCATCTCCGCACGTTAGCATCAACACCGATTCCACCATCGGTGGCGGCGTCAAGGACGTATACGGTGAAGATAGCGCCACGGAGGATCAGCTCGTGACTCCGTGGACTGTGTCTGTGGCTAGGTATTGCAGAAGTTCCGGTTTTACATGTCTTTTCTTACCTGATATATATGTGTATTTGTCATGTGATTGTTCTTTCATGTAAAAAAAATTTAGATCGATGGTTTTGTTGCTTTGGCCTTCGCAACGTAAATCATATCTGAAGGAATTAAAAGAATGAAAAGAGGGGCGTGGATTTTGACTGCATCGTGTGTATGGCTATATTAGAAAATTCTTCTATTGTTGAGACCTTATTCAAATGTTGTCTTTTTGTTTCTCTTTAGTTCGGATGATGTGGTGAAATAATGGGAGACTTTTAGAGTGTTCTGTCATTTTTCTAGTTATCCTGTTTCTGGAAAAGGTTTGAATACCCTTATGATTTTAGGCTCCTAGGCTTGAGTTTTACGATTACTAATGATTTATGTATGGATGAAACTGCCATGTATCATATAGAACACCTTTTCATTTGGCTGTTCTTTTAAATTTCAATGGTTCAATTATTTTCCTCTTTCCTATTCGGAAAGTAGGTAGATTCTTAATCAAGCTTGTACATTTGCTCTCGACATATGATAAATTCCATACCTAGCTCTAGTAGACATATTTGTGTATGATATGGGATATTAGTTGTTTTAAGTTACTAACTGTCCAATATCATCACCATGGATTGTCTTAACTGGTTTCCTTATATACTCTCATTTGATGTATGACTGCCTGAGAAGTAGATTGATTAGTGATCCCATGGCTTTCAACATTCCTAGCTGGTCAATTTTTGTAAAAAAATGATTCTTATGATCTTACAAGAACATACTGGGATAGATCATGGTAAAATTGGTTAGGGAGATTGAGAGGTCTAAAATTCTTAATTGCTTTATATTGTCTGAGATTTTCCTCATCCATTTTTTCCTTTTCAAGGACAGTAACCCTTCCAAGTCATTTTGTGTAGTCTGCTGGCCTTTTGACCATTGATCTATGGTCAATTGTGATTCATTGCTCGACATTCCTCTTTTTCATTTGGTTTTTTCTTGATATACTTTTTCTACGTCTTTCGGGTTCAGTGGATATAGTTTATTACGAGATCCACACCATAATAAAGGACTGGCCTTCTCTGAGAAAGAGAGGGATGCACACTATCTGCGTGGCCTCCTCCCTCCAACAGTTGTTTCTCATGATCTTCAGGTTGTCAGATAAGCCTTGTCATTGCCAGCAATATTTGTTATTTTCTCGGTTTTAGTTTTTCCACTATGTTGACAGAGTTATTCATTACCTTGCATTTTCCTTTAATTTTTTGTATGCCTGTCCTACTTGACAGGTGAAGAAAATGATGCACAACATTCGCCAATATCAAGTTCCCTTGCAGAAGTACATGGCCATGATGGATCTTCAGGTAATTGTCTACTTATATTCAGTTTTTAACTTTTAAAATAGCTGAAAACTAATTTGTAACAAACTCAATATCCAAAAAAGAATTATTGGATTCTAATTTGATGCAATTAATCTTCTTCAGACGCAATTTTCCTTATATCAAATAAAAGTGATTTCCTGATGGAGTAGTGGTTGTGAAACAGATAGTTAATGCTTGAAAATTAACCACCTTTGCAGGAAATGAATGAAAGACTTTTTTACAAGCTTCTCATAGAAAATGTTGAGGAGCTACTTCCTGTTGTCTACACTCCAACTGTTGGAGAAGCTTGCCAAAAATATGGGAGCATCTTCAGGCGTCCTCAGGGCCTGTTTATTAGCTTGAAAGAAAAGTGAGCGTAACTGTCCATGTCACTTTATTTTGATGGTCCTTACATATTCCTGTTTCATATTTTGTCGACATTCTGTGGAAGTGTTGAATGGCGGGTTATCTTTTGCAAGGGGGAGGATTCTTGAGGTGCTGAAGAATTGGCCAGAGAGGAGTATTCAGGTCATAGTTGTGACCGATGGTGAACGGATCTTGGGACTTGGAGATCTCGGTTGCCAGGTATAACATATAGTGTTGGGGCGACTCTGGATAACTTTGGTGGTGGATGTGTAGCTAAACCATATGGTTAGGTGAAGGAACTCTCTCTCTCTCTCTGAGAACCCACGTGATTTATAACTATTCAAGTATGCTCTCAGGGAATGGGGATACCAGTGGGAAAGCTTTCATTATACACTGCTCTTGGAGGAGTCCGTCCTTCAGCGGTAAGTTACCACTGAATCATAAACTGTCTGAAAAAGATCTCAATCAAAATTTCATCCAGCTGGATATAGTTACTTGCTAATGCTAATTGCGACATATCATCCACTACTTTTTACTTCGACTGAAATTAAATTCTTTTTTTTCCCCCTTTGCTTGCAATCCTGTTGATTTTGATTCAATCGCCTGTTAGTTGGAAGTTAACAAGTACCTTCCTGCGCAGTGCTTGCCTGTGACCATTGATGTGGGGACCAACAATGAGAAACTGTTGAACGACGAGTTCTACATTGGGCTCAGGCAGAGGAGGGCTACTGGACAGGTTTCTAAATTGTTTTGATTGCTTTCTTTGAAAAACTTGGAGATTGGTTATCATAATGCGTTGCACTGTTTTACTGACTAATGCTGGCCTTTCATCTCTGTAGGAATATGCTGAACTTCTACATGAATTCATGACTGCAGTCAAGCAGAACTATGGGGAAAAAGTCCTCATCCAGGTGATGCTGCAAAAATTAGCAGTAATAAATGAGCTGTGAAGACTGTTCAGTTCTCTGATTCTGTTAAATGTTTTGCAGTTTGAAGACTTTGCTAACCATAATGCATTTGATCTGCTCGAAAAGTATGGCACAACTCATCTTGTTTTCAATGATGATATTCAGGTAATGTACATAACATGGTGATATGGAGGATTCTGTCGAAAATGCCTTAATTCTGTGCTTATAATTTCTTTCCTCTACAGGGAACAGCATCAGTGGTCCTTGCTGGGCTTATAGCAGCTCAAAAATCAGTTGGGGGAACATTAGCTGATCATAGGTTCTTATTCCTGGGAGCTGGAGAGGTTGGATGCGTCCTGTGCTCATCACACTTTCTTTTGTTTGACACCTTTCTAATTGTTGAGTGAAAGGACATCCCGGAACAATTGACAAAATAAATTAGACAAACGCTTCAAGCTGCCTTAGGGAAAGGAAAAGAAACCCTATTTTTCTCACGACATGACTGTTCTCATATGTAGACCTGCTAGTCTATTAGTCTTGTTGGTTTCTACTGGGCCTCCACTGTTAGGCATTTAGCATATTTGTGGCACTAATTGGACATTTGCATTTTATTTAGGAAAGGGAGGGAAAAAGCATACCGCACATTTTCTAATCTAGTTGTATCTTGTTATCCCATGTAGTTCAACTGTCTCAGCACATTTGATTGTGCTTGCAGGCTGGTACTGGCATAGCGGAACTCATAGCCCTTGAGATGTCAAAACAGGTTTATCCTCTAGATCAAATTATCTATCCATATATTCTTTGGAATCTTGATTTGAGGATTTTGCAGAGAAAAAATTCTAAATTGCTGCGGTTTATTCACTGCGTTATATGCAGACTGGTGCTCCTTTGGAAGAGACTCGCAAGAACATATGGCTTGTCGACTCAAAGGTAGGGAAACACGTCGTTTTGCTTATCATGCGAAATAAATTGCTTTTAGTTATTCTTTAGACCAGTGCATTGGCTGGTTGATATAATGATGGATGATTTCTCAGGGGTTGATTGTTAGCTCCCGAAAGGAGTCTCTGCAGCACTTCAAGAAGCCCTGGGCTCATGAGCATGAACCCATTAAGGAACTTGTCGATGCTGTAAAAGTGCGCTCTCTCTCTCTCTCTCTCTCACTCTCACTCTCACACACACACGCACACGCACTCTCACACACAGACCCATTCAGACAAAAATAATTGCTCTTATGTGTGGTTGAAAATGGTCCTTCATCTATTGGATTTTTACTCACCTCACTTCTTCGACCACGTCAGTCAATCAAGCCAACTGTGCTGATTGGAACATCTGGAGTGGGAAGAACATTCACCAAAGAAGTGGTTGAGGCCATGGCCACTTTAAATGAGGTAAATTCTCCTGTGTGTATGTTCATTTGTATTTGGAGGATCTTCTCTATAAACATGAGTGGCTGAAATTTAATCATTTTGGTGCCTGCAGAAACCGATAATTCTTGCTCTTTCAAACCCAACTTCACAATCAGAATGTACAGCAGAGGAAGCATACACATGGAGTCAGGTAACTTTAAAAACACAACTTCTATATCAAAGCCTACACATCTATTATGTATCTTTATTTTTTTACTTCTGGTTCATAGTGTGATTTGTCAACTGACCAGTACATGTTCATTCGTGTTATAATGGATCGAATATGACCGTTCATGTTACCCCCCCCCCCCCCCCCCCCACGCGCAATTACTTGGCAGGGTCGTGCTATCTTTTCAAGTGGAAGCCCATTTGCTCCTGTTGAGTACGGAGGGAAGGTTTACGTCCCTGGCCAGGTTTGATTCATGTAAACTCGCTGTAACATACAGATGCATGAGATCATGAAAAGGCTGACTCGTTTGTGCTATTTCTCTTCTTTAGGCAAATAATGCCTATATCTTTCCTGGACTGGGGCTGGGCTTGATAATGTCTGGCGCCATTCGGGTGCATGATGATATGCTTTTGGCTGCCTGTGAGTGCTCTTGTCTCAGTGTTCTGTACTTGCAATTTCAAGTACACGCTTTTTGAATTGTCGAATTTTGTAGCTCTTTTCTTTCTGAGTCTTTTTTTTTTCCTTGGGAACAGCTGAGGCCCTGGCTGCACAGGTGACTCCGGACAATTATGACAAGGGACTCATTTACCCGCCTTTCGCTAATATCAGGAAGATTTCCGCACATATTGCGGCAAATGTGGCTGCCAAAGCTTACGAACTGGGTGAGTGCTCTTTACACATTAGCAAATACCTAGAATTTTCATAATGCATCAATTCGTCATCGTGAACTTATTAGAGGAAAAATAATTTTCAGGTTTGGCGACTCGCCTCCCTCAACCGGATGATCTGGTGAAGCATGCAGAGAGCTGCATGTACAGCCCCGCCTACCGAAGTTATAGGTGAACCTGTGAGAATTGCTGAAGTTTTGCTGCTTCAAGTTTGCTATTGGAGCACAGTATTTATTGATCTTTCCAGTTCTCGTTTGCCTACTTGCTTATTTATACCCTGTCGCTACCTAGGAGAGATGTTCTATGAAAAGAAAGTGGAAGAATTAGGTCATACGATAGAAAAAGATTAAAGAGGGATAGGAAGTTCAGGACTAGCGTGCTTTCTTATGTTAAAAAGTTTCCCAGACCCAACAAAGAATCAAGCTCAAACACTGTTGTAGCTCGGCCTGGATCGGTCCAATGAAGACTGTTCTGACAATATACCTGCCTGAAGATTGTTCGAGTCTCTGTTCCTGTCGTGAATGTTTTATGAGGACGCTGTCCCTTGTCCATTTACCTTGCGCCCCATGCCAAATGTATAGAGCATGAAATCCCATGCCTTTGTCACTTTGCAAACTTCGACATAGAACGTTTTAACGGACGATAATGCCTCAGTCGTGCCCCGTCTCTAGCGTCCGATTGCGCGAGAGTTGTTTTGTCAATCAGGAGACAATGTACCGTTCCTCGCCGGCCAGATCGACACCTTCTCTGATCGGCACTCCGGTGTTGTCCAGTAATTTTCGGCCGTGCCAAATCCCATGGCGCAGTTGAAACTTCGTGTATCCAAAGCCAAAGCCAAGGCTACACAGTCCCTCTCTCCCCTGTCACGATGTTGAAGCTGGCTATTATTGACTTGATAAGAAACGCATCCGAGGCTAGTATCAGCAAGACTCCATGCCGCGTGAATCGTGAGCAAGAGGACAAAAGTCTTATGTTTCCGATGCACGAAGGGAGTAAAACCTAAGCAAAGACACTGACCGGGTCGAGATCAAGAAACACAAAGAAAGGGACTCGCCAGAGGTGTGAACGCCATGCAATTTGGCCGCATGCCAATAGTGAATTTTTTCCACGAAAACTTCTTTTTTATTCTTTTTAATCTTTGCAATCCATAAAGTAAAAATATAATAAAAAAAGGAAATGGAGGCGTTGCTTTCGGAAATTCCAGCAGGATAACATTGAATATAATTGAAGATAATGTTCTTTTATGTTATCTTCTGTCATTTTCGGGCGAAGAGATAAATGAAAAGGAGACATGACGGAATACCCGGAGCCAAAGCTTGACTTTGCATCCCCAATTCCTCCTCTCCTGACTCCTTCTCCGTAGTCCATATGCCCAATTTGACATTTTTTAAGAAATATTTAAAAAAATATTATATTTTTTTCCTTTGGTCGGAATCGAAATTTAGTTTACAATATCTGTATTTGACGTACTAAATGAGTCGATAATATTCAACTAAGACATTTGAACAATTAATAAAAAGAACATATTAGATAGTGATAAAAACGGGTAACTTATCAGATATCGATTTCTGATTATATTCCTAAGCTTAGGAGACACACTTCCAGGGCCAGGAAAGATCGGAACTGGCCGAGGTCGGTGGCGGAAGGCGAGTGCGAGAGGCGACGCGGAAATCCACGAGGCTCTTGCCAACGACCATTCGAAGGGCTACGGACCGGGGTTTCGCGAACGCGGGAGAAGGGTCGATTCTCGAACCATGTTGGGCAAGGGGGTGGATATATCTCAATCACATGTGTCTTTCGCGTGATTTTATAACTATGTCTTTAGGATGATCTGAAATGGGTCCTATCAAGCCGGACATTGTCAAAAGATTAGGATAAAATTTGGTGGGGGAGCAGATAATATTCATTCCTTGCGGATGAGGAAGATGGCCATGGTGGGGCCCCACAACAAAAGGCCGGTCGTGATTGGCGGGAGGCCCGGACACGCGTACGGTAGGCAGCGCGACCAGATCTTCCTCGGACCCCACGAAAGGGAAGGATGCGGGGCCCCGGGCTTGCCGCCACGTGGCGCGATCATTGTGGGACGGTACACGCCCGCGGTCATCGTGGTCGTGGGTGAGATCCAGTAGATCCGAAGCACTTGTCATTTTCTGGGCCCATCGATTTGATTTGATGGTAGACGTGACTGAAAATTCCACGTTACCAATTGAAATTCATTCTCTTGTATGGTCAATTTCGGTTCGATCTTGATGGGAAAATGTCGCGGAAGAAGCACGTTATGTTCCCTCGATTCAAATGTGCAGTCACTTAATCGATCGAAAGATAGTACGGTTCGAGAGAAAAAAGAATTCTAGATAGCTGTCGACATCGATTAGATACGCAACGTGATGTCCGTGCCAAAACTAATGTCAGCCTTATTCTGCCGAAACGAAATCATGTTTGTTGTACGAATCTTATTTATAATTTCTGTTGAATAGATGGTGACTAGATTGATTGCAATGGTTGTTCTTACTCGATTGAACGGTGTCCCTACATTTGATGCCTCTAGCCACAAAAACAATTCATGTTAATCACGAGGCTTTATTGAATAGAACGTTTGGAAATAAAAACATTTTATTCTAGAGAAGTGGTGGATCCTATTTAACCGGAAAGAGAAACATTTAAGTGATGAAAAATTCACAAAATAAGCACATAGGTTCTAGATGTTTCCTAGAAAAATAAAAATAAAATTTGTTAGCCTTAATATTTATAAAAAGTCTTTCAAAGTAAAAGCTACCATTTGGGCTAAAAAGGATATTAGTCAAAACTTACATTATTTTTCCTTAATGCTGAAGTGCATCTGGCTTGATGAGAGAGCTTTCCACAAAATAATTTTCCGGATGGTCTCTGTTTTGTTCGCCCGAACTAATTTAATCAATGAAAAAATATTTACATTCAAAGAAAACACCCAAAGTTAGAAAAAAAAAACAAATTTTCGATTCTAATAAGAGTGATTCATTCTTCCAAGGTTAACAAGTCTCTTAAGTAGCGCTCACTTCCTCACCATATTCAAAATATTTCGACACATCCAAACGCATTTTTTTAGCATATCACCAAACAAATGAAAGTTAAAATATCTTATTCGAAGATGATGTTTATGAAAAGCTATTTCTTATGTGAGCTGAACATTCCTTTGAAATGGATTTTACTAATGATTTTTTCCCCCGGTCTATTGGAAACGATAAATTATAAAAGGGATGATGAGATGGCTCAATGTGTAAGATGGCATCTAAGTTTTAAATTTATTTAAAGTCATTTCTAAACTTTTATTTTGATTACGCAATGACATCCTTGAATCTTAATTTTGTTCATTACAATTCTTAGAATTTTAACAATCGTCCAATTTAACCTCCTCAACTTTAGTCCAGTGTATAGTATCGTCCATGAGCTTCTTCTTTTTCTTGGATATCGAGAACTCCACCATAGACCCACCATGCCCAGACAGTACTAAAAGTCTGGGCCCGTATACCTTGGAGGAGGCTAGGCTTAATTTGTTCATGAGCTCTTGATTTGTTCAAAATCCAAGTTCTTTTATTGTACACATTTAAACGATGCTGCATCTTAGAGTAAAGTCTAAGTATCATATTTAATAAATTTAAAAATTCCGGGAGCATATTGTATATGTAAAACGTGTCATTTTGACTACCCTTTGCTAAATCTACGTGGAAGATGTGTCCACGGGCGAAACACCGAAAATATCCCGCAACAGACATCCGAGAGCGCGCTAAGTAAGGGCGACGCTCGAAGCCCAAAATAGTCATTTCGGTACTCCATCCCCTCCCGCTTTAACGAACCCGGAAGGAAGATGCAATCCCCGCATCTCTCTCTCTCTTGATTGCATTCGCGTCCATCTTCTTCATTCACGGGTTGCGGGAAGTTTCTCCGCCATGACGCGGCGGTGCTCCCACTGCAGCAACAACGGCCACAACTCCCGGACCTGCCCCGCCCGCGGCGGCGGGGGCTGCGGCGGCGTGAAGCTCTTCGGGGTGCGGCTGACGGACGGCTCGATCATCAAGAAGAGCGCGAGCACCAGCAGCCTCTACTCGCACCTCCTCACCTCTTCCTCCTCCTCGTCCCCGTCGCCGACCACCAGCTCTCCGCCGCCGGCTTTCGACCACCATCGGCACCGCGACTCGGACGGTTGCTTGTCCGACGATCCTGCGCGGGGCGACTGCGCGTCCAACCGCCGTGGAGAGAGGAAGAAAGGTATTCGCTTTCTGGTCTGATGCATGCGGCCTTGCCTTCGTTCGATTTGACGATGGCGTCGCGCTTTCCATGCGTGCTTCGTCCGCATCAAAATGTTGGGGTGCCTCCACGGAAACTTGAGGTTGAGGCAGACGCAAAATTCTTTTCTTTTCAAACTTGCGCTAAAAATGTAATCTTTACCTTCCGGAACAGTGTATAGATGCAAATCGATTGGTTATTCATGTTGTTTCTTTGGCTTTTGAGTGGTTATGGTTAATAGTGTTGCTGAGATTGAGGATCGCATTTTACGCATCACAACTAAAAAAGAAGCAAGAAAGAAGAGAGAAATCGCTTGATATTGCAGAGGAAATATCAATTCTCCATTTTTAGGTCCATGTGATAGTTTTGTCATTGTGGCCTATCGCAGTTTGCATTGTAGCGTTCCAGTTCTGTGTTCTCGATTAAGTGCGCGAGCTTTTTCAGTATGTTTTCTTGCACCTTCAGCTCTGCTTTTTTGGCCCTTTTCTTCATTTTCGTTTGTAACGTACATTCGAGGCAAAAGAAAGGAAAATGTCTTCTACGTCTGTAATGATCCATTACTAGTGTTTTCAATAGATGTAAAGAAATTATGCACGGTTTATTAGATTTTGTGAAGGCAGCCCGATCTTATTCCAAGTCAGGCAGCAATTTAAATTGCTGAATCGATGGCCTAGGGAGAAAGTCAATCGCAGATATGCCATTTGACCACGTAGGTTTTACCTATTTCCCAGAGATTAAGTTTCTTGGACCATTTGATTCTTGTCACCTTCCGGTTATTGCAGTCGGAGAAAGACAGGTATTCTAAGGTGAGTAAATGTTAGTATTAAAATTGAAACCGACGTCTAAGTCCTTTAAATTGGGATGCATTAGTGAGAAAACTGAGAGCAGAGAGCACGTGGTATTCAGAGAGAGAACATGATAAGAGTGTTATGGTTAAAGTTAGGTAGGTTCATAGCAGAAAGTAGATCTAAGAAATTCAAACTCTGATGAAGCTGAGACTTTTCCCCCCGGATGCTGTATATGAAACTTGGTGTCAGAAACCGCTACTCTTAACTATTACCTGTCTTTTTATATCAATTAAACGTTCTTTGAGATGACATTCTTGTTGAGTCTGCAAGGCTAATTGTTGGTATTGCTACATGCTATGACCTGCTCGATTGTGAATAAACTTGCTGTTTGGTCAAAAGTTTTTGAATAGTGGCATTAGGTGCAGTATTGGGTAATAGCTAAATCATGTTGGATTTGGTTTCTATAGGTGTCCCTTGGACAGAGGAGGAACACCGGCTTTTTTTGATTGGTCTGCAGAAACTAGGCAAAGGAGATTGGCGTGGGATAGCGTGCAATTATGTTAGGTCGAGAACTCCTACTCAAGTGGCTAGCCATGCCCAGAAGTACTTCATTCGGCAGACTACTGCTAGCCGTAGAAAGAGACGCTCCAGCCTTTTTGACATGGCTCCCGAGATGGTATGCTTTTCCTTCTACATCATGCTGCTTTTTCATGTACTCCACGGACACTTAAGGCACTTCCCATGCTCTGCACTAACTCAGTGAAGCACATTATTTGTTGGACCCTTGCTATGTCAATTAATAACCCCATAAGGGACAACTGCCAAGAAGTGCTTTTGTAAAGATATCTAAATAGCAAAAGTGAATTCATCAGTGCATATGCGTCCTGTAAAATTCAACCACTAGAAATTATGAAGCTTGGAAGAATGGAATACATCCATCCTTAGATCTCTAGACAACAGGGAGAAAATTCCCCGATAGCTTCATTTGTTACCTTTCAAGGTTGACTTGTCTTGTTTTCCTTCTGTCTATTAGTCGTGTTATTTTACAGTAGTTCATGATGTACTAGTCTGATTAATCTACTTTATGATTTTAGGCCACTGATCATCTGCTAATACCAAAAGAAACAACCTTGCCTCCTCCGTTTGCAAGAGATATTGATCAACCAGATTCAATGCCTTCACTGGATCTCTCACTGGCCTCAGAATCTAAGCCAATGGAAACCTCTTCTCATGAAACGGTCAAAGAAGTTGCCAAAACTGCAATGGTGTCTAATGTGTTTCCGTCTACCATTCCAGGACATTTCCCAACTTATTATGAACAAGTACCTCTTTCAATCTGGCCATCAAATACAACCTCTGTGGGAAACAAGACTGCAGAGATATGTCATCATGGGGTCCTGAAGCCAATTCCCCTGCTTCCTGAGGAACCCATCAACGTGGATGAACTAGTTGGTATGTCCCAGTTGAGTCTTTTAGAGAATGAGAACAGCTCCAAGGATTGTCCGGCTCTCTCATTGGAATTGCTTGGTGAGCCCTTGCGCCGATCAGCTTTTCATGCTAATGTTCTAGTTGCTTCGCCAGATTTAAGCAAGAGCAAGAACAGTCCAATCCAAGCAGTATGATTTTCAGAAAAGGGCATGGTATTTAGGCGTTGAAGGGGCAAACCTCTGTCGTTTTCTCCCTCCTTGAAAAATCTTGTCTTCCTTAATATTATGCTTTATGGTCTTCAAAGCCCCAGTTAGATAAGCACAGCTAGATAGTAATTCATATTTATTCTATTCATCTGTATTCATGTATGCTCTTATTTTGACTGATTTAGATCCAGACTCTTATTTGGATCCATCATATATGTACTCGTTAATCCTCTGCTCCTTTCTTATTTTTCTCTTCATTCTTGGGGGCAAATTTAGCAGCTAATACGCATTAAAGTTGACTGGGAGTTCAAATCATTGAAATCAAATGAGCCTTTCCACCATGTCGATTCTACCTAATGTAAACAGCCGGTGAGATGGCATAATTTTATCTAGAATAGGATGATCATCCCACGACACCAATTTCACTTATGGCTTATAATTCGAAATAAACTACCAACCCAGGTTTTCTTACTTTCGTGTCCTCGTATTATGGAAGCTAAGTGCATATTCTATAATCATAGGCTAGACTTGGAGATCACCTATTTTTCGGTTGTCATTATACATCTCAGTTGGCACATTTTTGGGCGAGTGGCTCTTGGATTCAGACTTTAGATTGGGCAATGAGATATTTGCAAGGGCATTGTTTCCATTAGAACATTGCTAGATTCTATTTGGTAGCTTTTTATCATATCATTTGGAAGGCAAGAAACAATACCGTATTTCGCAACCAGGCTGCATATATCCCTACAGTGAAGTTAAAGCTAGAAAAGGTGGTCAAGGATAAAGTTAGAACCTTCCAACATATGTTGGACTCTCCTAGGAATAGGAGAATGCAATGAGGATAGAGCCTTCATCCTAGTATGTTTATGCGTTAAAAGACCTTTATTATATGATCTTTATGTAGGTCAATTTTGGCTCTCTTTATATTCTAACCCAAAACCTTGGTACCTTTTCATTCATATATATCACATATTGTAAGTGAAAATTTTTGTGGTGCCAAGATACCTCCCCTTGTATAATTTTGGTAAAAGTTTATACAATTACTTACATTACCAAAAAAATAATAATTTGACAAACTTGATTGTTTATATAACAAGTTTGAGGCATAATCGAACTCTAATGAAGAAGGCATTCTTTTATTTTCCCAGAAATAAGTGAGGACGGTCGTGATCTGAGATTTCAGGCTTATCTGCCCTTTGTTTCTTATCAATTTTGCAATTTGACTAAAACCTCTTTAATTTTCGTATATCCATGAATTATTTTTTGTTTACAGCTCCTCGACATTCACTTGTTGATGAGAATGTGACTGCATTTCTGGAGGAATCCCTAACTTGTTCCTTACACAATACAGAAAAGCAAAGACTAACGTTGCGAAAATGATGAGAAATGCCATATCGAGACAGAACATTCATGGGAACAGACGCACGGGGTACTCAATGGGATACACCTACATCTTTCCAACTATAGCTCTTGCAAGGGTTTGCTTTCGCCAAATGAGTTAAATATAATAGCTCAAGAACCGCCACATTTCCCTATCTGCCCACCGGCTTCAATACCTTCCAACTATTTGCAGCAGTAATTAATAGTTCTCTTGGTCTGCCCAATTGAAAATGCCATCATGACTGATCAAACTATCGAAAATTGTACATGAAATAGAAAACAAGTTATGCATCCCATTTGTTGAGTAAGCAATCAGCAAGATACAGTAAGAGCAAAATCTAAGACAACAGGTACATGGGCATTCTCGTACTCACCTGTGTTCCGGATTTGATGCTGTGGAGGCATAAAATCTCCCAGTAAGGCCGTCAAGAGAATACAGATACCCAATTTACAAGACAAAATTTCCCGAGATGCTTTATGTCAGCTGAAGGCCTCTGTAGCCAGACTTCCTCCATCAATGGAAACCTCATCTAATCTATCAAGAAATCCTTTCCATTCTGTCTCTAACGGTGTCGAGCTGTTGACCCGGAAACCATAAGCAGATGCTGCTTCAAACTTCGTCCACAGTTCTCTCTTGAGTGTATTTTCGCCTGGTCTTTTGCCCATCTGGATACTCCTCGGCTCCTTCCAAACTGGAGTATTTTCAATGAGTGCCGTGGAGTTGCCAACATGTTCTGCAAAAATTAAAAAAAATCATTCCATTCATTTTCTTAGTCATATTGGCTGTATTAATATAATCTTTCTTTTAGAAGAGTTAATAAGATACAAAACCTTGCTTTATAGATTTCTCAATTTCTCGATGTCTTTCTAGAACAGCATCGCCTAGTGATAAGAGAGAGTCAGCTTGCTGGGCAGGAACAGGTATGCTTTTTGCGAACTGGCAATTGGTGGTCGCGGTAGTCAGCTGTTTCTCATCAGGGGGCTCCATCAAAAGACAGGACTTGGGGGGAGACATAAACCAATCTGGTGAAGACACCTTTTTCTCCTTTCCAATTCCCAGTTTAATAGCCTGTCGAATCCCCAGAAGCTCTGGATACCTTGTGGCCAGATCATCTGAAGCTCCGTCTCCTGAGGATTCCGACAATTCTGACTCACTGTGGTTATTGATTCCCACAGGAAACGGAGTTGACTTACGGACATTAGCATTTCCCCTGTGAAAACATTCAGAGATGGGTTCAAGCAATGAACAGGACTTCGGTGGTGACACTTTAAAGCAAGGCGTCATCATGAGCAAGGAGCAGTCCTCCTTTGATAGCACCATTGGAGAAACAAAATCCAGCTCTTCAATGTTGTCCTTCTTCCTCACAAGTGTATGAAAGGGTTTGTTTGGCGTTGGCTGCATAGCCACATCTTTCAGTGAGTCGTCTTTAATTTCTTGAGGTAGAGTGAGCGAAGGTGGTGGAGCAGTGACCGAAGTTATCTTCTCCAGTAGAGATCTAGATGATTCCTGGCATTTGGATGACAATGCTCTTGATATCGGCAAAGGTGTGAGCATGAACAATTGCCGACCTCTTTCGACGGTACAATTAGCACGCCAGGATACAAGGGGAGAAGGAGAAATCAGCGAATCCATGTTGGCTTGCTCTGGACTTTGAATCACAATGCTCTCATTGTCTTGGAGAGGAGAAGCTAAGACTACCGGAGACGGTTCTACCACATTTGTAGGCTCAACGGGAGGACTGGAGAAAGCCTTCTGCAATCTGGAAGGCCATGGCTGCAGACAAAGATTATCAGCAGCTTGGTTGGGGAATATAGTATACTAACAGATTCTACCATAAGAAATCCCAACAATCAGACCTCCAATGAAGACAGCATCTCAGACAGGAAGAGTGCCAAAGACTCGACTTCTTCTTTTCCCGGCTTGCTCATGTTCTTGAGTTTAAATGCTTGGGCTACAAGTTCATCTATCTGGAAGAAAACATTGAACACAATTATTAATTACCAAAAGGAAGAGAGTCTCATCATGGAAATGGCATAGCATATATCCTGACCGTCGATGGAAAAATGCAACAAGAACATCCCAGTGAAGCTCTCCACAACAAAGGTGAGAAAAAATCGTTGGTAAGTATATTTTTCAGGTGAAACAGGAAAATGGTTCATAAATATTCCGACTGAACATCATGAGAATTGGCTTGACGATCATGAACTCGTTATCGATTCTATGACTACAGTCCACTGCAGACTTCATTTAGAGCTCAAGCAAATTCATCACACTGCCAATTCCACTCTCATCTCCTAGCATCGTCTGGCGTTGAGACCTTGAAGACTAATCAGAACTGAAGGGCCTACACGAAGGAGCCTATTTTCATCATCTCACGCCACTTGCTTTCGTGGGGAACATCTGGTCTTCTTTTCTTTTAGTCACGTCACCACACGAGGAGACTCAGCAGCAGTTGACACCAAAACCAATTACAGGAAAAAGTCCAATTCGACCAATGAACTGCTCCAAAACCACTCCCCGACTAGGTTCCACAACCGAAGCCGAATCACTCATGGCCAAACCCAGGGTTTCCCCGCACAACGAAAAGGCCAAGAAAAGGAATCGTCTTTCTCATTCAAATTACCCGGTGAAGGACGCCAGAGAGATCGGACTGGACAAGCAGCAAGCGATCGAGCGATTCGCCGTCGTCGTCTTCTCGCGCTTCATCCTCGATCTTACATGTGTCGGTGGTCCCCATGGGCGCGGACGGAGGGAGCGACCCGTCACAGGGATTCGCAAATGGTTTGGAACTGCACTTCGCTACGGCGCTCTTCGCCCCATCCTTGATCACGCAGCCATTGTTGCAGTTGTTGGGCAGTTCTTTCAGCGCCTTCCTTCCAGATCGCGCTCGGCTTCTCTGCATCTCTCTCTCTCTCTCTCTCTCTCTCTCTCTCTCTCTCTTCGAATGACGGAAAGTTGTGCTTTTTTGAATTCCAGTTTCGGTTCTCGAACGGGCGGGCAAATATTATCTTAAATCTTGCTAATTTCTTTGGATTGGGCCTGGGCCGAGCTCTACTCGAGCCCACGATCGCTATAGCTCTGAGAAGCTCCCGAAACTTTAGTAAATTGAATAAAGGCATTAAATATTTTCATGTAATTCGAGATTAGATTGAACATATACGATATGTCCACGGAGCACAGTGGTTAGGTGAATATTCAGAAATCATATTGAACAAATTCAAAGTTCATATCCCGCATTGCACATTTAAAGATCATCCGTGTCATCATGACGAATAAACTTCGGATTGGGCCAAGAACATGGGCCGAGCTGCACTCGATCAAGCCCATCATCACCAGAGCTCAAAGAACTGCCCAAACTTGAATAAATGGACTGAGAAAATTCAACATTTTCACATAATTCAAGTACTAAATTGAACTTATATAGAAGTTTCACGATTCATATTAAACAAATCAAGAATTTATGAATCACATTACACATTAAGTCAAAGTTGAAGGATCATTTGTGCGCTAATCTCTTTGGATTGGGCCAATATCCTGGGCTGAGTTATATCCGATCAGGCTCGTGATAAACTTTCGAAACTTGAATAAATGGAAGGGCAAAATTAAAGATTTGCATATACTTTGACGAATGAATTGAACATGTATTAAAATTTTATGAACCATATTACACAGTGAGCGAAAAGTTCAAGATCCACGTTGAATAAATTCGAAACTTGAGAATCACGCCGTAAAACTTCAATGAATATTTGATTATTCCCGTTAAATTTCGCTAATTTCTTTGGATTGGGCCAATATCCTGGGCGCGTTCTTTTCGAGCCCGTGATCGCCGGAGCTTCTGAACCTGGTCGCAGAACCCGTCCAGGGGGGAGAAAGTCCAAACGCTTCGCGACAAATGGCGGCGTGACACGGGCGCACGATCTTTCCTCGTCATCCTCGCAACAAAGCACCATAGACAAACCGATGCGAACTGCCCTTCACTGAGTCATCCTCGATCAAGAATCACAAACCAGAAACAAGAATTGCCAGCGGAACGAAGCTCCGGCCATGGCGGAGTCGGCCGTTTTCACGGAGACCCGCCTGCCTCACCAGAGATCATACGGCGGCGTCCTCTTCCCTTCGGTCCTAGCTCCGGACGCTGGGATGGCACCTTCGCTCCCTCTTCTCACCCAAGCCATCACGACCCAGAAGCCGTACCTCGAGTCGCTGATCCACGAGGCCGGGGCTCTGCTGCTCAGGGGCTTCCCGGTGTACTCCGCCTCCGACTTCAACGCCGTCGTCGAGGCGTTCGGGTACGAGGAGCTGCCGTACGTCGGGGGAGCCGCCCCGAGGACCAACGTTGTGGGCCGGGTCTTCACGGCCAACGAGTCGCCGCCGGATCAGAAGATCCCTTTTCACCATGAGATGGCTCAGGCAAGGCTCTCTCTCTCTCTCTCTCTCTCTCTCTCTCTCTCTCTCTCTCACGCTGGGTCTGAGACTTTTGCGGTTCTTGGATTAAAACAGTTGATCATGATTCATGACGAGGTATTTCCACTTCCAGTTTCAGTGAAATTCGAGTGTGCATCTCATTGAGTGCTCTGTTCAACAATTAACTTTTCATTCGGAAGGTGGAAACATTTAAAAAAGGAAATGGTTTTTTCCTTTATTCTGAAAAAGATTTCAGTTCGTGGAAATATTTTGGCTGCTGCTCTGAACAGCTAGAATCGTCACGACGCTTGTCGCTTTTATTCTTGTTCCAATTACTATGATGTTTACATTCCTGCTATCTCCGTAACATGAAAGTTTTTAGTCCCCTCATCCTCTCTTAATGTTCAGTAAGTGTCAGTTCCTTAATTGCGTGCGTCAGTCCTTGTTTAGCGAGTCAATCCGATCGTCAACAGGTTCCTGAATTCCCATCCAAGTTGTTCTTCTTCTGTGAAATCGAGCCGGGGAGCGGCGGAGAGACGCCGATTGTGCTCAGTCATGTTGTTTACGAAAGGATGAGAGAGAAGTACCCGGATTTCGTGCGACGGCTAGAAGAGCATGGGTTGATCTATACTCGGGTACTAGGGGAAGAGGACGATCCCTCTTCCCCGATCGGCCGCGGATGGAAATCAACGTTCCTGACCGATGACAAGAGCTTAGCCGAGAAAAGGTTTGTGCTTCTTAGAACTTTCATGGTTGTGCAGGCATGATTCAATTCGGCAACTAATTGAGCCACCATTGGGATTGTATTATAAGTTCGTCGCATATCCTTTTGTCTCCTCAAATTTTGTGGAGAGTGATCTGTGTGGTTGTTACCTTGCCCTTTGGTTTCTCTTGTATTTGAAATGCGTCACTTTCAGGAACCTTCTTGATCTGGACATGTTTATCAGCAATGGCTTGAAGGGACGTTCCCATTTTAACCTCTCGTAAGCATTTTGCCAGGGCTGCTCGGTTGGGTATGAAGTTGGAGTGGACAGAAGACTGTGTCAAGACAATCATGGGTCCAATCCCGGCAATCAAGCTCGACCAGTCGCGGAACCGCAAGATCTGGTTCAACAGCATGGTGGCAGCATACACTGGCTGGAAAGACGCAAGGAATGACCCTGTGAAGGCAGTGACGTTCGGCGATGGCAATCCCTTGCCCCACGACGTGGTTCACGACTGTCTCAAGATCCTCGAAGAAGAGTGCGTTGCGATTCCCTGGAAGAAAGGCGACATCTTGCTGCTGGACAACTGGGCCGTCCTTCATTCTCGGAGGTCATTTGATCCGCCACGCCGTGTGTTAGCGTCACTTTGCAAGTAAATCACGGGCAAATGGCTATCACACTGGCATAGGGAGGGGATGAGTATGAGCTATACCATCAACTGGATGATTCTAGGGTATATAGTCAATTCCTGATCTCAGCCATGATGAGTGGTGTAGTGGATCTACAATAAACATATTGGCATATTCCTTCAATCATCAAAACTGAACGTTGATGTGAACTTTTAACTAAATGAATCCCCAAGTCACTGTTTGTCTGAAAGTAATCTGAGGAAACGAGAATCTGCATAAGTCTAGAACCATATTTTAACTCGTTGAAAGTGAATATTCACATCAAAAAAACAGAACGGCTCGCTTGAAAAATAAGCAGGGCAGTTCGTCCTCACTTCACAGTTACAATTTACACTAGAACTAATTCTCCTGCGAAAAAAACCTTTATACTTCCGAATGACAACGCACTTAGATAGAGAAAAAAGTAAGACTGGCAAGAACGTAGGACATACAGAAACAACAGTCCGTATCCGCATTTTGTATACACACACAGCTAGAAATAGTCATGAGAGGCGCCCTCAAGGAGAAAATTTTCAACCGTCACTATCTTCCTTGGACGAGGCCGCTGAACACTTGGCTGTTACCAGCAAGAGTAGCTTCCCACTCCACCGATGACAAGAGGATTTGAGAGAGGGTAATCACGACTTGCTTCATGTCTGGCCTTAGGATGGGATCGTCTTCCACACATTGCTTCGCCAACATGGCCATCTAGCGAAAGAACCACCAAAAAGTTTCCATGAGAAACCATCCCAAGCACATTTTACACTTTGTTGTTAAAAGGTTGTGAGCCTGGTCATGAGCAAAAAGAACTGGAATTCTTTTCCAGACCATTGTATAGTAATCCTGCGATGTCATGGCAATGCTTCACAGCGTCACAATATTTGTGACTTCAGTAATGCCTGATAAAAAAACTCATATAAGATCGCAAGGCCACTGCATATTACCTTGTATACACAATCGTGGGGATACAAATCCATCAGATTGGAATCGATCCACTCTTTCATACTTGACATGTTCATGGAGTCTGGGGAGCTCCTAAGAGCAGCTAACATCTGCAGTTGTGTCAGCATTATGATTAATACATTTCAAGGTCATCTTTCTATCGTTCTGCAGGACACTGACATTTCTATATATTTCCTATATTGAGTTATACCCAATGGACAAGCCAACGGAATGATGACTTAAGACCAATTTCAGGAAGAAGATTAAAAATCCCTATTTAAGTATAGAATAATCAAGAGTGAACAGACTGTACATCGAGATTGGATATGTGCCGGAGAACTTTCCGTGAGAACTTACAATGGACACCAATGAACGTCTTTCTGTACTTTTTGTCCCCGTGCCTTCAGTGCGTATGGTGGCCTCCTTTCCAGATATGATCTCGAAAAGGACAACACCAAATGCGTATACGTCACTCTTGGTAGTGGCAAGGCCATTACTCAAATACCTAAAACCACCAGCGAAATTAATACACAGCTGACTAAGAAGGGACAGAGTGGCCACAAAAAGGTTTACAATCTTACTCCGGAGCCAAGTAACCAAATGTGCCAACAACTTTTGTGACTGTGGCTTCTCCTTCACCTGTTTTTCCAACAAGCTTTGCCAAACCAAAATCTGAAATCTAACGGAAGCAAGAGGAAAGCGCTTAAGTCAGCAAGATGCATCAATTGGTCAATGAAATCTCATTAAGAATGTCAAAAGACTAAAATACCTTTGCCCTAAAGGAACCATCAAGTAAGATGTTGCTCGTCTTGATATCTCGATGAACATAATGATTCTTAGCATGCTCATGGATGTATTCTAGACCTCTAGCAGCATCGAGCGCAATCTGTACCCTTGTAATCCATGAAAGAGAAGTATGACCTAGCAACGGTATTTGCACATCATCAAAAACTCAAACAGACAGGTCTCAGCTGAAACGTGTAAGAACATATTTAGAGCATCGCAATGAACAAGAACCATATCATTATCTTCTACTTCCTTCTCCGAGAGTAATAGAATCAACAAGAATATATCATCAAGCAGAAAGTACCCAATGAAGCACATGCACGAGCACAAGGCATCAAGCACACTGTTACCTTTGCTTTGTGGGTCATGTAAGTGATTCTTCAGTGAACCCTTCTGCGAATACTCATAAATAAGGAATAACTCATCATTGCTGGCTGCATAACCAATCAATTCCACCTGCAGAAACCAAAGCAGCAACATCTTTGAACTGATGAACAAGATTTGGACAGGAAATAATGTTTCCTTATTTTACTGAAGAAAGGACCTTACCAAATTTGCATGATGGACTCTGCATAAAACCTTCATCTCAGCCAGGAATTCTTTCGTTTTTGTGGCAGTCATTCTTTTGATCGCAACTTCCTAAAAGAATTTGACAGACAAGAAAGCTTTCAGGTAAAGAACATTATCCTATGAGTACAAACATATGCTATTAAAATTGGGTGGTTGTGTACCTGGTCATGCAAGACTCCACGATAGACAGAACCATATGTACCATGGCCAAGAAGGCTAGTGTCAGAGAATCCATCAGCCGAGAACGTAACATCTTCATAACGGAAAACTACGGGCTTCTCCACATCAAATACATCAGCTCCCAGAACTGCAAAATACAGAGAAGCACTTTAGCATATGAAGGGAAAAGAACAACACAAAAACTGAAGAAGGTGTGGGCAAATAAGCAAATTTAGTGTAATAGAGAAAAGGAAGGTTCCAATAATTTAAATAAAAAGAAAGTTTATAATCCACATCATCCAATTGGGCAATTGAAGCTGAGAGAATAGCAAGTACCTTGTGGCACCGATTTCAATGAAACTGGGAAGAAGGTGAAGACAACCTTTGGCATTATCATATTTTTGCAAATTTATGTGCTGAAGTTCAAAAGAAATCTAGAGAAAGTGCAAGCACTTCAATGGAATTTAACTCTAGGGATAATGAAAGGTGTAGGCTATAAAGGCAACTAAAAGTGCTGTACCTTTTGGAATATTAATCTGGTGACCACTGGGTTCCCCATTGGTTTGCCTCCAATCCCCTGGTTTGCAGCAGATATATCTTCCTGAACCACAAAGGAAACTTGGGTTCCGAAGGATATGAAACTTATGTGGACTTTTTTCATCACGCTCCTTTCCACGGTTTCCTCGGGCTTCAGTAAAGCAGCTTGATGACCTCAATGAAAAGAAAACAACAACACAAACCACAATAACAGCAAGACCAATCCCCAAACTCCCTATAATCCAGCCGTATGATACATGAGCCTTGTGATTTTCCTTACTTTCTGCAACGAATAGGAGGTAATTACATCAAAATTATTGTATCTAGAAAGCCCGAAATCAATGTTTGACTTTAGAAAGAAATTAGAGTGATATTCATGAAAAGGGAATGCCATATGGAAGATAAGATCAGTCAGAGGAAGCACCCCGTAAGACCAAATAGAGTGAACAATTCATGGTTGCTTCCACAGCAGATTCTGATCCTCTTCCTCAAAATGGAAAAGGAACGAAGTTGGCATTAATATCAAGCATATTAATTCGTGAAGGAGAAGAGGTTACTTCCAGAAATTTATACATTGGTTTTGCGTCAATTGCAAATTTATTTGGAATAGGTGAAGCTAATCTGCTGTTTTCTTATGCTCAAAAAATTCGTTACTTTGAATAGATTCAGATTTAAGTGATCCATCCATATGGCTACGCTCTTATGTACACAAACAGAGGACGTAGAAAATAAACAGGCAAAGGAAACACGGAATAGCTACCTTTATGCAGTCCAATACTTGAATATAGACACGTTATACACACCTGAAATGCTCTCCACAGATGGTGCTGGAGCAGGGGGTGGAGTAACATCGTTCTTCAAAGGATAAGGCTCACCAGGAACTGCAGCATTGAATCCAAACAATCAAGTTAACAAGGAAGAGCGATCAAAGGTCTAAATTGTGAGGAAACAAATCAAAACCCCAATTAGAAAATCGGACATGGATCTTACTTAATACAGCAAATCAGATTACTTAGTCCCACAAATCATCTATGTGGGGTAAGGCAACATCGAAAGATAAGGTTACGTCTTCATGCACATTAGCTTAGGCTGTTAAACTGTCAACACGTTGGGTTTAGCTCAAAGTAATTTGACACTATGTTAGTATAACCTGCGAACCAGGACTTCACACTGGAATTAACTGCTACCACTACCGATCACAAGCTTGAAAAATAAACTTCAGCATTTGGAAATATGCCGGGAACATGACTCCAACTCGTAAGCATCCCACCGCATAGCTATCCGCAAAATCGAAGTCAATTATCACAATTGAATGCGCAAACGTCAGGCAGAATTAGTGGTCGCCGACTGAAAACATAACAACATAACCGTATATGCCGAAGCAGTTCACTAGACCACACCTCCACTTTCCCTCATGCTTCAGAACCAAAATCGGATGGAAACACGAGAAATTACCTGAATTGAGGGGTATATAGTAGAGATCACCGACAGTGACATTATCTGGGTTACTAATCCCATTCACTTGCTCAATGCTGTCCATGCTCACACCAAACCTACTGGCTAATGACTCCACACTATCCCCTTCCTTCATCACGTAACTCATTAAGTAATTCCACAAGCCACTCGAACACCCACAGAACAACCTCAGAGACACGACCGCGCCGGCCTTCGCTCTCCGCGTCGAATTCGGCAAGAGCGCAAGCCCGTCGTAGGCCTCGATCACGGTGTCGTAGACATACCCTTCATCGGATCTCATGGTGTAGGTGGTGTTGGTGGCGTATTTCCTCGTCGTTGACAAGCAAGAGCAGTTCTTTTTTATGAACACGTAGTCAAGATTGGAGTTTTCCACGGTTATGTCCAACGGCAATACGTCGAACATGGACTGGATCACGCCGAGGGTCTCATTCGCCTCGGGCTTGAAGGCCAGAAACGACGTGCACAAGCGAGATGTGTCCGTACAGTCCATGCGTGTCGCGTACGAGCAGAAAGGATCAATGTGGAGGAGCAAGCAGAGCAGGGGAATCAGAAGACGTGTCCGCGAGAAATCCATTCTTTTGTTGAGTGGGAAGCTAAGTCTGGCGAAAAATGTGAACTTCATGGATGCGATGCATGAAATTTGATGTGAATTTGAGAGGAGAAACGAAAAGAGGAAGTGAAACTGAGAAGCCGATGCTGAAATTCAGTGGGATCTTTAGAGTTTCCAGAGACTCGCAACAATCCAGAATCAAGAAGCAGAGGGGGCGAAACACAGGAACCACAGAAAGAAAAGAGACGGGAAGATGAAGTGAAGACAGAAATCAGAATCTCTGGAGAAAGATTTTACCGAAACAAGAGAGGATTTCTTGATGGGTGAGGCTTCTGGGTCGTGGAAGGACAGGAGAAGAAAGGAGGGAAGAAGCGACTCATGAGAACAGAGCACTTTCTTTCATTTTCTTTTCACTTTTTTCTTTTCTGAGTTACCGACTCTCCCCCTCTCTCTGTCTCCCTCCCTCCCTCCCTCCCTCTCTCTCTCTCTCTCTCTCTCTCTCTCTCTCTCTGTGTGCCGATACTGTTCAGCACACGACAGTGAAAAAGGGGAAAGCGACTCGGGAGCTTTGGACAGAGACGAACCAATCGCGTAACACAAGATATTTCTGTGATTTCTTTTGCTGGATTGGCAATCTTCCCACTGTCTTGATTATGACCCACTTCTTTAAGAATTTCCTCGAGTCTGTTCATCGTGGATTTGTGATGGTAGAAATTAGGAAAGATCTGCTCTTTTTTTCTTCTGGGGTGATGACGGATCTCAATGGGTGGCGGGGCATCCTCTGGAGAAGTTCCGTTGCCTACAAGTCATGCAAAGGCTTGATCAATGTCCCATTTGCTGTCTTGACTCGGATCTCACCGTCCAGGCTAGCATGTTCAGATATCTTTGTTTCTTTGTTTCTTTTTTTATTCACTCTTTTCACATCATATTAGAAGGTATTAAAATGAATAAAGAATTTCCTCTTCCCACTTAAAAAAGAAAGAAAGAAAGAGGCCCCGTCACTAGTCATTTCTAAATAAAAGAGTTCTTGTTAGATATACTCAGCATAAATAGATTTTCATTGTTAATGCGCTTTCTATGCATAATAAAAGAAAACATTTACTTTAAGAGCGACGGAATTTCTTGATTTGAGTCAAGGCAATCATGCTGAAATACGAAATTCAATCGGAGAACTAAAAGAGCGGGCCTTCTTTCTTCTGCAATTCACCAGAGAGCAAGTAAAGGAGAACATGTATCTTTCTTGTTATGGAATTGGAGATAGGGTAAGGGGGCGGAAAAATATATATATATGAAAAAAGAAATCCAAGTTAAAAGGGGGCAAAGGCTAGGAAAAATTAAATTATGAACATCGAGTGCGCATCTTGGGAAATTTCATTTCATGGGATTTGATGAACAGTTGTTTTAGTGGAGGGTGTGGCCGGAGAGGTTTTTGGGGAAAAGCATTTTTTTTTGGGGGGGGGGGGGCACGAATTACGAGAGAGAAAAAAAAGAATCTTGAAAATAAAATTGATAATGTACCGAAATTTAAAATAAAAATAAAAATAAAGAAGACAGGATGGTTGGGCCCCACGCTGGTTGCGGATCCGTCGTTGAATTCGCGGGTCAAACAAAAAGGGATAAAAAAAAGACGTTGACCGCATGGTCCGGGACTCCCCCGTAACCGACACTTACCGGTACTAGGCAGAAAATAAAACCCCGTCGTCAACCGCTAAGAAAACAAAGAAATTTTGCTTAATAAAGAAAAAGGAATCACTTCTTCTTTTTTCCCCATTTTACGGGATTTATGTCACCCCCTCCATTTATATATAACTTCACATTAACGGGCTCGAAATTAACGAGTCCATTCTATATTTCGATAGCATTTCAGAATCGCACGCCGTGATGTATATAGGGAACCCGATGTGTGACCTCGTCCCTCGTCCCTTTCCTCCCGCTCGACCGGACATCAACTTCCATTTGGACAATTCATTTTTCACATAAAATTCCAATTTAAAATCTCAGCAGTCCTCCTAATAATCTCGAGTCACCTTTGATAACGTGAGAATCTCATCCTTTTATGTTCCCTGTGAATTTTTCGGGACGATGGACTCGGGTACATATCTCGAGCTAATAATTTAATCTATGACTTTTTTTCAATTGATTAATCTATCGAATAAAAAAATTTGAAAACACTTAAGCTGCGGCATCGAAAGTATTAAATGCTCTACGGTTAGTAGGGTTGCCGGGAATTAATCAACCAGAATTCAAAAGAAAAAATCATGCCTCTTTTTTTTGGGTCGTGTGGGACCCATGAATTGGAAGTGGGCGTGGAAATTTCGGAGAAAAAAAGAAGGAGACTTGGGAAAGTTTGACGGAGGTGGGACCGCACGTGGACTGGATACAACTGTAAGAGGAGAGAGAGAGAGAGAGATTATTATTATCATTATAATTTATTATTATTATTATTATTATTAATAGGATGATGATGATGATGTCGATCCGGCGACACAGAGATCTAACGTGCCCTGGGGGAAACGCCAGAACGGTACTCTCCACCGCACCTGATTAATTTATGAATTGAGTAAATATAGAAAGAACTTCGGATTTATATTCACCGTCGCCTAATATATCTCGAAATCTAAGTTTAAAAACACTAAACTCATCCGTTACAATAAGAACTTCCGTGAACTTTTTTTTTATTTTTTTTGTAATAAAAGTCCCCCGACTTGTATCAGTTGTTCCTAAAGATACGGATTAATCGGAGCGGAATGTCATTTGATGTCATGGAACGTCTCTTTTTTCTTAAAAACGACATAAAATACTATTTTGGGACACAACGAACTCTATAAAATGTTTGTCTGGACGAGGGCTTCTAACCACATTGTAAGTACCCATAATGAATTAGTCTTGGTAAAAGGAAGAAGGGCTGAGGATCTACTCGAATGCCAGATAGAAGATATTTTATTCGGAGGCGGTGATAGTGCAAATACATTCCTATTTTCGTGAGACGATACATACTAGCTAGCAATCCACCGGGAAGAAGCTAGGGCTATTTGTGTCGCGATTGGCAAGTTTATGAATTTTTTACGACACCAAAAAAAAACTTTAGGGTGCATGGTTGAAGAGATTTTTGTGGCATTACTATTAATTATAATTAATTGAAGTTTTTATCTTAACCCCACTCTACAAAACTCCCAATCTCTTTCTCTCCGTGTCCTACTTTTCAGGCAAAGGTCTTCTCACGACGGTGATGATTGTTTACAGCGGAAAAAAAGCCCTTTTTTAAAATTAAAAAAAAACGTTATAATTCGCGGATTTTTAGCTGGTTACTTGTGCGGAAGATACTGTCCTCCATATATTTTTCTCTTTTTGTTTTTTACTGAGGCAGAGAGAATTTTCCTGTCAGATGAGCTGCTTCAATCCTTCTTTTATCATGTGGTGCTCTGTCGAAGCAATGTAGACATCTCGAAGAGAGAGAGAGAGAGAGAGAGAGAAAGAGGGAGCATATATTAGGGCGTGAGCATGATCCGGGTTGGACCGGTCTCGTGCTCAGCCCAAGGACCAACACGCATAGTGTTGATCCTCAATTTTTTGGACCGTAGACCAATTTGTGTCAGGTCTGATCCGGTCCAGTCCGGTCTCAGGGTTAGCCCGGGATCGCTAAATTATTCATACAATAATTTTTATGAAATAACCTACGCACAAAACTGGTTGTGGAACAACATAGGCAAATAAGAAGAGCGAAGCACTACACATGCAACAAGATCATAAAACTTGCTACGAGATAGCGGCGAGCCAGCAGCGGGCAAGGAGGCGAGTGAGCAGAAGGCAATGAGGCGAGTTAGCGGGGGGTGATGAGGCGAGCAAGCGGCGAGGCCAATAGGAAGGTAATCCTCAAGAAATTAGGACTTGTGAAATTATGAGCAATTGAGACTGAGCGTTCAATCTTGATGAAGAAGAAGTGAAGATAGTAGAACACTTGGGTTGGAAGAACCGAAGAAGATGTAGCATACGTCAAGCCTATGGGTTGGCCTTTTTTTTCTTGGTTTGGGCTTGGGAATAATTGAAATGAATGAGGAAAGCTGAGCCGCTATCCGCCGAAACTTATAAAAATTGGCTTGTAAAAAATATAAATATATTATATTATCGGGTTAGACCAACCCAACACCCTAAGACCAAGGATCAACTCACACAATACCGGGTTAGAGATTTTTTAGGACCGATGATCGACCTGTTTTGTCTTACAAACCCGACCAAGACCGATCAGGTTGGGTCGGTCCAGGATCGACCATAGACCTATTTTGCCTGTGATGTGTAACGACAGCATCTACGCCTCGGTCCGCCGCTCGCTCGCTCCATTCGCATCGCAAAAGTAAAGGGGGGGGGGGGGTGACGAAACTCCGACGCGTCGTTATCTATTCCTGGCGAGTCTCTAGACCTTAACCTATCCGGTCTTTTTTGGCTTGGTTGGTGAACCTCGACCTAATCTTAATAACGAGACGAGGTCGCATTAGAACTGGCAGGCCATGATTCCCGCCGTCGCCGGCCCAAAAACCACCTAAGCTAAGGTTAATTATTATAAACCATGGTCGCAATAATAATGATAATGATAATGCTGGACAGTCGATATTAGTTGGAGTTGGAGAGAAGGACGAGAGGAGTAAGTACTGCGTGCATGAACTGCCGTAAACTAGCCAACCTAATCTCTCCTTAACTTTTTCGAAGAAAACAACAACAACAACAAAAATCAGCGACTTAGAGGGAACACGTGGGGTCGTCGTCCGACGTGGCCTGCATGTGCATGTTCCCCCGGGCCGACGCCCTCCGATCCATTCTCTATTATAACTATTATCGAATTTATTTTAATTCCATAAAAAAATGAAAGCTTTTCTAAAACTTCATTCGTTTCACGAAAAATACATGTTTCTGAAAAATGATAATATTTTATAGTATTCATTTATCAAATGCTACCGGCTTACTGGCCTCGAGCGAGATCGAAGCGCAATATCAGAGGCCGTCCACTTGAAAAAAAAAACGGAAAATATTTTCTCTAATTTTTGAAGGTGTTTTTTTCATTGATAGAAAATATTTTCCTTAATTATTTTATTTTCCGCCAAACCAACGCCGACAAATATTTTCTCGAAAGTTATTTTTAGCCTAAATTATGGCATGCTAAAATTAACGGATCTTATCCAAACGACAGGCTGCGCAAACTGCATAATATAAACTGATTAAATACTTCTTTTTAATGATATCCCCCCCCCCCCCCCCCCCCTTTTGTTTGGGTATTTGATTAGTGATTGGTAGACCCCTCGTCCAGCCTGGACTCGCGGGGCAAGCATGTTGTTGTCCAGCCCCCATCCTCTTGCGTATGGCTAGACTATTGGCAATATATATTAAATTTATTGCGCGAACATCGATTCGGTTTTAAAATTTTTCGATAATGCAGATTTGGCCTTAAACATTTGCGTGAAGTTCTAGTGTGGTCGTTCCAATTAAATTTTGGTCGGAAATCGTTGATGTGAAGAAGGGTCCACTTAATCCCGACCATCCTCTGTAGCACGTGGCGATGTCGCGTGATTTCCGAAGAAAATACGGCCGGAAGGGCCATGTGGGAGTTTCGTACAAAGGTTTAGGACTAATCTGGTAGAATAAAAAAATTACAATTGAATTGGTATTCATACAACATGTTCGGAACCGACTAAAAAAGTTCATGTTGATTTTGGTGCTCTAGCACATGAACTATTTCTTGCTCTCCAAGTGTGACCAAAACTCTCGCTTTCGACAACCTGTCTCCAACCCAAACTTCGTCCCATGCTTAGAAATGCAGGTTTCCCTTCTTCTTCTTCTTTTTCCTACTGGGAAATTTCGATTAGTATTGATAAGTGAAAACAATAATAAACAAAATGACCAATGCCTAAAAATTATTTATATTATGCACTTTACCGATTTTGTACCAACTTAGCAATTTTTGTTTTACATAATTTACCAACATTTCGAATTCACCGATTTCTATATTATGAACCTAAATTGGAGAGTGACTTATAAACTTCAGTCAAGTAAATAAAATTGACTTATCAACTCTAAATTGAACTATTTACTTGCGTTTATTGTTCCTTTTTTTTTTTTGTGAATTGACCTACTTTTTTTTTTCCTTTTGGTTCTCAGCAACCCATCGTGAAATCTACTCGATCATGTCGGCATCGGTTCCGCACTTTCCACAGGTTCTCCGGCACACTCCCGAGGTCCGACGTACCGAGGCCGATCGTGACAATCGAGGGGTGGGGGGGGGGGGGGGGGGACCAAGCTTGGGCATGGAAAAGAGGCTACATGACAACCAAAGGCCACTTCACCTAACGGTTTAACCCCTTTTTGTGCTTTCGCAGGAGTCGTCGACATTAACCCCATAAATCATAGCTCTCTTTTCGGGCTATTCATTTGCATGCTAATGATTTGTATCCAATCCTAAAACCTAAGTCGCATCTCCGGTGGTCCCTCCCCTAACATTAATTATGACGTTGATGACATTCCTTAAGACCCATAGTTGGGAAATTAAATAGAGAGGAGCTTTTTGCACGGCTCCTTCCATAATTGATAGGGAAGAATGATTTCTCCTTTCTCCGTTCTCGTCAACTTGTGGGCATTAATCATTTCCGGACCTCCATAATTGATCTGGTCCCTAAGGTTTGTGTACATCTTTTTCGTCGGGCACATATTCGAGAAGCTCATTAAATTTTTGTACCTGATGTAGGTCGATGCTTAGGCACGGATCTCCATCGACCGATCGTTGCGCGAAATTAAGCAGCGGGCGATCTCCGTGGGGGCCGATTTTGCCGGCGAGAGATGGCTTTGTTTAGGATGCGCAGCTAATCACGAGCACAAAGTGATGTGGACATACTCGAATCTTTCTTTAATGCAGAGGGAGAAGTTGAAAACGAGGATGACGGGTGATGGACATCTCTGGGTTGAGTGAAAGATGGGCCGAGAGGCCCGATAGGAGCGCACTGTGATGGGCCTCACAGGCCTTCGAGATGAGCAGAGGCCTTTGTTAGGCCCAATCACTAAGCTTGCTGCCAGTCGTTCAATCAGAAGCACAACCATACACAAGTTCGAATCTTAGAGAAGTAGCACGACACGACAGCATGGGCATGGATTTTGGAGCATCTGATCGAAATCTCGCACGTCAAATGTGTTATGCGAATGCGTTGACATCATTCATCTTACTGATTTTGAGATGTCTCATAGCCGAAACAGATCTTTTTAACTAACCACTCGAAACAACCAGGAATCGATCTTAATTTATATTTTCTCAGCTACTCACGGGATTCATATGGCTTAAGATTTTCAAGTTGATTGCTCACGTCGTTATCGTCGTATCAAAGTCAAGTTTCGCCTCCTCGAAACTCCTAGATTGTCAAATTGCGTAATGTCCGAGTATAACTCTTTTGGTATATCTTGCAACTGGCCTAAGCGCACGACCCCGCCACATGTTCTCACTCAACCACCGTCTAAATACCTCAAATCTAAACCGATCAGCCTTTCGTATGAACAGATCTGCTCCGAACGACGAGAGGCGACGGCCAATGCGTAGCCACATCAAAACCAGTCGACCATTCGACGGCGACGTCGCCGCCGGGCGGAAAGCGGTCAAACCCTTTAGACGGGCATGTGGCGTGCCCGTGTGGTCCGCGAAGTCCTTCCGTGTTCCGTCCATAGATGGAGCTTAGGGAGGATCCTCGAGAGCTTTTGCTTTTGCTTTGTGAGGACCCAAGGAGCACGACGGGTGGGGCCGAAGCACCATTGATGGAAGCGACTGATGAGCGAGAGCTTTACTTTCAGTAATGCGAAGGTGGGTAGTTGAGGTTTGCGATAGCTGATAGCTGAGGGACATTCGAGAGGCCTTGTCCCAATGACATTCCGACTCATTGTCCACATTAAATTGCCCACGTTTCGATATGAGGAAAGTTGCTAGGTCCGGGGCCCCGTCGTCATCATCATCAGGGTTAGTGCAGTGCCCCCTTTTCTTCTCTTGCGACCTTTCGTTCGGGTTTCCTTCGTTGCTCTGCCTGTGCTGTTGGTGGACATCAAGCTGTGGGATCTAAGGCTTCGACGGACGTAATGGCCAAGAGTCTGTACTTAGGGTTTGTCGAGACAAACATCTTACTTGGCGTCTAATCAATGGGAGCGGAAGTAGTTCTTCTCGTCGTTTATGCTCTCTTCTTTTCTTTTTTTGGCTAAACACGAGCGTGATGGACAAACGATATGGCGAGCAATGGGTTAATCGTGATCATCTATCTTCTTGGTGTCTATTCAAATGGGAACACAGGTTAGTCTTCTCGTAATTTATCTGGCTTTTGGCCAAACACGTCGACCCGACTATACGATGAGCGAACACGATTAACGATCATTATCGCCGAATGGGCATAGCCGAGAACGCGAAGAACTTGAAAATTGAAAAGTGGCGTCTCATAAAGTTTGTAATAAGGGTTCCAAATAAACACAGATCCAAAAGAGCAAGCTCGAGAGGCTGGAATTCACGTATCGCTAATGGTAGTGGGGATCAGTCTCTCCGTCTAAACGCAGTTATGGAGTCCATGAACATGATGTAGGAACATTCAGAGCCCTACCATGTCTCACCATATCATATCGGCGGAGCTTTCTCTCTCGACCTCAAAATCCATCTTCCCGAGGGTCTGCAAGCGGTCGTCAAGCTAAATCTCCGCATGACAACGATCATATTAATTACTGTTTAGCCGAGATAATCAGGACGGCATGCTTCGAACGCACCTAACACAATACTTTCCATCAAGAAACACCGAATCGGGGGCGAGATTCGGGAGTCAGAAAGAGATTGGAGATAGAGACAACGACGGATCCTGTGACAAACAGGAGAGGTGGACCAAGGCGTAAGGCTTTTTTCACCCTCGATGGCATTGTCTTTTGGCCAGAGGTACAACGATAGGAACCTCATGGAAACAGCGAAATGTCCAGGCTTTTCGCGGCGCATAAAGTGTTCACATTTGGGTGATTCCGGGCATAAGGGCTTTTTTGGCCGGGACTAGATGGATGGACTTGACAAGCAGCACTGTCTAATTCGATCGAGGGAAGTGACGTATGATGCGGCTTCCCCTCTTGAATCATATCACCATCGACCACATCAAGAGATCCTCCAACTTGCCTCCACTGCCGACCTCGCTATTGCTCTCTATGCTTCATAAACATCTAAGACATATCCTACTCCTTCGTTTTCCTCCTCCTCCTCCTCCTCCTCCTGTTTTGCGACGACAAGTTCGATGTTGTCCGGCGACACGAGGGAGAGAAGAGGACGATCGAGGGAATTGATCTTCATGTAATTCAGAGGACGGAAGGCGGGACTGTTTTTGTTTTACTCGTGCGGCCGACCGACGTACGCTTAATTGGCGTGCGCTCGTCGACGAGTCGGGAGAGGCGTCACTCGGAAAGAACGTCATGCACGAGCGCGAAAAGGTTTCCATTAGTGAAGTGTAAAGAAGAAGACGTACTTCTTCCTTTTTTTGTTAAGTTTATTATATCAGGAAGATTGGGAGTGATCTTGAATCGGCTTTAGAGATCAGGCTCCTCGCAAATCAATTTACGCCTTAGATTTTGATCATGATCCCATGATGGATGGGGGTTGGAACCTTCTTCCAACGCCACCTTTTCTGACAAATCCCCCACGCGCAAATACTAAATTAATGAGGGGGAGACACGACAGGATAAGGGTTAAACCAAGTTACTGTCGCCGCCAATGATGCTCGATTAGCATGCTTAATTAAGAAATCATGGCGTCCGACCCTCGATCGCCTTGCGTCTTTCTTACGTGGATGGTCCCTTTTGTTAGCCAAAGGGGAGCGATTCTCCACGCCTCCGACGTGATCTTTGACTCCCCGGTGGAGGAAGACCTCCTCAACCCTAAATCATCATTGGCTTTACGAACTCGGAAGCCATGAATTCATGATTCAAATGAGGAAAAGAGCTTCAGAAATGATGATCGAGCCGGGTCGTCCAATGTTGAAGACCTGCGCTTTTCTTCCTCCCTCGTGGAAAGGCTATGGGAGACACACTGATGCACCATGGAACAAGTCTCGCTCTTGACTAGGACCTAACCAGAAAATCTCGAAAAGGGGGTCTTCCAGAGTTATCAAATCAAGAATTCTTTCCTGTTTTTTCATTTCCAGCTGAATCTTTTGGACCAAATGTTCCCAATGACGAACGACCAATGTTAAGTTCTTGCTACAGTGCATGGTGGGCAAATGCGAGGCAGATTCGAAGAACATAAGAATCTATTCGATCGTGGCGTTGATTGCACTCCCAGTTCTTTTTTTTCCCAAGATTTTTCGGGTCCACATGGACTTTAGCTCTTTGGAGCATGGAACTAGTTATGTTGACCATCCTGATAATTAGCGCGATGGAGTTATCCTGATAATTATCGCGGTGGACGCTAAGTGCATCTCTTTCTCTAATCAGAGATTCCAAATTACTACTTGCAAATCTCGAGAAGCTATTCTCCCGACATCGACGGGCCACTTTTTAGATCTCGCGAATGAAAAATCAAGATGGAAAGATAAAGAGGAACGGAGGTCGTAAGATTCTAGCTGTGGGGGTGATGATTTTGTGATCAATTATTCATTTGGTCGATCATGAATGATCATTGCAAGGAAGTACACACATGCGGCGCGTGAGGGGTAGGGGGATTCAATCAAGTAGGGGGAAGGACCAACCACATATGCAAAGAGCACATAAAAGGGAAAGTGACACGGATGTAGTAATGGTGGCGACCAATTTGGCAAAATTAAAAGTACAAATAAAGAGACTAATATTAAATAAATGTCTCCGGAATTATATTTTAGTCGCAGGGTTATGATGAGCAGCCATAAAAAAATAAAAATAAAACAAATAATACGTGCATATATAATAATAATAATAATAATAATAATGGAAATGAAAGTACAAGAGAAATGGAAGTGGTGGGGTCTCTCACGGGCAAAAAAGATAAGGATCAGCACGTCGAGAAAAAGATTGGGGGGAAATGTTGGGGGTGATTATGAGCGTGCATGGAGGAAATCATGTTTCAAAACGTGGCCCCGAACATTTTGTAGCAGCCGGTAGGAGTGAGCATGGTTACCGGTCCAATACTCAATCCGAGAATCAATCGGTACAGCGTCGATTCTTAATTTTTGGGACCGTGAATCGACCCGTTGAACTTCGGACATAGGACCAGTCCGGTCCTCGATTCAACTTGGGGACCGCTAAGAGTGGTGGGGCGAGCAACGAGCGAGGCCAATGGAGGAGTGAGGGCGACGAGCAGTCCTCAAATTGGGCTTTGCCGGCTTTATAGTTTTAGCACAATGCAGGGAAAACTGTTGAATGTTGATGCACGATTCAACCTTCAGTTGCAACAGAAGTCAGAAGCCAAAAGCAAAGCAACGCTCCAAGAAGCCAAGAAATCATTAGGCCCTAGCTGCAACTCTGCTCCTGGATCATGAGTTTGGCAAGAAGAGAGGCTTATAGTTGTACTCTATAAATTAGGCTCGGCGGGAATAAGAAGTTGCTCCTAGGTTTGGGGAGAAAAATGGCATGCTTATATATACTATATGTATGTCGGGTTGGTTCGGATTGAACTAACCCAAAATCTCACGATCAAGAATCAACCCGCACAGTACCAGACTAGAATTTCATGGCTGAAAATCGACCCATTTATCTTAAGAACCCGATCAGGACCGGTTGTATATTTAATGGAATGTATGTTAATTGGTCGTATATTTTCCTATTTAATAAGAAAAGGAAAATAAAATTAAAATGAAGAGAGAGAGAGCGAGTAAAACAAACCATGGGAGACGAGCTAAATGGGGCACCATGCTCTCGGCTGAATGGGATTTACAGGTGAAAGATGGACCGACATATGGGCACGCATCATATATTTATTACAGCTCGATTTCCTAGACCCTTTTCTTATCTTAACAATCATTAATTTCATCCAATATAATTTACCAGACATTCTTCTACCTGCAATTTCGAAGTAAAAATTTCCCGACGCTATAAATATGTTGAAAACACGTCATACTTCTTTTACGGAACTCCTCGAGACGATATAGCAATTTGCAATACCGAACGAAAGACGAATTCCGTTCATCCAAATTTCCTGACTTAGATTTCCAGCCATCCGATTGAGATCTGATGGTCGAATTTTTTTTCTCTTAGATGTCCGATAAATAGATGGTTGGAACAGAACTTAAGTCGGGCGATCCATTTCCGTTCTTTGGAGTCGGTGGGGCCGCGCTCGACCACGGTTTTGCATCGTCGGATTTGGTAGCGACAGGCTCGTCAAGAATCTCGCCGTGTATTGGTTTCGTCCATTAGATGAAGACAAAAGGACAGCAGTACCCTTCAGATGAGGACTCCCCGAATTGTACATATTTCCCACGAAATTTATTATTTTTCCGGAAATGCTAAATATACAATTTTGACAATATTACGATGTCTCTATCTCGCACACAATTTGTGTAAGGTCCACCCCCGATATAAAGTATTCAGACACGAGCGAGCCAGCAATGAGGGAATGAAATTCCCGTATACTGATGGAACGATTTTTGTTCGCCAAAAGTAGAAATTTTCGCGTATTAGCGTCCGAATCGTATTTGTATGATGATCCCTTTTGCTTCGCCGATGTACCGAGACGGAAATCGGTATTCATATATCGATGTACGGTTAATCGAGAAAAAATGATGGAAAATTTAGGAAAAAATTGAATACGTGGACAGCAAGATAAAAGAGGTTAGCAAGGCAAAAAAATCAGAGTACTTGGACATTCATTGTATTCGCCTAACTCATACGAATTGCAAGTTCCGTAGGTTGACTTATTTCTTATTCCTACCACGACAGGACATGGGGCCGGTGACAAACTCGATCAATAGGTGATTTATTGATAGTTATGACTGCTTATCTAGAACTTAGGTTTATCGAGGAATTGAAAAATACAAAATTTTCGCGGCGGCGACTAGTATAGGCACGAGCGAGCCTAATTAGGCGGCCTCGAGCTTGATGCCGAAATTACGTGCTTGACCTTTTTTCTAGCCCGTGCTTCAAGCTTGGTGGGTCTAAGACGGGTCCGTCGAGCGATCTTGTCCATGATTAGTAGCAAGCGCTCATGAACCTCGGTACTCAGTATGTTTTCTTATCGATCATATGCCATAATTCTTTTCGAAGATGAACGGTCTTTATATCTGATTCCTTTAAATGAAGATTTTGTCGATGTTTGGACACTCGCGCCGTCGTTAGCAAATGATTAAGATGTAATCGACGGGTCTAAATTGCACTCAACTTAGAAACTCTGAATTCTCTGCATTCTCTTGCGGCACAAGGATGCAGCAAATCCTCTCCTACTCTGTCTCTCCCATCAATGAGAGAAGGCCAATAAGAGCTTCCCACCGAGTTTCTTGCACCCTAAGAAGCGAACTCCAATTGAATCGAGCCGCAAGCGCCTCCCTTATCCCCAAAGACCCGGGCTTTGCTTTAATCCAATCTCTCTAACAAGGTGACTGCGATGGTTACGCAAGCCACGGCAGTGAAACCAGATGCTGAATCACTCAACGGACAGGATTTCAAGAAACGTTAGAAACAGAACAGTATCGTGTCCCTCTCTGGGGAAGAAAACAAACAATTTTGCTTGATTTACTCGGACTTCTCAACTAACGAAAAGCTTTTCCCATTTGTCGACTTCCCCCCCTTTCTCTCTCTCTCTCTGTGTGAAGACTTTGGACTAGTGTGCATAGAGAAGTTAGCTCGTGTCCGGGATTGTGTGGTAGAGCGAACTGTAGACAGAGGGTGAAGGTTTGAAAAAGAAAACAAAAAAGAAACAGGTTGGGTCATTTTCTTTTATCTCCGGGGCTTGAACGCAGAGAGAGAGAGAGACAGAGAGGTCATCTTTGTAAGGCCCTTTTAAGGAGGGCGGTCAGACAGAGCGCGCTTTGCTTGTAGAACTGAACAATCCAAAAGTTTATCTGGGGGACGAGGCCGGGGTTGCGTGCATAGTGCTCTAAAAATTCCATTTTTCCTGTTCTGGTGTTTTTGGGCAAAGGGAATCTTTATCATCTTCTGTTCCTCTCTTTCTCTTGCCTCTTCTTCTTCATCTAGGAAAAATCACCCTTCCCTTTACAATATACCTTCCTATCCCGCATAAAGATAAGAGAGAGAGAGAGAGAGAGAGAGAGAGAGAGAAGAGGAGAACCCACTTAAGCGTGCCAATAATTAAAACCCAAGTCAGATATCATTCCTCCCTCGCATAGCTCTCTTTATTTGCTTTTGGGAGGGTGTTGATCATTATTAGTTTTTCTCTTTCGCTTTTGCTTGGTGGGGTTTTGTATTTGTTCTTCTGGGGTTGGTTATAAGAACCTAAGAGATGGGTGGTTTTTTCAGTTTGCGCTCCTTTGTGTTTCCCTCTAGCGTTTTGAATCTCTGAAAGGCTGTCTCGTTCTTGATACCCGGTCTATGCTTTTGGCTGGTTTTAAGGATGTGGGTCTTCGTGACTCTTTGCTTGGGTTGAGTACCTACAAGTCCTAAGATAGGTAAGTCTGGAAGTTCCATTTTGGCTTTGGCTTGTTCTGTTACTGGCTTCTTGGCTCCATCCATGTGGTTTTGGGGTTGAAGTGACCCTTGCTTGTAGAATTCCGACTTCCATGCGATTTTTTTTCTTATATGAGTTTGGTGATTTGTTTTCTGTTTCAGTGAAACAAGCACGTTATTTTCCCCTCCTTCAACCGGTCACTTTAAGTCTTTCTTCTGGGTGGTAGCATATGGAAGGTGTTCCAGGAAATGGAGTGGCCGGTCGTCAACTGCTGGATTTGATGTCCAATAACAGAAAATGGCTTGTGATGAGTGATGAAGCCAAAGCTCATGGTCCTTCAGAAGAGAAAAAACTGGAGCTCAGGCTTGGTCCACCAGGCACTGATGACTGGTGCAACCTGAAACAGGACACGAACAACAAGAAAAGAGACGAGGCAGTCCTTTCCTTCGGCCACTTCCCTTCCATGGTCTCCACACAAATCGCCACCAACAATGGTGTACACCAAGCCCACAAGTTTGGCTCCTCAGAAGCTCTGGCATCTCCATGGCCTGGTACAAGGTACAAAGAGAATTGCCAAAAGGTGCAAGAGCAAGAGCAGATGAAGCCACCCAGGTCATATTACCAGCTGCCATCGGCAATCTCTCAAAGCAAGAGCTTGCCTTTCTCGCCGAAGGAGGCTTCACAGCCCAATTGCAACAATAAAGTGTTGAACTTGCAAGATTCAGGAATGAAGAAGGCATTTTCACAGGCCGCTGTCTCTGCTGCGAATACAGCTGTCCCCAGTGTCTCTCAGAAAAGGTACGCTGAAATTATTCATGATGGCTATACGGCATTGATTTTTCTCTTAACCCATGACATGATGGTTGTTCCTCAATACCTGCTAAGGTGGCTCCTTTTATTGCTGTTTTTTCAGTAATGATGGTTTTTCAAGCTTTTCTGGCAACACAGCCTTTTTCCTCTTTCATCCCTTTTATTGCAAGTTTTGCCTTTTCCCTGCAATATGTTCTCTCTATCTGCCAAAAGGCTTACAGAGGATGTTTTACATGTTAAAGATTGTCGCGGATGAGTTACTTTCTGCATTCATCAGCTGTAGTAAAAAGGATATTTGCTTGGTACTTAGAGATTCTTAAACATATTAATCTCTATCAAGGATTTTTTTTTCTTTTGGTCGCATCTGCTTTTTATTGCTTCGTTCCCTCTGGTCTGAAAGATACTCATCTTCTCGTGGGAAAATCGTTTTAACTTATTTGGTTTTGCTTTTATCTTTTTGGTTTCTATCTCTGGATATTCTTGAAAGCAGAACTGCGCCTGGTCCAGTGGTGGGTTGGCCTCCAATTCGTTCATTCAGGAAAAACATAACCAGCAACAGTTCCACCAAACCATCTCCCGAGCCTCAAAATGAGACCTCAAACAAGGTCGCTAGGGAAGACAAACCCGTCGAGACCTGCGAAAAGAAGGGCATGTTTGTGAAGATCAACATGGATGGTGTCCCCATTGGAAGGAAAGTTGATCTCAAAGCCTATGATAGCTATGAGAAGCTCTCGTCTGCTGTTGATGAACTCTTCAGAGGCCTTCTTGCAGGTTATAACCATCGTGGAGACGCATATGAAATCCTTAAAAGTCTTTCATTTAGGAAAATTGTAATAAACGTTCCATTTATTTAACCTTTTGGGGTCAAGAAAAAGATTAGCTGAAGATGTCCTTGGTTTCCTTTTTCCTTTCTTTTAATTGTCCAGCCCAAAAAGATTCCTCTGCTGGTGGAATCGACAAGAAGCAAGAGGAAGAGAAACCAATTACAGGTGTATTAGATGGGAGAGGGGAATATACACTTGTTTATGAGGATAATGAAGGAGACAGGATGCTTGTTGGGGATGTGCCATGGCAGTAAGCATCTTAATCCCTTGATGGATGGATCTGATGCATTAAGATTATTATTCTCCCTCGCATTTTTATATTGCAGGGCTTAACGTGAAGCCATTAGTGGGCTCGTTCTTCCATGTTTTGACGTCGTCTAGCGATCAGTGCGTGGAATTTTTGTCCAAATGGCTGTTCTTTTACCTATTCTAGGAAGAACTTTCGGTTTAGGTGCACTCGGAGCTCGATGTAGCGGAATTGTTGTTTATAGACATATAGAGAATTGGATTCCTAAAGTCTCGCATTTTGAAGTTAGCTAGACCTGTGATAGTAATCTATAGAAAGTACCACTGTTTTTAATATTCTGATATATTGCTGCATGTATGGTTCGCAGCATGTTTGTATCCACCGTCAAGCGATTGCGGGTGCTGAAAAGCTCTGAAGTTTCTGCGCTGTGCCGTAAGTTTGTGCTTTGTTCGTATACAGGGACTTAAAATTCTTGCTCTCTGTTTAGTTCTAACAACTTTTTGTGGTGTTTTTCTTTTCTTGCCCCAGTTGGTACCAAGCATGACAAGAACAGCGTCGAAATGAAGCAGTAATCAGAGGAGTTTTTTTCATGAAGGATTTCCCGAGGAAGAGAAGACGGTATCTGGGTTCGTGTTTGACATTTGACTTGAGATCTTTGATCAACGAGAAGTAAAATTATATGTGAGCTAACTGCGTAGAATATCCGAAGCAAAGTCGGTTCCAAAGGGTCATTTGGGTTTGTTCTTGGTAGAGATCCTCTTTGTTTTGTAAAAAGGGCAGGAACTGGTTTTGGGTTCATGTAATATTGAATGCTACATTATGTGAGAAATTTTCGGATCCTTTCCAATCCTGTTTTGTGCTTCTTCAATTATAAATATTTATGCCACTTCATGCGGTTGGCTTTCAGGTTAGAGAGAAAACAGTTGGTTGAAGCCTCCTCTTATCCAAGCATTGCAATTGGTTCTGAATTCAAACAACTGTTTTATGTCGAGCTGACCATGCCATTTGACTTTATCGTGGTAAATGTTCGACGGGGGGAAATTTTTCTGATGCCGAACAGGCGTCGTTTGACCTCTTCCCCTCTGCTGTCTAAAAAGCCTTTTCTTACCTGTCCATGGACTGAGACCTCAGTTTGCAAAAGTTATGTCTTAAATTATGAGTAAATTTCTGAGCGATTTACTCCAGAAAGGCTAGGTTGTTGATGAACCGGTCAGTGAGAACTACTTAATGCGCATACCATTTTTATATGCTCAGAAAAGGAGTGTGATCTTTGATATATTCGTCTTATGGATACTTTTAACTAGGTCTCCGGCTGAGGAAAATATGGCGTCTGCCTTTGTCCAACTTGGTGCTCGGTTTCAGATGATCTGACATATCCTAGTTTTAATTAAAATCCATCGGACATATCTGAGAATTAATAAGGTAAGTACAGGCACTCCTAATCTTCCGTGGCTGACCGTTGCTTTCAGAAAGTTATTGGATCCTCCCGGTGCGTTGCTTTCTTATATCTCTAATTCTTTATCATCTGATGTATTTGATACACAAGAGTGACATGTATGGAGCGCTTGCACCGATGCTAGACACAAAACGGCTCGCACAAATTGGTCATATTCGAATCCGGTCTTGCGAATTTTGTCTGTTCTTTCTTTTATTCCCTGTATGTTGAAATCACTGCCAACTCAAAGGCTTCGTTTGGGCATGAAAGGAGTGATGAACAGTGGGTAAAAGGCATGCCCTTTTTGATCATTTTGATCTTAAAGATCCTCGTCCGCCACTGCACTAAGCATAATATGTATATCGGGCACCGTATCCTTCCATGGACTCTCGACTCAGCATTTGTTCCCCCCACCCCGCCCATCCTCCCCCGAACAAAGAATCCCATTCCTCCCTCATTCTCATCTTTTCTTGGTTCTCTCTCACGGACGAATTGTTCATTTGTGCAAGCAAAAGTCCAACATCTGTATTTGTCAATTGCTTGGGCAGGGGCTTGTTGAGTTGATGAGCTACATTAGAGGCTAATGACTCGTTTTCTTTTTTGGGGTTAGGTGCTGCCAGTCAATGCTTCCACAGGTAATGAAACAAGAATGGCTTGAAAACTTTGAAATGCCCGCACAGGAAAAGATGAGTCCTTTTCGTTGCGTGCTGCCTAACTCATAGGGACAGACCTCAAGTAATGGTCACCATACCGAAGGAATCATTCGTTCGTGTGCGTGCGCGCGCTCGCGCCCACGTGTGCGTTTCGGTTGGTGATTTTCTTGTTCTTGAGAGGTTCCTTTCAATGAACATTGAAGGCCGAATTTAAATTGGGACATGCCGAAATTGCTGAGTGAAAACAACCACACGGCTTTTGGAGACAGACGCCCTGAAGTGGTTTGTGTTGGTGGGAGTCTTGGAAGAGACAAACTAAGCGTCAATCGTATTGAGACAAGGATGGAAGGTGAGAGCTATCGTTTTCTCCTGTTTTCTCAATGATTGCTGCGGTAACAGTAGGAATCTTGTGACAAGGGTAGTGCAAAACCCTCACGAAATTCGCTCTTTAACCTTCCATCATTCTCAGACAAACATTATCCGGACACGGTTTCTAGATTACTGAATACCGATTCAAAGATAGCAAGTGGCAAAATATCTAGAGGACATAAAAAGTACAGGCGATACGCGGTAATTTTCCGAGGATATTTTCGTAGCACTGAACTATTTTCAATTCGGCCCGGGCGTGAACCACAAGGAGAACCCGGAAAAGCTAATAAAAAACTAAGCATCCTCAACTGGACACATAAGACTTGACCATAACCAAACTAACGAGTATGACTTTAGGTTAGAAAATTTGGAAGAGATGGACGACTAAAATCCATAGCTCCACGCTTTCCTCCTGCACCGGGGCAAGTGGGGGCAAGGGTGATGGAGATGGCTTACCTGAAAAACGTTCTGACAGAGGGCAGGGTTTTGACCAAAGCCCTGAAATTTTGCGGGGCGTTGCAAATAAAAAAACTTGGGGAAAGAAGCAATGTGATGCCTAGTCAAAGCGAAGCTCCTTTATAGATAGGAGCTCGGTATAAAAAGCTGGATGCAAATCCACAACCTACCCTTGTCATGCACTTTCAGAGCACGTTGCAGTGCGCGGTAATGTGCACTGATTTGATAGCCTATTAGACTAATAGCGAGTAATGGTGAAAGAAGAAAGTTAATGCGTTTTTGTCCCAGCCTGCAAATGAATCGTGCAGCTCTCCCATGGGCAAAAACCCAATTTCGAGAGAGAGAGGGAGAGAGAGGATACTACAAAATGAATGGGTATATCATTCCTTTCATCCCATATACAAAGGGGTTACAGACACTTCTAGTTACTACTGTCCTTTTCCCTCCAAGCAAATATACGAAACCTCCAAGCCTTCCACCGCCAAATTCAATTTCTTGATAACCTTCCACAATCTCCTCCTCGATGTTCTCGCGACAATTTAAGAATAAACTTCAGAGAGGGCTCGTGCCCATGTCGAAAGAAACTTCGGCAAGTTAATAGGTTCATTCTTGCCACGCAGCGGAACAACATTTTCTAACTATATCAGTCGAGGCAAAACAAAACTGTCACAATCCTGAAACCACAAGTCAAGCTGCATACGGATGATCAAAAAACATTTAATGCTCTAAGGCCAGCCAGTCAAAATGAACGAGAGAGAGAGAGAGAGAGAGAGAGAGGCTAAATATCCTTTCCATTACAAGTCAGTAGCGTACAATGACTAGAAAACAGAGTAGAACATTGGAACCTGCATACTTCACACGCTAACCTACTGAAGCATCTCGTTGTCCATATGCGAGATCCTCAATCCTCATAAACAAAACCACTTTCTATAGAAAGAAAAAACCCACCAAACGAATCCAGAATATTCCACGACATTTTCCCATACTTGACAGGATGCTGGAATAATCAGTGCAAGCGTCAAGCGCTTCAGTCTAAAATTAGAACTGTACAGATCAACCGCAAAGCTTTGCTCTGAAAGCTGCAGTTCACACTTCACATCACGTTCGAAGACAAGCTTCCTTCTTTTTCTTTTTTCTTCTTTTTTTGTTTCATTTTCCGATTGGAGTTTGCTTCACAATAAGAAGGTACCAATGCACCTGAAAAAGAAACGAATGAAAGCCAGCAATTAATAGGTACTTACCAGAAACTGCTGGCTTTCTGTCTCCTTTGATCTTTCTGACTCTGATGGCCTCACAGCCAAGAACTTTTTATCAGTTGATTCAGATCTTCAATCCATTCCAAATTGCTCATGTAGAACTCAACCTGCCATTGAACTAAACCACCAAAAAGGGCACTATGTAAAGACGATCATGATGCCAAAAAGTAGAGAATGCTGCAAAACAATTAATAAAAAAACGCATGAACCTTATCACTGGCTTTTGCACCTCTGGGTCCATGCCGCCCCTTGACTGAAGTGCCAGCCCAACCACTGTATTTGGCTTCACGACGCACAAAACAAGAGATGAAAAGGAAGATAACTCAGTAAATCAAACACCCCCAAAATTAAAAGAAACACGAGTCTCTGATAAGGCAATGCAACCAAAATGAATTGCCTAGATGGACAGATATTGTCCTGACCAGGCAGCATAACCAGATCTAAATGGAAAGGCAAAATAGGAGAAAAAAGAATACAAAAATAGAAAATGGAAAAGAGAGCTTAAATTTAAACCTCCAATTCTTCTCGCAAACCTCCTGCAAACTCCGCACATCCGATCTCCAAGGACAAGTTTGAATCTGCCTCGCATGAATCACTCCGTGAAGACGCCGGATTGGCACTACCATCAATGCTTCCCTCAACACTCCCATTATTCCCCTCGCTGTTTCCGATGGCAGACTCTAGCCGCATGCCCTCACATGAACCCACTTCACTTGCAAGGACTCTGGCAGCACTGAAATTAGAAGCACTGCCACCTTCAGCATTTTCTTGCTTTGAATGCTCATCATCCTCAGCCAATTTCAGCTCTTGGTTGGTGGAGCCAGCATTAGCACCAAAGTTAATAGACTCAATTTTGCTGCTTTTGTCAACCTGCAATGTCGTGGTCAAATCAGAAATCTCTCTCTTTCTCACTAAACCTAATACAGAATTCTCCTGATACAGGTTGTCTGGTTTGTCAGTAACAATTTCAGGTGATACTGAATTACGCATTTGTGGACTGAGAGATCTGCGTTTTTCCAAAACACCTTGCTTCACATCCTCCCCTACAGGGCTTTTCTTCCTCTTAAGGTCTCTCTCAGCTGATCCACCATTGCACATGTCAGCATCTTCTGGGGAAGCTTTTTCGCATTGATGCTGGGTTGAACTTCTAGATCGAGCTCGCTTATATCCATCAGGAAACACGTAAGAAGGAATCTGCTTTCTGCGAACATGAGACACATGGATCTCCATCCCCGGTTTCCAGTACATATACATATTTATGGAGTGCCTAAATTCATCAACCGTCCCACGTATGTCAAACTGCTGACCTTCCTGAACTTTCTCCCCCTGTTTCCTCTGCAAACCCATGAAAAAAGCTGTATGTGCACATTGCTTTGACATATCAACATACTCGTGAGGGTATGGATGGCATTGCAATTTCCCATATGTGTCCCGTTCAATCTGCAAGACAACAGAAAAAAGTAAACAAGGAATAGCATAAAACGTTGCTATCCTATCTCATCAGTTCATAACAGATGCACATATAGGAGTGCATCAGGTTGAACTCTATTCAGCGGCCAAAGAGGCCAGAGACTACCATCAAAGTCAACTGCCTAAGCCTTGATTCCACCCAGCCTTTCCAAGAACGCAAGTCATCTGCATCTGCAGCAATTACATCGACCTGCAAATAATTTTTATAGCTTTCGAAGAACATGTAAGGCTCAAAAAGTGAGTTCCACTGGGCCTTATTCAATTCAACCTCCTGAAAAATAAAAAGTAAAATGCAGAACAACATCGTCAGATTAGATCAGAAAACTAACCGACCTACGTGAGCAAGGATACTGGTATAAGCATACCTCACATATCTTGTTGCCGAATTGGAACTGTTCCATCATAACACGCAGAGTACTAGTTGAGACATTATAGCTAGAATTCATACAAGGATATGCAGGTGTTATGATAGGCATATGATGGGTCCTGTCACGAGGATTTTTACGTGGATCCCAGACAGAAAAGCCAAGTTCATCCTCTTCAATTGGGCATAACATGACAGGATTCGGCCAACGCCACTGCGTATAAACTCTGAAAAACCGTGAAACTAGCATACTAGGGATAGCATTAGGATAAAGCTGGCACACACGAGCTACAAGTAATGCCCAGTTTACACCACCAAGAAATCCAGTCACCTACATATTAACAGATCAAAATAACATGAGAGAGAGAGGGCAAAAAAGGCCTGCACACCAAAAAATGCCCAGTTTGTTGACCCATCGGTATAAGTAAATAAAAGGAGAATACTTACGTTGGAATAGACACCACGCCTTTTTGCCCAAAACTTCAGACAACGGAGTGTAGTCCGAAAATGCTACACATAATTGACACAGATAAAGGGACGTAAAACTGATAAATGAGGAAAAGAGACTCAAATATATCAAAACACCAAGAGAAAAAGTACACATCTTTGTACCTCAACATTTGGAACAAGCTTTAGAATTTGATCTGCAACCCTGCACCCATTGAGACTTCGAACAGTAGGTTCATCGACATCATACAGAACAGACACTTGGGAGATGTCAAAATCCTGTAGAAAGGTTATTCGCATGGAAACGGAAGTCAAGAAATCAAGCATAAGGCCATACGTCATCTCTGATAAGAGAAACACAAAAAGGAGGCTCCATACAGCACACAAACTACCAGAGGTAGAAAACTAGAGCATCCAAACTCATTCAAAAACTTGACAAAGGAAAGATTTACAATAACTATGTCTCCCACTCAGCTCCCTCCACAAATAAACAAGTCGAAGATTCTGGTCCTTGCATTTTGCATGTAAAGATATTTCTCAAGGTCACAGTCATTAGGCTGCCCATCAGACATAAGAAAGCCAGAACACAACAAAGGCAGGGGAAAAATCCAAACAAGAAAAAAATTGTCGCAGGGCATTCTGAAAATGCAAGCTACATGTATTCGCATCCACTGTCCATCCTAATTATTATAGCTTGACTTGATAGGCCACAGCAAAGTGGAGCCCACAGACATCACGTGATCCACATCTATGCTAATTTTTGCATGCAGCATGTTTGCATAGCGCAAGATTGAGATAATTATCAAACATTTCCATGCATACACATCAGGACTCACAGATTTTGAAGTGCTACACAAAACACTGAGAGAAGCGGCTCCCCAAGAATTGCGAAGACTAAACATTGAGCATAATAAGGGAAACAGTTACAAAGTCCATAAAGAGAACAAAGCTAATCTTTACTCACATCTGGCACAACCAGTAGTGAAATGCTCGCGTAAAGAAGGTCGATTGATATCCCATCATACTTAAATTTCATTACAGGGACATGAGCCTCGGGAACTGGCTGCAGTTCTGTTACTTCTTCCATCTGTGCCAGGATTTCATGCAATATGAAGAAGAAATCCTCCTGACAGGATAAAAACCAAATTAGATACAGAAAAAACGAAGATGGAGCAGATAAACAAGTAATAAACAAGTTATATTACCTCTCGATTCACATAGGATGGCCCAACACACAAAGTGTCTATGTCAGCACCAGGGCCATGTACCTGCACAAACAGAAAAGTTCGAAGTATTTTTCCCCACAATGTAAAGTCAAAAAACAACACTCAGATTGAAACTAAACCATCGGTTATCAATTGATAAACAAAAAATAAAAAAGCGGCAATCCTACTACTTATGTCACAAAAATCAACCAAAAACTAAAAATGAAGAAGCAGTCTCTCCCTGCAACTCTCGGAACTAGGCACCACAGGCTGCACCGTAATGTGTCGACACGCGTGCACGAGCATGCATACAATTCAAAAAAGAAATAAAATCATGTATTAAAAAGAAAAATTACAGAAAATTTTGATTCAACCATGGGTAAATAACAAGGTGGGAAATGACAAGGAAACTGCCTTTTTCTAACCACGTAAGAAGTAAATGAACCAGATGAAAGAACCTTACCCCAAGCCTATAAGAACCAAAAGTAAAAATAACCGCATTCGCATCCTCCACCATTTGATCCGAGTAACCGCGTAAACGGGTCAGTCGCTTCACCCAATCTTTTACGATCTGAAAATGGTAAAGGAAAAGTATTGAAAGCACAAATTAACAAACTCACAACACTTTATACTGCAGACAGTATTTCTGCAGATCACAGCAATGCTTGACATAAATCATCTTGAACTCGCGAAATGCTCCATATTAGAAAACACTTGAACCAGTAAAATTTACAAACAGCAAAATAAGAGATCCTGAAACTTTTTCTATCATTAGGTCATTTACTCATACAGAGTAAAAGAAAATGTCAGGGACACCAAGTGTAGACAAGATGAGTACCGATGGGTGAAACCCCAACAGTATTACCATTAGCAACCCAAAAAGAAGACTCAACGAAACTAACAAATGCAGATGATCTATGAAAGTGCCGAATAAAAAAGAACAATTCTCACATGCTTCTATTTGCAGAGACAATTTCTTTGTTTTTTCCCAAGACCAAGAATTTCTTCCAACCCTAAAATCCAAAAAGATCCTTTTACTTTACAATAATAATGCTAATTGTGCTTCTCTCCATCTAGACTTGACGTAATACAACAGGTTACTAAGAAAAATGCTCATCATTTTATCTTTGGCTTGAAACCAATGCAATAATTAAATCCTGTAGCAGAACAGATCTTACTGAAACAGCAGTTTGTTGAGCAAAATTGCCAGCTCTTTCACTTTGCAGTGAAATCAACAGACCATTATTACACCCTTCAGCTGCCCAAAAGCAACTTTTCTCTCTTAAATCAAAAGCTGCCTTTACAGAGGGAAAAAAGTATCTCAAGAGAATTTTTCTAGTATGTAGATTGAGAACATAAATCTGCTGCGATTGTCCCCCAGATTGTTCACCTTCTGCAAGAACCATGTCTATGATGCAATCATCCAGGAAAACAAATTAAGGCCTCATCTACGATATTCTTTGACGCATAAATTACCAGATAAAACAATAAACAATTGATGGGTCCTAAAAGGATTCTGTTGTTCTTCAGGATGCATACTACACTTGAACCAACAATTCCAGATGTTAGATACTAACGGCATTTGCAAATCCCATTCCATACTCACGTTTAGCACATAAAAGTAACACACGCTGTCTTTCAATTGTATCGTCTGACTTGGCAGAAACAAGATACAAAAGATTAACCAACAACAGCTCTCCCTGTCTAGTATCAATTTAACTGCGAATCGTAATACTCTTCTGCAATAACACCTCATTACCAGATGTAATCTCAAACCAAGCACCAGCATCCCCAATAACTAATTTACCTGCCCAATCCGATGGAGAACCATCTGTCTCTTCTGAGCTTCCTCTTCGCTCTCATAGAGTCCAGCATCGACCAAAAACTGCGTGCCCAAGAGAAGTTCCAGTGAAAAAAAAAAGAAGGGAAACAGAAATTCGCAAACACTAAACCAAAAACAAGACACCCAGAAAACCAAAATCCAACCTTCTCCAACTCCACGCTTCTCTGAAAATCGGCCTCGTTGGGCCCCAACACCGAGATCGGCTTCGTAACCCCCAATTGCTTGGTCGACGCCGCCGCCGTCGGCGACGCCCTCAATCCCTCCGAACTCACCATCCGAGACAATCAAAACGCCAAAGGGCGATGCCCAATCGGCCAAAACAACCGGTCCCCAATCGACGAAGGACAACGCAAAAAAAAAAAAAGAGAGAGAGAGAAAAATCTCCGCTTTATCCCCAAGAACGCACCGACAAATCCCCGTCAAACCAAAAACGGAGGAAATCGAAGGATCAACCGGAGATCGCACGAACGCCGAAGCCGAGGACCGATCGGGAAAGACTCTGACTTTCCGGTCCAATCGAGAAGGGCCCAGCAAAAGGAGGACAAGAGAACACGAGGGGATCAAGAAAATCGAAACCCTAGGTGACTGGAGAGACCGGCGAATCGATCGGCGCGACCCAGAGGAGGGAAAAGAAAACAACAAGAAAGGGGGGAAAGCGAATCTACCGAATTCAAGAGGAGAATGCGAAGTAGAAGAGCATCACCCCAACTCCCTTAATCATGTCGACGAAGAAGACAATGAGAGAGAGAGAGAGAGAGAGAGAGAGAGAGCAGAGACAGTTGATTTTTCTGAGCTGAGGAGAGAGATAGAGAGATAGAGAGATAGAGGATTCTTTTTTTTTTTAAATACGGGAAACGGTGCATCGGTCGATTTTTCATTTTTCTTTCCTTTTTTCCAATTCGTGCTAATACATAAATCTCTATTTAAAAAGAAAAAAAGAAAAGGGACGGATCAATTTTGCCCTCTTTAATCTTTGGTTAATTTTGAATTTAACGACGCCCAAATCATGATGATTTTCTTTGTTCTCTTCACCCAAAACACTCCAAATTTTCCAGGCGAGAATTTCCTCGTAATTTTCGAATTTCGAATAATGATGTTCTTTAAAACCGATAAGAAATTAAAAGTATACATCAATGGCTTTTATTTCATCACAAATAAAATGGAGTCGAGATTTGGTTTGACGAGGGATTGGATCTATTTAGAACCTTATCTTTGATTTTTTTTGTTTCTTATGTCCTTTTCCAATTTCACAACCGTACGGTCTAATTGATAAGTATTTGATTTTTTTTTAAAATATATATTCATGTGTATTATCCAATATGATCTTTTTATAACTTTTCATTGGCCGAGATATTCTTTTTGGCTTTGCAATTTTCGCAGAGAGTCGATAAATTTAGAGGATTTATTTCGGTTTTTCTTTTTTCTCGGCCCAATATTTTTCTTGTTTATGCGTCAATGACCTTAGTAAGTAACCAAAACTAGATAAAATCACAATTCTTGATGTACTGGTCGCGTGATTGATATTTTGAATTCAACTAGGGTGAATTTAGCTGGCTCAACATTGGCTTGCATCGATAATTCCTATTCCCAACATTCAACAACCTATAATTTTAAACTTCCTAGATCTTGCGCTTTTAATATTTGTTTGATCTCAAAATGCTGGAAATCTTCCGAGAATTAATATATCAGCATGTACAATCCTAAAAAAAGTGATCGTAATTTGCCCCAAAAAGACACATGAACTGTTTTCGCGTATGTTTTAATTTGAAGGAAATAATAAGAAGAAAATAAAATAAAATAAAATAATAATAATAATAATAATAATAATTATTATTATTATTATTAGTGGAGCATTATAGGGTAACGTTGCCTTCACGCGGTTGGTTTGCCAAATCCCTTTTGACTCCAACTAGGCTCCTCCCAAACTCCGTTGACCGGCCCTTCCCCAATAGAAAATCAACGCGTCATCAATTTCTATTTTATTACTTTCTTTTCATTTTATTTTTTATAATGTCTCGCCCATAATTTGATCCATAAACGCAAAAATAGAAGGGAAAATGACGTAAATAATCGATAAACTCTCGGACATGATTCCTGAAATTCAGTCCAGCGTATGACATCATCCATATTTGTTGAGTGTGGTCTATAAAGTTTGCTCAATTGTGCAATGTCATTCTGATAAATTATATTAAATACATTAAAAAGTTCGGAAACGACATCAAAGTGCTGTACGGAAATTCAAATGTCACTTATGCTACTATTTCAAAAGTGGAAGCCATCTAGACTACCCTTTGGATATGAAATTTTTCTTATTCTTGACTTTTGAATTAAAGAAGATGACAATATATAAAATTATAATTAGGATAGTTTGATCCCGGAGTTAGGGAGGAAGACAAAAACAATGCAATTTATATCATAATTAATTGGAACAATGGAAGGGATTCGAATCTGATGGAGGGAAAACGGACAAAAAGAGATCTTGAATTGCCACTTCCTCTTCACATAATGAGATTGATTTACCTCTTTTTGTCTCTTCGGATTCAAATTCTAGGAAATTGCTTCCCTACTACTAGTTTCCTGGAGATGAGTGCAGTAATAGACTCGTCAATCGTGAATTTTCTGCATATATTAAATCATAAACATAAAACAGCTTTATTGATCAATAACAAATCGGATCAACGTATATGAATGTAAAACATCAATTTTGTATACAAAACGGAATTATATGCATATCTGTGTTGAGCCATTACTTTACCCAAATAAAATAGATCAATTTGACTTCAAGTGCTTGATCGGTAATCTACCGAAATGACAGATCTTATGTATAACAAATTTTCAATGGATAAAAGCAACGGACATGTTATACATATCATTTTATAGGTTAGAAATATGACTTAGCAAACCTTAACATAAGTATGTCTACCGGGCCATTCTTATTATGGGTTTCAGTAAAACACAATTGCATACACTTTGCTGCCCAACCAGACCCGTCATCAATAAATGTCAAAACCCAATGTTATATATATGTTTATATTCGTGTTGCAAGCCTATATTTTAAAAATATTTCCGACATTTTCGTGTTGCTGGAGGCGGCGCAGAGTAATTAAGGCTCCAATCAAGTATCTTGTAACAAGCAAAGGCGGACCATCGGCATCGACCGTTTCTTCCTAACCTTATAAAGTTTAAAGACAAGGAAACTTACCACCCGGAAAAGTAAAGAGGGGCATGGCTACAAATTAGAAAAGAGAAGAAAGCACAAGTGGCCCCCTGAGAAAAACCTACATATGTCGACTTTAGAATCTTTAACTTGGTAAAAAAAAGCACGAAATATAAGAAAAATATGAAATGATTTTGGGGTTCGATGTGATTCACATGTACGCGCAAGTCGTGTTAAAATGTCTCGAATTTAAATAAAATTTAATTGGTGCGGCACATTAATGATGTCACAACTGATTTATAACTCATTACGCTTTTAAATGAAGCAGGTCTAACTGAATATGTTGACGTACCGAACTTGACTCTCATTTGGCGATCTCCCAAAGTGATGGTATTGGGATCTTGCTTTGCACTTTCAATTAGTAGTATCGAAGCCAATGATAAATTGACGTGAATATCTCAAAGAATGGATCTCATCATCAACACTCAAACATAATGGGAGATTGTGGAAACTCAAAATTTTTGAGTGAAAGTATATTTGATTAGATATAACGATAGAATCGGACTTAAGTTTTCTCTTGATAATCTTTCAAATGAAGGCATCGAATTCATGTTGCGCAGCCCAATTTCACAAAACTTTTATTCCAATTACACTTCAAAATTGAAACTAGATCGTTAGAGCTGTTTGGCTCGATAGGTTTTATGGTTTTTCAATCATGTTTCACTCATCCTTGAGCAAAGTATCCAAGTATTGCTAAATTTTCACGAGCTTAATTCAGATTTAATTCCAATTCTACTCATCATTTTTAGGGTTTTTTTTTGTTTGAAAAAAGATCGCCAATTTGGACTCCAATCCCAAACTCATCCCAAATTTTTTTGTCTAAAAAAATACTATTTATTTTAATCTAATCACAAACCTACCCCTATTGACCCTTTGTCCAAAAATCGCCGTTAGTAGCATCACATGGCAATTTTAGGTTGGTGGCAAATACGTGAGGTGATGGAGAAAATCATCTAAAAAATCGAAACTGTTCTTTAATATGAAATTTGGACAACTAACCACAACTTTAAAACAGAGGGCTAACATAGGTAGATTTGAGACTAAAGTTAAAGTCAAGATTTTTTCATTAAACAAAGCAAGTTCCAGATAGATTTAGGATTGAACCTAAAATTGAGGGCTTCTTTTAGATGAAAAAAAGTTTGGGACATATATGGACCATACCTAAAATTGATTTTTTTAGACAAAAAAAAGTTCGGATAAAGTTAGGAGCGAAACTAAAGTGAAGGGCTTCTTTTTTTTTCCCTAAGGAATTAGGCCGATTTTCGTGATGAATTCTCAATCCATTAGAAGAGCACTTGTTGCCACGACTTTACGTTTTTCTTTTCAATGGAACAGAGGAGAGGAGAGGAGAGAAAAGCAGACGGCAAAGAAACTTCTGAACTTATCACGAAACAGAGAGAGTCAGAAAGGCATTGATGGAGAAATTCAAAGCATAGGATCACGGGCATCATCAATGTTCCCGTCTCGCATGACGTCAAGATTCGAATTTCCCCACGAGATTTCGAGGGACTCAAATGCTGAGAAGCCATGGGATCGAATTGAATTCGATCCGGATTCGTATTTTCCATTGAAATTCTCATTGGAATACGCAAAAAGGCTTACTGATTTGCTCTTTCCCTCCCCCAGATGGGTGTCCATAAATTCATTCTGCACCTTCCCCTTTCATTTTCATCAGTCAATTCAATAACATCTCATCGCCCAACAATTTTTCCAAAAATTCAAAATTTGAAACTCTCAACGTTTTCAGAAATCCCCACCATGACTGCAGTCCACAATCTCTTTTACTGCATAAAATGGTCGACATATGAATATCCAAATGGCTTTGCAGGGACTTCTGGGATTAATTAAGACGTGGAAAGCAAGCGAGATTTCAGTAAGCTTCAACACCCAAATTGTCAAAAATTTTTTTTTTCTCAAAATTGGACCAAGGAGTTATCTATAAAGGAGCCTTTTTTATTTTCAGAAAGGTAAAAAAGAAGACCGAACCATCAGACACAGGTTGCACCAGCGAGAAGATCTGGGAGTCCCAAAGATCTTCTCTATCCCGAGTAGGGGTTATTCTGATTGTGGCCCCATTATTTGAGACCAGAAATGGAAACAACCCTTTTGGTTGGTGTGGCTTTAATTGCTGGGGAAATCAGAGAGAGAGAGAGAGAGGGCGATGATCTTGATGCGGCCTTTAAAAGGACTAGCGAGGAAGAAAGGACGCTACTCAAATGGGGTATTTGAATGCGTGGGAGATTCTCTGAGGCAGTCATTGGCTGGCGTTATCCCCCACTGGTACTTGAGAGTAGGAAATAATTTTGATTTTGACGTGAAAAACAGTGCAGAGAGGGAGAGGGAGAGGGAGAGGGAGTTTTTCTTTTTTGGTCGGAAGAGAGAGAGAGAGAGAGAGAGAGAGAGAGAGAGAGAGAGAGAGAGTTTAGCAGCTGAAGTTCGGCGCTCTTTTTGAAATTTTGGAAGTTAGCTCTTTGGGTGAGTCAAGTTCATCAGCTTTTTCTCAATAACGCTCCTTGACTCTCTGTCCGTGTAGTGTGCCATTGAAATAGTAGTAAAAAAGTCTCTGGTTTTCGTTACATCCTTTTGTCTCCAAATGCAGTTTCTTCACGAGTAGTTGTGTCCAATCTCTATCACTTTCTCTCTCATTAGACACCGCCCTCTTCATTTTTCATGACGAATGGATTGCATTCTCTTTTGTTGCTTCATGGAGTATTGACCCTGTTTTTGTTCTTTCTCAATTTGTGCTTGGCAAATTCAATCCTACTTGCAGGTGATTATCTTTAATTTCCATCGGTTATCAAGTGTGGCAGAGAAGATGGGAAAAGCTACAAGATGGTTGAAGGCCATATTGGGAATGAAGAGAGAAAAATTCAGTCTTGACAATGCATGTTCTGTTTCTGGGGACAAGAAGGAGACGAAAAGGTGGAGTTTCAGCAAGTCCTCGAAGGACTCTGATGCAGCGAATAAGTATTGGGCCGGCAGTTCGATCTCGGACACCACATGGCTCAAGTCTTATGTTGCCGAGGCAACGAAGGGGCAAAATGAGCAGGCGATTGCGGTTGCAGCTGCCACAGCGGCGGCTGCCAATGCTGCGGTTGCAGCCGCAGAGGCAGCAGTGGCAGTTGTGAAGCTAACGAGCCATGGCAGTGGAACAATGCTGAGAGGTGGGAGGGAGAGGTGGGCTGCAGTGAAAATCCAGACTGCTTTCAGAGGTTTTCTGGTAAGATGTTTCTTCCAAATTGGGTTTATTTAATTTGGTAAAAGTAAATTGTTCTCTGGTTCTGATAAAATCCTGTGATGCTTGAATGGTGCTGAGTATCCGGGGCAAACCGCATCTCTCTCATGCGCACACTTGTGGGTTGCAATGAGACATCAATTATGTATAGAGCAGTATGTCATGTCATCGAGACATAAACAGATTCAGGTCATTGAATCGGTTTCCTTCCTGTCCCGCCCGAACTCTTCGGAATCGGACATTTTCGATTTGGAATGATGCTTGCGTCTTTCTACTGGAGCCTCCATGTTCCATCTTGTATGGGGGCGGTACTCAACAGTTACTATTAGTCCAATATTCTCTCTTACAATGCTTCATCATGTGAACATTGGTCGCTGGCTCTGGTATTTGCAAGCATTGTCTCAAATCTCAAACGGAAAAGAAACAGTCTCGTCTCAGGGTGGTTCCACGTTTGATGAAATCATACATTGGTGACAGGCCCGAAAAGCGCTTCGAGCTCTCAAAAGATTGGTTAAGCTGCAAGCCTTCGTCAGAGGCTACCTGGTCAGAAAGAGGGCTACCGCCGCCCTCCGTAGCATGCAGGCTATCGTTCGAGCCCAGGCCACCGTCAGATCACATCAAGCTCGCCATTCCCTCGACAAAGAGAACCAGTTTCCTCCGGAAAACCGATCCAGGAGATCCGTGGTGAGAATCTTTTCGAAGCATATTCCTTTGGTTATTAGCCTTCAATGATCTGTCTCACCGTGTTCGGCTGCACCTTCCAGGAAAAGGTTTGTGATCCAAGAAGTGCATTCCACAGCAAGAGGTTCTCTACTTCTTCAGAGGTCGCAAGCAATCTGGATGACAGCCCCAAAATTGTTGAGGTTGACACATTCAAGCCTCGTTCAAGATTCTGCCAAATCCATAGCCCGTTGATGGAACTCGTCTACGATGGACCGGACACTCTTCGAAGCTCACGGAACTCCGAGTGGCACCTCGCCGGCACCGAGTGTAGAACTCCGACACCAGTTATAAGTGCTCGCGGAGATGGCTTCTACGAGCCTTGCTCCGAGCTCCCGAGCTACATGGCGAACACGCAGTCATTCAAGGCCAAGTTGAGGTCACTCAGCGCCCCCAGGCAAAGACTCGACGAGGGGTCAAGGAAGAGGATTCCGCTCAGCGAGATCATGGCTGCCCGGAACAGCGTCAGCGCCATCAGGATGCATCGATCGTTCGAAGACATTTCTGAATGATCACGGCCACTAGTGAATACTTAGATGTATCCACCTAAGAGCTTTTACCTCCAATTAGATGTATGCAATCGATAAGATTCAACAATGCGTCAACGATGTTCGTTTCCTATCAATCCAATCAAATGAAATCGCTCCTCTCGATTTCTCTCCTAATATTTGCGCCTCATATGATTCTTTACACTTCCTTATATCAAGAGCAATGAGTAACCACTGATTAGCGTAACCGTGTATTCATTGAAAGTTACACAGTGAAAGGAAAGGAGAACATTTGAAAAAGTTCTTCGACCAGCGCCCATCTCTTTCAAGATTTGCTTAATGTTTATTGCCTAATCAGAACGCGAATCAAGGTGGGTCTTGCGTTAAGATATTGCCTAATCAAGATTTCCTCCCCCTTTTGTGGGAAAAATAATACTAATATCAACGTTGACTACAAGCTTGCGACGGCTCTAAGCTAAGGCTAAGCTCTATTTTCCCAGGTTGAGAGTAGAGAAGAAGACTTGATGGTATCTTTTGAATTTCTGTCGAAGAACTATTGAGGCTCGATTTCCTTTGAGTTCAATACGTGTTAGGAACATGAGATCGTTAGCCAATCAATGTTTATCCGTATTGAAAAATTATTTACTCTTTAATTATTCTTTACTGATTAACTGATGATTAGTTTAATTAGTTAGAAGAGCCGGCTCTGTGTTTTGTCTTTATGGTGAATGTTCTTTTTTGCTCCCTCCAATGTTCTTTCTCGAGTCAATAAATGAGCTGCGGCGACTCGGTTACCCAAAAAACAATTTTGGGGTTTTTCCTACCATTGTTCCTCCAACCCTTTTATCTTGATTAAAGCAAAAGATATTAAAATGCCAAATATAAGTTTAATTCTTCATGGTATAAAATGGTCGTTTTTTTAACACTGTGCTGGATTCAAGGGTTTGAAATTGAAATCCTCCTGCTCCCATTTTATTCCTACACGAATTTTCATCATTTATATAAGTTGGAGATTTTGTGAGTTTTTTAACCGGCTCATATATTCACGCCGAATTCAAGACTCCAATATTGTACTCGTTTCCTTTTTTTTTTTTATCCGTATAAGAATTTCTCAATCCTTCTTATGTCTCGTAGGATATATACATGTATGCTTCGATCGATATGTATTAAATTTGCGCATTTCTAGTTTCCATTGTATCCCACCAATCTTTAAACAAAAAAAAAAGTACTAACATATGCAATGTGATGCGTACTCATTTTTTCAACAGCTTAAATCGTTAGGATCAATGGCAACTTAGTAATTTATGCATTAACTTATCTTAAGGTCAAGTAGTATTGTAGGAAGAGAACTGGCATGTACCTTGAAACTTCCCAATCATGTGAAATGACAATAGCTAAGAACAAACTAATAGTTTGACATGTTAAATGGAACGCATTTATTTCAATAATAAAAGAGATTAGATACAGGACTCAATTTGTCTTGCAGGCTTACAGATTTCCTTTCAATTTGCGTGACTGATCATATTACTCTTGACTGAAAATAATAATACAAATAAAATTTTATTATATTTCTTGCAACATCTGGCCTATTAGCTCAGTTGGTTAGAGCGTCGTGCTAATAACGCGAAGGTCGCAGGTTCGAGACCTGCATGGGCCATTCGAAACTTCCCTCTTTTATTTTATTTTCAATAGTCTTTTTCGGAGCCAGAAGTTTGCTTTAATTTTCTCTTTGCAGTTCCTTTTCCCGCTTGAAAGTAACGGTCAAGACTGCAGATTTTCGCGTCCTTGGGTGGATGTTTCTGTTAACCGCCATGAAAACGCAAGCGAGCAGAGTTCAAGATATCGCGCACCCATCTTTTGTAAAGCCGATTCTTCCTCGTCAACACCCTCAAGACCCTCCATTGCTCACGCTTCTGAAGCCCCGCGGATCGCCCTTTCTTCTTTCCTCGACGTCTCTGTGAGCGCGCGCGCGCGCGTCTTTGGGTGGCAGAGGAGACACTTGCTGAACGGAGGAGAAGACTATGAAACGTGACAAGAAAACTCACCTCGGAATGACAGAGTCGGTCGAGAGATGAGGCTGAACTACGGATACCCAGATCAATCTTGCTCGTCGCCCCGTGAGTCCGAGTCTGATTCTTCGCGTGCCGGAGTGCCGGTTTCGAGCCCTTATGACCCTTTTACCAATTGCCTTACGCCGCGGCCCAGGTTCCTCCGCTATGACCCAGAACGGTGCCGTCAGATTCTCCAACGGCTGGAGGAATCGAGGGACGGTTTTGGCGGCACGAGTATCGGTTCTAATTCAGAAGGCTCCACCAGTGAGGACTCAGCGGAGCAAGGGCAGGAGGATTCTGACCCTGATGGAGAAGCTAATGAAGTGGAGACGCCGCAGCTTTGCAGTTTGCGATGCATATGCGAGTTGCTGCTTTTGCTTCTTGTTTTGGTGCTGTTCGTTGCGTGTATCTGTAATAGGAGCATTTCATCTGCACCACGGAACTTCGAAGAGTGGCACAAAAGTTGGAGTTGTACGTATGAAGGTGTTCCTGAGAAGATTATTGAATTTGTTGAAGTTGACGTGTCCGGTAGGAGCATTTCTTCTCCATCAGATGAAGTTGGGGATCCCGAAGGAAGGCGTGGAAATCCGAGTTTTACTCATGAGGAGGCTCCTGAAGAGATGGTTGAACTTTCTGAGAGCAGAAGGGATGCGATTCGTACTGATGTCGACTCGTCGTCAGGAGATATACGGGATGCCGCCGAGTGGATAGAGGAGGATGAGGTGAAGAAAGGTTCGTTGCGAGAAAGTTATTGCTACGATGAACTAGATGAGACTGCGGAGATACGTGATGGTGGGGTTTGGAAGAGGGTCGAACAAGAACCCGAAGAATGTTCCGAGGCGGCGGCGGAAACAAGAGTCGAGAAAAAGGATGATGTCTGTGAACAAGAAAACAGGTGCGTGGGGAGCAACTTTTATTGGATTATGAAGAACTCGGAGCCTCGGGGAAGTGGAATTGTCGAACCGGAAGGCGCAAGCGAGACTGAAAATCTGCTGCCGGAAGAAACTCATGAAGTCGGTGAAGTCGCTTCGGCGCTCAGAGGGATCGAACTGGCGACGAACGCTGTTTATTATGGTTCTGCCACAGCAGTTCTTGCATTTGTGCTGGTGTACTGGAGGAGGAAGAAAAACCTCGCCAATGATTCGTCTCTAACCAGAGGACATTCATTCACATTCAGAGCGCCGCTGATCAAGTGTCCTCGCGAATTTGCCGAGGAGCCAGGAAGAGAGGATCACTTGGCATCCGATCCGGTCTCTTCTCTTCTTCTTGAGAGTTCTCCTCCGCTTGGAAGCTTTACTACTACTGAAATGATATCGATGAAAAGGGTAAGAAACATGGCATAATCCTCATGAGTTAAAATAGGCTGCCGGTTGTGTCATTTTCAGAGACTACCGTGACAAGTAAGTTGCGCTATTGCCTTCTTGCAGGAGGATGGAACTGGAGAAGCTTGGACCAATATTGCAACTCCAGTGAGGCGATCCCGCCGATTTTGCGACCAAGCAAAACGATCTCAGCGATATTTGATGAGCTCTGGTTAGCCCCTAAACAACAGAAATGGGGAAAACAATCTCGTCGGTGGAGATTTATACAGCGTGACTGTATTTTTTTTTTTGAAGAAATGAAGCAATTCCTGTAAGTTTTTTTTTTGGTCCGGAGTTTGTGAAGAAGAAATGTAATCGTGTAATCCGGGGGGATGACTATGCCCAGAAAACTTCACCACCACCTTGGTGAAGAAAAACTTCTCTATATTGCCCTTGAAACAATGCAAATTCGAGCTCGACCTATTGTTTGTGAATGTCTACTGCTGTCGACGAAAAGAAACTTAGTGAATCATATCCAAGCTGGAAAGGCATTATTCCAGAAATACTGGACAAAGTTTCTGTTCATATCACATCATAACATGGATTCTCAGAATCATTTAGAAAACCAATCTTGGGCCATGATTACAAGAATTGATCAACTAGATATATGTAGGTAAAGAAAAAGCATGAATGACTTGAACACGAAAGACTGTTCTAGTTCTCACACGGTTATTCCAATAGACTCTACTCACTGTCTCAGCCGAGCAAGGGAGAAGCAAGTCTCGAAGTTAAGTCAAAATCTGTAAAGAAGTACAAGCTTAGATTTACAGGCCCTGATCGATCAGGTAATCTCCCATCCTCTCGACGACCATGTTGCACTGTCCTGGTGTCAAAGGTTCCTCATAAATGCCAAAGATCAGAGCTTGGCTGGTCTTTTTCACAGTAACGCCCCCAGGACCCTGAAAATCAGTGGAAACAATAGCATGCTTGACAATTCTGTCAGTAATCAGCTTCAACAGCTGCGGTACTGCTCGACATGAGGACACAGAATTCAAGTGATGTGGCATTAAAGTTAGATTAACACGACTAATGGAAAGGGACCTTCAAAGTTAAGCATTTTAGTCGTGAATCTGTCAGACAGAAACATACCATTTTATGCAAAATGTACATCGTGTCACTTGCCCACCTTAAAGTAAATTTCTTACACACTTAGTTCTCAAGTGTCAACGATGTGTGTGAATGTCCAGCACAGTGAAGGAACGATTCAGAAATGCAACAGGGTTCGAAATTCCATGCGGGATCAATCATACTCATGATGGTCCCTCATCCAGTAACAAGTTAGTTATAAGATGCCAAATTCATTTCATAGGGGTATATGCGTCGTCACTCGTTTAGTTGGTTTTTTTAAACAAACACCACCTGCATCCTCAAATTCTCCGATGGTTAAATAAACAAAAGAAGAAGACCTCTATGTACCTTCTTTCCGCGAATGACAGCTCCGGGCTCTCCCTGGATAACCATATATTTTGTGCCGCCAAGGTGTAGCCCAGTCGGAGCAAGAGAGCCAGGCTCATCAAAATCTTTCATGATGGCAGCAATCTCTTCTGGCTTAAACTGGAGAAAGGAGAAAAAAGAAAAGAAAAAAAGGAATGATGCGACGTTATCATCTCATCTCCATGAGAGAAAGTACTTAATTCTGTTGGATCATCAAGGTGACTTACAAAATACCAACCCCAAAAACTGTTTCCGCTGCCCACACGAAAGATCATTTATTGGACTCTGTGATCAGTTGCATTACTAGTGTAATGCTAGCACATAGATGAGAATGTTTAGCTCTGCTAAACATTTTTCTGTCCATTAGATTGATACCACAGAGAAGCGAAATGGTTACACGATTAGGTTCATCCTGCTCCTCTTCCGATGACCACAGCTAAAAAGGGAGCGTAACAAGCATCGCATTATCCAATAATTGAGCAATGCAGAATGTCAAAATCATTGAATAACATGCTGTTTCCACGATAGACATCGATTTCTAGAGAAACATTTCCGGTTCCGATCACACGAATGTACGATGATCCACTCAAATCAATCCATTAAGGAATCGATCCTGCTTCGACGGCATCATCATCATGAGATCGGACGACGAACTCATCCAGATCTGATTTTTCACGCATCCATAACTAAAAAAGACGGATTCAACGCAGATCAACCGAACACTTTGCGGGCAAAAGGCAACCACAACCCAAGCCGGAAATCGCAAACGACGAAGGGGCTAGATTTGAGAACAACCTGGGGGAATGCGGAGCTCCGCGCCCACACGCTTCCGTCGTGGCCGAGGATGGCCGCGGCGGCGAGGTGGTGGCCGTCGATGTCGCACATCAGGTGATCGTCAACGTACGTTTGCCACGACATTTTCGCGCTGTCTCTCTCTGTGAATCGCGCTCTCTCTCTCTCTTTGGCTCTCGCTGCTCCTCTCCGGTTCAAAAAAGAGAGCGTTATATAGCGGATGAGGATACATCCTCTGCGATGCACGTGCACCACAATTATCGTGCGCTGGCACGGAGGGGGGTCCATCAGGTGGGGTTGGCGCTTGGCCGCCCGTCTGATGAGATCACAACCGTCCACCTGGGGACATGATCTCATGATTCCCTGTGTCGTGAATGAGTGCCGTTCACGTTCACCTCCGCCTTTTGGGACCCGACCATCATGCCTCAATGAGGTTTCCCGTGGAATTAGATTTGTTTTTATAACTAAACAAATGTACTATTTTTCTTTTCTTTTCTCCTTTGAACAAGCGCATTTTTTCACCAACCAAATTCTTGAAACTCGTAATTTAATTGATCTACGCCATCGCGTTTCAATTAAGGACAACATTGAGTTAATGTGATCACGAATAACTAGACCTCAACTTGATAATTATTCAAAGTCGATTCGTTTGGATTCAAGTTGAACTCAAGCACTATCTACTCATTGATCTTCCCAGATCGAGTTTGAGCTCACCAGGTCTTAACTTGACGGGTTCGCGTGCCTAATCGAGTTGCTATTGCTTTCTTGAAAAAAAAGGGCCTATGTAGACTGGTCAAAATAGGCATATGTCTCCTGAAGATTATATAACATAGTCACATTGTTTGATCCTTTAAAAGGGCATGCTTGAGCTCAATTTTCTTGGCAAGAGTCAAGACAAGCTGAGTCGAGTACTAGTATCTTGATTTTAGTTGAAAAGCGCTTAAGCATAAATTTTAACACTTGATCGAGCTTGAATCGAGTTTCTCTGTCGCATATGCAAGTCGAGCTTGAATCCGACATTGTCTCCACTTGGCTCAATTCGATCACATTCCTATTATGGATAACTTTTGTGATAGAACCTCTCTAGTCCTAAATATATAGAGCTGACATGATAGTTTAAGTATGCGGAAGTTTTGATTCAAAAAGCCGAATATAATTTATGTGTTGAGAGATATCATTGCTCAAAATCTAGTTGTGGTCTTCATTTTCGGAGCTAGTCTCCTGATTTTTTGTATAATCTATAATAAAAGATGTACTTTCATCTTAGACTCTTGCCAATTACAACAAAGATGTTGGCTCACATCGATAGAAATTGGAGCCGTGGAAGGACTTGATTTAAAGAGATATTTCGGGCTGAAACACCAAGGACCCTCGCACGACCTTGGTGGATCCCGGCGCCTGGTGGATCTGAACCTAGTTGCGTGGGACTAGAGCTTGGGTGGTGGCTTAGCTAGTGGCCAAGATCAATGGAGCATGGCACTGGTGTCGCTTATTCAATTGAATTCTAAATGTGCAAATCGTACAAAAAAATATTTCTTGGGTTAAATCATAAAAAATCTCAAACAGATACGCCGTGTTACAATCCATTGTCCAAATTGTTAAATCCATCTATTATATTGGCCCACTAATTGGACCTAGACCCATTTAATAAACAAGAAGAAGAAAATAGAATATTAATAAAAAAGATAATATTCGAAAATATAATTAAGATTATTTATAACTTCAATGGATGATTAGATAAATTAAAAGTTTAAAGAACGGATCGGGAAGAAGTGGGCAAGTTAAGGAAATATACACTTTCACCTAAAAGAAGCACCGAATTTGATAGATAGTAATGTCTTACGTATGCTTGTAATAACCGATTTATAAAATACTATGCACCTTTTCCTCTTTAGTTGTACTGAAAATGGGAAATGGATCTGTGGCCAGTGTGAATATTCAAATTTAATGAGAGAATATGAATCCTTTGGATGAGATCAGACAAATGAGTGGTAAGTTTGTTTCATGAAAAATGAGTGGTTTGGAAAGCATTAAAAAAAAAAGACTGCCCATATCGCTTCAAATAATTTGTGCAAGAAATTTGTTTCATCGTCAAGGACGATTCATGTTTGAATATTTTCATAGATGATGAAATATTTTTGATTTATTTATTTTAATAAACAATATAAGTGATAATTTTTAAAAAAATATAACTTATTCATTTTTTCGTAAGACAAATGCATCCTGTATGACACTTTTTGTTTACCTCACTCTTATTACGTATATATTAAAACGTTCCTATCAATGGAACTGATAGAGGCTAATCAACCTTTCCCATCAAAAGATTTTTGTACCCTTCATTATGCTTAGCTTTCTGGTACATCTAATCAATGCACGCCCAGTTCCTCTCGAGAGATTTATTGGTAGGGAATCACATCGACCATGATCTTTGATGGGTTCCGACCACCGAAGAGAAACGCATGGAAAGTGATCAACTGATGTAGTACATGGGATCGGGCAGCTTGAAAGTTCGGTTGCCGACATGGGTTCCGAGCACATCGCTCCATTGGTCTCCGATGTTGCCGATGATTCTGTACCCGCTCTCTTCCACCTTCCTCCGCTCGCTCGATTTGTACACCACCGCCGTCGTCCCGGAGTAAGCCGATCCCCTGCAACCCCAAATGGCCGGTGAATGCAGTTCCGATGCGAAATGACGGGTGAATGCTTTGTTTTGAGGAATGGGATGCTTCGGTGGACGAAGTGCAGATGCCGAAACCTAATCAACGATGTTGAGTGCAGCGATCTACTCCTTTTTTGGGTATATTTTTCTTGATTTTTATGCGTGTTTTGGGTGGATAAGATCTTGGAAGGTGTGCTTACTTCAAGATGAGCATCTCCCACTTGTGGAACCCGGCGTTCTTAAGATTGGAGGTAGTGATCTTCCTCTGGTCCTCAGTTCTGCCGGTGAGGAAGATGGGCTTGACCCCCAGCTTCAGCAATTCCTGGTACAGCTTCAGTGTCTCGGGGAGCGCTGGTGCTTTGCCTGTCAGGACCCACTCATTGAACAAAGTGGAATTGTAGGGCTCCGCTCTGCATATTCAACGAGCAAGTTGGTCAGCTCGTACCCGAAAATGAACCACAAGAGGCACCAGACCACGACAACTTCCATATGATTGTGGCGGATCAGAGATGGACATGATTGTGTTTCTGTGCGTCCAAACATGTCATGTCCTATCATGAACAGTGGAAGCTGTCTCTCTTTTTTCAGAAGCGTGGCCCGGGATTTACGGGTTTCATCCGACATGATCAAATTAATCTGGTGCTTCCGAGCAGGGAAGGGCAGATCATTTTGGACATTGGGCTTGTTCAACGAGAGAGAAAAACCCACTGTTGCATTATTCTAGACGCATCATAATAACGTGCATGCATGTCCTCCTCATCGTCGATCTTGGCGAGCAGCTCCTAATTAAAGCTCGTGCAAATGAATCTCCAACAAAACTTTCGAGACAAACATGCAAAAGTGAAGACACGATGAGAAGTGAACGGAAGTGCATTCTCTTATTTTATTCTTTGCTTGCCGTTGTGACTCGGACAGAGTAATATCTTATTATGCATTTTACCTTCCACGTTAATTTTCAAAGATCGCAAGAAACGACACAATTTGGGTAAAATCTCCATTTCTAGACCTATTAATCATGTTGCATTGATTTATTTGGCCTTTTGAAGCTTCTGCTACTCGGGCAGGTCCAGGAACTCATTTGCATCTAGATCATCGCGGACTCCCAAGGGGAACTAAGGTTTTTAAGATGAGATGTTGACCAAATTAATTTGCAAGCGCATGCTTTCTTAAAACACACAGCATTTACCATATCTCCCCATATGTATCTCCTCTTGATCTTTTCTTCGCGGTACTTTGACTAAGTCTCAGGGGATGAACATAGATGATGCGCATCCTTTGTTCAAGGACCGCCATTGTCGCTTTCCAAGGTGACAAAGTCGTCAAAACCCACATTATTATTGAAACATAAATCTTTTCGCGAGAGAGAGAAGAGAGCCCTCGCGTTAAAAATCTATACGAAGCAAATTGAGCTAGACTAATTGTAGTTATAATGATCATTACTGGGTACTTTTTAGCTTTTACCCCAATGACCGTCTTTCGATGGCGGAAAAGCCGCGGATCCAATCAACCAAACACGACATCTTCCAAGAAATCTATTCAGCCACTAAGTTTCGATAACACATGCTCTGGTCTTTGACATGACTTGGGAAATCACTTTCTTATCCTTTTTGGAATGATAAAATGAAAGAAGGAAACAAAGAAAAACAAAAGCTCAGTGCATTTGTGACATACCCGAATCCATGCTTCGCGTAATAAGGGAGATTGGAGAGCGAGGTCTCATCGACGTCGAACACCCACACGTCTTTGCCGTCTCCGGCGAGCTTCAGGCTCTTCGCGTAGAGCACGGCCTCGTGCGCCACCACCTTCGAGTCCTCCCTATACTGATGCCCCAGCATGTAGTGACCCACGTAGCCTTCACACTCCAGCGGGACAGTTTTCCAATTCTGGATGTTGTTAGTCTCCACGGCCAACCTCCAGCTCAGGCAAGACAAGCCGTGCACGCGCTCCCCGGCGGCGCCGGACTGCGGCCGGAGGACGTGGATTTCGTGGGGGATTCCGGCGAGCGTGCCTTGGATTACGGCCGCAAAGATAAGGAATGCCCACCACCGCATTCTTCTTCTCCTGTCTTTGCCTAGAGAGAAAGAGTTAGGTTAAATTTTTCCGTTTGCTATACCACGAGGGCGCTTCTTTAAATAGGCTCTACATCGCCTCCGTATGATGTGAACTTAGAATTATTTGTCGATAACTTCACGCTACGTACCTTTTCTTCTGTTTTCGTTTTCTTTTTCCTTCTGGGTATGAGATAATATATAAACCTTGTTATAGATGTCTACTTAAACAAGCTAATCAAATCCGTGGGGGGAGATCTTAATAATGGTCCTCAACCTAACAAAAGATTAGGTTAATTGTTGGTAGTTGAAAACGAGAATCGTGGCATGGAAGAGCACGAATTCTTGAAGATCACGTTATCTGTCTGACAAGAATTGATGGCCGATGCCTTGGAATTCTCTTCTCGAAACTGACCTGTCGATCCTCCTTTTCTATGCTACTGTACATGGTCATACGATAACATTTGTTGGACCATCTCCATATATAAAAACATTTATTAGAGAACCTTCTGCGACCATCTATGAGTGATTGCCGTACAGTACGCCTCAAATACAAGGATCTGATTAAGGCCGGCCAGCATCTTGTCGAGTTTCGTAGTGCAACAATGTGAACCACCCCAATGACACTTTCGGCTCATAATCACTGCATACAGGACACTATTTTTGTGTTCAATTTGTTAGTAAAATGGGTTGGAACTTTAGTTTTGCACTATTTGACTCGTTAATTAACATAGATCCGATAAAAAAGAGAATAAAGGGTAATCAATCATTTTGATATCTAATGTAATGATGACATCACCTTGGCTTCGTCCATAAATATCTAATACTTCTTGTGGTTCCTATTGATGAGGAGGGGATAGGGAAAGCTTGAACCCATGAAGTGGAACTCGAATGGAGCTAAGGTCCAAATTTGGGTAGAAGATGTGGTGGGGAATTTCTATTCTACAAATTCTACCACTCAGTCAATTTTGTTATACTTAACTCCTACTTCATGGCCATATACTCTCCTAGCTATGTAGTGGGAACCCTTTCTACCGTTGCACGAATCTGATTCTCATTTTTGCCGGCTTCGAAATTTGTTTTTGTTTCTTCCGTTTCTACTCTAATTGTTACGGAACACCGTTCAATCAACAATTCAATATGCATCGCCATCCTTGATAAACACTTATTTTCAGATTTAGGTATAATTTCCCAACCGATAGACCAAAAAACAAAAAGGTGGAGAGAGATTGGGGAATCTGCCAATTCCCATGCCATTGTCATTTGGAAAAGCTGAACTTAGGTAAGAGTCAATTTCAAGAATTATATGTATAATGGAAGGAAATTGGTCAAAAAAGTATTATTGGACCAAATCATTGCCCTTATTTTCGAGGTCTATAATTGCTATGTCCCATGTGCCAGAACCGGAAAATGTGAATCTTTGGCGAGATTCGATGTAAACATAATAATTATAGACTGTAAACTCAAGGTTAGCGCAGAGTTCCATTCATAAGTCGTGCTTGCTTTTAAAGTACTGTTTTTATCTTACAAAAAATGAAAAAACAAACCAACATATACAAAAAAAAAAAAGATATAGATTCTGTTCGTTTCACGGAAAATAAATTCGAAAAAATTTTCCGCCGTTCGTTTCACGGAAAATAAAATAATTAAAGAAAATATTTTCCATAAATGGAAAAAACATATTCAACAAATGGGGAAACTATTTTTTGATTTTTTGAAAGTGGAAAACATTTTCCTTCTTCTTTGTTTACCTTTAAATATCGTATCCTCTAATAATGCGTTTCGATTTTTCTCGAGGCCGAAACGCCCTACAATATTATTATTTTCCTGAAAAATGGTTTCCTGAAAAATATTTTCCAGAAATACTATATTTTCCGTGAAACGAACAAACCCATAGTGCCTATAAACATTCCATGAAAATGAGAATTGTTGCATTTATAAAAGGGCTATAGTTCCCATCTAGAGTATGCCATAGTTTACTCTATTTTTACGGTCTTTTAACTATTAGAATTGAATAGTTTGACTAAAGGATGAAAAGGGAATATGCTAGTTCCAACCCTTGATGCTTTCCATAATTTATTATAACATAGCTTAACCGACAATAATGGCGCTTTAGAATTTGAGCACATGAAACATGCAGGAGGTAAAATTACTTGTCTCGTTTTCCTCCGGTCCAGAGAACCGATGCAAGTCCGCGTTAAGTTGAAAAGGATATGGTTTCATTTCGTAATCAACTTATAATTATTAATTAGCCAAGATAGAGATTATTATACGTGGATTAATATATCCTCTTGATTGGGATTGCCCACCTTAATTTCAGGCTTCGACGATGATCTGAAATTAAATATTTTCTTTTTGTCTTTTCGAAAATGATTCAATAGAATCGACCAGAGACTAATGACAGATGATATGAAGTGGAAAAGAGGCGGTCGTCTTGAATAAGTTGACCCATCTGGTGTCAATCATAATATTCATCTGCTGACGATTGATCACGTTCAAGTATCCCATATCGTATGTCTACGACATTTATATGCTATTTGTATACACATAATCTTCTATGCTATCTATACACACATAATCTTCTTTCATCTATCGATTTGAACTTCTTTTTGATTTATGATCAAATTTGGGTTCTGTCCAATTTATTTCGAGTGTGCAGCGTCCATGGGAACATGTTTACCACATGTACGAACGCAGTCCAGTGTTGTCCACCGTTGGATCGAAGAAAAACTCAGATGAACGAGTCCCGTTGGATCAGAATAGACCTGTCCCGAGCTGCTTGTGGCATAACGACCGGTTGATGTGAATTGATAAGAATGGACGGGCCAGCGAACGGACTTTTCATTTCGAAAATTAATTGACGTATGTGATTGGATGTTGAGTCCTCGTCCGAGGAATTGACTCATTCGTTTGCAATCGGTGGAGTTGGAGATTTATGTGAACATTCCATCAATCTACTATCCATCCCTTGATCATATCACAAAAGGCCAATCAATCATAAATCTATGGTACAACTGTCGATTCGGTCATAAACTTTTCAATTTTATCTATTTATCATAAACATTCATTTGAAATTTCAACGTAATCATTCCTATTAATTTTCGTCAGAAATCGATGACATGATAATTCAATCATTCGGGTTGTTCGACGCGACACACCATTATGTTTAGCGATTTTCAGGCAAAAATTGACTCAGTGGAATGAATTATAATTTTTTCAAGATATTTAAGAAAAATTGACAAAATTAAAAAAAAAAGTTTACAATTAGATTGTTATTTGTATTATAAGTTTAGGGTTGATTCAACGATTTCCTTGCTTACATAGTACCCCTTTTCTCCCCTCAAGTAAAAGAATAATGCCAACGTCTCAAGCCACTCTCAAGAGTATGAAGCTAGTATTCTTTGGTAATTATCTTATATGTGTGCGACGAATTAAGAGTTTAAGTCACAAAAAACTCTAAAATTATTATTAAAAAAGCTCTAAACTTATTACAATTGTACCAATTTAATACTAAATATTTTTTTACCACTCGAGTTTAAAACATTTTACATTTATGTCAATTCAGTCATTTCGGCTAATTTTTGGCATACCAGTACTGACATGTACAATTCTTTAAAAAATTTTAGATTATTATTTATTATTTTTCTTCCTTTAGACGGTGTTGAAACCGGGTGACTAACGAGAGGTGAAGCGAGGCTCACCCTTGTGGGCCTCGCCAGCTTAGCGCAAGGTTGGCCTAACGGCGTCCTAGCAAGGCATAATCTTGTGATTTGCTTGGTACCTTTGGTCATTTGTTGAAGTCTCATGACTGACAAGAGGAAGAAGGAAGAATAAAATAAAAAATAAAAAAGAAAATTTAAAATTTAAAAAATTAATTTTTTAAAAAAAAAGAAAGTTTTAACTACTCCCATTAGCGTTGGCCAGCCAAAATTGACCAAATTAGGATTAAATTGATATAATTAAAATATCTTTAAGACTTTCTTTAGTGATTTTTTTATTATATAAAATACCCCAAACTTATATTTATGTGACATATTCATCCCAAATTTCTTCTTTTAACACTAAAAAAATCCTCAAATATATATCCGTATGACTTAACTCCAAAAATTCAGAGTCACAGAAAAAATTGTGTAAGGATAAATATGTATAAGTTTGGGGTTTTTGAATTATAGAAAACGTTTGGGATAAATGTGTAACAGACTTATAATTTAGAGATTTTTGGTGTTATGAAAAATATTCAAAATAAATATGTTACTCCACACTCAATGGAGGTTAGTCGAGGTGTTCAACGGGTTCGAGATGTCCAATCGTTAGGAAAACAAAAAGAAAAAAAAGTTCCAGCGGCTGTATTGAGAGTAAAAGAGATAGTGGCCTGGACTTGGCGAATGCGAATGCTACTCCACACTTATTGAAATGCAACGAATCCCAAACGAGACTCCGCGCACAGACAAGAAAGGGAGAACAGGGGTACCATCGCTGCACATCGAACGCGTTGTGCTCGATGCAAAGACAAAAGACACGAAGCATTACTAGGGCATCTCTCTTTTAAGCCCTTCTTATGTTTACTCTGCCTACGGAAAGGGGCTCTTGCGTTAGCTGGCGTTGCCGAGCGCTCGAGCTCTTCCCAACACCACAGATCAGATCAGTGGGGGCAGCATAGGCTCGAGAGGTTACGTGACGGGAGCTCAGGCGATGTAGAACATCGGATTCGGGAGTTTGAAAGTGCGGTTCCCAACGTGAGTCCCCATCAGGTCGCTCCACTGGTCTCCCATGTTCCCCAGGATTCTGTAACCCGCGGCCTCGAGCTCCTTCCTCTTCTTCGACTTGTACACCACGGCTGTCGTCCCAGATTCTGATGTTTGCCTGCGTCGACAGAGTGTGTTTTTGCTGTTTAGTTTGGGTCGGGAGGAGAGAATGAAAAAAAAGAACCGTAGAAGGTGGCTGATGACGAGGGTGCTTACTTGAGGATGAGCTTCTCCCAGGTGTGGTAGCCCACCTTCTTCATGTTGTAGACGGTGATTGACCTCAGGCTCTCGGACTTGCCGGTGATGAAGACGATCTTGAACCCTAATTTCAACAGCCTCTTGTACAGGTTCAGTATCGCCGGCACGGCAGGTGCTTTGCCCTCTAGCTCCCACTCTTTAAACGTCGTCTCGTTGTACTCCTTTGCCCTGGGATCATCGAACATGGTAACAAAAAAAAAGAAGACGCTTAGCTCGTTTTCGTTAAGCTCGTAAGTACATCTCGAGTGTACGCGTTCGTGTCTTAGACCCTTAAGTTTACCCAAATGCATTGTCGGGGCGAGCATAGTAAGGGAGGTTGGAGAGGGCAGTTTCGTCGACGTCGAAAATCCAGACGTCCTTCCCGTCCTTCTTGAGCGTCAGCCCCTTGGCGTAGTCGTACGCCGCCCATGCCGCAGCGTTGCAGTCCTTGCGGTACTGGTGGCCGAGCATGTAGTGACCGACGTAGCTCTCACAGGCCCCGGGGACCAGGTCCCAGTCCCGGAGGTTGTCGGTCTCCACCGCGAGCCGCCAGCTCAAGCAGGAGACGCCCGGGATGTGGTGGCCGCCGGAGCCAGCCTGCGGCCGGAGTGGGTGGATCTGATCGGGTGTATTGCCGGCTTGGGTCGACCACGCGAGGGTCGTGACGGCCAGAATGAGGAGGACAAGGCTCGTCGCTCTCATTTTCTCTCCTCCTCTCTTAATCTCGAAGCTGGATTATTAGGCAAAAGGCTCTGCTGCTTGATGGCTTGCATGCATGCAAGAACCGTTCATCGTTTATATAGGCAAAGAAGTCCCGATCGAAACGCCCCGTCCCCGCAAAAATCTCCAGAGAGATTTTTTAATCTGGGTTTGATAAGCTGATCGATCTTCACTGCATACACGTGTCGATCCACGTTTTCTGGTCCACAAAGTTATGAGGCTACCGACTAGTATCCTGCTTTCTTTTACAACAAGGAGACGAACAAAGTGTTGCAATTTTCCAACCCGGTACTCACATTTCCTAGAAGGCAAACTGAGGGCACAGCAATTATTTTAAAATGATATAGAATTACTGCCAACTATTTTAAAAATTGATATATATATATATATATGAACTTTTTCCTAAATTTAATGTGCAGAGATATACATTAAGACATGAAAAGATTTAAATTCGAGATTTTCTTACTCTAAATCATGTAAGATCTCACACGACTATTTTTAATTATTTTAAAAATTTAAATCGACAGATTAAGATGTGATTTTCTTCTCATGTATATTCCAAACTTTTGGCCCGAGATTGAAGCTCAGAAATATACAATAGGAGAGGAAAGTATGGGTTTGGAAGTATTTGAGCAGGAGAGATCTCATGTTCTGACACCTATTAAGTATTTTCAAGCTATTTGTGTTAAAAAAATAAAAAAATTATAATTTTGAAATGACAAATTAATAGGACACAGGCGGTCTGGGACCAACTAGGGTGGGCCTCTTGGCGGGCGGGGTGGCCCCCCTAGCGGCTGGGACCATTTGTCCCGGACCATCTCACATTTTTCCGCATAAATAAGGGAAAAAGAATCTCCTATGGATTTGTAGGAATATCTCCCAGCATATTCAATCGAACAGAAACACATCTCTGCCTTATGTAATATTAAAATAAGCATCTGCATGATTGATTGAAAAATATTAAATAACAAAGTTGATTAATTCGGACATCAATCAACTTATTGTAAACGTTGTAGAGATAAGTCTCAGCAGGGACTTCTGATGATTCTCAGCCCAGCTTTTTTGGGGCACATTTTACTCGTGAAACCGTCCCGATCGGTCAATTATAGAGAGATCAAATCGTATCTGCTTCAATTAAAAAAAAAGAGAAAAAGCATCCCCCCTCAATTCAAATCTGACAAAGAAGATAACTTTTTGTCCATGCCTTTTGTCCCTTTTTCCCGCATTTCACACATGTCAAATCCCCTACTGATGAATGGATAATCATATCATAATCTCAAATTACACTTCACTATAGCATAAACATTTCAAACTTTCATTTATGTCACTGAAAACTCTAAATACCCACTATAGTATGAACGATTCCAACAAATTCCTCAAGTCATTTTTACACGGCGTGAGTTAAATCGAAAAAATTTACGCCGGCGAAAAGAAGATATTGAAGATATCAAAGAGGTAATTACAATTTTTAACTTCACAGACATGGAAGTTTCTCATCTTCTGATATGAATGAGCGCAGCCTGCATGTCATACCCACCGCATGGTCGTGGAGACTTGGATGTGATGTGCAATTGTCGCGTCCCTCTGAACGAGTGTGCAATGATTGATCACAGAGCGATCTTGCCTCGGCCAATTTACGCGGTGAACACGGTGTTTATTACTTCCTTCAGATTCCGACACCCTACGACGACCATGTCACCAAAGGATGAACTCGCGAGGGCCTTCTCAGCTGACCTTGGGACAATACACATTTTATATCCGAGCTTCGCCACCGTGTGCACCCTCTTCTCAATTCTGGGAACCTGGAAAGCACGGCATCAAACTTATTGACATGGCAAAATCAGATAGAAGAAGGAGGACAATTGTGGTTGCCCTAGTGTAATGAGATAAGTTGACAAATTTGGAAAACTAGATCTTACCATGCGAAGCTCGCCACCGAGGCCGATCTCTCCAACAAAAGCAATGCCAGCGGGAATGGGAAACTCAAGAAAGCTAAGAAGGCGCATGAAAAGGGAAAAGCGGAGAAAGAAAAGATTTTAAGTTGATGAACAACACATCAAATGCAGTATATTAATTGGTACCACGAAAAAGAAACTAATGCCATAAAAGCCCGGAGTTTTAGCAGCATTCCGCTTTTCATTCATGCAAATAATGGACATCAAGAATGTGACAGAGAGTGCACCTGCTGCAGATTGCTGCTGCTATGGCAAGATCACCAGACGTCTCTGTTAGCGTCACTCCACTCACCACATTTAAAAAGATGGCCTAGAGGAGGAAATACCAATTACAATTACACAAGATACTCAGAATCCTTATTTTTGTAGCTCACAGCTGTGTGCGTACCATATATTAAGTCAGATGCTAAATTCCAGTAATACATATAAGAGGAGAGGGTATTTGAGAAGTGAAGGCATAAACAACTAGAAAAGAAGGTAGATTGTAATTGATCTCACATTTTCCTGAAGCTTCAAACCAGCTTGCTTCACTAAAACCTACGAAGAGCCCACACAACAATAGTTAGCTTTTACTTCCAGATTTCTCCATGCAGGGGATGGGAACTTTCAGCTCAGATCACTAAATTAGGCCAAATGGCCAATTACCACACTTTCATGCTTGATTTTTTCCAGCCATTTACCAAGTTGCAAACAAGACACCTTTGGAGTTCATGTGCATACAAGCATATACACATTTCATAGCCTCAGTTCTTGGCCTCACGTAATAGAGAGGTATATTTGGCTTATGATGCAGCGTATTTTGCAGACGGGTGGTTCTCAGATATATCTCATCACCCTAACCCATAAAAGAAAAGAAAGAAAAAGGAGTGTCACTAACCGAAATAATCATGTCTGCTCTGCTTCCTTGGATACCATTGACTTGCCTTGAAACTGTAGAGCTTGATAAACACAAGGCCTACAGCAAAGTTAAAATAGTCAGCATTGAAAAAGGAAATAGGAATAACACCGCACCCAGCAGAGTCAACAGCAAGGATGATGCTAGAACAGGCATTAGCATTGGGACTGAAGAAAGAAGCACATAAACTCTGCCTCTCCAAAATAAATGTTTCTGAAAAGTTCATATCTCCCCAAAGTAGAGTCGCTAACTTAAAGTCCTTCTGGAAAGATGTATTCTGAGATGCTATTTAGTTATTGGGATAAGCAGCTTCACGTGTGAATGATGACTATTGCAGGACAAAGAAAACTGATCGTGCAAAATCTACCTGAATTTCAAGAAGAAAGGTTCGAGATCCATCCATCACAACAGCAACAGCTAATCCAGCCATGACTTCCGATTCAGAATGCTCTTCACTCAATAAGATCTCACTGGGATTCAAGACAGCTTCCAGTCCCGATTGGGACATTGCAAATACGCCAAGCTACATTGGGGGAAAAGAAGATCTAAGTGCTTCACCTCTGCTCTATGAAGTAGGGATATTTTAACATGCCAAAAATCTTTAAGCATCTACACGCTTGAGATTAGCATGCAGTGTATATGTGCGCGCGTGCAAGAGAGAGAGAGAGAGAGAGAGAGAGAGAGAGAGAGAGAGAGAGTAGACTTGCACCTAGTGTGAGAGGGATGAAAAGTAGGGAGTGCTATAGTTTAAAATGAAACATACAAAAGGAAGCCCCAAAATGGAGCAACAGTCGCCCATAGCGAATACTTTCAAGCACATGAATAATTCTTCTACCCACAATTGTATCAAGATGACTGGAAAATTTTCTAGAGATCAACTTTGGTAATCATGGTCTAGATGTGTGCCAAAGCAAACATATAAAGCAAAGATTATATGTCAAAGATATCTCAATAAAAGAACATTCCAAGCAAAGGAACAAGTCAAAGATACACAAAATTGCATGAACAAAGAAAAAAAATAAACAGCATGAATTCTGGTCCATGTGCTAACACAACACATTAGTGAAATGCATACCTCATCGGTGGACCCAAAGCGATTTTTCACGGATCGCAGCAGACGATGAGTAGACTGCTTCTCTCCCTAAGAAATAAATAGAGAGGTTTTATTAAGATGGCGCAAAGCACTCACTTGTCAAGAAGCTCGTGCATGTAGCATACCTAAAAGTATATTATGTCAAAGAGAAAAGTTGTGCAGTTATTATTGAATGAAATATATGAGATCATAACATAAAACCTTTTTATTGAAATGAACCATCGTGATCCCTAACACACAAAATCATTCTAGCAATAGCTGCTGGATGATACTTTGAGATTACCCCACCTAATCGACCCATCATACACAAAGAAAACTTAAATTGCCAACTTGGAATCAAGTCATATCAATGACAGTAAAAGCATGCATTAAGTGATTCTTAAAACCTAAAATGAGATGCTATGATGCCACAGCTTCAACAAATCTACTGTCAATACAACAAGAAAAAAATGTTGATGAAGGTACCAACTTCCAGATACAAAACGACATCCACAATGTGCTCCAAAACCCTGGGACCAGCTATTTCTCCAGATTTTGTTACGTGTCCAATCTGAAACATACAATCAACAAGAGTGGACTCACATAAGCAAAATCTTCTAGAAGGATTGGTTGTTACAGCAACTTGAATATTACCAGGGCACTAAAGATGTATGGGCTGACATATAGATTTTATAACGTTATATATGAATAGTCCAAATTTATAGGTGCATTACCATGTACAAAACAAACGATGAGACTAAGAAATTTCGAATACCAATAGAACAGGAACATTTGTCTTCTTTGCAAAACGAAGCAATGCTGATGTACATTCTTTCACCTGTCACACATCGATGTCAAGATCAATCATACATTTGTCCTCGGTGCATCTATAAAGACAGTCAAGATGAAGCAATCAATATCAGTACTCTTAAACATTGGGTAAAGTTGCTTGATTAACCAATAGAATTGTCCAGAAAAGCTCACTTGAATATGTGACAATGACCACATGCTAATCAAACAGTCCATCTCACGAAAGAGGTGAAAAAACTTTAGGCCAAAGAACTTTTGGCTACACAAGATGACTTAACAGATTAGAATTCCCTAAACTCAATCACTATTCTCCTGAATTTGGATCCACATTTTGCCTCTGGGGGGAGATTGCAAAGATGTTACCTGTGAGAGACCTCCAGCACTTCCAGCCACTCCTTTTAGATAAACTGTCTGAATTGAATCGACAATCAAAGCTCGAGGTGAAAGAACTTGAATCTTTTCTAGTATGTCCTGCAGAACAAAACACGTCAGACCTCACACTAAGCAAATGCATAATCAGCACCTATGAATTTGCGACAGATCTGGACTTTCTAGATCCAAACAGAGAGAAGTTTTTGAATGTAGACATCCCATAAAAAGGTTCCTTTAAAAGCCACAAGTTTCAATTGGTTTTAAGGAATTGTCATCTCCATTGAACTTTGGGTCTATCAGGTTACTAATGGCAGCTCAAGGATCCAATCCGATCTACACATGAAAAATCAGGACAAAATTGTGAAAGAAATTCAACAGGTATAAAAAACTGCTCAATGCAAAATGCCAGACTTTGCACTCACCTCAATATCAGTGCTTGAGTACAAATACAATTCTTCAGTTCCAATGCTTAAACGGTCGGCTCTGCTTCCAATTTGCTCCACACTCTACCACAAAATCAAAGAGAGTCTTCAGAAGGGGAAACACTGAATTGTAAGTGAGATATGATAATGACATATATAGGTTGGCCAGAAAAAAAGGACAAGCAACACATACGGCAGATGCCTATCAGAGATAATCTATATAGTCATTATGTGATGTAGCTTTCTGTTGAGACCACTCAAGTAAAATTGTCTCATGGCTAAATGATATGGTACAAGCCAAAGAAAGCCCAATACAGAAAATGTGGAAGAGCCTATATTTACAAACAAGGAAAACCATCTAAGAAGCAATGACAAATATGATTTGGCAATGAGAAGGAATATGCATGACAGCAATTACCAGAAACAGGCTAACATGAAAACTCCATTTACCTCTTCCCCAGAGACATATACTACTGGAGCCAATCTGCCAAGATCGCGCCCTTCTGCAATCATTGCAGCCATCTTCCGATTGAAAAATATCAATGTACAAGATGGACAGGGTAGAGTACAATGGTTGTTAGACAGGGAGACAGATATTTCGAGAACTAACATATTTCATGGATACTTTAGTGTATCCTTCATTTGCATTACCTGCAGCAACAGTGTACTCTTGCCAACACCAGGATCACCTCCCACCAAAATTAAGGATCCTTTAGAGCCACAATGCAGCAAAATCAATAACTTTGATAAAATTAAATTCTTCAAAACTTCCATATGCCTGAAGTGATTCATGCAGACCATATGGCAAAAAAGGAGGTCAAACCTGGCACGAGACCACCACCTAGCACTCTTGAAACCTCCTCTCCAAAGGGTCCATACCTAAATATCAAGCACCCCAAGAGATCACTTACTCTATGGAATTTGGGCAGCATGTGTTTCTTCCAAAATTAATTAATAGAAGTACCAATGCTTTAGAATAACCAGTATGAATGGTTTCATAAGGTGGACAACAGATTGGCATGAGGACCAAAGTCATATTATCACTCTGATATAACAGAAAAAAGGAAATATACCACCATTCCAGCAAAAGATCATCAGAAAATTTCGAAATCACCACGTAACGCTCAACGATCCAACAACTGGAAGGATGATTCGAAATAACTCATGGCAATAGTAGACAAGACAATAAAACCAACTAAACGACAGCTTTCTTCAACTATTTATCTTTCTGTAGCAGCTGCATACAGGGTCCAAACCAAACCAGTTATTAATTTCTAAGAACAGAAACAAACTTACAGAGGAATCCGCCACTCCAACTGATTCAACCCCCTATTCACATCCGTCAACCGCAGTGGCCGCACCTCGCCAGCCCGCTGCGGTAGCCATGTCCTCACCACATTCTCCGACACCTCGAAACCCCTCACTTTATCAATCCCGCTGCCATTTTCCTCCACCGTGAACTGCTTCATCGTCCCAGCGCTACGGCACGACCTGCAAGAACCCCACCACTGTCCATCCGTGTACCCGCAATTCGAACAAACCCAACAACCTCTCTTCTTCCCCTTCTTACCACTCCCAGTATAAGAACTCCTACCACCTCCAAAATACTTCCTTTCCTCGGAAATTTCGACATTCCCACTTCTTGCATCGCTCTCAGGACCTGATCCTGCTTCTCCGCCACTGCTCCTGACCCAGCGGGTGGCGGGGTCGCGGAGATTGTGAACAGGGTGGGCACTGTCGCTTGTCTCCGAATCAGAGCTCGAGGACAAGGACGCGATGCTGGGGTCTTGAGAGAGGAGGCGGTGGTTTGTGGAGTGAATGCCGCGGCAGAAATGGGGGTTCTGGAGGGGCTTGAAGAACACGATAGATTTGGGGTCATTAGAGGCGGGATCGAAGAGGCGCTTGTGGGCGTAGAGTGTTCTCAAAGCTCTCATCTCTGATGCTTGCATGATATGAAAAGAGAGCGCGAGAATCTCAGAAAGGTCGAATCTTTAGGGCTTACTTGCAGAGTTCAGAACAAGCGGACGACGAAGAAGTCAGCACAAAACCCCGCGAAGTTCAAAAGTCAAGGGCTCGTGTCTTTTTTTTTATCCCCCCAAAAAAATGTAGGAGTAAATATTCAACACAAAAATATGGTCAACTGTTAATAAAAAGATATTGAATTACCGCGGTGTCGTTTCGTGTTACCATCGAATCCTCTCACTGCAATTCATTATTCTATCGTGGTATTTCTATTATTAGCGAAGCACAAACGGTTTCGATATTCATTTTTTTCCAATGTATTGCCAAATAAATCTGATAAATTTCTTTTTATCCCGCTTTCTTAAAAGAATCACAATTCTTATGATTTTTTTCTCCTATTGCGAAGCACATTCAAGTGAATGATGCGATATTCTTTGGCTATGAATGCAACATGAATTATGGGGCTATGGAAAGAAAAATGGATGACCAACAAAAATTCAAATTGAGATGATGTAGAAGATGCAATATATCTTAATGTGGCAGACATAGTGTGGATTAGATTTGAAGAGTCGACAAATGATTATGAAATTTGTGGTTCTGAAGAAAATTATTGTAAAGTTATTTCTTTAATTGTTGATTCTCTGGAGATATCAAAGACTATTTAAAAATGGATATTTCCTTTTATAATATAAGGGTGCTTGAATACTCTACCAAAACAATATGATCTTTTAGACATCTCCAATTCTAAACAATAATTTTGGTGGATTGATTGGAGGATAGTAATGTGGAACTAAAGATTAAGCAACAAATTTGAAATTACAAGATGTCTAGTGGAAATGGATAGGAAAATGAATTTTAGAATTCTGGTGAGGCAAAATGATAAAATTTGGGCTTATGCATGTATTGCATGGTGGCTTTGCTTATATGGTAAAACATTATGGATCATAGTCGCTTAAAGTACATTATGACCCAATAAGAATTGAATAAAAGGTAAAGGAGAATGAAAGATTATCATTTGTCTATCTATTATAAGTCATGCAAGATAAATGTAGCAATAATGGCTTAAGCCGTAAGTTTTTTGGAATCAACAACTTTACTCATTACTTGGAAGTTTATTTTTGAAGATATGAACAAGTTGGGCCTAAAACTATTGATTCATCATATTGATTGTGTTCGATTAACTATCTCATAGTGCAACCAATGTTAATTAATAGAATCAAGTCTAAACAAATCGAAGAATCTTTTCAAGGAAAAATGAGAGATAGAAGAGATGTTGGGGGATGGGCATATCCTTGAGCTGGTTTCATGGTTTGTTGTATGTCTATAATAATTGAGAGTTGACAAGGGATGTGTATTATAGAAAACTCATGCTATCATATTCTAAAATTATTTGAGGGACGCGAAACTTGATTGAAGGGAACTTTTTGTGGATTAACAAGAAGAATGACACCGAAATATTTATTGATTAATGTCTGATTTGTCAAAATGTGAAAATAGAGCATAGAAAGAGAGGTAGTTGTTGCCTCTTGAGATACTTGATGAATGTGTGAACATATCATCATAACTATTATCATTGATTTATTGAGAATGCTAAGAGGTAAGAATATTACATGGACGATTATTAGCAGATTGACTAAGGCTAGATAGGAATTTGGGGAAGAAATAAGGCACATATATTCTTGATTGTTTGAAAGTTTAGATAAGTTCAAAGTTTGAAGATAATTTTTTTTTTTCTAAAAGAGGGTAGAATGTAAAATGTGGTATTCGACTCAGACAAAGTGTGGGGAAAAAAAGGATGAAACATTGACTAGTAAAAGGAGGGAGTAAAGCAGACTTTGCTTAGATAAAAAGGAAAAAGAAAGAAAGAAGAGAGGGAAGAGAAGAATGAAAAAGGACAAGGAGTACATGTCACAAGGACCTCCCCAAGCTAGAGAACTGTTGTTTAGTAAAGCGTGGATTATGAGATTGTTAGCTTGTCAGGAGATGATTTAGTTAGATAGGTAAGGGGTAGAATATAAAGTGTTCTTTTTTTTCAATTTAATTGTTTTCAATCAGTTATATGCTTTAATACTACCTGTCTATGATGCGAATAGAAATCTGCTCAAATTTAAGTCCGTCAATATATCTAATTGGACCTACATTTACTTAGAAGTTTAAGCCAATCAGTCATGAGTCAATTATAATATATTTTATTTATTTCACATCAAATCAATTTTCTGATTTAGGTGTTCTACACACAACTCAAATGTGTATATCAACACTGACAATTTAAAGTCACAAGTGCATACTTTGTACAGAAAGTTTCAAATCCGTTTGACCCATAATCAACAACTTATACAAGAACACCGGTGGCGATAACCTCATATACCAATATACCAAGTATAGGTAACGAGCATTTGGAGCAGTGTCAAGCTCAATTGAGGTCATCTCAAAAGAGTCGCTTCTTCTGTTACTATTTCCTATCCTTTGGCTTCTCCCTGATCCAATCTCTGCCTTCAAGCATTCTTTTAGTTCCGACAGAACACGGCTCATGTCCGGCCGCTGGATCGCCGTCGTTGGTACACACGACATGGCTATTTCCACTGCTTTCCATGCAGAACTGACGTTGAATTGGCGGTTTAACCTTGAATCGACGATACTTTGGATGTCCCCTCTTTCTATGAGTGGAGTTACCCAGTGAAGTATGTGTGTGCTGCCATTCGGACTTCTTATAACGGCGGGGTGGCCAGTGATTAACTCAAATAGAACTATGCCGAAGCTATACACGTCGCTTTTCTTGCTCAAGTTTCCGGATGTATGAAACCTGGGGATTCAAAAGGAATTGATGCTTTGATTAGTAGAATAATGGCCGAAACTGCCTTTGCCCCAATGTACTTACATACGTTTATCCGACATAAACATGTAAGAACAGATGTATGGGCCTCTCCTGCTGGTCTAAATCAGTACAGTTATTCTGCTGGCCAATTGGAATAGTCTTTGTATTCAAAGATGTTGGTTTGAGTCACTTACTCTGGATCTAGATAACCAGGCGTTCCTGCTGGGCGAGTCGAAATATGAGAATCATGCTCCGTTACAAATGCCTTCGATAATCCAAAATCAGCAATCTTCGCTTGCATGTTTTCGTTTAGTAAAATGTTGGGAGTCTTTAAATCTCTATGGACGATGGGCGGCCTGCAGCCATTATGCAGGTACTCCAACCCTGCACCACCAACAAAAAAGAACACTTAAGGAAATTGGAGGAAAGATTTCATCAATCTACTTTTGTTACCTTGAGCTGCATCGACTGCAATTTGTAGTCTCTGGCTCCAACTCAAAACATAAGGGTTTTGTGCTGCTCGAAAGTAGAGAAATAAAGAGTATTTTAGTCACGAAAAAAGTAAAAGCCTGCTCACTATTGTCTTCTTTCGCTGAGAAAGTTGATCTTATCTCCATGGTGCTATTAATGAATATGTAACTTAACTGATTAATCCAAAAGCCTGTGCTATCAAAGTACAGTGTTGAGATAAAACATATCTCGAACGCATGTTGGGCTGTCATATAGTGGGAGTCTAAGAGATGCTTTATCCGTTTAGAATTTGTAAAAGGAGATATCAGACAGACCTGACAATTGTTGCCGAACATTTCCATTGGACATGAATTCGTAAATCAGCGCCATGTTTTCAAATTCTTCGCAATATCCGATGAGTGAAACCAGGTTCCTATGATGAACGATCATCAGGAGTTGCGCCTGCACATCAAGGTATCAGAGCATGCTGAGAGTAGAACACCCCAAAAAATCGAAAACATGACACATCAATTCTAGTTGCACTAATGTTTCGAACCTCTGCATGAAACTCCTTGTAGCCTTGTTTTGATGATCGAGACAACATTTTCACTGCGACTTGAGTGCCATTGTCAAGTCTGCCGAAGTAAACTTCACCAAATCCTCCCTCTCCAATCACTGTTTTAAAGTTATCTGTAATTCTTGTAACCTCAATGGATGTAAAAGGTCGATTTTTTGACAACCTTAATGCCCCATTAGATCCTCCGGTAGAGTTGGTAGTCCTAGTAATAGTAGTCATATCTGGAGAAATAACAAGGAAATCATGTTACCTCAACGGAGTTAAGCAGATCATGGTCTTCAGTCTGATATAATATGTCTTCACAGTAAACACAATCTTCTTAAAGAAGTATGTAATGACATTTTAAGAAGACACTGTTTCGTAAAAAATGAACCAGAAAGAGCGAAGCGAGTTACCTCGACCAAATAAGGGAGCGTTCATGCCATCGTTTAAATGAGAAGTGAGGACCCGTTGATGCAATAATGATATTATTAATAATATATAAACTGTGCATATGTTTTTTTAACATGAAACAGTGATGCACAGAAGCATGATTGTGTGAGTGCGATCACGTCAGTGTGTCATGTTCATTTTTTGCAGGCCCAATTGTCGAAAGGGCCATGAGCAATTGGACCAGTTAACCAGTTTGGGGTTCAAAACCTGGCCCGAGACTGAGAAAATCCCATGTAAAACTTATCTTGCACGCACAGTACACAAGAGAGTTACTTTGGACTTGTCTTCTCTTGATTATCCACACTAATGCAAGAGCTCCCAATAAGATCAAGACCAGAACGGCTGCAACTGAAGCAACGATTGGAGCAATAGAGATGCCCTTTTTCTTTGGCTGCACATTGCTGGTCTGACAATTGTCTGATTGGCAAAGATTTGGGTTTCCATCTAAGCTGTCAAAAAACGTTGATAGTACATTTCAGTGCCAAAAGATTAGCGCATGATTTCGTGGATATACCACCCTGTGCATGCATTACATACATAAGTTGATAAAAAAGAAAACCAAAAGAGCAACTACCGCATTTGTCTTTTTTATTCTTCAAAGTGAGCGGAACGTACAGAAAGAAGAAGCAGCTCGTATAAATAATAAGCGATTAAATCAAGTGTGACAATAGTATGGCAATGAGCGAACCTTAGCACAATCGATCCATCTGCCTTCTTCTTCAAGAGAGTTTGAGGAACAGAGCCATTCAAGTTGTTTCCACTTAAATTCCTGCAAGTATTCATGATTAGAAGTTGACAGCCATTTACCCGAGCTAGATAACCACATAATCTTTCCATTAAAAGCTCAGTCACTCACAGAACTTTCAAGCTCAGCATTTGTGCTAAAAAGTCTGGAACGGACCCAGTCAATGAATTGTTGGATAAATCCCTGAATTTAAGCCAAAAAAGTACAAAATAACTTCATATACATATGCTTATTGAAGTGTATAAAAAAGGATAAGCCTGTCGCTTTTTTGGGGTTAGTGCTGTCCATTTTCTTTCTGTGCAAATTAAGTAAACAATATGGAAGAAAAAATGCTAATGCATACAGGGATACAACTGCTGTCAAATTGGAGATCGATGTAGCTATCAGTCCTTTCAGTCCACTAGAGCTCAGGTTCCTGCACATCCACGGCTAACTTTACAAGAGTAAAATCCCACCGGCCAAAATTTTTAACATGGAAAGTGTTAATATGGAGACTCAATATTTGAAATAATTTCCTCAATCGCATGACGGATTACCAATTGGTATAATAGTTGTTATTGAGAAAACTCATCTTTTGAGACCTCTGGTGCTCGTATGCAGCATTGTTTCAGAGAAAGCATGTAGTTGTGGACTTACAATGAGATTATTCTTGGATATCTATCATGGCTGCAATTTATTCCGCTCCATGAGTACTGTGTAGGAATGCACGGATCACCCTGCCAGCTAGCTGTGATCACCCCATATGTTTTCTTGATGTCATACATGGCATTAACTAAACCACCACACATAAAGAGCTACAATCGTAAGGAAATCAAAGAGTATTGGAACCAAAAAAAAAAAGGGGGAGCATAGATGTAAATATACAGTCATCAAGAAAAGTCGATGAATCTGGAAGCTGCGCCACAGTGAAAAACTCAACGGCATTGAGGAGAGGCGGCAGACTAGACCGAGCCGTTGCATTAATAGTCAATTTCATATTAAGTCCACTTATGGGCAATGAGGCTATGGTCACTGGCTTCAGGTTCTCGAGCAAGACAGTTTCCACGAATTCATCTTGCACGTATACCGCGAGTTCTCTGAATTGGCCTTTTTGCAGTTGCAATTCCACAAAGTGAAAGTATATATACCCGACGGCAGTGGAGTTGCCTGAGGTCCAATACAGACTCAAAGGATCAGTGACATTTTGTACTTGTGTGGCTGTCATCAAAACTTCGGGCGGGACTTCATATGCATCATTGCTTGTACTTGTCACAATGGCCGTCGTGTTGCTGACTGACGACCAACCTCCACTAAAAGTCTGATTGCTCCAGATGCGATCATATACATCTTGCGGATGCCTATTAATGCCGAGGCCAGTGAAATAATCGTAACAGTAAGTGTAAAATGACGAACAAGCCAACACAAATTGGTTTGGATTAGCAACTTGTTTTATTATTGTTCATATAGTTGCATCATGCAAAAACACATGTTTAGTAAGATGTGAATGCACCGATCCATCATTCACAGACCGATGAATGCGGTCAACGTCCGAATCTGATGGTCAATAACAAAGAAATCACCTGTATGTGTCTGTGCTCCCTGTATTATATCTCCAGTTGGTTACAAGTGCGCCAGAATTGATCTGGTAAGTTGAGTTATCCAGCAACCGCAACTCAAGAGCTGATATGAATGGAATTCCCGAGCCAGTATTCACCAAGCAAACTTGTATATAATGTCTTGGAGCAGTGTAAATAATCTCGTAGTATACCCAAGATGAAGAGTTCACCGTGCTCCAATAGTTAACATCAATGTGGAGGTCAAACACGGGGCTTTGATTCTTGTGGTCATAATTCCCATACCAAAATGAAGCCCTGACCAAATAGGTGTTGCCCTTTCCTTCTTCTGGCATTAATGTGTAACAATTCCTTGTTCCATTGGGGAAGATCCTGAGATTCTTTGATTGTTGTCGGTTGTTTTGGTAGATGAACTGGGTAGACACCTGCATGTTTGTTCCGGAATCTACAAAACCTGCGTCGGTCTCGTAGGATATGTCGAGCTGATCATCATGGTAATCATTAGGTGCCCCACAATCGATGCTTATGAAACCTAAATTGAGGTCAAATCAGAGATTGTCACTTGCCCTTTACATCGTGAATTCGATATATAATACAGCGTTATAAGTCTCTTGATTCTTTACAATGTCCCTTAAACTTTCTATCTAATATATATCATCACCACTGCATCAACTAGATACAAATTTCAATAATGAAAATTACACCTTATAAGTATTGGCTTTATTATTGTAAGTTGAAAAGAAGTTCTGACAAATCAGAGGCATACGTGAAAATTAAGTAAGCTGAAGGATGATACACTGCAAACTCTCCAATAATTAGGACTCCTAAATGTTTCCTAGAGAATCTCAAATGCGATTGAACCTTGCTAAAGTCCTAAGCACAGTTGTAAAACCCTCAAAACCTCTTCAGTTCAACTCTGCCTAAGTATTCAGAGCTTATTTTCTAAATCAAATTTGAGGATAACTAGCTTTTGTGACCAACGATAAGAAAGACATCGTATTATTACTGAGGCTTTTTCTAGAATCCCGTTTATCTAATGTCTCATCTCTTCACAGTTCAATCATCACGATGCATGCGTGCGTTTGCGTGAGAGAGAACCTGGATTTTGTTGCCCGCGAGCGGTCACTCCCAAAGCTAGACAACCAATCAAGACATGCAGCATCTTCAAGATCTTCATGGCATATCAAACCTTTCTTCACATAAGAGAGAGAGAGAGAGAGAGCTCTACGATCTCAAGGCCAACAAGAAAAATAAATGTCCTCAAGAGTCGTAAGAGTAAATTAGTAATTCAATAATTGCCCGTTCATGGACCAGACGTGCCCTTATAAATTAATACAGGGGGAGTGACCTCTCCATCACAGCATCACAGGCTGACGATCGCTTCAAAAAGTCGACTCAATTAAAGAAAGTGGACGTTTGAAACTATCAAAAGACCAATAAAGAATCATGAATTTCATTCGATGAGCTTTCGCCCAGCTCATCAATTGATTATGACATTTTGGATAGGGAAGAAGCTCGCAGTTGGGCCTGAATTCTACCAACAAATTGAGCGATTATAATATTAAGTCAACTACCGGAATTACATCATTATGGAGAATCCGACATTCCACTTAGAATATCCAAGCTGTTTTGGGAGAAGGACATGCGGTCATGCCATACATTCCTTACAGATTCCTGGGGGCGCCGAATTCAGGCAAGTCAGAATAAGCAAATTCGCAGACAAGATTATAGCAATTGACATGTCCTTAACCTAACATGTACAGATCAACTAGAAGAGATATTAGTTCTGTTGCCTTTTCAAGTGTCTCAAGTACCCTTCAGAAGGGTTGATGGAATTCTCATTGATAATTTTTTGAAATTTTTAAATAAATTTTTTCTTTTTCCGTTTTGTTTTCTTCCCCCCAAACTTAAGGCTGATGTAGGTCGCTGGCATTGAGTGAGGGCATCGTGGCCCTTGCTTAGACCTAGTGAGGGTTGTGACGCCCTTGCTAGATCAGGTCAGGTGAGGGTGCCGAGTCCTCGCTGGGCCTAAGTTCAAGGGAAAAAAGAGAAAAAGAAGAAAAATATATAAGAGTAGAATATGAGAGCGTGGGTTATTAAGAGTCAGTTCATGTTGGGAATGCGATGATAGTCTGATTCTTGCTTTTCATTTCCGCCATGTCCACCGCAATTGAGTTCGCAAGGAGATTCAGAAAAAAGGGTCTGCTTCAATCACTCCTAAAGCATCATCTTATGGTATATTTCCTCGAAGCTTGATTTAATTTGGCATATCGGGAAGTAACCCGTGAATTGCTTGACTAGCCCATGAAAAGAAAAAAAGACAAGAAAAGAGCTTGCTTTATATGGACGAGAACTTTATCTAATTCTATGCCAAGGAACTGTCTTGTTTATATAAACGGATGAAGAAATTCTCATTCACTGATTCTATGTATCTTTAAACTTCACGCTTGCCGACCCAAAAAAAAAAAACTTCACTGTTTAGATGTGTTCTAGCGTAGACAGATTGGTGGAATGTCATGAATATAAGTTGTTATCATAGGATGCGTGCCAATCCTTGTTATCATCAAATTGCTTGTGATGATATCTTTTCATTGAGACAATTCAGGCATTTTACACTCAAGTTCTTCTTCAATTGTTGTAGATGCAGTAAAGTAGGGACTTGCACGACCAGTCTGCAGTCTACAAATTGGTGTCAGCCTAGTACGATATATTAAGGATGATGACATTATCGTGATAATTATTTGGTACGCTATAATCTATATTTATGAAAAATTTGTCGCAAAAAAAATAATAGTTAGGAGCTTTTCTCTAGAACAAAATGCTCCTTGACCTTGTCAAGATAATGATCGCATTCTTTGGTGCATCGTTGCTGATGCTGGTGGGAGCACGAAACTTTCTAAGTTCATATTGTACAGTACTAAAGGTTAGCCAACATTCATAAATTATTTCAAAGACGAGGAGGACACTGGGCTTCTGTCAATTTTATCCGGGTCAACTGGCGAAGAAGAGGAAATTTAACATGCGATGTCAGCATATGCGGAGCTTATCCTCATACACGTATGCTCCTCTTGACAAAAGGGGTCTCTTGTTAAAAAGTCCATGTTCCATTGTTACAAATTTTTAAAAAAATATTTACCAATTTTTTTAAAATTGATTTTGCTAATTTTCGTGTCTTTTTGGTACACCCAAAACTAAATAGTATTTTAGTATCCCATTAAGTGCAAACTCAAACTTATTGGAGATGTTAATATTTTGTCTATGGTAATTAGGAACAATTACCAGCTACGCCTACGTTTTTTCGAAGAACTAATGGGAGGAAACAGTAAATTAGCAGGGCTTTGGTTAACTTGAATTGACAAGTTATTAAGTTTCTAAGAACAACATATGGAGCTCGCTTTGTCCGGTTATTTATGAGGAACTGGGACGGCCTATGAATGAATTTCAAGGGTTGAAATGGCTATAAAATAGTTTAATACATCCATTTCGCAATTAGATTAAATTGCCACACTTCAGATGTCAGGCTTATCCCTAAGCATAAGCACCGTTATTTTTGGAAATTCTGATATCCGTAGCTTATATTTTCTCCAAAGAAATGTATTACACCAGTGATAATTGACAATTTAATATGTAGAGAGACATAGATCACACAACTATTTAGGAGATGTGGCAGCAGATCATGCCTTTAAATTGATCGATTCAGCCACATCACGAATGTTCTAAGCCACCGTTATTTGACCAACATCGATAAGACGAGCTCATATGTCGGATTCTTATGTTTCTTATTATTCATTTTGGGACAAAGAAGTTGATGGCGTAAATAAATTTTGGCTTCATAAAGTACCTTAGTTAAATTTACCATCATTCATTTGATACGATTTGAGCCCAAGTTCAGATAGAGATACACTTGATAGCACAAGAGATTGGACAAATTTGTTGTTGCGCATTTCATCCACATATAGAATTTTGAGTTGGAATGATTTCTAGATTTCTGAGTTCCATCTAGGGGTCTCTAAACTACGTAGATTATTAATTATGTGTCCCTAAAGTTTATAAACGTAACAGTTCCACAAAATTAGGTTGCTTACTAAAATTATGTGATCGTAGACAAAAGCTGTTTACTCATATATATGTATAATGGGGGTTGACATCAACAATTCATGTTTATAAATTATAATTTCTCGGTCCATAATTTTTTCCTCATGTTTTCCTTTTGGTAATGGCAAGCACTTAGATACAAGTGTGATCATTGTCATTGTTACTTGTGCTAATTGTTGACCTACAAAATATGGAGCAATCTGCGGTAGTTAGAAAAATTATGATAAAAAATTCACAAATTTATACGCTCGTATCGATTCAATTCAAAACATTTTAATTTGACTAATTCATTTGTAAATTTTTTTTAACAAATTGCTAATATAATCGATCTGACTAATGTTAATTGCAAAGTGATGATGGAGATGTGGGCCATCTTAGTAGCATGATAGATGTTGTAATTTGCTCACACTCAAGCCATACGCCAATTTGAGGGACACATCATTAAAATACAGTAAATACAATTCTATGTCGGTATAGCTCGGGCTAGTCAATTAGAGACTCACTCATTTGCCTAAACCGAATGGTAACTCACTAATCGATGCCTTATTGGCGTGATCACCTTATTTGGCCAACCTTTGGCTGATAGCCGCCTAATTGTCCAAGTTGCCCACGGTATAACCTTAATTTATTCTCGACTCGTAACGTAGCCCTAATTGCAATTTAGATATTTTACTAGCACAATCAAGCTACCATTCTCTATTAAAAGTGGTTAAACAGTCCTAATCAAGGATTATGACGTAAACTCACGTCTTTATCTGTGCAACCTAAGCAATGATGACAACGACTCATGACGTCGTGGAACTCTCACAACGAGGGCACGAATTGTATGGTGTGGCAGCAATATTGTTTTGGCGAAACTCTGGCGGCGGTAATGCTTTTAGGGAGGCTGGACAAGGGGTGGTTTAGCACCAACATAGCATCGGCAAGGTATCAATGAGGATCCTGTGTAACAGCCACATTCCGGCCTTCTTTAGGCCTTGAATATAATTAACTAGGCACCCGATCCTTATCTTAATTTTCGAGAAAATGTGGAAAATTTTTAAAATTAGTTTTGGGGTTCCCGAAAATTTATTTGATGGAGATTTGACTCAGAAACTCAATTTCATTTTTGGTAAGTTTGCCAAATTTTGGGGATTTTTCTCGGACTTTATTTTAATTATTAATTTATTATTATTTTGTCTGTTTTATTAAATTAAATTGATTTCCAGCGAAAATTGGACCCAAACCCGCGCGAGACCCGGCCCAGCCGGCGAGACCCAGCCCGCGTGGCCCAGCCCCTTCTTCCCCCCCCCCCCTCTCTCTCTCTCTCTCTCTCTCTCTCTCTCTCTCTCTCTCTCTCTCTCTCTCTCTCTCTCTATGGCATTTCGGCGAACAAATGGAGGACAAGTCGTCAGAGGGACATCCGTCGGCCAAGCGACCGGTCTTTCGCAGGGAAAAGGTTTCTCCTCTCCCTAGGGCCTACCTTGAGCTCAATCATGCCAATGAGAAGCTGTAATTTTCCCCCGGGGAGGGTAATTATCGTCCTCGTTCACGGTCTCCCCTGTTCGCGCAATCGAGTCTCACGCCTCCTTGAGAACGCCATATATCAACATTCCGAGCTCTGTTCGCCGCGTTGTTGGTACTGTTAGAAAGTACGTGACACCAGATTAAAGGATCAGCCAAGTTCTGCCGTCTCCTCTACCTCTAGGGCCGCCGGTAAGCCCCGATGAAAGCCCACCCCAGCTTTGGGTTACTCTGTTTTTGGGTAAACTTCCCGAACTCCCTCACTTGAATTCTTGAAATCCTTCACTCTAGAGCATGTACCATCGCTTCCAATCAACTTCTAGGCATCCAATAACACTATATTTAGCTTTGGATTGGATTTATTTGGTATGGATTTGGCTAGATTAGGATTGAATGCTGTTTGCCCTAAATCGGGCTGTCCGGGCCCTAGATCCGATCTTCAGACCGATTTGGCGACACCCACTCTTTACCACCACTACTAATCAGTTCGTAAACATCGTGCGATAGGATTTAAGTAGTTAATTTGGTTGATTCGGTCCAGGTTTGACGAATTAAAGGTCGGTTGGTTCGCCCTTTTATCGGTAAACCCCGTTTCCGAACCGCCGCCATTGAGGAGCTATTACTCCTCCCTCCGGCCACCTAAGCTGCTGTGGTCGGTACCAATCAGCTCGTGTGGAATCCAGCTTGAACACCCAACCAATTGCGAGTCCCGATTTGGTCCGAGGAGGAAGAATCAAGCTTGAAACCGACGCGCCCTCCCTCTGACCCGAACCGCTTGACCCGGATTTGCTCATGGGCACGCGTACGATTGGGCCCAGGTTGGTGGGCCTCGGTCAGTTCAGTCCACAGAGAAAAGAAGAGAGAAAGAAAAGAAAAGAAAAGAAAAGAAAGGAAAAATATGTGGATTACTGCCATTACTTGCAGCTGCAAATTAAGGTGAAAAAATTTTCAAAAATAGTTATTACGTGTATTTACCGCCCTAGTTAATTATTATAAGTTTTGGATTGATTTGATTATATGTGTGGACGAGATTGGGATTATAAATAGTGAAAATTAGACCGTGAATGCGGCGATGGGATTGGGAGATTCAATTATTGTATTAGGCCGGTTGTGGACGGCCTTAATAGATTGGTTGCACAAATTTCTTTATTTATTGATTTATTTATTTAATGTTGGAGTATTCAGAAGTTGCGATAAGTGTTGGTTGATTGGAATTGGGCATAGACCGTAGTGCGATTGCAGATTGATTGGCTTATAGATAGGATGAGCATGGAAGAGAGAGAAAGAGAGGGAGCATAGTAGAGTGAACGAGTATAGTAGTAAAATAAGGAAAGATTAAATTCAGTGCGATAGTTGAGGTGTGAGACGCGATTAGGGACCCTAGGGCGAAAAATAATGCTAGTTTTGGTGTAGGAAATTAACCCCACCACCACAACCCCATTTCATGAATTGCTCATGGACCTAGAGTTGATGGAGTCGATACCGGACGAGCAGGAACTGCTTGAGAGGGAGATAAGATAGTTGGTATAGAACTGGTACTGAGAGTTTAATGAGAGAAGGCTCTAAGAAGACCAAGTCCAACCACCGAAATCGGAAGATAGAGGCTAAATAATAGATAGATACGAGATCGCTTCAGGAAGAGTGATAGAGAAACACGAGACCACTATTTGGGAGCGGGGCTCCATCTTCTGGCGATGGGTGCGCTATCAATATTAGGAGTGTTATGAGGCAGAAGTTGGAGGCCCACTGGTTTTCCACATGGGCTACTACGAGGAGTCGGAAAGGACTTTATGATTATTACATCCCTGATCTTGGATTTGGCGATCCTCTGGGAGGTAGTGTTATTAACCTCTAGGTTGCTCAACTTAGGTTAGTCACCGAATGTAGGCCTCCCCTTGCTTATGTATTATGCTGCCTTTTTTCCGTTCCCACTTATTTTGATTGTATAATTGTAGGTTAAGTTATTCTCCCATGTATGTGTTGCGGTCTTTTGAATCTGATGTAATTTGGTGTATATAAACTAGTGATTGTAAGGTTGATGTATACTAATGAAAAGATTGATGTTTATGGTATGACAATGAAGGCTATAAGTTAATATTTATTTACCTCTCTTTTGCTGTGACGACTCTGATGATTGTTAAGGAGGCTTGCAACTTACTTGGACCATCGTTTTTTGGTCCCGATCAGAAAAAAGAAAAGAATAATCGAGGTCTATTGTGGGCTTGGATGGTGGGGCGTGACATCCGGAGAGGCTTTGGTGAGCTTCAACAGCAATTTTCGAAGACGGAAAGGCCCCGATGGGGCTGGGACAGATGAACAGCAGCACGTGCCGGGACAGCGCAAGACAGCGTTGAGACGGCATGAACAATGGCTAGACGGAGTGGGGGCAGTGTAACGACCCGTTTTTGGGCAATTCGTGGCCTGATAATTGTTGGAATTGTTTGTTTGTAAAACAAACTTGAGACACTTTCCTTATCTCACATGGGAAAGAAAGGAAAGTTTTGTCACTTTATATATGAGTTGGATTTACTATTTTATTAGAAATAGTCTAGTGGGCTAGTCATCACTGTACCCGTGTGCGGGTGCGCGGTTATGCGCGTTTTTGACGCGTTTAATTGACGCACTTAGCACTTTGCGCGCTGCGGTCCATATTAATCTTAATCAACTCATTATTATTTTTAATTTCGAAATTAATTTTTATTTATTTATTTTAGTCGTTAAACTTGTGACTGTTTGGATGTAACTATTAACTTGTGACTGTTCGGGAAGAAACCGAAATGACAAGTCTTGTACACGAAGAGATGTGTCCAAATGGTAAGTTTTCGACATGAAAGGATGTGTTTGTTTGTGGCAGTCTCTAGAATTTAAGGGCTTCGAAGAGAGTTTTAGGAGATTCTCTGGAATTGCTATCCACTGATCTCGAGACTTTGTTGTATCCTGAAGGGAATTTGTCAGAAACCAATAGCAACGTAGTGGGGCAAATTGATCCTAAAAGACAGTGATCACACGCCTCAAAGTCGATTCCATTTCTCCCATACACTATTTTCCCAACAATATTAGGAATTATGGACTTCTGTTTGTGGGTCGTGGGCCCCGAGGATCCCACGGAAGAAACCGTGAAAATTTGTTTCCGGGCGGTCCCCTGAACTTTGGAAATTACAAAGAAGCCCCTTAATTTTTCAAAAATTGCAAGTTGGTCCCTGGTCAACGGTCAATAATGACTTTTTTCTTGCTGCGTGCTCACCGGTCCAACCCGGTCCAGAATCGGTTATGGGCAGTCCAGTAGCCAGGCGCCACCTCCTGCTTGCCACCCACCCGCTACCCTCGCTTATTCGTCCAATTATCCTTCCTTAGTGTAGCCCATGACCGTCCACCATCTCCATTGGAGATCCAACACGCTCTCGCACCTCCTCCAGCCATCATGCCGCTTCTTCTCGTCGTTGAGTCGCTGGAATCTCGCTGAAGAAGCACTTAATTTGCCTGGAGCTCGGATTTGTAAGCAGAGAAGATAAACACAAAATTAGAAAAATCTAGGGGTACCTAGGCGAAACCATGACATGAATATGTTCTTTGGGATCTCTAGAACACTTCCAAGCCCTTTTCTACCATTGTACGTTGCAAATGTTATTGAAGTTTGCTGTGAAACTTTACTGCTCCATTTGTGCATCCGATTGCTATTTGTAGCCATATCACACAAATTTGGAGTTGCTAGCCATGACCACCACTTGGAGGAGCCTCCAGAGTATTCACTGAGCACAACACCATTGATCGTTGCCGTCGACTCTTTGCTGTTTGGGCGAATTTGGCCCCATCGGGCTGCTACTCTTCCCCAGACCTGAAACTTCGGCCAGAAACTTCCTCAAGCCACCCATGGTAGCCCCGACTGCTTCAGCAGCTTCCATCGGTCCCAAAATTCTTGTGAGTGAATTCTGATCAAGGCCCACTAAATTGTATAGACATTTCAAACTTTCTTTTATGTTACTGAAAATGCTAAATACCCACTAATAGTATAAGTCAATTCCAAGAAATTACCTATTGTGTTGCAAGACAAGTATTTCGACAAAAGTCCTTAGGTGATTTTTACACAGCGCAAGTTAAATAGAAAAAAATTACACCCGCAAAAAGAAGATATTGAAGATATCAAAGAGATAATAAATACAATTTGAACTTCACAGACATGGAAGTTTATCTTCTGGTATAAATGAGCGCGACCTGCATGTCATACCCACCCTTTCAAGCTCTCAACAGACATGACCTTTTCGACCGCGTGATCGTGGAGATTTTGATGTGATGTGTAATTGTCACATCCCTCTGAATGAGTGTGTAATGATTGATCACAGAGCAATGTCGCCTCGGTCAATTTATGCGGTGAACACGGTGTTTATTACTTCAGATTCTGACACCCTACGACGACCATGTCACCAAAGGATGAACTCGCGAGGGCCTTCTCAGCTGACCTTGGGACGATACACATTTTATATCCGAGCTTTACCACCGTGTGCACTCTCTTCTCAATTCTGGGAACCTAGAAAGCACGGCATCAAACTAATCGACATGGCAAAATCAAATAGCAAAACGGGGACAATTGTGGTAGCCGTAGTGTAATGAGATAAGTTGACTAAAGAATTGGGAAAACTGGATCTTACCTAGCGAAGCTCACCACCGAGGCCAATCTCTCCAACAAAAGCAACGCCAGGGGGGCTGGGAAACTCAAGAAAGCTAAAGAAGGCGCATGAAAAGGGAAAAGCGAAGAAAGAAAAGATTTTAAGTTGATGAACAACACATGCAATACATTAATTGGTATCATGAAAAAGAAACCAATGCCATAAGAGCTCATATTTTTAGCAGCATTCCACTTTTCATTCATGCGAGTTATGGATATCAAGAACGTGAGAGAGAGCGCACCTGCTGCAGATTGCTGCTGCTATGGCAAGATCACCAGATGTCTCTGTTAGTGTCACTCCGCTCACCACATCTAAAAAGATGGCCTAGAGGAGGAAATATCAATTACAATTACCCAAGATACTCTGAATCCTTATTTTCGTAGCTCACAGCTGTATGTGTACCAAATATAAAGTCAGACACTAAAGTCCAGTAAAACGTATAAGAGGAGAGAGTATTTGAGAAGTGAAGGCATAAACAACTAGAAAAGAAGGTAGATTGTAATTGATCTCACATTTTCCTGAAGCTTCAAACCAGCTTGCTTCACTAAAACCTAGGAAGAGCCCACACAACGATAGTTAGCTTTTACTTCCAGATTTCTCCATGCAGGGGATGGGAACTTTCAGCTCAGCTCACTAAATTAGGCCAAATGGCCAATTACCACACTTTCATGCTTGATTTTTTTCCAGCCATTTACCGAGTTGCAAACAAGACACCTTTGGAATTCATGTGCATACAAGCATATACACATTCCATAGCCTCAGTTCTTGGCCTCACGCAATAGAGAGGTATATTTGGCTTAGGATGCAGCTTATTTTGCAGATGGGTGGTTCTCAGAAATATCTCATCTCCATAACCCATAAAAGAAAAGAAAGAAAAAGGAGTGTCACTAACCGAAATAATCATGTCTGCTCTGCTTCCTTGGATACCATTGACCTGCCTTGAAACTGTAGAGCTTGATAAACACAAGGCCTACAGCAAAGTTAAAAAAGTCAGCATTGAAAAAAGAAGAAGAAGGAATAACACCACACCCGGCAGAGTCAACAGCAAGGATGAAGCTAGAACAGGCATTAGCATCGGGACTGAAGAAAGAAGCACATAAACTCTGCCTCTCCAGAACAAATGTTTCTGAAAAGTTCATATCTCCCCAAAGTAGAGTTGCTAACCTAAAGTCCTTCTGGAAAGATGTATTCCGAGATGCTATTTAATTATTGGGATAAGCAGCTTCACGTGTGAATGTTGACTATTGTAGGACAAAGAAAACTGATCGTGGAAAATCTACCTGAATTTCAAGAAGAAAGGTTCGAGATCCATCCATCACAACAGCAACAGCGAATCCAGCCATAACTTCTGATTCGGAATGCTCTTCACTTAAGAAGATCTCACTGGGATTCAAGACAGCTTCCAGTCCCGATTGTGACATTGCAAATACACCAAGCTACACTGGGGGAAAAGAAGATCTACGTGCTTCACCTTTGCTCTATGAAATAGGGATATTTTAACATGCCAAAAATCTTTTAGCATCTACACGCTTGAGAATAGCATGCATTGTATATGTGAGAGAGAGAGAGAGAGAGAGAGAGAGAGAGAGAGAGAGAGAGAGTAAACTTGCATCTAGTGTGAGAGGGATGAAAAGGAGGGAGTGCTATAGTTTAAAATGAAACATACAAAAGGAAGCTCCAAAATGGAGCAATAGTCGCCCATAACGAATACCTTCAAGCACATGAATAATTCTTCTACCCACAATTGTATCAAGATGACTGGAAAAATTTTTTGAGATCAACTTTGGTAATCATGGTCTAGCTGTGTGCCAAAGCAAACATATAAAGCAAAGATTCAATGTCAAAGATATCTCAATGAAAGAACATTCCAAGCAAAAGAAAAAGTCAAAGATACACAAAACTGCATGAACAAAGGAAAAAAGCAGCATGAATTCTGGTCCATGTGCTAACACAACACATAAGTGAAACGCATACCTCATCGGTGGACCGAAAGCGATTTTTCACAGATCGCAGCAGATGATGGGTAGAGTGCTTCTCTCCCTGAGAAATAAATAGAGAGGTTTTATTAAGATAGTGCAAAGCACTAACTTGTGAAGAGGCTCGTACATGTAGCATACCTAAACTAAGTATATTACGTCAAAGAGAAAAGTTGTGCAGTTATTATTGAATGAAATATATGAGATCATAACAGGAAACCTTTCTGTTGAAATGAACCATCGTGATCCCTAAGACACACAATCAATCTAGATATAGCTGCTGGATGATACTTTCATATTACCCCAACTAATTGACCCACTGTATGCATAGAGTACTCAAATTGCCAAGTTGGAATCAAATCACTTCAGTGACAGTAAAAGAATGCATTAAGTGACTCTGAAAACCTAAAAGGAGATGCTATGATGCTATAGCTTCAGCAAATCCACTGTCAATACAACAAGAAAAAAATGTCGATGAAGGTACCAACTTCCAGATACAAAACAACATCCACAATGTGCTCCAAAACTCTGGGACCAGCTATTTCTCCAGATTTTGTTACGTGTCCCATCTGAAACATACAGTCAACAAGAGTGGACTCACATAAGCAAAATCTTCTAGTAGGATTGGTCGTTACAGCAACTTGATTATTACCGAGGCACTAAAGATGTATGGGCTGACATAGATTTTAAAACATTACATATTAATAGTCCAAATTTATAGGTGCTTTACCATGTACAAAACAAACGATGAGACTAAGAAATTTCGAATACCAATAGAACAGGAACATTTGTCTTCTTTGCAAAACGAAGCAATGCTGATGTACATTCTTTCACCTGCCACAAATCAATGTCATAATCAATCATACATATGTCCTCAGTGCATTTATAAAGATGGTCAAGATGAAGCAATCAATATCAGTACTCTTAAACATTGGGTAAAGTTGCTTGGTTAACCAATAGAATTGTCCAGAAAAGCTCACTTGAATATGTGACGATGACCACATGCTAATCAAACCAGTCCATCTCACAAAAGAAGTGAAAAAACTTTAGGCCAAAGAACTTTTGGCAGGACAAGATGACTTAACAGATTAGAGTGCCCTAAGCTTAATCACTATTCTCCTGAATTTGCATCCATTTTTTGCCTCTTGCAAGGGGGGAGATTGTAAAGATGTTACCTGTGAGAGACCTCCAGCACTTCCAGCCACTCCTTTTAGATAAACTGTCTGAATTGAATCGACAATCAAAGCTGAAGGTGAAAGAACTTGAATCTTTTCTAGTATGTCCTGCAGAACAAAACACATGTCAGGCCTCACACTGAGCCAATGCATAATCAGCACCTATGACTTTGCGACAGATCTGGACTTTCTATATCCAAACAGAGAGAAGTTTTTGAATATAGACAACCCATAAAAAGGTTCCTTTAAAAGCCACGAGTTTCAATTGTTTTCTAAGGAATTGTCATCTCCATTGAACTTTGGGTCTATCAGGTTACTAATGGCAGCTCAAGGATCCAATCTGATCTACACATGAAAAATCAGGACAAAATTTTGAAAAAAATTCGATGGATATAAATAATTGCTCAATGCAAAATTCCTGACTTTGCACTCACCTCAATATCAGTGCTTGAGTACAAATAAAGTTCTCCAGTTCCAATGCTTAGACGGTCAGCTCTGCTTCTAATTTGCTCTACACTCTACCACAAAATCAAAGAGAGTCCTCAGAAGAGGAAACGGTAAATTGTAAGTGAGATATGATAGTGATACATACAGGTTGGCCAGAAAGAAAAGATAAGCAACACATACGGCAGATGCCTATCAGAGATAATCTATATATTCATTATGTGATGTAGCTTTCTGTCAAGACTCCTCAAATAAAATTGTTTCATGGCTAAATGATATGGTCCAAGCCAGAGAAAGCCTAAGACAGAAAATGTGGAAGTCCCTATATTTACAAACAAGGAAAACCATCCAAGAAGCAATGAAAAATATGATTTGGCAATGAGAATGAATATGCATGACAGCAAAATACCAGCAGCAGGCTAACATGAAAACTCCATTTATGTCTTCCCCAGAGACATATACTACTGGAGCCAATCTGCCAAGTTCATGCCCTTCCGCGATCATTGCAGCCATCTTCCAATAGAAAAATATCAATGTACAAGATGGGCAGGGTAGAATATAATGGTTGTTAGACAGGGAGACATAATATCGAGAACTAACATATTTCATGAACACTTTAATGTATCCTTCAATTACATTACCTGCGGCAACAGTGTACTCTTGCCAACACCAGGATCACCTCCCACCAAAATTAAGGAGCCTTTAGAGCCACGATGCAGCAAAATCAGTAACTTTTATGAAGTTAAATTCTTCAAAACTTCCATATGTCTGAAGTGATTCATGCAGACCATATGGCAAAAAAGGAGGTCAAACCTGGCACGAGACCACCATCTAGCACTCTCGAAACCTCCTCTCCAAAGGGTCCACACCTAAATATCAAGCACCCCAGGAGATCACTTACTCTATCGAATTTGGGCAACACATGCGTTCCTTCCAAAATTAATTAATAGAAGTACTAATGCTTTAGAATAACCAGTATGAATGGTTTTATCAAGGTGGACAACAGATTGGAATCAGGACCAAAGTCATATTATCACTCTGATATAACTGAAAAAAAGGAAATATACCACCATTCCAGCAAAAGATCATCAGAAAATTTCAAAATCACCACATAACACTCAGTGATCCAACTTCTGGAAGGATGCTTCGAAATCAATCATGGCAAGAGTAGATAAGACAATAAAACCAACTAAACAACAGCTTTCTTCAACTATTTATCTTTCTGTAGCAGCTGCATACAGGGTCCAAACCTAACCAGCTATTAATTTTAAAAAACAGAAACTAACTTACAGAGGAATCCGCCACTCAAACTGATTCAACCCTTTATTTACATCCGTCAACTGCAGTGGCCGCACCTCGCCAGCCCACTGCGATAGCCATGTCCTCACCACATTCTCCGAGACCTCAAAACCCCTCACTTTCTCACTCCCGCTGCCATTTTCCTCCACCATGAACTGCTTCATCGTCCCAGCGCTACGTACACGACCTGCAAGAACCCCACCACTGTCCATCCGTGTACCCGCAATGCGAACAAACCCAACAACCTCTCTCTTTCCCCTTCTTACCACTCCCGCTATAAGAAATCCTACCACCTCCAAAATACCTCCTTTCCTCGGAAATTTCGCCATTCCCACTTCTCGCTTCGCTCTCAGGAACCGACCCTGCTTCTCTGCCACTGCTCCTGCCCCAGCGGATGGCGGGGTCGTGGAGATAGTCAACCGGGTGGGCACTGTCGCTTGTCTCCGAATCAGAGCTCGAGGAAAAGGACGCGAGACTGGGGTCTTGAGAGAGGACGCGGTGGTTCGTGGAGTGGATGCCGGGGCAGAGATGGGGGTTTTGGAGGGGCTTGAAGAACGCGAGGGATTTGGGGTTAGAGGTGGGATCGAGGAGGCGCTTGTGGGCGTAGAGTGTTCGCAAAGCTCTCATCTCTGATGCTTGCATGACGTGAACAGAGAGCGCGAGAATCTCAGGAAGTTTGAATCTTTAGGACTTACTTGCAGAGTTCAGAGCGAACAGACGACGGAGTCAGCACAAAACCCCCGCGAAGTTCAAAAGTCAAGGGCTCGTGTCTTTTTTTTTTTTTATCCCCCAAAAAAAAAAATTAGGAGTCAATATTAAACAAAAAAATATGGTCAACTGTTGATAAAAAGATATTGAATTACCGCGGTGTCGTTTCGTGTTACCATCGAATCCTGTCACTGCAGTTCATTATTCTATCGTGGCATTTGTATTAATAGCGAAGCACAAACGGTTTCCATATTCATTTTTTTCCACATGTATTGCCAAATACCTTAATTTGAAATTCATTTCATTTCTGATGAACTTCTTTTTATCCCACTTTTTTAAAAGAATCACAATTGGTACGGTTTTTTTTTTCTCCTATTGCGAAGCACATTCAAGTGAATGATGCGATATTCTTTGGCTATGAATGCAACAGGAATTATGGGGCTATGGAAAAAAAAATGGATGACCAACAAAAATTCAAATTGAGATGACGTAGAAGATGCAATATATCTTAATGTGGCAAATATAGTGTGGATTAGATTTGAAGTGTCGACAAATGATAATGAAATTTGTGGTTCTGAAGAAAATTATTGTAAAGTTATTTCTTTAATTGTTGATTCTCTGGAGATATCAAAGACTATTTAAAAATGGATATTTCCTTTTATAATATAAGGGTGCTTGAATACTAGACTACCAGAACAATATGATCTTTTAGACATCTCCAATTCTAAACAATAATTTTGGTGGATTGATTGGAGGATAGTAATGTGGAACTAAAGATTAAGCAACAAATTTGAAATTACAATATGTCTAGTGGAAATGGAAAGGAAAAGGAATTTTAGAATTCTGGTGAGGCAAAATGATAAAGTTGGGCTTATGCATGTATCGCATGGCGGCTTTGCTTATATGGCAAAAAACACGAAATCTTTATGGATTACAGTAGCTTAAAGTAGATGATTACTCATTAAGAATTGAATAAAAGGTAGAGGATAATGAAAGATTATTGTTTGTCTATTTATTATAATTCATGCAAGACAAATGTAGCAATAAATGGCTTAAGTCGTAAGTTTTCTGGAAGTTATAACTTTGTTCATTATTTGGAAGTCTATTTTTGAGGTTATGACCAAATTGGGCCTGAAAGTATTGATTCATCAAATTGATGGTGTTCGATTAACTAATCTCCAAGTGCAACCAACATTAATCAATAGAATCAAGTCTAAACAAATCGAAGAATCTCTTCAACGAAAAATCAGAGAACATAAGAGAAGTTGGGGGACGGGCATATCCTTGAGGTTTCATGGTCGGTTATTTTTCTATGATAATTGAGAGTTGACAAGGGATGTATTATAGAAAACTCATGGCATCATATTCTAAATTTATTTAAGGGGCGCTAAATTTAATTGAGGGAACTTTTTGTGGATTAACAATGAGAAGGATACCGAAAGATTTATCGATCAATGTTTGATTTGTCAGAATGTGAAAATAGAGCTTGGAAAGAGAATTAGTTGTTGCCTCTTGAGACACCTGGTGGAAGCGTGAGCATATTATCATTGATATTCTCATTGATTTATTGAGAACGCTAAGCGGTAAGAATATTACATGAACGATAATTAATAGATTGACTAAGGCCAGATAGGAACTCGCGGAGGAAATAAGGCACATATGTTCTTATTTGTTTGAAAGTTAAGGTAAGTTCAAAGTTTGAAGATAATTTGTTTTTTCAGAGGAGGGTAGAATGTAAAATGTAGACTTCGACTCGGACAAAGTGTTGGCAAAAAAAGGGATGAAACTTTGACTAGTAAAAGGAGGGAGTAAAGCGGACTTTGCTTAGATAAAAAGGAAAAAGAAAGAAAGAAGAGAGGGAAGAGAAGAATGAAAAAGGACAAGGAGTACATGTCACAAGGACCTCCCCAAGCTAGATTACTTTTGTTTAGTAAAACGTGAATTATGAGATTGTTAGCTGGTAAGTAGATGATTTAGTTAGATAGGTAAGGACTAGAATAGAAAGTGTTTTTTTTTTCAATTTAACTATTTTCAATCAGTTATATGCTTTGACACCACCTGTCTATGATGCGAATAGAAATCAGCTCAAGTTTAAGCCAGTCGATAAATTTGATGGGACCTACATTTACTTAAAAGTTTAAGCAAATCAATTATGAGTCAATTATAATATTTTGATTGCTTCACATCACATCAATTCTTCGATTTAGATGTCCTCTAACACAACTCAAATGTGTATATCAATAATAACAATTGAAACTCACAGGTGCATATACTTTGTACAGAAAGTTTCAAATCCGTTTGACCGATAATCAACAACTTATACAAGAACACTGGTGGCGATAACCTCATATAATAATAATGTACCAAGTATAGTTAACGAGCATTTGGAGCAGTGTCAAGCTCAATTGAGGTCACCTCAAAAGAGTCGCTTCTTCTCTTACTATTTCCCATCCTTTGGCTTCTCCCTGATCCAATCTCTGCCTTCAAGCATTCTTTTAGTTCCGACAGAACATGGCTCATGTCCGGCCGCTGGATCGCCGTCGTTGGCACACACGACATGGCTATTTCCACTGCTTTCCATGCAGAACTGACGTTGAATTGGCGGTGTAACCTTGAATCGACGATGCTTTGGATGTCCCCTCTTTCTATGAGTGGAGTTACCCAGTGAAGTATGTGTGTGCTGCCATTCGGACTTCTTATAACGGCGGGGTGGCCAGTGATTAACTCAAATAGAACTATGCCAAAGCTATACACGTCGCTTTTCTTGCTCAAGTTTCCAGATGTATGAAACCTGGGGATTCAAAAGGAATTGATGCTTTGATTAGTAGAATAATGGCCGAAACTGCCTTTACCCCAATGTACTTACATACGTTTATCCGACATAAACATGTACGAACAGATGTATGGGCCTCTACTGCTGGTCTAAATCAGTACAGTTATTCTGCTTCCTAATAGGAATAGTCATTGTATTCAAAGATGTTGGTTTGAGTCACTTACTCCGGATCTAGATAACCAGGCGTTCCTGCTGGGCGAGTCGAAATATGAGAATCATGCTCCGTTACAAATGCCTTCGATAATCCAAAATCAGCAATCTTCGCTTGCATGTTTTCATTTAGTAAAATGTTGGGCGTCTTTAAATCTCTATGGACGATGGGCGGCCTGCAGCCATTATGCAGGTACTCCAACCCTGCATTACCAACAAAAAAGAACACTTAAGGAAATTGGAGGAAAGATTTCATCAATCTAACTTTGTTACCTTGAGCTGCATCGATTGCGATTTGTAGTCTCTGGCTCCATCTCAAAACATAAGGGTCTAGTGCTGCATAAAGAGTATTTCAGTCACGAAAGATGTAAAAGCCCGTTCACTATTGTTTTCTTTCGTTGAGAAAGTTGATTTAATCTCCATGGCGCTATTAATGAATATGTAACTTGAATGATTAATATAAAAGCCCGTACTATCAAAGAAAGTGTTGAGATAGAAGATATTCGACACATGTTGGGCTTTCACATAGTGAGAGTCTAAGAGATGCTTTATCTGTTTAGAATTTGTAAAAGGAGATATAAGACAGACCTGACAAATGTTGCTGAACATTTCCATTGGACATGAATTCATAAATCAGCGCCATGTTTTCAAATTCTTCGCAATATCCGATAAGTGAAACCAGGTTCCTATGATTAACGATCATCAGGAGTTGCGCCTGCACATCAAGGTATCAGAGCATGCTGTGAGTAGAACATCCCAAAAAATCGAAAACATTTCACATCAATTCTTGTTGCACTAATGTTTCGAACCTCTGCGTGAAACTCCTTGTAGCCTTGTTTTGATGATCGAGATAACATTTTCACCGCGACTTGAGTGCCATTGTCAAGTCTGCCGAAGTAAACTTTACCAAATCCTCCCTCTCCAATCACTGTTCTAAAGTTATCTGTAATTCTTGTAACCTCAATGGATGTAAAAGGTCGATGTTTTGACAACCTTAATGCCCCATTAGATCCTCCGGTAGAGTTGGTATTCCTAGTAATAGTAGTCACATCTGGAGAAATAACAAGGAAATCATGTAACCTCAACGGAGTTAAGATCATGGTCTTCAGTCTGATATAATATGCCTTCACAGCAAACACAATCTCTTTCGACCGAAAAAAAAAAAAGAACACAATTTTCTTAAAGAAGTATGTAATGACATTTTAAGAAGAGACTGTTTCGTCAAAAATGAATCAGAAAGAGCGAAGCGAGTTACCTCGACCAAATAAGGGAGCGTTCATGCCATCGTTTAAATGAGAAGTGAGGACCCGTTGATGCAATCATGATATTATTAATAATATATAAACTGTGCGTATGTTTTTTTAACATGAAACAGTGATGCACAGAAGCATGATTGTGTGAGTGAGATCATGTCGGTGTGTCATGTTCATTTTTTGCAGGTCCAATTGTCGAAAGGGCCATGAGCAATTGGACCAGTTAACCAGTTTGGGGTTCAAAACCTGGCCCGAGACCGAGAAAATCCCATGTAAAACTTATCTTGCACGCACAATACACAAGAAAGTTACTTTGGACTTGTCTTCTCTTGATTATCCACACTACTGCAAGAGCTCCCAATAAGATCAAGACCAGAACGGCTGCAACTGAAGCAACGATTGGAGCAATAGAGATGCCCTTTTTCTTTGGCTGCACATTGCTGGTCTGACAGTTGTCTGATTGGCAAAGATTTGGATTTCCATCTAAGCTGTCAAAAAACGTTGATAGTACATTTCAATGCCAAAAGATTAGCGCATGATTTCGTGGATATCCCATCCTGTGCATGCATTACATACATAAGTTGATAAAAAAGAAAACCAAAAGAGCAACTACCACATTTGTCTTTTTTGTTCTTCAAAGTGAGCGGAACGTACAGAAAGAAGAAGCAGCTCGTATAGCTAATAATAAGCAATTAAATGAAGTGTGACAATAGTATGGCAATGAGCGAACCTTAGCACAATCGATCCATCTGCCTTCTTCTTCAAGAGAGTTTGAGGAACAGAGCCATTCAAGTTGTTTCCACTTAAATTCCTGCAAGTATTCATGATTAGAAGTTGACAGCCATTTACCCGAGCTAGATAACCACATAATCTTTTCATTAAAAGCTCAGTCACTCACAGAACTTTCAAGCTCAGCATTTGTGCTAAAAAGTCTGGAACGGACCCAGTCAATGAATTGTTGGATAAATCCCTGAATTTAAGCCAAAAAAGTACAAAATAACTTCATATACATATGCTTATTGAAGTGTATAAAAAAGGATAAGCCTGTCGCTTTTTTTGGGCATAGTGCTGTCCATTCTCTTTCTGTGCAAATTAAGTAAACAATGTGGAAGAAAAATTGCTAATGCATACAGGGATACAACTGCTGTCAAATTGGAGATCGATGTAGCTATCAGTCCTTTCAGTCCACTAGAGCTCAGGTTCCTGCACATCCACGGCTAACTTTACAAGAGTAAAATCCCACCGGTCAAAATTTTTAACATGGAAAGTGTTAATATGGAGACTCAATATTTGAAATAATTTCCTCAATCGCATGACGGATTACCAATTGGTATAATAGTTGTTATTGAGAAAACTCATCTTTTGAGACCTCTGGTGCTCGTATGCAGCATTGTTTCAGAGAAAGCATGTAGTTGTGGACTTACAATGAGATTATTCTTGGATATCTATCGTGGCTGCAATTTAGTCCGCTCCATGAGTACTGTGTGGGAATGCACGGATCACCCTGCCAGCTAGCTGTGATCACCCCATATGTTTTCTTGATGTCATACATGGCATTAACTAAACCACCACACAAAGAGCTACAATCATAAGGAAATCAAAGAGTATTGGAACAAAAAAAAATTAAGGGGGAGCATAGATATAAATATACAGTCATCAAGAAAAGTCGATGAATCTGGAAGCTGCGCCACAGTGAAAACCTCAACGGCATTGAGGAGAGGTGGCAGACTAGACCGAGCCGTTGCATTAATAGTCAATTTCAAATTAAGTCCACTTATGGGCAATGAGGCTATGGTCACTGGCTTCAGGTTCTCGAGCATGACAGTTTCCACGAATTCATCTTGGACGTATACCGCAAGTTCTCTGAATTGGCCTTTTTGCAGTTGCAATTCCACAAAGTGAAAGTATATATACCAGACGGCAGTGGAGTTGCCTGAGGTCCAATACAGACTCAAAGGATCAGTGACATTTTGTACTTGTGTGGCTGTCATCAAAACTTCGGGCGGGACTTCATATGCATCATTGCTTGTACTTGTTACAATGGCCGTCGTGTTGCTGACTGACGACCAACCTCCACTAAAAGTCTGATTGCTCCAGATGCGATCATATACATCTTGCGGATGCCTATTAATGCCGAGGCCAGTGAAATAATCATAACAGTAAGTGTAAAATGACGAACAAGCCAACACAAATTGGTTTGGATTAGCAACTTGTTTTATTATAGTTCATGTAGTTGCATCATGCAAAAACCCATGTTTAGTAAGATGTGAATGCACTAATCCATCATTCACAGACCGATGAATGCGGTCAACGTCCGAATCTGATGGTCAATAACAAAGAAATCACCTGTATGTGTCTGTGCTCCCTATATTATATCTCCAGTTGGTTACAAGTGCACCAGAATTGATCAGGTAAGTTGAGTTATCCAGCAACCGTAACTCAAGAGCTGATATGAATGGAATTCCCGAGCCAGTATTCACCAAGCAAACTTGTATATAATCTCTTGGAGGAGTGTAAATAATCTCTTTGTATATATATAATGAAGAGTTCACCGTGACCCAATAGTTAACATCAATATGGAGGTCAAATGCTGGGGTTTGATTCTTGCCGTCATAATTCCCATACCAAAATGAAGCCCTGACCAAATAAGTGTTGCCCTTTCCTTCTTCTGGCATTAATGTGTAACAATTCCTTGTTCCATTGGGGAAGATCCTGAGATTCTTTGATTGTTGTTGGTTGTTTAGGTAGATGAACTGGGTAGACACCTGCATGTTTGTTCCGGAATCTACAAAACCTGCATCGGCCTTGTAGGATATGTTGAGCTGATCATCATGGTAATCATTAGGTGCCCCACAGTCGATGCTTATGAAACCTAAATCGAGGTCAAATCAGAGATTGTCACTTGCCCTTTACTATGCATCATGAATTCGATATATAAAAAAGCACTACAAGTTTCTCGATTCTTTACAATATCCCTTAAAATTCCCATATAATATTATCACCAATGTATCAACTAGATACAAATTTCAGTAATGAAAATTACACCGTATAAGTATTGGCTTGATTATTGTAAGTTGAAAAGAAGTTCTGACAAATAATCTGAGGCATACGTGAAAATTGAAGTAAGCTGGAGGATGATACACTGCAAACTCTCCAATAGTTAGGACTCATAAATGTTTCCTAGAGAATCTCAAACGCGCTTTAACCTTGCTAAAGTCCTAAGCACAGTTGTAAAACCATCAAAACTTCTTGAGCTCAACTCTGTCTAAGTACTCAGAGCTCATTTTCTAAATCAAATTTGAGGATGACTAGCTTTTGTGACCAAAGATAAGAAAGACATCGTATCATCACTGAGGCCTTTTCTAGAATCCCGTTTATCTAACGTCTCATCTCTTCACAGTTCAATCATCACGATGGATGCGTGCGTGTGCCTGAGAGAGAACCTGGATTTTGTTGCCCGCCGGCGGTCACTCCCAGAGCTAGACAACCAATCAGGACATGCAACATCTTCAAGATCTTCATGGCATATCAAACCTTTCTTCACATTAGAGAGAGAGAGAGAGAGAGAGAGAGAGAGAGAGAGAGAGAGAGAGAGAGAGAGAGAGAGAGAGAGAGAGAGAGAGAGAGAGAGAGAGAGGGAGCTCTACCATCTCAAGGCCAATAAGAGAAATAAATGTCTTCAAGATTCGTAAGAGTAAATTAGTACTTCAATGATTGCACGTTCATGGACCGGACGTGCCTAATTATAAATAGATACAGGGGGAGTGACCTCTCCATCACAGCATCACAGCCTGACGATCACTTCAAAAAGTCGACTCAATTATAGAAAATGGACGTTTGGAACTATCAAAAGACCAATAAAAGAATCATGAATTTCATTCTATGAGCTTTCGCTCAGTTCATTAATTGATTACGACCTTTCGGACAGGGAAGAAGCTTGCAGTTGGGCCTGAAGTCTACCAACAAATTGAGCGATTATAATATGAAGTCAACGACCGAAATTACATAATTATGGAAAATCCGACATCCCACTTAGAATGTCCAAGCTGTTTTGGGAGAAGGACATGCGTTCACGCCATACATTCCTTACAGATTCCTGCGGGCGCTGAATTCAGGCAAATCAGAATAAGCAAATTCGCAGACAAGATTATAATTTATAGCAATTGACATGTCCTTAACCTAACATGTACAGATCAACTCGAAGATATATTACTTCTGTTTCCTTTTCAAGTGTCTCAAGTACCCCTTCAGATCCATTTAGCCGAGAGCTAACATCGATCTAGGCATAGTTTGACTTGATCCGTTCTGCGAAAAGATTTGAGGCCACGGCTGAAGGGCGAAAAGGGTTGATGGAATTCTCATTGATAATTTTTTTGAATTTTATAAATATTTTTTTTTTTACTTTTTTGTTCTCTCCCCCCCTAAACTTAATGTGGGTCGCCGGCATTGGGTGAAGGTGTTGTGGTCCTTGCTAAGACCTGGTGAGGGTCATGGCGACCTAGCTTGCCAGATCTGGTCAGGCGAGAGCGCCGTGCTCTCGCTTGCCCTAAGTTCAAGGAAAAAAAAGCGAAAAAAAGAAAAGAAGAAAATGAGTAGAATATGAGAGCGTGGTTATTAAGAGTCACTTCATGTTGGGAATGCGACGATGGTCTGATTCTTGCTTTTTATCTTCCGCCATGTCCACCGCAATTGAGTTCACAAGGAGATTGAGAGAAAGGGTCGGCTTCAATCACTCCCAAAGCATCATCTTATAGTACATTTCCTCGAAGCTTGTATTAATTTGGCATATCGGGAAGTAAGCTGTGAATTGCTTGACTGCTCCTAGAAAAGAAAGAAAGAAAGAAAGAAAAGAGCTTACTTAAAATGGGCGAGAACTTTATCTAATTCTATGCCAAGGAATTATCTTGTCTAAATAAACAAATCAAGAATTCTTCACTGATTCTATGTATCTTTTCACTTCACTCCTACGGAACACCCCCTGCCCAAAAAAAAAAAAAAACTTCACCCTTTAGATATGTCTTGTGGAGATTCCTATCCCACGTCGTCTAGGGAGGAAATCTTAAGCTATCTTATATGTTGTGTTTTGCCCTTGAACCACTGACAACGCATTTTCTTGATTTGCGCGTTCGTGAGTTGTTGCTACATTTGTCTCAAATGAAATATATTGAGTAGATTGTAGCACGTTTTAATATGTAGTTATCGAAATCTGTAAGTACATCTTTAACAAAACACTTTAAATTTTTTGATAAATTCTTATTCTAGTGTAGTGGTAGTATTATATATATTATGACACTAGGTACTGTGAGCATAGTGAGCCATTATATGAAACATCTTGGTAAAATTAAATAGGAAGCTATAAAATGAATCTTTAAATATTTGAAGGGGATAACAATCATTGGAATAATGTATTGAAGGGACAATAATGATAGTGAGATAATTGGTTATGTGGATTTGGATCACTCTGGCGACATAGATGATTGTAAGTCTCTACTAGGATACTTGCTTATGCTGGCGGGTGGTGCAGTTAGGTAAAATGCATCCTTACAAAATTGAAGGCAACAATTACTTGAGAAAACTTACCTGGATTATTCTGGGTATATCAATGGCACAATAGCAAAGGAGGCGATATAGTTATAGAATTTGCTCTTAGACTTTGGGTTGAAATAGAAAAATGTGGATGTACACTATGATAATCAATGTGCGTTATATCTTACGTATAATCTAGTTTATTTTGAGCGAACGAAACATATTAATATCATATATCATTTCATCCGAAATGTCTAGCGACATGTAATGTTATTGTGAAAAAGATTTCTACCAAGCAGAGAATCCCGCATACATGATGATTAAGCCCATTCCTTTAGCATTGTGACTTGGCTTTACACATCGAGCTAAGGTGGAAGATTATTAAATTATGTCTCGAATTTGAATTAAGAAAGGAAAGTTGCCTAATTCAATTAAGTTTTCCTCCTAGTTGATTTTTTTTCCTAAAAAAATATTTCCTATTTTAGATTTAATTCTTGCATAAATATAAAAAGTTGATGCTCTATTCGATGAGTACTCGAATGAGTAGCTGCACACAAAGATGAACCAATGTAGGAAGAGAAAAAGGACGGATGCTGTTCTTTGTTTGTGTTGCACGAAAAGTATTTACCTTTGGAGCATGAATACGCTGTGATTTTGTACTATAAGTTTACTTTGGGTTTGGGTCTAATCTAGATGTGGAAAATACTTGAGCATGTGAGCGATTGCAAATTTTTATACTCCAATTATAGTGAATTATTTGCTATTAGCTCTCTCCATGGATGTAGGAGCCGATAATCAGATCGAACCAAAGTAAATTTTTGGTGTCCTTATTATTACTCTTTTATATTTATAGCATTTCTCACTTTGACTTAATTTGCAAAATCTTGTTACTTTCATCGTTAAATTTTCACAATACTATATATCAAGTTAAACCAGCGAGACAAAAATTCAAGACGATAATGCTAATTGGACATGCACATGAGATGCCTGATTAACAGTGTCCTTTCTCGTGGGGAAGGCTGCCCATTGATTAACAAAATTATTAGAGTGAAAATATAAAACTAGACCTTTACTGTTTTTGCCCTCAAAATATAGGCTCTCTGGCCTGCCCCTCTCCCCTCGTCGGCACCGTGAGCTTGAGATTAGTTGAAAAAGAAGAAGAAGCAGTGCCAAGAGCTCTAAATACTTTTTCATGGCAGAACCCAGAGCATTAGCGAAGAAGTTAGACTACTTTATAGCATAATTAACTTTTAGTTTTCCTGAATCCAATTGCATGGGATGCATTCTCTTTCACTATGGAAGCAAAGAGAAAATGATTTTTGCTTCAATAGTGCACGTAGCACTACGAAATTAAACGGAAAAGACTTTTGCTGTAATAGAGGTGAGTTTTGCTTTCATTAAACGGATTAAGATTATTAAAATTCTTGAGCTCGTCTTTATGCTTAAACAAAGGTTTCATTATTTTTCTGGAGGTCTTCCGGAGAAGTGTCACTGTCAAGTGATGGTCATATCTGATGTGTTCTGCTTTGAACTGGAGTTCAGGACACGCTTTCTATGTCGTAAGTATTTTGACTGTGGACTTTGGAGCATGTGGTGCTGATCAAAGTCCCCGCACCAAAAGGGTCCAAGATCGTCAACCCGCTGGCTTTCCTGGTTTGCTCGTTAAGATGAGCCTTTATGTTTTCAAAATACTTCCATTGATCACCACGGTCAGGACTATTCTGTGGCGCACAGGTGGATCCCTTATTGACGACTCAGGCCAAGTTATACCGGAGGTGCACGTATTCTCTGGCCACGTAGCTCTCGTCTAGTCAATGATACTGAAACAGAAAGCCTTTTATTCATTCTAAGAATTTGATGAGATCATGATCGCCTTTTATCCGGTTATAAGCTTGTTGCAAATGTATGCATTAACGTCTTGTGTCTATAATATGTTAAAGATGCGTGTGTATATCCCAGGTTGCTTACAACCATTACTACATCAGGACCACCAATGATCCATACCTATTTTGAGCTTACCTCAGGAAGTAGAAAGATAATTAATTCGCCCCTCTAAATCGCAAAACTGTTGCTAATTACCTGATGGTGTTGACTCAAACTGAAATCTCAGATGAACTCCAAGGATGTGCCGTGAAGGCCTGGTAATGCCAATAACCCCATCCATTGATAGCCCTAACCGCCCGACCACCTCCCTCAAACTAACATGGAGGGATGCCATGAACTGACTTAATGAATGGTGAAAGGAGCGACAAAGGACGAAAGGATATCATTGCTAGACAGCAAGGTTGAAAATTCATTGTCAGAAAGAAAAGGGAAATGGATGGTGCAATTAAAGTACAAATTTGAGGGCAAAAGTTAAATCTTTATCCTAAAAAGAAGACATCCTTTCTGGATTCGAACAGTTCTGCTACCTTGCCAAAGGGGCATTGTCTGATGGGATCTCCAATGAGATCATCTCAGGAGAACCACTTGATTCGCTTATCAAAGATTGTTTTAACTCTGCCAATATGTGATCTATGTCTGGCCTTTGAATCGCCATCGGTCGTGTACAAGACATAGCAATCTCCACTACCTTCCAAGCTGAGTTGATGTTGAATTCTCCTTGTAATCTTGGATCCATAATCCTCTGTATATCACCACTTTCAATGAGAGGAATCGACCAATGAAGTATGTGCATGATGGTGCTGCCATCCTGGCTTCTCATTGTTGCGGGTTTGCCTGTGATCAACTCAAAGAGTATGATTCCAAAACTATAAACATCACTCTTCTTGTTTAAGTTTCCCGAAAATTGAAACCTGGGAGGAGGAAATGAAGAAAATAAATAGAGATATAAATATAAATATATGGATCTCTACATCAAAGATGAATTCCTGGGCAATGTCAGTATATCTATGATAATAGAGATCCAGAAGTGAACCAGAAAAGTACTGTTGAGTTTTAGCCATTACTCGGGATCAAGGTAGCCCGGAGTGCCCGCCGGACAAGTTGATACATAAGAGTCGTTTTCAGTCACAAAAGCCCTTGACAAGCCAAAATCAGCTATTTTGGCTCTGAAATCTTTGTTCAACAAGATGTTTGTAGTCTTCAAGTCTCTGTGGATGATGGGTGGCTTGCAACCGTTATGCAGATAATCCAAACCTGAAATCCTCGCATAAACTGTGTCAACAAAGCCAAAGCAACGACAGAACAAACCTACAGCCGTATATATCACATTATTGTACCTTGTGCTGCATCCACAGCAATTTGTAGTCTCTTACTCCATGTCAACACCTTCGGATGATCCTCTAAAGGTTGCATCTTAACTTTACATATGAGCAAGAAATAGAGTTACCTTAAATTTACATATGAGCATCTTAACTTTACATAGGAACAACAAAACAGAACATGAATATGCACCTGATAAATGTTGCCTTAAATTTCCATTAGCCATGTATTCATATATTAGTGCCATGTGCCTGGAATCATGGCAATATCCCAATAAAGAAACCAGGTTTCCATGGTGAAGAATTATTAAGAGTTGAGCCTGCACTATCACGAGTTTGACAATAGTTCAAGAGGAAGTTTCTGAACGAACATGTGAGTGAGCACAAGTTGAATTTAAAAAGAAAATTGATTGCATCATGCTATCTCACCTCGGCTTGAAATTCCTTGTACCCTTGCTTTGATGATTCAGAAAGCACCTTCACTGCAACTTCGGTGCTGTTACCTAGTGTACCAAGATATACCTTTCCAAATCCACCTTCACCAATCACTCGTCCAAAGTTCCCCGTGATTCTTGAAACCTCTCTATACTTGAAAGATCGATTTTTCATTCTTAGTGTCCTTGCACTAAATTCTGGACCAAAAAGTTTCCCATCAGTATGGCACCTACACTTTGGATAGTAGACTTCCAAGGAAAATAACTCCCAACTGTGTCCTCAACAATTAAAAGACAAAGGGTTTTTCTGATCCTTTTTTTAAGTAATATATTGATGGAGAAGAGGACCAAAAATTGAAAGATCTGGCCACGGATTATCTGTCAGCTACCATCAATATGCTAATGAATAGATTCTTGCTCAATACGCATAGACAAGTTTCAGATAACACAATCAAACTTTTTCTTAGGGAGCATTGAAATGTTAAGGATAAAGTTGTGCTCTCAAGTTGTTATAAGTCCTTCCCGGGCACGGTACAGTCACTTTAGGAAAAGAAAATCAGAAACTTCTGTCAATAAGTTAAAGCTGAATAATGCACATTCTCTTTGCGATGCTGATGCGACCATGTCTCCACTTTCTTGTGATCACTATATAATTCAGATTACTAGTTCCCTATGCACAATTCTGATATTTACTTCACTGAAATCATTTTACTGGTATATAGTAGTAGGAGAAATCCCTGAAGGGTAGAAAGAGTAAGTATGTCTTAATTGAAATTCTTTGCCAAGCCACTTCTATTCCTGATTTACAATGTCGATGAGTTTGTAAGACAATACTCTTAGTAAGGGTGGAGAGGAATAGCAAGTTGCTGACTTATGTATTCTCAATTAACTATTTTAGAAAAGACAGTTGTGAAGATAAAACTGTACCAAAGGAAAAAAGCAAAGTCTAGACTGTCGTCAAATGGATGTAGATTGTGTGAACAGGAAAAGTAAGAAAACTTACCTGCTATTGTTTTCCGTTTAATTAACCAAACGATAGCCAAAGCACCAAAGAGAACTGCAAAGAAGCCTGAAACTGATGCAACAACTGGAACGAGAATGTTTTTCTGTTTCTTCTTCTGCGGGCAAGGATCTGATTGGCAAAGATTCACGTTTCCTGTCAAACTGCAACGAGAATGAAGGAGCTGAACTTAAATTGACGTCAACATTGCCATATGGTGACGACAAGTTGGCCTTCTTGTTTGCTTTTAATCACATTAAAAAAAAAAAAAACGTGTTGATAGTTTTTCCATCCTACAGAAGTTGCATACAACTTAACGAGTGGAAGGGGGTGGGGGTTGGGGGGGGGGGGGGGGGGTGGGGGAAGAGAGCACCTGATGTTTAAAGTATTGTCCATCACCCTTTTCTTGAGAGTTTCAGGAACTGACCCTGTCAGCTTGTTTCCACTTAAATTTCTGCAAATATAGCCATCGTTAGAAATACGTCCCCTTTAAATCCTCTGCTTCTTCACTTAGACTCATTAACTTACAGAAATCTAAGATGTGGTAACTCTGCCAGAGTTTCTGGTATCGCTCCTGTAAGCTGATTATTGGACAAATCTCTGGCAAAAGACCATGTTTAGAACTACTAATATCAAGATAACAAACCACAGAACCAAAAGCAGTATGTTTCCACCCGGGCAATATTTCAGCAGCCTATGTCTTCTAAAACACAACCTTAATCATTCAATCATGAGTTGACTCCCGGGGGTGCTTAATCATGAGTTACGTGCAGACACAATTAAATCAACCGCTGTGATACTTACAAGTATTCCAATCTCGATAGATGTGAAAATGATGAGACTATTTCGCCTGTCAAATTGCTAGAGCCCAATTTCCTGACCATCATAAATCAAAGAGAGGAAACTGTCATTGCCATCTTCATAGAGGCAGCATTTTGTCGTGCTATGAAGAAAATTTTGGTGCAATCAATTCTTTAGAATGAAATTTTTTTAGTTCTCCAGGTGTAAATAAGTTCGGTACTGGAGACCATTCATAATTGTCAATCTCATTCCATGCACGGGTCTCACTAGCTCTTTGTTCTATAATGTATGGTCATTATTGGCCCTAGAATACATCAAAGTTATTTTGGAGGATATAGTACTTGCTCAGACACAATGCAATTAGGAACTTGCGTTATAAATTGGAAAATTAGGCTATCGGTGAAAAAAGTTTCCCAAGCATGATAACGGTGCATCAGAGAAGATAGGGGAATTGACTTGTATAACTTGTCATGGCCCACCCTATCCGCATGGACCAAGTTCTCCAATAGAAATACTCAAAGTCGGTAAAGTCTAGAGGTGGGTGCCAATTTAGGGATCAGTTTGTGAGTTGATGTTGAATTTTCCCTCGTTTATGCATAAAACTTGTGGTATTCATGAGGTTGGAAATTCTTCTCAAGTTTTCACCTAGAAAACCAGTATTGTCAAATAAGAAATATGCTAGGAGACTTACACCAATATAATCTTTGGAGGATTTCCATAGCTACAATCCAGACCATCCCATGTGTAGTTGCATGGTACACATGGATCACCTTGCCAACTTTCTCTCATAATCTGATACGTTGCTTTGATGTCATTGATACTTCTCACTGTAGGTTAAATCACAAAAAATATCTATGATTTAGGGAGAAAGATAGAGATGCATAGTGTGGTTGCAATCACATGTGAATTATACATACTTTCAGCTTTCAAAAGAATTCTAACATTTTGGAGCTCAACTTTGAAGAGACATTCCGGGAATTACCAAGCAAAAAGTAGCTAGAGCAGAGAATTGAGCAGATAGCAGAGTAGCACTAATCCACACTAGCTGATCCCAAATATTGGAGCTCGCGAGTAACATTAAGTCGACCAACGGTGGAGACTAGAACATTTAGCATAGATTCCCTAAGTCTCCTTATTGACAACGGGATCTCTGTCTAGCACATCCTTACAAAGTGCATGCAGACAATAAAAAACATGCACAAGAATAAAAGCATACCATCATCTTGTGCTGTGGGCACATTTGGAAGATCACCAATGGTGTAGAACTCCATGGCATTGAGGATCGGTGGATTCCCAGACTTATTTGTGGATTCAATTGAGAAGTAGATGAGCGACCCACTAACTGGAGTGGAAACTACAACCACTGGCTTTAAGTATTCAAGGCTCACCGTCATCGTGAATTGGTCATCTTTCATGGAAATTGTGAACTCCCTCTGCAGGCCATTCGTCAATCTCTCAATCTCCGTGAAATAAAAGTACACAACCCATTTCTTTGTGAAGTTTGAAGGTTTCCACTCAAAATACATGGGTGAATTGGCATTCATTGATCTTTGAGCGGTCCGAAGAACTTCCCCAGGAACTCTGTACTTATATCCATTGTTATCGCCAGATAAATCAATGCCAAATGTGGTGTTCAGTATGTACCAGAAATCACAGTTTTTTGCTACCCAGATCCGATCATAAACATCAGCAGGGTACCTGTGTGCGGCATTTGGACAACAATTCAAAAGCAAACTACCAAGCAATAGACTGAAGAGTGACTAGCAAATACCACTTCATATGGATACCGCCAGAGGAATATTGAAGCTACTATATTCAACAGAAGTGAATTGTCACGGGCTTGTAACCGGTTGTTTGCATATACAAAATATCAGTTTTCGTATGGTTCAATTCACGTTGAACAAAAGATTTACTGGTCTTATTCCAAATTTAATTTCAAAAAATTTAACCATTTATAAATTTAGTTTAGATCTTCCAATTATGCCAATTGAGTTATTAACTTTTTGACAATTTGTCAATTTAATCGTAAAATTTTTAACAATTGGCCACTTTGGTCTTTCTGACCAATTTTGGCTAAAAATTACTAATGTAGCGATCTAGTTAGCACCATTCATCCCACTTAGTGCTGGTTTGGGCAGATTCTAATTTTTTAGCTTTTTTTTAGGACTTTTTTTATTATTTATCTTTCCTTTTTGCTTTTTTTTTCTTCACCACTAGGGTTTTTTTTTTTGGTCGAACTTCACCACTAGGTTGGCAAGGGCATCGCAGCCTCGGCCAACTAATCCTTGTTTGTGACGAGTGAAGATGTGGAGGCCCATGCCCATGGCTAGCTGCCATGACGTCCTCGCTAGCCCAAGGTTGGAGAAATTACAAAAAAAGAAAAGAAAAAATAAAAATTATCTAAAATAACTACAAACTTGTCCATTTTAGTGTCAATCATATTATGTAAGACATTCCGCGTTGACTAAACCATTATATATGTCAATAATTTTCGACTAAATTGGCCAAAAGAATTAAGTTCCTAAATGGTCAAAATGTTTAGAACTATATTGATACAATTGAAATGTTTAGTACTAAATTGGCAAGTCGTCAAAACTTCTTGAATTAAATTGACTAAATTAAGAGATTTGAAACTGAATTGAGGCAAGTGTATTAGATTTATAACTTTTTTGGTAATTTTTCCATTAGGGCATCCGCTTATTGATGACCAACCCTTGCGAGCAACCGAAGAAGGCGTGAAAGCTGACACTCGGGGTCAATGAGGGCCACGACATGCTTGCTGGCCCAAGGTTGGGAACAAAAAAGAAAACAAAAGATGAACAAAAGAGAAGGAAAAAGAAGCAAAAAGCAAAATATTTAAAGTATTATAAATGTTGTCCACAACCATCACGCCGGCGATTTTTGACCAAGTTGGCCGAAAAGACTAAATTCACAAATTGTTAAAAGGTTTAAGATTAAATTAATATAACTAAAATATTTATAACTAAATTGATTAAATTGAAAGTTTAGACACCGGTAATAGATTTATGACTTTTTTTTGGTAATTTCTCCTCATAATTATCTTTTCACTTAGAAAACATGCTTGTACACTACTATAATATTGTAGACATTCAGGTAGGAATTTTCTTTAATACAACGGACTTGCAATTAAAAGAAACAATTAATGAAGAGAGGAAGGATAAGGGACAAGATCAATAACTAAGTAGCAAAATGAGCAGAGGTTGAATGAAATATGCTCCTTCCAAAGAGATGTCGAAACCTTATAGATTAGAATTTTAGATGTTGACCATAAAGGCGATGCTTAGTGAACATGTTATTAATTATTGACCAGCCAAAAGATGTATATTGCCTTCAAATGAAAAATCTACACTTATAAGATTTTACAAAATCGTCTTATTATGAAATATTTGAATTATTAATTATTAAAAGAAGAAAAATATTGATGCTGTTTTAAAAGAATTGAACATATAGATAGGAAAGAGAAATTTTTAAACATTTGAATATTTTACATAATTGTTTCTCCGATAGAAATTTAAAAAAACAATTAATTTGAAATATGCAAGAGATATAATAAAGTTATTAATTGATGGATTGTCTATACGTAAAGAATATAATAGTGTAGGATTACACTAGTAAACCTATACAATTTACTTTCTCTTATGTTTATCGATTGGAAGAAGCTAAAATTACAAAAACTAGTAGCTGGCATACCCCATCCTATGCAAATTCTACACAGGTCAAAATGAATTATTTTGAATTTAAGGGATAACACATGTACGAGCATTACTGTAAAATCACGAAATTATGACTTTATTAGTATGTAAGTTAATAAGAAATGATGTGATTACTTTTGTTGACATGACAGACCAATAATAAGTGAATTTCCTCGAATTTACACAAAAAATAATTGATCACCTGATAGAAGACTTTGAGCTTAGTCCAATGTCGTATCGCCCATTGGTTTGCAAGAATCCAGATTCCAATCGAAAGATGTTGTCATTAAGAGCTCTTAATTCCAATGCCGAAATGAACGGCACCCCGTGGCCAGTGTTCACGAGACACACTTTTATATCATATGCTTGGGACACGTACATGATTTCTTCACAAAAATAAGTAAAAGAGCTCACTGTGGCCCAATAATTAACATCAATGTATAGGTCGAATGAAGGAGTTTGATTCCTTCCATCGTAGTTCCCGTACCAAAATACTGCCCTAATCAGATAGGTGCTGTTTTGGCCTTGGTTCGGTTTCAAAGTGTAGCAATTCCTTGTTCCGTTAGGAAAACTCCTCAAAGTCTTCAAACTCCTCAAACTCCTCAAAGTCTTCGAATATTGCTGATTGTTATTATATATTACCTCCGTGGATACCTGCTTGTTCTCTCCGGAGTCTATGAATTTTTCATCCGTTTCGTATGTTATGTTGATTTCCTCTTCAAGGTACTCGTTAGGTGCCCCGCAATCGATGCTAATAAAATCTGGCCAGTTTAGAAAAAAGAAGATAAAATCAATGAAATGGTACAATCGTGTTTTGGTCAGACCGTGGGAACAAGTTCAGTGAATTTTGATCATTCACACAATTCCATACTATTTATATTTAGGCGAATGTCATATGAGAATAATATAAACATAGGCACCATTTTGGTTAATGAATATAAACATAGGCACCATGTTGGTTTGATTAGAAGGTCATAACTAATGGACGGCCGCAGAGGGGATAATAATATGGAACGAAGCTTAAACAACAGGCCGAGGAAATATCATGCAGTGTTTGGAAGAAAGGGGAGACGAGAATTGGTGTTAAGGATGTCCGCAATATTAAATTTTGCCTCTCATCCTATCTTCTATATATTGGATATTTTCTCAATTTTTTCTCTCAGTTTTCCAAGCAAAGCATGCTAACTTAGTAAACTATTAGGGATCTTTTGAGAGAGAGAGAGAGAGAGAGAGAGAGAGAGAGAGAGAGACCTGGAATTTGTTGGGCCTGAACCGCAAGGACTATTACTGAAGCCAAAGCAGCAAGCAAAGCAAACGAGAAACCTGCAAGTGATCTTTCCATGGCTATCGGGCAGTTTGAGACGGTCCAAGAGAGAATTGTGAGGAAGATATGCATGCACGCTATATATATATATATATAGCTCTCGATACAGTGATTTGACATCGTCCTAATGGCTTTGTGCTAGCAATTTTCATTGGAAGTAGTCAAATATTGATTATTGTTTTGCTTATTTTATTTTGTTTAAAATCGTGTTAGAATATTTAAATATTGAATAATGATTTCCATTAATAATTTGAACTTTCAGAATAATTAGCTGTGGTTTCATGAAATTTTAGATAGTATCAAATGTTTTTTTTTTGGTAACCGAGGTGTCCGGACCAACTTGCGCGCACCTCGACTATTCTTCGGGAAACACTAGCACATCAACCTATCGCCATGGTCTCGCACTTAAATCACAGGTGCTTCCTTAGAGAATCGAACCCAAGACTTCAAAGAAGTCCAAGTTCGCCCTCCATGGATAGGTATCAAATGTTGAATTCATGTTATTCTAGGATTCTTATTCATCTATTTTATTATATTTTTCCACATTCAGTTTAAAGAGAAAACTTTAGTTTACGTCGGTGAGTGTTATAAATCATGTTTTAAATTAATAGCTTTAGCTCTCAAAATAATTTATCGTTATCCCATAAAATCTTAAAGATCGACTCCGACTTAGATTATAATGTTGAAAATTCGTTTTGTCTTTGTGTGTGTGTGTGAATTTTCTAAGAAGATAGAAAGGAACGCAAATCAACGGTGCTTGTTCGCTCGCGCATCACTTCGGTTGGGATAATTGTTCAAAAGGTCCTAAACCTATTGCATTTTTGTCAATTTAATCCTAAATCTTTTAAAAATTTATCATTTCAGTCATTCTAATGATTTTGTCTCGAAAAATGCCTACATGGAGGTCCTGCCGCATAAGATAGATAGTGATGATCAGACATCCATGTAGGCATTTTCCGAAATAAAGTTGTCGGAAGGACTGAAATTTAACATTGAATTGGTAAAAATACAGTAGATTATGACTTTTTGGACAATTACCACTTCGTCAGTTTTACCATTGAATGAGTCGTGGCTTCAATACGAGAAGCCGAAGACCTGCAGCTAATGTATCAAATTCTTTCGCACCAAAATGGACGTCAATAGAGAGCTTTTGATTGACGAAAACCAATTCGGTTGACAAAGAAATAATTAATGGGACGATGAATTTTGGCTCACATATTGAGCATTTGCCATGGGCCAGAAATAATTGATCGACAACAGTAGTTTCATGGTTGACAAGAATTCCTAGCTTGGAAATTTTATTGTAACCTCTAAATCATATAAAAAAAACCATTGACCGGACCAGCAATGTCAATGAACTTTACCTTGGTCCGCACCGACCATGTTCGCTTGCCATTAGTCATTGCCAATTTATCTGGGCTTGTCAATATCATTCACAAAAGGAAAGGAGAAAAAGACTTTGCTTAGGTAAAGTTATTTGGTTATGCTTGGGGTGACCCAAAAAAACGGAAAGTCATGCGATGGTACTTCAAGAGAAATTTACTAAAAATATTAAGGGTCCGTTCGTTTAGCGGAAAATATTCTTCCGGAAAATATTTTCCGGAAACTGGGCTGTTCGGGGGGCGGATCAATCAACCAAAGACTTCCTTCTAAAACTAAGGAAAATGTTTTCTGTTTTTCAAAAGCGGAAAATATTTTCCAGATCTCCTCTCTTTCTCTCTCGTCATGAGTCTATGAGCAATTTAATTACCGGCGATCGCCGCCGCCGCCGCCGCCTGCCACCCACCGCTCGCGTCGGCCGCCGCCCCCCCGTAGGAAATCATGTCATTTTTCGGCATTCGCTTGAAACTTCAAAATGGGCTGAAAATATTTTTCGCTGTTCAATGAGGGACGAAGAACAATCAAAAGAAAGAAGAAGAAGACCACCTTGCGTCAGCGGGAGGAAAAAGAGAGAGAAAGAGAAAGATTGGAGGGGAGACCAAGCTGGTGGGCCCCCTTCACACAAAGAGAGAGAGAGAGAGAGAGAGAGAGAGAGAGAGAGAGAGAGAGAGAGAGAGAGAGAGGAGAGAGAGAGAGAGAGAGAGAGAGAGAGAGAGAGAGAGAGAGAGAGAGAGAGTCAATGGCGGGGTTAGCAAGGGGAAAGGGAGATGAAGAGAGGAGAGAGAGTCCAATGGCGGGGTTAGCAAGGGGAAAGGGAGATGAAGAGAGAAAAATGGAGAGAGTCAATGGCGGGGTCAGCAAGGGGAAAGAGAGATGAAGAGAGAAAAATGTCGGTACATTGGGAAGGGAGAATGGGGGAGAGAGAGAGAGAGAGTCAATGGCGGGGTTAGCAAGGGGAAAGGGAGATGAAGAGAGGAGAGAGAGTCAATGGCGGGGTTAGCAAGGGGAAAGG